>CM057003.1:67549659-68843409 GCA_029891345.1 Dryococelus australis | reverse complement strand
AAGACTGGAAATAGCTAATAAGTAAATGCAGTTGCAAAATTTTGCGAATGGCGGCGTTATTGTGTAGTTAGTTAAA
Source organism: Dryococelus australis (assembly GCA_029891345.1). Lineage (NCBI taxonomy): Eukaryota > Metazoa > Arthropoda > Insecta > Phasmatodea > Phasmatidae > Dryococelus > Dryococelus australis. The sequence continues at coordinate 68,843,333 of CM057003.1, read as the reverse complement.
AATATTTTTTTTATTATTGCTGAACTTGTTATGTGCAACGTAAACGTCGCGTGCGTGTGTCGTACGTGATATGCGCAAACAGGCTACAAAATAACTAACTTGTTCGCCATGAAAGATGTAAACAACTGTGATATTCGGTTACAAGTTGGGATGCTAATGTAAGTTGCCGCTGTATCGCTATGGTGTTTCCCTCGCATGGCTCTCAGTTCGTAGAGTGATCACATTGCTTAAAATTTTCGTCATTATTGGCTTATGTTAGTTTATCTTACTGACGTGCTTTGTTATGTTTGTAATAACTATACTGTCACCAACTGTGGTAAGATTTATATTTCCCCTGGTACAACAGGTTTAGAAGTTCCGATTTTCTCCCAATGTGAAAACTCGGCCAATTTGTGGCTTCTTTACGTTGGTGCGTCACACTCTAAAAAAAATTTGTAATTTTTAGTGAGAAATTCTTTGTAATTTTAAAAATTCTATCAACGGTACAAAGATTTTGGTTGTAAAACTACAAGATCCGTGTTTGTAATAAACCTTAGGAAATGTTTGTACTATACTGACCTGTTTCAACGAGCTTCAGCAAAACGGCGGACACTCAACAACGTAAAACCGTATATAGCTGTTTGTGCAAAAGCTATTGGTGATGTAAAGTATATCTGCGTGAAAAAATAAATGTATTGCAAGTCTGAATTACGAAAAACACTTAAGACAACCGTATTATTCATTATTTGTCAGTGTTTCCTAGCTACACAGAACTCTTAAATCGGCTCTTCATACCCCGTTGTTAAGAGTCTTCCAATTCTCTTAACTCAACGACCGAACTCTTAACACGAAATAAATGTACCTATTCTTCTTAACCGTATAAGTTCAACGTAATTGTGTATGATCTTGAACGTATATTTACAGTAAAAATGATCGTTTACGTCGTAAGTTAAGTTGGTCTTGTGATCAAAGGTGCGGGGATAATACTAGAAGGGGTGTGGGTTCTGATCCCCATGTTGGCTCTTGTGATCAAAGGTGCGGGGATAATACTAGAAGGGGTGTGGGTTCTGATCCCCATGTTGGCGGGGTGAATTTTTTTTTTCGTAAATTATATTTTAGTTATTGTTTTTTAGTTGTTTTCTGTTATTAATTCATTACATTTGTTTTCTGCAAAGAAAAAAAATCATTTTTATGTACACTTCTCAATAATGTCAGTTGTAATACAAAGCTATCATTTGTAACATTACAAAGAAATGCTTTGCATATTTTACAAGAAAACTCTTTGTAATTTTACAAAGGATTTCCTTGGGAACTGGGTTTCCAAGGATTTTCCTTGTAAAAGTACAAAGCATTTTTAGAGTGCACTTGCGCCTTAGTTACTGATCTTTATTCCGTCCATTTGTTAGTCGAAATGCGAGATAAATAGTTTAGCAAAAATCTAAAACACGAAAACATGTGTAGGTTGTTTGTGGTTAATTTATCACCTTTAAAACATATATTTGGGGTGTTATTTAGTGCGTGCTTGTATCCTTCCACGATTCGTAAAATTGTTGTTACCACGGGCCTTTTCACTTTATACCGACCAATCATAACTGTGGAATCGTTGCGAACGTATCTTACTAAAATGCTAACTCTTACGTTTATACGCGTAAATCAAACAGAAGATAAATACAATATATTAAATGTTCACAAATCTAAACGTCACGCTCTTCTTACCACGTTATTACACGGAAGTAGTTTCCCTACCCCACTGCCGACTTGGCCGAGAACACGCCATTAAAATACGTGTATCTAGGAGCAAGGTTGTTATCAAAAGTTGATTTCACAAGTACTCACTTATCCGTGAACCAACGATGTTACTAAACGTGTGAACTTTCCTCTCCCTCCTTAACATACGTGAGTCACTTTTATAAAGTGGTACTCGTGCAAATTTTGTCACAAAATACAATTTTAAGTTTACATATGTGGAAAACATTGTTTTCGTTTTATGCTATTTCTGTCACCCCTACTAACGCTCATCAAAGGTGCTGTTATTTATATTCATTAAGAGTCTTCATTTCATATTATCGACGATGGAATCGTTTCATCACAAGCTTTTTCCGTGTAATGAAACGATGGAATTGTTTTATCACAAGCTTTTTCCGTATTATTTCAAAGTCTAAAATGCCTTTAATTTCATACCGGAGACTTACATTAAACGGCTGCAGCTGTATAAGTGGAAATTCATGTCTGAGTTATTTTTTATGTACGTCGAAATATTAGGATATGGCGCTACAAAAAAAAAATTCCAACCAGCATGGATAACAAGGAAAGTAAGATAAAATATCTCCTATTAGATGGACAGTGGACAAATCGTTCGGAAAGTAGTTGCTGTAGGAAAAGTAGTTTGCATTCTACTTGGAAACTAGTATCCATTTATCTACACGAATGTCCAAGGTAAACGACGAAGGAACAAGAAAGCCTTATGGCCTTACGAAGAGCAACGAAGCCAGTATTGTACACACGTACTAGGAAAATATTGACTGTAACAAAGGTATCGCTGTCAAAATGTTTGTAAGTAAGCCAGTTAGAGTTTTGTGTCAACGTATATACAGGTACAGCCAATACTAAAATATAAGTTCATTTAAGAAGTGCTCGTTTATCCCACAGACTGTCGGTGAGGTATAGTCCATTCCAACGATTACTTCCAACTTTTCTAAAGCCCTGCTCAAGTTCTACTTTTAGTCATATTCCTCCGCCTCATGTAAACAAAGCTTAACCAAGTCTAGAAAATTACACCAAAGGGACAACGCACCGCATTCGTGCGCACTCACTTAATAATATTTTGCACGAGTACTATTTCTTGCAAGGCATAACTAACACACCTGTTTTATCTTCGTCTTTATTCATATTAATTATGAGTGAACCATTATAAATTGTAGGTAATATAGAATATATGTAAAAGCTCATTTTAACCAAAGACAAGACATTTTTATGGTAACAGAAGTATGCGACGATTGTAATACACGGCAGATTTATAAGACAAGCAAATATGTCATTCAAGGGGTGATTTTTCAAAGGTTTGACTCAAAACTTGTGAAGATACCAGGAACAGACTATTTATTTATTTTCATCTCCTGTGCATGTCCTCGACACTGGCTGACAAAATCGAAGATATCCCAGTTCTATTAAAATTCCAACCGTGAATTCAAACCACGTGGTTTTGAGAGTTCAGTTGGGAAAAAAGAACTCGAGTGTTGGTTGGAACTGACAGGCTGTTCACGGTTACTGGAACAATTTTGAAAGCCCTGCCCAGGATCTACTTTCCTCCTCAGTTTATATATTGCCGCGAGGTGGTTACGGGCAAGCTGAAGTGATTAGAGAGATATGGATGCCTGGTGGACCGTCCATCCATCGCTACTTCACATGCGCTTGTGAAAACGCTCGCTACTAGGTACTATGGGTTAGTTTAAACTGCACAAACACGCAATAAATTAATATCACAGGCTAGTTTAAACATAGACTAAAGATGAGGTAGAACGATCTCGCTGGCTGCGCACAACCAATCTCCACATCCCGACATTGAACTGCTTTTCTTCCTACACGTCTAGCAAAAATGGCGTGGAATTGGCTTTGAGGTTAGAACACTGTTTAGTAAACAAGAGCTTTTGAGATGTTTTTATACTTCCTCTAATCAATTTGTAATGCTTTTTGATTAAATTAAAACTGGTAAATATATTTTGTTCACATAAATGTGGTTGTCATTAAAAAATTATGATCTAAACAAACACGTCCATCACTGTTGACCATGTGACTTTGACAGTTGTGTAGGAGTGGGGTAGGTCAATGTTGGGTACATGCGCAGAAGACGAATAAGCGGTCTACCTCATCTTTAGTCTATGAGTTTAAACTATAAAATTACTTATACGCTGTTCACGGTTTTGATAAATATCACTGCTCCTACCTGCAAATATTTTAACGGGCGCACTGAGTCACATGCGCCCAGTAAAGTTGGTAACGATGTATGGGAAGTAGTTCCGTATCTTAACGTCGAATAAAAAGTGTTAGGCAAAAATTCCTGATAACTTAAGTTATTTATTTCGGTTTCTGTTTTTTTAATGCAACGAAGTGTAGAAATGATAAGGTTTCTTAAATATTTACTTTACTAATAATTTCACAGTTTTAATTGACCGACGCTGAATAAATTGATGAGGCCCATAATAATGTTAATCTAACATAAGGCGGGAGAATTCACAACATGCATGCGAGTAGATCTTAAGCAGGGGTTCCAAAAAGTGCTCAGTTTACCGTGAACAGACCATATTCCTCTTTCTATTCTATTGGTTCAATCCCCAGCCGCGGTCAATCCCGGATTTTCGCATGTGGGACTCGTGCCGGACGATACCGCTAATCGACGGGTTTTCTCGGGGATGTCCCGTTTCCCCCGCCCCTTAATTACGACGCTGCTCCATTCTCACCTCAATCACCCTCAGCGGCTCTCAAGACCTCGCAGTCCAAATTTCTTCACATTTCTATCCTGTTCCTAGGTTGGTTAATTTGTCCAATTGGACTGCGATACACTATTGTAATATAAGGGCACGAACACTAAAAGGGCGAAAACAGCGCTTGCGCAGTAGTAATGATGACCACCCAAGAACGCATAAGCTGTAAACACGACCAGGGTAGTCTACAGACACACTTGTACAGGCTGTTAAAAAAAAAAAAAAAAACACCGACAACGTGCGGCAACAAACTGAACATTTTACGAAAGGTAAGTCATGTTCGGAAATGCGTGGTTTAACCGCTATAGCACGTCGAAGTATTAGAGCGATTTGGACATAGGAAATGCGGTTAGCTACAGATTTTATCAATAAGACACCATGTCAATTGTCGGCCAATAACTTCATTTCAAAGCGTACATCAGCGATGCAGATATCGTAACACACGGTCAAAGACTCTTAGTTGAGTGCAAAGTATTTAAGCCGCGGCGTGGATTCGTGCAATAAAATGCTCCTCATATGTTACTGTAGTCTCGTGCACCATATTCTTCATAGTACCCGAACAGAACAGTCGAGGGGTTTAAGATCTGCTGACCGTCGTACACATGGAACAGGCTGTCCTCTGCCAATACATAAATCTCGGATATGTTGTATACAGGTGGTCCCGCAGGGAACCTCACATAACTTAAAAAACCACAACTTAGAACAGCTGTAAACTAGAATTCTTGACAAAATTTACACAAGTTACAACTATCATAACTTAGAACTGTCATAACTTAGAAATTCATTACTTAGAAATGTTTATAATGTTTATCCTGTTACCTGACGATTCCAGGATAGGGGAATGGGAATACCACCCGAGGAGCGTGCCAAGATGGACCAGAATATTGCTACTGAGACCACAGCACCCTTCTCCCTGGAAAAACTGGATCAAATTGTCGGGAAAATGAAGCTAAAGAAAGCACTATGTTTGGATGGCCTAACTGGAGAAATGCTGCTCAGATCATATCCGAAAATACGGATTGAAATTCTAGACATGTTCAATGACTGTATGGAAACGGTTATATTCCCTTATGTGTGGAAGATTGGCCTCCTGAAAGTACTGTATAAAGTAGGAAATGTCATAACTTAGAAATGTCACAACTTATAAGATCACAACTTAGAACAGTTGTGACTTAAAAAGTCATAACTTAGAACTATCATAACTTAGAAACACAAAACTTAGAACTATCATAACTTACACAACTTAGAACCACACATCTTAGAACTACATAACTTAGAAACATACAACTTAGAACCACGTAACTTAGAAACATCACAACTTAGAAAATCGTGACTTAGAAACACACAACTTTGAACTATCATAACTTAGAAACACACAACTTAGAACCGCATAACTTAGAAACGTCGAAACTTTAAAAAAATCATAACTTAGAACAATCACAGCTTAGAAACATACAACAGAATTGTCATAATTTAGAAACACATAACTGAGAAATTCTGCAAGTTAGAACCACATAATTTAAAACAGTCATAACTTAGCAAATTTTAACTTATGTGTTTCTAAGTTAGCTATTTCTAAGTTATGACAGCACCCCGGTCCCGCACATTTTTGTAAAAGTTTACTGGAGCTCCGTCGTGTTGCAGCCGATCGGTGAACCACCTACGCATGCTTCGAAATGAAGTTGGAGGTCAAGAATTCGAGTCTTATTTATAATCCACGACGCCATACTCTTCTGTGTGGGCTGGTGAAGGTGTTTTACTGATTACATTTGCACAACTACTTAACCGCAACCCCTATGTTCGAAACGCTTTGATAATTTCATTCCCCATAAATTCCGGACGACGGTCCCCTCTCGTTAAATATTCAATTTGTTGTCTTGCATCACATCCTTTGCGTTGTCGGCGGTTTTTTTTTTTAAACATCCTGTAGAAACACGTGTCAGGCGAGAAAACTGGCTCCGAAAACTCAATGGTTTCGGTCCTCGTTCCTTGTGTAGTACAGTGGAACACCAGAAATTCGACCTAATGCGGACTATGAAGGTGTTGAGTTAGTGAAATGCTATTGAGGGCGATTAACTAATTAATGGCTCACTATGCGAGCTAAAGCGCAAACACAGTTAGTTATCAGAAGCCAACACAAAATACAAACAATTTTGCGTGATGATATATACGAAAATTTAACTTGAATATATAAAGTAATGTAACGCAATATTGGTTTTGACATTAATGCCAGTAGATAAACTTACAGTATTTTCTTTCAAAAATGGGACCACGGTGGTTGAGCGGTTAGCCTACTCGCCTCCCACCAAGGCGATCCGGGCTCAATACCGACCGGGTCTCTCCTGATTTCCGCATGTGGGAATCGTGCCGGACGATGCCGTTGTTCGGCGGGTTTTCTCGGGGATCTCCCGTTTCCCCCGCCCTCCCATTCCGGTGCTTCTCCATATTACCCTCAATCACTCTCATCGGCTCTCAAGACCCCGATATTAAGAGCCGTCCAAATCTCTTCACTCACTTCACTCTTTCAGAAATATATTTGTTTTTGTGAAATCTTTGGACGAAGACGCGAACCATTTGACCCGTGAGGTCTGCAAAGCTGCTGTCGATTTTTATCGAATATCGAGTTACCGAATGTTGAGTTCACGAGGTTGTCCTGCTGTGTTCTTTACATTGACTGGTTGGATGCAGTTGTAACGATGGGTCGTGGGGCGTCCGCGGGAGGCTGCAGCTTCGCGTGTCAGCAGGCACATCGAAGTGGACGTGGGAGCTGTTGTGGGCACTGGAAGCGTGCCCGCGTGGGCGATCGTACTCTCTCTCCGGTGGATGACGTTAGGGCGGAGGGAGGGGGATATTCGCCAGAAATGGAGTTGGTCGTTAACATATCTCTGGGCGTCCCGAAGTATCCGGTGCACGCTGGCGGAGGTGACCCCGCTGACAAAACTGATGGCCGGCCATACAAGGACGCGTGGTGGGCGGCCGCTATGGTGTTAGCTGGGCTCGCCCTCTGCCCACGTGGAGGCTGACATGGGCCACTAGCACCTCCACCTGTGACTCCGTCATCCTGGGCACGTGGCCGTGCGAGAACAACACCTACTAAGCCTCTCTGGATGCTTACAACTGGAAAATTATGCTCCCACTTGACAATTACAAAGTGTACAGAAGAACCGAAACTGTGCACGTCAGTGCGAAGGTTCACAGTGGAACTTTGGTATAGTCTATTCGCAGTTATTGAAATACATACTTACATATGCGACTACCTGTGACTACCCGCGACTACCCGTGACTACCTGCGACTACCCGTGACTACCGGCGATTACCCATGACTATCTGCGACTACCCGTGACTACCGGTAACTATTTTTCTTTTTTAATTAAACACAGCCTATGTCCATCTAGAAGACTGTAGCCTCCTAACAGCGAAACAATTATTGGAATCGGCCCTGTAATTTTGTTAGCGCATGCTTAGAAAGCAGCCAATTAGCTCATTTTTTCCCGACTTGGTTCACAAATTTTGAAATTTCTGTAGGAATGATTATTTTTTATTAAACATAGCCTATGACAATCTCGAAGAATGTAGCTTTCTAACAGTGAAAGAATTATAAGACGGGGCTTGTAGTTTCTGATATTAGCCGTTGCATAATCAAATAAACAAGCAAACTCACATTACTTCTTTCTTATATTAGTATAGATATGCACGTATGAGACAGTGACACTTTTCAAAGGTTGATTTCAAAAGTTCTCACTTAACAGTGAACAGCCTGTAATACTATATTCCAGTGAGAAGCCCATTGCAGGTAGGTATATGCTATTCATGGTAAAGTGAGCTCTTTTGAAAACCCTCGCATTTGGAGCAATAGTCAATAAATATATTTCATTTTAACCCAAGACGTTAACTTTAGAGTGTGGTTGAATAGATATACCGTGTTTATTGCTTACATGGCGACATTTATTTAAAAAGAAGCAACTGGGGCTTCAGAAGTGCTCACTTTACTGTTGACAGCCTATATGCAATGTTTAGCGTCTCGTCGATAGCGAGATTATTGGAGACGGAGCCAGTTGTTCAGGGACGGCGAAGGAACAGGCCACGGCACGGACCTGTAGTAACGAAACATTCCAGCATTCGCATGGAGTTATCTCGGCGCACCAGCTCACTCTGAATACAAATCAGTGGAAAACCACTCATTTGCAGTGAAAATGGCTCCACTTAGAATCAGTGAAAAAAGACAAAAAAAACACTGATTGCTTCAGTGGAAGAACTACGCAGATGGAATTATTGATGTGAAAAATTTCACTGATTCTATGTGGAGCCATTTTCACTGCGAATCAGTGGTTTTCCATTGATTCAAATTTAGAGTGTACTGAAAACCGGAAACAGGATGGCCAGAACGGGTTTCGAACCCAGGTCCTTCGGAATGCAAGACCGTCGAAAACCAATTTTGACCACAACTTATAGTGTACACACTAAAAAAAATTTCTGGTAAACTTCCTAAACTGAATTGGAAGTTTTTAACACAAATATCGTATGGAAATAATACCACACATCTGGCTACAAATATGCAATGTTTAGCGTCACTACTATACCAAGTTGGTAAGTTTCCTACGCATTTGACTAATTCCTGAGCAAATGTAGTAACGCTAGTATCAATGTATGGGAAATAACTTTACCATTCCCGCTTCCTCACCCTACGTATACACGCATATAGTATATTTTCGAATAATTTCTTAGCGTGTAGATACTACAGATATAATAAATCTAACTGCTCTCATTGCAGTAACACACGAACCAAGTGCATCAGCGAAATGAGCAGTAGTTCTGTACAGCTATTAAACTAGCCAGACTGCACAGATATACAGCTCGGTGAAGCCTTTGGATACAAATGAATGACTATGAAAGAACTAAGGCGCAATAGAATCGGCACAGGCGAACACTTCTGCCCAGTGTGGCAGGACAGTAAGACCCTTTTCACAATGCGCATTTGGATTTCGGCTATTCGTATGTCATTTACATTGTGCAGTCCATGCTCTGCCATGTTGTTTCATGAAATTTTTGTAAACGTTAGCAGTTTTGGAAGTACAGAATCACTGAAAAAAATGTTAAAGATCCTCTAGCCCAATAATAGCGTCAATGCCAAACCCGATCTAAAATGTAATATAGCCGATTTATTTCGTTAATAAGCTACATATCGATAATGACAGAAAATACAATTGCAATTAAATATCAATATAATTTGAAAGGCAGTCATGGACAACGATGAATACATTTGTGCATCCGATTGGGCGGAATGTTCCGGCAGTCGACAGTCGAGCGGTCGAACTTAAAACTGAGGCCCCTTCTACAGTGAGCAGTTGGCAGTTGGCAGTCCGCAGTCGGCAAAATATTGTTCGCAATGAGCAGTCGACAAAATATTGGTGTGAATAAAACTGTTGCTATTAAAAAAAATATACATTTTTAAAACAAAACTTTGCATTCAAAACGTTTTAGGTATTTTTTAACGTGATTATAACTGTATTTATACCTACTTACAGAAGTGTTTCGATGTAAAATGATTTTACAGGTTATTTGCCTCGGGCTGTATAATTTTTTTAAGGTTTTTACATGTAATACTACTAAATATTTGAGCCACAAATATAAGTTACATTATTCTCAAACGTTGTGAACGAACATTTTGACGACATTGAAGTTATATGTTTTTAATACTTTATATGCTGCTGATTTTTTTTTAAGTTTAAATATTTTTAACTTTCACTATGAAACTTCTTGGAGACGCAGATAAAACAGTTAATAGTTTAATTAAAATTCAAGTCCTGCAGGTGTTTCTTTTTTTTTTTTTTGTTCTCTTCTTCTTGATCGGTCAGCCTCCTCCACGAAGTTTCCGGTCCTTCGGCTGCCAGTTGCACATGTGAGAGAGACTTCACACCACTGTGCCCTACAAGTGTAGTCGTCGCCGCAAAAGACATCTCATTCCTCGATGGAACTTTGGACAGGAACTAACTGGCAATACGAGAAGCACACAACGTCTTCGAGAATTATCACAAAATATCACGTATATTTTCCACTGCAAGATCTTGGTGTCGTCAATATAACCAGGGCAGTATTTAGGCCTGGGCCTCATGGGCCCAGGACCAGGGTGGCAAATTTTCGGGAGAGGCAAAAAAAGTGATAATTTGCAAATAGAAAAGATTGTATACTAGATCAGCTTTTGTAAAAATAATGGGAAAAAATAATTTGTTGGAATTACATCTCAAGAGTTTTCTCTTAGAGGAGGGAACAAGTAGCAATTCTTTACGAAACATAAACAAACTTCTGGTGTTTACTAATCTTTACGAGTGGTATCCAAATGTTCAAATTGCTTTGAAGATTTATTTATGTATTCCTGGTAGACAAACTGTTCAGCCGAAAGGTCTTTTTCAGCATTTGGAAGAGTTAAAAGTTATTTGCGTTCATCACAAACTCAACAACACTTGGTACAACTCTCTGTGCGTGCAATTGAAAATGATTTAACTGTGAAACTGGACTATGACGACGTTATAAACAAATTTGCAAATGAAAAAGCAAGACGTAAACCACTTACCTGTTAGTTAAAAGTGTTTTATTGTTATATAACCTGTGAATAAATATGTGCTATGTCAGTTATGTGATATGTTAGTTTATTATATAAGAGATTTTGTGCTCATAGCAAAAAAAATGGGGGAATAAAAAGGGGGGGGGGAGAGAAAATATTTCCTTGGGCCCAAATGTATGCCAGTAGTTAAATCCGGCCCTTAATTATCTATAAGTTCGTCCTCCATTCAGGTTTTTCGTTTATCCGTGTTAAATTATATTCTGGTACAAATCAGTCATGAAGTCAATTATGTTTTTATTTGTTCTAAATCTGGCCTCACTTGGGTAATCTATTTTATTTCATCATTGATTTATTGCCAATTTTCAGCCATTCTTAATTGACTATTTACTTTTCTTGAAGTAGTTTCCTTAAAACCATTTTACTGACGGAACTGCTATCTCTCATTTACCAACATACTACAGTACAACTACTAACTAATAAATAACACTGCTATTTAAAAATGAAAAACATTGAAGACACTATCAAGCAACTAATAGTTAGCGTTGGGTTCGGGAGCGCTTGCTCCACCCCTAATAAACGATGAACCTTAAATAGTTAACTAAATATAAACAAATAATATAACACAAGTTTATCCTAAGAATAGAATCATAATAACAATCACAGAAACCAAATATAATTTTAATTTTTATATCTGAGTGATTCAAATTTTTGTCGTATTAATATATTCAATAAACGAGAAGAAAGTGGATAAAACATGGGTGATTATTAACTTCGAATAATTATGAATAATGATAAAGGCTAAGAAACACAATCCTCAAAAATAGCATATTTACTAAATTAAACATAACTATATTGATTAACACTTTGAGGACTATGGCCGAGTGTAGCGCGTGCAAAACCATTTTCGTAATTATTATTTTGTTTCTAAACCAAACTCGCACGGATGTAGGTTCTTTGTTCCACTTGTACGTAACCAAAGCCAACAAGAACATTTTAGCTCAGCAATAAAGATTTTCCGGACTAATTTTACACCGACCCAAAAGGACAAGTTTGACTGCAAACCCTTTTACTCCATAAAGTACTCCTCTCTTCACCTCTTCGCTCTTATTCCCTTTTTCAGACCATACTGGGATCTTGGGATCTTCAAATCTTGCAAATTATTGAGATACTCGAAGTTCTTGAGAGATAATAAATCTTCATAAATAATCTTGTAGTTGACTTCGTCTAGAAGACTGAGTGAAATTCGAATGGTAAAATAATTGTATCTCTGTGATCATACAAGTATAGCAGATGTCATCTGGTTATAATTGTCAAAAATCATAACGAACTTTAGGTAGTATTTACATGACTTTTCAGGTTTTGATTGGCAATTCAAACCAAACATATCTGTTACTGAAATGAAGTTGTTCTTCAAACAACTGGATAGAGCTAGTAATCAACTTTGAATGTTTTCTCCCAATGCATTTGCAACTTGAAACCATTTCCTACGACGAAACATAGTACAAATCAACACAATAAAACGAGCAATTGGCTCCACAATTGAAAAAGAAAAAAACACAATGATATAGCAACACAAATACACAAATGCTAAATAAATGAGACACATAAATTACACTAGTAGGAAAAGTCTAAATATTTTGCTTGACCATTGGCATTATGACATTCATCTCTTCATTAGTGCATTACAATAGTTACTATTTATTAATCAGCTACAAAATTCTGCTTAATTCTATCGACAAATTATATTTCAACCTTTGGCACGTTGTAGTTCCTTAACTGTGTAATGTTATATCGCCCTGCTGGTTTGCCATCTAAATGTTCAAGTTCATAACAATTTTTGTGAATTATCGCTTTCACTGGAAGTGGACCTTCATATAGCAAGAACAGTTTTCGTGTTACATTCTCGCAAAATTAACTGATATTGTAAGATTTACTTAATACGAGATCTCCAATGTAACACTTCAATATTTATGTCTTTATAATGATTATTCTATGACTTTAAATTTGATTTCAATGCCAAACTTTAATGCAATGTATAATATGCTTAGCGTACGTTCAATGTGATATGTGTAAACTTATATATTTTGACAGTTGTGTTGTATAAGCTATGTAAGTCTAATGATTATCTAAGGTTTCTTTGCATGAGTATTTGTCTTTGTAACAAGTATTACCTTTTGTTTTCTCAAAAGAATCAGGCTACACGAGCCAGCCTATCAAATTTTATTTTTATTTTCAAACAATAGTCTGATAGAACAAAAAACTTATTCATTCTAACTTGGAATTAGTGAGAGGTCAGCTAGAAAATGAGTCAGTTCTGAGTATGAAATATAATCTATTATATTTGATTGGCAAAATTTGATATTTACGACGGATATACATAATTATTAACGCACTATTGAAATGCTGAGCCTATATATGTTTAAAAGAAGAAGTAATTCGACATAAGCTGTACGATGAGCCCGGAAGGAAGGACGGCCCAGTAAAGGAGGACTTCGGCGTTTTCGACTTCGCACCAAGGACGACGTAATGTCTAGTGTTCGGAGAGCCAATTCTGCGAGAGGAGTGCTACTGGCTGCGGATTCTGGCGAGATTCCGGTTCTGCACCCATCTCCGCTATTCCGGCCCGCAGAGGACGAGTTCGCTGAGCACCACCCGGAGATGTGCTGTCCGTGGTGAGCGGGAGAGTTGTTCCTGGGTTCTACACCAGTGAAAGATGACTCCACGACATCGGCAAAGTTGCAGTTATTTTCCGCTATCGACACAGCTAAGTCGTATTTTTCCTCAAGCAAGTGTAAATGTATTTATGACACCAGAACTAGTCAAGTCAAATATTGGTAAATCAGTTGATGTGCAATGTGCAGGGTGGTGTTACTTGTAATTTTGAGAATTAGTATAGTATAATATTTCGTAACTAAAGTTCTGCAAAAGTACCATATCATTTGAAATTGGTTTAGTTCATCAGTATTAAAATCAAAGAAATTTTATTCGTTTCTATAGATTTACTTGAATTAAGACTTCTCTGTTTGTTTATTAAAATTAATGATCCAATTGTTTCTAACAACAGAGGTAATGGGAATTTGGATTTTTTAGCGTGGCAGCTTAGATTTCATCCTAGGTATATCATTAATATAACCTATCAGACTCACTCACATATAGAACGATAGTTTATCATTACATTACACATTCATATCTTATATTACATATCTCAGAAATAATATTTTATAGCCAATGAGTTTGGCAGTAATATTGTAACATATCAGAGGTGTTACAGTAGTAATTCGAACGCCCAAACATGTAGCTATGAACTCTCCACACATTGTGTCTATTTAAACATGACACCAATATTAAAAGAACTTCTTTTAGAAACTTTCTGATATTTATTTCTGGTTTCAACTGCATGGTACGATCTTGCCTTAATTATATCAAAAATTTCTGTTCTCATCTGGTCTGGATTACTACTTAACAATTGCATCTCTTCATTACTCATTTGTGGTAAGGGCAGAATTAGTGGTTCTGAGAGCTGCTGAGTTCAGACTAAACTTTTCTTCTATCATATGGTACATATATTAGAACAGTGAGTGCATGGCTTACATTTGCAGAGTCAAAGTTACTGATGAATAAATTCACACTGATAGCAGGATAGTTTGATTCTGATTCCTTTCTCTGGAATTTCGGAGTTCCTTCAGCCCACTGCTTGGCTGGATGGTGTATCAAAGTTGCATATGTACTATAGGCATGTGGGGCAAAATGATTAGGCTGCGCTGCGGATGGTATAACCAAGTTTTCTGAATCAGCTTAATCACTTACATCACGAGGGGTAGAATTAGAAGTTATGTTGAAACCTGAAATAGGCGCTGACGTTCCTGGAAGATGATTAGTTAGCAGTTTCATTCTTTCGCTCACTGAACTTAACTGTTGGCGTAACTGAGTCAGGTTATTTTCACATGTAGTTTTAGTTTTACTAGCAGCAGCTTCGGTTTGAAACAATCGGTATTCTGTGTGTCTGTCAAAAGACATTAGTTGTTGATCTACCCTTTGTAATGGATCAGAATTATCAGCAGAATTTGCAGTAGATGCAATCCGAGCATTTTCACAAGCAGTTAATCTAGAATCTACAGCGGCCATTTGAATATCAAAACGGATGGATCGATTATCTAGTTCTAACTGCCACTGCTTGGTTGTAGAAGCCGAGTAATTTTGTACTTTAATTACACTTGCCTTAACAGCTTATGTTTGAGTTTGTGTAGTTTACCTAACCTCATTAATTTTAGTTTCCACCGTGATCTCTAACTCATATAACTGTGCTGTTACACTAAATAACTCTTCCAAGTATTCCTGATGCTGTGTTTTCAATGTGTCAACCTTAGATTGAATATTCACAATTGCAAATGTAAGTTTATCCACTTAAATTTACACCCTTTTGTACAGCTTGTAGTTAATTTTGTATTTGCTTAGATTCCTCATGAAGGAGCATTTTAAAATCGTTAATCATTTCAGCCTTTAGTGTAAGGCCTACCTGCTGCATGTTGTGTAAATGTTGCAAATCATTTTTATTTTGTTGCATGCCAGTTTGCGAGTCAGTTTAAGCTTGTTGCAAGTCATGTTTGCAAGTCAGTTTTGACTTCCCAAGTAGTAAACAACAAGCAGATAACAGATGGTCAACAGTTGGCACAGGTGGTACATGTTCGCCCACATGACTGTGTTTTCTAATGTGGTACACAATAAGACCACACGAACATTAGTGACTGTATTTGCTTGGGAAATATTTTTGATGTGGGCCTTTAAACACGATATGATTGACAGAATTTAATGTATGGGCCACAAGCAAACATCAGTAAATCACCCACTGGCATCTTAGAACACGTGGAAAACATGTGGCTATGTATGCCAAAGAGTATGAAAATAAGATCATTTTTCCATATAAAACCCCCATGTGATAGATAGGTTCAATTCTGATAGTTGGGCATCATCATGTGGGAAATTGTGGGCCATTTGCCACAAAAGGACTGACGGAATTTCATATATGGCACACAAGCAAATGTCCGTGAAACATCCACAGTCATCTTAGAGAATGTAGAGAATGTGTGGGTGACGTTAGTCAAAGAGTACATACCGCCTTTTGTGGTATGCCAACTGTTCCTTATTACTGAGGAAACATGATCAGCAAGCTTATGTTCCATTTATGGCATACCGACTTTATGTTGTTGTGCAGTAGCAAATAGCATATGCTTATTCAATTGATTATTTATGTATATAGGAAGTAAAATTATTACATAGTGTTGCTAGTCAAAGTAAAAAAAAAAAACAGTTTTTAGACCAGAAACCTACAAAGCATAACACACAAAAAAATCTTTATTTTGCATTTTAGATTCCACCTGAAAATAGTCCGAAACTAAAATACTAGTCTTTTAAACAAAACACATAAATCTCAGTATTGACTCGTGATACTAACATTGTCTATATAGCAAAGTTAATAATGCATTTTGAAGGTGAAGTAAGTATCCAAATTTTCTTAAAAGATTGTATATGACTACATAGTAGAGTAATTGATAGCATACTTGACTAGATGGAAGGTTTGTGAGTTTGATTCCAGGTTTCTTCAAAGCAATTTACTAATAGTGAAATAAAGCTGAAGATAATAGATATGAATACGGTATTCGTCAATGTTATTTGGGTTAGACACAATTTTTTTATTTTATTTTGAAAATGCATGGCAAGCTGAGTCTATGTGGGCCACAAGTGGCCAAGCTGGGCCACAAGTGGATTACCAACAGTTGGCTAACGACATGTGGTTTACTTACGGCAGGCCAGAAGCAGAAAGCCGGAAGTGGCCCGCGTCTGGTTAACTTACGGGCAACTCTTGCTTTCCCAGACATCAGCCAACAGTTCATCAAGGATAAGTGGCCCGTTTGTGGTTGACTTATGGGCAACTCTTGGTTTGCCAGACATCAGCCGACAGTACATCCAGAAGTGGCCCGCTTGTGGTTAACTTACGGGGAACTCTGGTTTTACCAGACATCTGCTGACAGTTAAATATCCGTATGTGGCCCACGCGTAAACAAATCATACTACAATGATCATTCATTGTGTGTGCCACATGCATCCGCGGGTGCATCCGCTTCTTTAATGCCTGAGAAACAACTGGTTTAAGTTGATCTGTGATTCCTTATTTCCAAACAATAAACCATGGTTATTAGTCTCAAGTACTAGTATCTCACTTTCCGAGGCAGTCACCGTAGCTAAAGATGTATCTACTTCACTAATTTGAGTTTTGTTCATAACTGAATTTTCTAAATTCGACAATTTCATTTGAAACTGCTCCGTATCAGCTGATTCGCGCATGGAACAACTGAGGAAATAACCTCCCTCTTCCCCTTCCACACTATCCAGCTAACACAGTTCGAGACAAACTGCACGACTCTCTATATACGGGCCAACACGTTCTGGATGCAAAACTTTTATGTGGCTTACCAGACATGAGAGAAATCCTTTTTCTGATTAACTCGGCCACCACGTTGCGGAGCCAAATTTCCTGTGTAGGGTAGCGGTGAAACAATTAAATAGTATTAAAGATTTTTCTTTTCTGATATTCAAATTTTTAATTTGAATTTCACACCTATTAATATTTATATAGTATGAAGTGCTTGCGTGAATTAGTATACGTACTTTATGGCATGCATTAAGAACTACACCCAAGAGCAACACTGTTGTACAAATACAGGTAACATGCAATTTAATAATTGGGAGATTTAATTTCCAAACAATATACAGATACTTCATACACAAGCAATCAAGAAATCAGGTTTAAGAACTACTTCAGTATACTAGTAAATGAGAACCTGGATGATTTTAAGTTCCGTCAGAGAAAAATGGTAATTGACGAACATGACAAAATTTTAATATATCATCAGTATTCAACCTTGATTATCAACCTTGACCAAATTACTTGTAATGGATCTCCGGTTATTGTTTAATTAGGTATAATCTCAGGTGTCCTCTGGGCAGTAAAATAAAAATAAGTGCAGTTTAATTACCATTCCTTTGAGGCCTGGTTCTCAACACAAAAATAAAAAAATTCAACATTACACATACATCCTTCACAAGACAGACTCCTTGAGGTAATAGACGAATCATACTATATCCTTATTTAATATGAATCTCTTCTTCATTACAACATAATTCGTTTTCCATGTGTTACATATTCTAATACTAATAATACTTTTTTAAAATTTGAATAGAATATTCATAATATTCAATCATAAACTCCAGTTCTTGCAACCAGTCCTTTTTTTAAAAAGTACATAACCTGGAGAATTATTTTCCTTCTAACAAAAATTTTCATACAGAACAAACAATTACACCAAGCATTCAAAACATTAAAAGAAACACATAATATTCTACTCTTAGCACAGACATATATTAAAGAAAATAAATTACTAACACGTATAAATTTAAAACGTAAGTTTGCATTCCACTCTGCATCGTTCTGTAGAATAAAATATGTTAATACCTCTTTTCTTTTAAATATCAATCTAAACTAATTTTAATAGCAAATTTCTCATGTTACTTTGCATGCAGGGACGTATACAACTTTTAATGTGGGTAGGTGTCTGTAATCTTATTTCACTCATTGCAAAGGTTATTTACCTCGGGCTGTATTATTATCGTTTTAAAGGTTCTTACATATAAACTTCGTTAGCGTAAGAATAAATATTAATTTCTTAAGGTAATTTTATTGCTTCTTGTTTATACATTTCTTCTTACTTTTTGGAAGAAAATTTCAGAAATGACGTTGGAAATATGACGAGTTCTGATTGGTTAGCAGCAACTTGCAGTCGGGCAGTCGGTAGTCCATATCAAGTTCACCGATCTGCGACTCCTTGACTGCGGACAGCCGACGGCACGATTGATTATTGTGGAAATCCATTCGGATACACATACGTTGACGTCTGACTGTCGAATACTGGTAGCCGATGCTCGACTACTGCACGCTCACTCTGGAAGCGGCCTTGAATATCGACTTAAGATGAGGTAGACCGGTTATTCGTCTTCTGCGCATGAACCCGACATTAACCTACCCCAATCCTACACAACTGTTAAAGTCACATGGTCAACAGTGATGAAAGTGTTTGTTTATAACTTAATTTTTAAATGACAAACATTATTATCTGAAGAAAATACTTTTACCAAATTTAATTGAATCAAACTGCATTACAAATTGGTTAGAGGAAGTATACATTCATCTCAAAGCATTTGTTTACAAATCACTTTTCTAACCTAGAATCCAAACCACGCCATTTTTGCTAGACGTGTAGGCAGAAAACCAGTTCAATGTTGGGACACGGAGATTGGTTGTAGTCTATGGCCTGGACGGTCTCCGTTTACTGGACTGCAGACTGCCGACTGCGCATTGTGAACCAGGTATAAACGCCGATTCACATCGAAGATAACATAAGGCCCTTTATGTTACCTTCGCGTTAACTCTATGTGAAAATTAAAAAAAAAATCGTACTTGTGTTCGCATTTTAGTTAAGAAATAGTCGTTTATTGTAAGTTGCAATTCATTAGTTTATACCAAATATGCTGTGTCTGGAATCTGAAAAAAGGTTAGTGAATAAATGTGTACATTTGCAATTAAACGCGCATGTGACCAGTATTCCTCTACTCGCCAATAATAACCTCATATCTCACATAAATTAACGTACAAGTTTCTCACAAATATTTTCTTTAGTTACAGATTTTTCCCTTCAAATCAATAATTTAATATTGACATACACACAAACTAAACTGTTAATCTCAACTTCTTATGAATAGTGGCATAATAAAGTTTGGCGTTTGTAGGAATACAAATGAATACAGGAGATAAAATAAAGGAATTGTCCCTTGTATATGATTGGCTAAAACTACGCTGCCTTTACGTGATGTTAAAATTCCGTAGGTACACGCTCAGAGTGCTCTCTCTCTCTCTCTCTCTCTCTCTCTCTCTCGCGAGAGAGAGAGAGAGAGAGAGCACTCTTTTGCACAACCTGGCGAGAGCACTGCTTCGCGCTCTCTCGTGCTCTCGCACTGGGAGTTGAGACAACCACACCTCCGTTTCTCTTCGACGTCAGGCAAACAGCTGATGCCAAAATGCAGGCAATTATGTTAGCTAAAATCGCGGTAATAACTATTGTAAGTTATTTGTCTGAGTTCAAATTGATTCACAAATAATTATATCACTACCAGATAATTATTATCACTTAAAATACTATTGTTTTTGTTTTATATTTTACAGTCATGTTACAGAAAATGCAACGTGTCTTTGGCCCAGAAAGCTACAATGACCTTATTCAAACACGGAAATAATGTAAACAAATATGGCGCCTGCGAGAGAGCGCCAGCGAGTATACAACTTCGTGCTATTTCTGTGCTCTCGCTCTTTCGCGCGCTCTCCGACAAATTGAGACGACCAGAGAGCGTTCTCTCTGACGTCATAATGACGTGGTCGCGAGAGCGCTCTCTGGGCCAATTGAGACACGGCCTTAGTCTTGCGCGTAGCGGCGACGTCGCAATTGTAGCGCGTGCCAATGTAACCCTTATCTGTCCGGCGCTTCTCGGCCTCAGACGCGGCAAACTACTCCAGGCGAATGGAGACGTGATGAACACCGATGCTCGCGAGATCTGGCGAGCTGGAGCGGAAACTTCCCGCACTCGCAGGCACGCCTCGGCTTGGAATGTTAAGTGGCATTCGGAACACACCTTGATATACATAATAACAGGTCAAGCGAAAATTACACAGCGATACTCCAGCATGCTGATCAACGTATCAACCAGAACAGTGAGTGGACGTGTGTTTACTTTTAATTGTAACTATTTTTTGGGTTCTATGGTGATTTAAAATAATGAAATATTCATCCTAACTTACTGATGAAGGCTCCTGTCCGAATATACCAAACCAAGCAAAATGCTTAGTTGCATATACCTCCATCCTTCTTCGGTGTCGATGGAAAGTCAGATATTCAGACACGCATTTAGAAATAATAATATCTCTGAACACCTTCGTTGCGAAAGAGGGATCGCAGATATTTTTTTTGT
The DNA here is from genome assembly GCA_029891345.1 of Dryococelus australis. Classification (NCBI taxonomy): domain Eukaryota; kingdom Metazoa; phylum Arthropoda; class Insecta; order Phasmatodea; family Phasmatidae; genus Dryococelus; species Dryococelus australis. The sequence continues at coordinate 68,822,237 of CM057003.1, read as the reverse complement.
TGCGTACCGCTTACCATAGGTATAAAGATTCATTCGAGAAGAATGGACGAATAGTTTGAGGAAAATCTCAAACATGTGAAATGCCTGAGACTGCTTATTTAATAAGTTCAGCTCCGTGTCCACGATCGAAGACACACTGCATACAGTCTATTCGTGATTTCTTCAAACTTTGAGGATGAAAACTTTGAAAAATCACCCTGCATATGACGTGTTTGGTTATTTCCTAAACATGTCATGTATCACGAGCGTTTTATACTTATTGTTAATTTAAAAGTATTATATTTTTGGTAAAATTTAACTTTTACACATAGTTTATTTTTAAGTTATAATTTTTAAATTAAAATTGATACGAATAAAACCAGAGAGAAAATAAGTGTGTTGGTAATGTCTAGTAAAAAATAGTTTTATGCGAACTACAATTACACTGGGAGCGCACGAATGCGGTGCGTTTATTGTCCTTTTGGTATAATTTTCTAGATCCGGTTAAGTTGTGTTTGCACGAAGCGGAGGAATATCCTGGAAGTAGAACTTTAGCAGGGCTTCAGAAAAGTTGGAATCAACCGTGAATGGAATATATGAAGCATACTTATGGCCAAAGTTATGCACAGCAGTGAATCGGTGTCCGATGTTTTGAGCGTCTTCCTTGTGAGTATCCTGATTTGCCTAGGTTTCTGCAACTCTCGTTTATGAATGATAAAGAGCCCTATGTTCCCAGGAACTGTTTTCGCCATTCGAGACACAGAACGAGCCGAGCTGTCGTGGGATCAAGCTCGTGCTCGTGGATGCTATCCATGCGAAGGTGAGGTGCGTCTGCGAGTACGAAGAGACTACGGCAGCTTGGGTGTGGCGACTATTCCGCAGCTCGTCGCGTCCCCAGGTGGTGGATAGGGGATCCCCAGACTCTGGGGTGGCTGGAAATAATAAAAAACCAGCCCACGAACCGAATGGCCGGTGCGAGAGCGCCGTCGTCGTGGACGCCGGGAACCTGGGCAGCTCAGTACGAGATGGCGAAGCGCGTCTGCTGGAGGTGGCCCAACGATCAAGGCGGGGAGGAAGATCTCTAGGTGCTGAAAAATGCAAAGTGTAGCGATCCTCACTGCTGGATTCTGCGGGCTGCCAACTGCGGGTGCGCGATGAATGGAACTGGAATGCATGGGACATCGGAAGCATCACTGACGCCAGCCTTCATCCTGGGACAGCGGCTCGCCACCATCACTGGTTGGTCCCGGATGTCCCATCGAGGACATTTTAGTGCTCACCCAACGGATGTCCCGCCAAGCACTTTTTAGTGCTCACCCAAGACCGACGGACTATTCTGGTGGATGGGGAGGGGGTGGTTCCCCGGGAAACTGCTCTTCACCTTCACCCACGGCATGAAGATCCTGTCGTCAGCGCGGAAGAGCGAAGATGGAGTAGGTTCCATGACTGAGCTGCCCAGTTTCCCGACGCAGTCGACGAGAAGCAGGGGAGCCCTGCATTCAATTAGTTGCTGTCAATACTGTTGTACTGGTTCGCCAGCGCAGGAATACTGGCAGCAATACAACCTCAAGGGCGCCTGCACCCACAAGGCCCCCCCCCCTTCCTTTTTCTCTCTCTTCTAGCACTTCCTAATTCACATTAAAGAGCACGGTTATCCACACCCTGTGTTTCCCGTAGCATCTCAGTACTGCACGAACAAGTTTTGCACTTCTTTCATATCGGGAAGGGTTTTTACGGTGCATATTCCGGTTTCGCCCCTCCCCCTTCTTAGCTATAACTTCAGCTGTAGTACACTCGGAGAGGCAGCCATGACCCTAAACGGTGGCCATGACTGCTCAGTCTCTCTCTGCCGCAATATACGCCTCCTTCGCATGAATTCCCTTCCTTTTAGACGTATGGGGCCGAGCACCTAAGAAGCAATTAGCTCCCGCCCCTACCTCGAACGTACACTTAATACTTAGCTATAGGATAGGTTAAGAAAAAAGAACGAGACACAGAAGCGATCATCGAGACACCGACATGCGTATAGGCAGTTCACACCATTGAAAAACGTCACTGTCTCGCCCTGCATGTGTCTTAACGGGCACACTGACTGGTAAAACGCCCAGTAAAGTTGGAAACAATGGAGAGAAAAGTATAGTTCCGTGTCTTAACGTTGTATTAAAAGTGTTAAGACAACGTTTGTGTATACTGAAATAATTTCTTTCGTTTCCTGCTTTTTCAATGCATATAAGTTTAAGAGTTTGCAAATCTGTAAAAAATATATTTTTCTCATGATTTCTCAGTTTTACTTTACATGGTCCATGAATTAAGTGAACAGGTTTATGGCATTATTAATTTTTGCATACAGTGGAAGAATACACAATGTGCATTCAATTAGTTGTTAAATAGGTCCCTTGAGAAGTGCATCAGTTTGATCGTGGAACAGACCTATACCTTATCACCAAGTGGCACATCTGCACGCAAGGTTCTCGAAATGGCTTCCATGTTTGTCTCCCGTTTACAACGCGGAAACTATATTACCTACTCCAAGCGCCGACGTACCCTTAATCATTAATACTACTGCAAGCCTGTAGCAAATTTCAGTACTATTTCCCATGTACTAGATTCCATATCACTAGGTTGCGCGAGAGGCTATGTCAGAGAGCTCGAAGTGTGTTTGTTATGTACGTGCTTCTTGCAATAGTTTTATTACCTCTCTCAAGTGTATTTTCTTTCGTAGGAGTTATAATTCGACGTGATTAGCTTCGTAAAAATTTAGTTAAATCTCTTTGCAACGCAATTCAAGATCCAGTACGTAGCCTTAATGCTCATATTAGACTACACGTGAGTGAGCACTTTGAAAGTTTTGGAAATCTTCTTCTTCTTTTACACTTCATGGATAAGGCCACCGCCTGTTCGGCTTATTAACTTGTTCCATCTTCTTCTTGGTCACCAACATTCCCTCTTGCCTAAGATTATAGAGTGTAATCTATTGGCCACTGTAAGTCTATCTGTAGTTCCTAATGTTTATTCTTGTCTTGCCTGGGTCATCGCTTTGATATCCTCCAGATTTTCCGTATGAATCTTAGATAGATCATTTGGAATAATAGTCAAAAAAATACATTTATTTAGTCTAAGACGATACACTTTCAAATGTTGGAATTACACATTGTGTTAAATCTCACGTTGCAATATTTATTTTAAAGAAGAGGGTTTAAAGGATAAAAATGGCTGAAGGGAAGAAGTATCTACGGTCTCAAAAGTGTTCACTTTACCGTGAACAGCCTATAGCTCCGAGTATGTAGCACACTGTTCACGTGGGTGCGAGTAGCATGCTCAACACAAGTACAGTGCACACCAAATATCAAACGATTACAACATTTGAGAGCTCGTAAATTAATTCAACAGGTTAACATCAATCAGCACGAGGCAACAAACTCTTGTGTTACATAAGAAGCAGCAGCAATGTGAGATTGCGCCAAGTCAAAGAGTGCTCGACAATACAGAGCTGCAACAGCTGCTTGAACAGCGAACTCCAGCTGCACGCGCCAGCAAAATGGCGTCGCTGGCCAGCAGAATGTTGGAAAGCTGCCCGCCAACCAGCACCTGGTAACCCACTCGCCAGCAACCAGCCAACCCAAGAGGCAACCTTCCGCAGTACGCAGTAGCCAACCAGACGTTAGTCCCATTCCCAGAGCCTCGAACAGCCAATAAGAGAATGAGTACGCCCACGTGAGAAGGAACCATCACTCCATTTCGCTTCTGTCTGCTTATCTATTCTGTGGTATGGGGACAGCTAAACTACTGAAGCTGTGCATGCTCTCACGAGTAAAAACGTTATAATAGTAGTAATTTTTTGTTACCTGTGAGCTATCAGTAACTAACGTTACTGTTAATGTAATATACTCTTAAGCTATTATAGTTAATGTGACATTAAGTACTTTTGTAACAGCGTTACCTTCTTACTGTACTGTCAAAATTAAGGTGGGGCTTATGTTCCGACCAAATAAAGGTTGTTTTATATTAGTGTGTTAACATTTTTGTTGTATTTTCTTTGTTAAAAAAAACATTCCAATGTAAAATAAATTAAGTACAATTGTTTCATCATAAAAAGTAATATTACTAACGAAAAAAAATTACGGCCAGCAGAAAAATCGTACCCGCACCTTGAGTGCTTGACGTCCTACCAACTGCTCAATTTTAACACATCTGTCTGTGTTTCATACTGGAAGGTATTCAGTGCAATATAACGACAAACTGCAGTTCACTTTCGCTATGTAGAAACACTTCATGCTATAGAAACATATGCATATTTGGCACACGTAAACTGCTTCGCAAGGCTCGAGAGCTGGCCTGAGCTACATTTAGTTCTCACACTATGATTTAAAATTTAAATATAATAATTTCATTTTACGATGTTATCGCTGTTCACTACTGCGCGCCATTTTACAACGCCAAATCAGTGTAAAATTTTATTGTGTTGGTAGGACATTACTTTAAATGCCGCAGTAACAAAAACAATTTTGTTACTCCTGTTACTTTTAGCGAAATACAACTTTTCATCGCGGCGATATTACATATATGCTTGATTAACATTATCACTTCAACAGCATATTTACATTGTAGTAATATAAGACTTTGGAAATGGTTAACATTTTTAACTTTGTTATGACATTATTAATCCTACCACAGCATAAACCTTTTAAAAAATGCCTCAATAGTAGGTTCTTTTTTGCAAGAACATTTGACTTTTTTCTGTGCAGTGGAATTAAAAACATCATGCGATAATGTCGAGCGAATTTCAGGAGGAACTAGTTGAACACGCAAGGCGACTTGTTGATAGGTACAACCCGCAGGACGATAGTTAATGGCGCCGGCGTCTCAGAAGTAACCGTTTTAGTTTCTAAGTTTGTCCATTCACCGTGGCTTACAGCCGATACAATGTTCTTATTTGTATGGTTGACGTATTGCTGTTTACCGTAAACAAAACACGAGTAAAGGCTGTCCACGGTAAAGTGAGCACTTTAGAAATGAACCTAAGGAAAAAGTCACTGCCCCTGCATGCATATATTTTAATTGCTGCACATAGTAACATTCGTCCAGTAAAGTTGGTACCGATGGAGGGAAAAATAGATCCATATCTTAACGTCGAATAAAAAGTGTAAGGTAACCATTTGTGATAACTTAAATTAATTATTTGACTTTCTATTTTTTAAATGTATCTAGGTGCAAAAATTAGCAGATTTGTTAAATATTTACTTTTCTAATAATTTCACAGTTTCACTTGACCGACTCACGAATAAAGTGATGAGGGCCATGGCAATGCTAATTTTACATTAGGCGGAATAACACACAATGTATATACAACTAGATCTTAAGCAGGGCTTTCAAAAGTGCTCAGTTTATCGCGAACAGTATAGAATCACGTATTACCAGGACAGCATATCCTGGGCGGCAACTTTCATGAAAATAATGTGTTTGTTCGAGCCCATTTCCTGGCTTCGCGCCTGACCTTGTACACAGACTTCCGAGGATTTTTTGTACCCAACCAGGAACTACCGCCCCACCTACTTCTGTTTTAACCTTGCATACAGTCTCGCATGAACACTGTTCTAGCGCCATATATGGCACCAAGAATACGGCTTACAATATTACCGTGACTGCTTTTATGGCTACCGTTGTGAAATACCCAGAGTGAACGTAGGAGCAAAAATAATCTTGTAGGCATATGAAATGATTTAGCTGAGGTATAGGTTGTTCACGGGAAACTGAGCATGTTTGAAAGACTTGCTGAGGATCTGCTTCCATGATTACATTGTATCCTTCCACCAAAATGGGCCTGATCATTTTAAACATGCTTTGGTCACGTGAAGCTGTGAAATTATTAGAAAGGTAATTATTTTAAAAATTCTCAAATTCTTATATTTAAAATCATAAAAAAAAAGAAAAACAAATAAGATTAAATTATTTCAGTGTCCACAAATATTTACATACCACTTTCTATTTGGCGTTAAAAATTGAATTAATTTCTCTCCGTCGTCACCAGCTTTACTGGGCGCATACGACATTTTGCCCTTTGAAATATAAGCAGGCAGGGGCAGTGACATTCTTCATAGGTTGGTTTTAAATGTGTTAACTTTACCGTGAACAGCCTTTATATGTGTTGGTGGTAAAGATATAATTCAAATTTAAATTATTAGTTTTAATAATTACATATCAGTAAAGTACCGTGATTACTTTTACATGAGTGATTTATAACTCATGTAAATGCGACGATGTGGTTTAATGTCCAACTTTCAATAGTATGTTTGATACATGTTTGCACGAATACCTTTAGTCTGTGCTGTGCAAAGTAGAGTCGACAACTGTGTGTGCACATTTCCGGACCGTTGGATCGGCCGGGCTGGAAACATAAAATGACCTGCACGTTCACCGGACCTTACACCGCTGGTTTTCTATCTCCGGGGAAAGCTAAAACAACAGGTGCATGAAGAAGCACCAACGACCCGTGAGGGCATGAAGGACCGTATAACACGTGTTTGTGCGTAGACACGTGTTGTCTCGTCGCTGACGTCCAATACGTTGTGATGGTCCTCAAACACCGTGATTGCATTCATCTTGCACGGAGCTTTTCAGAAGTGCGTGATACCGCCGTTGTCACCCATATCTCCTGCACCCCTCGGCGTAAAACCAAACTATTAACGTCACATTATGGCCCCTTTCACTCCAAACAACGTTTATCTGAAACATTTTCATCCATCTTTACAAGTGGGCCATTTATCAAAGTGGCCTGTTTTAAATGCCTCGCCCGGTATTTTCAGTGTGTGCCATATATTTTTCTTTGTAAAAAAAACGGAACTATTGGAAAATAAACGTAAACAAATGTCCGTGTCACTAGTTGAACACGTTATTTGGACAGTTCTGACGTCAGTGCGAGAGTCAATGATGGAGACATGCACTGAAGACGGGAACCGATATCCTCCATCTCAAATCCAGTCTATTTCGTCCAAGTGCCGTCGGCTGGTATCGAAACCATCCAAATGTGAGTCAGACGTGATTTAACACCATCGGTGTTACATTTTAAGTGTCCATTATTGTTTTGGTCGCACATATTTTACTACTGTGTTTGGCGATATCAGAGTGGACACGAGAGTTGAGAGGGCCGCAGTGGTGTAGTGGTTAGACTATTCGCCTCCCACCTGGGTGAATCGGGTCCGATTCCCGGCGGGGTCGCTCCCGGATTTTCGTATGTCGAAATCGTGCTGGACGATGCCGCTGATTGGCGGGTTTTCTCGGGGATCTACCGTTTCCCCCGTCCTTGCATTCCGGCGTTGCTCCATACTCACTTCACTTCATCCTCATCGGCTCTCAAGACCTCGATGTTAAGAGCCGCCCAGATCTCCCCACTCAACTCAGAGAGCCGAGTTCGAATACCTGCATGTTCAGTTTCAGAAAGTAATATTGTCTCGGTAGGTCGGCTTCTGGTTAGTGATATAGTCTAGAGAAGAATAATCTCAATATATTCAGTGGCGTGGCTTTTATAATAACTTCTTAAAGGCTGTTCACGATCAAGTGGGCACTTTTGATATGAACCTTAGGAAAAAGTCACTGCCTCTGCCTGCATATATTTTAATGGGTTCACTGAATAACATTCACCCAGTAAAGTTGTTAACGATGGAGGAAAAATAGTTCCTTGACTTAACATGAAATAAAAAGTGTTAGGTAACTATTAATGATAACTTAAATAATTTATTTTTTTTATTTTTTTATTTTTTTTAGTACTTTGAAATGTTAAAATGAGCAGATTTGTAGAATATTTATTTTCCTAATAATTTCACAGTTTCATTTGACCGACGCATGGAAAGAGTGACGAGGCCCATTGCAATGTTAATTTTGCATAAGACTGAAGAATGCAAAATGTGCACACAAGTAGAGGTTGTTCACGGTAAAGTGATCACTTTTGAAAGCCCTGCTTCAGATCTACTTGTATGCACATCGTGTATTATTCCGCCTTATGTAAAATTATCATTGTCATGGTCCTCGTCGCTTTATTCATGCGTGGGTCAAGTGAAACTGTGGGATTATTAGAAAAGTAAATATGTTACAAATCAGGCCATTCTTATATTTCAATGCATTTTTAAGAAATCAGAAAATTAAAGGAATAATTTAATTTATCACAAATTGTTACCTAACACTTTTTATTCGACGTTAAATATGGAACTACTTTTCAGCCATCATTACCAACCTTACTGGGCGCATGTCACTCAGTGCGCGCGTTAAAATATATGCAGGCAGAGGCAGTGATTCTTTTCGAAGGTTGATTTCAAAAGTGCTCACTTTATCGTGAACAGCTTTTAGTTTCTAAGCAGGGCTTTTAAAAGTGCTCATTTTACCTTGAACAGCCTTATACAAGCAGTCCTGCTGCGGCCGCGAACTAGCTCTGCCAGTGCGGGGAACAGAAACCACGCCAAAAAAAAAACTGTACAGAGACGAATAGCATGGCAGTTTCTTCGTAGTGGGCGAACCCGTGCTCTCGTTGGCTGTGCAAGGATCTGGTAATAGGCATCGTGTCTGATTGGCTGATGCATGCTGTGAAAGATACTCTTTTGACCAAGCTGCCGGCTGCCAAGTAAGTTTAATAGGCGCTGATTGGTGAGCTGAGTTAAACATGTTAGCTGGCTAGTGACGCCGTTTTGCTGGCTAGTGCGGCTGGAATGAGTGGAGAGATTTGGGATGCTCTTAACATGAAGGTCTTGAGAGCCGATGACGGTGAAGCGAGGTGAATATGGAGTGAGGGAAGAGATTTGGGCGGCTCTTAACATCGAGGTCTTCAGAGCCGATGTGGGTATTCGAAGTGAATATGGAGCAGCACCGGAATGCAACGGCGGGGGAAACGGGAACTACCCTAGAAAAACCCGCCGACCAGCAGCATCGTACGGCACGATTACCACATGCGAAAATCCGGGAGTGACCCCGCCGGAAATCGAGCTCGGTCCGCCTAGGTGGCAGGCGAGTAGTCTAACCACCACACCGAAGCAGCATATCATCTTCGATCTGAATAAAATACCCTACATCGGGCATTCAATTGGTTTTAATGATGTTTTCTTATATATCTAGAATTTTCACGTGATGACAAAACATGCGATTTAGAATACGTACACACATAAAGTCCTTCTCTAAAAGCAAAACACGGTTTACTTTTTCTTTGTTTTTATAAATAGCTTTTCTCTCTTCGTAACATATAAGAATACTAGATATAAGGCTTTTTACCTTCCGGGTACGCTTTACAACTTTCGAAACTAGTCAAGCGATGTGAATAATTTTATTTTATTTTTTAAGAAATCGAGCTGTAAAAATGATTGATTTTTGAACAGCTGCGCTGACAACTAGAAAACTTATTCCAGAAAATACAACGCACCATTGGTACAGTTTTGCTGGGGCGAATTTCCAGAGTTTTTCGAATGCAAGAGCCGCCCCGCTGCAAAAAAATTCCCGAGCCAGGTGGCGCCACAGCAGCAGCAACAACAACAAGGAGTTTATTATTGCTTCAGTCCCCAGCGTTAAGCCATCACTGTAGTTAAGACGTAGTATTTCATAATGTCAGAGTATTTAGTGATATTGACCCGCCTCGTGAAGCCTTCTTACCCAGGCAACCCAGGTACCCAGCGACGACCTCAGCAAGAATCGTGCTGGACATCAGGGGACCCCTCAAGTCCCAACCACACCAAGCTGACCGCTATCAGCAATATTGGTCGTATTGCGAATAAATGTCCACTATCCGTTCTATCGCCGGCTTTGAATACCACCTTCCAGTCCTTACGGACTAGTCGGGGTGAACGACCAGTTGTTTTTGCTCAAACGTTTGAGTATTTTGTGCTTATATTGACCAAAGCACGCCGGTGCGATCTGGTGGCGCAGCGGGTAACTTTCGGACTCGCATACGGGAGAATCTGGGCTCGAATCCCGGTCCGGTCGTCCTGATCTCCTGAAATTCTTCCAGGTGAAAGCTAGGTTGATTCCTCGCTACAGGCCCTGCTACTCCGCCTCTGAACGACTAGCTCCGCCTGTGATGGCGTCGCTGGCGACGAGACGTTGAGCACTATACCTAAAGGCTGTTCACGATAAAGTGAGCACTTTTGAAATCAACCTTTGAAAAATGTCACTGGCAAATGTTTTAACGTGCGTGCTGAGTGGCATGCGCCCGGTAAAGTTGGTATAGGCTATTCACGGTAAAATAAGCACTTTTTAAGGCCCTTCTAAATTTTTACTTTTATAAAATTTCCATCCTCCTGCTGCTTTTCAATATAATTGAAATGTGACCAATAAACACAGCGAATATATTTCACCACCCTCAAAATTTAGTGCCTGAGGCTGCAATAAGATACATTTATTATTGGTTAATGCCTGTTGGGAGAGCCTTAAAAAGTGCTCACTTTACCGTGAACAGCCTATAACGACGGAGGCCAAGTAGTTCCATATCTTAACGTCGAATAAAAACTTTTAGGCAATCATTTTTATAACTTAAATAATTTTTTTTTCTGGTTTTTAAATGCAGCGAAGTATAAAAATGAGCACACTTGTAAAATATTTTACTTGTATATTAATTCCACAGTTTCACTCGACCGACGGCATGAATAAAGTGTTAAGGCCCATGGCAGTATTAGGCCGTGTCTCCACTCGAAAGTGTGCTTACTCTCACTCGCCACTCTCACTCTGGCACACTCTGGCTCACTTTAGGGAGTTGAGACTTGTACCCTATCTAAGTCTACGGCAATATTTCTCTGACAGAAAAGGTAATAAATAGTGAAAAATATAATATTGCTGGCCTTTCACTTTCCTCGAATAGATGTATAGTATTTTATGAAGTAGCAACTTATTTTAACTTGTTAAATTTTGCATTATTAAAAACAAAATTGTTATGTGCAAATCACAGTATTTAATAATATTCACACAATTAACCTAAATGAAACGTGAACATAATGTCATAATTTGTTATGTTCCATATCAAACGGAGTAGTGTTATTATACTTTTCACAGTAGCAATGATTAAGTTAAGTCAATAAAATATTTCTAATATTGCTTTAGAAACAACAAAAGTATGTCTGTATACCTAATTGAGGTTAGACTTAAAAAACAACATGACTGCCAGCTAGGGTGCGAGAGTGAGCACCGAGTGTACATCGTCGTTCACTCTCCCTCTCGCGTTGGGACAGCAGAGAGGACTCTCTGTGACGTCAAGAGTGAGCGAGAGAGTACTCTCTCGGCGAATTGGTACATGGCATTAATTTTACATAAGGCGGAAGAATACACAAAGGGCACACAAGTAGATCTTAAGCAGAGCCATCTAAAGTGCAAATTTTACCGTGAACAACCTATATGTGCAAAGCAGTGTTCTATGCCTTGTCCACACCCAAAATAAAATATGAAATCTATGATGCAAGTTAAAGTGAAAATTCCGTAAATCTATGATGGCGGGGACTGAATCCCCGTAACTTCTACCTGCCGCAGTAAAATTTGAATAAAAGTTACCTTAAACATCTTTATGATTTCGGTTCTAAATTTTTAATCAAACAATCACTACGCCGGTCCCGCAACAAGATAACGTTTGACGAGGCCAACTGGCTCGGGACGACAAAACAGTGTAGCGGCTGTTCACAATAAAAAGAGCACTTTTGAAATCAACTTTACAAAAATGTCACTGCTCCTACCTGCATATATTTTAACGGGCGCACTGAGTGACATGCACCCATTAAAGTTGGTAACGATGGAGGCAAAGTAGTTCCGCATATCAGCGTCGAATAAAAAGTGTTAGGTAATCATATGTGATAGGTTAAATGATTTATTTCGCTTTCTGTTTCATTTTAATGCATCGAAGTAGAAAAATGAGCAGATTTGTATAATATTACCTTTTCTAACAATTTCACAGTTTTACTTGAACGGCGCCGCATGAATAAAGTGACGAGGCCCATGACAATGTTAATTTTACATAAGGCGGAAGACTACACAAAGTGCATAAAAATAAATCTTAAGCAGGGATTTCAAAACTGCTCACTTTACCGTGAATAAGCTATAGTAACGTGAAAGTTCGGTGTTTCTTGGCTGGGACGGTACGTAGTGGGGTGAAGCGCGGTTCCAGTCCAGTTGTCCGCTCTCGCCACTAGCTCTTTGAACAGAGTGTACTTCCTGTCAGGATTAAGTCAGGCGTGGCAACTACAAGCGGTTTACAGTGGAAAATTCCCTCCTCCGGCTCGTTGGCTCGAAAATAGCTCTTCTTGAATGGGAGCGACTTTCAACTCGTCCCACAGTTAGCTTGGCAGCTCTCCATCCTTCCCTTCTCCTCTTCAACTACACGAAATATACATTTTCAAAGTCATGCAGTTGCACCATGCCTGTACATACAGTAAAGTATAACTTAATCTTTCAAAAATGCCAGAGCTTTTGTACTTTTTTATTAGAAAAAATGATCAAACTAATTACAAAGTGCGTTTTTATTTTAAAGCTTAGGTTTTTTCATAATAACTTAAGTCAGATTATTTGGTTTCGTACAATATGGCCACAGTTCAAGTTACAAAAATCGCGATTTAGTTCAGCGTTTTCCATAAACACAAAAGTCGAAAATAAAATGTCTATCTTGCAACCATTTCCCCTCTGTGGTTTTTCGATTTTCGAACTTTCCTAACACTGCAGAATAATCACATTGTAATAACGCAATATTATCGTATAATTGACGTAAAACTATAATTGCAGCTTTCTTTAAAGAATTCCGTACAAGGTAGCCTAAATGTAAAACCATTTGCGTTATTAAAAAAAAATGACCCCGTGCTAGAGAGCCTGCGTGTAAAAAGAATTTCAGAAACAGCTTTAACTTTTTAGCTACTATTAATTTAAATTATGCGATGATGCTGTTGTGTTTACGCATTTGTGTATCGAGTTATTAAAAATAAATAAGTCACGGCGTCGCTATGAAATAAATAAACAACATCCACCTCTGAACACATGCAATACGTTACACAAAGTGTCCGAACCGCCTGGTCACGCCATCAACTTTAAACATTGAACTTCTGCCTGAAACTGTGTCCTAAGCTGATAGAAAAAGAAGAAGACTTCAAATACTTTCGCACGCATTCGTGTACTGTTTACGTTATTAATGTAAACAATGGATGTGCAAGGTGGGCTTTCTAATGATGAAATGGTAATAAATAATTAGTGATGTCTTCGTTCGGTGTGAACAATTCCGACCTTGCTGCGTCCTAAACCAAGGGCGAGGCAAGGCAGAATTTGCATAAAGGCATAGCAAAACCAACAGAACACTAAAATGGCACAAGTCACGCATAAACCATTTTTTTCTGTACAGTATAAGTGTAAGTTGATAGTGATAGCCGATTTGTAACAGAAACAAGGAAGTGTGGTAGCACTCTTTTATTTTGGCTATGTTTTTTTCAGTTCTTCTCATTTGCCATTAATCTTATATGGATAAACTTTCATTGGTATAAATTTTACATACATGTGGAAAAGCTAACGCTATCTCCTCTCCCTTCAGTAACAAACAGGCACCGATGAACGCTATGACGATGGCATTAAACGAATTGGCGACGACTATGAATGCTATGACGATGGCATTAAACGCATTGATGAAGACGTATGAACACTATAACGATGAACGCTATGGCGATGAACGCAATGACGATGATGTTAAACGCATTGACGATGATGATGAGCACTATGACGATGACGAACGCTATGACGAAGCATTGGGGCGTTTGAAAACTGATATCTCACAGTTAACTAATTACAAAACAACATTTATTGATAAGAAAGTGGCCGATTTCTTAATTGACTGCAAAGACGATGTTTTTGGACTAAAGGCTGATAAAGGTAGATTGTATATTGGTGATGGCGAAGTAACATTCATCAATGACAAATTTACTGTAAAAGGTCGGACATACACTAGAACTGATGGTTTGATGAAATTACTAACTAGTACGAAAGTAACAGAAAGTGACTACACTGCAACCGACTATGAACACTATAGTCGTATCCTAGCAGATACAAACACAGTTTTCAAAACAATGATCCAAACTTGGGAACGCCAAAATCGAGTAAAGGGAATAAATGGAAAATTATTATTAAAAATATTTACGATTCGATTAAAAAGAAATGTCCCTCACCTAAAAAAGGGAAACATATAAAGAAGTATACAGACTATCCCAAAGAATACATATGGATGGATGATGTTAGGATGCTTATTGATCGACTTCTCATTATTTATGGCGAAGAGAATGCTGGAAATGATAACTATTACAATGAAAATGTTGGAATGAGGAATATGCTAAACAACAAGTTTAGTGACTTTGTTGTGAATAATCCAAAAGGTATACCATATCTGATACGAGTGTTAAGCACAATACCACATACTTTTTGGGAGTTGGGGCATCACAGAAAAGGGTTACTCAATGACATAATAAATTCACTACCTTTTGAGTTGCATGCACCCGGTTATCAGTACTTAGGTCCAGGTACCATATTAAAAGAGAGGATTGAGCGTGGTGATAAACCCATTAATCCACTAGATGCAGCTTCAATGAAACATGATATAGCTTATCATCGTCATAAAGATCTAGCTGAAAGACATGTTGCTGACAAAGAACTAGAAAAGAAAGCGTTCAAAATATTGTTAAGTTCAGATGCTGATCTCAATGAGAAATTGTGGGCTCGTGTTACTGGATCTGCGATGCATATTAAACATAAGCTTGGCTGGGGAATTAAAATAAAATGAAAAGAATATTTGTTATAATAAATGAAAGTAACAAACATTGTATTTCAAGTTCCTAACAATGAGTTGAATGGTTTGAATATTGATTCTTTCCTAACGAAATACCAACTTGATCATACAAACAGGAAATTAAAGGAGGACAAAGGGATGACTATCACAATTTCAGTTCCACAGCTTAAGAAAATGTCCAAAGAAATGAAAACTGGAAATGGTTTGACAGTTCACAAGGGTAGATTTTTACCCTTAATTTTTGCAGCATTGGGGGCTCTAGGAGCATTAGCTGGTTGTGCATCATCTATCACTACATCAGTAATTAATGCTAAGAAGAAAAACCAAGAATTGGAAGAACAACACAGACATAATTTAGCTATGGAGGAATATGGCAAGGGACTGAACAATGTTAAGTGGGGTAAGAATGTTAAAAAAAAAGTAACTCCACTCAGTAACTTTGATATTGATAAAATGGTTAAAAAATTAAATATTAAAAATTTTCGAGGTGTATTTATGATCGATGAGCTACTTAACACATCACTCGATAATGAATGTGGGATTGTTAATCTAGATGTTTCGACAAACTCTGGTACACACTGGGTATGCTATTGGAAAAAAGCAAACAACAAATATTATTTTGATTCATTTTGGCGGAAATCCACCCCGACAATTATTATCATATCTTGGAAGTAATATTTTTATAATGATGATAGAATACAAAATTTCATTCAAGTAACTTGTGGTCCTTTATGTGTAATTGTGCTAAATAACTTTTCACATAATTTTAAATTTTCAAAAATTATTTCACTATTAATAAACAATGGATATATGTGGAAATGCATTAATAAGCTCTTGGATTGAAGATCAAATTAAAGAACACACGGACAATGATACAACTACTGAGAAGATCAATCCTACACACAGTTCAATGACTTTATAGCTACACTGACAAGAAATAAAAGATCATTGGATAAAGCCTATCTTACTTACTTGAAAGTAGATAGTAATATAGATTTTGAACAAAAAAGACTAATACATGTGGGAGATCCCATTGCACCGATGGATGCAATCAATTAAGAGTACTATCAGAAAAACAGAATTAAGATTATTTGTTTAGTTGGAAAATACAATTCAAAAGAAAAAGTATTTTACTTTGATAATCGAATAGAATATTTTTTTTAAAGATGGAACTATAGTTGAAATAATAATAAAACCAGAAAAAATATAAAAGTGTTATCAACTTATGTCATGAACGGGAAAAAATTGACAAGTATAAAACTTTTGAAGTATTCCCTGATGATATGATATATTTTAAAATTCCAAAAGCCCACAATGTACCCGAAGGTACAACTGTGTTTATTGAAATAGTTATGATATATGAATACATTTAAAAAGATCAGATCATGTTGGTTTTTAATGGAAACACTTCCATTATAAACATACTTATAATCTAAGAATCTAAAAAGGCTTTAATTTTATTATGGTACTTACCATTATTTAACTTACGAGTCATATCTATTGAAACAAAACCATATTCATTATTCCAACATTTTGAACAAGTCTCCCTAAATTTCTCAAAAGATATATAACCACCAACAAAATCACTATGAATATGTTTAAGATTTGTGTCGTCTTGTCTGAATATGCAAAGAAAATTGGCATTGTCTCTTATATGCTGCTTAGGTACTTTTGAGTATGTCTGGGCTAAATAGAAACAATCAATATCTTTGTGTCTACCACGAGTAAAGTAATCCCTTACCATATTTTAATTTTCAAGTATATCATCGAAAAGAACTACAGAGTCTTTATGACATTCATTTACATCAACCATTTCTTCATTTGATGGAAAGAAGTATGCTATTGGTTCATTAAATAATTTTGATGCTACATCTATATCATTCTTTAAATTGATATATTTTGGTTGGTCCAGACTTTTTGAACATACACAGAGAGTACCAAAGTCCAACCATCCCTGAGCATATATAAAATTATGTATCATAAGTGTAGTTTTTCCACAGTTACTAGGACCCACTATCAAACATCTAATAATATTATTAGGTAATAATTCACCATGACGTTTTGTCGATACATTCTTGTCTGCTATTCTTATTTTAATATCCCAGTCTACATGTTTCATGTTTTTCTTGCTCATTTATTAACAGATTTTTTAAATAATATAATAAATGAGTTAAGTATTCAAACTAACAGATAACAAATCAGTTTTGAAGAAGAGACTACATTACCCTTTAGAAATAGAGAGGCACTCATTGGCTTTAGTTCACTTTTATACTACTTATCTAACACATAACATTATCTCTGGGATAAATAAGATACATTTTGTGGGCCAGAATGATATGGAATCAGCAATTGATATTCCAGTTGGCCAATATAGCTTAAATGCTCTTGGAAAAACTATAAAAGCAATTTTTCATTTAGTGTAGAATCAATGGGTGGGAAAGAAAATGATATGTCCTTCGAGCTGGATAAAATAACAAACAGAGTGAAAGTAAAATGTACGCTTAAATTACAGTTTGGAAAACGGGGTTAAATAGGAAAAGTTTTGGGTTTCGTAGAAAATAAAACTCTGAAAGAAAATGTGGACCATTATGGCGATACAATATCAAAATTTGCTCCATTTGGAACAATAAATATACACTGTAATATAGTAAATGGTATGATATTAAAACATGATGAATATAATCATAGAGAAACTAACGTAAATACCACTTTTAAACCAAGAACAACATTTGGATTTGGCGACACAATCTATTACGTACCAGCTTATCCATTATTTTTTCCAGTGCAAACAAATCAAGTTAATGAAATAATAGTTGAAATTAAGGATGAAAAAGGTAAGTTAATTAACTTTGATTTGTCCGAAAGAACTGTGGTATTGGAGATGAGACCGTAGATATATTTTGGGTTGGTAGTCATATTCTATATATAATAACGTTAATAGTTTTTAAACTATTAAAGTTTAATGTGATAAAGATGAATAATATTTCTATAGAAAGTGCAATGAAAGATTTAGAAAAAGAATTCAATGTTTCGGCTACTTTAATATATCGAATTTGGAGTAGTGTATCTAAATTTTTAATTAGACTATGTTGTAGCACATTGTCGAAGTCAGAGTGATAATTGTGTTTTAATGATTGGATAACCATTAAAACTTTATAGAGATATGAGCACAAATAAAAATCAACTGATGACTAATTATACGACGACGATCATTTACTCTTTAAAAAATCGAATAGAATGCATTTGTTTAACACCACAATCCACCATTCCATCATATGCAAAACTTATACCTCTACGATTAACATAATTTAAAACTTTTTCACTGAAAATCTGAACATATCTGTCTGGTAAGGTTACTTTAAAATTTCCAGAACCATGTATCATTTATTTCAGCATGGTTAATGGGATAGGACTGCCCAATTGTAAGTTCGGAAAGTTTCTTAAATTGTTTGGTTCCGTTTAATACATTTAGCAACTGATCCATCTTTATTATATATATATATTTTTTTAGGTATTCAAATTTTTTGAGCCATCTTTTTTTTTGCAACTGCTCCCAAACGTAACTTTTCACGCGTTTTTTCGCAGATGCACCCAAATGAAAAATTTAACACTACTTTTTTCTCTAAAGACTACGATCTAACCAAACGCAACTTTTTGAGTAATTTTTTTTGCGGTTGTGCTCGAACGTAACTATTTGAGTCACTTTTTTACAACTGCTCCCAAACGCAACTTTTTATGCGTATTTTTGCATATCCACCCAAACAACTTTTTGAGTCACTTTTTTGCAACTGCTCCTAAACGCACCTTTTTGAGCCACTTTTTTTGCGGTTCTCCCAAACGCAACTTTTTGAGCCACTTTTTTTGCATCTGCTCCCAAACGTAACTTTTTAATCCACTTTTTTTGCAACTACTCTCAAACGCAACTTTTTCAGTCACTTTTTTGCAACTGCTCCCAAACGCAACTTTTTGAGCCACTTTTTTGCTCTTGCGCTCAAATCAGCATTTGATGTTTTGGATCAGAAAATTAAGAGTAATTTTTTCTGATGGTTTTCTGATGGCTCGAGCATTTAATTTACCGTTGTTTTTCTGATAACTGGGGGCTGTGCTCAAATCGGCATTTCTATACTACTAATTTGCAGACACTACTTGCTATAGGCTGTTCTCAGTAAAATGAGCACTTTTGAAAGCCCTGTGTAAGATCTAATTGTTGCATACCCGTTGTGTATTCTTCCGACTTACGCAAGATTAATATTGGCATGTGCTTTATTACTTTATATATGCGTCGGTCAAGTAAATCTCTGAAATTATTAGAAAAAATATATATATGTCAAACCTGATCATTTTACACTTCGATGCATTAAACAAAAAAAAAAAGCGAAATAAATAATTTAAGTTATCAGAAAAGGTTGCCTAACACTTTTTATTCGATGTTAAGGCATGGAACTACTTTCCATCAATCGTTACCAACTTTACTAGGCACATGTCACTCAGTGCACCCGTTAAAATATATGCATGCAGGGACAGTGACTTTTTTCTAAGGTTGATTTA
The DNA here is from genome assembly GCA_029891345.1 of Dryococelus australis. Classification (NCBI taxonomy): domain Eukaryota; kingdom Metazoa; phylum Arthropoda; class Insecta; order Phasmatodea; family Phasmatidae; genus Dryococelus; species Dryococelus australis. Next base: position 68,802,946 of record CM057003.1, on the reverse strand, counting down.
AAAAGTGCTCACTTTATCGTGAACAGCCCTTACTTACTACTTCCTTGCATAACAATATTTTAGACGTCATATTTTCACACAATGACACGTCAGAATCACAATTTTGATGTTTTTGGAACGTACAAATAGTACAAACGAACTCACTTATCAAAATGAGACAATTCACTTTGAAATAAGATACCATGAGTTACTTCAAGAAATTATTGCACACTATGAAATGTTAAGGCGATTTTTAAATATGTTCTAGTTAATGAAATTATTGCGCACTTTTTTTTAATTCGTAGAAGCCAATGATATTTTTTTGTAAAATAATTTTTGCTATACATGACTTAAAATAAACTAAGATATGACCTTTTAGTCGCTCTTGTTAAATTTTCTGCATATTATTTCATGTATTTTCTTTGTGCGTTCCAAAAACACAAATATGTGGTTTTAACCTACCATATCGTAAATGTTGAGCGATATATAGATTTTTAATCCGATGAAAGAGTATTTATAAATAATGTAATAGAAGAAGTTGGATGGTGTTTCTTTCAAGCAAAAAATAATATATTTTTTGGTAAACAGCACCTTTAATGTACTGTCCTTTCACTGGTCTTGTGCTGCTGGCACACACATGAAGCATGAGAATAAATGAAAATGAAAATAATTTTCAGGAACGCCCAATCAATGTGCCATACTAGGGACCAATGCCGGCCGTAACATCTTGTCCTATTTGACACGTAAACCAATATATCAAACACTACGCGTTTCCTTGGGAAACTGGCATCGAAAATGTTTTAAAGATAAGTGGAATACAATTTGACATGAAAAGTTACCACAAACAGAAGAAAATATTACACCCAGTAATCGATTTTAGGGAAAGCAGGATTGGAAACATACGGGAATCTAACTTTGCGTACAAGTAGGCTCGTATTCCCAAGAAAAAAAATATGGCATACCCTTATTACTTTAGAGATTGTAAAATTATTTTGTATGTCTACAACATGTTTCAACTAAAAAAGGAAACAGTTTATTAATTTTCCGTCCAATACACTAGATTAGTGTTGGTATTCCTGTTTGATTACAGTACTATACTGAAAAATGGGGGAAAGCAGTTATTTTATTTCATGGCATTCATTGACAATCATTAAAACGCGTTTTGTGATTAACTTCTGTTGATAATTAGGTGGTTTTCATTAAGTTTGTTGAAATGTGATCTAAGCTGTACGAAAAAGTATTATATTTTTCTTGGGCCTACAGATCTTCTTATGCCTGACAATGTCTTCCCTAAACGTACTGCACAATGGGATGTATGACGTATGAATCGAAATGAAAACATTAGTTAGATGTATGTGAAAGTAAACACACTCCGTTTCCTTAACTGTAGATAAGGAAACAAAACAAACACGTGATTACATTAATATAATTACGGAAGCTTAATTAGATCGCCAGAAGATACAGGCCGAGATTTACTGAGTGTACTCACCTATTGAAAACAATCGGCGATGGTTCATTTGCATAATTAAAAATCACATTTCCCCACGTAGTTTTTCAACATATCTTCCTAACCTAACCTAGCCCCGGAATAGAGGCGAATCTTTAGTTTACCTGTCAAACATACAATAGAATAGCCTATGATTAAAATATTTTTTTTTGTAAAACAACGCAAACAAAACAAATATGTTTTTCTTATCCTAAATGGAGCGTGCAGTAACCACACTGGGTGTAACGTTATTTTGCGTAAGTGAAATGACAATTAATGTTTGCATGTTGAACAGTATTCGGAACAAATGCATAAGTGTCAGTTGACTTTGCAACTCCCTTACGCAGGTGATGTTAAGGTCAAAAGATTGAATACTTGGATGTAGGTAAATTATTCTCGTCATGACTTATACCATATTTACAACTGAAAAAATTGACTGGTTGTTTACGGAGTATCTCAATAAATCTTCTGAAGTTGTTTGTGATTGCTTATAATTAGAGATGATGGAAAATCGCGAAAATTATCTCAGCCAACATATCTCCTATATCACTCTAATTTATTTATTCTTACATGAGTGGATGAACAAGGTTTTGACTGGGCTAAGTTGTTCCCAGACCAATCACGAACGTTCTGCCTCATAGTATCAGAATCCTCATTGCCCCAGTGAAATAGGGCAGTAGCTTCACACATGCATGGCAGCCAATAAGGAAAGAAAACTGTCGGACATATGTACAGTACGTTGATTCCTAGTAGTCAACTTTTCCCGCGATAAACCATCATATCTACCTGTAACGTTATTACGCCAGCACTAAATCTTCGAAGGCTTTCAATTACTAATTCATATTGGTTCCAAGTGGCAAAACAATAAAAATGGACTTCCTCTGTCAGCTGATAATAGTCCGTTTAACCTCTACAAAGCCTGATTACCGAGAATTTGCTTGAAATTTAAGTGCTGTCTCAGAAAGTGTAAAACAGCAAGATGGTTTCCCTCGCTTCTATTCAATAATCTCTAATATTCCTCCTTTCGCTGTCGCGTCGAAGGCCGACGCCATAGCGACCTTCGCCACACAGGTCGTCCTTCGCGCCTGTTTTGGTGATGTAACTATTATCGCATCAGTTTAAAAGACTGGGCGTAACCAACACAGTGGTGATGAGATGCGCCGATAGCACGGATGCACATTACAAGTCCATGCAAATGAGATTAGGCGTGTCTGCGCTGCTCGGAACATCCGAGGAATGTAGGACTGTCTAAAGCAGTCGCCGGGGACAAATTACAGTCGTCGAGGGAGACGTTTTATAACTACATACATGTGAAATTCTCCGTTTACTGGTTTCTACGAACTAGAGGAGCCACAGTTCCTTTCGACTAGGCGAGACGTAATTGGGCTACCTTGTCGTTACTTATTTCCGGTTGGTTCAAGGCCACCCAGGGCATGTCAAACCAGCTGTAGTTCAATCACAAGATCAATACAAACGTACATGTATTTGAAGTCTAGCCTGTCTTCAAATGATAGCGCGAATTTTGCAGGTCTCTATTTATAACGAATGCAATGTATTTAAAAAATGCCAAGCTTTTAATTTTGTACAGCGTCATGAATGTGAGAATGGTTTGCTTTACTGGAAGTGAACATTTTAACTGGGAAAAAGTTTCACTAGACAAAGTTGGATAACTGACGTGCATTGCTTTTTATAAATGCCATTTTAACTACAAACCCATTACTCTTGCATTTATATATCCTTCAGACAATGCAGCCAAAGCTGAAACGAACGCATACAAGGAACTGACGGCATCCAAATTCGTTTACTGCCAGCACATGGTTTTATAATGTCTTGAAGTAGCTATTCACCCACCTCTCCACAACACATGTGTATTATATTTGTTATATTAAGAAAACAAATAATTATTTTACTTTTTGTTGATAATGAACTCTACTAGTAAGGTCAATTTAAAAGAAATCATCAAATAATATTTGTTGTAAAATCAAGAGTCTTGTCGCATAAGAATCATGATAATTTGCAATGTTGGGAAGTTTTAACAAAAGATTCTGTGCGCTGGCGTTCATAGATACGTTTCCACAAACCACACATCATAGAAAATGGCACATGCGTTTACTGTAGAGTGATCACGACGCCATTTTGTCACTCAGTCCGCTGCTCTAGATGACAGTATAACCCAAATAATCTCAGCTCTTGTGCAACGTAACAGTGAAGTTCAAACTGTTTTTTTTATACGCTGATAATTAAAAATACCTTAAAAATGGTTTTTACATATCAGATGTCATGGAGGAATTTACACAACAGAAAATGTTGAAATTTTTTCCACGGACAACGTAATGAAATAATAGAAAGGTAAAGAAAAATAATGGCGACCGCGTTGCGAAGGTGGTGAATGTACGACGACATCATAGAATGGGATATATTGGAACGCCTAGCTAGATTTAAGAAGCAGAGCAAAGTCCGCTACTCTACAAAGCACTTTGTACGTGTCCCATGTGTTAAATTTTACATCAGGGTAGTAACTGGGAACACCAATCTTGTCGTTACGGTCATGAATTTGGAAGTGTTGATGAAATCTACGTGGGTAAATCCATGTCAGTTCAACAAGGTGATGACACTCAAGCTGCCAGGTTTTGATGAGACTTTATTCAGTCAATCCCTTCATAAAAGTAAAATAAATTCCCAATTTTTTTGATCTAGCTCATATGGTTTTAATTTTACAGCTCTTCAAACTTTTAGTGAACTGCAATGTCTCATTGTTTCCGGCGTCTTCTTTGCAAGTTGCCCTCGCTTACAAAAATTGCCAGAGCTGTCTCAGTATCATGACATTTTATAGCCTTATTAATTAAGTCATGAGGATTCCTGAAAATAATACACAACCACATTACAGGACAGTAGAAATTCATTAAATTCTTTTAAAATAATTTTTTTATAATTTTTTATCCATAAAACAAGATTTTTTGAAAACCAAGTTATTGCAGTGAGGGAAAGCTAATAGCATAACGTAAATATTGGTCGTATTGAAGTAGAAGTGTGTTTAATAATACAAAATAATGACACTAATGGCTTTATATTAGGAAACAACGGAGAAAATGAAACTAGGCCTTGTATGTAGGCAGCAGTGTCTTTGGCTGGTGAAACTCCACTCCGTTGTGACCTGCCATGACGAGTTGCCAAGGCCCGTGTTATAACTGGGTGGACTGGCAAATGCCCAAGACACCTGGTAGGAGGGGCGGGGGTGCTTGGCACAAACGGAAAATAATTTTACAAATATTTTTTTATTTCTTGGAATTAAAATCAAGTTATGAAACTGCAAAATTTTACCTCTTTCAGACCTACTTTAATTTACAGTCTCGGATGTTACAAATGAGAAATTTTGTGGTGCATGCTGTACTCACGCCGATACAAAACTTATTCCGCTGCCACAACCAATGAGCTCTGAGCTTTGTATTTGACTATAGTAATGTGAATAAATAATAGCCTGGACTAATACACACGGTTTACGAATCAGAAGATCATTTGCCATTGATCCTTATAGCGTACAGTTCTGGCCCAAAATAGTATCCATGTGCGTTAAGCACACAATTGTGTACACTGGGTATGAATGTGTTAAATTCATTTATTTACTGCATGTGCGTTCGTTCCCGCCATCGTACATCGAGACAAAGATTTGTTGGGTCAAAAGAAATTTAGACTGCCAACAAAATATTTAGTAGAATCAACTGTATGTAGTGTATATTGTGTATACTTGTTTGGCCACTCATGGAATTGTCTTCGTTCGAAAATACAGCTCGAGAGTTTGTTTCTATATTTTGTACAACTAGGATAGCAAACAAGTTTTGTTAAACTCTATTCGCGGTTTCTTCACCCTTTTTGAATCAAACCTTTGAAAAATCTCCCCATGTATGATGTGTTTAGTTATTTACAACATATTCCACATATCAAAAGCATTGTATACACGTGTTCATAAAAAGTTACTTTTTTTTCTGTAAAATTGAAATGTTATTCATATGTTATCAATAAATTATAATGCTTCATTAAAAAATAATTTGAATATAAACAGTGAGAAAACATGTGTGTTGGTAGCGCCTGCTGGTAAGAAATAGTTCTTATACATAATACTGTTACAACTTAGAGCGCACGAATGCGGTGCGTTGTCCTTTTTGTGAAATTTTCCAGACTTAATTAAGCTTAACTCGCTCGAGACGGAGGAATATCCTGGAAGTCGAACTTTATCAGGGCTTCAGAAAAGTCTAAGTAACCGTGAATGGATAATAGTTAGAGATCTGAAGAATTCGCGAGTTCAGAAGCCTGCAGAGTAGACTCTACAGTTATATGTACAATATATGTCGATATCACCTGCACATTGGTTGTCTGCTGTCGCAGTGGAAGGTGACTATTGGGCCAGCGTTCTCCAAGAGGTGTCAAACACCGTGTGGACCAATGGGTAAAGTGATAGAAACACACGTGTTTTGAATCCTAGCTTGTCCTGAAATGAATCCGCGAATTCTTCAGGTCTCTAATAATGGTGCATTTATTGTTGCTCAATACTGCTATAAACAATCTCAAGATCAATAGGAATCTAAAATGTAAAGCTGCAAAACTTTGAATATTTATTGCCGCTCACTATCTAGGTTCGAATCTCAGTCAGGCTTCCCGATTTTTTTTTATATTAACCGAAACTGTTTAGTGAACGTACAGACAAACAAATCTTTAGTTCACTCAACCAAATCTTTGTTTGAAACCAAACAAGAATAACAAATTATTTTGTTTTCAATAACAAAATATATCATTCCTCCTGTACAAACAATTAATTTGTTCGCGCCAAACAAACTTTGTTTGATCCAACGAAACCTTTTCCTCAGTGTACTATTTATTGACAAATTGTTGAAACTAATGAAAAAAAGCGACAATTATTGCATCATCCTGATCGCGTGCAGGTCATTGAGCTCTAACGTATGATTACTGCAGGTTCGTTTCTGTCTCTATACAACCCAGTAGCAAATGTGGAATCCAATTACAAAAAACGGCACTTATATCGTCCGCTTGCACACGCTCAAGTCGTTAAGTTATAAGGCGTCGGTGTTGTTTTATTTACGTTGTCATGAGCATATTTATACGTTTGTGCTTATTCATCTCGGTTAATATTGCTTTGGCGACTTGAGCGCGAGAACAGGTTTGATTTGCAAGTTGAATCATTGCTTTAACATAAATAAGAATGTAAGTGGCACAGGATTCTAGAAGCATATTGCTATCAAATAGAACAAAAAATTGAAAGTATTTTTAAAATGCTGAAGTTTAAAGTGACCCTTGCCCAGTGCGCCAGCCACGTAAGCCCAGGGCCTGCAATTTGCTGCCATTTTGTTATTTCAACCTGTTTAACAATTGCAATGTTAGTTAAAGAGGTTAATGGCTGTTCACGATAAAGTGAGCACTTTAGAAATGAACCTTAGAAAAATATCACTGCCCATGAATGCATGTATTTTAATAGGCGCAGTTAGTGACATTTGCTCAGTAAAGTTGGTAAGGATGGATGGAAAATAGTTACATATATTAACGACGAATAAAAAGTGTTAGTTAACCATTTGTGATAACTCGATTATTACTTTCACTCTCTTTTTTTTTTTTTTTTAATGCATCGCAATGTAAACATGAGCAAATTTGTATAATATTTACTTTCCTCATAATATAATATTAAGTTTTACTTGACGGACGCGTGAATAAAGTGACGAGGCCGATGTCAAGGTTACTTTTACATAAGGCGGAAGAATATATAACCTGCATTCAAGTAGATCTTTAGCAGGGTTTTCAAAAGTACTCATTTTACCGTGAACAGCCTCTACCTCGATGTTTTAGCTATGCTGGCATCTCCGTCAGCAATTTGCTATTATTATCCATTCACGGTAACTTCATACTTCTCTGAAGCCCTGCTAAAGTTCTACTTCCAGGATATTCCTCTGCCTCGTGCAAACTAACATTAACTAAGTCTAGAAAATTACACCAAAGAACAACGCACTGAAGTCATGCGCACTCAGCTGAAATAATATTTTGCATGCTAACTATTTGTTACTAGACGCTACCAACACACATGTTTTCTCACTGTTTTATTCACATATATTACAAATAAAAAATTACAATTAATTAATAAAATATAGGTGAAACTTCAGTTTAATCTAAAATAAGATACTTTTTTTTAACAGATGTATAGAACGGTTGTGGTACATGGCACATTTAGGAAATAACTAGAAACTTCATGCATGGGGTGATTTTTCAAAGGTTTGTTTCAAAAAGTGTGAAGAATCCGCGAATAGACTATGTTCTCACATGCGCATGATTACACTTAAATTCTTTCGTTACTTTTTCCGAGTTCATATTTCATCGTTATTGCTATATATATATATATTTTTTTAGGTATTCCTAACTTTTTATCTTAATTCTCGATAGCTTTTTTTTTTAAGCTTTTGTATATCAAACAAATCCAGGCATGTTACATCATTTTTCCCAAATTTTAAACTTGCGACCTGTACAGATGACACTTTAGCACAGCCACCATAGAAGGGAAGCAGGGCCCTCGATTCTCTTCTCCAGCTCAAATTTTAAGTTTAATTTTGCAGTACGTTGTCTATGATAACTGAAAATATTTGCAATGTGCTGTTTGTTGTTTCTACACTTAAATTTATCGACAGTTTAAGTCTAATTGCAGTTCGAAGTTGTCTCACTCACCAAGTTTGATTGATTACACTGAATTAAACTGTTCAGGAGAAAGTTTAGAAAATGTGACTATAATCTTCAAGCTATTCACCTTGGCATTAATTGCAAACGTAACATATAAACTATTAATGTGTAATTGTGTCACAATTAACGTAACGTACAAATGAAAATAACTTTTTTTATTGATTGAAAGATCATAAAATGGAGCGAAGTGATTTGAGCGGCTCTTGGCAGCGAGGTCTCGAGAGCCGGTGAGGGTGAAATGAAGTGAGTATGGAGCAGTACCGGAGTGCAAGGGCGGGAGAGATGGGGGATCCCTGAGAAAACCCGCCGGCCAGCCACATTGTCCGGCACCAGAGTAGTCTAACCATTACACCACAGTGGCTGCCTCTAATATCATATTCATACTGCAGGTGCCAAGCTTGTACTGCAAGGAGGCGAAAATAAGCAAAGAACTGCGGTCGCATTTGCAAAATATCCCTCGTTAAAGTCTTGCATAGGCAGGAACGACGAGCGTGCACGAGTTAAAAATGTAATTAGTGGTACATAAACTAGTAGTTTATATGTTTATCAGGAAGGCTCTTGTGTTAGCTGTTCTAGAACTTTGGCTCGTCCTCTCCTCATGCCACTAAAGAAGAGTGCCCTTGTACACTGAACTTTTTTGTGTTAGGGCTATAAGGACTGTTGGGTAGTGACTTACCGAAAGTAACTAGTTACTTGGGAAAGAGTTACTTTAAAGTAACTTAAAGTGTAATTCGTTATGTTTTTATCACAAGGTAACTTATAACTTAAGTAAGTTATAAGCCTAGCAATAGTTACCCGTGAAATGTAATCTCAATACTATCACTAAGTCAACTCCAACCATTAACATACTATCCCGCGTATATTCGTTCGTATATGGATAAATCTTACATTAATTCTGAGACAGACTAGGTGAAAAATATTGCAACGGAATGAGAAACTATTATATACGCAGTTCACTTTAAAGTGAGCCCTTTTGAGGCCCTAGTTAATTTTTTCAAATCATTAATTTTTTTATCCTTCGCCATTTATAAAAATAAATATTGACATGTAAGAAATAAACATACTGTATATATTTCATCGGACTAGAAAGTTTGTCTGGGGTTACAATAAAATATATTTGTTGACTATTATTCAAAATGAGAGGGCTTCGAAAAGTGCCCACTTTACCGTAAATAGTATATAACTCAAAATATTTTATATGGTATATGAGAGTTAGAAAATTGTGCCTTTATAAATAACAGTGCGCCAGTCAATCATTTTAAAACTCATATATGTGTGGATGAGAAATGTTAATATTCGCTTCTTTAATCTGTTTTCGATGTACAACTACACTGTAAATATCTTTTACCGTAAATGTGCGGGAAGTACCGGTAAAAATGAATCCAGAGATCTTCCTAAAAATACGGGCACTCCGTAATGTAAATATACGAATCCTTCGTATATTTTACGGAAATATCCATATTAATACTTTTACTTCGTAACGCAAATATATGAATAATTCGTATATTTTAGGGAAATGTTAGAATTATATTTAGAAATACACGGGGTATTAGTACTGTTGATTTTTTTATTATTCATATCCTCCGGTGAATAGCTATCGAAATCTTAACTCTAAAATACCCGAAAATTCCAAGAAGGTGGGCGCGAACCACGGACCTCTCTCACAGTAGGACGATGTGTTATCCATTTTTTTTATTAACCTTCATTTGACGTTGTTGTCACATTTTTGACGTTGACGAAGCTCTAGTGGGACCGACTTGTTGACGAATTCCCAGTGCCACAATCCAGCTGAGCATCTGCCACGTCGGAGGCACCGGGGCGCGAACCCGCGACCCTCCGACTACAGGTCGGCCACCCTACCCTTGAACTATGAGGGCAGGGCTCCATTACACCACGACGACTACATGGTCTTTGAAGTGAATATTAGTGTGTTAAAGGATTGTGTCTTCTGCCCGTCCTCCCACTTAGCTGTTACTCCTACTTGTTTCTGGGCGCTGGTATTTCGGAACACATCTCGGAAACGTAATAAAAGTAATTTTATTACTTTAAATCTAGTTTATGTTTATAACAAGGACAGTATAGCACGAGAGTTTTGAAACACTGTGAAATATCACTGGAATTAATCCATATTGACAATAGGAACGCAAAAAAAAAAAAACTTCCATGTGCCTTCAAAATTCAAAAACAGGTAAAAGCTGGTAAGGATTTATCCAGGAGTGTCCGTAAACTCTCCGTAAAATTACGGACACATTGGTTTTCAGAAAACGGACTTTCCGTAAATTTCACGGCACTTCTCCGTTAATTTCCAAGTCAGTTTTCTGTACCTTCCGTTAAAAATATAAAGAGATAATGAAAATGTCTTTAATTTTTGTTAAGTGGGTGTTCTACCGTGTATAAAAAATTATACTAAAAAAATTGAAATACATTATAGTTAAACGAGGTTTGAAACCGAATCAACAAATTACCAGTCCACGACTCACCTACAACTCCCACTTGGAAATTGTGGCATAACTTTTATATTTGAATACAGACGCCTGATGTTTTTCTTAATGTTTGAAAGAATAGGTCATAGTTGCGTGGATAACCTTGACTGCCGCAGAAATGATAATTTTCTTGTTACAGTGGCGAAGAAAGCTTTGTGTAGAATCGGTATTGTTCGTCCCCGTAGCTCGAAGCCAAAGGGAATACGGAGACTTTCCATATTTTGTATTTACGGACTTAACTCCGTTTCCCGTCATTAAGGATTGCCTTTCCGTATATACACTGTACATTTCCGTAAAACATTCCGTAAATATAAGGGCATTTTAAACAGTGTACAATTTATTTATTGTGCGTACAGGAAAAAAAAAACGCATCAACACGCTTCCACTGATGTCAAGTGATAGACACGAAAGTTGCAGAAATACGTCAATCGAAGTAAACAGGTTTCAGGAAGCCAACGCAGGAATACCAGGAAAGTGCAAAGGTTTCCACCAACTGTGTGAGCAACAGTCTCGCCATATTAGTGCATTTATTCCGCATATCATATTGCGCAGCAATAACACATAAACATTTATGCCATCAAAAATAGCTACGCAGAAATAAACCATATTGGCGAAATATTAGTCACAATTCTAGTATAAACTATTATTTAGGATTTACCGTTTTCAGTTTTTCTCTATTGGATCTTCTAAAATTATGAACTACATACTATTATCCTCTATAGCGTTAATTTATGTCGAACGCACTTTCTATTGAAAAGTCATGTTTGTTTTCTGTGAGCTAATCGAAGCCACTATTAGAACAGTCTTTATCCATAAAGCTTCTTTTTTTGTTTTTTACAAGAACTACCTGAAAAAATCTGAAGTATTTTGGAATATTGCACGCAATGCTATCGTTCTAAAGACTAAACTATCTTAGAGTGGCATTCTTAAACATTCTGTTTGCAGGGGAGTGTCTCAAAACTCTCGCAAAATGAGATTGAACTCAAGAATGAAGTTTGTGAGGCGTATGAGAGTCCGATGATTTTCTGAGCTCTGTGTGCGAGGCTAGAAATGCAAAGCAATTTTCCAGTTAACGACAACTATAAAAAAGGTTAAAAGTAAAATAGACTCGCCGAAGTACACTTGCGTTGTTAAAAATATTTCATGATAAGTGTATATGCTACTAACGTTTATACTGACGAAAAATGGAATAGATAAAAGTGCCTATGAAAAATGAAACATGTCACAAAAAATCGTCCTATAAAATTGCCGAGGCATTCCTCGCTGTCCTGAAGCATAACATTATTAAACTAATACTTTAGAATTTTAAAAGCGAATACAGAAAACCTGCAACAGATGACAATACTTCAAAAACATGAAGGTTAATACGGAAATAGAGAATATTAAATGCACGTGTATTTCCTTTTAGCAGTATTATGTGTCTGATAGTCGAGTGGTTATAGTGGTCGATTACAGGCAGTTCACTGTAAAGTGAGCATTTTTTAAGGCAATGCTTAAATTGTCTTTGGACCTTATATGTAACCTTTCACCAAATGTTAATATAATAATTGCTCTGTGCCTAATAAACACAGTTAATACATTTCATAGCATTCAAACGTTAAAGGCTACTATAAAATATATTCTTTTAGTGTTATGTTTGCTGAGAGGGCCTTAAAAATCCTACTATCGTTTATAGCCAATGCTAATATTTTAATGCGTGTTAAAATCCCACTGCAAAAAAAATTTAATTGTTATTATTTTATTTTCTTCAGCTTTGGCGATATGACTTATTAGCAGAGCCACGAGTATTTCGCGAATTCATTCGGAGACGAGGTAGACTCCAAACACTTGTTCTTTTCTCCTACGTTCTGATTGGACGCCAGTTCTTTAGATACGCCCATTTTAACTGTGAACCAGTAATAAGCAGTAAGCAGTAGTGTGGGTGAGTGTTTAACAGTCCTGTACAGAGACCTCACTTTATCACAGCAACCAATAAGCAAACGATGTCTCGAGTGCATAGAGGATTGTCCAACCTAGCTTGCTGCCAACTCAATCCGCGAAATACTCGGGGCTCTACTTATTATATTCTTCCAACATACTTCATTAGTATCATAAATAACAAAAATTCATCCGAAATTTTACAGACACCTCTATGTAATTCGTAGAAACTTGTTTCCTATATAAAAGTTGTGCCTATAATCATAGAAAGTTTTATATCAGTTATATTCCTAGTTCCATCCAACATTGTTAGTATATTTAATTGATAGTCATTGAAAATAAAAATACATAATTCAGCATGAAACCACGGTGAGACGAGCGCGTAACAGATATAATGTCACGTAATCGAACGGTTATTGAGGTAAGATTTTTTAATTTCCCCCGTTAAATTTCCACCACCTCTCCATCTGTGCGAATCAAGAACAGTTTGTTACCACTGTAAAAAAGTTGTAGCCACCAGTGAATCGCATCTAAATTATTAAAACGGTGGGAAGCGGGCGCCATTTTCTACAAGTACAAGGAGAGGTAAGTTGTTTAGGGGATGTCTAGGCCTCCCGTAGCATTGAGAGTGCTCGCAGCTATAACCAAAACGCTAACAACGTGCTTGTCGCATCTCCATCGCCAAAGTGACAGTGAACATCAGCCTTAGTAGTATAGAAACGACGGTTCTGTTGCACGATACTGGGATGACAAACGGCGCCTACTTGAATATACGGTATACAAGGTGTTTTATAATGACATGTCGAAATCCGAACCACAGTATCTATTGACTGATATAAACAACAAATACTAGAAACAAAATTTTTGAAAAAGGTTATCTAGTATTTTCAAATTTCAATTTAAGTTAGCAAAAAAAAAACACCGGGAGTCCGCAGGTTTACGTACCTGCTTACAAGTTTCATATCTCGAAGGGGAACGGAACTGGTGAGTCATGAGGAGAACGCTTGCACATAAAACACTATAAACTCGAGGTATAGGCTTTTCACGGTAAAATGAGCACTTTTGAAACCACTGCTTAAGATATACTTTTATGCTTGTTGTGTATTCTTCCGCCTTATGTAAAAATAACATTGCCACGGGCCTCATCACTTTATTGATGCGTCGGTCAAGTGAAAATGTGGACATTACAGAAAAGTAAATATTTTACAAATCTGCTAACTTTTCCACTTCTATGCATTAAAAAAGAGAAAGAGAAATAAACCATTTAAATGATCACATATGGTTACCTAACACTTTTTATTTGACGTTGAAATAGGGACCTACTTTCTATCTATCGTTACCAACTTTGCCGGTCGCGTGTTTCTCAGTGCGCCCGTTAAAGTATATGCAGGAAGGGTCAGTGACTTTTTCTAAGGTTGATTTCAAAAGAGTTCACTTTATCGTGAACAGCCTTTACATGGGCGCCACTAGTGATAGGTTGTTAGTACACATGCGTGAAAGTACATGACTAATGGAGGATTAGCACTCCAGTGTGTGTTTGTCTCCATTACTGCTGTTTGTGTGTTGTTGGAAATAAAATGGAATCACTTCTGGCAGCCTTTACTACACAGTATCTATTCCCCTAATATTCATGCAGTTTGACACTTGTGTAGTAACAAGTAACCACTAGTTGCACCCATGTACCTCGAGTTTATGTTCTTCTGTGCGCAGGCGCTCTCCGAATGGCGCACCAGTTCCTCTCACCGTCGTGATATGCATTTTGCTGTGCACACATTTACTTAAAGCTGCGGACTCACTGCGTTTTTTGCCTAATTCAACTTAATTTTAAATAATACTAGTTGACCCTTACAAACATTTTGATTCTTGTATTTGCTGTTTCTATTAGCCCAAAGATGCTGTGGTTTTAATTTAGACGTGTAATAAAAACACCTTGTGTAGACGATAAAATCTAGGTAGTTCCCAGATAGTTACGTGTATTTCCCAGGTCTTTGATTATTACAAAATGCCACAGTTACTTTTATGAACAATAATTTTTTGTAACTACGAAAATTGTGAAATTTAAGAGTTAAAGGCTGTTAACGATTAAGTGAGCACTATTGAAATCAACCTTAGAAATAATTCACTACTCCTACCTGCATATATTTTAACGGGCGCACTAAGTGACATGGGCACAGTAAAGTTGGCAACGATGGAGGGGAAAGTAGCTCCATATCTTAACGTCAAATAAAAAGTGCTCGGTAACCATTTGTGATAACTTATTATTTCTTTCGCTTTAAGTTTTTTTAATGCATCGAAGTGTAAAAATGAGCAAATTTTGAAAAAATTTTACTTTTCTAATAACTTCACAGTTTTACTTGACCGACGTATGAATAAACGATGAGGCCTAGCAATGTTCATTTTACATAAGGCGGAAGAACACACAACGTGCATACAAATAGATCTTAAGCAGGGCTTTCAAAAGTGCTAATTTGACCGTGAACAGCCTATAGTAACAAGCTTAGCGCCGCACGATTGTAAAGGCTAAAGGCGCAGGACCAAGTTGCGCTCGGCCAGGAAGGGGCGTACAACTCGTGAATCTCGAGTAGTGCCACTAGTCTGGACCCGAGCCAGTACTGCACCAGTCCGGGCCTCCCTAGCGGGACACCTGATCCATCACAACCGCCCAGGACTCTGCGGCTCGCTTCTGAGTAATGAAACACAAGTGCAGGAGTCGACAGCAGTTGGTCGTCACTTCATGTCCCAGCAAGGTGCACATTAGTATAAGCTATCCACGGTAAAGTGAGCACTTTTGAAAGCCCTCTCATTTGGAATAATAGTCAATAAATATGTTTTATTTTATCTTCAGAGTGCGGTAGTTTATAGGCTATTCGTGGTAAAATGAGCACTTTTGAAAGCCCTGCTTAAGTTTATTTGTATGCACGTTGTCTCCTTCCGCCTTATGTAAAGTTATAATTGCCATGGGCCTCGTCGCTTTTTTTAATGCATCGGTCAAGTAAAACTGTGAAGTTATTAGAAAAGTAATTTTTTTTTTTCAAATTTGCTTATTTTTACACTTTGATGCATTAAAAAAAACTTAAAGCGAAAGAAATAATATAAATTATCACAAATGTTTACCTAACACTTTCTATTCGACATTAAGATATGGAACTACTTTCCCCTCCATCGTTACCAACTTTACCTACTGGGTGCATGTCACTCACAGCGTCCGTTAAAATATATGCAGGTAGGGGCAGTGACTTTTTTCTAAGGTTGATTTCGAAAGTGCTCATTTTATCGTGAAAGCCTTTATACACACCGTGTTTGTTACTTACATATCAATATTTATTTTAAAAGTTAGTTAAATGATAAAAAATGGCCGATAGTAAAAAGTAACTAGGGCCTCAAGAGTGCTCACTTCACCATGAACAGCCTGTACGGCCTAAACGACAGGCAGGATTCGCACCGCACCCACACAATTCGTCGTAGGAGCAAGAGGTACATACATACATGTGCGCCTACACAAGTTAATCAAAATTTACAGGTTACTGGAAGTCAATATACGAGGCGTATTGAAATGACACATGTTCAAGATGTCCAAGAACGAATTCAGGAATGGTCAAATGTGAGGGAGTGAAGAGATTTGGGCGGCTCCTAACAGCGAAGTCTTTAGAGCCGATGAGGGTAATTGAAGTGAATATGGAGCTGCGCCGGAATGAAGGGGCGGGGGAGACGGGAGATCC
Organism: Dryococelus australis; assembly: GCA_029891345.1. Classification (NCBI taxonomy): domain Eukaryota; kingdom Metazoa; phylum Arthropoda; class Insecta; order Phasmatodea; family Phasmatidae; genus Dryococelus; species Dryococelus australis. The sequence continues at coordinate 68,786,630 of CM057003.1, read as the reverse complement.
CCGAGAATACCCGCCGACCAACGGCACCATCCGGAACGATTCCCACTTGCGAAAATCCGGTGAGCTGGCTGGGGATTGAGCCCGGTTCGCCTTGGTGGGAGGCGAGCGTGCTAATCGCTCAGCCACCGTGGCCCCGGTAAAATGAGAGTGCGCTTACATGCTGAACGAGGGGATGAAACACACATGTTGGTGGGCATTTGGTTCCTCACCAGTTGCTTCCCGCTCTACTTACAAGTCATGACCTCGCAATAAAATACAAAATAGTAGTTAGCCTGCTTTGATTTATTAATGGATATAATGTTTTATTAAAGTGTAAACAGAAAGGCAAATAAATTGTCGTGTGAAAAGCATGACCAAGTATTTTAGCATGTTTTGTTTCATATCAAACAGTCCTCAACCTTCACTTGCATGACATGTTTTAAACATTTTTAAGGGTGGGGTTAGTGCCCGCTGTGTCCTCTCTTTAAATTCGCTGCTCTACATATTGGACGACAAGGAAAGTAAAGACGAAACACCATCAACGAATAAAGTATTCAATAAAGCTTGCTGCATTAAATATTTCTTAAACTGTTCACGATAAAGGGAGCACTTTTTAAATCGCCCTTAGAAAAAAGTCATTACCCTTGCCTGCATATACTTAAACGGGCGCACCGAGTGACATGCACCCAATAAAGCTGGTAACGATGGAGCGAAAGAAGTTCCATATCTTAACATCGAATAAGAAGGGCTAGGTAACCATTTGTGATAACTTACATTATTTCTTTCGCTTTAAGTTGTTTTTAATGCACCGAAGTGTAAAAATAAGCAGATTTGAAAAAAAAAAAAATTACTTTTCTAATAATTTCACAGTTTCGCTTGACCGACGCATGAATAAAGTGATGAGGTCCTAGGAATGTTAATTTTACAGAAGACGGACGAATGCACAACGTGCATACAAGTAGATCTTAAGCAGGGCTTTCAAAAGTGCTCATTTAACTGTGAATAACCTATAGTAGACGTCACCAGCGGTGTTCAAGCAGGCATCCCATTGCCAGGGTAACTGATGAATTCCATCTGCGAAGAAAGATTTTTACTGCTGCTAGAACTGGTTCTCAATTGCAGCCTTTATGTCCTCTTCTGTGTCTAATATTCATACTTTTAAGGATTTTTTTTTTTTTACTGTTAAACAAGACAAGTCACATGGCGACAAATTTGGCCTGACGGCCTTATCCGCCATTTCCTCTTGGCCCACTCGGAACATTAGCGACGAATCAGTAACGGTCTTCATTGCCGCGCATTTGTCTCCATGAACAGCAATCATCCACCGATCAATCTCCGCCGGCTTGCGTCCTCAGCCGTTAAAGATTGGAATTACCTCTCGCTGATCTGGCTTGGACGGGTTTGGCAGCACGCCAGCGGTTTTCAACGCAACGTGCTGTCAACTTTATAATAACGAGTCCCGTGTAAACTTCAAGAAGACCGCGCATGCGCTACACGTACAGTTTAACATCCACATTCCAAAACTCGTAAGTACGTCCATCTCGTAGCGCTCTGGGTACAGGTTTCATTTGAACAAGCCTCGCATGACGAAACCAACAAACGACTGTAGACAGTGGTTGCTGCCAATCTTGCAAACAAATTCTTGTGCCGGAGGTAGGCGTTTATAGCGAACTATTTTTAAGACGATAATTTTTACATTTCACTACGTTGAAAAATATTTGTCCTAGGGAAATTTGTAGGAGATAACAGCTGCTCATACACAAATATGCACAGTAATATTCTTCGGCATTGTCTAATGCTGAAATACCCTAAGTTTTTCGTTGGCAACAGTTTACAAGAATGCGCTAGCTACGGTAAAACATGCCTCGCCGTCCTTTGAAGGCCGAAGGAAATTAAAGTAATGTTGATGGCCGCAGTACTGCGCATGTAACATCGACAAATAGGACTGCAGGTTTATTATTAAAGTGATGTAGCGTGACTTTGTATAGAATTATAACGCGAAATGCTGGTGTCTTTACACGTAACGCATGTCTTTCTATCCCCAGGACTGAGAACTTCTGTTGCTTCTTTGCGTTTACGGTTTTGCACGGGTACGGTAATCGCTAGATGGCTTATATGCCACACTAACATATACTCACAGCTGTAAACGACACATACACAGTCACGCGGCTGAGTCGGGATTTGAATCCGTGACCTTGTGGTCCGAAGCTGGCCACTCTTTGAGGTCGTGTGAGGTGAACGTCCAGGTTTGGACGCCATTCGCTAAAGTACCGCGTTTGTTTACATTGTGCTGTCGCTACAGAAATGTTGCGTTTGATGTGTCGGTTCGTTCTTCCCGCTTATGCTAGTATAGGCTGTTCGCGGTAAAATGAGCACTTTTGAGGCCCTAGTTACTTTTTTCTTTCAGCCATTTTTTTATCCTTTAGAAACTATTAAAATAAATATTGCCATATAAGTAATAACAACAATGCGTATATTCCACAGCAGTCGAAAGTTAACGTCTTAGACTAAAATTATGTAAGTATGTGTGTGTGTGGTGTGTGTGTATATATATATATATATATATTATATATATATATAATTCCAAATGAGAATGCTTTCAAAAGTGCTCACTTTACCGTGAACAGCCTATATGTGACAACTTCATCTCACACTTCTTAAAGCAAGAGGTGCGTAATAAGAGCAATAATGATGCCGTGTGCTGGAAATATAGCTGCGTAGTATGCAAATTTACTTTATATGTCATCTTTTATATTTACTACAGTTTTAACCTTACCAGGAATAAGTCGAGAACGTAAAATATACCGTGACGTACAAATGTGTGTGTTAAATTAATGTGGAACAATTGCCGTAACACAGCTTGGACGCAAGAAAAAGAAATACTTTATGGCAGGCATGTTAAGTACGCTTTGTTCCAACGCGTGTTCAGAAATACACGGTGGATGGATGGTCGAGTGTAAGCTTCATAAAGGGATACATTGTTAGACCGGTGTTTCCACTATCTTCTTTTTCATTTTTTTTTTTTTTAGTATTGTACAGGAAGACGCTAATGCGAATATTTGTTTGGTTCCTGTAGTCCACTACCCCGTAGATGTGGTATTGTCTGATCAACCAAACGCGTTTCTGTTAGGAAAATCTAATTATCACTGCATAGGAATATTCCTTTTTTGATAAACGTTTACTTTCGCTGCCTTCGTATCCTCAATATAATAAAGGAAACGTTTACTAGTTTTTGTTATTTGGGGCTGACAAAACTTATCAAACACGAAAACACATTTGTATGCGTAGGTACTTTTGTTATTCAGGTAGAACTCGTAACAACCAATTTACGAGAGGAATCTAAAATTAACGTATGGATTGTTTTTTTACAATCGTTACTTATAAATGTCTCGGCCTTGAACTAAGTGGTACACACCTCCATGCTTTGACCCGGGTGAAAATCCACGTCCTTGTCATACGTTGGCGTCCTAAAGAACTACGCTGCAAGGGAACAAGATTAGTTGCCAATATCATGATGTTGCAGTAAATATTCTAAAACAATTTAGCTACTTAACATACTAGTGTGCTCTCAGGCCGATAATATTGAAACGCCTTCTACAAATGGTCGGTAGGTCTATTGAGTTTTAAAATCGTTGGTTGTCGCGCTAATTATCGTCTTTTAAGATAAAATAATATACGACAATAATCATCAGGATACAATTGAACTATTTAGTGTAACAAATCTATATTTTACTTGAAACTAGAGAACAATTATTGAAAATAGGTAATTATAGTTAGTAGCTAGGTATGTTGTACTATCATTATACAACGCATCTTAAATATTCCCTACAGTATCGAGATAAGACACGTTTCACATGAATGGCTTCAAATTCAACTCAAACAACTGCAGTAAAATTTTAGAATGTACTGCGTTGTTATTTCGTTAGACGTACCTTTACATAATAAATCAGTACGAAATCTGTCTTATATATTATGTTTTAGAACTATTTCCTCGATAAATATTTGTGAAAACGTCTCGATATGATCAAGCTGTATTTTCGTATGAAATTTTTCGCCAAGAGAGTGTGTTTCGATAAAACTTTTTGCCCTTGACGTAAAGTCGTATTATCCTTTTACGCACAGGAAAACCTATGGAATGTGTGTGTTGTAGTTAAGGAAAGGCGATCAGCGAAGGGAAGGGAGACGGACAGAAAGTTGAGCGATACTATACATTGCACTGTGAGCACCACTTAAAAACAACTAGACCACTGTTCAACTATACGTGATGAACACACCAGTTAGTGTTGCCAGACCGTCTACTCGAGGCAAACAACGCGCATTGGGAACTCGAGGATATATATATATATATATATATATATATATATATATATATATATATATATATATATATATATATAAAATTGTTACCCTTTGTCTGTCCAGGTTTAAATAAATGGCGGGCGCATGGTATTTCACCTTTAACTGAGAGTATTTGAAAGATCTGCTTCAAGTTATTCTTTATACGTTTGGTATATAGCAGTGGCGTGTGGCGAAATGTTGCAAGGCTGAGCTGGTGCTTGCTCAGTGCTGTACACACTCGGCGCACGCAGCAGGAGCCAGTAACCAGAGTGGAGCCGGATGAAACGGGAGGTATTGCGGCCACTCACGAGAAAGCGGCGAGGCGCGCCCATTTAAACGCGTGCTGTGATGTCAACTCCACTACTGCGTTTCGAGTGATCGATGTGTAAACTAGCAAGCGATTAGGTACAGCACAGAGAGAAACACAGCTTACCTTGCAACAGTTCACCACACGCCGCTGGTATAGAGCGGCACTGGCATTAACAGCGACATTTTTTAAATCTAAATTTAATGTTTAAAACGGACTTTTCATAACATGTTTAGAGTATTTTATGAACAGTTATACGTTTTAAAGAAACGTTTTAACTACGCATTCACGTGTGTTTGTTGGTCGAAACCAACATGGCGCTGATTTTGTCATTTTGTATTTTGCTAACATCCGCCAGATACAATATACGAAATACCAAATTACCAAATACGTCACCATTTTTGTATACAAAATCGGGTCACGTGATCGTTCTGTCAACAAAATCTGCCATTTCGGACACGGCCTCAGTGTAATAAACTTTACCTATGGGTAGGAACCTGAAGAATTCGAGGATGCATTTTGCGTCAAGCTAGAATTCCAAACACGTGTGTTTATATAACTTTATCCATTGGTCTACATGGTGTTCGACACCTCCTAGAGAAAGCTGGCCAAATCGTTGCCTTACACTGGAAGATCAGACAGCCAATACACAGTTGACATCGGCATATTTGTACATAAGACTAGAGTTTAGTCTGCAGATCATCGAACTCGCGAATTTTTCCGGTCTCTATCCATGGGCTGTGCAAGTTGATCGCCTTTGGGTGTTGGCCAGGAAAGGTTGACAGCCCCTGCGTTATTGCCGTTACATATATACGTGGGATCTCTTGATCTTCAATGAAGCTGAGAATGTCAGGATACCACAGATTCGGTGTGTAAACATATTATGTGCCACAGCCAGATTTTGTTGAATCCTTGACTTTCTTTCTTCCACGTATTTCTCCATGAAGCAAACTTCAACACCACCTGTTTGTCGGCATTAGGGTAGACTTATTTTAAATTTTTTCACAATCTCTGCAAACGCTTTATCCCTCAAATTTCTGTTCATGTAGTCATCGCTTTTGATTTTTCATAAGCAAAGATAACTTTGATACACTTCAATAACCTGATCTATAAATTCCTCTGTATAATAACGTGAGTCTGACATGCTTCCAACAACTGAAACACGGAGATATGTCGAGATGCTTGTGCCGCCACTTACCACGAGCCACTAACCAGTATGCGCCATATACAAAACACGCCGGGAAGATGTGTGTCGCTATCCCATATGGGCAGCTCAGTACAATGCGTGGGTTACCGCGCGGTATTTTACGTCCGGACAGATTTGTCCCGGGATCCCCATTTTAAAGGCTCTTCACGATAAAGTGAGTACTTTAGAAATGAACCTTAGAAAAAAATCACTGCTCCTACATGCATATATTTAATGGGCGCACTGAGTGACATTCGCCCAGTAAAGTTGGTAACGATGGATGGAGAGTTGTTCCATATCTTAACGTGGAATAAAAAGTGTTAGGTAGCTAATTGTGATAACTTGAAATTATTTCCTTCGCTTTTTTTTTTTTTTTTTTTTTATGCATCGAAGTGTAAAAATTAGCAGATTTGTAAAATATTTTCTCTCTTAATAATTTCACAGTTTCATTTGACCGATGGATGAATAAAGAGATGAGGCCCATATCAAGGTAAATTTTACATAAGGCCGAGGAATACACAACGTGCATACAGTTGCAGTGAACCTCTCGGTCATGTATTTTGTATTTTAACGCAGCGCTCATAGCCTTGCGGCATTACCGCGCTTCGGCCTCCCAATAGGCGGGGAAGAGGAATGACGTCCTCTCACCGCAAAGAGACCAAGATTAATGCGACCGTTGGCCAGACCCAAGTCCAAGCCTAGCACGTCGGCACATCCCTGTCCCCTCTACCTCAGAGGTTCTGAGACTCTCGCACTCAGAAACCAAGCGTGTGGTCTGGCCGGTTCTATCCATACCCCTAGTGTCGCTCCAGGGCACAACCAGAGCAGGTTGCCGCTCACCGCCCGGTCTGTCATCGAGAGTGGGAATCTCTCCAGACCTCCTCCAGCATATGGAGTCAACCACTACCAGCACGAGTTCAACCCTATGATCGGAGAACCTCATGGTGGGGCGTCAACCACACTCCATTCCATGTCTTTGTACTTCTTATTTGAAGTACAGACCTTGGGCCCCAACGGCCTGAGTGCTAAGTGGTCCAACACCCCGCCAAGTGGTCGAGTCTTGGTACCAGCTATCGGTCCAACCATCATGGCAGATACCCTTCGCCAGTTACGACGATTCTGGCAACCCATAGGGAACGGGCGGCGTTGCCCAATCTGTTAAACAACTAACAGGGGTGGCCCGAGAAGCCTTGGGTCACCTTGAGTGGAGAGAGGCTATAACAGACGCTTCATCCACCCTGTGCAAGTTGTGTGCGGTGCATACCTAGCTCGTCATACTATAGCATGGTACTGCCACACCACTTATCATACCCGGGACCTTACAACGTGTATACAAGTAGATCTTAAGCACGGCTTTCAAAAGTGCTTATTTTACCGTGAACAGCCTATACCTAACCGTGGAGAAACCAAGTGGTTTACGGCCATTCCTTACAACAACGTGTGGAATGCCCGCTTTAGGAACGGCTGGCAAGTAGGCGTGTGGAGCAGGATAGGAAAGTAAGACGGCGGCGGGGTGAGAGCAAGCCTTCACCCACTCGCGAGCAGGCAACAGCGAGGGTAGGCGGGGCCAGCAGGACGCCGTATGTCGGCCGCAGTTCGCCCCTCGGGAGAACTAGCAACGAGGGTTACTTGACCTTCATCCCCGGCCACACTGGATTGGAAAGTCCCGCGTCCACAGTGAGGGCGAGTGAACCCTGGTCGTCCGCTACACAGAGCAAGTAAGGAGACAAGAGCCGACACTTCCATGTTGTAACCATCTTATTTTGAAGTCTTGTTCAGGGGTGGTGGGTGGGTGGTAGATGCCTGGATTAATACCAACAGCAGACACGTGTTACGAAAAACAATCACCTAGTTTAATAAAACACAAATAATTGTTTTAATGATTATTTTGTGATAAACACGTTTCATTGAAATAGTTAATAATCATCTTGAGTTCAATGTTTAATGAAATAGCTTATTTACAAAAAATAATTTTTTTTTTTTGGGCTTGCCGGGTAACATTTACAGTATGTTTACAGTTTGCATTATTCTTGAGAGGTACGACGTTTTAAAATTGCTTATTTAGAACCTACTTGATTAACACCATATATTTGCGGAATGTTGCTTTCGGCAATAATTAAATATATACCTGTGCTGTTTGTGTTAGCTCTGTCTTTGAAATATTTACGTTACCTCCAATTGTGACCAACAGAATATAATAAATCTTGCACAAGCAGTGCAAAAAACTGATTAAATATTTCTAATCGTTTTAGTAAGTAACTAAATCAGCACCTGAAATATATGTAGGTTAAATCAGTATGTTTGAGACACAAAACATTCATAGTTTTGACTCACAAGCGATATGTTCCATAAAATCATTAATTATAGTGGTAAAATGTCTATGGTGGTGTTTCCACAGGCACTTACTTTAAATAACGCGATTGTAAGCCCTATCTAGTGTCTCCCTCTTGTCCGCTAGACTGGCATACCGCTCCATAATCTAGTCTACACGCGGTTCCTTCACACGTTTTGAATCAGACCTTTCTAGATTCGCCCCGTGTATGACGTAGTTTGGTTCTTTACTAAGGTTGTGTACGAATTAGCCTGATGTACATACTTGTGCGTACCTGTCCCCAGAAGTGACATCGTAAGTGCCTCCCGAATTGCAAGTGAAGTATGCAAGTATACAAGTATACGAAGATGTATACTTCTCGCGTACGTGCGGAACATGTTCCGCCATTTTAAGAAGCAATTTATAGGTTACAATTGATTTTCCACATAATTATTTTATTTAAAATTTAATAGGGCAATATTACTACTTCGTAGCCATAGGATTCTGAACTGAGTTAATAATTATCGCAAGGTTCACTTTAAAAAAGTCTAACAATGACTATTCATTAGGCCTATGTTCCTAACCTACAGAAGTCGAGATAAATAAGCAGTTAAAATTGCACTCTTATACAATAATGCAAGAAAATAAATGTTATGTAAATCAAATTGAAATATTGTTTAATACTTGATTTAAACCCTAAACTTTAGGCAACTATCAAATTCTTAATCGGAATACACGTACATAAAAGGAGGTTAGCTGGCTAATAACTGTTACCGAAGCCAACAAAACAAGACTGCCTGTCCAAATTCATGAAATTTGGTGCCGGTAAGTGAAGTATGCAAGGATGCGAGTATGCCAGTATATACCTGAATTCGGACACGGCCTAAACATGCCAGGTATCTCAAGCGTTTTATACTTCTGTTAACATAAAATTACATATTATAACATTTAATTTATAATTGATATGAATAAAGACAGGGAGAAAATAGGTGTGTTGGTAATGCCTAGTAAGAAATAGTTCTTATGTAAAAGATTATGTACCTGAATGCGCACGAATGCAGTACGTTGTCCCGTTGGTGTAATTTTCTCGAAATATTTAAGCTTTGTTTGCATGAGACGGAGGAATATCCTTGAAGTAGAAACTGAGCAGGGCTTCAGAAAAGTTGGAAGTAATCATGATGAATGGACTATACTTCTTTAGCCTGCTGCTTTCCGAAGGGATGATGGGATTGTGTGTACACCTTCCGCTCTATATCTGGGGTGTGTATATATATATATATATATATATATATATATATATATATATATATATATATATATATATACAGATATAGAGCAGAAGGTGTATATATATATAGAGCGGAAGGTGTTTGTATATATAATAAGTATATATATAATATATATACATATATATATATATATATATATATATATATATATATATATATATATATATATATATATATACACACACACATCTAAACTTTTCTCAACACCACCCCAAAGTATTAACTCATTTTCTCGAATACTTTTGGGGTAGGGCTTTAGCCCGTCATCGTTATGAAATAAACGAAACCTCGTAGGGGCCATGAATTAGCCCCGTGTTCCTGATGAAATACAGGACGTAACCAACCCCTAGTAATTCACCCATACACCACTGACATATATATAGTAAACCCCAGTTCCCGAAGGGAACTCACTAGGAGTATGCGTGTCATGCGTGTGTATTAGGATTTGATTTAAGATCCAATAGTTGGCTTCAGCCATTCTATTGGTCCTAATGTGAATTGCAAAGAAGTTCTCGTTCGTCCTGCTCTATCAATCCACTTGCTTCCAAGATGGCGATAAAAAGCTAGGCTCACTTCCTTAACCTAGTATTACTTGTTCACTGCCGGGGAAATAGACCTTGACCGCTTCCATAAGAATACATGTTATCAGTTGACCCCACAAATGGGAAATTCTGATGCAACTGACGTCGCATCAGATAAGAAAATTCGAACTTAGAAAATTTATCATCTTCTCTTTATATAACTTCACGGGACATTACAACTCAATACAGTTATTATTATTTGATAATTTGATACTCACATCTAAACTTTCTCAATACCACCCGAAAGTATTAACTCACTATCTCGAATACTTTGGGGGTAGGGCTTTAGCCCGTCATCGTTATGAAATAAACGAAACTTCGTAAGGGCAACGTAAGGGATATGTATTTAATATGATATTATATATGTATGTGATCATATGAGATATAATGTATATAAAAGGGTTTTACCATGAACGACCTATGATCTCGGTGAATCATAAGAGCGGTACACATTTTTGAAGTTGGACCTTAAGCACTTGTTTATTACAAATATTGGAGAAAATATTCAAGGTGGAACATTGAGTGACTGGAAAATGTGTAACGGAACAAAGATCTCTAAACAAAACTGTCTGGCGCTGATATAAAATTATTTATAGGAAATAATCATGGTTACTGCCATTAGTTCGACTTAATCTCCATGATGATGTAACTTGCTTGTGATTACAAACTTTGATGTGGTTATTAATCCGCATTTCACAATTAACTTTACGCATTATGCAGACACTCAGTGTTAAGTCTTAAATATTTTTTTCAGTATTTGTATTAAACTAGTTCTTCAGGTCAAACATCAAAGATGTGTAGCGCCCTTTGGATTCACTTTAGACCGTACGTCGTATATGTATATGTTTTCGCCTTCTTTTGTCGTGATCAACCTGCTGCCGAAGTCTCTCAGTGGAATTTAGATACACTCGGTAAAAAAAAACCGTGTACCGTAGTTGTTGCCACAATTGTCCAGGCCTCTAATAACGTGTGGCTCCATTAAAAGAACATTCGCAGTGTTCAACGTCCATATATTTGCAATTTCTTTCTTTACAATGAAATAACTAAATATTTCTCACTATAGCACACTGAGGTTTTACAAATGCCTCCAAATGTAGTCACCAAATCGTATTCACGTGTTATCTGGTAATCGTGGAACGACAAGAATCCATTGATAATTTAAAAACGATGCTATGCTAATTGCGTCATCACTACAATATAAAAGTTCCGAATTTATATTTGTTCTGCAGCGTAATATTTATTGTCAGTGAGTTATACACAAACCTTTTTTTTAAAAGTGACACCAAAAAGGATACGTGTGATTGAAATGGTACATGATATTACACAATTTATTAAAATTATATAACAGTGCATGATCTTTTGTCCTTGAGAATTCAGTATGGTGTGAAGCCCCCACGTGCTGTAATCACATCCCCTAAACGTAGTGGCGTGGAATCAAAGAGCACCTTGATATATACCTGGGGAATCTCCCTCCACGCGGTTTGTATGCGAGTTCACAAAGTATCAACAGTGGAAGCTGGAGGTCGGTGGCGAAGAAGTCGCCGACGAACCATATCCCAGACATGTTCGATGGTTGAGGTGTCAGGCGAACGTGCAGGCCAGAGAATCAGTGTTACTCGTCGTTCATTGAAGAAGGCGTGCACATTCCCCATTGAAATATGGCATATGGATTCTCCTTAAGGAGGGGGAAAAAAGGGGGGGGGGGTACTTCGAGCTGTAAAACCTTCCTGATGTAGTAGTTGCTGTTCAGATTGCCCTCAATATGTAGGAGTTGAGATCGCATGTCGTATCCAATGGCACTTCAGACTATCACACTTGGTGTTTGTCCGCTATGCCGCTCCACAACGCAGGCTGCCAGATTGCGGTCACCACGGAAGTGTCTAACATGCATGCGGCCATCACTGTAATACAGATTGAAGCAAGACTCGTCCGAAAACACTACATGTTGCCACTCAGGACGCCAGCGACGACGTTCACGTGCCCATTGCAGTCTGACTAGTTTGTGGTTTCTGTACAACGGAAGCCGACGCAATGGCATGTGTGCTACCAGTCCAGCCCGCAGCAGACGGAGTCTAACCGTCGACGCTGACAGGTCCACGCCCGTTGTAGTGCTCCAGCATCTAGCCAACACTGTGGGCGAGGCTGTGCGGTCTGTTATTGCCATGCGGACAAGATGGTGGTCATCCCGTGCTGTGGTCACATTGCGTGGTCAAGTCCCCGCTCGTTGCTGTGTACGACCCTTTTCTACCTACTGGTTCCACACACACATCACTGTCGCAGCAGCATGTCCTGTACGAGCCGAAATGTCAAGATATGACAAACCAGTTTCCGGGAGACCGGTCATTCTGCCCCGTTCTAACTCACTCGCATGCTGATATGGCGCTCTTTGACGTCGACGATGCATACTGGCACTTGTTTTCATTTCGTGCGACGGCTCTTCGCTGACTGAGCTTGGCGTAACACTGACCTTCCCGGTCACACAACGGAGGGCGCTGCTGGCCTACGTGCACGCCATCTCTCTGCAGTCGTAATTACTTATTGCCGGTACACTTTTCTACACATCGTCCGAGTTTGGATTTATTCGAGCCATTCTTTACGGGTGTTGCAATTTTCATAAACAATAGTGTAGTTGTAGTAAGTGTCCTCATACAACAGAAATAAGATAGAAACCAGTAATTAAACTTGGCGTGTGAGAGAGAGAGGCTTAATTTACCATGCAGTGTAGCCAAGGCCAGCATGTATGTACCATGCAGTGTAGCCAAGGCCAGCATGTATGTAGCTGCAGTGTTTCATTCTCGGACGTCGTAAGAGCCCATCTTCCTACAGTACCTGCAGTGAAACGAACAGATAAAGGAAAGAATGCCGTGAGTCGTAATCTACGCTGTGCACTAAATTTAACCGGACTGGATAGGCCTACTTACGCTACTAGTAAGTATGCCCACACTACTGATAAGTACACTAGACTTTTTTACCTCTCGCCAATGTCGGATGCTTATTTTGAAAATGACAACAATTCTAAATATTTTGATGCCCTATTTTATTTCACGAACCTTTTTCCTGATTTTACCCAAAATTGGTATGCCGGCAATTAACTTATCATTTTGAAGATATCGTCACCTAAATAAACTCGTACGTCTTATCTCGGGAACTACTCAACTTGATTACTCCTGCTATAGTTATGCACACTAATAATTTTATGGCGGGTTACCAAAAACATACCTAATGATTATATTTTAAATTGTTTATTATTTACGCCTCAGTTTTCATAAACAGGTAGATAACCTGCAGCATGGATACTGGTAGTAGATACGCATATTAATATGTTCGGTACAATTTCGTCTATTAACAGCGCATTCGTGCAGATTATGTTACAAGACATTCAGTTGGATTATAGACATACAAGTGAATTTTGTATTCACCCGAAGTCCCCTTGCCTATCAAGTGCCGGTAACTGAACCGGCCATGAACAATGCGTAAGGAACCGCGTAAATACTTTTCTTACACACGTTAACACACATCAATGTTCTATATGGGATTTAAATCCGAAACTTCGTACACCTTAGTGACCTTGGGCAAAGAGCTCACACATGCTGGCGATAACTAAAATTCTTTTGTTAAAAAATCTCATTAGGTGGTCACTTTGCACCTCTAAACATAAAGTATCCCATTAGTTTCCAATTAAAAAGTATATAAATGAAAATTTAAGGCTCAACGTACATAAGTTCACCTTACAAGAATAGCATGCATGTCCAGGATAATTTTTTTGGGTTAATTCGGCATTGTTGTAAAGCAGCGTTGAAAAAAATTCACGATGAAAACTGATTTAAAACTACCTTTAGGAAGAATTACTTACTTAATTTTAAATACGTACTGACTAGATAGTTCATAACACGAAATAATGAAAGCAAAAAAGTGTGACAAAGTGGCCGTAATTATTTTTTCTGTCCCGTTTTTGAGGGTTTGAAGAACCAGAAATATTTACGAGGAAGGCCTTTTCAAGGCCACGATGAGAATTTTTTTATACTCTCTTTTAATTTATTCTTAATTAAGATTAACTGCTGATAATTTCTTCCTATACACTAAACACTGATACACTCCATCAAATTTTGTAGAATAATTTATGTATATTATTATTTAGAACAAGAAAATGAATGCATCTCTTTAGAATTTTAAGTAGTTATTTAATTATTTTGATATAATCGCGCCTAAAACTTAATATAGTTGTTTTCGTTTACGGAGAGCTTAAATATTTTTTAACTATTAGCTCACTTGCGACGATTTTCATTTTGCAAAATGAAAAACACGAAAAATGAACGTATGGGTGTCACACGACGTCTTTTTAAAAAATACAATTTTTTAAAAAACTTTTTTTTAACATATCATTTAACTACAGTTACAAATAAATGTTTCAACTTAGCATTTTTTTTTTTTTTTTTTTTTTTTGTATTTGCTTAAACTCAAATAAACACGTAATTCAGTTCGATGGTTAAAAACACAATTATCTTAAGTTAGGCACTTGACATTGAAAAGTACTCCTATGCATGCAGCTATTCGATTCGCAGTTTTATACTTATTAAGTATTACATCTTGCAGGTGCAAGCACAATGTCGCTATGTGCACATTTTCGGAAAAACCGCTTGAAAAGTAAATTATACGATTGAAAATTTTTGTCACGCCTGAGCTCACTTCATTATATTTTGTAGTGTGAATTGTCTTGTATAGTTCTTGCGTGGCATCCGTTAACACTAGCTTTCAGAGAAAAGAATTAAAAATTGCAGAGTGCAGCATTTTTAGCTGAAATGTTGCTGTGGAAGTTGTGGAAAGTACAAACGTATTATTTTCCCCAGTCAACATTACCACAGTAATTGTGATAATGAAGGAATTTGCTGTGTTCACATAAATTTAACATTTGAAAACAGTAACTGCAGAACAGTAAGAGTTAGAAATTTAGAGCCATTTAATTACCCGAGAATCGCCCATCAGTATTTGTTGGTTATTCGATAGCCCCAGCAAACTCTGAATGTTTCTCTTTTGCGAAATAACCTGGTTGACGTCCTCGTATTTAAACTCGAACGACGTCACAAACCAAACCTGACTGGAAACGTAGAAATTACGTAACGTGTGACTCATTTGCACTGAAATACTACTGATGAACACAATATCGTCTTCTTAAAGGTTGCTCACGATAAAGTGAGCACATTTGAAATATACCTTAGGAAATGTCACTTACCCTTCATGTATATATTTTAACGGGCTCATTAAGTGACGTGTGCCCAGTAAAATTGGTAACGAAGGATATAAAATATAGTTACAGATCTTAACGTCGAATAAAAAGTTCCAGGAAACAATTTATGATAACTTAAATGATTTCATTCACTTTCTGTTTTTTTTTTTTTATGCATCGAAGTTTAAAAATGAGCAGATCTGTAAAACAATTATTTCTCCAATAATTTCACAGTTCCACTTGACCAACGCGCGAATAAGGTGCCGAGACCCATGGCAGTGACCGATTTACACCAAGCGGAAGGATACACAACGCGCATACAGGTATATATTAAGCAGTGCTTTCAAAAGTGCTCAGTTTACCGCGAACAGCCTGTAACAAGTGGCCACGCTCCACACTTGGACGTAGATGACACGTTCTTGTAGCGTCGTCCTCTTCGTAGCCTGCCGCGATATTACACGTGGAACCGGCCCCGCCTTAAATTCCGGCTTCACACCACGAGAAGCTCTTAATGCACTGGCGTGGATTTGTGTCTTGTGCTTCGACCTCGACGGCGTCGTTAGGTAACACGTAACGTACGGGCCGGGTTTGGTGTTTAAGTAAACACAGCCAGGTAACGGCGTCCCGAGCCGACACACGGCGTTGAGTTGAGAGATGTTTCCTCTTCCGCGTGTTCCCGACGTGAAGGCTATGTATAGGCCGTTCCCGGTAAAGTGAGAACTTTTTGAAGCTGTTTCATCAGACATAATAACCAATAAATACATTTAATTGTGGCCTCGGACTTTTGGTTTTGGGCATGGTGAATGTATACACTGTGTTTATTGCTCACGTGACAGGATTTACGTTAACAAGTGGGGGAAGTATATAAATTGGTTGAAAAGAAAAAGTAACTAGGGCTTCAAAAGTGCTCACTTTATCGTTAACGGCCTTTAACGGCCATTCACGGCTGTGTCACACATTTCTGAAGCACTGCTTAAGGGTTCTATGTACTCAAACGTTTTCTGTGAAATCGTTGTTTGCGTCTAAACGCGTGTCTCGGTAAGTAAATGTTCTGGAAATACGAAGTTTTGCCAAAAAGGATAAAAAGCTATTTTATATATCGCTATCTTTTTAATTTTATCATATTAAGTGTATTAATGGAGAAAAAAATCGCGAAAGTGGTCAAATATTGCATTTTTAAAGCTTGCCTGTGAAGTGTCTTTAAGCGGCAAGAGAAAAGTACGATTATACGTAGGTAGTTTGATCTGTGTACTTTCATCGCGTGTAATAAAACCCCACAGTTACAGATCTAGTTTACACAGAAAAGCGTCAGGACGGAAACACTGCACGCCGAGCACGTAGGGGCGATGATGCGCTAGGCGTGCGTGTTAGTGTCGCCCGTATCGCTCCCTCGCTTCTTGACCTTGAACGCGCAGGTACATAGAACCCGCAAGTTCTACTAAGGACTGATCACGGTAAAATAAGCACATTTGAAAGCCTTGCGTGAGATCTACTTGTATACACCCTATATATTCCCCCGCCTTATGCAAAATTAATATTGCCACGGGTCTCGTCATTTTATTCACGTGTCGGTCAAGTGAAACTGTGAAATTATTACAAAAGAAAATATTTTACAAATCTGCGCATTTTTACACTTCGATGCATTAGAAAAAAACAGAAAGTGAAAGAAATAATGAGTTATCACAAACTGTTACCTAACGCTTTCTAATCGACGTTAAGAAATGGAACTTCTTTCCAGTCATCGTTACCAACCTACTGGGCGCATGAGACTCAGTTCGCCCTTTAAAATACACGCAAGTAGGGATAGTGACATTTTTCTAAGGTTTATTTCAAAAGTGCTCACTTTATAGTGAACATTCTTTATCAGGGCATTCCTCCGCCTCGTGCAACCAAAGCTTAACTAAGACTGGAAAATTACACCAAACAGAGAATGCACCATATTCGTGCGCACTCAGTTTACTAATATTTTGCATGAGAACTCTTTCTTACTACGTATTACCAACATGCCTTTTTTCCCCGTATTTTTATTCGTATTAACTACAAATTAAATATTGTACTCTATAAATAAAATGTAACTAAAAGTTCACTTTAATAAGGAATAAGATACTGTTATGTAAATAGAAGTATGAAACGCTTGTGATACGCGGGATATCTAGGAAACAACCGAACACGTTACACACAGGATGATTTTTCAAAGGTTTGTTTCAAAGAGTGCGAAGAAGTCGCGAATAGACAATAAAGCCTGTGTGCTAAGGTGGAAGTTTCCTCGGAAGTTTCCGTGCGAGCTTGCATGACCGCTGGGGAGATCGTTCTGGTGAAGATTTGGCCGGGAGGTTTACTGACTTTTCTGCGGAAGGTTTCCTACAAGGTGAGAGTTTTAGCCAATCAGAGAGAAGGTGATGGGTGGTGGAAGGATGCTCTCGAGAACGATAGTTGTATGTATTTCAAACGAAATTTTTCAATTCCTGGAAATCTAAGGCTAAGGAAAATGCACAGAAGACTAGGCTAAATTGTCTGATTGAACCTGTCTGAAGATGCAATGCTTCTACCCGCTACTGCAGCGTTGTTCGAAATTTAAATTCGAGCTCCTTTAGTCCAATATTTCTAACGTCTACTTTTTCGCAAATTATTTATTTTAGGAAATATTTTATCGTACCCGACAATGATCGCAATGGCATTCTATAACAATGTGTGACACGGTTTGTCTTTACCGCATCAGGGAAGTGAGCCAGCGCATATCCTGAAGCCATAAGGTTTGCTGGAAAACATGAATATCTAGTTTTCAACAATTAATCGTGTCATATCTCAATTACGTTATATATCTCTCTTTGTAAAGCGGTTTGTGTTATGCAACGTTCATACGAAATTAAAACAAAAAATATTGCAGCGTGTGGGCATTTCAAATAAATCCTTTCCTTTTCTAATAATTATGAATATATTATTGACTGAGCAACTTATTAACGTACTCTTTAAGTACTCGGGTGTTACCCATTTTCAGTCACAAACAAAACTTAAATATAAATTGCTTGGGAGAACTTTATTTTCTCCACGCGGTAAGAAACACCTCGAGCAAATATTTATATAAAGTTCTC
The DNA here is from genome assembly GCA_029891345.1 of Dryococelus australis. Classification (NCBI taxonomy): domain Eukaryota; kingdom Metazoa; phylum Arthropoda; class Insecta; order Phasmatodea; family Phasmatidae; genus Dryococelus; species Dryococelus australis. The sequence continues at coordinate 68,768,323 of CM057003.1, read as the reverse complement.
CGAAGAATGTTGCAAGTCCCGCCAAGGAGTACCTAGTACGCAAAATCTATTCCGGTAGACATCTGTGGGCGTAGCTCCAAATTACCTTGCTCAGAACAAATTGGAATTCGGATTTTTTTCTTTCTTTCTAGGGTCTGGTGCCAAGCAACGCAATCCAAGATGATGTTCCTGTGTGAGTCACAGGGGAGGGTTACTATTTCTCAACTAGAGTCGGGTACCTCTGGAAAAGATCGAACTAACTCAACAAAAAGCGAAACACCCGACAACATACGAGGTACCTTACAGTGACACCGACAGTTGCAAACTCATGCAGCTATAGGCCGTTCACGGTCAAATGAGCACTTTTGAAAGACCTGCTTAAGATATACTTGCATGCACGTTGTGTATGCTTCCGCCTTATGTAAAATGAACGTTGCCATTTGCCTGATCACTTTATTGAAACGTCGGTCAAGTGAAACTATGGAGTTATTAGAAAAATAAATGTTTTATAAATCCCCAAATTTTTACTCTTCGATACTTTAAAAAGTTATAAAGCGAAAGAAACGACTTAAATAATCACAAATGGTTACCTAACACTTTTTATTCGACGTTAAGATGTGGAACTACTTCCCATCGATCGTTACCAACTTTACCAGGCGCAAGTCACGTCACTCAGTGCGCTCAGTAAAGTATATGCAGGTAGGAGCATTTACATTTCTCTGAGGTTGATTTCGAAAGTGCTCACTTTATCGTGAACTGCCTTTAGCTGTGCTGTACTCGCAGCAGTATTAAACACCATACAGCGGATATGGAATTGATGGCATACACAACGTGCACTTCAAAATGGGAGTGCTCTTCTGCCATTGGACTTATGAAAAACCACGTGGGTGTTAATTAAAGTTGTAACATGGTTATGTAAACAAATAAGGCTAGGTAAATTATATATTTTAGATATTCTTACACTTCCTCTAACCTAATTTTGGAACTATGTTTTATTAGTGCCCCGAGTATTTCGCGCATTGAGTTGGCAGCAAGCTAGACTGATGAGCTCTCTATAGGGACTATAGTCTAGACATTATCGTTGGGTTATTGGTTGTTGTGATCGAGCGAGGTCTCTGTACAGGACTGTTAAACACTCACTCACACTTCTGCTTCCTGCTTATTACTGGCTAATAGCTGAACGGGGAGTGTCTAAACAATTGTAGTCCAATCGCTGCAGTAGGAGAAAAGAACAAGTGTTTGGTGTCTAGCTCGCCTCCGAATGAATTCGCGGAATACTCGTGCCTCTAACTATAGTATATTCATGCAAGTCACAATATTCATAGACTAAAGATGAGGCAGGCAGTTTATTCGTCTTCTGTGCTACATAACACTGACCTACCTAAAATCCAATACAACTGCAAAAGTCACATGGTCAATCAGTGATGAGCGTATTTGTTTATATCCTAATTTTCAGAAGACAAGGACCTTTATATGAATAAAATACTTTTATCAATTTGAATTTAATCAAACTGTATTACAAATTCGTTACAAGAAGCATACAAACATCTCAAAGCATTTGTTTACCGAACAGTGTTCTAACCTCGAATCCTATCCAAGTCGTTTAACATATTATCCCCGAGTATTCTCGTTCACGGATTACGTGTTGCAAAATATGTAAAATCGTGGTGAGTGCTGTACAAGGTCAGAGGCTAGTACCAACGCAGACAGCGCCTTTCTACTGATTAATGCTATTATAGCTTGCTGCTAGCACACCAGTATTTTACTATTTGACGCTGCTGATGCCATAAACCAATGCAAATATTTTCTAAAGGCTCCATCAAGTAATTTACTACAAGGAATTCGCAAGTACTTGTCGGATCAAAAATTGCTCTTTTGGAACACCTGGAAAGAAACATTAATGTGTAAGTTAAGGGGTTGGCAGAAAGTTGATCAATGTTGGGGCACGGAGACTGGTTGTGCGCAGCCAACGATCTCGCTCTACCCGTATTTAATCTACGGTTCTTCTGTCAGTTGGTGCGCTGTTATCGGGGACACATGCGCAATGCTAGAATCGGTCTACGTCGTCTTTACTTTAGTTTAGGCGTAATTTAGCTTGTTCAAGGCTCGGCAAATACTTAACAAGCCATCGTTTAGAAACAATTTATTATTAACTAAGTGTATCATAACACAAACTCTGCGACTGCCTTAGCTTCTTCGACAATCTTGACAACGCTTTATAAAAGTAGTTCCGTGTATTAACTTCTTATTCAAACTTCCACAGGATTTTTTTTTTGCACAGGAGAACAAGAATTTTCGTGGTAGTAACATATTCTCAATTCCGAACATTCCTCAGTGTTAACTGATCGACGAATGTAGGCTAGTTGGTAAGTTCATGGAAAAAATGAATGTTTCTCTACATGTGCTGGGAGTAGAAACAGTTGAGACAAAAGCAAACTGAGCCTAATTTTCAAAAGCGTCCAGTTGAATGTGAACAAGCGGTAACGAATACGACCACACAACAGTTAATTCACGCGGAGTGTGTCTATCTGACTTAGCAGTTACGTAAATCGTCCAGCGTAAGGCATGTTGTCAGCTGGCCAACCGTGAACGCTTTACAGAAAAGTCAACTTTACATGTGTGTCTATATATATATATATATAAGATTTGAAATTATTACTAACTCATACTTCAAGATTTTATTTTAACAACTAGCTACCCCTCATCAGATCGCTCGACCGTTGTAATTTTGTTGCACGTAATAAATAAATCTGTCGTAGCTCACAAAGTGATATGGTGTAACTAACATATTTAATTTGACAAGGATTGATACTGTGATGTCCAAATGCTTTAAATGATGGTGAAAACCTCATCAAAATTCATCTAGCAGTTTAGAAGCCATATCCGAATACACAGACACGCGGCTGGTCGGCTTTGTTTTTATACTATGTACAGATAATATTATTGCATGGCAAGTGTATTTTTTGTTTGTGCTCACAATTACCAGGATGAAAAGCAAGAAAGTTACGAATTCTGGTGTAATTGTGTACGTAAATGGATAACTTCTTCAAACAATAAACATTAATTGAATATAAATCTAAATGTTAAAAAATTACATAGTCCTATGCATTGAAGCTGTTCACAAATATATCGTGTGGAAATATATTCCGAAGAAGGACGTAATAAATAAAAGTATATCTATTTTGATTGAAAGTACGGGAATATTTTTTTATGTTAAATGATAGTAAATAGATTTTGTAGTTAAATACTTCAAGAATATATATGGGTTTACAATTACTCAAGATAATGATGATACAAGGTAATTTTTAAGTAGCACTAATTTTTTTAAAACTATTAAAGAACAGGGAATAACAGGCAAAAGCAAATTTGCTTTTTTAAAATCAATAAACAGACACTCGAAACGAACAAAAAAATAAAATAAAGCAAATTCCAAAAATATTTCCTGCATGACAACCAAGCTGATTCGCCTTAAAATATGAAAAACAAGAAAAGCTACGAACGCGGCAATGGAATATTGGCCTTTGTGTTGATTTATCTAGATATTAAATTTATAATACGGAATACTGGAAAAGGAACGCTTTGTCAATACTCTCATGTTCGTAGACTGCCCCCAGTCTGTTCACGGTAAATCCATTTTTTACTCTTCTGGGCGTCAGTTGACCACTTTCTCTGAGTGAGCATTTATTATTTAGGTATGCATTTGATTCTGTTGAATATTTGAGATTTTATTTGTTACTGGAAGTTACAATATTGTGCCTCCGCACAACAGTGGTAACAATCGTTTTGAAGTGTTTTTTTTCTTCTAACAATAAAATCTTAGGAACCATTTTTTCATTAGTGTTGCTCACTATCCTGCACTGCTCGAGTCCCTAGTTCGATATTAAGTTCAAATGGCAGTTATTATTTTTCCGTTCGGGGATCGTCATGTGTTGTGTGTGATGGACACTGTTGTACTGTGGGGGGTTTTCTCGGGGTTCTCCCCGTTAATTCCCCCACCTTCACGCTGCCCCAGCTCCATTCCTATCGCCTCTTTCACCTCACCCACTCTTCGGACGACCGGCAAGCAGAGTTGCAGAGTATTGTATGTACATACATACATGCTGGAGGGTGTTTCCTAATTGTAGGTTACAAATCACTCTTCTATTCCACGTTCCTTCCCACTCTTTATTTATTTAGTACGACTTTTTTCACTAACCAAAATGTTGCTGAAAATTAGGGATAACAACAATTAAACGTGGTGTAAAGCTGGATTGCGGAATCATTTCGGAATGCCAGTCATGTGTCGTGTAGCTACGGCATCCGAGTTCGCTAACTGCGCGGGCGCTTCCTTGTTTCAAGGCAAGACAGGGCATTGTGCAAGCAGCCCACCTCATGCACTTCAAATGCATTAAGCAGCGCGGAAGGTGGTTTTGCAACATTTTTCTCTGGAGTTTCAACAATGAAACAACTTGTTAGAATTCTTTTCCTTTTCTGGCATTGCATGGACAGTTATACTACTATTCATTCCTGCCGTTTGAATCGGTACAGCATGCTGCAAAATAATGCAGCGAAGTCCTGAATTGGGGAGGGGGGGGGGGATTTAGACAAACCCACACACATACACACGCAGCACACAGACATGAAAGTGATCTCGTAACCTTATCTTTGCTTCGGGAATTAAAGGGAGTTGCACAACACTCACTTACTCCCTCATATCACATCTAATGTTTGCGCATCTACAAGACGAGTCGATTTAATGTGGGAAGTAACCTGGGTTTGGACATTACGACTTAAAACAAAACAATTAAGGGCTGTTCACTATAAAATGAGCTGCTTTTGATATCAACCTTAGAAAAATTTCACTGCCCATACCTGCATATATTTTAACGGTCGCCCTGAGTGAGATGTGTCCAGTTTTGTTGGTAACGATGGATGGGAAAGTAATTCCGTATCTTAACCACGAATAAAAAGTGTTAGGTAACCATTTCTGTAAATTTAAATTATTTATTTCGCGTTCTTATTTTTTAATGCATCGAGTAAAATGAGAAGATTTGTAAAATAATTACTTTTCTAATTATTTCACAGTTTCACTTGACCGACGCATGAATAAAGTGATGATGCCCATTACGATGTTAATCTATCATATGGCGGAAGAATACACAACGTGCATGCAAATATATCTTAGGCAGGGCTATAAAAAGTGTTCATTTTATCGTGAATAGCCTATAATAAATAGTTATTATGAAAAATATTTTTACACAGAACACGCACGCATACGGTGCGTTTTCCTTTGTTGTAATACTCTGGACTTAGTTAAGCTTTGTTCGCATGAGGCGGAGGAATATCCTCTGATTAGAACTCCAGCAGGACTTCAGAAAAGTTGGAAGTGACCGCGAATGCACTATATTCACTACCGCGTGAGAGGTTTGTCAGATTGGTCCGTTCACCCGCTCGAAGTGACGCTAGTGCGCACGCTGTATAGCGGCTGTTCTGCTGGCCTCCCCAGCTGTGAGCGAACTTGCAACGACCGCCACACGACCGCCAGTTAGTTCTACTCCAGCGGAGCGTGACCCGGCGGTCACCAGTTTCCTGATCGGTCCGCGAGAAGAGCTGTCGTATTTGCGAGGAACAGTTCCTCCGCGACTGTCGCACTGACTTTCCCAGTGCCTTTCCATCAAGACCCTTAAAGGCTGCTCACGGTCAAGTGAGCACTTTTGAAACCATCAATATTAGAAAAAAATGTCACTGCCTTCCCTGTATATATTTTAACGGGCGCACCGAGTGGCATGCGCCCGGTAAAGTTGGCAAAGATGGATGGGAAATAGTTATATACGTTAACGTCGAATGAAAAGTGTTAAGTAACCATTTGTGATACATGCCGTTCGCGGTAAAGTGAGCACTTTTTGAAACTGTTTCATCAGACGTGATAACCAATAAATACATTTCATTGTGGCCTCGGACTTTTGGTTTTTGGTATGATGAATCTATACACTGTGTTTATTACTTGCATGGCAGGGTTTACGTTAACAAATGGTGCAAGGATATAAATTGGTTGAAAGAAAAAAGTAACTAGCACTTCAAAAGTGCTCACTTTATCGCGAACGGCCTATAATTAAAATTATTTCTTACTCTTTCTGCTTTTCTTAACGCCTCATGCCCGGTTTGCACCATCGTGGTTCAAAACTCGATCCGAGATCAGCAGCCATTGTCGACAAATGTAGTTTGAAAATACGCCAACATATAAAACTACGTTCGATTGTTGTTTTTTTTTTTGGGGGGGGGGGGGGGGAATTAAAACATTATACGTACTTGAATATTATTCAGTAAAATTCGTACAACAATAATTCTCTTAAAACGGACAAAACATCGCACATCTAGTTCTATATACGATCTCTCGCTTCGAATCATGAAATTTCGTTGGTGTAACACTTTTTCATTGGAACCAAGATCAAACTGGATCCTGGTTCGGAACTAGGATCATTCGAACTCGGATCCGGGAAGATGCTGGTGCAACCGGGCATCAGTGTGTAGAAAATAGCAGATTTATAAAAATGTTTACTTTTTTTAATAATTCCAACAGTTTTACTTGATCGACGGGTGAATAAAGTGAGTGAAGCCCATGGCAATGTTAATTTTACATAAGGCGGGGGAATACACAACGTGTATACAATTAGATCCTTCCTGAGCAGGGCTTTCAAATGTTCTCATTTTACCGTGAACAGCGTATACTATCTCGTGTTGTGTCCATTGCTACAATTGCGGTCATAGCACCACACAACCCTCCCATAACCGCGATGCACGCGTCGCTTCCTACGTTATAAATCCGACCTATAGATCTTGACATAACCCATTCTCCAACCGTTATAGCTACTAGGGGCCATTTCACACGGTCAAATATTTATTGAATTCAATGTCTTGAATTCAATTTAATGAACCAAAGAATAACTTTATTTGCCTTTCAGCGCATTGCATTCAAAAAACTTTCAAGTCTCCGCATTAAAATTTATCTCAAACTTTCCAATAAAACCATTTAAAAAAACACAAAAAGAATTTTTTTACGACTCATGCACGACACGAAAATAATTGGTTAAACAACAACAAATGTTCTTCATTTTATTGCAGATTTCGTTTTAAAAAAAGTCCTTATTTTGTAAAATGTGCGTACACATCTCTATTATTATGATATTACCTCCATTAATATTGTCGGAAAAAATGAGATAGTCGATTGAAATTTTGGATTCAAGAAAATGCAGAACATGCTGTAAACGAAAATCTAGAAGGAAAACAAGACATTCAAGAAATTGAAAGAGAAAATGACCGCGTTTGTGACGTTTCTATCACGTCATACAGAATTCAGCGAATTGAATTCAATAAAAATTGTATGTAATTTGAAGTAAAATTTGATTGTGTGAAAAGGCCTTAACATGCATGCCGGAGAGCACACAGAACTTTGAAGGAGCTCACACTGGCGTAGCGGTATTTGGGGATTCGCCAGACAAAAAAAGTGCAATTTACCCGCGTAGAATGGTCTCTAAGTTTGCAACATTTTAAGGGAAATATTTTACTGGGAAGCGAAGCGTGGTGTCAGAATGCGATATAGATATTCCGGATGTGGTCGCCCTACAGATTTTCGCATGTGGGATTCGTGCAGGACGATGCAGCTGGACGGCAGATTTTCTCAGGGATATCCCATTTCCCCCACAGCTGCAGACGTCTGTGGACAGAAAAGAACGCCTATTTTAATTTTCTGCGGAGAAGTGTGGATTTAATTACAGTGTCCGCATCAGCACGATTCGTTATCCGTGTTTTGGAAACAAGCCTTCAAGGTGAGAAGTTGTTAAGAAAACAGATCTTTATAGGCCGTTGACTGTAAAGAGCACTTTTTAAAGCCCTGCTAAGATCTACTTCTATGCGCATAGTGTATTATTCCGCCATATGTACAATTAACATTGCCATGGGCCTCATCACTTCATGCATCCGTCGGTCAAATGAAACTGTGAAATTATTAGGAAAGTAAATGTTTAATAAATCTGCTAATTTTTACATTTCGATGTATTAAAAAAAAACAGAAAGCGAAAGAAATAATTTAAGCTGTCACAAATGGTTACTAAACACTTTCTTTTCGACGTTAAGATAGGGAACTACTTTCCATCCTTTGTTACCAACTTTTCTGGGCGAATATCACTCGGTGCACCCATTAAAATATATGCAGGCAGGGGCAGCGACTTTTTCTAAGGTTCATTTCAAAAGTGCTCACTTTATCGTGAACAACCTATACTTGAATTGCGGCAGTTTTTTTGATCCGAGCCAAAGTTTGCATCTAAATTCAGATGATTCTTTTTTAAATTTTAAAGAAGTAACTGCAATGTTCAGAACATTAAGAAAATAAAGCCTCAAGAATGTGTTAAACGTTACCTGGCAATTAGTTTAACGTGGTCAGATAACTTTATTATTTTCCCGAAGTAAAGTATCTTTCAAAACGGTCTATCGGATGTAAGGGTGCGTTGTAGAAGATCTACAGATAAGTAAGCTTTTTCAGTGACTAAGCTACCGCGCTCCAAAATAGTTCAAACGAATTATTAAGTAATTTCAGTGTATATTCTAGCGCACGTTAACAACGCCCTCACTACATTCTATTCGAATTATGGGCGCCACACTGCTGCAGTAGTCTGCAACTTGAAAGCTGTCATAAGAACGACACAAGTAACTATACTGCGGCATAGAATAGGGCCTACTTAACTATACAGAAGTGAAACTGAAATGCCCGGAACTCTAACCGCATGACTTACAATTGGCCTCCGGCTCTGGCAACATGGCGCGATTTCAGCCGCCAATTATCTTCCAGAGAAAACACTGCCAACCGACCAACAGTAGACCAGTAGACCGTATACGGCACGACGGAATCAATCAGCAATAAGGCAAGCTCCAATACTATTTTGGTAAAGTCTGCTCACAATAAAGTGAGCACATATAAAAACAACCTTAGGAAAAAGTCACTGCCCCTGCCTGCATGTATGTTAACGGGCGCACTGAGTGACATGCGTCCAGTAAAGTTAGTAACTATGGATGGAAAGTAATCCCATATCTTAATGTAGAATAAAAAGTGCGAGGAAACCATTTGTGTTAAGTTAAATTAATTATTTCGCTTTCTGTTTTTTTTTTATACATCGAAGCGTGAAAATGAGCAGATTTGTAAAATATTTCGTTTTATAATCATTTCACAGTTTCACTTGACCAACGCATGAATAGAATGATGAGGCCCATGGCAATGTTGATTTTACATAAGGTGGAAGAATACACAACGTTCATACACGTAGATCGTAATCAGAGCTTTCGTAAGTGTTTATTTTACCGTGAACAGCCAATGGACGCTTGTTTTGAAGGTTTCCCAGTGTCTAAAATTCTTACATACTTTGAGAATATTTTAAGGTTTTCACCAAAAAAAATACCAGATCAATGGAAAAATAACAATTTTGTTGCTTTTAAGTGTATCGACTACCTTGGATACATAGGCAAACAAATTTCTAAAAGTTTGTAATTTTTCGAGACGTGCCAAGTGTGACACAAGCCAAACACTAGCTCGCCTAACTCAGTCGGATGTGAACACTAAGACTCTAGTTTGTAAAGGCGCCAAAATAATAATAATAAAACGAGCCAGAGATACAGTTCAATAGAGTTTATTTACATTTATTACACTCTGCACTACATTTACAACAACGTGTTACATTTCAGTACAATGAGAAGATATGCCCTTTGACATGTTTAAATTATAAAGTTTTAATTTGCAACCTCTCAAATATTTTATTTACTCTATTTTATTCATCTCCAATAACAATTGATGAATTTATTTTCTTCTCAAATACGTTAAATATTCATACACTTATTCCTTCGTCTTTTCAGAAAATATTTAACAGATTACGTCTTTAAAAATGAGTATATTCCTCTCAAACACAATCAAATAATCATTTCTTATGACTCAATTATAATCTCTTCATATCACGCAAACAACTTGCAGCAAATATTATTATATTAAGTCATTAAAATATTCCTATCATTAAACACACGTCCATCCTGTGCGAGGTGAGAATTGATTCTAAAGAAGAATTTTGTTCTAACTTTCATCAGCCTTATTTATGTTGTTTCATGCCTTCTGATTGGCTGTCAACTAACCCTGCCACATTTCTCTGAGCGATAACGAGACGAGAGACAACCAGGATAGTTTTATGTTTAATAAACATTTGATTACTTTATACACTCTAGGAAGAAATGAAAAATAACAAATTTTATTACTAAATATTGTCTAGAAACAAACGAACCTCTATGCAAATAACTATTAGAATAAATAGATTATAATGTTAACTCATATATTGTAAAGTAATTTGGAAACATATCAAAATAAATGACAACATAAGCAAGCACTCTTTAATTATATATAATAAAAATAATAATACTGTATATAACCAAATAAATACAAATATACCCGAAATCTGCAATGTTACATGCGGCACAGAGAAATATGCAGTTCACATAATCACTGGACTATCTGGGCCTAACTACACCTATCTCATCCCACTCTTGTTCGCTTTCCTTTACCTGCTCCTTTACTTTTTGAACATTATTCTCTATTTTATTTGTTTTGTGTAACTGCCTGAAAACTGTTTTGAACTCTGACACTTGACTCGCCTGTAGTTGTGGCTTAGATTCCGACCGTCATAAACGTGAATATCCTTTCAAATATTTAAATAAAACTGCAAGGGAACTACTTATTTAATTTTTAAGAAATTTTCTTCTTGTTGTTATAGAGACTTAAAAAAAATATTTAGCTCTGTAACGGTACAAGCAACGCACGCGTGTACAACTTTGAAATTTGTTTGGTGCACGATTTAAAAACCAAATTATAATCTACGTAATATTGACGTGTTTTAGAGCTAATCCCCCTTCACTTTTTTTTCCTCGCATTTATGAAGCTGCTGTTTGGTGTCGTATCACAAACGTATAAAATATACTGAACATTTTCACAGTATCTTTGGACTTCTAAAAGAGCCTCAAATCGCCGCAAGGCCACGGTGGTTTAGTGGTTAGACCACCCGCCTCCCACCAAGGCGAACCGGGTTCTATTCCCAGTGGGGTCGCCCCCGGATTCTCGCATGTGGGAATCGTGGCGAGCGATGCTGCTCGTCGGCGGGTTTTCTCGGGGATCTCCTGTTTCCCCCGGCCTTGCATTCCGGCGCTGCTCCATGCTCACCTGGTCAGCTCTGGGGTGCTGTCATAACTTTTAAATAACTAACATAGAAACGCATACTTAGAAACACATGAATTATAATTTTATGAGTTAGTTCTAACTTGTCATCTTTCTAAGTTATGTGTTTCTAAGTTGTGATCTAAACTGTGTGTTTCTAAGTTATAATCGTTCTAAGTTACGATGTTCTAAGTTATGATGTATCTAAGTTATGTAGTTCTAAGTTGTGTGTTTCTAAGTTGTGATCGTTTTAAGTTATGATGTTTCTAAGTTATGATGTTTCTAAGCTATGTGATTCTGCGTTGTATTTTTCTCAGTTGTGTGTTTCTTAGTTATGATGGTTATAAGTTAAGACTTTCTAAGTTACAACTGTTCTAAGTTGTGATTTTCTAAGTTATTTGTGGTTCTCGTCGGCTCTCAAGACCTCGATGTTAAGACCTCATTCTTCACTCACTTTAAAGGGAATTGCGACGTCGTTGTCGTTTCTCTCAAGTTGACCTTGCGTCTCCGAATGTCAGCGTCTTCGCAGTGAAGTGAAGTGTTGATTTGAGGATAAAATCGTGTAAAAACAGGTTGGCAGGTCTAGGTGTGGGGGGGAAGTAGTGTCCCATTTCCGTGGTTCGTTGAACCGTGCTCTTGGGCGCGGATTCGTGTAGATAGTGGTGTTGGGCAATTTGTCTGGCGCGGCAGGCCGCTCGCCGCTTTACGAATGCCGTATCACGCCCCGGCCATTAGCAACCTGAAGTTGCGCGAGCCGATAGACAAACACGCCGCGGGGAAGCAAGCCCGCTCGTACAACACTGGACCCCGCGACTTGCAACAAGCCTCACTTCCGCCCAGTATTTCATTGGCAGGGTTTAAGGTTCAAGTGAAGCAACTGCCTATGGATAGAGACCTGCAAAATTCGCGTTATAATTTGGCATCATAGAGCCCCGAGTATTTCGCGAATTGAGTTGGCAGAAAGCTAGGCTGGACAGTTCTCTATACACTCGAGACATTATCGTTTGCTTATTGGTTGCTATGATCAACTGAGGCCTGCGTACAGGACTGTTAAACACTCACTCACACTACTGCCTAGAGCTTATTACTGGTTCACTGTCAAACGGGGCGTGTCCAAAGAACTGTTGTCAAATCAGAACAGTAGGAGAAAAGAACAAGTATTTGGAGTCTACTTCGTCTCCAAATGAATTCGCGATATAATCGTGGCTCTAGGCATCAGGCTAGCCTTCACAGTGCTGTATATAATCGAGCCGGAGTCGTTTCTCCATTGGCTGCTACACATATGTGAAGTCACTGACTTTCTGACTGGACTGCACGTGATTGGACTACACAACTGTGAAGAGTTTATTTATTGGCGCAGAGTTACTCGGGGCGTGTAAAATAAAGTATGGCCCAATAATTAGAGACCGGAATAAATTCGCGAGTTCAATGACCTGCAGGCTAAACTCTACAGTATATATGCAAATACGCCGATGCCAACTGTGTATTGGTTGTCTGCTGTCACAGTGGAAGGCAACGATTGGGCTAGCCTTCTCCAGGAGATGTCAAACACCATGTAGACCAATGGATAAAGTTATTTAAACATACGTGTTGGGAATTCTAACTTGTCGCAAAATGAATCCGCGGATTCTTCAAGTCTCCACCAATAACAACTTTATTTCAAAGATACGTGTGTTTAAAGTTAAACGTGTCCTAAGTACTAACGCAAATTTTGCAGGCCTCTTCCTATGGAGCACTGCACCCGGCTATACAATGTGAATAACTCATAAAAAAAGTAGTACAGACACCATAAAAATTGTCAGAAAAGTGCAATTTATGCGTTATATGAAATAAGAATGTATATATTTTAAAACATTATAAAATAATGCTTTAAAATAAATTTTTTAAATGTGAAAAATGAATCGATTAAAATAGTTTGCATTTTTAACCAAATTTAAACGCATTTCCATTCTGGATGCTTCGGAAAGCAGAAGTCGCAAGAAAATCTTCGTCGTGGAATATCTTAATAATGTTTACTATGAGTGTGTGTAAGAAAATTGTAATAATATTGCAGAAATAATTTCTATAGTTATTTTTATGTGCGTTCATTCGTCACAAACCTTTATGGCTAAAACTGACGCAAATACAGTTAATTATAAAACTGATATGATACACTACTACTATGATTTTATTGCACATGATAACAGTAAATATTATGACGATCTTTCTTGAAGAAGATTTCCTTGCAAATTCTGCTTTCTGGATTCACAGTTCAAAACTTAACAGTAACCATAGGACATAAGGTTGTGTGTACAAAACCTGAGCGCTATAATTTCGAACCTATAGGTTCCCAACTGTGCAAAATAGGTCGTGTGCATGAGAAGTGCTGAAATAGTGAGTAAAGGGAAGGGTTATATTTAATTTATTTTGCAGGCGCGTGGGGTTATCAGAGCAAAGAAGAAGATATGCGACCAAGTTGTTTATTTTGAATAGAGGAACGCAGTTTTGCCGCAGACACGAAGAAGTGTCCCAAGATAATATCAATGTTCTAGCAGAAATTTTTAAATGTTAACCACGTCTTTACGATCGCGAAAGCAAAGATTTTTAAGAAAAGCAAAAATGCAAATTCCTTCAATTCGCTATCAATTTTCATAAACTATTTTGTGAAAGTAATCACAGCTAACACATTCATTATTTACCAATATTACCAAGTTACTAAGGCTCGTGTTGAAATTTCGTTGGCTGAAAATAATACACAACTATTCAATTGTGAATCCATGTCACAGAAGCTTTCTTGTCGTGTCAATGTTCTGTTGTTACGTCGTATGCTCTGCGCTTACGTTTTTTTAAATTGTGAATCCATCATTAGTCAATTCTATTTTGCTACCAACTATTCTGAAGCCCTGATGATCTCCTTCTTTTGGACTACTCGGTACGTATCCTTCCGCCGCATATAAACAAGATGTTAACAAGACTAGAAGAAAGTTCCAAGGAGAAACCGACACAGTGTTTGTGCGCTGGACAGATAATCAAAAATAAATGTTTTCATACATAACATTGAAATGCATTTCTGACTCTTGTACTCCTGAAAATATAAATATCGCAATAGAACACGTTAACTTTACGAATAACGTAAAAAAAGTCTCTATTTTTATAATATTTTATGTAAGAAGTTTTTTTACTAGCGTTTTCAACATCCAGTCGACTAATAAGTAGACATGACTATGAGATTTTCATTTATCCGGAAAATAATGCGTGTTAATACTGACGGAAATATATACGCCTTATGCCAAATTCACAAAGCCTCGACGAGCACAGCACAACACGACATAAACCACAACCACGACCATTTTAAATGTGCCTGCTGAAATTTACGGCCCGACAGTTTACTGACGCGACACAACGAGTACAATTTTTCGCATCCATTTAGAAGGCAATTTTTAACTGCGCTTGTTTCAAAGGCGGTGAGCAGACTGGAAATCTGGAATACATAATGGTGACAAAGTTTTATAGCTAATGCATACATAGGTAAATTGTTATTTATAAAAGTTAAATACAATAACTTTCATAATTTGTTTCCTTTTAAGCTACGTGTTTCCGATCGTAGGGAAAGCTTATCATACAATTTCGTTTTTCAAGGTTGTACACTCTGTGCGTCGTGCCGCAAGACACGGCGAAGAATAGAAATAATTTCTAATCGAAAACTGCTGGTCGGACGACAGAATTGTCGGGCTTAAGTCAGATCTATCTTGTATTTCATTGGCTGTTTAGTTTTAAGTGTTGTGTCGTGCTTGGGGTGTCGTGCTGGTCGGCGCTAAGTAATTTTGGCATTACGGACTTCATTTTATGACTGAACCTCAGTGATTTCCATTCGACACGCCTCGATAAACTTTTCCCATCATTGATAAACAGGAAGTAATAATGCTTTCATATCACAAGCAACCAAACTGAAAAACAAAAGACTCGCGCCATGGCAGATGATAATAAATAAGCAATTATATTAAGCACGAGTGTGTAAAGGAATGAGAAATTTAAGGTGCAGCCAAATGAATTCCCGAAAACTATAAGTTCCTAAAGTCATCACTGAGAACGTGATGTTGAACCAACCATTTGTGAGGGATTTCATTCTCTAATAACTCAAAGTGATAACACCACATTCACGTTCAATGTAACTTGCTTATGTTTTGTAATTCCTAATGCCCACTATACAGCGCATGTATGCGTTAGAATACGGCCACCCAGAATTTTAAACTGAACTATATGACGGATTGGGATGAATCTGAGTTATTCTAAAACACAACGAAACGTCAAGATTTACAACTTATGAAATGAAATTATTTTTTTTTATAAATTACCGAAGTGAGATTTATAAAATTCAAACCTCAAATACTTATAATACTTTTCTAGTGTAAAATATTTAATTAATAGCACTACGAAACCATTCACGTGTGTTTGTAAAAAACCAAAATTTTACAGGCACATCAAATTAACGTTTCGAAATTTTGTTCACATTTTAGGAATAATTCACCATCACAGACAGAGGAGGATCATCAAATTGTATTGTTTTTACCTTTAACATTCAAAAAATGGGAGTTTTTACCATGGAAAAGGGGTTATGCTCTTTTTGCTCCAATATATAATGATAAATCCATTGCAGCAAGGTTACATGTTTTTTTTTTCCGTAAACAATTTTATCTTTAAGGTCAAAGCACGTAATTCGACGATTATGACTGTTTGTGGGATAAAGTAATACATGAGTGCAAATTTCCACAGCACGTTTGAAATTGGTTCGTTATTTGACAAAAATACGCACGTGGGATTTTTCGTAACCTGTACATAGTATTTTCTCATACATTTGTTTTCTCGTAAACCAAAATGATACGGAAAAATAAATTGACCAGACTGAATAATGTCCCATGTTGGCTACGCGGATTCACGTATACATAAGCATAGACTTCCTGTTTCTAGAACAGTTAAATGGGCTAGTGGGGGGGGGGGGGGGGGAAAGGGGGAAAAGTTGTACGTACGGTTGTAGGCCAAAGTTTAAAACAACACGAGTTACAAATATTATAAGATTGCTTGCAGTGGCAATGTAATTTATAAAATAATACTTAAAATTAAAAAGTTTAAATTAAATACTAAAAATTTACAAAGAATTTTAAAATACAGCACATTGAACATCCCAACTGCTTAAATAACTTTAAACGTACTTCACATTACTTCTCGATCAAGTGCCTCAATGGTTCGTACACCGAGATTAGTTTTTGTTATAGGTAATAAATATATTTAATTATTTTAAATATTTTAATGAAAATACGATTTAATCTGACATATTGATGTTTCTGATTATGAAAGCGCCTACAGAAGAATGAGGCAAGGAGTTTACCATACGTTAAGTACTAATTAAATGTTGGAGTACTAACCGACCACTGTCTATCAACCCATAAAAGGAGGAAGGGACGCTCCTAGTGGCTGAAAACTGTGCGTGTCTTTGTGTGTGTGTGTGTGTGTGTGTGTGTGTGTGTGTGTGTGTGTGGTTGTAGGGCGGGATGATGATGGTTGGGGTGGGGAAGGGGAACCTTCCTGTGTACTTGGCGACTATGTATGTAATAGTTTGGAGCTAACCCATGTACGTGTCAGCATACGTTCCATTGCAGAAAGACCTTGTAATTCGCTAAGTTGTACCCAAACCATGAGACGCCTGGTTCGGATCCCAGGTAAGCCCCGGATGAACGGATCGGTCTTATATGTGAGTTTAGGTTATTATAGCATATAAGCCGCACTTCGATGAAGCTCGTAGCATAACGCTGGGACTTTGAAATTCATTTGGTGATGGCTCGCGTCTATCTTCCGGCACGGTAGCCAAGTCGGGTGATACTATTTTAGGGAGCTCTGTCGGGCAGCTCGTGCATTTCTTCGAGAAAACACAGCGGTGCTTTCACCTCCAGCCAACAGATAGCGACACCTCCGCCCAGAAACTCGGGGAAATCTGCGTTGTTTATGGAAGGGGCTTGGGAGAGCGACTGCAAACAGTTGCGGCTCGTGAGACTTGAGGATAATGTCTTGGCTAACCTAGAAGACTCGAAACATGTGTTAAGAGACATGGACAAAAAATCTAGAAGATCTAACCCGGGGAACAATATTTAGAATATTTGGTCCATGCTGTAAGTGTGTAGTCTTATTTTATCATTTATTAATAAATTTGCTTCCAGGGAGCCGCTGGCCCCGTCTGGCTTTATGCCACTGTTCATAACTGTTATCCATTACTACTAAAACAACTTCTGCTACCAACATAACGGATGCGGTAATCAAAATTTAATTTTCTTTATAAAAAAATCCTTCTTAGTAACTGTTAACATTTTAGTGGCGGAAAAAAAAAACCAGCACATTAATTAAATTAAAATTGGAATATGTATGTCGATATACGATAACGTATTACATAAAAAATATTGTCAAAAAATGCTTAATAGTTGACACATCTTGCTTCTAGGTTATTTTTCGCACGCTTCGTACGTATTTATAGAACAGACCGGCCGGCGTTGGTCTCTATAGTATATTGCTGAATTTATTCAGGATGCTCCTATTTCCTCCTTCGCCTCCATCATACTGTGCCTTCTCCAGGCTACGTTAAGACGATGAACCTTTTCCTCCTGAACAGTACATAGAAATAACATTTGTGTTAAGTCGTACGAAAAAATTTTTCCGAGTGTTTTTGTAAACTTCACAAACAATGCATATTATATGGAATATGCATAATTAAGTATGTATCTCCTTGATTATTTAAAATATGGAGTCTGCAGTACTACTTCTTAAAATGCAACATTAAGATAACGCAGGTGTATTTGACCAGCATCGACAATCTTCGCCAGATTATTCGTTAGAAAATATAAGACGAAAACTTATGCACCAATTTTCCCTCAAAAATTGAGGTTTTCAATGTTTTTAGCTATCGGTGAACCGTGATTTGTATAACGGAGATGTTACACCTATAGAAAGAAATTAGTAATATCATCTCCTTTCATTAAGTAAACAGAGGTTGTCACACTATATTTGAATGCAACTTAAAAACACTCAGCTATAAACTATTTGTTACGAAAAATTACGAATCAGCGCTTTTAAATGAACAGAAAAGGCCGGTTTGTCGAAACATTGTCGGATGAACTATTCCCAGAAGTCCACGCGGAAATTTAACAGAGGGCACGTGACCTGACAGGCAGGCAACACACATAACAAGGACTTGGGACTGGACGATACCCGAGAGATAAACGACGAACTATCGCTGTATTTTGAATGTGCAGAGTCGTGAGCTAGGCGTGAGACCGGGTGAGTTGCATTATCGAATGGTGATGGCACCTTGATGTATTGCGCTTGGGCCAAGGAGGCGCATTAGTAAATATGCGATAGTTAGGGATAGGAAAATTTCGCGGGTTCAATGACCTGTAGGCTAGCCTCCACAATCCTTTGTACAGTTGAGCCTCGGATTTTGTTCATTGGCTGCTGCCCCAGTGTTACCACACACTTGGCAGCATGAGATTCGCTTCTTGTTCCCTTGCAAATCTGCTATTGGCTCAAAGTGGTCTATGGCCTGCATAATAAACTCTGATACAATAGCAAATGTGATTTCAGCGCACACACGTTTGAAATCTGTCTTGTCCTGAAATGAATTCGCGAAATTTTCCTATCTCTAGCGATAGTATACTGTGACTACAAAATGTACACAAGGCAAACAACGATGTGCTTACTTTTGTAAGTGCGCTGATCACGTTGTCTACAGTAACTACTCGAAGGTCCTTCCATAATCTTCAACTCAAGTATTGTGTGTGTACTCGTCAGGTCACTCACGATCTGTTTTGAAATGTCCGCGTGGATTTCTTACAAACTCTTCACCAGAGAATTTTCTCACAAGACGACATTTTCTCTTAGTTCAGACCCGTTGATTCATTATTTGTCGCAACAAATCGTTTACAGTTTAATGTTTCGAAGGGTCATGCATACACAGGATGACCACCCCTATTTATTTAATGAAGAGGGATGATATTCCCAACCGCGTTTTCAGAGGTGTAAGATATCTGCTATACAAATCACTATTTCCCGATTTGTTATTTAATCTCAAGTACTTTATATATTTCAAAACGCGAATTTTTGAGGTGCATAGCACCTTGAATAATCGCTCAAGGGGAAAAAGGTACACACGTTTTAGTCTTATATTTTCGTAAGGAATATCCTGCCGGAGATTTTCGATGTTGTTCAAAAATACTCTGGATAATCTACGGCCATAGGTTTTAAAATGTGCTCTAATATACTTGCAGTGGTATAAAAATAAGGCTGGTAACTAGTGCCCAAAGGCACTTAATTGGTTATTGTTAGTGTTCGGGAAGCTTCTCAAGTGTCATCAATCTCTGGCACTGTTTACTGCATGAAAAATAACTATTTTGTACAGATCATCAAGGATTCCCCCTACCTGGATTTAATTTACTCGTTTAAGGCCCTGACGTAAGGGAGCACAAAGGGCGACATTATCATGCCCGAAAAATGCCTCAACGCTTCATTGCGTAAGGAACTTAGCTGGTAGTTGTGCAGCATACAACTGCTGTCAATATTGCGAGGATGGCAGTTGAAATTGCAACACCGAGAAGGATTTATTAGTGAGAATACCCATCATACACAGATGACGTAATCACACTTGCAGGTCGTTATACGTACAGAACATGGGGTAGGTAGGTAGTTGGGCTTAACGTCTCGTCGACAGCGAGGTCATTAGAGACGGTGCAAGTCGCCCAGGGAAGAGGGATTGGGGAAGGAATGGGAAGGAATCGGCCATGGCCTTAGTTAGGGACCCATCCCAGCATTCGCCTGGAGTGATTTCGGGAAACCATGGAAAACCGAAATCAGGATGGCCGGACCGGGAATCGAAGTCCAGTGAGTCCAGTGAGTAACCACTGCG
Source organism: Dryococelus australis (assembly GCA_029891345.1). NCBI lineage: Eukaryota > Metazoa > Arthropoda > Insecta > Phasmatodea > Phasmatidae > Dryococelus > Dryococelus australis. The sequence goes on along the minus strand of CM057003.1, from coordinate 68,748,203 downwards.
CCACCTCATTCGTCCAGAACGTGGGGAAATCAGTGTTGTGTGACCACACTACTGGTGGAAATAAACGCTGCTGTACAACGTTGCATTGAGAGGAAGAGAATTTAGATGTTCTTCCGGGGCATCTCCACCCACTCTACTGCGATGCGCGACCATAGTTCATCCGTTGTGGCCGCTGGTGTCCTGTCGTGATCCGTGCATGGGAGAGAGATCAGGTGAACGCATAGGCCAAGGAAGCAGTGCGAACCATCGGACGACGTGTGCCACGCGTGGTCGCGCATTTTCCTGTGGCACAGGGCCTCAGTAAGGCTCCGAGGACAGGGGACAACAGTAGGCTTCAACGCCTTCACGATGTAACGGTTGCTGGTCAGCGTACCAACGGTGCGGACTAGGAAGGCGCGGGACTGGATTCCAGAACAGAACATGTTAAAATGGCGCCAGTACCCAGCCGAAGGCCATAACTGGTCTCGGTTACTTGAATTTAAAATAAATTTATAAAATAGTCGAAACATAAAATTTGTCACGTTATAACACTTAAAAACGAGTTAAATTTTAAAACAGAGGCTTAAAATTATTTTGTTAAAGTTTAAAATAAAAGGTTACTTTATAATTTTAAAATGTCAAAAGTTAAAATTCATCTGCCTCCACCCTTGAACCCTCACCACGCCATCCTCTCCAGAGGCAGAGGGACCGACGGTTGTTGTCGTTTTGTGAGGTGTCCGTCGTGTGTTTGATGTCTGTGTCGGGGTGATGTTGGTGTCAATGTAATGTTGTTTGTGTAGGTGTTGTACAGTGTAAGTGTTGTTTCTTCAATTTATTTGTTCTTGTGTATATCTGTATTATTGATGTCTGTGTGGGTAACTGGAGCCCAATGTCACCGCATACCGCTGCTGGGCCAACGTGACCCTGCATAATGCAGGGCTCGGCCAGGCGTGCGCCGCGCTGCCGCCAGACATGGATGTGACCGTCGTGGTGCTGTAAACAGGAGCGTGATTCGTCGGAGAAGACGACGGCATGCCATCCGTCCCTCCAGGCCCGGCGTTCCACTCACCATTGCAGTCGCAGGAGACTGTGGTGAGGAGCGACACACTGTTAAAAAAAAATTCCCTTCATTTTACGGAAAAGTGCTGGTAAAATTTATCCAGAAGTGTCCGAAAACTCTCCGTAAAATTACGGACACGTTGATTTTCAGAAACGGACTTTCCGTTAATTTCCAAAGTAGTTTTCTGTACTTTCAGTTTAAAATAAAAAGAGATAGTGAAAATGTCTTTAATTTTCGTTATGTGGGTGTTCTACCGTGTATAAAAAATTATAAAAAGCTAAAATATTTTGTACAAGCGAGGTTTGAACCCGAGTCAAAAAATTACCAGTTCCCGACTCTAACCATTTGTTTTTCCGCCGTTGTTGTTGAGCTCAATTGAGACCGCCTTGTTGACAAATTCCCAGTACGACAAGAGGAATGCCGCATCGGAGACAACGGGGTGCGAACCCGCGACCCCCCCCCCCCCGTATATAAGTTGGCCATCCTACCCCTGAGCTATAGTGGTAGTGCACCTTTCACATACAGCTCCCACTTGAAAATTGTGGAATTACTTTTATATTTATATTGAAAAGACAAAACCAGAAATTCAGTTTCTTTTAAATTTGGTGTATTTATAGTGTTGCCAAATGTTACAGACGCCTGATGTTATTTTTTAATGTTTGAAATAATAGGCCATAGTTGCGTGGATAACCTTAACTGCCGCAGAAACTATAATTTTCTTGCTACAGTGGCGAAGAAAGCGTCGTGTAGCATCAGCATTGTTCGTCCCCGTAACTCTAAGCCAAAGAGAATACGGAAACATTCCGTATTTTTAATTTGCGGACTTAACTTCGTTTTTCGTCATATGCACTGTACATTTCCGTAAAACATTACATAAATATAAGGAAATTTTTAACGGTGCAGTAATGTGCGCGTGAACAAGCTGCCGTGATGGCTACAGACTACGACGCACCCTGCGTGCAGACACAGACACGTGGCTCGACTCCTGAACGAGGGTTCTTAATGTGGCCATACCGTCCATAGTCGCCATGCGCACTATACAGTTGCCTTCCTCGCTCTCCTTGTTGCGTCAGGGCCGCTGACCCGTCCCTCCACAGCCCGCCCATCCCATATATGCTTCATTGTGGTTGCATCACTTCCAACGCGAGGACGAATTCCGCAGGAGGATAATCCACAATCCCGATAGGCCACGATTCTCCCGCGGTCTCCTGTTTGTATGGTTGTCGTGTTCTTATGCCGGAATCACATATCCCCAACGAGCATACGACAAAAACCGCAACCATGGCCATTTTCAATGTGCCTGCTCGAATTTACAGCCCGACAGTGTTTACTGACACGAGGCGAGTAGAATTTATCTCATCCATTTAGAAGGCGCTGATTAACTACGCTAGTTTCAAAGGCGGTGGGTAGACGGGAAATTTGGAATATATTATGGTGACAAAGTTTTATAGATTAATTCATACAGGGGTAAAATTATTATTTATAAGAGTCAAATACAATAATTTTCACAATTTATTTTCTTTTAAGCTACGTATTTCCCATTGTAGGGAAAGCTTATCATATAAATTCATTTTGTAAAGTTGTACACTTTGTGCGTCACGCCGCACAACACGAAGGAAGAATAGAAAAAATTTCCGTTCCAAAACTGCTGGTCGTACGACAGAATTATCGGGCTTACGTCAGATCTATCTTGTATTTCATTGGTTGCTTAGTTTTAAGTGTCGTGTCGTGCTTGCGGTGGGGTGCTGGTCGAGGCTATGTGATTCCGGCATTAGACGAACAATGCTCACTTGTGCACAATCCCACTATCTCATCAGCTACTCGAACACCACTTATATACCGCTTACCAGTATCGTCAACGTCATACATATTGCGCCACTCGGCTGGTAATATAATCATGTCATCGCCCTACCCTGTTCTACACATTCTCCTAATGTGGGGGTCCTTCAGTTGCGCCCTACTTGGTTATGCAATTTTATTCGCCAACGGTGTATGTCACGGAATAGTTATAAAGGTGAAAGCATGCTGTACGCACATGCATTGTTTTAAAACTTCTCTATTGGATTTTACACACCCGGATATGATTCTGAAATCACTCTTCTAACGCCCGGTTGCCATCGTGGTTCGAAACTCGACCCGAGATCGGATCTAAGATCGAAACAGAAAACTGTTGCACCATTCGAGTTGGAGCTGGACTGGAGATCGAGACGAAGTTCATTTCGAACCACCGAAATTGGCATTTCGAAATCTCGATCCGAGATCGGCAGCCATCGTTGACAAATGTAGTTAGATTGTTTTCTTGGGAAATTTAAACATTATACGCACTTGAATATTATTCATTAAAATTCGTACAACAATAATTCATTTAAAATCGATAAAACATCGTACATCTAGTTCTATCTATAGTAAAAATACGCCTACTTCCATGACGTCATATATTACGAACCAATAGCAAAATTTGCCTCATACTTGATCTCGATCGCTCACTCTGGAACCAAGATCGAAGAATCGGAAATCCGGAAACATGAAATTTCGTTGGTGCAACACTTTTATATTGAGACCAAGTTAAAACTGGATCCTGCTGGTTCGGAACTAGGATCATTCGATCTCGAATCGGGGAAGATGTTGGTGCAACCGGGCATAGGTCATTTCCCGATCTAAACAAATACACTTGTAGAGTAACAGAGAAACTGCTACTTATACGAGCAACGTTTCTTGAATGCTATTTGCAGCCAGAATCTCAGTAAAATGTTCGGAAGTTCTCCAATAAAGGACGGCTTTCTAAAACTCCGCATGTCTCTCCGAGCTGTAGATGACCGGGGCGATATGGCGTACTTGGGTGGGTTTCGTAACACCATCGAAAAGATACGACGACTAAATTAAGAACCAAAGCACGTACACCACCTCGCTACATCAACTTCGTTTCCTTCGGGGAAACACCTCTTTGCTGGAAGACAGCCATTGCGTGCTGCAGCCCTGCAGTTGTTTTCGATGCCGGCAACTATGTATACTCGCGCTTTACTATACGCTGTTCACGGTAAAATGAGCACTTTTGAAAACCTTGCTAAATATCTACTGGTATGCACGTTGTGTGTTCTTCCGCCTTATGTGGAATTTCCATTGCCATGCGCCTCATCGCTTTCTTCGTGCGTCGGTCAAGTGAAACTGTAAAATTATTATAAAAGTAAATATTAAAAAAAAAGTGCTAATTCTTACAGTTCGGCCCATTAAAATAAACTGAAAGCGCTAGAAAAAATTAAGTTATCACAAATGGTAACCTTACACTCTTTATTCGACGTCAATATACAGAACTACTTTCCCTTCCATCGTCACCAACTTTACTGGGCGCATGTCACTCAGTGCGCCTGTTAAATTATGTGCAAGTATGAGAAGTGACTCATTATTCTAAGGTTGATTTAAAAAATGCTCACTTTATCGTGATCAGCCTTTACCTGCTTACTATTAATAAAACTGCAGGACTATCACGATAGTTTTTAGAAAAAAACTTGTACAGATCGAGATGTTCAAGATGGCTATGAAGAACACACACAGCATCGTATAACGATTACGTAGAGCTTCCTTTGAGAGCACGAGGCAGACTACACTATGGTCTCACTAGCGTAATTGAAATCCAGAGAATAAAAGTATTATATATATATTTTTTTTAACGCATTACGTCTTAATTTGCTTTGATTTCAAATACTAGTCAGAAAAAAAGTATGACAATGGAGGAAAATTACTTTCCAAAAAAAAAAAAAACATTAAACTAATGTAATTTTAATTTTATATCGTTTTCATACAACCCTACAAATTTCACCCAGTAAATTCGCTCACAATAATCGTTCATGTTATTAAAATGCCATTATAAATATTTTCTTATAAATGACATATGCGGTTCGCTTTGAACTTCTGCGATAAGATTTAAAGTAAAAATTGTCAGAAGTTGAAAATCTTATCGTAGATAAGCTAAAAGCGTCGGATTAAAAAAAAAACGTAACGAATCAGTGCTGTGACTTCAATAGACACTTTAGCTGAAACCAAAATTATATTCAAATATAGCATTAAATGAGTACTAGTCAATATTGTGATTAAAATTATCATATTTATGCTAAACATGTCACGAAACCATTAAAAAAAAAAAACTCTCGAAACTCTACAAAAAAAATGTAGTTCTTGAACAGCTGTAATGAAAGGCTACTCGAAGTATCCGCTACATTGCCCCTGACATATCGTCGCACACAGGAGAGTCTTGATTTCTTTTGTTAAAGGCTATTCACGATAGAGTGAGCAATGCATGCATATATTTTAAAGGGCGCGCCGAGTGACATTCGCCCAGTAAAGTTGGTAACGATGGATGAAAAGTAGTTCCATATCTTTACGTCAAATAAAAAGACTTACGTAATCATTTTCGATAACTTAAAATTATTTCTTTCGCTTTCTGTTTTTTTTTTTTTATGTATCGAAGTGTTAGAACGAGCATATATGTAATATATTAACTTTTCTAATAAGTTTTCAGTTTCACTTGACCGACGCAAGAATGAAGTGATGAGACTCACGGAAATTATAATTTTACATAAGGCGGAGGAATACACAACGTGTGTGCAAGTATAGGACTTTAAAAGTGTTCATTTTACAGTGAACAGCCTATAGCACATTTAGCTCGCCAGTTCGTTCCATTATTGCTGCAAATGAACTCCTCGATGCCTGATCAGTCAATACCCAAGAATGCAGAACAGAAACCGACGCGAATATCGCAAGCTGCAGCAACACACGCTAGAAGAAACATACCGGATTGTCGTTCGCAAATCAGCGACTTGATTGCCGGACCACAGCGTGACCAATAGGAAACCTTCAGCTGCATAAAGACAGCCAGTTAGACAGAAGGCACGTGACAAGAGCCTCTCGAAGCCAGTAAGCGACCGAGTACTCCTATATCAAATTAACGGTCATGCCATTTTCTTCTGTGCGCTTAAGAGGGACCTGTGCCCGCCATATTGGATTTATAGAATTTTCACCGTAACTTGCGTCATAAATTTTATATTTTATTTCGGGCGTGGACATGACCCAGGGCACTGCTATGCGTATGTTTTAAAACACGTATTGGTAAAGGCTGTTCACGATAAAGTGAGCACTTTTGAAATCAACCTTAGAAAAAGCCACTGGCCTTGCTTGCATATATTTAATGGGCTCATTGAGTGACATGCGCCCAGCGAAGTTTATAACGATGGAAGGAAAGTAGTTCCATATCATAAGATCGAATGAAAAGTGTTAGGTATCTATTTGTGATAAATTGAATTACTTATTTCGCTTTCTGTTTTTTTTTTTTATGCATCGAAGTGTAAAAACTAGCAGATTTGTAAAATATTTACTTTTCTAATAATTTCACAGTTTCACTTGATCGACGCAAGAATAAAGTAACGAGGTCCATTGAAATGTTAATATCACATAAGACGAAAGAATACACAACGTGTATACAAGTAGATCTTAAGCAGGATTTTCAAAAGATTTCAGTTTAACGTGAACAGTGTATAGCCAGAAGTGTGTTTTATTTTCGTCGATAATCATTTTGTGCGCTCGTTTATTGGTTTCCTACCCGGACTTCAAAAACTCTGCATCGCAGTCCAAGCTACAGGCTTAACGACGACTGCTTATAAATGACAACTTTAGAGGACTTTGGATATTTGAACTATATCCATTGGCTGTCTACGGTAAAATGAGCACTTTTGAAAGTCCAGCTTAAGAAATACTTGCATATACGTTGTGTGTTCTTCCGCCTTATGCAAAAGTAACGTTGCCGTGGGCCTCATCACTTTATTCATGCGTCGGTCAAGTGAAGCTGAAATTACTAGAAAATTAAATATTGTACAAATCTGCTCATTTTTACACTTCAATGCATTAAAAAAATACAGAAAGCGACAGAAATAATTCAAGTTATCACAAATGGTTACCTAACACTTTTTGTTCGACGTTAATACATGGAACTACTTTCCCCCTCCATCGTTACCAGCTTTACTGGACACATGTGACTCATTGCGTCCGTTAAAATATGTGCATTTAGGGGAATTGACTTTTTTCTAAGGTTGATCTCAAAAGTCCTCCCTTTATCGTGAACAACCTTTAAGTAGATGAACTGAAAGGGAAAAAATTAAAACCTCTGATGTAACGGTTACGATAAACATTAAGGTTTCTTCTTAAAAATTATTTTTCAATGTAACTGTTGAGAACATATTCCTAATATATGCGAACAAATATCATTTGTAAAGTTTATTGTATTATTTGTTATTTAATTGCAAGGTGATGGACACGATAATTATCAAATATTATTTCCTTAATGAATTTTCACATAGCAAAATCACTAATTTCTAATTTCTTTACTTTTGTATTTTAAACTTTTCGTGAAGGCCACTCACTGTATCACAGCGGCCTTCACTGCTCGCTTCGCATCACGGTGAAATGTGTTTGATTCCCGGCAGGAACGATCCAACATTTTCAAACGTGGGAACCGTAGCGGACATTGCCGTAGTCCGATGGGTTTTTTTAGAGGTTTTCCCATTTCCCCCCGCCATAGGTCACAAAAACAATTTCGTATAAGAAAAATGAAATGTATCTACATGAAATTAAGAAAGCCTTTATCTGGAATTTCATATCATAGAGTCTTAGATGTCTTGCAGTAAATGATTAAAGGCGTCCAAGTGACAAATTTTTGTCTAAGTTATGAGGAAATTTTCATTTTTTAAACATGAACTCCATTATTATTCAGTTAAAATAAGGTAATGAAAAAAAAACAATCATATGCCACGGTTTTGAAGTAGGCCTAATTATGACGATTTTGACTGTTAATCTGGTTTAATACAACTGTATAATAGACAATAAAACACCAAAATGTTCTGGGGACCGCGTTGGCTGAGCGGTTAGACTGCTCGCCTCCCACCAAGGTGAACCGGGTTCAGTCCACGTCCGTGTCACTCCCGGATTTTTGCAAGAGGGAATCGTGTCGGACGATGCCGCTGGTCGGCGGGTTTTCTCGGGGATATCCCGTTTAACCCGCCCTTTCGTTGCGGTACTGCTCCATATATACTCATCTCACTTCACTTGTCTTGGCTTTTCAGGGGATTTGATTATACACTAACTCCACAAATGCAGTTACATTTAAAGATAAATATAACCCCCCTTCTCCCCCCCCCCCCTCGTATGGATTTATCTATATCTCTTGGTATCCAAACCTCATAACTTTAAAATTAAAATTCATGCCGTGTTTGGCTACAGGTATACCTAACAGAAATTCTTAAGTATGTGCGGTTTATCTTACATCCGTATTTCCTCACGCAAGGCGGAGGGGGGGGGGGGGGACTAACCATGAGTAGGTACCTGAAAAATTCGCACAAATTCGCAGACTAAACTCCAAGGTTTTGGATGCTTATTCAACTGCTGCCAATGGCCGGCAGCTTGTGTGGTACACCTCAAAGACGCTTTTAGTCAGTAGTAAACGCTCAACGGCAGGACATCAAATCTCCAGTGACGGAGCGACACGGCTGTGTAGTTATCAGCAGCGAATGGATTCACAAATTGAGCACGTTAAGTCTGTTCGCGATACTGTGAACACTTTAGAAATTAACCTTACAAAAAAGTTACTGCCCCTGACAGCATCTATTTTAACGGGCGCACTGAGTGACATGCGCCCAGTAAAGTCGGTGACGATGGAAGGAAAGTAGCTACATATTGTAACGTCGACTAAAAGGTGTTAGGTAACCATTTGTGATAGCTTAAATTATCTCCTTCGCTTTCTGTTTTTTTTTAAATGCATTGAAGTGCAAAATTGAGCAGATTTGTAGACTATTTACTTTGCTAATAATTTCACAGTTTCACTTGGCCGACGCATGAATAAAGTGATGAGGCTAACGGAAATGTTAATTTTACACAGGGTGAAAGAATACAGGACGTGCATACAAGTGGATCTTAAGCAGGGCTTTCAAAAGTACTCAACTTCCCATGAACAGCGTACAGATATAGGAGAGTGAAGTCCAGTCTGTTGTCAAGGAATAACTCGCATTTATCAGGTTTGTAATAGCGAGAGCACCTCCGATTGTGATTACAGATTTGACAAGAGCAACGAGAGTGGAAGAGAGGGATTTCAAAACAATAGCAAGTACTCTGCTGCTTAACATGCGCGGTTTTTAAATAGTGTATCAGGAATTTACCAATAATAATAATGTTTTGTTGAATAAAACAAAACTTGTTTGGCGCGACGAAATTAATTGTTTATATAGGTATAATTAAATATTTTGTTGTTGAAAGCAAATTTTATTGTTTTCCTTATTTGGTTGAATCAAACTGTAAGATTTAGCTGGAACAACTAAAGATCTGCAGGGCCTTAGGTACACAAAACTAGTTCGGGTGTTACGAAAAAAATATGGCAGCACGATCGAATTTCGAACACGGACTACTTGTCGCAGAACGCTATGTCCTGGGGCTGTCAACTAAAGTGATGACTACTGATCAGTTGTGAATGTTCTTAGGTACATACATCGCAAATATAGGCCAACACACTTATGTAAGTATTCCAAGTTTCACAGCTTCAATTTTTAGTTTCCTGTTTAACTAGTTATATTGCGATTTTATACTATTATTAAGCATCAGTAAATGCACTAACAAATACTGTTACTAACCTAATAGTAACAAAAATTACAAATCAACTCTCGAACTGTATTTTCGAACGAAGGCAATCAAATCAGTGGTCAATCAAACGTACACAGTTGCTTCAACTAAATATTTTGTAGACGGTATAATTTTAGTTGACTCGACACATAGGTTATGTTTATTCAAATGTGTAGATATTTTCTTCGATGAACAAAATCAATTTAGTTGCTTATCAATTTTAGTTTACTCAACAAAATATTTTGTTGAGGGCACTAAATATATCGCACCCTTAATGCAAGACTATCGTAATTCAAAATGTCTTATATACGATAAATGGGCGTTAAAGGATAGACCGTTTTTTACTATTTTTAAAGTGCCTTGTCAGCAAGGGATTTGCACTATTAAGACTGATGCGGCATTCAGTCCTTCTAAAACACTTGTATGTATAAATATGAAATGTTAATATTTGGTTGTTAAATATTATTTCCGAAGTGCCTTGCATGCAGTAAAAATAAGAAGAATGCTGCGGCAGTCTTCCACAACGGTGACAAATGTTATCCTCCTTCCGACACAAAAATTGCAAAAACTCAATTTTTTTTTAGTTACGATTGTCTTGCATTCAAAGTGCGTTATGTTTGACCATATACTAACGTTATTTTTTGTTGCCTAAAAGAAAACCATTTTCTCTGTGAACTCCGGTGTAATATATGTAAATCCAAGATGGCAGGTAGGTTTCCAACTTAAGCTAATCGGTCTGGAGGCGGACGTCATGAAGAAACCTGCCCCGGCAGGATGGCCACCCACGCGGTCCAGTTGTCGTCTGGAATGCCACCGTGTTCACTTGGTTAAGAAGGTTTCGTCGTCCTGCCGCGCTCATTTAAGCTGCCCATGGTTCGTTGCATTGGCGTTTATTCCACAGACGCAAGGTAAGTACTGCTTACCCTAAACATATTGGAAATGTTTGACCCTTTATAGTTTTCGCCTTAACTTGAAACATATGTAATTCTGAGTTTGCCGTTTCCGATCCGAGAAACAGAGTATTCGTAACTCCCGTACTGCACACGCGTGGTGCTGCTATCTAGTATATATTTCCACAAACGGGAACGACCAGCGATGAATCGAACTCGCAAGCAACAACACGCCACATGCTCGACTGCGTTCCTTCGGCAGGATAAGCAGTCGTTCTGTTTGCGTCCTCCAGTTATACATTTTTTCTTGGAAAGTGGATGAAAGTGTTTGGGAAAAAGAGAGTTTTCCTATAATTTGTAATATCTCTCAAAATAATATTCAGTTTCGTTATTATTACATTCATTTTGTTTCCGTTTTTATAACTAAACTTCGGTATTATAAAATGGTTACTACATATAGAGGTAAGCAAAGTTGGAAGTTGCGTTTGTAAGTAGAAACTGTGTACCCTGTCAAAAACTCACTACACGGCACTGGTTCGTTGAGCACTTTTGAAATCAATATTTGAAAAATGTCGCTGATCCTACCTGCATATGTTATTTTTAAAGGGCACATCGTCTGGCTTGCGCCCAATAAAGTTGGCGACGACGGAAAGAAAATAGTCTCAACGTAGTATTGAAAATATTACGTAAACGTACTGAAATTATATATTTTGCTTTGTGTTTTTCCAATGCGTATAAGTGCAAGGATTAGCGAAACTGTAAAATATTTACTTTCATAATAATCTCACAGTTTTACTTGGACGACACTTTAATAAAGTAAACATACCCTCGACAATGTTAATTTTACATATAGCGGGAGAATACACAACTGGCAAACAAATACACCTTAAGCAGGGGTTTTCAAAAGTGTTCATTTAATGGTAATATTTTTTTTTATCGAAATTAAAAGTATTTCAATTCTGGATGCTTCTGAAAATACACAATGCAAAAGAATTAAGCATACCCATCAAAATAATTGCTGTCGTTGCATGTAATAAAATATTAGTAATAATGTTTACAAATATTTTAAATAAACTATTTTATGCACAAGTATTTTAGTTATAAAAATGACAATTGTCGTGGGCGAAAAACATATGTATAAAATCCTTTATATATATATATATATATATATATATATATATATAAATTTGCAAACATAATTACTACATAGGCTATATTGGTTATATCCTACCAGAGTAATTATTACCATGGCCTCGTTGATAATTTTTTACCTTATGTGCTTCCTTGAAGCATCCAAAATGGAAATTCAATTCAATTTTCATTAGAAACAGACATTTATTAATTTGTTGCTAAAAAAAAAAAAAACAGTTCTAGCAAAATATTATATTTCTTATGCATTCCTCTTTCATTTTCAACATAAATATAACTTTTCTGACAATGTTGGTAGCTTGTGTGTCAATCTTTAATAAACGGAATGAATTGGAGAGATTTCGGTTGTTCTGAACATCGGAGTTTTGAGAGCCGACGTGGGTGAAGCGAGGTGAGTATGGAGCAGCGCCGGAACGAAGGGCCGGGCAAACGGGAGATCTCCAAGAAAACCCGCCGACCAGCGGCATCGTCCGGCACGGTTCCCACATACGAAAATCCGGGAGTGGCCTCGCCGAGAATCGAGTTCGGTTCGCCAAGGTGAGAGGCGAGCAGTCTAACCACTACACCACCGTGAACCTTCTTTGATGAAAGCTACATGTTGTACAGTCAGGGTGAGTGGTCTATTGGGAGCCATTCTACTTATGCCTATGGGTGCTTACTGTTCATCAACAAACACCGTTTAACTTCTACACATTACTTATAGGCTATTTACGATAAAGTGAGCACTTTTGAGAGCCCCGTCATTTGGAATACTAGTCAATAAATCAATTTTAATGTAGCCTTAAACGTTAAATTCCAAGTGCTGAGGAATATACAAACTGTCTTTATTTCTTGCATGGCAATATTAATTTAAAAACGTAGTTAAAGGATAAAAATGGGCTGAAATAAAAAAGTAACTAAGACCTCAAAAGTGCTTAATTTACCATGAACAGCCTAAACATATGGGTAGGTCTACTATTTCCCCACATAAGTAAATTTTATATTGCATAGTTCTAGAATCATTGGCATGTCAAAATCCCAACTGTCGTGTTTTTGGGACGAACAATTGAAATAGAAGAAATCATTTACAGAAAAAAAAAGTGACTGAAAGGTAAAGTTTTAATTTATTTTAAGATATGCTTAGGGAAACTTATTTTTACAAAAAATAAATAGACTTATATATAAAAAATATGCGATAATGTCCTTGTTTTGGGATGATTTTTAAAATTGAGATAAAATAAATTGTAACATGATTTTAAAGATGCGTCAGTTCAGGATGTATTTATCTTACTTTAGTGAGTTGATTTTTGTTATTTGTATGCCTCGACAACACTAAAATTGCGATCTTGACAAGCCATTGCTTAAGAAATAAGTCGTCTAAATTTTTTTTTGCTAGGAAATAGTACTTGTAATTAGTCTACAAGTTGAACAGTATTAATACAACTATGAAGTAATACACTCTTATGGGACCAACGCCCTTAACAAGAAGGCCTATAGTCTATTTGCGGTTTCTTGACACTTTTTGAATGAAACCTTTGAAAAACACGCCATGTATGACGTTTTTGGTTGCTTTCAAAATATGTTTGTGACGGACCTCAAGTGTTTGATACTTGTGTTAACAGACGTATAAGTACTTTATTGTTGGCTAAATTGAACTTTCACGTATATTTTATCTTTAATTAAGAGTATTTCATTTATTAACTAATAGAGAGGAAATATGTGTGTTGGTAATGCCTAGTAAGGCATAGTTCTTATGCAAAATATCATTAGAGAGAGTGCGCACGAATGCGGTTCGTTGGCCCTCTGGTGTAATTTTCTCAGTTTTGTTTGCATTAGGCGGAGGAATATCCTGGAAGTAGAACTTAAGCAGCGCTGGTTTCAGAAAGTTGGAAGTAACGTGAATGTACTTTACATAGGAGCCGAGTGGCAGGACTTACTATTGTGTCTAGCTGGTCGTAAAGCCCTTGTCCCCTTCTCACATTTTCGGCTTCAGCTATATTTGACAACAAAATTTGAAAACAAACTAATGTCATTAGATTTTTTCTTCCAACAAATTTTATCAACTAATCTTGGATTTGTTTGAAAATGTACCACACTGTCAAAATTTCTTACTGGGAGAATCTAATCTGAATTAAAAATTATTTAAAAATTACTTTCGTAGTAATATACTGCTTTTGCTTTTCCATGCAGTTCATTACTGGAAGAAATGTAAGGAATGTATTTTTTTTTTTTTCGCTTCTTTACACAATTCAAATTTTATTTATCAGCGATGTTTTCTGTATAATGAAATTAAGTGCCTCTGAGTTCGTAATGTTATGTGCCATATATTCACTTAAACTACCATTCATTCCCAAACAGCTTCAACATAAATTAATTATCTTCATAACCTACTTCGTTTCTAGCAGTTGTTCGTTATTTAAAATTTTCCTGGCGTCCATTTTCGTCGTGCAAGATTCTGATTGGCTGAGACCGTTAGACTTCGAAGAAATTTTAGAACAGGTCCAATCTTCAAATGTTTAACGGGATCTGAAGCCATGCAACTTTCTCAGACAAATATGGTGGCGTTTATGACGTTTCGGTGACGTCAATACTGTACAACTTAATTTGACCAAACTTATTGGAAGCAGTTTGAGGGGAAACATTTGCAGTGTGAGAGGGGCTTAAATTGATATTTGAAATTTTTTAAAATTTGGATATCTGAAATAGCCTTCGAATAGTGCCCCTTCAATGTAGTTATTAGTTGTCAAATCATTATAATTTTCCAAATATAACACTCAAAAGTCTTAATTTCCCGAATTCTGCAGCATATTAGGTTTAGCTCTTAGAAATTTTTTCCCAATTAAATTGCATTTAATGCAATCTGTATGGTTTGCAGAACATACTGATTCAGTATGAGTGCGATTTATACACAGGTGAGCTAGTATTGGCACTCTGAATTTTATTGAAAGTAGGGGTCAGACTTGTCGTAAATATATTTTTGTTCATTCAAGCGAAACTGTTAACATTCATTTAATAAATAGTTAAAACCATAAACTGTGGAGGAAGAAGTAGTTTTTGTTCCTTTCGTAGCTTGTAACACAAATTGCAGTATGCCGCGCTTAGACTAGTGTCTTGTGTCGAAATTTGAGTGTTATATTTTGAAAATCACAATGAATTGACAACTAACAACTGCATTAAGGGGCCATTTCTCGAAACCTCTTTCCAATGACCAAATCCAAAATAATGAGAAATGTCACGTTAACACTTTGACGACTACGTCCGAGTGTAGCTCGTGCAAAACCATTTTCGTAATTATTATTTTGTTTCTAAACAAAACTCTCACGGATGTAGATTCTTTATTCCACTTGTACGTAACCAAAGCCTACAAGAACATTTTAGCCCAGCCATAAAGATTTCCCGGACTAAAAAATAATACTTTTTATACCGACTCAAAAGGACACGTTTGACTGGGGATTGGGGAAAAATAAACTCGCCATCCCATTGGCCGACGACGAGCCAATAAGGAACGTTGTTGTGTACAGTAGACGTGCCCTACGTCACATGAACCAGTAGGATGGTCGTGGATAGAAAAAAATACTAAAACCAATACAACCTTTGATCCTAAAGTGCCGGCGACAGGTGATTCACTTCTAACTAGTCCTGAATGTGAGGAAATGTGTGCAGACAAGTGTTAAGAGCATGGAGAGCAGATGCAGGCGAGAGACTGGACGAAACTGACGGGCCGATGGGTAAACCGCTTCTCCGTGCGCGTGGGTCGCTCGGCCGTCGTGTTTCCTTCTCGGCGTGGGACGAAGTGGAACACGGAACACGCACGCTGTGCTGGACCGACTACGCCTGCGCCGCGCCAGGAACCTCCTCCACCGCCACGACGACGATGCTGCACGCGGCTTCTCCACCAATCACATGGCGCTAGTAATGTTCTATTTTAGCTGCAAGGGGTTGGCGAGAAGTCGGGCAAGTAGGTGGCGATGAAACCGCTTAATACACTAGATACCAAAACCGGACAACTCTATATACATAGCATAGGCGAGCGTGCGAAAAAAAAACCCTAGTGGCAAGAGGTGTTATTATTGTCATTTTTTTTTTGGAAATATTTCAGATTACATGATAATTATTATTTGTTTGAAAATATTTTCCACTTTTTAAACATTTAACATGTTATTACTTAATTTTCGTCGTCTAATTTTTGGACATTGATAAATAAACTTTCCATAGAGGAAAGAAAGTTTCTTTCTCATATCCATCATGTTGGTATTGTAATTTAGTATTATTGGAAAATACTATTAAACAGAGGTGCCGCTGTGTGCCGGCTGGAGATGATAACACCGCTGGATTTTCTCGCTAAAATCCTCAAGCTGTCCGGTATTGGTCTCCAGTGTATTTGCTTCTATCCTGTCCCAGACCTGCGCCTGCAAGTCTCGCGTGCATAGCGGGGAATTATTTATTACCTCTTAATGGACCTAGAATAACCAAGATCTTAGTCCACTAGGCGAAGAATGGAGAAGACTGGTGTCTCACTAGTCATCAAACGTGTCTCGTAGTAAGCAGCTGTGTACATACAAATAACAAAAAAAATACAATGGAATATTTTAATTAGATAAATTTTACTGGATAGAAATTAATGTCGATATTCAGATGCTAATTTATAGATAGAGAGTCGAGAATTTCGCGAGTTAACTGAAGGACATATTAAACTGTATCCGCATGTACCACGAAGTTTCGCTTCGATTAGAACGCAGATTGTTACACCCACCCGCCCCTGACGACTTTCGACCAATAACGAGTCTGTAGGGAAAACAAGGACCGAATCCCGTACTACCACCTGGACAGTGATTAAACTGCAGCAACAGCCAATGAACAACTGACTAAGTCTCAAGTTCAGAAAGGACTGTGGAGTCTAGCTTACTGCCAAATATATCCGCGAAATTTTCGAGTCTCTATTTAAACGTACACTTCGATATTGAAACGTATGTGGTCTTTGAAAAGTTAAGTATCAAAATCAGCAAAAATTTCTGTAAGTAGCCACCTGCTTACGACATTTATTCAATGTTATAATCTATAGCGACAAAACTGCAGTGGCGTATAGTGACTTTTTTTTACAGAGTAAGGAATTTTTACTAACAAACGCATCTTCCAACTTTGCTTACCCTCCACATGTATTTACCGTTTTATAATGTCTAACATTAGTTATGAAAACGGAAACGAAATTAATCTAATAGTAATTAAACTGAATATTATTTAAAGAGCATATTACAAATTCTAAGAAAACTCTCGTTTTCCCGAACACTTTTCATCCACTTTCCAAGAAAAAATGGAGGACTGGAAGACGCAAACAGAACGACTGCTTGCCCTCGAGCGTGTGGCGTGTTGTTGCTTGCGAGTTCGATTCATCGCTAGTCGTTCCCGTTTGTGGAAATAAATACTATATAGCAGCGCTATGCGTGCACAGTACGGGAGTTACGAAAACTCTGTTTTTCGAATCGGAAACGGGAAACTCAGAATTAAATGTGTTTAAAGTTAAGGCGAAAACTATAAAGGGTCAAACATTTCCAATATGTATAGTGTAAGCATTGCTTACCTTGCGTCTGTGGAATAAACGCCACTGCAAAGCTGTATCTTCTCTGAACATATTGCTTTATTAAAACTTTATATTCACCGCTTATATCCTCAGGAGACAAAACACACGCAGAGCTTATCTACGCTGTTTCCTATTACCCTCGCAATGTTTCCTTTTAACCGGATATAACCTTGAGACATTTAATATTTTTATCATTTTATTGGTGAAAAGTTTGTATACGCTGTTCACGGCAAAGTGAGCACTTTTGAGGCCCTAGTTATTTGTTCCCTATCAAATATTTTTTACCTTGCATCACTTCCTTAAACAACCATTGCCATAAGTGATAAACATAGTGTTAAGGCTGTTCACGATAAAGTGAGCACTTTTGAGAGCCCTCTCACTTGGAATAATAGTCAATAAATATATTTTATTGTCGCCTTAGATGTTAACTTCCGATTGCGGTGGAATATACACACTGTGTTGATTACTTACATGGCTATACTTATTTGAAAATGTGGTTTGTGGATAAGGAAAATGTAACTAGGGCCTCAAATTGCACACTTTACCGTGAACAGCTTATAAACATGTCTTACGTGTCGTGGTGGGGTTGTAAAGGTGGTGTTCGCTCACTTAACGCAAAATGATGGATAATCCGAAGTCCCCCCCCCCCCCATATATATCACATGAATCAGCATCACCACTAGGGACATGGCTGAGATTTTTCGGCGAGACTTTTCCAGGGTTTTCGGCAGCATTCATCTGTAAGGCGCCGATTTCACGTGGTCCGAGATCAGCCTACTATACATTATTCAGCATGAGCATCGACTCGGTAGTAAAAAAACAGTTTTGAGTGCATTTACCATCGGTGTACCTAAACCGGGCGAAACAAATGACGTAAGATACAACTCTGTCTCACCCGTGAGAGGTTACTAATAATACTGACCCTTTTGTACCAGGCGTTAACGTGCCTGACTCCAAACAGACTCCTGGAGATAATGGTGGATCTTCTCCTGCTACAGTTTAGTTATGGTCTCCGTCTAGCTCCTGAAGCTATGCGGAAGCACGCTCTAGATCTAAGTTAACCTAAACATTTGAATCGCAATATTCTGGTTTTCGTAATTACCTCATTTCAAAGGAGACTGTAGTTAATTACATATCGCGTAGGTTGCACTAAATGTACACGCTGAGCAAGAAACCACGTAAATTTGCTTAGGTGATCGTGTATATTGGAGCGTTTGTATCGTTGTGCAACGTAAGGAAAAACGTAGTGATTGATGAAATATTTAACGAAGGAAAAGAGCTGTGGGGTGAATCATTGGTGTGTTTTTTTTTTTAATAGTTAAGTTGGCACACGGCGTGGCGAGGTTGTTTGGCAGTTGGCTGGACGATCCAAATTCACTAGCGAGCGGCAGTGGAATGCTGCTCTCGAATCCTACTGGCTGGTCCGGAAGGGGGGGGGGGGAGGCAGCCCGTCCTCGGAGAGACTGTCTGCTCTGCCCGTAGAAAAACACGTGACATTCTTCTTCTTATAATACGGCGCGAAAGCGCCTGGCATTAGGAATTAAAACCCTGTGCAGCCAATGAATACCACAACGATCGAATAAAGCTCAAAAGCTCAATAATATTCATAATGCGAAATATCCAAAAGTCGAAAGTCCATTAAACTCGCCGAATCGTCAAACTGCACACACACAGAGGGACATCGCAACCCCGACGCCAAGGTTTAAAAAATACGAACCGTACATTTCGACGGATACTACACTACTGGAACACGTGGCAGAGTGTGCGCGCGAGATGCGCGAGAAACCACTCCCCGTTTTACATCGCTGGACTGCTCTTCTGCCAACAACGAGGATATACACACTCTGCAATCGAGACAGCTAATTTGACTGCAGACCTGCTGAAACTGCTCCACTTTAATCAGCGAAACTCTGTAACTTCATTTTTCGTTCCAAGTGTTGCAAAAGCGGCGGTTATTGATCCACCAAGTACCAACGAATTCCTTGTATAGGCCGTTCACGGTAAAATGAGCACTTTGGAAAACCCTGCTTAAGATCTATTTGTGTGCACGCCATGTATTCCTCCTCCTTATGTAAAATTAACGTTGCCATGGGCCTCATCACTTTATTCGTGCGTCGTTCAAGTGAATCTGTGAAATTATTAGAAAAGGAAACACTGTTAATTTTTACACTTCTGGGCATAGAAAAACAGAAAGTGAAAGAAATAATTTTTTAAGTTATCACAAATAGTTGCCTAACACTTTTTATTTAACGTTAAAATATAGAACGACTTTCCATCCATCGTTACCAACTTTATAGGGTGAATGTCATTCAGTGCGGCCATTAAAATATATGCATGCAGGGGCAGTGACTTTTTTCTGAGGTTCATTTCTAAAGTGCTCACTTTATCGTGAATAGCCTGTAATGACTTATGCGATGGAGTTTACGTAAAGAATTTCTATTGGACTATGGCGCAGGCAGCTACCAATAATGAAATGTTGGTGTGCTACCTACAGCCAATCGTATTACCTAGGAAAAATACGCCGTCTGTATTGCGGCTAGATTCTAACCTAGTACAGCACCGACCACGATAATGCCTATTTTGCAAAACGTCTTACGAGAACGAGTATACTATGGGGAATATGTCAAGAGGTTAAACAGTGATTTCTACCGATGTCTAGTGAACTTCCCGGCCTGGCAATGAAAAACTCAGTGCGTCCTGCCGATTATCTGCATAGTAGAAACCAGCTCATCGACTAGAGATTCCGTAAAATAATTCAGCTGATTGAAATCACTGTTTCAGATCTGGAGTGCAGGATTTCAAGTTAAAACGCTGTTTACTTAAGTAAGTGCTTTGGGTGATTGTACATTTCACTCTAAGAAATTGTTAGCAAATATACCACATCATTGTATACATATAGTGAGAAAGCGCGATTGGTTAAATTTTTTCTCATACATCCATGGTAGCGTTCTTTCATTTGCTCAGGAAACAGTCAAATGCATAGCGAAATTACCAATAATTGTAACGGTGCTAAACATGTACAGGTTAAAACTTATATTACACTTTAGGAAGTTTACTAGAAAAAATTTTACAGTGATCCTCTAACCATCACGTTCATCACAGTTGACCACGTGACTTTGACAGTTGCACTGGCGATGGTGAATCAATGTTGGGGAAATGCGCAGAAATCTAAAGTCGGCCCACTTCAACTTTGGCCTTTGGTTCTGCAGGGGTACAGGAGGACTGGATGTGGGACTTACCAGCCCGCCTCCTGCCTATAACTCTGGTCGCAGTGGGTGGCACCAAACCTTTACCCACAGTCACCGTGAACACTGGCCTGCTGGCAGATATCTACCTCCTGCTAGAGGCTTAGTAACTTAGGACGATGCCACATTCGACCTACATCAAGCAGAGCTTGCAAATAGGGACACCGGGTGTTAGCGAAAAGAAATCCACGCATGCAAGCTGTGATTCAATATCCTATGAGAACATCTGCAGCTATCCTTTGGTTACTGGACACGTCTCGATATGAGAAGATTTTCGTATTTGAGTGGGCCAATCAGAATAAGGTTGGAGCGGTAATGAATGCCTGTGATTTCAAACATGCACCTAGCACACGTAGTAATTAAAACCATCAAATCGCAGACGTGTGCACTGAGAGAAAGGTCTGCTGTAGTCAACAAAATATTTGCTTCCACATGGCCAAAAAATATTCTAGTTTCCCCAATGATATATTTTGTTGAATAAACAAGACTTAAAAAGCACAATATTAATTTTGTTCATGTAACAAAATACACGTATTATAAACACTTGTGTCGAGACCAAAGAAATTATTCTGCCAACAAAGTATTTTGTTAAATCAACTGCATATAGTTGTTTGGCAACTCATTTGATTGCCTTAGTTGGGAAATACAGCTCAAGGGCATGTTTACATTTTTTGAGAGAATGAGAACAGTAACAGTATTTGTTAGTGCATTTTATGTATTCAAAACCAGTCAATGTCTTCCGTAGTTAGCTAAGGTTCCTAAGTCATAGTGCCCCGGAGCGGGTGATCTAGGTTCGAATCTCGGACGATCTCGCAACACTTCTTAATATTAACTATGAATGTTTTTGAACGCAGAATTAAACAGATCTTTAGTTGCGCAAAACATATCCTTCTTTGGGGCAACCG
Organism: Dryococelus australis; assembly: GCA_029891345.1. NCBI lineage: Eukaryota > Metazoa > Arthropoda > Insecta > Phasmatodea > Phasmatidae > Dryococelus > Dryococelus australis. The sequence goes on along the minus strand of CM057003.1, from coordinate 68,726,763 downwards.
AATAAAAACAAGAGAATTTGTCTTCAACAACCAAATATTTCACTGCCCCTATACAAACAATTAATTCGGCCATGTCAAACTAACTTTGTTTGATTCGACAAAACATTTTTCTCATTGTATTTTATATAATGGGTTATGAAATGAAAGTAATCTGAACTCTTTTCACGAAAATCGGATTCCCTCTAGTAATGCATGTCTGGTCTGTATTCGAGAGGTCGAGGGTTCGGTGTCCCGGACAGCTGCATCATGAGGGGGGGGGGGGAAGAGGTATTATTTTCTCGAGTTATTTTCTACCTTATTTACAGCGAATGTTGATTACTTTCATAATTCCTCTCTAATTATATTAGTACCCTTATTAACCTAACAGCATAATAAAAACTGGGAATAATTAATATTACGTTTATTTAGTAAGAAGCTTTACAATATTAATGAGTTTTTTGAATGCAGTCTTTATACTTAGGCGACAAAGACTTGACCACTCTCGGTCAGTTGCGAAAATGAGTGTCATTTTGAAATATTTCTTCTTTGGGGTGTTTGCGAAACGAATTTGCTGGTACCCGTTGGTCAGTATGAAGTTCCCTATTCAGAAGGTTGGTACGACTTCTCCCACATTCTTGACACACAATAATGTATTATGTGCACCTTGCGGGATTTAACAGAGACGAACCATATTAATTCGCGTAGCTGCAAAACGTACAGTGTTTTGCTACTGGCCGATTTTCCGCTACCCGAGTAATGGGCTAACAGTCCTTAATAACGTGCCGCAGGGAATTGTCACAGGATGTCTAGACTGAGCGAAGAGCATTCGACAACCCTTGGGACATGCGAAGACCCTCTTCCAATTCACCAAACAGGAATCACTTCATCCAAATATCCCCGAACACGGAGCTTAATGAGCTGGATAGTAGTCTTGTTGGAAACAGCTTTCTGCTGGAAGACCACGCCTTTGCAGCTTGGCAGCAAACCAGTCCCTGGACTTTGCGAGATAAGAATACTGATCGACCCTGCTGTAAAAAAAAATAGGACATGCCGAGTGCTTCTTGCGCAGTGCAGTCCAAGTCAACACTTCTGGCGGATTGTTATGCAACTTCCTGTAGTAACGTATCTTTAAATTGCTCCAAAACTAAAGATTTTTAGGGCGACTAGTTCGGTAGTGGACACATTCGTCATTGAAGAATATATTCCTGCGATGAGATGGCGTCATAAATGTCTCCGACTATCTTGTGCATGTGACACTCCATTTTTATTTTATTTTTTTACTAGCAAGCTTGTTGCTGAAATCAAGACATTGGCGCTTCAATGCATCAGTGGTTGTATGTAAGAATTATGATCTTTCGGACTTTAAGTTCCGCCGTAATTTTCCTCACAGACTTTGGTAAATCTTAACATTGATACAATTATGGCTGGAGATTTCTCTTCCCTCGCTTGCGGTCTTCAAGTCATATTCTCATCCAGTTTTTGCCTACCTGCGAGCAGCACACGTATATTTCCTCCACACTGCAGTCGCTTGTGCCAGCCATTTGAATGAAAAGAGCATTTTTTAACCAGTTATATTGTGGTAACAATGAGGAGCAACAAGATATTCGGTGAGATTTGATTTGACCGGCGCTTAACAGCTGAGGTGCTCAGCGCCTATGTGGATGAAATGAGGTGGAGATGGAACGGCGGTGGAATGCAATGATGGTGAAAGTGGACTATCTAGAGAAAACACGCCGACCGAATTAAATTAATTTTCTTTTCCTTGCATGCGAAAATTCTGCGTGACTCCTCCGGATTTTTAATCTGGTTCTGACCACTGTGCCATAATGGCCTAGTTCATTGGGTATTAACTACATTTATAAAACAAAGTGCTTGAATGTCAGTAAGAGATTCTGATATCCCAACGAGTTAGAGCCATTTTTAGTGCCTTTTCTACTATAAGTTAAATGACGCTTACATGGCTAGTGAGTTGTGATCGGATCAACAAGGTGCTTGCCAAAATATTTGCCCCTGTGAAATATCTCCTCTTACAGTGTACTAAATCAAAATACAATCGACATGCTATGAAACCAGTAACAAGACGAATAGTGGGATCTCAGACAATTCGCGAAATGAATGCATCGATTAAATGTTGCCGCCCAATGTACCTTTTGTCGCGTATTACCTACAGTGAGGGTTGTATGTATGCGCCCCCCCCCCCGGGTCGATGATGGTAAATATTAATATACACTTTCTTTCCACATTTAGCCAAAAGTCAAAATGGATGCGAGGAGGCTGGTTCTAATTAGGCTAAGAGCCCACCCTCCTCCTCAAAGGACATACTTTTTGCTCGGAACAAATAGAAGAATGAATGAGGTGAAATATGAGATGAGACGTGAGCAGCGACGAAATGAAATTTGGGGGAGGAAACAGGAGTACTACAAGGAAACCCCTACATGACGGAAGTCTCCACCACACTTCTCTGGGCTCTAACCGGGGACCCAGCTGAGGAAGGTTGGCATCCAACTGCGGGCACGCAACCTGCTATAAGGACCTGCAAATACCCTTTATGGCGATTTATCACCATACTTCCGTAATAATATGTACTCTGTCATTGCAATAAAAAATGTCTACACCAAGAAGGATATTTACTAGTGTGATGGCATAGGCAAAAGAAGTAACAGTTTACAGAATCATTGCATCAAGACAACCCTCATCACACCTGCAACATAGAAGAAATGTGCACCCATAGTTAATCCACGATTATGACTTTACATAACATTTGAAAGGTATTTGGTGGAGCAAAACTATATTGAAAATGGGAAAATAATATGTGGTAACATAATTAAGTTAAGTGTCCTCTAAAGAAGGATGTTTGGGACATAATTGATTACGATGCCAACTGATGGTTGCTAAGAGAAGATGCTCCAAAATGTCAAACTTGCATCACAGTCCTGGATTATCATGGATATTATATGTCGAGATAAATGGGCCAATACGATCAGGCATGCAATAAAAAAAGGTCGTATGCAATCCTGCAGCAGATTTGCCCATAATTGTTGCGAATTGTGATCCAAATCACAAACTCTTCGACAGGGAGAAATGTAGCATCCCATCAGGCCCCAGAAATGTGACCGATGATAAAGTATGTGAGCAGTAGGCTATAAAAGTTTGAAACTTAAAGTAAACACTCCTGGGAAACCTTAGCTGTGTGCGTATGAACATTATCTTGCCGAAAACTGTCTCCTAAACACTCAGTCAGGTTAGGCACGACATGAGGCAGCAGTAAGTTTTCATCATGCCACTCTGCATTCAGTGACCATCGTATCACAAGTAGTGCCGAATCGCGACTCCTGAGACCATCGTATCAGTAAAAGGGGATGCATGACGCAGTAAAGTAAGCCAGGGATAAAAGTGCTTGAGCCTAAAGTAATTGGTCTTCCAGATTCTGGAACAGATGCCATGTGTTCACATAGAAAAATGCATGAATCTTCCCTGAAGACAATGTGACACCAGTCCGTAGCAACATTGCTTACTGCTGATACCACTGCAACCGAAGACGACGATGTTGAGGTGTTATAAGCAGAGAGCATAAATATCGACGGGATCAAATATTCGCGAAAACGGCACTGGTCGCACTGAAGCTGTCTCATTTCGCTGGATTGTGACAAGGAAGTCACCAGCTCTTCTCGTGCCTATCTGACAGTGATACGTTCCTCCCTCCAGAACAAGCAACCTTCATGATTATACTATTTCCAATACAATCTGGCTTGAGTCAGAATGACCCAAACGAAGGGGAATTCGGCGCGCTGTCTACGCTACACTTCACAGGTCTTGTTATTCAGCTTCTCTTAAAACTCCATGAGTTGTTCGTACTGTTGCATCGTGTGTTGTCTCCGTATGACTCTCGCTCATTAATTCCGTGGGCTGTTCTGAGGACTATAGACCTGCTTTAAGAAAAGTGATGGCATATTTTTCTTGAGACGTATGCAAATGCGCTAACGCAAACTTCAATCGCATACTTAACGTCCATGAGAGCCTCCCCCCTCTTTTTTTTATAAATATATACGATCACAAAATAGTTTTTACACGTTGCCCAAAACGTTATGGTGTTGAGTGTAATTATATACCATGGTTCCATATACATCATCCAATAATTAATTTTCATATTTGATAAGACGAAAACCAGGACTCAGAATTTTTGTAGCTTTTATTCGCCAGGAAGTGTTAACAACTGTTTCCAGACACTTACTACAAGTCGATCTCACGGAAGCAACACCAAAGAATCCTTTAGCTAGCAAAATATGTTAAGGAATTTCAAAATGGCTGTCATTGAAACTCGAGAAAAATATTTACACTCTTAAATTCGTGAAGTTTAAATGTCCAAAAAAAAAAAAAAAAAAACAATGACCACAAGTGAAATGACTAAAAATGCACATTGTTTTTAAGAAAATATATTAAATTCATTTCGCCTACGCTTCTCTCACGGAGGGGGAAAATCGCACAATGTGTTGAGTGCACAAATAAAATATATAACAGATGATTGTTCACGGCCATTTATTTAGCCGGAAAGTTTCCAACAACAGTCACGGAAAATTTTCTAATGTAAATTGTAATGTTGGTACGGAGGTATGTTTGCATCTCCTCGAGGGTTGTGGTATTAGGTGAAATTGTCTGAGTTTCAACATAAAAACTGCCAACGCTATTAAAGGTATTCACTTACATTGTTCACATGATTAATTTTCTTGATATTCACTTACCACAAAAATTTCAACTGTTCAGAGCTTACAAATTTCTCAATACTTTATTCAAAATTTTGAATTAATTATCAATGCGATTGTAATTTTTTTTCCATTTTTTTAAAGATTAAGGCGACTTAATATTATTTGATATACATAAGTGATATATGAGTGATATTAGTGTGTGAATGTGCGTACTTAATCATACGCGCCCGCGCGCTACGCCTTTGATATTCAATTTTCTGAACATTACTATTCCATAAGAATGGCTCGATAGAAGTGAAACAGTCTTTCTTTAATTATTGAATTATTGTAACTGAAGTCTTATTCAAAGGGACTTGAGCGTCTCAGCGTATCTTTCATCATTCTATAAAGGATGTAACAGTTTTAAGAAGAGGTTCTAACAGTGTAATTTAATGTATTATATGATTTTACTATAATGAACTTAATGGAGAAAATTATTAATTACTGTTATAAGTTCTTCAAACATATGGTATCTTCAGATGTTGGAAACTGATAAACCAGCATGTTGCTTGATTATAGAGACTGACTTATAAACACAGCTATACAACACTAGAATTCGAATTAATCAGTGCCCAAATTGAGTTAATGGCCCACTATAGGCTATACCGTGATTTGTTATAACAAGTATTTAATAAATTTTACCAAAGTTTGGAATCAGTGATGACTGTCATAAATCAAATGCATAACGCGATACATTGAGTACAGTTTTTTATTTGTAGTCTGTAAAATTGCTGGTAAACCATAATATATTTTTACTTTATTGACAGCTTTTTCTTATAATTTAATAATTTTGTAATTGAACAAGTTTTATTTAAGATTTGTTTGTTATATTAGCTGCCATAAATTTCGTGTATCATAATTTTATATTTCTGTTCGAGTCCACGCAGATCTGTTTCTGAATATATGGATTTAGCTTTTGTAAAGCTTGTTTTTAAACCTGTCTCTCGTCCTTTGGAATTATTGGCCAGTTTCACAATACCTGGTTTGTATTCTGATAAAATAATTATTAAATTTTAAGTAGTGATTAGCGACATTTTAAAATATATATTTAAGATAAACCAGTGGGTTTACCAGACAATAGACACTAAAACAAATATAGTCTTTAGTGCCTTCAATTAATCAATCACGTGAGCTGTAGTAAAAGCCTCACGTATGCATTAAAAATTCATTAAAATTTATCGTTTTAAGTTTATTCAAGAAAAAATCTTTGCTTACTCTGTTTTACACATTTATTTTCGTAAGCATTTCAAATATAGAAGCTATTGTTTTCTAACTGAGATGACTGCAGACAATTTGAATTTTTTTTTGTAGTTTATGTAAATAGAACACAAATATTTCTTCTCGCCCTATGAACTATTATATTTCCTCTGCGGCTATTTCCCTTCTCCCAATCGAGGAACAGTGAAAAGCTATTTTATTTAGCATAAACCTGACAACGTTCCTAATTTATACCTACAAAATTAACTTGCCGTGTATAATTACCACATGAAAATGGCCAGTAAGCCATTTTACATTTTGTGTTAACGAAAGGCTGTTTAATTTCGCTGCAAGGTCTTTTTACCCTTGCTGTACGAGTTCTGAATATTGCACGAATTTCTAATTACATTTATGGAGCAAGTTTTCGATAGACATATTTTCCATAATTGCGTAGCACAGCACGTGTTGCTTAGTATGCCCCCACGGCGGTTTTTATTCCACTTAAAGTATCTACTGTAGTCTTGTTCGTCACGCATGATTTAATGGCGTTTCTTTAAGGCACATGTACGATTTCCATAGAAATTTCGTAGTGACGTCAAACTTCTCTCTTTCTAGTCCTTTCTCTCTCTCTCTCTCTCTCTACTCTCGTTCCTTTTCTCTCTACACCCTTGCACGTGGCTCGCACGGCAAATATGAACCAACAGGTTCTGAACGGGACTTTGATCTGAAACGTAAGTTAGTCTATGTTCCCCCAAACTATCCACGACGTCTGTAATTAATTATTGCGGCAATACAGAAAGTGCCTTGTGCTTGTAAAGTCCTCTCTCATTACTGTATAATTCCTTTTCACACCAAGCTTCATGTTCTGGTGTGATAATGAAACGGCCCGTCTCTTTAAGTGTGAAAAGTGTACCGCGACATGTTCAATGCTGGAAAACGAGTGTATTTTAAAGTGACGAGACTGGGCATGTAATAATAAAAACCCAATCGCACTCCTTATGACAATTATGAACCAAGGGGAAAAAACTAAAAATGAAAATTAGATCAAATTCATTATAAAATTTCGAAGGTGGGGCAAGTAGCTATTTCACGATAATTTTAATTTTTCGTGTTGTTTAAAGGAACATGTACGCCGAGAAAAAGGTTTCGTTGAATCAAACAAAATTTGTTTGGTGCAAGCGAACTATATTTTTTTTTGTATAAGGGGCAATGAAATATTTTGTTGCTGAAACCAAATTATTTAGTTGTTCTCATTTGGTTGCTCCGAACTGAAAGATTTGGTTGGCGCAACTAAATATTTGTTTGGCTACACGTACATTAAAAAGTTTGGGCCGATATAAAAAAATGTTACTAGTTAACTCGAGATTCGAACCTACATCACCTGCGTCCGAGCGTTACGCCTTAATAATCTCAGCTAACGTGAGAACTGATGCTACCGGAAAGCTTTTAAATCGATATATTGCAAATATTGGGCAACGTGTGCTAACAAATATTTCAGGTTTTACAGCTTTACTTGTCGGTTTCTTGTTGCATTGTTTTAATAATGTGTTTATACGATTGTTAAGCATCAATAGATGCACTAACAAACACGTTTACTATCCTAATTGTCACAGAAAATAAAAATAAAACTCTCGAGCTCTATTTTCGAACGAAGGCAGTCAAATGAGAGGCCAAACAAATGTATACAGCTGATTCAACAAAATATTTAGTTGACAGTCAAATTTTTTTTGTTCCAACACGAGGCTATTATTTATTCAAACATATATTTTGTTAAACGATCAAAAGTAACTTTGTTGCTTTTCAAATTATGTTTGCTCAACAATATATTTTGTTAAGGCAACAAAATATATATTTGGACCTACACAAACAAATATTTTATTCGGTGTTCTCTCAGTGTACTATAGCTTTTAACTCTCCGAAGCGTAACACATTACAAAAATGAATAATTAGATATTACATTAACTGTCATGTGTAGGCCTATATAGGAAGAGCTCGAGCCGCATTTATGTTAGTTTGTGATTAAATCAACGATTATTTTATTCATGTCGATAATCAGGGAATGAATATTAAAAATCCCTAGGGGTGTAACTTGTATATAATTTACAACTGTCACAATCCAGAAAGATAGGCAAGTTTCGCGGTTGTAATTGCAACTGGATATAGCGAAGATCAACACATTAAAACTAATGATATAATTACGTCTTGGCGTTGGAGCGGATGTTTCTGGATACAGACAGTGTGTTTTCGTCAGTATTTGCAGAACCGCGTGTCTGTCACGAGCTGTTGGGGCCACTCAGGGAGGACAGAACAGAAGATGGAATTACGTCACAAACTGGAAGCTGTACTTGTCCGTCCCACACACAATGAGTGGACTGACTTCGCAGGCGAAGGTCTCCAAGTTTCCATGTAGCTTGTTGGACTTAGAACTTTGATAACGTTAATAATTCTCTTTTACAATATTTTTCGTTTTACTTTCAAAATTTGTGGATTCAGATTTAATACTTTCTCTCTCACCCAGGCCAAGTTGATTACTTTCTATTTATTGGGTTTTACAATTTTGAATGTTAATCAATACAGTGAAATTGAATATTTCTTCAGGTATGTAAATTTAATATTATACCTCAAGAACAAAATAACAGTCGAATAACGACGACCAAAGGCGATTTCCCAGATGACCTCTAACCCCCCCCCCCCCTCCTTCTCGTTCAATACGGTTCCCAAGCCATATACGCTCAAAATTAGTTAGTAATTTATTATTTTGAAAATAAAGTGATATATAAACAATATAAAATCACTCCGTAGTGTCATCACAGCAACAGTATTGAATTAGAACTGATGCCACTGAAGATATCAAGATGATAATAGCTGTTTGGCGATTTCTTCCGCCTGGGAATTTTATTTGGTAACTAGTTTGTACGTTAGATATCGTGTCTCACTAGACACGTTCCTATTTATTATTTTTTATCTTGTAAACGTTATTTGAAAATTTAATATCCAGTGCTAATATATATGTAATTTATATTAAGTTCGATGAGAATTAAAGGTTGTTGGATTATTAGAAATGGCCGACCGAGAAAGCAATATATTTTAGTTTTGTGCTGTATATGTCATATGTTCATTGGACTTGAGTTAATTTACAGTCAGTGTGTTATCTTCGACTTTGACCAGTGGTCGTGTTTATATGTGTTAATTGCTATATCGACGGGCAGCGAGAAGCTAGTACGTAGAATTAGTAAAAGTGGACTTTCATTCAAACGACTTAACTATTAGCCTTACCACTGCACAACCGCGGGATTTCGCCGACTTGAAACTAAAGTGTTTGCCAAACGACGTGAAGCCTTGGTGTCTGTTTTATCATTTATGGTCAGTTGGGATTGGGTGGATCTTTAGTAGACTACGCATTTCCGTTGTTGAAGTTGGCACGCTTGAAGAGAGCTATGACACTATTTGGCATCAGGCGGCCTACGAATACGTTTTCTTTTTCTTTAGACGTGAATACCTCTTTAAATTTGCAACCATAGTGAACCAAAGTAGGAGGTAATCCAGAAAATCCGATGATAACAAAATCAGGGGATACAGTTTGGTATTGCAGCTCCGAATCTGTCGTCTACATTCAAAATTCAATTACACCACTCGATTTCCAGACGATCAAAGAATATGTTACGTTGAGTGAGGACTGCGAAGCATTTTGACGGCGGGGGGGGGGGGGGGCAATTTTGAGTTTGTTTCGCCGCGTCTCATTACTTCCACGTAGTATAACTTTTGACTAGGAGAAGCTACGACGTTAGTTTAGGTTTTAATTTCAATGTCAGCCCATACTCGTCAAAAAGCCAAGTGGAAATACAGAAGTCGTATACGGTTCGAAAGAGCATCTCAAAAGCAATCCAGTGATACCCATAAATCCCCATGTGATCGGTGAATACGTCAACGTAGACGTATTCACGCAAAACAAAGGGCCGTGCCTCCAACATAGCTAAACCACATTTTTTCCAAAGGCCCCAAACATGAGAGCCTATGGTGTGAAATAGTCCATTCACGGTTACTTCCAACTTTTCTGAAGCCCTGCTGAAGTTCTACTTCTAGGATATTCCTCCGCCTCAAGCAAACAAAGCGTAGGAAATTACACATACGTGCGCACTAAGTGTAGTAATATTTTGCATAAGGACTTTTTCTTACTAGGCATCACCAACACACATATTTTCTCACTGTTTTATTCTTATTATTTATAAATTAATTATTATATTTATAAATAAGACATCAGTAAAAGTTCAGTTTAACTATAAACAAAGTGATTTTGTTAACACAAGTATTAGACATTTGTGATAAATGACATATTTAGGAAACATGTCATACAGGGGGTGCTTTTTTTTTTCCTTCAAAGATCTGATTTGAAAAATGCGAGGGAACTGCGGATGTACTATATCTGGCGTTGTAGAACAAACCAAACTAGTATAAGTTTAAACCTCGCAAGTTGTGTTCTCTCGTGCTGCGTGCTCTTGACATTTTCCCCGTAAAAGTTTCTTTCCGACGCAGTGCTAGCGTTTAGACGCGGAACGTGTAGTAGTTGAACCAATTTCCGTAGTTTGTTCAAGGTGAAGAAAGCTCTCTTACGGCCGGTTTCACCAACGAAGATTAACTTTTCGGAATATCGACATAATTTTATCCAGATTAGAGTTTTAACTTCGATTTTAATCTCGATAATGTTGAGCGTGTTTCACCATAGGTTTGATCGCCGTAAAGAATATCTCGTTAAAATTATCTCGATAGTCTGACTCAATATAATTGTTTTGCTTTTACACGACGTCGTACTTTAATGTCCACAAAATTAAAATAAACCAGCTTTATTCGACAACAGTTTAAACCCTTCCTTCGTCAATGAAAATCTTGATAACATAATACTGTCAGAAAAATGTTGAGCAATTCAGTAAAATAATAACAACACATATGCCTTTGTAAGTGAATCGACTTGTTATTGACGGACACGGTAGAATAACTGAATATGCATAGTTCTATAGGCTCCTAATGATTTAAAGTAAGCACTATGCAATAACTGCGTGTATGCTAATGTACGTACATATACCGGCGTGCACACTCCCGCAGTTGTCCCTGAAATGAGTCAACTATTTCTAAGTCTTGACGTGGTATTGCGAGTTAACGTTTAAATTCACGCACTAAAGTTGGTGTTTATTTACTATACAAAATAGAATACGAACTGGCATTTTTGTAGCACATTTAACTAGCCCACAATTTCACATTTTCACTTAATTAACTGACGAAGGAAGCCATTAGGCTCATGGCGATGTGGATGTTACATATCGAGATATTAAACACGAAAAACGAAGATCTTAGCATTCTCAAGTCATGACTTCTTGTATGTTGGATGTCCCCAAAAGAGTGTTTACAATATGCACAATGTTTTGTAAATACCATTCCTCAGTCGTTTAAAGTAGGTGTTCTTTCCGTAAGTAAATACCATGCTAATACTTAAAGTATGCACGAAGACTGTACTAATTAAACTTCGCAAATATAACATCTGGATAACTAACAATCACTCTGAGTTAAATGGCAATTTATTAGCGCGGAATACGTCAATCAAGTACATACTCAGAGGAGAATTGAAATTACGCTATAATTTTTTTTATGCAATTGTTTGTCCTAATCTTGCATGTTTATGGTTAATTTATTCTGAGATACTGCAGACCGAAATAAATCGTTTCTGGGTAGGCCAGTGGTAGACGGTTACAGTGAAGATTTTTAAACGCGTGTTATGAGAATATGAACCACCCCGTTTTCGTAGTAAATGTGTATTCTTTTCATACGTAAATAGAGTGCTGTGACTTGAAATTTAAAGAGTAATATATTTATTAAATTATACACAGGAATCTCACAAAAAGGCACATGCTTAGCTAAACACTTTTTTCTTTAATTACACTCACTTTTGATGAATAAAAAAAAAAGAATTTTTGAGTTTATAGATGGTGATTTTGCCACTAAAGTCCCCAATTCAAAATAGGAGTACCGTATGGATGTTGATTTTAAATACAGTGCAGCGTTGTTTAGGGTAGACAGCTGCATTGCGGTCCATAGAGGCGACAACGTAACTGCTGGGAGTGCCTGCGTCGTCCTTGAAGCAGCTTCACATTGAAGTTAAGGGCACCTCATACCCGCCGGCAGCTGCAGATTTTAAATAGGAAATCCCATGTTTAAGAAATTTCGCCTCAGTGCGTGTTGCCTAATACTTTTTATTCGACGTTAAGATATGGAACTACTTTCCATCCATCGTTACCAACTTTACTGTGTACGTGTCAGGCAATGAGCCCGTAAAAATATACCACGCAGGCAGGGGCAGTGACATTTTTCTAAGGTTGATATCAAATGTGCTCACTTTGCCGTGAGCAGCCTAGACCTCGAACACGCATCTTGCCACCACACAGACTGCACTCGAGTACCCACAGAGAGCCGACCTGATGAGTGCGCGTTCGCGAGATATCGCGGCAAGTGAATCACCAGGTCTGTGGCAGATGGCGAAGTGTCATCTCTGCTGTGTCTCTGCTACGATGTGGCGGCCTGCTATTTCGGCGACAGCGCTAACGAGACTTCAGCTCCGTCCTAAGACGTGGTAGTGGGCACTGCTACAAAAATATATCACGATAATAGCGAGCAAAGGGTAGCGTGAGTGAGTGAAGGGATTTGGGCGGCTCTCAACTGCGAGGTCTTGATAGCCGACGAGGGTGATTGAGGTGAGTATGGAGCGGCGCCGGAATGAAAGGGCGGGGCAAACGGGAGATCCCCGAGAAAACCCGCAGACCAGCGCCATCGTCCGGTGCAATTCCCACGTGCGAAAATCCGGTGACCCAGCCGGGGATTGAGCCCGGCTCGCCTTGGCTGGAGGGCGAGCAGGCTAACCGCTCAGCCACCATGGCCCCCAAAGAGTAGCGGGGGATATTATATATATAATCAAATTGCATTTTTACTTGAATTCATACAAGTCACATTACGACCGTTTAAACTGTAGTACATTTAAATCCTGCAATGCAGCCAGTATGTAAATATCCCCCCCCCCCCCGGCCCAAAAAAACTACGTATTCATGCACCATAACGCGTTAAAAACAAGAAAACATAAAATAAGCGTTTCGTTTTATGAATTTTTTAAAATTTCATTGCAATTTCTCGACCCCGTGATTGTCATACGTGCAATCAACATGTTTCATTCCTTAACTATGTAAAATGAAATACTTTCCTTTGATCCTTCCACATAACAAAATTAACTGACCTGAAGAAAAGCTGGATTCGTATTCTAGGCAACAGAAATTTAACATCAGCAATAAAGTATTTTCAGTGGCATTATTGACATATCATGTAAACAAATTATTAGTGTTTCTTCCCTATTAAGATCGAGTATACACAATTCTATACATAAGGCCGAACACAAAGCCTACAGCTACCTGGCTGTGATTACGGAACAAGACGTGTCAGTTTAAATTACAGCTCGCAGAACAAACTTTTCATTTGAAACACCTAGAACCATAAATTAAATCGGCCCTGAAAAGGCTACGAAGATTACAGTAACTAAAATTTTATACCTGTTTTTGCTGTTGTGTAATTTAACTGTAAATTTCTCACAGGCGTTGTAATTACCATGGAAATCAAATAGGCCTCTATGGTTACGTCAAGCAACGTATTTAGCGCTGTGTTAGTACGGAGCCAATGCAAACTTATTGTAAATTGTAAGTAGGGAAGGGAGAGAGAACAGATAGTGATAAGTCTTGTATTTGGGCAAGTGACGCTAATATAGGCTATTCCAGGTCAAGTGAGCACTTTTATAACTCTTGTATTGCGAACTAGCGACACGCCCCGGCTTCGCGCGGGTGCGATTTACAAATATGGCGTTTTTTTTTTAATGGTTACTGTGGTTCTTCCTTAAAAATTAAACATAAGTCACGGACGTTTTGTAGACCTTTCTGAGATCTATAACTCTGTAGTACATTCATTTTGTTTTTCTCTTATGTTTTAGTCAGCGTAAGCTATGTAAGCACCCGAAAAGCGGCTTTTTCCGACTTGATTAGAAAACATTTGCATTCTCTACTATCTTTACATTAAGTATTAATGCATTATCTACTTAGACCTTGTTCAAGAAATTATCGAAATGACTGTGAAAACCGCACCAAAATCCAAGTAGTTGAGAAGCCTTATCCGAGTACACAGACACACGCGGCAGAGCGACTTTGTTTTATACTATGTATGGATAATAGTCAATAAATATATTTTATTTTAGCTTTAGGCGTTAACTTCCGAGCACGGGGACTATACAAACTATGTCCATTATTTATATGGCAATATTTATTTTAGAAGGTGGTTAAAGGATAAAAAATGGCTGAAAGGAAAAAGTAATTAGGGACTCAAAATGTTCACTTTAGCGTGAACAGCCTATAGGTACAGAAAATATACGGCAAGGTTACGCTGTATACGTTTCCGAATAAATTAGCTTTTTCGCATCACATAAACTGTGTTTAATTTGTGCATTTTTGCTTAAAAGTGTCTTATACAGTAGGTGAGTTTACAGGGATTTTCGACTTGCATAATATCCTTCTTATCCCAAGGTCTCTGAAAAACGTTTACTTACAAAAGTATTGCATGGTTTATCCACATACGTGAAGTTGTTTCATTACCGGAATTAAATTCTAGTTCTTGGATTTCTAACTGATTGTCTTTGAATGGAATAACACTCCGCAAATATTTGACCCCGCATAAAATTTGTCTTGGTCACATGACCATACGCTTAAAATTGTATGACAAAACTGATACTTTTGTACGAGAAGAAAGCACTTTATAATGCCAAGTCTTGTGTCTGACGTTATTACTTTCTAACATAATAATATCAATATATTTTGTAACAAACTATTTATATATACTTTGGTAGTTGTTTACCTTATATATATATATATTAATATAAAATTCTATGGACCAAATTTTGTGTGTGTGTGTGTACATATATACACACAAAATTTGGTCCATAGAAGTTATTTCTGACAAATAGAATGAATAACTTCATATAGGGCTTGCTTATAGGGTCTAAATGTGATATTTAATGTCTGCGCACGACGTGTATAATTTTAAAAGTCAGTTTGCGACGTGATTCATAGCTGTTATTGAAGTGCAAGTTTTATTGTGCAATTTCAGTGATAGCTTAGCAGCTAGCTGCAATTTGGTTCAACATTCCTTAAATTCGCATTTCGTTCTTGGCTTCGATGGAGTTGCCAAAATAAAGTTAACTATACGCATCAGCCATGCCATGGAAATGCAACTGATGATTACAAAATAATTATTTGTTTACTGTAAAGCGACAATGGACAGGAGTATGGTCTGGTTTATGCTTGGCTGGTGCATGACGGTAATTAAGAAAGCTGAAATCGTTGAGATCGGTATTGCTATACTCGAAGCCAACGCAAAAATTCTTCTGGGACTCGAATCGTTCTTAAAGATAAATGGCGATAGTATGACGGCACACGCATTCAGTTCCAAGCTAAAATGTTAACAAACGTATCTCCTGGAATATTGTAAAAAACGTGTGTTGTAAACTGTGCGCCTAGTTGCTTATGGGATCTCGCTGCAGCTGTTGTGTGTATGCCACCGTGTGGAAAAATGGCGGTTTGTAACACCGCGGTTGCGTAGAACATTGAAAACTGAGAAGGAAATATGGGGAAATTGTTTATTATCGCCAACTATTTACTGTCAGCGGCCCCATGAATCTGGCGTGTGATCGTGGACTCAGTAGTGCTGTAGTAAAGGTAACATATTATGCATTGTAAAGTTCCCAGTGAGATACAACATGTAATCACAATACACATTACGAGTGGGATAGACCCCCGCGTTTTTTGTGAAATAGTTCTTTGCGCGAATACGCGTATCTTGGCAAATAAATGTTCTGCAAATACGACTTTTTGTCAGAAAAGATAAAAACCTACTATCCCTATTTTTTTACATTTGTCATATTAAGTGCATTCTTGGAGAAAGAAAATTGCGAAAATGGTCAAATATCGGATTTTCAAAGCTTGCCTATGCAGTATCCTTAAGCAGCAAGGGCGTAGTTTAATCTGTGGTCGTTCATCACGTGTAATAAAACCCCTATGCTGCAGATCTGAATTGCACAATACAGCGTCACTTGCACAGTACAGCGTCACTACGGAAACACTGCACGCCTTGCGCGTAGGAGCGATGAAGCACTAGACGTGCGTGTTAGTGTCGCTTCTTGACCTTGGACTCTTTAATACACGCCACTCTACAGTACAAGCGTAAGATCAGAAACAGTGGTCCGCGACAAGGTGGCTATCCAACATTACTTTGCGAGTAAACTTTTCTCTTTGGCTGTCCCAAAACACTTTGAGTAACTGTTTTACTTTATCTCGGCAGTGTCCCAAAATCGCAGAATAGTTACTCTAAGCATCTTGCCAGAGTAAAACGTTTCCACGCACTATTTCGGCGAGTAACGAGGGGTAAACTGAAAATGGCGGGAAGTTTAGTAGAATTAAACAAACTGAAAGGAAATGTGGACATTTTGTTTACAGACACACACGGGAAAATTACAATTGACGAGTGATATATGCGTATTTTTATTTAAAAGGGAACTTTTACAAAGGTTATATTTTTGTACATAATGTTTATCGTTAATTTATCGTAAGTAAAGCTGTTTATATACATGACTAATATTGTGATAAAGAAATAATTCTGGGAAAGGGACAAATATAATTTGGAAATTTACATTGGTTGCTTAATCAGTACATATTTGTGAACACACAATGCTATTTACATCATGCTCGTTCCAAAATCTCGTTTACTTCTGTTTTCCTCGGCTGTTTCTTTCCGTTACTTTACTCTACTCTCCTCTCGGAGTAACGTTTCGGAACGCCGCCCATGGAGACACGACACATAAAGGCTATTCACGATAAAGTTCACTATCCTTACCTGCATATATTTTAACGGGCGAACTGAGTGACATGCGCCCAGTAAAGTTGGTAACGATGAATGGAAAGTAGTCCCATATCTTAACGTCGAACAAAAAGTGCCAGGCAACCAACTGTGAAAATAATATTTCTTTTTTCACTTTCTGTTTTATAATGCATCTAAGTGTAAAAATGGGCAGATTTGCAAAACATTTTCTTTTGTAATAATTGCACAGCTGCACTAGACCACCGCATGAATAAAGTGACGAGGCCCATGGCAATGCTAACATTGCACGAAGCGGAAGAATACCCAATGTGCATTCAAGTAAATCCTAAGCAGAGCTATCAAAAGTGTTCATTTTACCGTGAAGCTTACTTTACTCTCAGAGTAACGTTTTGGAACGCCACCCATGGTTAGACAACACACAGTTCGAGCGGCGGAATAGACACGAGATGTTCAAAGTGCCCATCGGCCATTCGCTAGCATGCGATCGATCACCGCAGTTTATTACATTGAATATTATTCAGCATCTCCTCACCAACGATAGTAATTGCGGCATGAAATTTTGCTACCATATCTGCGGTGGCATGCACTATATTCATGGGGTCGCTGACAACAAATGGTTGGCCACAATATAAAATGACACGTATATTTTTTTCTCAATTTTCACCACCCTTCTCAACACCGGAGTTAAAATTCACCATTTTTATACGGTGCATATTTTAGCCAATCACTCTTTTTCTCTCTGCAGTAATTTTACTCTATTTTCCTAATCATTTCTTCGTTATCGTGCAGGAAACTATTATTTCTGAATAAAATTGTAACTTTTGTTGCCAGTTAATACAATGAAAGTGCATTAACATTCACGCAAGTTCTTCCAGAAAAGCAAGCATGGCGGAGTAGAATAATTTTCTAGGTAGAGAACTTAAAACCCCACATTTATTACTCATACGAAACTCTTCTTTGTCGATATCTTTACAGTGTTTTTTTAATTTTGTAAATGTTATACCTCATCAATTTCCGTGTTGAATCCGTTAGCCACAAAAATGCATGTTTTCATTTCTAGAATTTCACATTTCATTAGTCAATTATGTGTTCCTATGAAAATGAACGTACTGAATATTCCTGTCTGCAGTGGGAAGTAGCTTCGTGTGATAGTTAGTAATAAAGTGGGTTTCTTTTTAATGTAAAAAATTGCTTTCATCCACTACATTTTTAGACTGGTGCGTGAAATTTCGTGTATTGTGGCAGAAGCGCTGGGTTTTGACGAACTCCTTAAGGTGCGTAATCTTTGATAAAATATTGCGTGTGATAATTTATTTTAAAATTAGCACTAGACTAATAGGGAGACAAATTAAATACATAACAAAAGTTACAAAGCGGGAAGTGTTATTTTCATGCGTGTGGAACTAGCGACAGTTAACACGTTAAAATTGAAAATAATCGTTCCTGTTCGAAGAGAACCATTTATTCTGCTTTACATGAATTAAAAAACTATATTTTAGCAGTATTATCACTACACAGCGCACGGAAATCATTTCCCTTGTATTCCATGTCAGTTAAGTTTATTTTAGACTTCGTCACCGTGACATTTCACGTTTGAGAAAATTTTACACTGTAAAAAAAATTTATGGTAAAATTCCCTTACATTTAAGGGAAGTTAATTATCTCTACATGCAATGTAAATTACATCTTATATATAGAGTAAATTAATATCACATGTTAAGTACTATTCCCTAATTGCACGGGAAAAGTACCTGAAAAAAGTGAGGGGAAAAGTGTTGGGAACACGGCCGTTTACTTGCGTGATAAAGTCTGCGTTGCGCGCTCGAGCAACTTGATGTTTATCTTACGTTCCCGGCACAGCTTTTGATCATATAGGGTTTATGGGTAACACTGGATTGCTTTTGAGATGCTATTTCAAACCTAATACTATTTCTGTATTTCGACTTGGCTTTTTGACGATTATAGGCCGACATTGTGTTACGTTATATTAATTTTTTATATTAAACTCACGCAATTTCACCATAACCACGCCACACAAATAATTTTATACACACAATCGATTGATTTTTGACGAGAATTGTCGATTGAAACTTAAACGAGCGTCGTAGCTTCTTCTAGTCAAAAGTTTACTTCGCGGAAGTTATGAGACGCGGTGAAACGAACAATCAATGCCTCCCCCCCCCCCCCCAAGGCCACGCGCGATGCTTCGCAGTCCTCACGCAACGTCACATATTCTTTGATCGTTTGGCAATCGAGTGGTGTAATTGAATTTTGAATGTAGACGATAGATTCAGAGCTGCAATGCCAAGCTGTATCCCCTGATTATGTTATCATCGGATTTTCTGGATTGCCTCCCCCTATGGTTGCAATTTAAATACATATGCACGTCAAAAGTAATAAGTAAGATGTAAGCAGTAGGCAGTATAGCTTCCAAAAATTTAATTGACGCAATGTGTTATGTGAAATCAAAATAGAAACCGAGGTTTTTGTTTAATAGTAATTTTGCAGTCGACAATAATTATTAGTAGCAGGCCATCAGAAGTTTATTACTTGAAATAAAAATATAAATATGTGAATTTTTTTTCAAATGTGTGCATCTCTGTGATCGGCTAATCTTAAGAGTTGGTAATTAATTATTCAATTTTCCGGTTTTTTCTAAAGTTAAACTTAAGCAGTAAGAGGTAACAACTTCATTGTGTAAATTACACTTTGATTTGAAACAAGGTTGTGGAAAACCTCCTCAGTTCTGTTGCTTAATTCTTGATTATTTTTATTGTGTAATATTTAGTTCTCTGGTGTGTGCAGCTGCTGCGGCTTTTTTTTCTTACACATCTGAATTTTCTTAAATTTCGTAAACCTCTAAGGGCATATTGCTAGCCTCTACCGCACACGCGAAGCACGTCAGGCGCCTTGGGCACAGGCGACAGACTTGGGGCCGCGGTGGTATAGCGTGAAGACTCTTCGCCTCCCACCAAGGCGAACCGGGTTCGATTTCCGACGGGGTCGCTCCCCTGATTTTCGCATGTGGGAATCGCGGCCGGACGATGCCGCTGGTCGGCGGGTTTTCTCGGGAATATCCCGTCTCCCCCGCCCTTTCATTCCGCCGCTGCAACACACTTACCTCCCTTCACACTCATCGGCTCTCAAGACCTCGATGCTAAGAGCCGCCCATACCTCTCGACATCAGGCGCCTCTGGCTGGCGGTATCTTGCGTGTCTTAGAAGCGCGAGAGCGCTAAGGGTGATCTACGTATTCTCATCGAATATCTGGTCGCCTTTACGGTCTGGACAATGAATTGGCGTGCAGTAATTCTCTCAACTCGTCTCTATAAGACATTCAGTGGTGTCGCTATTATTTTATGTTGTAATAATATAGACAAAAGTTTGATGGATGTAACTACCTACGCTTCTTTAAGTACCATGTAATGAAAGTTTCATACTTAAAAAAACCGATCGTTAATAACTCGTTTCAGCCCCCTTTAACTTAAAAAAATATGCAAATATGAGACGGAAATAGAAAAAGGAAACTATCATTTAGGCGTGAAAAATTATCTTAAATGTTATTCGTAAATAGACACCGCTCCAAAATGTTGAAAAGTCGCAACTATACGACTATACGCAACAAACGACGTCCTTAAGCATACTAAGAAAATATCGCCATTATGGTTCACCGAAATTGCTCCCTATCTGTGGGATATGATCTGATTTGCATCCCGTATCAAAGAGTTGTAAGTTACAACAAACAACACAGTGAAGAAATTCCATACGCTACGGTAGTAATACAAGAATACGAATATATAGGTGGTTCATGGTAAAATGAGCAGTTTTGTAAGCCCTGCTTAAGATCTGCTTGTGTACACGTCGCGTATTCCTCCGCCTTATGTAAAATTAACCTTGACATGGGTATCATCACTTTAGTCATGCGTCGGTCAAATGAAACTGAAAGATTATTAACAAGGTAAATACTTCACAAATCTGCTCATTTTTATATTTAGATGCATTAAAAAAAAAGCGAAAGAAATAATTTTAAGTAATCACAAATACTTATCTAACACTTTCTTTTCCGACGTTATTATATGGAACTACTTTCCATCCATCGTTACCAACTTTGCTGGGAGAATGTCACTCAGTACGCTCATTAAAATATATGCATGCAGGGTCAGTGACATTTTTCTAAGGTTCACTTCACTTCAAAATGCTCACTTTATCGTGAACAGCATTTAGTTATTTTGACAGTTTAGAAATTGTTAATTTTCACTCTCGCAAGTGACTGGATTAGGTCATATTAACTTGACTAATGCGAGGCTAAAAGTATTACGAGCAGATGTACACTTGATGTGAGGCTCTGCAAAATATCGCAGTGATTGTTCCGAGCTATGAAGGCCGCTGCTAAACAGCACCAGCGTCATTGTTTTGCATATGTATCCTTCCGCCTCAGCTGTTGTGACACAGGACAGGAATGCAATGTTGTTTATATGTTTTTTGTCAGTTGCTGACATTTACCACATGAAGGTCAGCGGAAGCCATTGCTCCCAGCCATTGACTGCAGGCTTTTAAAAACTAACTTGTAAAAAAACTTTTATTTTTTTTAAAAACGGAAACAAATAAATAACATGCAGTTGTAAAAAATTAAACCTCTTAATCAGCCATAGTAAAGTAAAATAAAAACTGAAGATGAAATGTGCTTAATATTAATTGTATACGTGTATATATATTCTGTTTTTTATCCTCTCTTTCCCTGACTTTCTCGCTGATCGTTCCCAGAAATCCATTTCTGTAGCTTGCAACTTTTCTTTCTGCATTTTCTTCACTGTCCGTATTTCTGCGCCGTGTAGGAGAGTATACATTCCACTACTGATATATGTTATTTTGTTTTGGCCTTGATATTGCAGCTCTATAACATCGCATTTAATATCCCGACTGTCTGCCTCCCTTGACATAATCGCCTATTTAACGATCCAACTTGTATCTCTTAACACCGCATATTTAAAGTGGTTGATTTTATTCAGTTTGTGTTCTCAGATTTCTATTTCATCATTACTGTGATATGTATTCTGTCATACTTAAATTTATAAAAAGGTCGTATTTTGTGTGTATTCTTTTACTATACTACTCATGTTTTCAGTTGTTTCAGCGATAATTACCTGCCTGCAAAAAGTAAACTAAAGTTAAAAAGAGTGTGTTCAGTTGTAACTCTCATATTTATACACTTGCTAATGCACTCTTTTAAATAAATAGTTATGAACAATTTGGAATAACGTAGGAGAAAATCTGCATCCCTGAAAAAGACCCTTGCTTCTAGAAAAATGCTGTGATAATTTGGAGCGTAATTTAATTGGGCAAGTGTTATTTTCGTATGTTTCTTTTATTAAACAAATAATTGGCTCACTTATTCTAGCTATCCTTATTGCTTTACATATGATTTTTTTAAAAATGCTATCATATGCTTTTTAGAGCCCAACCACATGTTTATTTCATGCTTTGCACTTTCCAATTTTCTGTCTCGCTGTAAGTGCACAATCTGCCAGCTGTGAAAACACGTTGTTTTTCTGAGCCAATGAATTAGTTATTTAAACGCTGTTGGTATAATTATCCTTCATATAATCTTCATTAGTTAATTTGCCACATACATTCATCTATGATCGCTGCAGCTTCTCTTGTCTCCTTTCTTATAGATTGATATCAAATATCGCAATCCTATTTCCTTTTTAATCTCAACCCATGTAAAATTTCGTTAAGAAAACTTAGTCAATGGTAACATTATTTCTGATCTTCCATATTATGAAAGATTCTCCATAACGATATGGTTCATAATACGATTGTCCACTTCCCAAAAAAATCTTCATTGGAGTTGTTTTCTTGAATGACGTTTGCAATAATTTTTAACATTCTTTTTAATGTAATTAATTAATGTATTATGAACTCTTCTTATTAATGTGAAATTTACTACGATTTCAAATTCTGATCTGACAATGTAAATATTTTTAATATTCCTCCCATAAGTATAGCTAGGTATAATGGCCCAAGGGAAGTGGTAATGGAAGGCTGACATTTAGTTATTCTACCGTGGTGTTTTCAATTTTTATTTCGACGAGCTATGTTAGCTATAATATCCACATTTGTATTTTCTGATGAAGTATTTATTCTTTGATTTGAAGTTAAAGAGGCGTAGTCATGTGTCTGGAAAAACGTGGGGGGGGGGGGGGCGGTGTCAGGTACAGCTGTTTGTAGCTTTGTTTTCATTCCTCTGCAACTTGTTTACTTTTTTTAATTTTAACTTAGTTTCACATCTACGCAATGTACTGCCTGCCCTGAGGACCGTTAGTTTCACACTTTAAAGTTATGGTTATATTCTTGTATAAATTGCCTGAAGGTTTCACAATGGCAGAAAGCAAACTATGGCAGGCCTATAGGCCTATTATTTGAGGTCAGAGTTATTTACAATGCATTCAGACGAAATAAGACCTCACGTAAGATACAGTTAGTTTTCTAGATATTTTTATTTTACTATTACAAATGCTTCCACTTAGTTCTGATAACTCTTAGGTTCTTATAATTCTGGGTCACGACACGTTGTTTAATTTTTAAGAGATTTATTTTCATGTATGTGCAGCGTGATCCTGAAGAATGTTTTCCAGCTGTGGATTCCAAGACAGAGCATTTTGTACAGAAGCTATCGAAGTTAGTTAATGTTATAGTCCAAGGAAAATATTTACTTAACTTAGATTCTTCGCACGTTTAGTAAACAGGCTTAACCCATGTTTGGCTGACAGCCAACAAATGTTACCTAAGGTTGATGCGTTGAAAAGATCTTAGACAAGCTGTGTTTTCTAAGTGTCTGATCATTGCAACACCAGCCGCTCGTTCAAGTTTGAGTATTTCTGTTTCATCCTCTCGTTTAAGTCGTTTCCACACACAACTTGATAGCGGTACTGTAACATCAGAAATAACTTAATGTTGAAAATAAGAGGCATCATTATATAAACACTGTGTGCTGTTTTAAAGAAAGAAAGAATGCCCAGCGTATGTAACCTAATTGCAATCGTTTCATTCACAGTCATGGTAAGAAATAGTGCAACCACGACGGCGTTGTCATGGTTACGATTGTGGTTGGTAACCCCGCACGAGTATTCATAGGCAGACATTTGATTATCTGTTTCAACCCGTAAATGTTTACTTATGTGAATATTACAAGAGAAGGAAAAAGAAGTCTGAATACCAAATTGATCGAAATGTTACTGCAAAAAACCTCAACAACACATAATAATTCTAAATCCCTCATTATATCGAATAAGAAAGGTTTGGTATAATGCACGGTTTTACTCTGTTGTCTATTCAGATAACAAATGCCAATCAGTAAGGCGAATTTTTAAAACATATTTTTTTTTGTGCTTTATGTAACATATATTTCTGAAAAAAATTATGAAATTAGTTTGCCTAATTACAGTACGTGATACGCCGTAAAATAAGCCTAAATACGTGGTTCGCTGTCCTAGTTTTGGATACTGACTAGCATTTTCAATTTAATAATTTAAGATAAACAACTTAACATACATGTTTTGAAAAAATACTAAAAAAACATTTTTTTTAGTACATAATAGGCATTTCGCAATGAAATGTTCTTTTTCGGACTAGAAAGGCATATACATAAATGTACAAGCCGAATGATTATTTCAAGGAGTGCTTCAATGTTCGGTCGTAGGTGTCAGTGATTAGTTAAGCACGGCATTGACAGTCATCGTGCAGTATATATGTCTAGTCATTGTTTAAGACGCCCGTCTACCGAGAGCTTTTTCTCCGCGTTTGAAGCCGAGAGACGAGGGAGCGATAAGGGCGACACTGCCACGCGCATCAAGTCCCCCATCGCCACTAAGCGCAAGGCTCTGAACTGGCGTGCAGCGTTCTCGTCGTGCTGCGTGTATCTATAGGACTTTCAGCGGCGACCTTATTATTTTTTTGGTGGAAAGTATGTAGGAAGGTTCAATGCAAGCCCCTTGACTAGTTTCGTATGGATCTGACACGTTGATTTTGAGATACAGAGCTTTGAAAAAGCCATTTTTGGCCATTTTGGTTTGCTCTGAAATGGTGTTTCTAATTAACGTGAGGTCTTGAAAACACTAAACAGCCCTTGTCTGAAATGTGTGTTCTTTTCGTAGCTCAGTACACTGGACGCACGTTTTATAGTTTCGTAGAAAAGGTGTATTTCGAACGCACTGCAACGCACTTCAAGAGCCAGGTAGACGGACGCCTTAAATATAGTTTTTGGTACATCAGAAATTTCCAGCTCAATGTACAGAAAAATATAATTATACGAATGTAACACCAGACATTCGTATGCGAATAAAAAGGAGACGATTTGACTGCAATTGTGCATCTATTAACTATGATCTTCCTGCCAGCTGTGAGTGGTTCAGCTGTTTATTTACATTCTTACGTCAGTATTTTAGGTGTTGTAAAAACATACATTTGTATGCCCTTGAGTCTCCTTTGCTATGCAAATACTGAGTGATATACTCACTGTTATTACGTAAATTAGCAGAAACAGCAATACTGCCGTAATAAATGGGTCATCTAATGTGTTGTTTCGATATTTGTTTATTTGTTTCGATAGATTTATAGCCTGTCATTGCGAAACGGTGACTGGTACGGTCAACATTGAAGGTAACGTCACAAAAAATTATAAATACGCAACTGCCGAGACTGAACGAGAATCGAGAAATAACGACACGTTTGATAGTAACGACAATATTCGCAAAGGTTGTTCACGATCAAGTGAGCACTTTAGAAACGAACCTTAGAAAAAGTCACTGCCCCTACCTGCACATATTTTAATGACCTCACTAAGTGACATTCGCCCAGTAAAGTTGGTGACGATGTATGGAAAGTAGTTCCATATCTCAACGTCGAATGAACAGCGTTGAGTAACCATTTGTGATAACTAAAGTTATTTCTCGCGCTTTCTGTTTTTTTTTTTTTTTTTTTTAATGAGCAGATTTCTGAAGTATTCACGTTGTTAATAATTTCACAGTTTCATTTGACCGACGCATGAATAAAGTGATGAGGTCTCTGGCAATGTTAATTTTACGTAAGGCGGAGGAATACACAACGTGTATACAAATAGATCTTAAGCAGGGTTTTCAAAAGTGGTAATTTGACCGTGAACAGCCAATATAAGCACATTTATCTCGTATCTTTGAAGTTGATATGGAGTCTGTTCTTAAATGTTTTATTTGGGGAAAGAAAAAATTAATGAATTGTACAAACTTTTACACAGTTAGATGTTACACTGTAAGGAACTTATAAAAATTTCTGATACAAATAGGTATAGCAAAATCTTTTTGCATGTATAGGAAAATTAAGTTTAAATTGTTTGGCAAATTTATATAGCAAGGAAATATTTCTCACACTACAAGGGGGCAAAAAAACTGAGGAAAATCGTACGTATACGACGACGACGCTAGTAATTAACGTTATTTCGCACAACACACGGCGCAAGTTTTCTACATGAATACCCCAGGAACCTTGCGTGTGGTAGGGAGTGACGCAACACTTTGATACAAAAGAACGCAGCTGAGTGCACGTAAATAGTGAAATGAATTAAATACTGCGAAACATATTTATTTTTTCACCTGCACCGTAAGAAATTATTATTATAAATTTACCATACTAGTGTGTACGCTTAGTGAGAAAGCGGGAATTGTAATTTTACACCTATACATCCATAGTAACATTTGCTCAGGAAACTGTCGAATGCGTAGGGAAGTTTCCAACTTTGTATAATAGCGCTACTAAACATTCCTATATCTGTAGCTTGATGTGTGGTATTATTGCCATGCAGTGTATAGGTTAAACACTTCCATTACAGTCTAGTAGCTTTACCAAAAAATTTTTTTTACAGCTTATGCAGCTTACGTGGAATAGCGCCTACACGTGGAATATTTAAAAAAAATACAAATATGTTGAGAAAAAAGTTTTAAATAAAAATATTTTTGAGTTTTTTTTTGCATTCAACGGTATTACTCGCTTGCTTAATTACTGTAGATTACATTGTCAAAGTTGAACTTATTTATGTATTGGTAATCTATCTTCATTTCCATGAGTTATAGTTTTGTCGCAGAAATAAATTCATAAATACTTCATTCTCTATCCGAAGTTTTACACAAGAACCACAAACACGAATGTATAATTGCCTCGATAAAATAAGAATTTGACAGCTTATCTGCTATACTTACTTCTGCGAGCACACAAATTCCGTGATACTGGAGAATATACATAGGCTATCGTTTTACATTATTCTATGAGCCGATCTTTCAAATGATGTTTCTAAACGTATTTGATAGTCATCGCCCTGTTTTTCAATAACACTGATTGGCCAATCTCTGTTTTGTGACAGTTTCAACGATTTGTCCCTCAAGATTTCCAAGATTACTTTCCGTGTGAAACCATTCAGGAGAAGTGTAAAAATATTCTGTCCAGTGTAGCGCAGTGGGTAATTATTCTCACAATTTTATTTGTTTTGCAGTCGCGTTAATTTTTCTCTTTATGCGAAGGAAGTAGGTTTCCTATTCTGCATCCTCGAATATTGCGGTATGATTGTTTGGTAAATGTCCTTACGCGTGTGTTGATTTATTATTGCATTTCCTTTTAACTTCTCTTTCTTACGACGTAATCCAGCAATGAATCTTTCATGCCGGAGAATACACGCAAATATTTATTTGTGCATTTCGGGATTTTACACATGTCGCTTTTCTCGCCTACGCCATTGAATGGTGTACGATGTGGTGCGAAGATGTATCCGGCTCTTAACAGCGAGGTCTCGAGAGCCGATGAGGGTGACTGAGGTATGGAGCGGCGCCGGAATGAGAGGGCGGGGTAAATGGGAGATCCCCGATAAAACCCGCCGACCAGAAGCATCGTCCGGCACGATTCCCACATGCGAAATACCTGGAGTGACCCGACCGGGGGGTTTGAATACCGCTCGCCTTGGGGGGAGGCGTGCAGGCTAACCTCTCAGCCACCGCGGCCACTTGAGATTTCATAGAGCACGTTCCTGAAATGTGATGCCGAAACTACGTCACAGAAGTTTGTACAAGTTGCCCGTCACCTCTGACCTCCGCAGTCATCTCACTTATCATGCCGTCAGCGCAGCTCTTGATAATTGTAGCTCCTCATACCATTCGCAGAAACACATAACTTCCATTAATTTCCCCCACATACCTACACACACACACACACACGCAAGCGCAATATCTGAAAAAATGAGAAGAATTCTAACACATTGAAATATTTGGTTGTCTATTTGCGGTTTCTTCACACTTTTTGAATAAAATCTTTAAAAAAATCACCCCATGTATGACTTGCTGATTTGTTTCGCAAATATATATGTCAGAAGCGTTTTATATTTGTGTTAACGTAAAATTATATTGTATTTTACTATACTGAAATTTTACATATATTTATTTGTAAATTATAATATTTAATTTACAGCAAATACTAATTAAACAGGTAGAAAATATATGTGTTGGTAATGCCTCGTATGAAATAGTTATTTCGCAAGACGTTATTACACAGAGTGCGCGCGAATGCGGTGCG
The DNA here is from genome assembly GCA_029891345.1 of Dryococelus australis. NCBI lineage: Eukaryota > Metazoa > Arthropoda > Insecta > Phasmatodea > Phasmatidae > Dryococelus > Dryococelus australis. The sequence continues at coordinate 68,698,307 of CM057003.1, read as the reverse complement.
TTGTCCCTTTGAGGCAATTTATAGACTCGGTTAATCTTTGTTTGCACGTGGTGGATGTAGAACTTCAGCAGGGCTACAGGGAAGTTGGAAGTGACCGTGAATTGAGTATAACTATATTGTTTACAATCGGATTCCAAACGTTTTAAAACCAATGCTACATTTCTCTCAAAAGTTATAATATTTTGCATGTTGCTGAAGAAACAGTTTGCACGTGAGACAGTTTCGAAAGATTCATTCATGATTGCCATTATCTTCCCCTGAATCAGTATATATGTTATAATGATAGTATTGCGATCCCGAAAGCACTCAAACTGCGAAGGAAAAAGTTATGCGTGATGATGGAAAGTAAAACCTGCGGTGCAGATTAAAATAAGATGTTTTTTTTTTCTGTGCAGTCAAGCGTTCTTAATAACGGCCTAATAAACGTTCGTGAACTTTCGGTCACATTTTTTTCTAACTAGGGCTATTTTCGTTAAAATATTTCGTAGTCAAAGCCGGAAAAAAAAAACTAGAAGAATTAGAAGGGTCTTTCTCATTTTGTCTGGGGAAACCTACAAAATCCAGGGAAATTTGTTAATGATATTGTTTAGCAACGCTGCCCACGGAAAATCGTCACCTCCGAGCGAGAAGAGTTGTGATTTGTGAAGCGTATAAATCTCCCAAGTAGTTGTCTTGGATTGTTCGCGCAGGTCGTTCTACACGGGAAGAGTTTCCTAACCACGCTCGCGTAAGTTATCGCCTCCAGTAATTACACGGCGGTTGGCCACGAGTACGGAAATCAACAAAGCAGGCAATTGATCACGACGTGTTGTCGCTCTCGGGCGTACTTCTTCTTATGTGCTGTTCATCGTAAAGTGAGCACTTTCGAAATACACACCGCAAAACAAACGGCCGTGTTGGGAACACGGCCGTTTGTTTTGCGGGAATACGTCTACGTTGACGCGCTCGGACGACTAGGTGTTTATTTTACGTTCCCGGCACCACTTCACTCGATCATATAGGGTTTTATGGGTAAGACTATACAATTCCCGTATTTCGACTTGGCTTTTTGACGAGTATAGGCTGACATTGTGTTACGTTTTCTTAGTTTTTTTTTTTTTTTTTTCACTAAACGAATACAATTTCACCATAACCACGTCACTAATATGTGTTTATAATGCACGTAATCGATTGGTCTTGACGAGAGCTGTCGATTGAAACTCAAACGAGCGTCGTAGTTTCTCCTAGTCAAAAGTTATACTAGGCGGAAGTTATGAAACGCGGCGAAACGAACTTCGTAGCCCTCGCTCAACGTAACATATTCTTCGATCCTTTGGCAATCGAGGGGTGTAATTGAATTTTGAATGTAGATGATAGATTCGGAGCTGCAATGGCAAATTGTATCCCCCAATTTTGTTATCATCGGATTTTTTGGATTGCCTGCCACTATGATTACAAATTTAAAGACGTATTCACGTCAAAAATTCATTGCCCTTAACAGAATATATGCTACAGGTTGTTCACGCTAAAGTGAGCACTTTTGAGGCCCTAGTTATGTTATGTTATTTGTACTCAGGTTAGGAACAAAACGAGATTTCTTTTGGGAGAGTTTGGCATAGGTAAAATTTTCGCGGCTTGGTGCGCAGTGCTCCAAAGGGTTACTTTAAATTAAAATTTTAAGCTGCGTGAATAATGAAAGGGAAACATTTCATCCAATTACTAAGTTATTTTATACTTGATTTATGATTATTGCAATTATCATGATTTTTAATGTAGAAAGCAGAGATAATCCGGTAGAAATGTAACACTAGCGCTTACCTAGTAGCGAAAATTTTCCCTTCGCCAAATTTGTTCTTCCATACCTTACGTTACTTTTGTCCTATCAGCCATGTTTTATCCTTTCCCAACTTTTTAAAGTAAATATTTCCATGTGAGTAATAAGCACAGTGTATATATTTCACGGGACTCGAAAGTGTCTATTTATTATTATAGCAAATGAGAGGGCTTCAAAAAGTGCTCACTTTACCGTGAACAGCCTATATTGCACACACTGGCATAGGCTCCCAGTTCAGTTGGCAGCGAGTTAATTAAAATAGTTCTAGGAGTTGCCGTTACACTGCGAGTCTAAGTTTTATATTTATGCCAAATAAAGTTTTTTCTTTCCTTTATAAAGAGTAGAGAACGAACTGGCAACACGTAAAAGTTTCTATTTTACATTTTTATTTGGTCGACGGATGAATAAATTGTTTAGGGCCATAGCATTGTAAATTTTATATACGCCTTATGGAGGGAGGATACAATGTAAGGAGAAAACAAGATCTTCAGCAGGACTTTCAGAAGTACTCGATTAACCTTGAACAAGCTATAGCTCGCTTATTCTTCTCTCTTGCGTGATCAGTCACCTATATGTGGGCGATACCTGCAGTGTATTTCAGAATGAGTCATTCGACTTCAAATGGCCGCACGTACTGGGTTCGAAAGGTCAAAACTAAAGGAAACTCAAGAAAAATTCCAAATCACGCCGCTAGACTTTTTGAGACGCCGTCTTCGACGGTGTAAATCTTCCCATGCCGTTCGTGAGTTTAAAGACTGTTCACGATAAACTGAGCATTTTCGAAATCAACCTTCGAAAAAAGTCACTGCTCCTACCTGCATATATTTTAACGGGCGCACTGAGTGACATGTGCCCAGTAAAGTTGATAACGATGGAGGGAAAGTAGTTCCATATCTCAACGTCGAATAAGAAAGGATAGGTAACCACTTGTGACAACATAAATTATTTCTTTCACTTTATTCTGATTTTTATGTATTAAAGTGTAAAAATTAACAGATTTGTAAAATATTTTCTTTCGTGATTTATTTCTCAGTTTCACTTGACCGACGCAAGAATAAAGTGACGAGGCCCATGGCAGTATTAATTTTACGTAAGGCGGAAGAATACACAATGTGCATACAAATAGATCGTAAGCAGGGATTTCAAATGTGCTCATTTTACCGTGAACAACCTATAAAAAACATTCTTTACCTTTTTTTAGAATATGACATCCTTTTTGTTGTGATATAAAATTACGTTACGCGTTACCTGAAGATAGTTTATTTTAAATGTTAATCAAGTTGTAGCTCATTATGTTTCAGTACTTTGCAACTTGTAACCAGAGATACGGCATCTGAGAAAAAAAAAAGAATGGCAGTAGAGAAAAATATATATTTCAAAAAGGAACGAAACGATCTATAGAAATTTAAAATGTAGGCTATATCTTTTTTCGTGCAATTCAACAACATAAATACGTTACGATAAAGGTCAGAATAATTGTCCCTGTTATTGGAATTTCATGAAAAATGTTTACTGGAAACTTGTAACGCGGTTCGCTAGTATTTCAGTTAAATTTGAGAAAATATTTTAAGTAAAAATAATTTGAAGTTACCTTTAACGCAGGAGAACGTAGTTTCAGATTTAGAAAAAAAACTGTCAGCATGCCACGCCTGTACCTCCAGTAAAAACTATAATCAAAACCAAACTCTACGTTAAAATTAATTTATTTTTTTTTACATTTGTATGAATTTGTACTTTAAATCAGAATTCTTATACTTACCAGTCGTACTTCGCAATTGATTTGGGGTATTTTAATTACTCTCTATCGATATCGTATCACGAAACTATAAAAGACCCACAAAGGAAGTGGCTATCAAAGAACGTTAACATGAACTGGCAATAACCGCGCAGCTTATGTTTCGTCGACGATTCATAATTAATCCTACGCATACTCAAAAGTATACGAAGAGGATCGCGCCGTGTCGGGAGCAGGGTATGATCGCCATTTCTGGTCGCCTGTACATTTACACGAACCTCGAGGGATCTTCAGATGCGCTTATGACTAGGGATAGGAAAAATTCGCGACTTCATTTCAGGACAAGATAGATTTCAAACGCGTGTACACTGAAGTTACCTTTGCAATTGGGTCAGAGTTCATAAGACAAGCCCTGGACGACTCCACGCCAATAGCCGACTCACAAAGTAACACGAAGCCAATCCCAATTCGACTCCACAAAAGATTGAGCAGTATAGCATACAGGTCATTGAACTCGCGAAATTTTCCTATCCCTACTTATGACAGATTTTATAGTTAGGATTGAACGCCGTGCAGCTGTCCACAGAATCTCTTGATTGCTGTCTGTTCCGAATCTCTTGATGTACGCACGGACTCATTCCGCGTTGAAGGACGTGTCGTACTTGAAAAACAAGTATTTATTGTCGGCGCTGTACACAACGAGGGATAAGTAGCCGGCGTTTAAGTGTCTATCCATGTGACAAATTTGATTTGTTTAAGTTTCTGCAGCTCTAGTTTATGACTGGTTAATGATGACGTCAACGAACACTCACTGGTTGCAAGAAGCACTCTCGACACAGGTACAGCGTCCATAAATTGGGTGTGGCTGTGTTGGGGACACGGCCGTTTGTTTTGCCTTGAATACGTTTACGTTGAAGCGCTCGGACACCCTGATATGTTATTTTTACGTTCCCGGCACCGCTTTTCTCGATCATATAGGGTTCTATGGGTATCGCTGGATTGCTTTTGAGATGCTCTTTCCAACAGTATACGATTTCTGTATTTCGAAATTACTTTTTGACGAGCATAGGCAGAAATTGTGTTAAGTTTTCTTAATTTTTTACATTAAGCGCATACGATTCATCATAACCACGCCACACAAAGGTTTTTATACACGCAATCGATTGATTTTGATGACAGATATCGATTAAACTTAAACGAGCGTTGCGTGATCTCCTAGTCAAAAGTTATACTGCGCGGAAGTTATGAGACGCGGCGAAACGAAATAAAAATTGCGCCCCCCCCCCCCCCCAATCACTGCGTGATGCTTCACAGTCCTCACTCAACGTAACATATTCTTTGATCCTTTGGCAATAGAGTTGGTGTAATTGAATTTTGAATGCAGACAATAGATTCGGAGCTGCAATGCCAAACCGTTCCCCCCGATTTTGTTACCATAGGATTTTCTGGATTGCCTCCCACTATGGTCGCAAATTTAAAGACGCATTCACGTCAAAAAAAAAAAACAACGGAAGTAATACTTGAGCTCGTAAACTAATTCGGGACTGAAAAGGTTGAAATGGGCCGTGTCGGAGTTTGGACCCGAACCACCATCGACCCGGACTCTATGGTCTTTTCACAATAGCTTTACACTTTTTGAATCAAACCTTTGAAAACCCCTTCCCCCGCGTATGACATCTTTGCTTGTCTCCAAAGTAGGCCATGTATCACAAGCGTTTTAAATTTCTGTTAGCATTAAATTATTATATTTTTGGAAATTTTTTCAGTTTTGATTTCACTGCAAATATTTAATTAATAATTAATATGACTAAAACAGGGAGAAAACAGGGGTATTTGTAATGCCTAGTGAGAAATAGTTCTCGTTCAAAATATTATTAAGCTGATCTAGCACAAATGCGATGCGATGTCCCTTTGGTTAAATCTCCTAAGACTCAGTCAATCTTTGCTAACTTAATTAAGTACTATCAAAATGAAATCAAAATTAATTACAATTTCAAAACTTAACACGCCCGCTTATGCTTTTTTTTTTTAAGAGCTATAATGTGAATTTCCTCAAGTAGCATGAAAGATCTGTTGCCAGATGTACACATTCTCGAAGAAAATAATCAAACACAAACCAAAGTGCTAGAAATACTACAACATCCTTGTTGGCAACGTCGCAGTATTTTCGCGGCAGTATCTTAAGATCTTCGGATAAAAATGTGCCAAGAAAAGCGTAAAAATTTCAAGTATGATGAATTACGAAACTAAGTAAACTGGCAAATGAACTGCGAGACGAAGAAAAGGGTAAAATGTTGTTTGATGCAAAAAGGTGAAAAGCCGCTGGATCAAATACGCCTGTAGCTCTGTGTTAGGGCAGTGATACTTATGAAGAATAAATACAGTTTTAACGTTTAAGTGTAGCTAAAAGTATTTTATTGTGAAATGTGCCCCACGAAACCAACTGGCACAGTATGCTATGGTGAGGCAATATTTTATTAAACTTCACAATGTGTATATGAGCTTGCTGCCAAATAGTTCCAATATACAGTCGGTATATGAGTATAGACTGTTCATGGCAAAGTGAGCACTTTTGGGACCATAGTTACGTTTTCATTTTAGCCATTTTTTATTCCTTTACCACCTTTTAAAATAAATATTGCCATTTAAGTAATAAGCACAGTCTGTATATTCCACCGCACTCTGAAATTAACTTATAAGGATTTAAAAAAATTTATTCTTGACTATTATTCCAAATAAGAGAGGCTTCATAAGTGCTCACTTCATCGTGCATAGCCTATACCAAGCGTACAACGATAGCAAACCTGTTTTATTTTTATTATTGCTGGTTAATGCCCACTTTTTGAAAGCCTGTCACGCTGTTGGAAGTAGGCTTCATACATGAACATATGTTAATCTGTAAATTGTAACCAGAAATGCGGTAGACACAGATGTGCCACGTGGGTATGGAATCCGAGAACGTGTGGCAATAAACTGGCAATAAAGATTATAATTGAATTAATTATTAAAGCTTAAATATTTCTCACTTTGTATCCATCACACTGCCTGTTGTAATATAATAACTACTCTCAACCGCGAACAACTTGGTTAATAACTTATGAGAAATTTACGAATTCACAAGTTCTTAAACTGGTCCAAACTTTAAATCAAAATTCGGGAAAAAGTCTCGCAAAAATCTGTGCCTACTTTTAGCTGATTGTCTATATTTATTCGCGGTAAATACGGACGCTATACATACCCTAGCGATCTTCTGTAATTCCTCATAACAAAAAATGTTTTTGATAATCCCAAAAAAGTACCGTAGAGTACTATGATAAACATCCTGTAAGTTGTTTTGCAGCCCCAGCCTGTTTTTGTGTGCTCTTATTTTTGAAGTACCGCATGATACTTTATTTTTAAAAATATTTTGTAACGAGCTGTAGACACTACTACTGAAAATAATTCACATATATATATATATACATACACATAAGCTCATTGAATAATTATTTTTTAATGGCAATGTATTAAATTCATAGCTCTGCGCGGTAGTTGATATACCATGGCACTAAAAAAATTACTGCAGTCACCAACGCTATGAATTTAATACATTTTTTTTAAAGGATGTTCACAATAAAGCGAGCACTTTTGAAATTAACCTTAGAAAAAAGTCACTGCTCCTACCTGCATATATTTTAAAGGACGCCCTGAGTGACATGCACACAGTGAAGTTGGAAACGATGGATGGGAATTTGTTCCGTATCTTAACGTCGAATAAAAAGTGTTAGGTAACCATTTCTGATAATTTAAATTATTTCTTTCGCTTGCTGTTTATTTTTTTAAATACACCAAAGTCTAAAGATTAGCAGGTTTGTAAAATATTTATTTTCCTAACAATTCCACTGTTTCACTTGACCGACACATGAATAAAGTGATGCCCATGGCAACGTTAATCATACATAAGATAGAAGAATTAACAAAGTGATTACAAGTAGATCTTAAGCAGGGCTTTTGAAAGTGCTCATTTTACCGTGATTAGCCTATAATAGGAATTCCATGCAAAGTACAGAATATGCGCGTAGTTAGGTGACTTGATCAAATGCTAAACGCATAATTAGAAATCAGTAACGTTTATTATAAATATAAGAGTTTTATTTAGTGTTATTGCAGATACGTTTATTTTGTAACTAATGGTTAAAAATAATATTCTAAAAATAATAATTCTATACTATTTCAGCGTTACCTCAAGATAGCTTATTTCAAATGTTAATCAAGTACTGGTTCATTATGTTTCAGAACTTTGCAAACCGACTTTATGTTAACCTTAATACTTTATTAATATTGACTGTCGTAAATTCATCCCGATGGTAATCTAACATGTTCCACATGGATTATCGTTCACCTAATTCGAATCAAAGTTCTAGCCAGGAGCGTGAAGTCTGTTACGACAAAAAAAACACCTTATACAATACCACTGGATACGAATTGCTGTAGTACATTCGGGGTTTCTTCTGCATTTTTGATTTTTGAATTAAACCATTGAAAAAAAACTCCCCGTGTATGACGTGTTTAGTTATGTCCTAAATACGCCCTGTATCACAATCGTTTTATACTTGTGTTCATAAAAGTTACTCTTTTTTCCTGTTAAATTGAAATGTTATTGATATCTTATATATAAATTATGATGCTTCATTGATAAATAATTTGAATATAAAAAACGGGGAGAAAATAGGTATGTTGGTAACGTCTAGTGAGAAACAGTTCTTATACAAAATATCATTACAACTGAGTGCGCGCGAATGTGGCGCGTTGTCCCTCTGGTGTAATTCTCCAGACATGTTAGGCTTAGTTTGCACGAGGGGAGGAATATCGTGGAAGTAGAACATTAGCATGGTTTCAGAAAAGTCTGAAGTAATCGTGAATGGATTATACCGAACAGTTTCTTGCCGTGAAGTAGACCTATGTTTCCTACGTCGGAATGACTTGTGAGGCAATGATGTTCATGTGGTAGTCTAAATCCCAGTTTCTAGGATGGACTTAGCAGATGAAGATCCATAGAAGCTGGCAGCTGTGAGAAAATGTGATAAACGTGCAATTACAACCATGCTAGGTTAAAAACTTTCGTAAGAAAATCTCTTATTTTATCAGAATATAAGGGGAAAATAAAGCAAAAGTGCGGACAAATACAAGTCTATCATGGTTTTTAATTACTATTACAACTACATGCCTCCAAAAAATTTCGAAATTCATCTAAATAAAAAATCTTGTCTACTCCGTTTACTTGCACATTAAAACTTAAATACTATATTTACCAATAATACGCCGAGTGCTGTGTTTTGAATTTTGTAAATTCCCGTATGTTACGTCATCTGTGACATATATAAAATTGTTTCATCTTCTAAAATTATAGTTAAGAAATTGGAATAAAAGCATACGCGCATAAAGTCTAGTCTTTCACCCATTTATATTCATGTAAAAAAGTGAAGTAGGCTTAGTGTTACTAGGTCTGAAAACCTGAGGTAGGCCTATTTCACACGAGCCTCGCAAAGTGAGTGCGTAAAGAGTGACAAAATATATTCCACCAAAACAACTTTTTAAACATCGTATTTTAGTATACTGTATATATCTTTTGCTATGTTTATATTTATAATATTACGGAGAAAGCAATGATAGCTCAAAATTATGCAATTACCTTTGTAATGATAACTTCATGTTATAGGTCACTAGCAGTAATCAAAATTTGAATTGTTGAGCACAAGTTAATTTAATGATTTTTTTTAACCAAGTTATTTCGTAAAATATTCCTATGGGAAATTAAAACACGTATAGTAGTTTATGAGGAACATTTGCGTATAAAACATGTATAGTAGTTTATGAGGAACGTTTCGTATAAAACTACCATGCAGGAGGTTTATCAATGTACTTTCAGCATACATTTTATTACAGAATTTAAGTAGTTTGGCAGATTAGAGTAGAATTTCGTTCCGAGATTACATTAATAGAATTAGATTGAGCATACATGTTCCATATGAAAAATGTCGCACATAAAAGTATTACAATGTTTTTAAGTTTATAATTGTGGTGACGATTTAATAAATACAATTTCACGCCATCGTTTAATCGTTTTAAGTTTTAATGTATTGTGAAAGTTAAATATCTGTGAATAAGGATATTACTCTCTTCAATATTGTTTTTAAAGACGCCTCTGGTTTTTATTTTTTAGTGCATTTTGCGTTGCGTTGGATGTAAAAAGTGTAATCACAGATGTTTTAAAAAATTAAGTGCGTTTTATCCGCGGTAGATCTTTTTTTCAAACATATTTATACGAAATATAATTTTTCTGTTCATGTCGATGGATAATTTAACTACATCCTGCCTACTTCCGTTGCAGAATATTTGCAACTAGCTAATTCATACAATTATTGGATAACATTACGCAAACAATTTATGAATATATTCCGCCTGCTACTTTTTTTTTCCCGAACAAACGGAAAGAGCCCCCTATTTTACAGTGCTCATGCAATAGGACAGCATTAAATTAATGCGAGCAGAAAATCGTTTAGTAAAGCGCATGATTTTTGTGTTGAAACGTTTTCAGTTCCTGCCCGATTGTTCAGTCTTTACTGAATAGTTTCCATGCACGTCACGGTCTTAAAGAATTTGTAATATCTGTTTTCTATGACCTAAACCTCAGTTGAAAGCGCAAATAATTATTTCAGGAAGAGATAAAATGTCCCCTTGATTTCGTCTGTTAATTTTAGCATTGGAACATCTCCGCCGTAGCACGCGGGTGGTTTATCGTCATTAGAATGTAACTAAACGAAAAATCTTCAAAAATTACGAAAAGGAGTCAGAAAAAGTTAGCGATATTCCAACACGGAGACAAGAAATTTAATTATGTACCAACAGCTTAGGTGGAGAAAAGCAGACCGGTATAGTGATGAAAGGAAAGTTAATCATCGAAAATTTCGCACATAAACATGCACGATGGTAACAAATGAAAATACTCGAAATGACCTTACCATGTTCCTGTTTAATCAGTAAACATATGTACAATACTACCTGATTACCATCCCTGACAAAAAAAAAACATTATATTTACGAACGCTTATTAAAAATAGTGACGTTGTTGATGTTTCAATACTATGGTACATAAGGAGACTTACGTAAAGATAAATAAAGTTGTAATAAATTTATAAATTATTGCTACGATCTTTCGAAAAAGATTATCCCTAGAAAACAGCGGCTGCTTATATATATTATGGTAATTTTATTTGTTATACATTTGTAGATTTAGTCTATGTTCGTTATTTTAGATTTTGATGGGAATGTTAATAATATGTTGACTTACTGCTAATATTATCCATAGGCACAAGATTGCAGATTATTAGCACCGTAATTTTTGTTGGTAGAAAGGGTTTTTTTCTGTGAAGTTCAGACTGTTTGCGCATATGTGGAAAGAGATGTTTGTAAACTTAACTAATGACTGAAGTGATAAGAATCGCATGTTAGCAGATGTAATGCAGTTTTGCCACACTGAGGTCACGACATCATACAAACGTAAACATGATTTCAACGAATGCTGATAGCAAACTATTTGAATTCCTGCCGTACATCCGAGAACGCTTGGTTTTTCCACTCCGTGATCCGGAAATTCACAACACTGCAGAGGCTAAACGCTGCGAGACAAGATAAACTGACAAGGTCTAGCAACACGATATTGCGTAGGCTTCAGCATATTTTCAGCATTTACGACCAGCAACAAATCAGAAAATTAAACACTCAGTGGACTAACTCAAGACGTTATGACAGTTACAGGATTATTCACGGTAAAGTGATCCCTTCTGAAAGCCCCCATATTTGGAATAATAAAAAATATATATATTTTTTATTGTAGCCTTAGACGTAAGCTTACAAGTGTGGTGGAATGTACACTCTGTGTTTATTACTTACATGGCAATATTTATATTAAAATATGTTCAAACCATAAGAAGTGGCTGAAAGGAAAAAGCAACTAGGGCGTCAAAAGTTCTCACTTTACAGTGAACAGCCTATATTTGTCAGTATTCTTTATTTTTACTTATTATAATACACTAAAAGTCACGTAATCCGGATACAATTCTGGCCGTCCCGAATTAGTTCTGTAATCCTTTGTGACATGAAGTATTCCTGAATTCTCTCTCATTCTTAAAGCTTATTTCCGAAGTTAATTGTACGAGACTTCCAATTATTATGATCGAGTTCAAAATCATGAAAAAAAAAGTACAATAATAAAAATATTTTTTAGTGAAATTCACCATTGCACAATTCCGTTGTGTATTAATGTGTCAAATGTAAAAAATTAAGTTGTTACATACCTCCTGCTATAACTCTCGCTTAGGAAGTGCATTTCGTAAACATTTAATTACTGCAAATATGCTTATGTGCCACGTATAAATCATCATTTGCTTGCATAGATAAGAAATGAAAGTAAATATTATTGTTTCAGTTGTGATAGTAACAATGTATGACATATGTACGTCTTTTCGCACAGCGTTCGTATTGTTATCGCAGTTAAGGACAGTTACTTCCCTAATAATGACGGAACCGTGTGTAAGAAGTAAACTATTATGATTTATTATAAACAAAAATTATTGTCGCGAAACAAGCGTGGCTGCATTATAAGCCAATAAGTGGAAATTTTTAGGAGCTCAGGAAAATATTAATTTCTCTGCTTGCGGTAAAGGTCAGACGAAAAAGGATAACACAAATCTGGGGGGGTGGGGGGGGGGGGGAATGTAGGAAACATTCATGCTCGGCGGTATGTCATTACGGAAGCCAAATTAATGAAGACAGAATTATATAGATTTTACTAAAACCTCCTAAAAAAATTTATAAGCCTATATTATTACGTTTCAAGGCTATTCTCCGTACACGTATAACTTCTTTCTACTGATTTCAGAGCTGAGAAAGCTCAGGGAATTGTGAAATATTTTTCTCCTACGCACTTATGTTGCACTAATTATTAGTGTTACTCAGGTTGAAAGGTGTCCCATGTCCCAATCTCAAGTCTCCCCCTAAACGGTTCCTCATAATTGATATAATAATGAATTTACTCCCTGAAATTTGCAGAAATTCTTTGTTTCCCGTCACTATACCGGATTCATACTAATTAATGACAATGTACGATTATAGAAAATTTACATTTTAAGAGTTGTTTAATATTTTTGTGCGTAATTTTAACTGTGTGTAATCTACTTATTGTAAAAAGTCCAGAATAAATTTAAATTTTACTAATGTGTTATCGACTTTTAACAACAAGCAGATAACACGCAATTAAAATTACGCACAAAAATATTAAATAACGCGTATAACGTAAATTTTCTATAATCACACATGAATCCGAAATTATGACGCGAAAACGAATAATTTCTGCAAAAGGCGGCCGAAGCCGAGACTTAAATACGCTGGTTGCAGCACAGATATCAGTACTATGCAGACAAATCACGCTAGGAGCTGGTATCGATAGATATCGATACCACGCCGGGCGGTGTAATCGAGCGGGAAGATGAAGAAGAGCGCGCTGTTTTGACAGCGGACGCGAAGGCGCTCCGCTGCGTCATGTCGCCGCCACATACACACACACACACACACACACTCGCGTGCTGACAAGCGGACATGAATCACTCGTACGTCGGGCGGGCGGGCGATGCCCAAACACGGCCGTGCACTCACCATCGGCTCCTCTGTATCCATGGTCGCTGCGGCGGCTGTCAGCTGCGCCGAACCAGCGTCCACGCGCCGGAAGTCACCTCCACAACGACGACGCACACGCGGGGGAAGCGACGTCTTGATCCGACAGCGTCGACGCGGCGAACAGTCAATTTAAAAAATTAAAAAAAAAAAAAAATTCGCATTCCTGAGCGCGGCGCGACTTCGAGGAATCGGTCTCCGGCCGACGACGTCTAGGACCGCACGCTGGACCGAACGGGATTGGAAGAGAAGACGTGGCTAAGGAAGAAGAAGGAGAAGGAGGAGGTGATAGGGAGGGGAGAAAATATATCAGGGTGGAGTCGCAGTGGACAGATGTGTTTCGTTTGTGCGGGGGCTGGAACTGGTTGTAGTCGGGGACGGGAAGGGGGATAAAATGTGTGTAGGCGCGAAAAGCAGTCTTCTTCTTCTTCTTCCTCGTCTTCTTGTTGTTGTCCGGGCCGTGCCGGTGTCCGGCGGCGAGAGCGAGTAAGTGCGCGGCCACTCGCATGAATGGGCGCGCTACGACTGGGGGGGGGTCTGGCTTCGTCGCGTGGCCGCCCGTTGACAACAGATTCATCTCATTGCCGCGCGGAGGGGGGCAGGGGATAGGGGGGCCCGCTTGGCCGACCTTCCCCGCCGAGACACTACATGCACACAACGCGCGCGCGATTTTCCGGCATCGACGCGTGCGTCTTCCACGGCGACGGCACACGTCGTGTAGATGTAGGTTGTCCACGGTAGAGTGAGCACTTTTTAAGAGGCCTATCTAGCTGCGTGTCAAAGGTCAAGTAGAGAGGGAGCGATACGGGCGACACTTAAGGGGAATCAGTCCCCACCATCTTGGATTTTCGGAATTTCCGCCCTAAATTGCATCACAGGTATTTTATTTTATTTTGGGCGTCAACAAAGCGTAGTACACTACATTGCACTTGTTATAAAATGTGTATTGCTATAGTCTGTTACCGGTAAAGTGAGCACGTTTTAACGCCCTCCCAACAGGCATTAACCGCTAGATATATATATATCTATTAACCGCAATATATCTTATTGCAGCCTCAGGCAATACATTTTGAGGGTGGTGAAATGTATACACTGTGTTTATTGCTGTCATTGAAATGTTTATATTAAAAAGCAGCAGGAAGATAGAAATTGGATGAAAGGAAAAATTTAGAAGGGCCTTAAAAAGTGCTTACTTTACCGTGAACAGCCTATAGACTACTGTTGTCAGGACCGTTCCTGTAACCGAGAGCAAGACAAAATTATTTATTTATTGCCTGCAATCACTAGTCAAAAAATAATCAATTCTATAGAGATGTAATAATTTTAGTAAGCTTAAGGAGCTATTATTTATGTCATGCCGTGGGAAAAATTCCAATAAATTTACTTAAATGGAACTTATAGCAAAATTAATGAAAATCCAAGATGGCGGAGACTGATCCACCTCATCGCTCCTACGCGCAAGGCGTGCAGTGTTTCCGTCCTAACGCTTTACTGTGTAAACTAGATCAGGAACTGTGGGGTTTTATTACACGCGACGAAAGTACACATATCAAAAACTACCTGTGTATAATCGTACTTTTCTCTTGCCGCTTAAAGAAACTTCGTAAGCAAGCTTTAAAAATGCGATATTTGCCACTTTCACGATTTTTTTCTCCATTTATACGCTTAATATGACAAAAGTAAAAAGATAGTGACATTAACAATTCTTTTTATCCTTCTTTCTAGCAAAACTTCATGTTTCCAGAACATTTATTTGTCGAGACACGCGTTTAGGCGTAAACAACAATTTCACAGAACAGAAAACGTTTCGGTACATAGGACCCTTTAGGCCCCGCAAAATTTTTCCTTTCAGTCAATTTCTATGTTTCTCCCACATTTTAAAATGAACATTGGCATGTGACTATTAAAGAGAGAATATATTTTTCACCACTCTTAAATCTTAACGTATGAGACTGTAATATAATACATTTATTAGGGGTTTATGCCTGTTGGGAGGGCCTTAAAAAGTGCTCGCTTGACCGTGAATATCATATAGCAAGGAGCATACGTAATCCGCTCACGGTTACTTCAAACTTTTCTGAAGCCCTGCGCCGAAGTTCTACTTCCAGGATATTCCTCCGCCTCATGCAAACAAAGCTCACCCAAGTTAAAATTTATTCTGGTCAGGTTAGGAACAAATCGTGATTCCTTATGGGAGAGCTGGGTACAAGGGAAACAAAGACAGACGACACGTACACGCAGCCTCACAGACAGGAAAGTGATCTCATAACCCTTTCTTTCCTTCGGACAGTAGGCTAAAAATAGCGTAGGCGTCAGAAAATGCTTTACCACTAATTATTAAACTACCGTTTTCAAAAACATTCAAATGTAAAGTTTATTTTTAGCCTACTTTCAAGAAGAAGTAAAAAAAAAAAAAGGCTTATATCATTTTCCTGTCTCTCTCTCTCTCTCTCTCTCTCTCTCTCTCTCTCTCTCTCTCTCTCTGTGTGTGTGTGTGTGTGTGCGCGTGTGTGTGTCTGAGATCTTATCCGAAATGACAAATTCGTTATTTTGTAATTTGTCATTTCGTAAGTTTAAATTCGGACGTTGTCGACAGTCGTTTGTTTAGAACTCGGGGCAACGCGTTTTTCCACTAATTTTTTTCTCAATTTAACGCTTAAAACGGGCGTAATATTCATATACAATCATCACTGGGATACTGTGAATACGTTAATAAATAAGAAAATAATAAATAATGCAATAACGACCTTAAAAATTTTTTGTTGCGAAATATATAAATAAAGCACAACACTTACTTGCATTTTAAAACATGCCTAGTGTATTTTTTGAACAGTTATTTGTGTTAAACACATTTTATTTACGTATTCGTGCATGTATTTTGAAGGTAAAAATCAACATGGCGCTGATTTTGTAATTTTGTACTTTTGCTTGCATCTGCTAGATACAAAATATGAAATACCAAATGACCAAATATGTCACCATTTCTGTATACAAAATTGAGTCACGTGATCATTTTGTCAACAAAATCTGCCATTTCGGATACGGCCTGAGTGTGGCTCTGCGTATATGTACCTCCTTTTCATTTTTGAACGCATCATCCGAATTTCACCAAAAATATACATATATAACTTATTAATGATCACGCCGGGCACTTACTTTTAAAATGGCGACTGTTTAAATTGTTGGGGTGGTATGTTATATCTCGGGAGCCATTCAGCCGATTGAAACAAAAATTTTGTTTTCTGCCAGAGCAATTAATAATCATTAATATTTGAGATGGATAGTGCTATCGGTCTGCCATTTTCGAAAATAACGCCACATGTAGAAAAAAATATTTTACATAATATCACAAAAACTGTTAACCAATCGTCACCCAATTCAGCACGTAAATAATATTATGACAGGCCAAGTAAACGCAAGTGACTGAACTTGTTTATCTACAAATATTTATGGTTTATTTGGTATATCTACAATTAAATCTAACCATTTTCAACCAAATTTTGTACGCTGGAAGTATATATTACAAGCATTATATACACTCACACATAGCCAAGCAACTTTTGTTGGCTATTTTGTAAAGATAACGCCCCACGGATAAATAAAGTGTTCAAGTCATTTCTCGGAAATCATTTAACCTATTCGTACTAAATTTGGCAAACAAGTAGTATTGCAGTATGTGGTGCAAACTGGTATTTTTTAAGTAGGCGAGGCACTTATTTTCAAAATGGTGGTTGTATAAATATTCTAGCACAGTATTCTTATTAACGAAACAAATTCCACACTATCTTTGTATGCTGGCAGTATCAATTACAACCATCAGATTTGTCTATACAGAGCCTCGTTTCTCTGCAGTTTTGTGATATAGCCCCGCAATTAATTATATCGTTTTTATGTAATTTCTAGGGAAACAATCAACTCATTCTTACCAGATTTGCCAAAGGAGTTGTACTGTGGTAGGCCATACTAATATAGGTATTTTTTAAAAGTACAACACACTTATTTTCAGAATGGCGGCTATAGAGACTATCTAGTGTTGTGTGCTATATCTATAAACTATGTAATATAATTTATCTTAAATTTTAATACTGGCAGTATACAATCATCGAATGTGATAATACATAACTTTTTGTCCTCCATTTATGAATATCATCACATGAAAATTATAAAGGTTCCATGCCATATCTAGCGAACCTATCAACCGATTTCCACCAAATGTTACACGCAAGTAAGGTAATGCTACACTATGGTGATTGTGTAAACTGACATGTATCACGCAAGTAAGGTAATGCTACACTATGGTGATTGCGTAAACTGACATGTATCACGCAAGTAAGGTAATGCTACACTATGGTGATTGTGTAAACTGACATGTATCACGCAAGTAAGGTAATGCTACACTATGGTGATTGTGAAAACTGACATGTATCAGGTGTGGCAGTCCTTTTTTTTTTTAATGGCGTTAATATTAACAGTTTAGTTTAGAATGTTGTATTTATGAAAAAATTAAAAATGTCCAACCGAATTTTTTACACTAACAGCATTCATTAGAAGCATCAATTAAGCACACAGAGATACAGGTTTTCCACTCTATTTGCAAGACAGTGCCTGTTGAAAAACTGCACATTTTCCCTTACGTCTGAACAGTTGAACTAATTTTCACCAAATTGTGCACCCCATCATAAATTCTACAGAAAGCCATGTAAAATTTCATAGTTTGAATTGGTCAGACGACGATGTTCAAAATGACGGCTTAATAAATAATTTAGATAAGTTTGCCGCATATATAAAACAATTTAACCAAATTCAACCAAACTCTGTATGTTGACTCTATATATATATATATATATATATATATATATATATATATATATATATATATATATATATATATATATATATATATATATATATATAATAACCTGCATGGATGATGCTACGATTACTGAAAGTTTTTTTACATTTTTATATAAGGTTTATACACGAGTATACACTAGTGATAAGTAACCAAGTGATGAGGGTCGGGGAATTTTATACCTTTCGAGAAATAAGCTTCACAAAAGAAAATTGCATTCAGATTGGTACAGACTATAAACTTGAGCCAGATAGCGTGTTAGTAGAATTGATTACGAATTCATGCAAACTCCGTTCTGTTAAAAGCCTTTATCGCCTGCGTGACTGTATTTTATTGAAAAACCCGTGATTCTTTTGCTTGTACTGTAACAAAGTTGCTTCTGAACGTGATAGTTTTATCACCTCCATCGTTTATACGTTCCAGAGAAGAACTTAAATTGCACAACGAAGTTTCCTCACTTAAACTGCCATGACTCGCCCACTAGACGAACGTATGTACCAAAAGAGGAAACGGGTTTGAAAACTCGACGTCACAAAAAATCATAGGTCGTGTAGTTTGTGTTTTCCACAGTGATGTGACCACTTTTCCAGAGAATGAGCGTTTAACTGATCGTTTTGAAATATAAAAAAGGACACTTGAACAAAAACTTTGAATTTGTGAGCCTTTTTAGTGTTTCCAAGACTTTATCCTGATCTTCATGATAGACAGAACCTGACAGCTTCTCAAGGTCACATTACCTGAAGGAAATATTTATGCTCTGAACAAAAAGATGTTTCAACCGGAGGGAATTGTAATTGGCTAGCCATGCGCAGGTGGTTCGACCCTGCCGGCAAGGTCGGGGCTAGTAGTTCTTATCATGTATAGGCTATTTACGGTCGAATGTGAACTTTTTAAGACCCTGATAAAGTTTTCCTTTCAATTAATTTCTACCGTTCCGACACTTTTTAATGTGAACATTTCTATACGACTAATAAACACAGTGTATACATTTCATCACTCTCAAAAGTTAACGTTCAAGGCTGCAATCAAATGTATTTATTAGGGGTTAAAGCCTCTTGGGAGGGCCTTAAAAAGTGCTCACTTTACCGTGAACAGCCTGCAGTTATTTTTTTATGCCATTCGCTCAGATGCTGTAACGGAACTGAATTGTTTCGAGTGATCAAAGTTGATGTAATACTTGTCTCTCACCACGGCGAGCCGGGTTCAATGCCCGACAGGGCCACGTCCGGATTTTCGCATGTAGGAAACGTGGCGGGCGTTGCCATTTGATTTTCTTTTACGGTGCATCTTGAGCTCAGATTGCAGTAAAGAGTAGATGACGCGCTCTGTTGCCAGATGGCTGCCAATTACCAAGAGACAAGAAGTCACGCTGTGTCGAAAGAGTAAGTACATAAATACAGAAATACGTATCGAGTACGGTCACGTTATTTAGAATTGTATAAATATATCATTGTTTGATTAGCTACACACTGAAATCTGAGAGTGAGACGCCGTATTATAGACGCTTACGTTCCTCCCACAATTTCAATCTGTCGTTGTTCCATCTTAATCTAGTTTTTACTGCCATCGGCACTGAAAACTTCAGGTGTTTAACGCGGACCTAATACTTACATCAATCACTCTACCCAGTGTCCAGGCTACAGTTCCTGTCTCCTCACATCTGTGAGGGTTTTTGGTGGCCTGGCACATTAAGATGAATGTCACGCATAAAAAATTTAACTCCACAAGTTTACGTCTGCAAGCCGCATAAGACGGTCTTCAAAGACTCCGACAATGCCCTATCCCTATACTTGAATGCTTTGTCAGTCAGGTGTTCAATTATCGAAAAACCATTACACTGTAAAAATAATATTTTTAAATTTGACGAAAAAAATTCCTTTGTTTGTTAAAAAAAAACTTTATAAAAATACAGTAATGCCCTTTGTAAACTGTATTCTGTGTAACGTTACAAGATCTGTGATTATAATTCTGATAGAAAATGTTTATAGTGACCAGGAATCACTTTCAGTCACGAAGTCAAAGTTACAAACTACTACATTTTGTGATAATTGTTCCACCTAAATCAAATGAATGTAATGACGTACTATCGAATAATTACCATTGAATTTGAGGGAGGGGGAGGTGGTTTACTTTAAATGCTATTTCGGTGTAAAAAAACTTCATTCAGTTTTACTTGATAAGCTAATGCCATCACACTGCTATGTGTATTTCTCCTGCCCAGTTGTTTTCACAATTGTTGGTTTTCGCATTGTCAGTAACTGTCACTGCGACACAACTCCAGCTGTGTAACAGTTCAATCCAGCCGCAGACTTAATGTCCTTCTGAGGTGCAATGAATGCCTTAATCAATATCCGCAATCCACCGCAAGATGTGAGCTTGCTACGTTAAGTTGAGAGAGTTTAGAGATTTCGGCTGCTCTTAACAAGATCTTGCGAGCCGATGAGGGTGAAATGAGGTGAGAATGGAGCAGCGTCGGAATGCAAGGGAGGGGAAAACGGGAGATTCCCGACCAGCGACATTGTGCGGCATGATTCCCACTTGAAAAAAGTAGTCCGGGAGTGATCCGGTCGGGGATTGAACCCGGTTCGCCTTGGTGGGAAACTTACTACGTATTTGCCATGTGAGATGAAGTGGTCGTGTGAGATAGAGTGGTGGAATTTTAATTTGGAAATAGCATTTTCGAGTCACTTATGCCGAAAATCATTTTTTATACAATCAAGCTGTTTTCAAGAGCATTATAAAAAACTTGGTTTCTACTTCGAGATAATGTAAGTTTAAATACAAACTTTAATTTGTAATACTAATCAACAAAACTTTTTTAGGGCTACATAATTTTTTTAAAACAAATAATTAAATAAATTTTTTTGAAGAAGTGCACAATTTTTTACAGTGTAGTTACGCGTGCGCATAAGTCAGTGGATTAAGCTTTAGAAGCCAAATTGTGTATTTCTTCCTTTCCATAAGGAAGTACGTATGCAAGATCTAATCATGTGGTCTTATAAGACGTCTGAACATGACACCACCGCGACTCCGACAGTGAATAGATACTCTTAGAAGCGGTTAGAAAATAGGTGGCAAATACGGGAAAAGCTGAAATGCCTCAAGAGCTAGACTTATTTGTGTGCATATGTACATACACATATACCTATCTATAGTCTGTTCGCGGTTTCTTCACACGTTTTGACTCGAAACATTGAAATTTCACCCCAAGCAAGATGTGTTTGATACTTTCTTGGTTATATCTGGGTCCCTGAATGAGAGTTGTTCACACCCAATACCACATTATACTATCTTCCACATCATTGCTCATAATAAAACGAGCTCAACAACAAACTTAATAGTATTCGACGCATTGTGCAATTCATCTTCTGGTTCTCCACTAAATGATACCCTTATGGCTGGACTTACTGTGCAAGATGACCTGTTTTCAATTGTGACGAGATTTAGAAGACACAAATTTATAATAACAGCCGGCACTGAAAAAATAAATAGAAAAATTCGGGTATATCCTGAAAACATGTATTTACAGAGAAAAACCTGTAAGGATAACCCTGGAGAAAAGATTCGAATTACAGGCTGAAAACTGTCTCTTATGGAACAATGAATGCTTTTTTTTTTTTTTTGCTACATGAAATATTCAACAGTTGGCAAGAGAAGAAGCAAAAAACTTCCCTAAGGCATCAGAATTACAATCGGAATACGTAAAACGACGATGACTTGCAAACAGGAGCAGATCCTGAGGAAGAAACAAGGGAGATACAAAGTCAGTTTAATGTCATGTTACAACATGGTTGCTTCAAGTTGAGGAAATTTTTTCTAATGAACCACGAATTTTATCACACATTTCTCCAGAAGACAGAGAAAAATGCCACAACTTCTGATCAAATGATTCAACAATTAGAAGTATGTGTCTCCTGGGAAATCCTCATCAAAACTTATTCACATGTTTCATTCATAATAATAATCAAGAGGAACATACTATAACATGTGGCACGAATATTGGACCCTTTAGTGTTTCTGCAGCAATTATTGGAATTTAAACTCGACTGGGATAAGTCGCTTCCAGCCAGTGTAGATTCAGCATGGAGACGATTTCAAAAGGAAATATCTTAAATTACCTCGGAATGTAACAAATTTCTCGCAGAGTTGTCGAAGATTATACTGAATTACTACTTTTTGGGTTTTGCGATGCTTCTGAAATAGGGTATGAAGTTTTCACCTACCTCCGAAGCTCTTTCTGTAGGGGTAGTTACATCAAGATTATTATGTTCAAAATCACGAGTATTTCTTCTCAAGAAACAAACTCTACCTCGATTAGAGATTTGTGCAGTAGTCTGGCTTGCACAAAGAGTAAGGGAAGCCTAACAGTGGACTAAAATTCAACCCATTTTCTGCACAGATACTACAGTAGCACTTCTCTGGTTAACACTTCCATCATCACAGTGGAAAACTTTTGTATCCAACCGTGTTGCAGAAATACAAATGCAGAATCTCAATTGTGTTTGGAGACATATAAACAAACAAGATTCCTGCAGATCACATTTCATGGGGATTGACAACAGTGCAAATATTAAACTTGAATATGTGGTGGCGAGGTACATCATGGTTGGAAGATGAGGTGGATGACCATGCTGTCGTAACGTTTCCACTGATAGAAGAAATACCAGATAAGTGGAAAGAAACCATTGTTTTGGCATCCGTTCAATCACTCAACATAATTGACAAATTTCCATCTTTCTCCAAGTTAAACAGAGTAACTTCCTACTGTCTTCGATTCATCCACAACACAAGAAATCCAGATCTTAAGATGCAAGGGCCATTATTAGTTCTAGTCTTCCAGCATGCGCAAATATGTCTAATAAAGATGGCGCAGACAGAAGTCTTCAGCAAGGAACTACACACTCTCCCCAGGGGACAGGAGGTTCACAAACAGATCAAAATGAAGAATCTGAATTCATTTCTTGATGAAAACAATATTATCAGTGTAATCGGAAGGATTAAAAATTCAAACTTAGCACATGACCAAATACATCTCCTATCGTACAACCAGCAAAAAATTATTTGACTAAGCTAATAGCTAATTATGAACATTTGAGACTATTAGATGCAGGACCACAGCAATAGTTTACTTCACTAAGGCAGGTGCTGGTCCTTAAATGGACATTACCTATGAAGACTAATTGTACACCAGTGTGTAACGTGTTTTAACCATAATCCTAGATCAGCAAAGCAAACAATGGGGAATTTGCCTTGAGAAAAGTAACCCCAAGTCGTCCATTCCTACACAGTGATGTTGATTTCTGTGGAGCAATCCACATAAGAACAAGCCACAGATGTGGCAGCACACTGATTAAAGCGTATTTTGCTATGTTTGTTATGTAACCAAAGTCGTCCATTCCTAAACAGTGGTGTTGATTTGTGTGGAGCAATCCACATAAGAACAAGCCACAGATATGGCAGCACACTGATTAAGGCTAATTTTGCTATGTTTGTTATGTAACCAAAGCTGTCCTCGTAGAGCTTGTAGGCAATCTAACCGCTGAAGCATTTTTAGTAGCTCTGAAGCATTTTATAACCAGATGTGGGAAATGTGCTCACTTAATACTACCAAATTCAAGGGAACAAATTGAGAACTCGAAGAAATTCACAAACTCTTGACTTCGCAGTGACACCAGACACAACTGCAAGAACTTCTACTGTCTCAGAGAATGCAATGATATTTTATTTCCGTATGATCCCGGACTGTGAAAGGCAGCAGTTAAGTTTATGAAGTATAATACTTAGCGCATAATAAGAAATATCTGCATAAGATTTAAAGAAACTTTCACATTATTGACACAAATTGAAGCACGCATGAATTATCAACTTCTTTACTCCCGTGTAATCAAAATGATTTATCTCCACTAACCCCCGGCCCATTGTCTTATCAGCAGTGCACTCACAACCATAATTTATGCTGATTTAAGGGTATTACCAACAAACAAACGTTCTAGATGGCAACATGTACAACTGTCGCAGCACTTCTAGGTATGTTGGCCCTGAGAGTACACTTACAGTCTACAACAAAGATCGAGATGGAGTGAACAGGTTCCGAACATACAACGAGGTGACTTGGTTTTACTGAAGGTCAACAATCTGCCACCTCTTCAACGGAACCTAGCTCGCATAGTGGGACTGCATTCAGGTGCAGATGGTTTGATGCGAGTAGCCACCATTCGCACATCAGCAGACGCCACCGATGATCAGTTTTGAATTGATCTTGATTGTCTCAGTATTAGTCACTAAATATATGTTGTATTTAAGGAATTTCGTCAAGGTGAGTGGCATATGTTGAGCACTTAGATATAATTTCCACCAAGAATAGTATTTATTAAGATTGCCAGAAGGATCTGTATTGCTATATTCTCTTTGGGAGCAAACACTACGCAACATAAATTAAAAAAAAAATGTACTTTGCACGCATTCGAGCAATCATACATTTTCATACAGCCAACAGTTTGGTTGATTTTAATTTCTATGCATCATAATATCGGCAAAGAACGCTTCAAGAATATAGACTGTACCGATTAATTGAGCACTGTTAATATCAACTTTGAAAAATGTCACTGCCTCTAGCTGCATATAAAATTTAACGGCTACACTGACTATTATGCGCCCAACTAAGTTGGTAACGATGGAGAGAAAGTAGTTTCATGCATGGCCTAACGTTGAGTTAAATGTGTTAAATAAAGATTTGTGAATACTGAAATAATTCCCTTTTCTTTCGGTTTTTAAATGCGTATGTAAAATATTTACTTTTCTAATAATTTCACATTTTCACTTGACCTATGCATGAATAACGTAATCATGCCCGGGGCAATGATAATTTTACATGTGGCGTAAGAATACACAATGTACATCCAAGTAGAACTAAGCAGTGGTTTCAAAAGTCCCCAGTTTACCGTGAACAGCCTATGAGTGTATTTCATCCAGTCTAAACTCCAGTTCCAAAGATGGGGGAGGGGGTCTAAAAACCCTTTAGCCATCCGCCTCTCCCCCCTTCAGTTCTCTTGCATCAACGTCTAATTGTACTATCGGAATGTAACGAACCAGCTTAGGGATAAACAGGGCAGGAGATCACACAGCAGTTGCCAGGCGAGGGATTCTATTCTCCGGCGCTATTGTTTTGTAACCGATAGCCGCCGTAACATTGGCTGAACGAACCGCAGCCAGTGGCACCGCATTCCTAGATCTCTGGGTCAAGTGGACTTGATTGTAGTGCAGATTCTTTCCTCTCGCTGGGTGTGGAGAGGCATTTCCGTAACCTGATTAGAGTGCACGGGACTGATTGTATTGTACTAGCCTGAAGCCCGCTACACACTGTTGACAGCTCTGTCCGTCCTTAATCAAGTACTTCAACTACAACGAAATTTTATTCATTCGTTACAATTTCATTACGCTGGGGAAATATACAGTAGATTGCCCGAAACTATTCAAAATTTGAAATGACGGATTTGTTGGAAAAAGTAAATGTGCATTGTTTCTTACTGTTGCAATTTCTTGTATCGCGACCGTATGGTGTGTTTTTTTAATCTATATCAGGCGACCAGAATGTGCTTTATTTTCGAAGCAGTTGTCGCAGCTTTCTTATGCCCGGTTGCACCAACATCTTCCCCGATCCGAGATCGAATGATCCTATTTCCTAACCAGGATCCAGTAGGATCTTGGTTACAATGTAAGAGTGTTGCACCACCGAAATTTCATGATTCTGGATCTCCGATGTCGATCTTGATTCCAAAGTGAAAGTTCGAGATTAAGTATGAGACAAATTTTGCTATTGGTTCGTACGGATTATGACGTCATGGAAGTAGGCGATTTTTCACTATAGATAGAACTAGATGTGCGATGTTTTATCTGTTTTAAGTGAATTATTGTTGTACAAATTTTACTGAATAATATTCAAGTGCGTATAATGTTGTTTTAATTTCCCAAGAAAACAATCGAACGTAGTTCTATCTGTTGGCATATTTTCAAACTACATTTGCCGACGATGGCTGCTGATCTCGGATCGAACCGCCGAAATTGGCGGTTCGAAATGAACTTCATCTCGATCTCCAGTCCAGCTCTGAACTCGAACTATGCAACAATTTTCTGGGTTAATCTAAGATCCGATCTTGGATCGAGTTTCGAACCACGATGGTGCAACCGGGCATTAGTGTTCCTGCATTTACACGATTTAAAAAATTTAGCACGTAATATCCCGTTTCCGTTCTATTTACGAAGTTAACACAATACAAGTTTCAAGTTAAAGTACAGACAATTTAAACACGATTTTCCAGCCCCTGTAAACGTTTAAATATCGTTTGAAAATAAATTTACTTCACCCAGGTAAGTATTTCATGTTCTTGTTTTTAAAACAAGCCATGGCCTTTGTATAAAATTTTCGTATCAAAAGAACACTTCAGTTAATTTATTCGTTTGCAAGAATGCACTCACACATTTTTTTTTTACATAACATTCGCATGCAATGCATCTTATTTTTGACAAAAATTATTAAATACAAAGAGCTTGGCTCAGTATACCGAGAAGAAGATTCGCCAAGCATAAAAATAAACTCATTTTCTTTCTATTAAGGAAAAAGATCCATTTGCATGGACTACAAAGACAAGAAATATTTCTATGCTCCTAGTCAACGTTAAATTTATTGTGATACTCGTGCACCACTTTTTTTCTTTTTGGTATTCGCAAGATGTTTTATGTGCAAGCTAACAGATGCGTGTTTCGTACACAATTGGTTTTAATTGATTAAATAAATGTTAATAACATTCCGTTTCTATCTTAATACTTCCCACTTGCCTCTGACTGGTTTTCGACAAAACAGCAGCTTGACAATTTTAGATTTTTCGAAATCGTTAAGTCAAGGATAGTAGATTCATTGAGTAAAGATATAGGCCTATACTAGAGTGGCCCTGGGATAGGAAAAAGCCTGACCAGTATTATGTGTTAGTTCCGCTGTTGATCCAGAGGAGCGCTAGTGTTCTCGGCGACGTCATCCGCGCGGTGTTGCCAGTTCGGTAACCGGTAAAAGTAAGCCATAACCCTGGCCACGGCTCACCCACGTGTTCGTTCAAGTTCTGCCAGAGGCGAACCTATCACACGCTAGTTACCAGCATTCGTTGCAGCTGTGAATACCCGACTAATGGTTTACTAGTGGCGGCCACGGGATGTGTTTCGTTTATGTCGTAGAGTTAGGTGTTTGTGGAAATGTGCGGCGATATCAACTACTGTTTGGTTATATTTACCTCTGCGAAAATTAATTACCATACATATACAACGGTCATTTTTAATTAGCATCTATTATTTTACTATAGTTTAGGTGTTCATGATAAAATACGAGTAGGGCCTACCGTTAATTACAAACGTCATGTTAATCATGAATGATGTCACATATAACAGTAAAACTTTTCGTTCCGTTCTTATGTTAAAGTAAATGGACAGGACATTATTGTTCAGTAATGGAGAAATATATGTTAGACGCACGACGGTCTACAATTGAACACAATATTTACAGTTTGGGGTCGTGATCTACTACGGTGACTGTTCGTACAAATAATCAGTACGTTCAATGTGTCGATTCAAGCGTCACTAAGGTTGTGTCCGAAGCTAAGAATGAACTTACTGTATGTATATAAGCATTCTCCACTCGGCTCGATGCGTGATACATTCCGACAGGCATGCTTATTTGCATCCTTTACAGTAACTAGTTAGCTGATATGATTCTGAACAAGTATTTTGAAGGAAAAAACATACTGAATATCTGCTGGAACGTAGATAGGCGCATAACTTTAGAATTATCAATCCATTAGGAGCGGTAGGCTGTTCACGGTAAAGTGAGCACTTTTCAAGGCCCTCCCAAAAGGCATTAACCCTTAATACATATATTTTATTGCAATCTCAGACATTAACTTTTGAGAGTGATGAATTATATACACTGTGTTTATTAGTCATATTGTAATGTTTACATTAAAAAGTGGCGGCAAAGTAGATATTAATTGAAAGGAAAAATTTACGAGGGTCTTAAAAAGTGCTCACATTACCGTGAATAACCTATATATGGAAAGCGCATGACAATGAAAGTGTTCCTATTAACGAATCATAGATTTTTTACAAGAAAGGAATATATATATTATATATAAAGTTATATCAATGTATATATATATATATATATGAGTCTGTAAACACAGTTATCGATAATGTATCATTGAAACTGGTAACAACTAGAGGTAAATTTCCTTTTAACACTAATGTTGGTATTAATAAGAATTAAATGTCGGATATTGATATAACTTTTTCACTCATGCATGCCTTGCCTTGTAAAAATATTGCCACTGTTCTTATTGCTCTGCATATTAACTACTAGGGGCCCCAGCCCGTGACAGTTTTTTTAGTATTGTCACGTGCCTAGAACAGTTACCATGTTAAAAAATGTAGTTATCATACAAAGACTGAAAAAAAAATTGCATAACCCCCTTCCACCCCTACTTTCCACACTTTACCACCCCCCCCCCTCCGCCACTACCGCCCACACTCCACCAACCACCTCCACCCAATTAAACACCCCCCACCATTCCACCCACCACCACCACACCCCAACACCCACCCCATCTTTAGTAATACAAAGACTGGAAAAATAGCACAGAGAGATAAAATTATATTTTATTTAATTCAACTTATAAGCCATACATTACCTTCATATCTCTATGCAATAATCTCTATGAATTAATACAAAACTTTCATAGGAAAAAATAATTTAAAAAATAGTTTTTAGGGTTGTGATGGTTTTCTTTGTGCGCCACTCTGAAACAGTATGGTCCTGTCGAGCACCACTGTGAAATAAATAACTCTGAAATATTTTAAGCCACCATGTTACGTGTGCCACTTTATCTGTCATACTCTCTGTGATAGTGTCTGTAAAAAAATGTAGATGCAAATCTATTTGGTGTAAGTTGTCAAAAATAATAATTATAATTATATGATTGATTTTGTGCGTCTTATTAATCGTGATGTGACCTTTGTCTTACCGCACTGGAATCAGAAGCTCTCTGGCGATGCTGTAAACCTCATGCCATAGAAAACACATTCCAACCTTCTCAGTACTTCATTTAAATAAAACATGTGTAACCTTGATACTTAAATTATTAATTAAAAGAAAAAAAATAAACTCAGACTCAAATATGTGAATAATTCAACAAGGTGCAAAACTAAATATGTGTGTGTGACAGAAATCGCTTTACTCAAAATGAAATTATGCTGTATGATAATTAACATAAATGACATACCACCATCCAAAGAAGACTAGGGGTAAATCAGAATGCAAAATAAAAATAAAATAAAATATTGAAAATTGCTGTGAAACTTTAGAGCTGCTTATATAAAAAAAATAATAAATCTTTTACTTGAGATTTCAGTTCAAAATATTAATCAGGTTCCACCGGAAGTAGCCTCCTCTGAATTTAAATTCCCAGAAAGTTTGGTAAGCTCTTACTTAAATTCTTAATTTTCTTGGATCACATTCGCTGATAATTCAATAAATGTTAAACGTCAATTCATCACTTTACTACCTTAAATCTTATATTTCACCAAATAAAATTACTCTGGATTTATACTGAAAGTTCAAAGTAAGTCTTTAACTCCTCATTAAATATTGCTCCGACTATACTATCTCATATGCGAAAGTTCGGGACTACTGGTTTAACATACTCGTGGAACTTACAGTCAAATCGTTGCAAAATCAAAACAGTAACTTTAATAAAATAAGTTCACGTTCCTTAAAGTTCAATAATTGAAAAACTGTTGATTTACTAAAGCTTTCCATACGTTAAATTGCATTGGCGTCACCTGAGGTCCTCCGGCGCTATCTCGTTGCATGGCACCGGCGTCGTAGTCTCGGCGTCCTTTTCGCCTCGTCAATTTAACACTCAAAATAATTATCTACGACTTAGCCTACAGCCTCTTCTTAAATATTGCTCCAGCCACTACCAAAACCTTTACTTCTGGGAGTATAATTCTAAAATAAATTTATGATGGCGTTGGAATATCAGAAGTAAAATCCCAACGGAAATTTAGACGCCTTACATTTTCAATGTCTTTCCCAGAAGCCCCTTCTTCCGACTTCCGGGGTGTAAACCTTTCATTCCAGAAAGCCGTAGTGGCCTAGAGTTATTCCAAGTGGGCCCGCAGTGACTCAGTGGATAGGTATATATATAGTGGGGCCGCAGTTACTCAGTGGCTAGAGCACCCAACAAGGGGGCCACAGAAGCTC
This sequence comes from Dryococelus australis, assembly GCA_029891345.1. Taxonomy (NCBI): domain Eukaryota; kingdom Metazoa; phylum Arthropoda; class Insecta; order Phasmatodea; family Phasmatidae; genus Dryococelus; species Dryococelus australis. Next base: position 68,667,895 of record CM057003.1, on the reverse strand, counting down.
AGTGGCTAGAGAACCCAATAAGGGTACCGCAGAAGCTCAGGGGCTAGAGAACCCAATAGAGGGGCCGCAGTATCTCAGTGGGTAGAGAACCTAATAGTGGAGCTGCAGAAACTCAGTGGGTAGAGAACCCAATAGTGGGGCCGCAGTAGCCCAGCGGCTAGAGAACCCAATAGTGGGGCCGCAGCTTGTCAGGGGCTAGAGCACCTAATAGTGGGGCCCCAGTAGTTCAGCGGCTAGAGAACACAAAAATAGTGGGGTCGCAGCTGGTCAGGGACTAGAGCACCCAATAGTGGGGCCGCAGTAGCTCAGTGGGTAGAGACCCCAATGGTGGGGCTGCAGAAACTCAGTGGGTAGAGAACCCAATAGTGGGGCCGCAGTAGCTCAGTGGTTAGAGAACACAAAAATAGCGGGGCCGCAGCTAGTCGGGGGCTAGAGCACCCAATAGTGGGCCCGCAGTGTCTCAGTGGCTAGAGCACCCAAAGAGGGGCCCGCAGTAGCTTAGTGGATAGAGAACCCAATAAAAAAGTGGCTAGATCAATTCAAAGTTCTAAATATCATGCTAGCATAAAACATGTGCGAAGCGATGGCAGGGTGTAATTCAATAACTTCATTAAACCTGAAAGAAAAAATATTAGTATTTTAATCATGAAACTCTATTGAAACTATGGTGGGCTTTATTTTAATAACTTAAAAAAAAAATTATGCAAACGAAGTTGCACAGGTTAGCTAGTATAGGATAAATTCAATGTCACGACCGGTTTGTAGCAAATCACGACAAATACTGGTTATATTTATCCCGGCTCTTCAAGATCATTAAAGGTTAGAGAGTATACATTGTTAGGAACGTTGCTCAGTGGCGTTTCTCAAAAGGCAATGCCCCCATCCCACTCTTTATAAAAAGAAATATTAGGAATAACAATTATGACCTGCGTATAAATCGATTTTCAAAATAGTAGCTTATGGGCTGTAAGGACGCGAGACGTATACACATTCGCTTCCCCGTGTATGTGCGTATGTCATATCCCGAGACATGTAAAACACTTACGTACGTAGGCGAATGGGAGCGCTGTATGAGCGTGCAACTCATTAAGCAGAACACCTTTTGCAAACTGCGGGAAAAGAGCATTAATGATAACGGTTAAGGCTCAACTCTAACAGATGTTTGTTTTAAAGCGCCAATACAACTGTCATCTACTCATTATAACATTGGCATATTATTTAAACAAGGGTGTAGCCAATAATGTACTCTAGGTGGCGAGGGGGGGGGGGATTTCTTATATCAATTTTTGTCCAAGATACAAAACCTCTATAATTACACAATTATAGTTACATAGTTATTTATAATCAATTGCTTCATGTACAGATATGGAATCACACAATGCTATAAACATTCTTCATGTTCAAGGCAGATCACATATTCCTTGAATTAACATATAATATAACTTGTCATTTTGTTTTCAAATTTTATTTTCATTTCGATTTTGGGCGGATGGGGGGATATATCCCAATATATAAACCCCCATCCCGGCTACGCTCCTGTCTTTAAATGTGTATCTTTAATTAGCATAATAATTAATCTTGTGCTCTCCGTAATTAAACATGCTTTTACGGTTATATGGACTAAAAGAAAAAGAACTGTTAAAATATTAAACTCAAGGCTTTCACGTGTGCCTGTTACCATTACTCACGCTTTATCTACTTTAGAAAACAATCGATGTGATTAACAAACAACCACTGCTCGTCGACTGTACTGAGCCGTTACTTGGGTATTATTACTTTTAGACAAAGATAATCTTGAAATAAATATTTTCTAACAATAAACTAAGTTATAAACAGCCATAATGTGTCACATAAAAGAACTCGATACCCGTCGGAGATTCGAAATCCGAAACCTACGATTACGTGGCACAGACCTGCGCACTAACGCACTGAGCTACACAAACCACTCACAGTGCACACGTGTGATAAGATATTATATACAACATAAATCCACAGTTATAGCGTATTTTATAAAGTAGTGTTTATACTTTTATTATGACCGTATGAGTAATACGCAACGTTTCCCGTTACATATGCGTACATAATGTTTCATTTTGTTCATTTATATGTTTTACAGAAATTGTAATATTTTCGTAAACGAAATTATACGACGCGAGAAAGGAACTCGGGTGTCCGCCATCTTGTCTGTCCTAGTGTGTGGATATAGCAGACATCAGAACACTTTCTACTGTTGCGGAATTATGACTTGGATGGGGGGGGGGGGGGGGTAGAGATGGAGTATGAGTGAGAGAGAGGGTAGATGTCAATGTGGCAACTCCGCCGACATTCCTCACGCTCACGCCACGAAAATGGACTAGCGCGACGTGGTGTTCATCCCTCGAACTACAGCTGGAGTGGTCAAAAAATGTAACCTGGGGAAGTCCACTCTAGATATATCTTTACTCAATGGTAGGTTTTTACTTTGCCAGTTCTGTTGTGCCACGCTCCATAAGAAACAACACGTTGATGAAATCAAATAACCAAGTTTCCAATTGTATAACGGCCTTGACTAAGCAATCGTGGCTGCTAACATTATTATTGCTGTTCATACTGCCGTAATGCCACTTGTACAAATTTAATTACGGAATTTCGTAGGGGACTATGAATCGTATGCACTAGCCTCGACTCTCCCTTTCAGTGAGCAAGAAGTATGGCATGGTATAGGTTGTTCACGGTAAAGTGAGTACTTTCGAAAGCCCTCTTGAAAGAGAATCGCATTATGGGCTGCTCGATGGAAAAACCTCTGTGTTAAATATGCAAATGATCCACGTATGGAGCGACGATGAAATGGCTCCAGTGGATGAATGTCATTAGAGAGTGAATTAAAAAATAATTCTGCTTCTTCAAATACAGTACTGAATGTGTATGTGAGACACAGAGAAAAATATAATATCTTACCCTTGTAGACTGGATATTCAGTGTGACGAATAACAGCACAGCTTCCCTTGAGACACGCAAGCAAACACTTGAACATCAAAGAAAGGGGAATACGATACTACCAGCTAACTAAAAGGAACAAATACCCATTGGTGAAGCATTGATTTCAATTGCAAAACGAATTTCTTTAATCAGCAGCTTTCAAAATCAAGTTAAAATTAAAATGCTTTTAATGCAGCGTATGGGATTCAGTTAATTTGTAGCAAAATAATAATCATATGAAAGCAAAATAGGCAGCTGGCAGTTACGTGTCATTATATCAGTGCAAAATAAAGTGTTCTTTCTCAAGGTTTAGTTCAAAAATAACTTTATCACACAAGACTTATTTAAAAACTCTTCCCTGGCTTAGCTCAAAATATTACGGTAGAGTCAATCAAATCTTTCCCCGGGTGTTATGTGAGACTGTTTACAAGAAGTCTACATAATTAATGCAGGATTAGATGTTACTGCTTCATCTCTGGTACATACGGTGAGCAGAAAATTAGTATGTTACATATACCAAATTACTTGCAGTATAAATGCAGAGAATACTTATTGGCAGCCCTCTTAATTTGCGCTCCTGCGCACTCGGTCGGCCTTAATGCAACATATGAATACAGTTCCACACGTACGTAGATGCAACCAAGATACCACATATTGAATCAATTTAAATCTCTGGGCCGGCAGCCCTGGCTGCCCAGCTTAACGACGTATCACATTCAATATGTCGTCCAGGTTCGTTCTCAATAACGAATTTTTCAGTGAAGATTTCAAATTTAAAATATCATTACACATATATAGCTTACCTCGAAAGCACATTGAAAGATTCCTGTCAGCTAGTGACTCACGCTCAGCTGCCAACTTATGTAAAACATAAACATGACTGGTATGTAACAAAACAATCAAAATATAAAATAAAAAAACGTTGCTTTCCAAATTTACATGTGGAATAAAATAATTAATATAGAGGACAATATTTTAATTAAAAATAACGGAATAATAAACATTCTGCCTAATATATGCAAGTTACCAAATAACACGTAATTGAATAAACATAGACCATTGCTATATGTTATTTTAGCCTTAGATGTTAACTTTTGAGTGCTGGGGAATATACACACTGTGTTTATTACTTTCATAGCAATATATAAGCCATTTAAAAAGGTGGTCAAATGTTAAGAAATGGCTGAAAGGGACAAAATGACTAGGGCGCCAAAAGTGCTCACTTTACCGTGAACAGTCTATATGGGCAGGTCCCTGCACGAAACGCAGGACTTCGCAGCGCAAACAACGAATCTTAACTTCGGTTCCGCGTGCAGCTGGCGATGCTCGTGGTTCCAGGGTCTGTTACACCCACACTGTAATTATTCACCGCCCCAAACCCACGCCGCCCACTTGCCATTCGCCTCCGTAGCTTTTATATCCAAAGCCGTCTCTTTCCGTGTTCCTGTCTCCGTATTTCTATATAGGCTGTTCACGAAGAAGTGAGTACTTTTGAAAGCCCTGCTTAAACTATACTTGTATGCACGTTGTGTAGTAAACCATATGTAAAATTAGCATTTCCACGGGCCTCTTCGCTTTATTCGTCCGTGCGCCGGTCAAGTGAAACTGTGAAATTATTAGCTAAGTAAATAGTTTATAGGCTATTCACGGTAAAGTGAGCACTTTTGAAAGCCCTCTCATTTTGAATAATATTCAATCAATATAATTTATTTTAGCCTATGACGTTAACTTCTGAGTGCGGTGGAATATGCACACTGTGTTTATTACATGCATTGCAATATTTATTTTAAAAGGTGGTTAAGGCTGAAAGGCAAAAGTAACTAGGGTCTCAAAAGTGCTCACTTTACCGTGAACAGCCTGTACAAATCTGCTCATTTCTACACTTCGATTCAATAAAAGCAGAAAGCGAAAGAATTAATTTAATTTATCACAAATAGTTATCTAAAACATTTATTCGACGTTAGATATGGAACTTCTTTCCCACCATTGTTACCAACATTATAGATGGGCGCACGTCACTCACTGCTCCCGTTATAATATCCAAATAGAGGCAGTGATATTTTTTTCCAAGGTTGATTTTAAAAGTGCTCACTTCATCGTGAAATTTTTTTATCACTCTTTCAACTTCTCCGTGGTAGCACTGAATATAGATTGCCAAGTAATTCGCGGATAGGGACTGCGCCACATGAATCTGTGGTCAAAACTTAGTAGAAACTACTCTTTGGTAAAAATGAATAATACCCTTCGTTTGCGAGAAAAACAACACAAGAATTCCAAAATCCATTGTAGAAAGGTTGTAGTAATCCAATTAGATAAGGGTGAGGTGATATGGTAGTGCTGCAACTAATGTGTCGGTCGTAAGGCATACGCACAGTAACAAGTCGAGCTCAGTAGTGCCAAAGTGGCTATGGAGTTCACAAGCAGTGAGTACTAAGACATGGAAATAGCCATGGGTGCACCCGGCGGCCAAGCTCCATGCATGCTGCGTGCATCCAACCTGCAGAAAAGTGCATTGCTATAGGCAGAGCAAACTTCGAACACCTGTTATGACGTTTCGACGTTTTGTATGCTGATGTTGTATCCTGTGCTTGACGTGAAATAAAGTCATTTTATCTACTTTAGTGTGGTTTTTCTCGTAAACTAAGTTTTTCTCGTAAACTTTTTTTTTTACCAAATAATATTTTCTACTTAGTTTTGATCAAGATTCGCATGTTGCAGTTCGTACCCGCGAAGTACCTGACATTTTGTATATACTCAATGGCGGTAGGAACCGGTCGTGCCTCTTGGATTACGCATTAATGTGTCGGGCTCACGTGACCAGAAGACGAGACACCAGCGGTGATTCGAAAACTACCCATGGCGTCGCCTTTAACCTTCCATAATGGCGATGCAAAACACGGAGCAATGGAACGTTCTGATTTTATACCGCATTTTACGAAGTTATGCTACACGAACTTCACCTGCAGGTAAACAATGGTGCACACGTATCTCCACATATTAGAGACAAGAAACGGAAGCTTATGCATTTATTCAGTGAACAGTTTCAAAATCGTCATATTATGAAACATGATAAAAGTCTGTTAGCAGAAGAGAAATTTAGCACGTTTAGTATAATTAAGGAACAACAGCAAATACGACGTAAGGTTATCAACCAGCTTATTGACAGTGATGGCGTTATGGTTCGGGACCGACAGGAAATAGTGCAAACGCTTTGCACTTACTTTGCAAATTTATTCTCGAAACAAGATACGGACGATGATCTGCTTCCATCGGTATTACAGGATTGTAAAAACAGAGTTAGCTGTGACAGCAAGGCGGGCTTGAAGGCGCCATGTTCAGATGCGGAAGTTAATACAATAATACAGTAATTGCCATCAAAAAATCTCCGGGTATTAACGGCATTCCATACGAATTTTACAAAACTTATCGGGATATTATTGGTGCCGACTTCTGCGAAGATGTTCGCGATGTGCTTGAAAGAGGGGAGTTATGGAAGTCTCGTAAGGAAGGGATAATTGTCCTTATACCCAAAATATATATAATGGCGATGTAAAACACGTAGAAATGGAACGTTCTGATTTTATACCGCACCCACCTTGGCTGTGTCGTCTCTGCGATACACGACATGGAGTTGTGTACGCACGTTTTTACACTCATTACATTTTTTTTAAAAACCAACGCGTCCGTGATTTGATGGACAGTTGTGGACAATTTTTTACCAGCACTTTCCCGTAAAATGAAGGAAACATTTAACAGCTTGTGTGGCAGTTAGCAGTAGTCGTCACGTGCTGAATGCTGGACAAAATTACGCCATGTTGTTGGCCACGCGAGGCAATTCTGTTTCCAGATGAGAATGCAGCACGCGATCGATACTCACTCATGTTCCGCATCTGTAATCCTAAGTATTCTGTAACTACTACGGAGGAGCCGCGGTGGTGCAATGGTTAGACTAACCGCCTCCAACCTAGGCGAACCAGGGTCGATATCGAAGATACCGATTTATTTCGGAATCGATATATTTCTTGAAAAATCGTTTTTTCGATTCAGCGATTGCGTACCACTTAACATTATGGGTTCTCTCAGCTTTTGGGCTTATGGAATTCCATACAAAAACTTAAAACAAATATGCGGTAGAGTGGAGTAGGGTAAAAGTGCGTAGTGCAGTTATATTTGTTCCCATGAATATTGCATTGACAACACTACGTCGGTCTGCAAGGTGTCATGGCGGAGTATCGTTATATGTGAGAACAGCTGGCTTGTACGGCAACAAAACTATGAGGTAAAGTTTAGTTTTCATGCTCTTGATGTAATATTTCCATTTCTTGCAGCTAGTATATCATTACAAGTATGCGTAAGAATTTAATTCACTAGGTTCTCTGATTCAGTAGTTCCTGGTGTGTATTGTGGTATAACAGAATGTTTATATTGTTTGCCATAGCTAGCACCACTTGTTGGGAAGTGAAGATCAGTAGCGTGAGGCAAATGTGCGCATGTTTAAGTGGGGTAAAAGTTCACAATGCGAACTTTTGCACCGTGTGTGAACTTTTGCCAAACAGATGGTAAATATTACCCCTGTTATGATTTTATTAATTTAATAATGAAATATAACAGTCCCATAATACTTACGTTACTATATATTCAGTAAAACCCATGTTAGACTTATCTGTGCGTACTGTTACAGGAATTATCAGAGGAAAACGGAGCGAAAACTTTTATACCAGAGATGTTAGCGATAGCTGAACAGATACTTGCGGAAGGAGATTCTAAACCTTAAATCGCCGCAGACTTCGGCATATCAGATGCAACTCTACGTAAAAATACTAAAAAATGTAAGAAACACTTGGTGTTTAGATAATTAAAATTAGATCGTTTATTAAAATAAATTTTATCACAATAGTATGTAGTTCAACCCGATAAAAATGTTTAAAATATCTCTTAGTGCCCTGTTAAAAATTTCTGTAAAATCATGGAAAGTTTTACAGAAATATACAGTGTGGTATGTTAAAATTTTACATGCTGTTATGTTCTGATCCCGAATTTCTAACTGCCAATTTATATTACATAACTCTTATTATATTAATTGTTAATTTGTTACGATTTGTGTATTTTTCAGGGATCTGGCGTTGTTAAATCCGAACGATTTTCGTCAAAATTCAGACCAGAATAAGCGGATGAGTTAGCCGGCCATTACAGAGACCTGAGTGAATCCTTCTATCTAACTTACATGAAGAAAAAAAAATAGTTGGTCCTTGCGAACACCTCAGAAAACAAGTTTGGCAAGAATTGTGGATTTTAACAAAGTGCAGCTAGATATATTTTTTTAGTAATTTGTCTGAGTTTTAGTGACAATGCTCTAAACTGTGTAAAACAGAAGAAATCAAGTGATGTATAAGACATACTACTCTGTCCGGGATGTGGGGAGAGATTTACAGATCCTCCATCCGAAGATTGGATAAAGTGTAATGATTGCAGAGTGTGGTGACATAAAGTGTGCTCTGATTATGAAGGAAGAGGTAGGCCCTACTTACATATGCGATAACTTTAAAAATACGTCGTTTATATTACCAACCTATTGTAATAAAAATATTTGCCATGTTATCTATTTCTCTTTCTTATTCATGTAATTTAGTAATGCATTTGTGTTTTAACTATTATTAAAATGGTTTTCAACTCAATTACAGTTTTTATATTTATCGATTACGTTTGTGGTGACATGCGACCTTTTGCCCCACATCATGCGAACTTTTGCCCCACTAGTGGGGCAAAAGTGCTTTTCTGCAGTATCTTGACATAAAGATCACTACAAGAAAAGTATTGTGATTTATGTTATAACACCTAGTTCATTAAAATCACAGACGATCGACAGTTTTACATTATAAATAACGGCTTGATGTCTCTATTTACACAGATGAGATATTTGGGTCCAAACATTAAGTGCGTCCTTTCGCCCCACTCTACTCTAAGGCCAAAATTTCCGTTTATACCAATTTTCTCTCCCTCTTTCTCCCCCAAACGGTTTAATTTCCTAGAAAACTGGAAATTTCGCGCCATCTGGCAACACTGCATACAAATTAAGTCTGTACCGTGGTGGGAGGATTTGTACGGAAGATCGTACCAAACTATCGAAAATCGCTTTCGAGTAAATAAAATTTTTCCGTCCGATTTTGAATGTGCACCGATAGTATGTGCCTCGATGTAAAACGACCCAGCAAATCGATTTATAAGGAAAAGATCAGCATTCCTATTCGACACGCTGGTTCCATGGATTCCTGGGGTTTAATTGAAGCGCGCAATCTTCCAGCTGGAAGCACGACTCTTAAGAAGAGTCTACGCGTTTCCAGTCTGAAGTGTCCAATGTGAGTGAGTGTGGCCGAACCGAGACGCACAGCTCTGTCGCGAGAATACCGAAGAATGCAAGAGGTGGAACGGCCGCTTGTACCATCAACTCCAGCTGCACACGCCAGCAAAATGGCGTCATTGGCCAGTAAATGTTGCTTGGTAATTTACTTGACAGCAGGCAGTCTAGCTAAAAAGTAACTTTCACAGATTGTAAAAGCCAATTAGTCGCAAGGCCCGCTTACCGCTAAGGCTGGTAGCGGTCTTTTGGAATCTTGTTTCTTCAGGGCGACATATAATGCTGAAGAGCCAAAGGAAACAGTCAAGGATTTGAATAACATTGATGCTCGTGACGTTATTTGTTGGAAGACTTTTCCTGTTCATGTAGGTGTTGTCAATCAGATGGCTGTAATTAGTACATTTGATAATGCTCTGTTGTATTCTCGTAAGAAGATGAAGTTCAAGATCGGTGATTCAATCAGGGCGTATCGACAGTTGGTTGGTACCACAGGTAACACGCATGTAGTTGGTCATGTAGAAGTTTCTTTCAATCCACAGCATATATAAGCTTGAGATTTGTACATACGCTTCATTTCGTTTTGTGATGTTACGAGCAGTTATTATGAACTCTCCGTAGCTTTGTGTACGTAGCTGGTATTTGCAGGGGTTCAAGTTCGCCTAAAAGGCATACGTAAAGGATGTACCGAGTGTGTTCAGGCACACCCCAATGACCGACAAATGCTTTATTTTAAAACAGTTGTCTTTGATATTTATTTATTGCTCTCGACTTTCAGCATAACTAATGCCCGGTTGCACCGTCGCGTTTCGAAACTCGATCCAACATAGGATCTAAGATCGACACAGAAAAATGTCGCACCATTAGAGTTCAGAGCTGGACTGGAGATCGAGATGATCATTTCGAACCGCCGAAATTGGTGGTTCAAAATCTCTATCCGAGATCAACAGCAATCGTCGACAAATGTAGTTTGAAAATATGCCAACAGATTGAAGTACGATCGATTGTTTTCTTGGGAAATTAAAACAACACTATACGCACTTGAATAATATTCAGTAAAATTCGTACAACAATAATTCGCTTAAAACAGATAAAACATCGCACATCTAGTTCTATCTGTTGTGAAAAATACGCCTACGTCTATGACGTCATATATTACGAACCAATAAAAAAAATTTGTCTCATACTTAATCTCGATCTCTCACTTTAGAACCAAGATTGATGAAGCGGAGATCCAGAATAATGAAATTTCCCTGGTGCAACGCTTTTATATTGGAACCAAGATCAAACTGGATCCTGGTTCGGAATTAGAATCATTCGATCTCGGATCGGGAAAGATGTTGGTGCAACCGGGCATAAGAGCACCTCGGCCTGTCTGAGATATATCAAGTGATAACTAAATTGATGTATCAATCACTCTAGGACCGTCCATAGGTGTCCGATGGGTCGTCGTTCTGCCCAACCCCCCTCTCCCCCTCTCCCCCTCTCGCAGCCACGCAGCGGGTTGGAGCTTCTCACGAGGCTGGCAGCCAGCGATGCGAACTTCAGCTTTCACTGATTCAGTCCGTACAGAATGTTAACTTTTCAAGTTACAGAAGTCAGCATTCGTTTATGTTGTATTAGATAATTAATTCATTTCTCTTTTCAAATTTATGAAAATGAAACTTTTACAAATGTGTATTTTTGGGAAATGATTGCGGAATATGGTCTTATTTAACACTATTTCCTCAAAACTTTTGCGTCACTACCACTACTTTAAAGTTAAAAACCAAAACTTTCCATGTACCCATTGGTGATCTCTACATATGTGGTACACTCTAATAATGAAGGCTATGCACGCCTATGGCTAGTCTATTCCAGTTTTTCTTTAATACTAACGTATTTAGCATCGAAACATAGTTATCAAAGTGGAACAGATCGCTAGGAATCTCCCTTCCGATTACAACTATCTCAGTTTCATCACCCCGTAGGTAATTGCTGTGTGTTTATGTGTGTGCGTGTAGCGTTTACCATCAGTTTAGACTTCGTATTTAACCCGCATTTACGTTGCCTGTAGGGCATTGTATAATCGGCTCTGATAAACACCAGTTATAAATAATTCACTGCCAGCCTACCTATTTCACCGATTCCTGGACGTACCACTTAAAGTGTGACCGATAATATATATTGTTACGCGCTCGCTGCTTAGCATCCCGCGCGAGCGAGGGGAAGTGAAGAACATCAGTTATATGATAGCGGCGGCAGAAAGTCAAAGGATTGTTTTGAATTAACAGGCGAGTGATAAAGCTGGGGGCCGCGTATCTGCTACAGAAAGCGAGCCGACACGATAATTATTTTTTGCGGCACGCCCTGCTGACCTTGGTTGTATTGATTGCTGCGTTTATCTGAAGAATGCTGTGGAACACTGACCTCGTTCTCTCAGCGTGACTCGGGGTGCGTTGAACCTTCCAGATGGTCAGGGAGAACGATATAAAAGTGTGACAGGCCTCCGAGCAGAGTAGTTGTAGAGATAATGAGTGGCTGAGTTCCGAGCGATAGACAACGAGCAGCAAGAGAAGTGACCAGCGGAAGGGAAATCTGCGACTGCGAGTATCAAGCAGTGAAGGGTGTGGCTGGCAGGCAGGACTATTGGACTAGATGCGTGAGTGAAAGACATTACAAATTGTGGCAACAGATATAGTGAACATGTGTTAATAATGAGTATGAGTTAATTGACTGTAACCAAACATAGACAATTAAGAGGGACGTTAATTAGAATCGAAATGGACATTAAATATTGTGCTTACTATTAAATAAAAGTTAATAGTCGAGACAGATAATTTAATGCTGAAAATATTAGCTGTGTGAATAAATTAGAAATCAAATTTAGTTCTTTTATTTTTATTAAGACCTCCATTCTTCACAAACTCAGATATGCCCTTCAGGCGTCCCGTGTAACAATATTAATAAGGCTTATTTTGTAATACTACTTGGTTCATTTTTCTTTGTTTTCTTATTTATATAACACTATGACCAACAAACTGTCGGAATATATGCATTTTGTGAGTACTAAGCTACAAATGTGCTTAGAAGTATATAGTATCACATTAAATTCCTTATTCATGTTACTGTCCTGGGAACCATATTTAAAAAAAAAAAGATATTTTAGTGCATTTAGGAAATTTTGAGCGTTTTTTCTCCCTTAAAAATACTTTTTAGTCCGATAATCTATTATTGTGACTATAATTTTAAATATATCAAATGTCTGGGGTATTATAATGGTACATGAATTTATCAGCAGTAAGTGAAGAAAACAAAAACATATGGTTGTTACTTAGCGGTGGCTCTCTGTTATGTTCCTAATGTTCCAGTTATTCGTTAGATTATGTTCTTTCATACACCAGTATTGGATGAGTGCAGAAACCGGACATGGGTAAAGGTCTTATAGCAACAAGCGTTATACTTAGATGTATAAAAAAAAAATATTGTTTTCAAGTTGCACTGGTGGACATTGAAATCGCTACAACCATAAAATGTTACAAATTTGCAATAAAATAAAGACAACATACAATAACAACTGCGCAATGCAAATGGTTAAAGTGATGTTGCAGAAACTGGACTGCAACACGAGATGTAGGGGGTGCCTGTGAGCTGTGTACATTGCTCAAGAGGGCAACACAACAGACTGGAAAGTAAGAAGTATACATATTAAGTCTCAGCTTCACCCGTTTTGATTAAATTTTTCGTTTCCGCATCATAATTTCGTATTCAGAGTAATTACTGACAATGCACGACTATAGAAACTTTATATTTTATGGGTTGTTTAATATTTTTGTGCTGAAATTAATTGTGTGTTATCTGCTAGTCGTAAAAATCTAGATAATTACTTTACTCTCACACGAAAGGGGTTTTATTAAGTCAAGATGAGGTGATTTGTAAGCTCTTTTATTTTAAAATAAATCAGTAAAATTTACATATTTAAGTAATTTCGGAGCAAGCTCCTGCAAAATGCAGCAAAACGTCTCAGTAAAACTAAATAGCGCGCTTCTCAGCGGCTAGAACGCGGCCGGAAAAAATTACCCGGGATCCTGTTTCCCGCTGTAGGGACAAATTTTGTATGCTGTAATTGAAGGATTGTGGGTGAATAGAGGAGGGGAGCAGAAGGAAATATAAAGAGGTTATATATAGATTTGCCTTTTCTTGCGTGCATGTGTACATGACTAGTAAATGTTGTTACATGCGGTCGCTCGCCTTTTCCCCCTTCCCCCGTTGAGCGTACTTTGGTATCACCGGTAGCTGGAGAAGGGAAGGCACAGATAAGAAACTTTTTTTTTCTAACCTACATTATTAAAACTGAGAGGAGAGTCGGAGGTCCTGCTGTAGGGATGGGCTAAAGAGTTACTTTCAAATAACGAGTTCCATCGTTCCAGTTACAAGTAGCACGTCCCAGTAACGTGTTTCTTTTTTTTTTTTTTTTTTTTAAGGTTACTGTGCAATATTTCTCTTCTCTCCGGGGTGTAAAAATTATGAAAAAATTATTTCTAAAATTATTAAAGGGATCTACAGAATTGACCCATCCCCCCCCCCCCCAAAAAAAAAACAGTGATCAGCGACCCAGGTGACCAGGGGACAGGATCAGTAACTATGACCTTTGACCTTTACATTTGGCCTTTGAGTTTAAAAATGCAAAAATCCCAAAGAATTTAAAAATTTTAAAAATCGATTTAAAATTTATGAAAAAAATTATTAAAAATTTTGACTAAAATTTAAATTTGAAAAGCATTTTAAAAATAAAATAAAAAATTGAAGGGATATACGACGAGCCTACCATCCGTTTCCGTGCAGTCCGACCATTCGAAACTGTTCCTACAGGCTTGCATGGTGGTATTCTTCTCTAGCACGACGCCCTGGCATAACTGATCTGCCTCTCATGCCCGGTTTCACCATCGTGGTTCGATACTATATCCCAGATTGGATCTAAGATCGACACAGAAAACTCGAAAGAACATCTTAATAAATCTCGATCCCAGATCACAAGTCGTCGTCGACAAATGTTGTTTGAAAATACGCCAACAGAACTACGTTCCATTGTTTTTTTGGTAAATTAAAACAACATTATTCGCACCTGAATATTATCCAGTAAAAATCGTACAGCAATAATTTACTTAAAATAGATAAAACATCGCACATCTAGTTGTATCTATAGTGACAAATACGCCTACTTTCATGACGTCATATATTACAAACCAATAGCAAAATTTGTCGCATACTTAATCTCGATCTCTCACTTTAGAACCAGGATCGACGAGTCTCCATCTAGTCATTCACCCCCATTGCACTATTTCATTCAAAAATCAAATCCCACATCAGCCGACATTATGAAACAGAAATAAACAAGACATTTGATTAGTGGCCAGCAGAACGTTGTGCAGAATATTTGTGGTGTTATATGATTAAAAACGACAAATATGAACACATGAGTATTTATTAGTTCACGTAAAAGGTATTTCTCAATTAATCATGAATTTAACAACATTTTAACTACTAAACAGTCAGTGATACATTGTAACAAAACTTGAAAAGGATCGGGACTCAATAACAAAAAGTGAGTATCTTGTCCATTTACACCGGTAATTAGTGAAACTACTCAAAATTAGTTTGCAAAAAAATTTAAAAATTTAAAATAAAAAACATTACATAAAAGTAGCTCGAAAATTCCGGAGCGAAATGACAAAATTACTCGGAGCATGGCTTGAAATAAATTCAACATACATACTAGGCGGTACCAGACGCGCAATCTCACAGGCGCAGTTGACCCCTCAAACACTACATGCAAACCGTACGCGCCTAACAAAACGTCTCAAAATGCATTCAAGAAAAATTAGTATATAAACGAGAGTAGAACCAGCGGAGCTTGGCGTTGGTCTAGACATAATTTTGAAAGGCAACCAATTTCTGTTTCGCACATAATACCGTCGTGAAACTACTATACCGTTAATTAGCCGCACTGACTCTACATGCAAAAGTGTAAAATTGAAAAAATAAAATAAAACTAAACACGCCATGGCTCACCTTAAAAAATATCTAGCCGAGCAGGTACTAAGTAGAATTAACCGACTCTGAGGAAAAGGCGATCGTAGTGGGCTGGTTGATGACGTCGAACATGCGTAGAAACACGGAGGTCTAGTAGAATGCGAAAATACGGGCGTGCAGAATGTCCCGAGGGTGCAGAGTGCGCCCCAATATACCGCCAGACTGACTAGACGGCGCTGCGCGAACGCAGAGAGGTGGGAGCCAAGGCATTTGAGAAGGGAGCCAAGGAAAGAATTGGAACCGAGCAAAGAAAAGAGCGCGCTGTAGCTGCATAATGAGTGGACGCGGACGTGGCTCAGTGAGTCGGTGCGACACTTTGAATGAAGATCCTAACTGTTGTCTTTATATTATCTACAGTCAAGTATTCTTCACTCATTGACAATTAATATCCGATAAAAAAAATTGTCACAAGAAGCCAGAGGGGCGTATACTAAAAATTAAAGAACTAAATTTGATTTTCGATTTATTCAGACAGCTCATTTTACAAAACATTAAAATACCTATCTCTTTTTTTACTCTATTTACTCTTAGTGAGCGCAATATTTTTTATTTTATTTCAATTCAAATTACATACTTATCAATGACTGTATATTGGCTACAGTAACTTAATTCACAATCATTTTCTACAAATATTCAATTTGTCTATTGTCATCACTCCAAATATCTTACACTCAGGCATCCAGTTCAGTAGTCCCGCCCGCCAGTCTCTCACTCCTCACTGTACCGATGCTCGCAGTACGCAGACTTCACACCGGCTGGCTGATCACTGTCACCGCCACTCGTCACCTTGCTAGCTCGTCGCTTCGCTGTATTCCTATACCTAGCACTCAAACACACACAATCATCCTAACTCAAACTGTCGGCTCGGAGGCCAGTTGCGGCTTAAGTAGTCTGGCTGGCCCGTTCTAGAAGCTTCCCCGCAACATCCGAGTCTCGCTGAGAGAAGCAAGAGCGATGATCAGAATAGTCTTGCAAGATAACCCCAGAAATCCATTCAGTCCAAAATCGGAAGCGCACGAGCTTATCGAGACAGTGACGGTACTTATGGCGGCATGCCTTCGTAAATCTCCATATGCTCCTCAGGACTTAACACACTCCTTCGTTCGCTCGAGCAGAATGGGGCAAGGGAATAGAAGTAGGTAATTAATACTGCTCCGTCCTCAAGTCTGTTCGTCTCGAATATTTTTTCCGGACCTTCGTGGAGTGCCAGTCGGTCGATGTCGGCAACCTTAGCTTTCGTCCGAGAGTCTTGACAACTGATCCGAAAGACCATATCACAGAATTCTGCGGGGACCTTCCTAAAATTTATTTATCTTCTGGCAGAACCTTTTCGCCACCGTGGGTTGTATTGTACAGCTACACCAGATGTCCTTGAAATACCTCACACAACATTCTTCTTCATACAATATCTTCATTGTGTCACAATTTATTTCGAGGTGCCATCGAGCAAAATCATGAATGTCAACTAGTCTGTGATATAATATGCTGGCATAATCTGAGGTAGCAACTTCATCTTCTGTCGGTTGGGGAAAACGTTTGCTATGGAGTTGTAGCTCTCTTCCAAACAGTATCCTTGGCCATGTAGACTTATGTACTGCCGAGGGATACGCAAGGAGAAACAATTGCACCTTTGAATCCCAGTCTTTTTGGTTTTCTGCCACAAAGATCAACAGAGACTGCGGTTAAGCCTCTCAACCATTCCATCTCACTGAGGGTGTAAGACCGCTGTCCTAGTCTTTTTCATCCTCAGAATCTTTGTTGCCTCCTGGAGTACAGCAGCATCAAAATTTCTTCCGTGTTCGGAATGGCGTTCTAGTGGCAACGAAAAACCCGAGAAGACATACTCTACTAGTGCATCGGCCATAGTACATTAATTCGTTTTGACAAGGAATGACCTCATGTCACTTCACCAGTAGATTACCTCTATCTGTGACAGACAAGAGACCCAGAAGGTGTTCTACAGTTCTCATGAATGGGGCTCCAACTTTGTATTTCTGGAGGTGACTGTGCCCTAGACCACGGTCCCTTCCTCGCAGTGCAGGTGTCACACATTTGGCAACACTTTTCAAAATCCTCCCGAAAATAATGCCAGAAGAGTCTCAGTCTAACTCTGTCGAGGGTCTTATCATCACTATAGTGACAAAAGGCTGCTGTGTTGTGCAGTTCCTTTAAGACTTCGGGAACAAAACATTCTGGAAGCACCAACTGCAAGTGCGTGTGTTTATCATAATAACTGTCTCAGTTCCTGGAAAACACACCATTCTTCAGTACTGCTGATCTCAGGCTGGATATCTCTTTCCATTTTTGCCAACAGCTAGTTTCTTTCCACTTTAGTAATAGCTGCAAAATGTGATCATTTATTTGATATTTTCTTATACCCTCATCACTCCAGGTAGGTGACCAATCACAAGGTGCAGAACCTAGAATTTTTGTCCTTTATAACTTCAACGATTCACCACTCTTTTCTCCTTGGCATTCACAATGACATCAGAATAGTTCACATGGCCTCCAAGGAAGTGTATCTGCATTGCTGTGAAAGCATTCAGATCGTTATTCTATTTTGAAATTATATTCTTGAAGATGCTGTATCCACCTGGCTACTTGATTTTCGGAATTCTCGAAATTCAGTAGTAAGCATGATTAAGCATAGTCAGTTTTTAAAATAAAATGCCTGTCATAAAAGTAGTGATGGAAGAGTAAAATTTCTTTCACAATGACCAGAAGCGCCCTTTGTGCAACACAGTAATTTCTGTCGGGCTTGTACAACACCTTACTGAAGTATTCTTGTGGTCTCTCGTTCCCATCTTGAATCTTATATAACATAGATCGAACATCTACGTCACTAGTATCAGTATTCAAAGTCAACAGGTCCTCACTTTTCGGGAATCTCAGGACTGGGGGAGATATTAGAATCACCTTAACCTTAATAAAAACGAATTCACACTTAGTGGACCATTGAAATTTCCTTCTTACCTCACCCAGTTCATTTAGTGGTTTGGCGATCATGGCAAATCCAGGTATAAGTCGATAGTTCTCGGGAAATAATCCCAGAAAACTCAGCACTCGAGTTTTGTCAGTTGGTGTCCGCCAATCTCTTATGGCTATGGTATTCTCGGAGTTTCCTTCAATTTTGTGGACATACACTAGGTGTCTTAAGAAGTGCATTATATTTTGGAACAGGTGGCATATCTTAGGAACTAGTTTTAAGTTGGCTGTGGTCGCTTTATGGAACACATGGTCTAAGCATGAAAGGTGCTCTTCAAATGTTCTTCTTGTCACAACAATTTTATCTAGGTAAACCTGGCACATATCTAAAGTTAGAACTTTTTCCACCAGGCATTCGAAGGTGGCAGGGGTATTACAAAGCCATACCTTTTAACCGTCAGGTTCCTTTCCCTTTGACACAAAATGTAGTCTTCTCTTGGTCCTCTGGGGCTACCTCGGATTGTCAGTACCCACACTTCATGTCCAATGTAGAAAACCATTGTGAACCTTCTAGGCTGTTCAGCGTGTTGTCTATCCTTTGAAGGGGATAAATCTGTCATATTTTTAAGATGGCGATGATCCAAACAAAACCTCAGAGAGCCATCTTTTTAAGATGTACAAAAAATCATCCTCTATTTATACTATGTATTAATAGTACCTTAGGATAATGTCACCAAGCTTCGAGCTCACCTTTCTCTTACCTCTAACTGGGGTTGTCTCATCTTTTACCATAGTCAAATGGCAATGTTCCTTACTGTCGACCGACTTTCGCTGAGGGAAAGCCCGTAGATGTCTGGTCATTACTGTTATGGTCTCCCCAATGTCGACGAACATCTGACAAGGAACATCATTCAGGCTCCCCTCCAACAATATTGCATCCAAATCCTGTTTCACCGATTGTACATATAAGAACATACAAACATTGGGGCCTTTACTCCAGCCCTCCCCGGCCTTCACCACCAAGATCGGTATTTACAAGTTTTCCGAATGTGTTGTACTCTTAGCTGCCTTTCGCTGCTTATTTTCCAGCTGCTGCTTCTGTTGATGCTGCTGTTGTTGGCAGTAGGCCAATTATTCAGCAAATTTATTAAAAAATACTACCTGAAGTCTTTTTTTAGTAAGTTTTAAAATCATATTAAAATCTAAAGATTGTTCACGATAAAATGAGCACTTTTGAAATCAACCTTAAGGAAAAGTCACTGCCCCTGCCTGCATATATTTTAACGGACGCACTGCTTGACATGTGCCCAGCAAAGTTGGTAACGATGGAGAGAAAGTAGTTCCATGTCTAAACGTGGAAGAAAAAGTGTTAGGTGACCATTTATAATGACTAAAATTATTTCTTCCGCTTTTTGTTTTTTTACTAATGCATCTAAGTGTAAAGATGAGCGGATTTTCGAAATCTTCTTTTACTAATAATTTTACAGTTTCACTTGGCCGACGCATGAATAAAGCGATGATACACTCGACAACGTTAATTTTACGTAAAGCGGAAGAATATATAACGTTCATACAAGTAGAGCTTCAGCAGGGCTTCCAAAGTGTTCATTTTATCGTGAACAGCCTATAATAATATTTTCATGAAAACTGAAAACATGGGATATTAAAGGTTACACTGACGCTATCTCACTTTAAAATACACTTTTTTCTTTGATTTCGCTAGCAGAAATCTAAAAACACAGGCTGGGAGGATATCCCAAACTCTCATTTCGTTTGAAAACTGATATTTTATCAAACATCCAATAAACAAGGGCCATATTTAAATTTTGCAGGCTTTTATTTGCACCGCATTGATTTCACTTCCTCAAGAGGTGGGGTAATTCTTGTTGCATAAACTCCACACCAGTTGAAAGAAATTAACATTTTCGATTGGTCTGACGTCACACCCAGTTGAAATAAAATTCTTTCGTGCAGATTCGCGTGCCAGTGTATGTAGCCTGTGTAGTTGAAAGAAACGAAACCAAGCAGATTGGAGGAATAAATAGTTGGCACTCCCAGGTTAAACTTCCAGCCTTATTTGCTGGTCGGATTTGGGGCCACAAACGATTATTTTTTCTTCCATCCAAGCAGCGTGAATTCTATTTCTTCACGATTTGCCCAACTTTATTTATTACACGTGGAATCAAAGAAGAAAACAGTTCCCATGAACCAAAAAATTATATGCTCATTCGAATGTTCGAAAGTATTACATCACTGCTGCGTGAATAAAAAAAATGGTATTTGATATATTGTGAGCAATCAGTCACAACTGTAATATTTGTGAAAGACAGAATAAACAAAAAAGAAACTAGGAGTTTTTATATCTTATGGGAACGGAGAAAATTTTCAAACTTAGTTGGTGTTACAGATTTCGACACGAACCACTCAAAATATTATTAAATATTATTACACTTATATTTTCGAACATAGTAAATGTTTATAGAATACAGTTTACGTAAAAACGTGTATTCATTTTAGAGCAGACATAGTTCAGAAATTTTTACGAATATTTTATAACGACTCTGAAAGCAATGCGAAGTAGCGGAGTCCAAAGCACGAAATGAAATAATGGTTTGTATCACTAAAGTAAGTTCAAATAACAAAGTAGTCAACCAAAACAGATCAACTGCGGCACCGTGCTTAGTGAACCGATATTGCTTACCGTATTATTTTCTCGAAAGTATGATATCAACTTGCATAAGACAAAGCAGCATTATTATAAAAATAATGAAAATAATTTTTTTGCCGGAAAATAAATTCCGTTTGTTAATTGTCACTTAGTATTTTACCCAATATTGGTGTTGACACAATCACTAGTGCTCAATAATCAATAACACTAGGTCGAGCTTTACAGGCAGAGAAGGCAGCAAGACGTAGAAAGTAGTTTCAGCGGTGTTGGCAAACGGTTGACGAAACCTAGTGGCTGGAAAGACAGAGAGTATGTTCTGCTTCCCGAAAAAAAACGTCTCGACACTTTTAATGTGATCTTGGCGAGGAGAGTCGAGTATTTTGGAGAGGATCAGCAGACTCGTTAATATACCGGCCTTCGCACCTCAGAATGGAGTGTTAATGGTTGGGTGGTCTGAGAGCCGATGAGGGTGAAACGAGGTGTACACGGAGCAGCGTCGGAATGTAAGGGCGGGGGAAAATGGGGATCCCCGAGGAAACCCGCCTAGCAGAGGCATCGTCCGCCACGACTCCCACATGCGAAAATCCGGGGAGGCTACCCCGCCGGGAATCGAACCCGGTTTGCCTTCTTGGGAGGCGTGTAGTCTAACCACTGCATCACCGTGGCTCCTCGCTTTGTTGGGAGTGATTGTGGGGGGGGGGGGGGTCACTCTAGCCACAGGGCTGGAATCGAGTTGTGGCAACTTGTGCCTAGCGAGTGAGCGAAGGTCGGAGTGAAGTTCACTGTTGCTTAGTACGAGACAGCCGACTTTTCTGCAAGGGCTTCGAGTGGTGGTAGGAGCTAGCGATGGAGTGCATGCGCATATAGGCTGTTCGAGGTAATATGAGCACTCACAAGCCACACTTAAGATCTACTTCTCTGCTATTTTCTATCCTTCAGTATATTTAAAATTAACATTGCAATTTGCCAGGTGTCTTTGTTCATGGCCAGCCACGTAAAGCTGTGGAAATTTTTATAAACTAAATATATCCCTTATATGCACAATTAATACTCTGGTGTCTAGGAAAGAAAAATTAATGACTTGAGATGCCATAAGTTTAAACAGTACACTTATAATATGTCATGAAATGTTAACAACTATTTTTTATTAAGTCGTTGCCATCTTATCTTGGAGCTTGCATGCCAACGTGTAGGTATTGTAGCGTGTATGCAGTCATGTGCAGCGATTTATTTCAAAGTTTTATTTTAAATGTGCTCACTTTACCGTGAATAGCGTTTAGGCGGAAATATTTGAAGTGATCCATTAGTAGCACTCTGTTTGGGTGGTAAAGTGTAGCGAAAAACAGATACATTTTAACCATTTGTATTGTGGATTAATTAAGTTAGTTTCGTTAGCAAATACTGCTCATTAAATATCTGATGCTCCACAATGTATATTATCAAGTGTTTAAAATTTCGTTCAATTTTCTGATGAGACTAACTTTATTCTTAAATAGTTTGTTGCGATATAGGGTTTGTATTAATTTTCGATGTAATTTAATTCAGTAGTTGAATTTACAAATTCACCATTCTACTGCGAAAGCCACATCTGTCATTTTTACTTACAACTGTAAACAATTAAGACATTCGATTTTACCCTTTTGCTTAATTAAAACGTGTTCCCCATCCTGCTACGAACGTGGTAGTGTCCAAGATTCGTAACAGTATGCTATAAGAGTGGTTCTGCCTATTGTACCTGGCAATGCGCAATTAGCACGAAACACATTGGCCATTTGCAAGTGCTTGCTTACTTTACGTCCAGTTGTGTGTTCAAGTAGCTTTGTCTACCCTAGTTTCAGTAAAATTAATATAATATTTCCTTAGATATTTTTTTAGTGGATGCTTAGTGACCATTTGTCATGACGTAGGTATATGTTTATAGCGGCAAGGCTGCTATGTCCATCGTTGCTCATTATCAGCGATAGGCAACACGATCATAGGAAAATGAGGGTAATATAAAACGACCGATTTATGTCTTCTGTCGTTTTGTTGCATTATTGTGAAGACTTTATGCAGTATTGCTAATGCGTTTATTTTATGGCACTTAATAGTAAAAACATATTTTCATTCTCCGTTAAAAATTATGGTTTAATAATTTTTCTGAAGTAACTGAATAGTAAATTTGCATATTTTAACACTGTAAACAAAAAAAAATTTGCTGTTTTTAACCAGTTGTTAAGGCTGGCAACTCTGATCTTAAGTTCTCTAAACGACAAGGAATACTGACAGAATGACCAACCAAGTATTGATGATTAGTATTTTGAAAAACTTTCACGTCGCCTCCTCGTGTCGTAAAAAAGTGAGAGAAGAGACAGGTTATTTACTTTTATTGGCAAGCTGCACTTCGCGCATGAGAGCTATCAACGCGAAGCGACATAACCGCAATTTATATCGTGCCACGCTTAGTCTGCTCTCGAGACATTGTATAGATCGTTAAAGGCTGTTCACGGTAAAGCGTGCACTTTTGAAAGCCCTGTTTATGATCTACTTGTATGCGCATTGCGTATTCTTCCACCATATGTAGATTAATATTGCCACAGACCTGATCACATTATTCATGCGTCGGTCAAGTGAAACTGTGAAGTTATTAGCAAAGTAAATATTTTTCAACTTCGCTCATTCTTACACTCATGTGCACTATAAAAACAGGGAGCGAAGGAAATAACTTCACTATTCACAAGCGTGAAATACCGTCGGCTGCATGAGACCCCGTCAATGTGCGCCACCTCTCGTCGAAATGCTGTGACGATGTTTGCCTCATCGCTGACAATGAACCATGGACAACCTCGGGAACTACTTTGAAGGATGTTAAACAGCTCGTACACGTACGATACGTGCCCGTTCAAATGAGCGTATACAGTTTGTATGATAATACATCGATTAAACGATGATTTCAAGCAGTCATGTTTGTCTATGTTCCTTGCCGGACATTCCTGCATCCATACCCCATGTGGTGCCACCTCAATTCACGTATTTGTGTATAATTTTGAAGAACTACTATTATGTCTAGAAAGTGAGTCCTTTAAAAGAGGCCCCGCGGGACATGTGCGTAACGGAGCGAGCGAATGAGGAAATACAGTCCAGTGTGACAACAACATACAGAGTAAGGTGCTGGAAGTGTTCGCCAATCGACCACTTCCAGCGCCTATTCTAGGTATTTGTTGTCACCCTGGCCTGTATTTCCTCATTCCCTCGCTCCGTTACACACAGTCCCGAGGGGCCTCTTTTAAAGGACTCGCCCTGTACTACACCCGGGATTTGAAACTGCAACCTATCGTACCGAAAGTCGACATCGCTCGCTTTCTCGCGGACTCCTGTATCCTGACGGGGAAGGCGGGGGAATATACGTTATAGTGACGATGATAATTTACGATTAATTTTGTTTTACAGTATCTGATAATACGCTATAGGTATTTCTACATTACAAACGGTCACGCAGATAAAAGTACTATGTGCGCAGGGTTTACAGTCTGCTGCTTTCGTATTTGGTATCGCCGACCAATTAAATGCAAATTCACCAGCAGGTGAGTGGGTTCTGAACAGCACGACCATATACGGGGGTCTTTTATTTATCTTTTTAGCAGCTTAAGATGATGAAGCATGAAAAAACAATTTCGGAAACTTGTGTTTACGACTGCTATTGATCTTCGTAAATCAAAATTACATGACAGGTACGGTTTAAAGAAAAACGAGAGAACCACTTTACCATATCCAGTTTTAAGAATATATCATATACTTCAATCCGATGAAATAATCCGTGAGACAAGAAAATGATGCACCATAGAAAATCTGGGGCGAAAATAACTAGTGCAAAAATTACTGATATTTGTACTGATTAGAGTAATGGCAAACTTATTGTTTTAAAATTTTATTCAGTTCACAAGATTGTTCCTAATATTTTATTTCGAAATTGACTCCGGTATCGTTAGCGCTTATATTCTAACGTAGAGGGTGGTTTTAATAAACTGAATTTCGCAAGCAATTCTTATACGCTTAGGGACACTGCTGCATCGCTGCTTAGGAATATGCAAAATTAAACGTTCGAGTTATTGGCGTGTTACAGGTTTAGTGCCTGCAGGGCGTAAACAAATGCGTATTTTTGAGTTCGTACTGTGATGTGCAGCAACAGGCGTACTAGTCTGATTGCAAGAGCACAAGTATACCACAAGGAAGTGGAACGAAGCCTTGAGCGCAAAAACAAAAAACAAACCCCCTCCAACGGATCGAAGGCAGGGTCGTTTGTTACTAAACAGGTGCCAGCTATTACGACTGGAAACACGGCGAAGGAGATCTGTTGTCGTCGAGACACTGCATCAGGAAGAAGTCCAGAGATGGGGGCGTGCTTTCCGCCGACATACGTCTAGTCACCAGCCTTCGACGACGTTCCTTGTGGACTATTTAGTATGTGTTTTTATTGTATTTGTGATGAAGCAGACTAGGGTTTCGGCTGTTGTTCAGCATACACGGGATATAGGAAAGATGACGTCACACATATGGTTTAGTGGTCCGAAATTATATTGGCATGTAATAATCCTCGCGGTTAGAAGCGACTCGTGCAAGCGGCCAGAGACCATTGTGCTTCTTCTATCTGGTGTCAACGAGAGTTTAGGTGACGAAATTCCGAAACAGACAGAAGAAGATCTTGAAGGAGAATAGTGGCTGCAGGTACACAGGTCAGAAAACTTACAGAATGCATCAACCAATCAATTCTCCTTTAAAGAAAGGAATGAGTGAAATTTCATTGTCAAAAGAACATAAAGATAAATTTATTTTGTACTTACCCTAAGTCGACCGCATAATTTCTTAGAGTAAATAAAGTGATTGAAGGGTTTGTTGAGATTTATAGCCTTATTTCATTATCGTGTGTATCCTGCAGGAAAAAAAAAAAAAAAACGAGACAGCTGGTTAACTATGTAGAAAAGTTTCATTTGAAACTGGAATCTGAAAGCAACTGGTAGGCTTTAGGCGTAAGCCGCCACACTTCCGTAGGAACATCAACACTTAACAAAACGTTGGTGGTCTCTGCGGCACTTCCGAGCAGTGTCACGTCATCTCACTCTGTATTTTACTACACATTTTCTGTTGATTTTACCAGTGGCGAAGCGTGACTTTGTTGAATACAATCACAGACAGAAATATGCATCAAACTGCGAACATTACAGAGGAGAGATTTCGGAAAAATAGTAGGAATTGTGACCTAGGGGGGGGGGGGTGGAGGGCCTATAGTGTATCTTCCAAACTACCACGAGACACGCCTAGCAGAATTGAAATGTGTCGACAACTATCATATAAAATGAATGTGACTTACATCATTGAATGGGTAAGAATTCTGATCGTTCGTCAAACGATCAACTCTGAAATTCACAGTCGACAAGAATGTTCATTGTACTGCCAAAACGCCCCATCAGGTGTTGGTTAGTAAATCAGTAATTCTGATTACTACTATTTATCATAGTGGATTCTTATAGTTTGTAACTGATACCCACGTGTTTTCTTTTTTAAGGATTTGCTATTTATGAACCCAGGTAGACCATAGTCTTTGAAACAGTCGTTTGTTTAATAAACACAAATATTTAAACACCTAATGCAGTAATCAGAAAATAGTATTTTATTTATGTGATGGTTTGACAATTTATCATATTTGCAGCTTTGTGAAGTCATTTAGCAGTATGCTAAGTCATTACGATACAACACATTACGTTACAATATACTGTAAAAAGTATCTAGTATAAAAATGGTTAAAATGTCTTAAACAGCAAACTATTTTGTAGAAGAAATTCTTGTTTGCACAATTCTTCGACACAATAAAAAAAATCTTAATCTAAAATACGTTATTTGAAAAATCCGATAGTGTCATTCGCACATGTGGGCTCGTCTTTATGCTCAGGTAGCGTGGCAAATGAATAAAATGTCTCGTAAGAGTCGCTCCGAATAAAATAATATTTATTAAATGCGACCCTTGCAACCATAGTGAATCACAGAATATATTGTCTTGGATAAGATGCAGTTCTGAAAACTTGTAATACAGCTCCGCTCCATTGTTAATGTTTGGCAGTATATGTATAATGGGGGTTCTGGCACATGGGCTTGGGGCTTCGGATTTCGAATTCACGGTCGCCATCTTGGATTTCCCCTTTTCCCCTGAAATTTCCCTTTTACCCTTATAGTTTCATTTTTTCCCTCAAAATGTCCTGTTTTTCCCTCAAAGTTTCCTTTTTTTTCCTTAAAAATTTCCAGTTTTTTTCCTACAAATTTCCCGATTTTCCAAAAATCTGTGAAAAAGTGCTTTCTCCTTGTTGAGATGGACGCATCTCCTCGATGTGGCTGAAGTACCCAGAAACTCAGCCACATTGAGGAGATGACAAAATAAAACTTATTTAATTATAATTTTATAAAATTAAATATATTTTTATAATTAAAAAGTTTAAAGACGTAATTATTAAGTGCTATATATCACCGGACTCGTCCTTCCAAAGCGCATACGATCATGATATCATACCACCATTCTGTCTCGTTTTTCATGCTCTATTAATCAATTTTGGCCCTCTCTCTCTCTCTTTTTCTCTCTTGTCTCTCATTCAATCTCTTTCTTCCTCACTCTATTTCATTTCTCTTGTTTCTTCATCATTCCATAAGTTTTCTCGGAGTCATCCATTTATCTCTCTCTTTCTTTCATTTCTCACTTTGTCTCTTGTTTCTAATACAAAATTTGTTTAAAGAACTTAAATTATGTAAATTTCACACTTTCACATGACAGCTGGTAAAATTTACAACAAACAAATCTCATACAGGTGCAGGGACTTGAACCCAGAACCTTCGGGTCGACAGTCGGCCGTGCTAGCCACTGGGTCACCACAAACTCATATCAAAGCAAGTGCTTAAATGTTCTGTATATATTCTTCCAAGCGAAATTGGCTAATTACCTCGTTCAATTACGGAAATATTGTTAGTTATTTTATATTTATTTTCAATCAGCGCATAGATGGTTATTGAATACTATATTTTAGAGCAGTTTTGTTTATTAAAAGGCAAGCGATATAAATTTTAATTCATTATGTAGCAATCAAGTCGGGTTCGTTAACGCGCGGATATTTATAGTCAAAGGTGATCATAATTTGTGAACTCTTAGAAGGCAGGCAGTCTCGCAAGTATTTAATTTTCAAGTAACATTTCCAGCTCCAGGACTGTATGTTTAAGCCCTATATAGCCATAATAGTAATTAGCTTAAAATAATATTTTGCGTTTCTAAAGAGATCTTTTTATAACATACTGGATACCCTATGATACTGGATTAAAATAAGAAATAAAATATTCAAGTATTTCCGTACTTCGAAATTTTATTAAAATATATTGCTATAAAAACACTTAAAAAATATACATGTTCGTCTACATCCTTTTACAAATCTCAGTCCTTTGTTGAACATGAAACCAACTATGCTGGCACTTATAAACTTCGTGTCGTCGTGCAGTAAGCTTCAACGGAACGCTCTTACAGCAAAAGCGACACCGATTAGCTACTGTAAGTTCTGTAGATGATACACTAGTAGGTCCAGATGGTTCGGTTGTCGTCATATCGGAAGGAGCAGGAACCAGGAACGAAGTTGTCGATAACGTCGATGATGAAAGTTGCAGCAACCCAGATACAATCTTCTCAGCGCACTAGGTCTCTTAGAGACGTAACCATCATCAATCCATAGGCGTATCACTTGTCTAGGCTCCTTGCATATATACACTTTGTGATACCATGAACTGTGAATATTTTGATGTGTTCGTAATCCATACCAAAGAAAAATATATCAATATATTGCCTATGTGTTGAGTGTACTAAATCAGTTCGTTCTCAGGTGTAGATTATCAACCGAACAGTGTGTCCAGCCAGAGCCCTTCAGTACGATTTCTTCTTCTTCGCAACACACCTTCTTTATGCGGTTTTCAGCACTCTCTTAGATGTCATGCACACTGTAGATAGGCACATTAGATGTCTTGAATGCCTTTCTTGCATTCTCATCAATGTATGGCTCTGGTATATTATAGCTGCAGTCCAGCCATATATTATATTTCACACCTCCATATTTTTCCAACCTCCTCTGTAAGTTGGTCTATTATGTTTTGTTTCATATATACCAGAAATGAACAAATATCTTTCGTCGAAGCTGTCATATCTGGAGCAACATAATCTTTTAGAAGACCTCTGAATGCAGATTGCTTCAGTAAAAATCCATTTGCATTCGGTTTTATCTCACAGGTTATTTTCGTAGGCTGTGATGACGAATTGATATGTGTATCATCTGGTTACCAGTTGAAGCTGCACTAGAGTCAGTTTTCGCTGTAAACTTCACAGAGGAAGGATTATCTGCTCGTTCAACATCAGTAGATGATACATCACTTTTGCATTGTTTAAAATATCTATTTAAACTGTCGATGCTTGCAAACAGTTTATAGCACTTCTCACACCGATATCCCATGCGGACGGTACTCCTTACACATGCAGTCTTTTCGTGCCTTCGTGCTTCATTGGCGTTTGCAAAAATCTTGTCGCAGTAGCTGCATGGAAGTCTTGATGGAAGCAACGAACTGGCGATATCATTCACAGCCGGAGATTTCTGCTTCGATGATTTTCGAGTGCTTGTCGCCCCAGTTACCACCTCTTTACAGCTCCGATGAAATGTTGGCAGAGAACGCTTAGAAGAAAGTGATGGTAGACCGGCGTAGGTTTCGAAATGTTTTTTCAGGTTGTCACTTCGCGAACCAAACTGCGATTTGCATTTTTCACATTTAAAAGTAGAACGCTCCACATTCTGAATACAGTTGACCTCGTGCCTCAGAACATTGCGGCTGTAGGCAAATATCTTGTCACAATAGCAACAACGAAGCCTTGACGAAGTCGTCGATGACAGCAGTGCTGTAGATGATCCATCTGAAGAAGTCTATGGTGATGCTGCTGCCACAGGTGTCCCATCTGAGAAGTCGATAGCACTGCGCTAACATCAGACATTGATGAACCAGCAACTTTTGGCTCCATACTATATTCCAATCTCTTACACGAGCTGAGACGAAGTGTCTTTCACGACTGCCACTGTTAAACTGAGCTTCCTAGCTGGAACCCGGTTGCTTATATATACTCGCAAGAAGGCACAATACCGCTCACCGTAACTCAAATTTACAGAAACTATAAAGTGCAGATCAGCCGAAACACAAACATCCCTGCCATCTGCTCTACCAATCATCATCAGGCTAAATATATGCACCGTTTACTAGATTCCAAGCAGACCTCAGCCCACACTGACCTTACCAAAATAATCACAAGCCCAATATGTTTGTCATGCCATCAGACATCAGCTAAATATAATTCCACCCATAAAATAAACCACCTGATAATATCAACTATCCGTACCAATAAAAATAATGCTAACCACCACACCTCAGATATACAAAACCAAATATGAGTAACCCTGCAAACCGGGAGTACTGGGTACTATACCAACCATAACCCCAGCATACTTCAGTCATACCAACCAGACCACATTGTACATGTAACCAACAGCTATTAATTTCATGCCAACCCTATACCATCCATTAATCTCACCAACCAAAACACACTAGGTGACAACCCTCCTGCCTATCGAACATTAATATAAATCACTCTATCAACCAACAAACCAGCTAATAATGCAAGCCATCTCATAATATTAGTTGCTCCGACAAAAACCTACCAGGTAACATACCCCAGCATACTTAACAGCCATATTGATAACCCCCAACAACAAACAAGACTATAAGGTCAAACACACCCAAAGTCCTTTTATAAGCATACTAACTCATAATTTTCCATATACCAAAGTTACAATCATCAAATGCATAACATACACACCTAGCCCAAAAACAAACAAGACTACAATGCCAAACATGCCTAAGGTCATTTTATAAGCATACTAACTCATAATTTCCCACATTCTAAAGCTACAGGCATCAAATTCATCACACACACACACACCTCATTTACACATACCATACCAAGCAATTTCAAAACCCCATACTATCAAACTTTACAAGCCTAACTAAATACTTGAGAACTATATTAACATATCATACAACTCAAATGAACAAAACATACAAAAAACAGTCACGATCATAGTATGGAACCACTTGAAAGTATATTACTATCAACATAACACCCAACTTGCCAAACCCCTAACATCAATCATCACAAGCAAAACTAAATACTTAACAAATAAATAAAAAACTATCATACAACACAAATTAACAAATCTCTATCATCTGTCTTCCAATACACATTACTACACATATACAATTTTAAGTATAATAATATACAAAAAGAAAAAAAGCCTCACCAAGAGTCAGTTCATCTAATTTACTGCATTACACCAATTAAAACCAAGTTAATATCCAAATAAAACATTCATCGCACTCAAATCGTGCTATCCCATACTACATATAGCAATCAAAAATGTTTATTACATAAAAACTCCATAATCAAATAATGTTTGTTAAGATCTACTCTTTTTAACAGTTGATTCGACCTTTCTAGAATACTTTGATAATATCTGCGTATCAAGTATTTACACATTTAAACCTTCTTTCATCTCACAAGAAGCTTAAGTTCTGTTTACATGTAACTATAATTATCTACTGCGAAAAGAATAAAAATCATCCTACATACTGATTTAGTCAATACTTCAACCTAAATGCAGGCATGTATAGTTATACTAACACATTCTTTGTTTCAATTCCCAAAGAAGTAAATACGCATATATGTGCTATATATATTTAAGCCCACTCATCTTGTCGAAAGTGAGTAATGTTCAATAGGCTTGCCGCTTAGAGGTTAAACGTATCAGCACGCACGTCCCAAGATCATACGCCCACGCACTTACCAGGGTTCGATCTCCTTGAACCACTCAACTGAATAGCTGAAGGTTTATGCCCGGTCACACCAACATATTTCCCGATCCAAGATCGAATGATCTTAGCTCCGAATCAGGATCAAGTTTGATCTTGGTTCCAATGTAAAAGTGTTGCACCAACCAAAATTTCATTATTCTGGATCTCCGATTAGTCAGTCTTGGTTCCAAAGTGAGAGATCGAGAGTAAATATGAGACAAATTTTGCTATTGGTTTGTAATATATGGCGTCATGGAAGTAGGCGTATTTTTCACTATAGATAGAACTAGATGTGCGATGTTTTATCTCTTTTTTTGTGAATTATTGTTGTACGAATTTTACTGAATAATATTTAAGTGCGTATAATGTGGTTTTAATTTCACAAGAAAACAATCGAACGTAGTTCAATCTGTTGGCGTATTTTCAAACTACATTTGTCGACGATGGCTGCTGATCTAGGATTGAGATTTCGAACCGCCAATTTCGGCGGTTCGAAATGAACTTCATCTCGATCTCCAGTCCAGCTCTGAACTCGAATGGTGCAACAGTTTTCTGTGTCGATATTAGATCCGATCTCGGATCTAGTTTCGAACCATGATGGTGCAACCGGGCATAAGTCGCCCTGTCCACTTCCCACAGACTTGTGAGAGATTGGGCGTGTATTTACTGACAACTGCTGTTTCACACACGCACCGTCACACACACACACACACTCACACATAAACAAATATGTTTATCCCATTCTTGAGTCCAACGCCTGTGGACAGCGTTTATTTCAAATATCTACTAGACCCACTGACGCTGAAGATTTTGTCGTGGATTCAAGTTTGTCACTTTTAAAGGTAGATATAATTTTTTTCCTATCCAATCAGTTCTAATCTGCGTGTTAACGTGGGAGATGGGTGCCTTAATGTATTTTTGATTTTTGGGCGTTCATCTGAATTAATTTTTTTTTTTTTTTTTTTTTTTTTGCCATTTAGCTTATATGGATTATTTTTAGATTTGCATGCTCGAATGGTTTTCACATCGGTGATTATCCTCACAAAGTTAACAACTACTTATTCCTCCTGATTCTAATTGGCCAAATAAAAATAATAAACAATTTCTTACAGCATCTTTAGCACTCTACTGAGTCAAATTCGCGTTGTTTGTAAGTCAGACGGAGAATTTTCTTCAAAAATCTCAAACGTAAAAATAACTTTCTTACCACTCTATTAAGGGTATTGAGTGGCCAGAACAAAATCAATGAGATATATATTTTTCCATTTTTTGTTACTAAAATCTGACTTTATGGGATTGTCACTTCACATCTCTCGTCAAACAAGTAAGCACAATGCCACAATGTTTGGTTTTAATTTTAAACTCTTTTGAAAACACAGTCATGTCTTTTTGTAATTTTTTTACAATCATGACACTTGAACCACTTCTAATTAGAATTTGTCTTCTTGCTGTCTAAAGCTGGACGCCCAACCATATGTCAAAAACCGTCACATCCGTCAGTCGTCTGTCCGTCCGGCGGTCACGTGATCTTCAAAACAATCGCAGGTTATCCTTATTTTTCTATCCGTCAATCCATTAGATAAATCTCAAACTTTAACTTTCGACGGACGGATGGCTGGTCCAACCGCCTTATGATGGATGACATTCCGTAGACGTGAAAACGCACTTTGAAATAAAATTCAAGACGGTTTATATGTCTTTATTTATTTCGGTGGAAAATTCAGGAATTAAAAATGTAAACAATAATTCAGTATAAATTATTATCAAGTGAAAAACGTATTTCTCGAAAATGTTTCTCTCTTGAAAATGTACTTCCAACCAAAATATACCTCCAATTAAAGAATTATCATGATGTTAAGTTGTCACACTGAAATTTAGCCGTACAGAAGGTTTGACGGACGACGGATTGTCGTGAATAGTTTTCAACTGACGGACGAAAAAACAGATGGATTACTGACTGACGGACTAACTGACGGGTACGACAGATGGTTGTGACTCCAGCTTAATTCTGGATATGAAACAAAACTAAGGTGAACGACACAATGGATTCCGAGTAGATTTCTTTTCGCTATTCATTCGCCGTTGTAAAAGCTGTAGACACGTATTGCGATTGTAAAAAAAAATATGGAATTAGTTTTCCCAGCATACAATAGCAAATTTCCATAACTGTACTAAAATTTTTGTATTTAACATAAATTATTTATATAATATAAAACGGTTTTACGCGTTAAAGTTTCGCTAAGGAGTTGTAATTAAAAAGCACATATAACAACGATGGCGTAGAGCTAGTGGAGCAATAGGGCGATAACTTATCCGAGAGTTCATTTAGAAAGTCGTATACGTACAATCCTGCGCGAGAATTGGAACCGAATGCGACGCCTTAGTGATTCCGAGCTTAGTACGTGGGCACTAGCGATTTTCAATTACCACGAGCGCGCCTTCCTTGCATGGAACCGTCCCTCAAGTCTTGCGTCAAACGATAACGCGATAGTGCCGCTGTAACTTTCCTTTCTACGGGCAGTTATACATCGCGGGAACTCCCACTGGCCAGCTGCAGCCAATCAGGTGAGCCGTGCCGTGATAGGATGGAACCCCCCCCCCCCCCCCACACGGGCAGTTCAGTTCTCCAACAGCGCAGGTTGCTCCAGCGATCTGGATTCCTGGTAGACACGATCGTGGGACGCAGTCCTGCGGCAAGGGGAATAAAAATGACACACGAGTTCGCGACGTAGCGTGTATTTTCCGCAGCTCCGAGAACTGCAATTATGGCACGTTAATTACTCCAAATGGCAACATGCGTGTGCTCTCCATAGATACGATTATGGGACGCAGTAACAAAAAAAAATGACGTATGCCCCACATTGAAACCCACATTTTCCACAGCAGTTATGGGACTTTAATAACTCAAGTAAAATTGTTTACAAGTCACAGTTCATGTTTATTCATGCAAGTTAACTAATAGTTAGATACCCGTAAATTCCGCGAATTTATCTGAAGACAAGTTAAACTGCATTCACGTGCTTATGTGTGTTTGTGCTTCTATTGGTCCACAGTTTGTTAGACACGCCCCGAACGACTTTCAACCAATAGCGAACCTGCAAGGAAAATAAGAACCAAACCCCGTGCTACCTACTCTAGAGTTAAACTACTAGCCGATGCTCGAATGCACTAATAATAGTGGAGTCTAGCTTGTTGCTGAATGAATCCGCGAAATCTCCGAGTCTCTAACTAGTTCATTACAGGATGCGCATGTTAGCAACTATTTTTTTCGCAACGAGTATATTCCCGTATTTTAACACATTCAGTCCCGATGCCCTTTCGAGAAAACATGTAGCACGTGGTGAAGGTTTGTGATTTGATTTATTCCTTTCCACGTGGGTGAAGCGTTACGCGAGAAAAAAACGTATTGTGCTCGTAGCTCGGCTTGCTGCTTTGAGCAATAGACGAGAAAAATTATTCTATTACAAGAGTCCAAAACGAACTGTGTATTTGGAGCTGAATGGCACAACTTTAGTATAGGCGCTTCACGGTAAAGTGAGCACTTTTTAAAGCCCTGCTGAATTTTTCTTTTCATTATATTTCTATCTTCCTTTCACTTTTTAATATAAACATTGCCATCAGACTAATAAACACATTGTAAACATTTCGCCACTAACGAAAGTTAATGTTTGGAGCTGCAGTAACATATATTTATTAGTAGTTAGCGCCTGTCGGAAGGGCCTTAAAAAGTGCTCACTTTACCGTGAACAGCCTATAAAAATATCTTCATAGCCTGAGCAGACGGAGATGCCGTTAAGAAGCTTTGCTCAAGAATACTGTAAGTTTCTCAGACCCCTCGTGTTGTAGTTCGGGACACCATCTGTCCACTCGACGAATTAGGCTCGGATCAGTGTTTACACCGGTTCAAGCGGCTAAGTTTAGGTTCAGTTTAGTAAGGACTTTAATGAACAATTTAAAAACTGTCCGTCTGAAAGTTGTAATGTGCACCGAGACGTAGTGCATGTAAAGATGCTGTGTCTTCGGAATGGACTAGCATTTTAAATATAGTCCTATATTTTATTCGCGGTTTCTTCACACTTTTTGAATCAAACTTTTGATAAATCACCCCCTGTATGACGTGTTTAGTTATCTCCTAAATATGCCATACATCTCAAGCCTTTTATATCTCTGTTTACATAAAAATATGTAATATTTCGTTAAGCCAACGATTTACCTATATTTTATTTATAAATTATAATTTTACATTTATAATAAATATGAATAAAAAACGCTGAGAAAACATGCGTGTTGGTAGCGCCTAGTAAGAAATAGTTCTCATGCAAAATATTATTACTAGTGAGTGCGCACGAATTCGGTGAGCTGTCCTTTGGTGTAATTTTCCAGACTTTGTTCAGCTCAGTTTGCTCGAGGCGGAGGAATATCCTGGTAGTGGATCTTTACCAGGGCTTCAGAAAAGTGTGAAGTACCCGTGAATGAGATAATACAAAGTTATCGCAGAGTCTCTAGAACCTTATGTGGTTTCTTCTGCAGCTAAAACCCTTCAATGTTCTGTTAGTGGAAGGGCGCCCCCCGTAGCTGGGGAGGGGGGGGGGGTGTGGTAGTCTTCCTTAGTAGTCATACTAGTCTCATTGTGAACAGCTGCGTCTGTTCTAATTTGAGAAAAACCTACGGAATATTTTAATGTACATTTTTTTTTTACTATAGGGGCCGCGGTGGCTCAGCGGTTAGCACGCTCGCCTCCACCAAAGCGAAACGGGTTCAATCACCTGCTGGGTCACTCTATTCTCGCATGTGAGAATTGTGCCGAATGATGCCGTTGGTCGGCGGGTTTTCTCGGGGATCTCCCGTTTCCCCCGCCCCTTCATTCCGGCGCCGCTCCATATTCACTTCAATCATCCTCATCGGCTCTCAAGACCTCGCTGTTAAGAGCCGCCCAAATCTCTCCACAATTTTTTTTTCAGGTTAGAAAAGTAAGTTGCTACTTCGTTGCGAATTAAGAGATTTGGTTATTGCAACGTAAATGTGTTCGTTAAAGTGTCAAGGCCATCGAAACTCGCTGTAGGTGCAACCCTCTGTTCACTATACTTATTCTTCCGTAAAACCAGTGTTTTAGTATATAGTGACAATGCTGGATTATTTCTTACAGATTGCTGTATTAAAACCCGGTAGGCGCCTCTCAAACTTCTGAGCAAACAGAAGACACAAGAAGCTTGTGAATGCTACTTTCCATCTCTCTCGCAATGTTTCCTTATAAAGGCTGTTCACGATAAAGTGAGCACTTTTGAAATGAACCTTAGAAAAAGTCACTGCCCCAGCTTGCATATATTTTTACGAGCGCACTGAAGGACATGCGCTCAGTTAAGTTGGTAACAACGGATGGAAAGTATTTCCATATCTTTAAGTCGAATAAACATTTTTGGCCAACCATTTGTAATAACTCAAATTATTTATTTTGATTTCTATTCTTATATTGCATCTAAATGAAAAAAAAAAAAAAAAAAAACAAATTTGTCAGTAAAGCGAGCACTTTTGAAAGCCCTCTAATTTGGAATAATATTCAGTAAATATATTTTATTTTAGTCTTGGACGTTAACTTCCAAGTATGGTGGAATCTACACAATGTGTTTATTACTTACGTGGTCATATTTATTTAAAAAGCTGGTTGAATGATAAAATAACTAGATCCTCAAAAGTGCTCGCTTTACCGTGAACAGGCTATAGTTATAATAATCTCACAGTTTCACTTAACCGACACATGAATAAAGTGATGGAGCCCATGACAATGTTAATTTCACATAAGGCGGAAGAATACACAACGCCCATACAAGTATATCTTCAGCAGGCATTTCAAAAGTGCTCATTTTAGCGTGAACAGCCTATAACCTAGTGTGACCTTGAGGGTTTTAAAAAATTTTATTCGTAAGGCGCCTAACAGAAAATAATTTAAAATGACTGTAAATCCTATCCAGAGATAGAGAAACTTAACTGCTTCTGCAGAATGGTCAAAACATGCAGTTACTAACTATGCAGAATCTCTATTTTACGGCATCAGTAAATATTGTCCTATTTATAGACTATGGGTAGCTAACCGTATGATTTCCATTTACGTTGGCTGAAAAACAAGTGAATGGCACCGAGGGAGGTCCCAATTTAAAAAAAATAAATTAATAAGTGCAAGATTCGTACACAGTAAATATTTTTTTATTTTGTTCTTCTACAAGAAAAAATCTTTGGAAAACCATTTGTCAAGAAAATTCTTTTTAAAACTAAAAACAGTTTTCTTGTAAAATCTGCATAACATATATTTGTAATATTACAAACGATAGCTTTGTATTAATACAACTCACATTATTGAAAAGCGTACATAAAATTACTTTTTTCTCCTAGAAAACCAACGTGATGAATTAATAACAGAGAATAACTTTTAAAAACAGTTTAAAATACAATTTTTGAGGGGGAAAAAAACCTCGCCAGCACGAAACTAGAACCTACACCCCTTGTATTATTATCCCGCAACACTAACTACAAGAGCAAAACTTGACTTACAAACTTAAGACATTTTTATAGTAAATATACCTGCCTGTACTTACACAATACTAAGGAAATTACTCGAGTAAGAAGGTTAAATTAATTTCATTTTAAGAGTTATGTGAAGCTAGGAAACATTAACAATTAATGAGTAATACGGTCTGGTTGTATTAAAATTGTCGTTTTATTATGATTATTTGAGTTCTTTTAGGTGTTTATCGTTACTCAAACTTGCAATACATTTCTAATACATACATACATGCATTTATTTTTGCACGCAACTATACTGCACAACCCCCATATTTTTACGTTGTCGAGTGTCCGCTAATTTACTGAAGCTCGTGGACACGGGTCAGTATACTATAAAATAGTACAAAACATTTCTTGAGGTCTATTACAAACACGACCCTTGTAGTTTTAC
This sequence comes from Dryococelus australis, assembly GCA_029891345.1. Taxonomy (NCBI): domain Eukaryota; kingdom Metazoa; phylum Arthropoda; class Insecta; order Phasmatodea; family Phasmatidae; genus Dryococelus; species Dryococelus australis. The sequence goes on along the minus strand of CM057003.1, from coordinate 68,629,030 downwards.
AAGAGAAATCTTCGTACTGTTACAAGCATTTGTAAAATTACAAACAACTTCTCAGTAAAAATTACATTTTTTTTTTTACTGTGTAGTTACTGATATGAATTTGAATTCATTTGTCCAACATTGCCAGTAGCTTTGTGTAGTTCTACAGCCGTTGTGAAATGCTGTTGACATACCGCCCTTATGGCTCGCATACCCCAGCTTCCTAGGGGCCATCATTTATAAGTTCCCATCACAGGCACTGTTTCATTGGCCTCGGCGGATAATTTTTTTCTCCGAAACGTATTATTTCCTTTGTACTTGGCCCTTCTTAGAATGTTTAATGGGACATGGTCTGTTTTGTATGGTTTCTGGGGTTTACGGAATGGTCGATGACGGCGCCGTCTGATTACAGAGCACGCTGAACCACTTAGCTTGTGATATTCAAATTTCATACCGGAGACTGGACACGGCCAGTCATCGTTCCTTCCAGCCTCCTCGCTGGCGCTTAGAGAGCACACCTACTGAGGTTGCAGAAACTTCATTAGTGGCACTTACTTGTTGGATATGTCGACATTTTGTCACTAAAATAAGAAATGCAGGGTGAACGTTCAGACCTCTGACGAAACTAGTGACGACAAGTTATGCAACATTGCATTGCTATTATTTGTCCAGAACATGTTCGCCCGTAAAGAAGAATAGTTTTCATCTTTAGTGAACTGGGAGAAGAGAAAGAAAGCAAGCCAGACATAGCCTACTTATTTGAAAATATCCGTTTCTGTTTAGGTTACTGTAATAACAGCAGACTGTACCTACGCACGTGTACATAGGCTAATGTGCTCAAGGTCGCTAAGAAGTCACCTTCGAACGAGGAGGTACCGGACTCGAATCCCCGAAAAGCTATGCCTGTGCCGATGTGTGCAGTTTTTAGATGTTATTTAAGGTTAGCTTAGTCAAAATTCAGGCATAAAACAAAAATTTTGAAAACAGAACTTCAATTGGAACAAACAATAATTTCAGTGACAGCAGTGAACATTTTGCAATTTATTTCAATCGACAACGATTAAAACCAATCATAAATTTCAAGAAAACGATTTCGTATAACTGGAAGCGAGCGAGACAGCATGCCGGCCACCAAATGGGTCTTCGTCTAAAAGAGTAATATTCCTGATATCCTCACGACATCGCAAATATAACACTTACTACCTCTGAGGCTGTTAGGTACCTAGGCCGCCAAATGCACAGTTTTAGTGAAAACTATTTCATTAAAAAAATTGAGTGAAGTGAAGAGATTTAAATGGTTCCTAGCATGGAGATCTTGAGAGCATAAGAAGGTGATGCGAGGTAAGTATGGAGCAGCGCCGGAATGCAAGGACGAAGAAAACGGGAGATCCCTGAGAAAACCCACCGACCGGAGTATCGTCCGACACGATTACAATGTGCAAAAATCCTGGAGCTATTCCGGCAGAAACAGAACTCGGTCTGCCTTGGCGGCAATTAGTCTGATCACTGAATCACCGTAGCCCCTCATTTTAAAAAATGCTCAATATTTTTGAGAGATATCTGGCTACGTACAGTATTTAAGGAACTTTTCTCGTCCGAACACAAGTTTTCGTCTTCTATATCCGTTTATAATTCGACTTTTTTTGGGAAGCAAATTAGTTGAAACGGACGTTTTCGCCGTCATTTGAAAGGCATGGAAATTCCGGATTCAAAAACCGGATATTTGAAAAAGAACAGGTGCTTTCAGCACAACATTATTATTACGACACAGAATGATAGGGCCAACGATGAAAAGTCTCTAGACGCCAATTTCTGACGGAAAGGCTAAGTAAGTCCAGCTGGCTCCTAGCGTGTAGAGTTAGTGATGATCTGAGGAGACTGCGAGACTATCGTCTATTCACGATAAAACGAGCACTTTTGAAAGCCCCGCATAAGATTTACTTGTATGCACGTTGTGTATTCTTCCGCCTTATGCAAGTTTAACACTGTCGTGGGTGTCATCACTTTATTCATCCATCGGTCAAGTGAACTTATTAAATTTTTAGAAAAGTAAATATTTTGCAAATCTGCTCACTTTGACACTTCTACGAATTAAAAAGAACGGAAAACCAAAGATATAATTTAATTTTACAGAAATGGTTACTCGGCACTTTTTATTCTACGTTAAGATACGGAACTAATTTCCCATTCATCGTTACCAACTTAACTGGGCGCATGTCACTCAAGGCGGCCGTAAAAATATATGCAGTTAGGAGCCTTGATTTTTTTTTTAGGTTGATTTCGAAATCACTCACTTTATCGTGAACAGCCTTAGTTAATTGAAACAGGCTGAAGAGGGCATACAACAGTATCTGGCTTCCGGTTAGAATTGAAATGACGAAAAGAAAAAAAAAACTGTTTTGTGATATGCTCTTCAGCATATTTAGTAGCTCTAGCCAGTATTTCTCATTTTGTGCCACCCATGAATCCATTATTTGATGCGTGTTTCAGATGACTGTAATAGTCCGTTGAAAACGTCGCGCCGTTCGAAAAAAAAAAACTGAGCTAGAGATAGGCGTGCAATGTGGGACTGATTTGTTACAGCGGTGCAGAAGATCCGGCCTGTGTCCAGACAATGGCAGTAAGCCTAATGATATTACGTTGATGCCGTGTCTTGTCTGGTATTAATTTAACTCCAGCAGATCTCAGCCCACCTACGAGGTGGTTTTATCGCGCTGTCTTAAAATAATAAAACAAGCCTTCCTCCGGAACGAGCAGACTTCAGCCGTGCAGTTGGCAGTTGCTTTCAGAATGTGCTGTCATTGCAGTCGGTTGTCGGCGGTAGTACACTCAGTGAGGATTTCACTGTTTCAATCAGTCAGACGTACCTGAGAGATTCAACGGTCACTTCAGTGACTTTAACTGACGAATCAGTGAAAAAATGCCAGATCTCCTTCACTTATTGATTCAGTGACATTTCATCAGTCATTTTTTTTCACTGTTTACTTAGTGGTTTATTTTTGACTGATGGATCAGTCAAACAGCTTGTAAAAATGGCTATCAACCAACGTTTAAAAATGGACGTTAAACAACGTGCATCAAGTGAAATAACCGCGAGTAAACTAATAAAACCGTAACAAAATATTTATAAAATGTGTTTCGTCTTTGAAAACGCCTTTTTATGAAGCCTTTCATTCCGTTTCTACGTCTTTCATTTCGTTTTCACGTGATCGTCACAGCGCTCTGTTTGAAGTTTCAAACTGCATATAATGTGATGAAGAGAGTGCACCCGTTAGTTTTAACAGTCCTAACGGTACCAATTAAACCAAAAAACGAGTCGTAAGAGCATACAGTTTAAATCTTCACGATTTCGTGGCGGAACTCTAAGTCATACATTTTCCTCTTGCTATAAGACGTTGGCGTGGTAGCGCAAATGGTAAGTTAAAGGTCTCGTATCCAAATGTGTGCGAATTCAATCCCAATCCCCTCCAGAAGGTATCTAACTTTTTTTCAAATCACGGTAAATCGAGCAATTTAAATATTAAACGGGAAACAAATATGTTTATTTCAAGTAATTATTTGGCTACATCCAATAAACACAATATTTAATTCGCCACTGTAGTCGGCCGCCACTTATTCAATCAGTGAAATTATTTCACGTCACTAGTTCAAACGGTAAAATTTTTTCGCTGAAAAAAAATCAGTGGTTTTCCGCTGATTCTAAGTGGAGCCATTTTCACTGATTCGAGTATTTGAATTTCCCTGCTAATCAGTTGTTTCCCACTGATTCGAATTTAGAGTGCAGAGCAGTCGGTGACGGCCAAACTTGAACCAGATTGCAAGATGACTGTTGCGTCACTTCATAGGTTATACCTGAAACAAAATTAAAGAAAAAATATATAAAAATAACTCTTTCAGTTTTAAAGTTTATATAAAAGACAGAACATAATTAATTTGTGATCGAATTAACACGTTATTAAGAAATGCAACAAATCTTGCGATGACAAATTTATATAATATATGTGAAATGAATTTCCTATAAAAATCCATTTAGACTGGCCAGCCAGGTTCCCTGATCTCAAACCTATCAATCATGCTTGGAACTTTTAGGGCGTTCAATTACCATGACTTCAGGAGTGAATGGTACTGCTCTATCTATTGACCAATATCCTTGAAAAGTTCGTCAGTTTAAATACACTCTTCCATCACGCAGCTACTGCACCCATGATCAATCGGCCAGCACTCCTTATGGCGTTGCAAAATTTTTCCATTTGTGTATATTGGTTTTAAATTTTACAGCAACAACTTCATAGAAAATACCATGAAATAGCCTTTCAGCTGTTCAATAAATGTGTGTATATAGCGTTTATAGCTAAAGTACTCTTTCTGCATCATACACAGGGAACTGAAAAACATACGAACTGAAAATTATAACCCACGGGTTTGTGTAAAAATATATTTAGCGTAAAATCACACGTAGATGTGTCTTGCAGGGACACGCTATTAATGAATCAGGAAACAATCAAAGAAAAAATTGAAAGGGAATAAGGACCGTGCACAAACACTCGCAAGTTAAACCACAGTAGCAATCTGAATTGTACTTCGTTTTCCGACACGTTTTCACGTTAAAGAAGTAATGATACAATAAATATACGACGCCCAATTTTAATAATGTTTTTTTTTTTTACATTTACTTTTATAGTACAAATAATTCAAGTGCTGGACGTCTGTGAGAACCGTTTGTTTTTTTTTTTTTTGTGAAAGAATAGAGTTAGTATGATTAAGGTTAGTAGTAATGATTTTTTGATTTTATTTCAAAGTAAGAAAAATAAAATATGTATTTAGAACCCCACGGATGGTTACAAAAAAGCGGTGCGCAATATCGCTTTCGTTTGTTTGTAGCTTGCGCTTGGTCTAGCAAATGAGAACCGCCGGTTTATATGGTACTCTCTTAGGACATACAAAAAATACATTCAAAAATACGTTCGCGAGTTAAGTACCCACTGTGGGTTTTCTATTACCTGCGAAGGTAGTACGTATTATGTAGCAAATTGATTGCTTCGAAATACAGACTTATATAGCTTTAGTTAAATAAGTTGTCTATATAACTAGTGAGCCTACTTTTCTCCACATGCATGCAAATAATGTTGGTGAATTTCTTAAATGGTTAGGTGGTAGGTGGGTCTTGACGTCTCGATGATAGCGATATCATTAATGATGCAACCAGGAACAAACGCAATACTAGTGAGACAATTACAAACACACACGTGCCTTACCTGGAACTCAAACACACACGTGCCTTACCTGGAACTCAAACACACACGTGCCTTACCTGGAACTCAAACACACACGTGCCTTACCTGGAACTCAAACACACACGTGCCTTACCTGGAACTCAAACACACACGTGCCTTACCTGGAACTCAAACACACACGTGCCTTACCTGGAACTCAAACACACACGTGCCTTACCTGGAACTCAAACACACACGTGCCTTACCTGGAACTCAAACACACACGTGCCTTACCTGGAACTCAAACACACACGTGCCTTACCTGGAACTCAAACACACACGTGCCTTACCTGGAACTCAAACACACACGTGCCTTACCTGGAACTCAAACACACACGTGCCTTACCTGGAACTCAAACACACACGTGCCTTACCTGGAACTCAAACACACACGTGCCTTACCTGGAACTCAAACACACACGTGCCTTACCTGGAACTCAAACACACACGTGCCTTACCTGGAACTCAAACACACACGTGCCTTACCTGGAAATCAAACACAAAACGCCCCGAACTCTAAGTTGGCGTCCAACAAACTACATGACAACAGTAGGATTTGGAGCATCAACTTTATTAGTGATCAGTATAAAGTTTTAGCAAACAGGATTTACAATTTCAAATACTTACAGGGACATCATTTTGGAAACAAGCGCGTGAGCCACTTAGATCATGTAAGATTGCAAGACCTTACCGTAGCAATACTTGTGTGCACAATTTTGTGGAAATAGGCTGGCTGGTTTCCGATATATGACATAAACTCTTTATTTCCCACCTGCCGCTGTCGTGAAGTTCTAAAAACGGTTCTGTATAGGCATATCTGACGCATATAATATATGCTGTCAGCATAAAAAGTTTGGTTAAAAATTTTCAGTTTATGTTGTGGATATTATTAACTTATCTAAATAATTTATATTGCAAAATTTTAAAAGCATTTCGGGGACTCAATTAAATTATAGTTTACATGGCCCACTATAGTAATACTTGTGTGAACGATTTGGTGGAAATCAGATGATTGATTCCTGAGACATGGCATAAAGTTTGCACTTAACACCTAACACTATCTTATAAAAATGTAGCAAAAGATAATCTTTATAAGAATATTCTATGCTTCTAATGGATAATCTCGTCATACAAAGTATAAATGAAATTGGTTAAATGATTCAATAAATATGATGAACTTATCAAAATATTTTATATGGCAGCAATAATGTAAATACAGCCATACTAGACACAATTAGAAAATGGCCTACTATATAGTACTACTTGTGTGTAAATATATGTGGGAATCGGTTGATTGTTCACGGACGCACGACACAAAAGCTCAATTTTTTCATGTAGTGCTATCCTATCTTCATTGCTGGAGAACGAAACGGTAATGTATTGGTACATTCTATTTTTGTAATAGATACTGCTACATAATAAATTCGATTGAAATTGTCTCGGACATACAGCATACTAACATAAAATATTTACACGGCTGTTATTTTGAAAATATATGACAACTTCCTTGAATCACATTAATTTAAATAGACTACAAAAGTATATAACTTGTCGCCTGAATTTGGTGGGTGTCTGTTGTTTCCCAAAATAGGACACAAAAACTTATATTTTTATGTGGCACTATCTTCCAAAATGGCTGACAAATGAGTTTACATAATTAACTCATTTGATGCTTGTACAAAAACTGTCATCATGCAAAGCTAATTTGAAATTCATTAGAATGTTTCGTAGATATAGCACACTAATTATAACATGTTAATAAGAGGCTATGTGTAGACATATTTTATGCTCGTAAAAGATACTTTCAGCATATCAAAGTTGGTTGAAATTGGTCTACTGGTATGATAGATATTGCAAATCAGCCTAAAATATTTATATTGTGCGCCATTATGAAAATAATTTCTCTATACATTAAAATTTAATGCACATGTCCTACAACGGTATTACTTATAAGTCAAAGTTGGCAGGGATAGTTTGTGTAGTTATCAGGCTATAACACAAAAATTTTAATTCTTCAATTTGCACTATCATCCAAAATGGCGGATTAATATAATATGTAACTACATTTAATTATCACATCATGCAGTGTCGTCGTAACAAATTTGGTTTCAAATGATGAAATGGTTCATGAGATATAAAATAAAAGCCTAACTTTTAAATTTGTACTATCTTCCAAAATGGCGGATTAATAACATCATAGTCCCTCTAAATCTAATGGTTACTCATGCACTGTCAACGTACTACATTTGGTTTAAATCGGTTAAACGGTTCCCGACATATAACGGAAAAGCTTTATATTTCAAATTGCACTATCTTGCGAAATGGTGGATTATTAATATTATAGCTGCCTAAATTGAATTCTTAAATCATGCACTGTTAAAGTACAAAATTTGTCTTAAATCAGTAAAATACTTTCCAAGATTTAACGTAGTGCCCCAAATTTTAAAATTTCCATTCTTACTAAATGCTATATGTGGACCTAATTTAGTGAAATTCTGTTAATGGGTTTAAAAGGAATTAGTGAAGCAGGCAATCACACCCAGACAGACATTGGAGTAGTTGCATAAGCCTATCTTTCCTTCGGAAAGTAGGTTGAAAAGGAAGACTAGAGGATATATTAAACTTTTTTATAAACTAGTTTAATATAAACTAGTTTATATTAAACTAGAGGATGCCTCTAGTTTAATATAAATTATCCTAGCGACAAACACGCAGGTCGCTTCAGATGTTACACCGTCGATAGTGGATGTATGACGTGACTGTTGATCGCGTGGCCAGCTCGTTTCCATGAATTGACAAGAACTGGGTCCTTGTCAAGCCACCAGCTTGTGGTTTCTCTGCCTGAGGCGTGTAACGGACAGTCGGGAAGAGCTGCGAAGTTTTAACCACTGAGGCGTAAAATTCTGTAGCATATAATTTGGCATCTGTGCAGCAGTTTAGTACTTTTTTGCTAGTTGACGATCGGCCAAATAATTACAAAATCATCCTTTCCGAACAAAATTCCCCCTGGCTCGTAATTGCATGCATTTTAACGAAAATGCCGAATAAAATGCTAAATGGGCATATAAGCATTAATGTTGACGTAGAGCTGAGAAAAGTATTTCCACTTTTAATGTCTCTTCAAAATGCTTTCGATTGACGGCTATTGCAATTTTTTTTGTTACATACGTGTTAAAATAAGCTAATAACTTGTGCATAACATATTAATTCTAAGAATTACACTTTGATTTCCGGTCAATAAGAACGAAAGCTTTGAACATATGCTCCGTTAAGGCACGTTGGTCTCTAGCCCTTCGTAGAGTGGGCGAACGAAGCACAGCATTGCATGTATGGCTAAGAGTGCAGCGAAAAATTCATCATTTTATGTATTGTGTTATTTGGTGGCAGAATGGAAGCTACCTATTAGGACATTTTGAAACGTTAATTTTTACAAGCAGCGAAAGAACACAATTTGCATTAAGTACCGGGAATTTCAAAAATATTCAGTTAACTGCGAGCGAACTACAGGCCCTTGACTAAGGGTGACTAGGACCACATGTTTTTCGCGAACAGATCCCACGACTTGTACTGGGAAACACGTTAGTTCAGAAACAGTTTCGTGGTTGGGTGATTTGAACTCTCGCGCGTCTGTGGTGTCTGCCAGCCAGTCGCGGAAGTTCAGTGCTGGAGTAACTTAACTCTGATAGGCCCAGTCAAGATAGAGAATGTATCCTCACAAATACACCCGGCCAATAGGCAAACGACACCTGTGTGTGCATGTAGAGTGTTGACGTCTAGTCTGTGCACAAATCTTGTCGCGGAAAACAGGTGGCGCTACTGATTATCACTCAACGCAGCTCATTGGACACGCGAAAGTGTGTGGATGTAATCATAAACATCGAATCGTTGGTGTTGGTTAGTGGAACTATGCTGACTGCCAAATAAACGAAGTGTAGTAATAATCGAGTGTCTAGAAAGAAAGGAGTTCGGAATCGATTGGAAACAATGGACCCGCGTCGCTGAAGCTAAATGTCAAGTGCTTAGTTATAGGCTGCGCACGGTAAAATGAGCACTTTTGAAAGCTCTGCTTAAGATCTACTTGTATTCGTGTTGTGTATTATTCCACCTTAAGTAAAATTTACATTGCCGTGGGCCTCATCACTTTATCCATGCATCGGTGAAGTGAAACTGTGGATTTATTACAAGAGTAATTATTATAAAAAACCGGTAATTTCCACACTTCCGTGCATTAAAAAAACAGAACGGGAAAGAAATAATTTAAGACATCACAAATGGTTACCTAACACTTTTTATTCGCTTTAATGTGGACCTACTTTCCATCCACCGTTACCAATATATGCATGCAGGGGCAGTGACATTTTTCTAACGGTGATTTCAAAAGTGTTCACTTTATCGTGAACAGTCTATAACAGTATGTATTTTGAAAGCTGTAAAGTATATTCCTCTGTTCCGTGTCGACAGTCCAAGAGATACTGGAGTGCCTCGTGTTTTTCTCATGTGTCTTGATTATAGTAGAAATAGTTGCTGTGTTCTTCTGTCCAACCTATCTCCACTCTTCTCTACGCTCTTGAAAACACGGCGGGCCATTTTTTTCCCCCCTCGAAGACGTAATGACAGGAGTTTCGTCCCGTGACACGTTACATGAGAGGTTACTGGGCAACTGGTTACAGATTTTCCAGGAATCGTAGTCGGGTCACAGCGGCTGGCTCGTCGACACACATCCGTGACGGAGCGGTGTCCTTCTCGGCAGGTGAACTGGGGGAGTGCACAAATATCCTCCGCCTCTACCACCACAGGGATATAACATATAAACAGCGAAACGGACTGAGCGAGGTAACGCATTAGTATCTAGTACTAGTTATTCACAGTAAACTGAGCATTTTCGAAAGCCTTGCTGACGATCTACCTGTATGCACATTGTGTATTCTTCCACCAAATGCAAAATTAACATGGCCATGGACCTGCTCACTTAATTAATGCGTCGGTCAAGTGAAGCCATGAAATTAATTTAAAGATATCATCATTAAAATATGCTAATACTTACAGTTATACGTACTAAAAAAACATAAAACAAAAGAATTGATTTCAGTATTCACAAATGTATGGTTAGTATTTTTAATTCAACGCTAAGACAGGGAACTACTTTCCCCTCCGTCGTTACCAACCTTACTGAGCGCATGTCGGTCAACGTGCCCGTTAAGATACATGCAGGTAGGGGCAGTGACATTTTTATAAGGTTGTTTCAAAAGTGCTCAATTAACAGTGGACAGCCTATAACACTATGGGCTTTCATAACCTCTAAGAAGTTATTTGAAAATTTATTATATCCGTGTATATTTGCAATGACATAGCACGTATGGTAAATTATTTTCCCAAACATGCATGGTAACGTTCCTACAGTTGCGCAGAACAGATTCAAATGCATAGGGAAGTTTCCAACCTTGTATAGCAGCGATGATTAACATTCCCATATTTTCAGTCTTGACATGTAAGGGCTGTTCACAATAAAGTGAGCACGTTAGAAATTGACCTTAGAAAAATGTCACTGCCTGTGCTAACATATATATTTTAATGGACGCACTGAGTGACATTCGCCCAGAAAAGTTGGTAACGATGGATGGAAAGTAGTTCCATATCTTCACGTCGAATAAAAAGTGGTAGTTTACCATCTGTGATAACTTAAAATTATTTATTTCGCTTTCTGTTTTTTTTTTTAAGGCATCGAAGTGTAGAAAATAGAAGATTTGTAACATATTTACTTTCTTAATAACTTCCCAGTTTAATTTGACCAACACGTGAGTAAAGTGATGAGGCCCATGGAAATGTTAATTTTACATACGGCGGAAGAATACACAACGTGCATACAAGAAGATCTTAAGCAGGGATGCTCCGTCCGAGCCGTCGTCAATTCCGTTTTCCATGAATTTTCCGTAACGACTCGAGGTAAATTTCGGGAATGGTACATGCTTTATATAACTCGTTACCAACTTATGAATGAGCAGTCCGCTGCATCTCCAGTGGCACCGCTTTCAAGGAGGCGTTGAGAAATAATATTGTCTCCTCCGTTTGAATTAACATTTGTTCCGAGCGGTTTTACTCGCTAAACAACTAAATTTTGCTAATATTTTCTGCGTGGGGAGAATCAGGAATTTTTCCTTAACATTTTAAAACTACTAGTAACGGATACAACACAATAAGATACAAGTTGGAGACAGTCAGCACCGAGCATTATCAATAATCTTAATAATATATTTGTATTTGTCTTACAAAAAGTATCATAAAGTGGCTATAAATTTAGAATGTTAGAGTATAACACAAAAAAAGTAAACGGCCAGAAATGAAAGATCAACTTAAATTTCTTACACGTCCAAAAATTAAACGATTCGTAGCAAACAATTAAATTAATTCGTACCATGCTGCAAGTATTGCTCTTGTGTACATACAAAGAGGAACACAAAAACTTAAGATGTTAGCCGAAAAATTACCTTGATGGAACCAAGGCGTACTAAAATTCTAGCAGCGAAGGAGTGAACACTGATCAGTCCGTGGAATTTAAACTCTCAAAACTGATTCTGTCTGTCAGTTGAGCTATCTGGACTGTGAAATATCTCCCTTGCAATATTGGACGTATACCTTGCACATATTTTGCGTAAGATTCTTCATCTATTCGCGCCAAGCGTTTATATACTAAATATAGATTGTTACAAAAATATTATTTGCAGTAAAGTTTATTACGGCTGTTTGACCACGTCTTACAAGTTCTACAAATACCGTAACTACGCCTACAATTATTTTTATCTTTTTAGTTAATTTATAAATAAAACCTTGGATTTGATTGTATAGGTAGACTATTTATACATTCATGGATTCGTCCGTCATCGGTATCGCTTGCGATCAGGCGAGTTACAGTGCACTCTATTAGCGGGAAGTTGAACCGGCATGCTGAATATTCGTTATTCATCTTACACGTGTGTATGCATGTCGATGTATTTGACATTTCAATACGAGCTCACGCAGATCGGAATCTTCAAATGGTATTTCACATTCACATACGTGGTCGGTCATTTGAATTCCTTCTTGTGTTTCAAAAGTTTGGATGGTCTTTTAGCCACACAAGTATGTGTAAGTGAGGACTTAACCCGGCACTGAAACTCTACACGCCACCAGTGATCGACTACTCTTGTCCACCAAATACATCGAGATTGCAAGTGATTCGGTGTGCGCCGGACAGACACCTCACAAACACCTACCGTACATACAGACAAAAAAAAATAAAAAAACTGGATGGTGAAGCTCTTAACAATGAGTTTGATTGATTTTCGTAGACTTCATATGTAGGCCTACCTGATATTTGCTCGAGTAACTGTTGATAGGATCTGCGAATATCACGTAATCAGGCAGCGACTTAAAGGATTTTTATGTTTACTAAACAGATTCACGTATTTGTATTTACAGATGTATCTTCAAAACATCACATTTGCATTAAAATTTGGCCAAAAATAACTTGGTGGGAAGTAATTATTGTTGTTATTGAGTTATGTGCGTCCATTTGTCGCAAATATTTATGGATGAAACTGACGTAAATAGAGTTAATTATGAAATTGATGCGATACATTATTATTACAATTGTCTTACATGCAATCATAGTAAATATTATGACGATCTTTCTTGAAGATTTTATTTTGAATTCTGCTTTGTGAAGTATCCAGAAGCGCTTAAATTTTGTTAAAAATGCGGACTCTATCAATTAATTTTTTACATTTAAAAAGCATAGGCCTACTCTAGTAAAATATTTTATAATGTTACAAAATATATACATTCTTCTTTCATATACAGCATAACTCGCACTTTTCTGACAATTTTCATGGTGTCTGTACTACTTTATTATGAGTTGCAGAGTGTTTGAAGTCCTGGTTTTTCAACGAAACTATTAAACATGTCTTCCCATTGTTCTTACCTACGAAGACATTGTACCCCAGGCGAGGAAGAAATGTGCACTTTAAAGTTACCTCGCATGCTGTAAATATTATTTTGGGTACCCTCCAATACAGTTAAAAGCGGCTTTTTCAAACTGCCGTATCTTAAAATAGACCAGCCGGACATGAGTCAAACTACGATAGGAGCCTGTATTGAACTTCGCTAAAGACTTTTCATCAGTAAAATAATAGGGTCACCGCTGAAAGTCCAGTAGGAATACGCAGCACTACGAGAACACCGCAAGCCAGTTCAGAGCTTCGCACGTAGCGGCGACGGCGTATTTAATGCGCGTACCTTATCGTTCGCGCACTTCTCTACCTCAAACACGTGAAATAGGCCTAACTCCAGGTCGGAGGATTTTTTAAGGATCGGTTCTCGGGAAATTTTAGAGACATCTAGTAAGCTTGCCCAGGGACGGGGGGGGGGGGGGGCGCAACCCATCCCCTTTGTCCTTCGGAGGTTTCAATAATTAGTGTCAAATTAATAATAAGCCTTCTTGACAAAAATTTCATTGCTTTAAACTACGAGGCATTTTATTATATCGTGAAGTCATTTTTCTCGTAGTATTTGTCATAATTAATAAATGTCATCTCTGCTATAATCTCCGCTCTCACTTCAGTCAGAGTGTGAATCTTCTCCTGTTGAGAAATTTCTGAATATGCCACTGACGAATTTGTTTATATACAAAGTCTGTTTTAAACAAAAAATGTACCTGTCTTTATGCTTAAATAACCACACACAACAAGAAATTAAATTTGGTTTTGAAGTAGTGAGTAATTAATCAACTAATATAGTTTAGCAATTTTTAAACCAAACTAAAAGAACAACCAAAGTCTCCAAATATGTGCAATTAATTACTTCATATCCTTTTTTCTAATGCAAATCTACTGGCTGAAGGTCTTAAACACACCACAGGAAATAACATATCGGCATTTCCTATACGTCCAAACGTCGATCGGCTCTCAGGACCTCGTTGTTAAGAGCCGCCCAAAACTCTCAACTCAACTCGTCAACTCTAAACATAGGGGACGATTTCTAGAGTACACAGACACGACAAACACGAACAGTGGAGTAAAGTATACCAGTATTCATATTGATACAGGCTATTCACAGTAAAGTGAGCACTTTTGGGGCCCTAGTTACTTTATCCTTTCAGAAATTTTTAATTCTTTAAACACCTTTTTAAAATATTTATGGCCATTTAAGTAATAAACACCGTGTGTATATTCCACTGCACTCGAAAGGGAACGCCTGACACTTAAATAAACTACATTTACTGTCTACTAGAATTTGCCTGCTGATTCGCGCATGTTTATAGGGATAAATAATGAAGTTTTGTGACACTAAGCCACTATTGGGTTCTCTACCCACTGAGTTTCTGCAGCCCCATTGTTGGGTTCTCTACCCACTGAGTTACTTCGGCCCCACTATTTAGTGCTCTAGCCCCTGACTAGCTACGGCTCCACTACTGGGTGCTCTAGCCCCTGAGCTTCTGTGGCCCCCTCATTGGGTGCTCTAGACACTAAGCTACTGCGGCTCCACTTGATATATATCAATCCACTGTGTCACTGCGGCTCCACTTGGAATAAATCTAGCCACTTGGCCACTACGGCTTTTTGGAAGGAAATGTTTACAGCCCATAGACAAAAAAAAAGGAGAAATGACGACATTTTTATTAACAATGATTTTTTTATGCAGTAATCAATCCTAAGAAAAGCTTAATCGAGTACCTATTTACAATAAGAATTTTCCTGAAGGAATAAGATATTTTCCTGGAATAAAAAGTAGCCTATGTAACTCTCCGACCCTTCAACTATATCTGTACAAAAAATTACGTCGATCCGTTGCTCCGTTTTGACGTGAAAGAAGGACAAACCAACACACTTTCGCATTGATATACTAGTAAGGATTATTCCAAACGAGAGGGCATTCAGAAGTGCTCACATTACTGTGGATAGCCTATACGTGAATGTTAAATACGTACACGTATGCCGCCGGGTTGCGAGCCTCGAGGGTAGGCTGCGCGACGGAATGTTCCAGGTGCACCGGAAGCTGGATATTCAGCTCCGCCGACAGCTTCGGGCTCCGGCCAGCAAGGGGCTCCAAGCACCTCCCCCCCTTCCTCACTCGCCAAGGCCTGCTCAGATGGGGCAGCATCACAGTGGACCGTGTCGATCAAGTGACGCGTTCACGCCGTGACAGGAGAACACGTCCAGCGAGTGTGGCCACATTCACCAAAGCTCAGTTAGACTACAGATGATTAAAATTAGATTTCTAATAGGTTACAAAAATCGATTATCATATCGATAGTAAGATTGCCGATTTTTTCCCTCGGAATCGATATAATTCTCTTGGAATCGTTTTTCGATTCAGGGGCCGGTCTCCCGTGGTGCACTCGGTTGATGCGCCGCCGTTATGGAGTGCGGAAGTTTCTGGGTTAGAATCCTGGGTAAGCTAAGGGTGTTAGTTTTAAGTTAGGTCATGCGTTAAGTTTATAAGCCGTCCCCTGATAAGCTTACAAGCGTAACACCGGGGGACGTTAATAAGCCCTTTCCAGTACAATTTTATTCAGGAAACTTTAACGTATCAATTAACGTTATGAATTTTCTTGAAATTTATACTGTCTTTTTGGATTGATCAATTTTTATGAAATATCATCGTTGATATTTTTGTATTTTTGGTTATTAGTATTTCTGGCTGCATAAGTTTGTTCCAAGTGCCATGGCACATTCCAGCACGTAGCAAAATATCGAACATATATTTGTTGTAAATTGATTTTTTGCGTCCATTATCTATGTGCATCGATAATTCATGTCTCGATCTTGATCGATCCAAGACATCGATTAATTAGCTGAAGATTGGCATGCTTAAACCAATTCTCGTCTTATGCGCATGTCGGAAAAACTGGCTCGCACATTGCCAACACAACTGTCAAAGGCACATGGTCATAGGGTTGCCAACCGTTCTGTATCGTACGGGATTTGGAAGAGTTATCACTTACGGACACAGGACCGGACGTCATATATCCCGTACCTCAGAATTCTTAGTGAATAAACTGAATAGTTGGTAAACAATTTATCAGTAATTTACCACTTCCGCACATACCGGCAGATAAATGCATACTTTGGAAACTTTAAAATTTACTATTTTACATCACGGTGAAATTGAAGTGAAACAATACGCATGAAAACTGTTTCATAACAACATGAGTCGGCAGGCGAATACAAGTGAAAGAACTAAGGGAAACAGTTTTCTCGCCAAACAAAGATCTAGGGAACAGAATTCAGTTATAGCATGTTAACTAGCCTAATGTTATAATACTAAGCATGGTTAAGTAATAAAAGTTTTGATTGCAATATCCAGTTGATCCGTTACATTTTTGTAGTGAATGATAGGGGAAGATAGAATTTCAAACTGTTTTTTTTTTTTTATAATAGTTTTCGTTGAACATTTCATCGGTGTCAGACGTATGTCCAGTTGTTGCAAGCGTCGTGACAAATCTGGAAAATTTGGAAATCCTACATGGTCAGCAATGATCAACGTCGTTGCTCACGTTTTCTATTTTCAACAGACCCACTCGTTTATACGAATAAAATGCAGTACTCTGACTGGCTTGAATATTGTTACAATTTATATCTCTAGAAATTAAGTGGGCTATACCAAGTTAGTTAAGGGATGGCGGTCTTAATCAAATAAAATAATTAATTATAATTTTGTTATTTTATTGAAAATAACTGCACTCAAAAATCTCACAATACATTGATATCACTTACTGTTCACAACTAATGACTCCAATTTAATACAATTTATAATTATCA
Organism: Dryococelus australis; assembly: GCA_029891345.1. NCBI lineage: Eukaryota > Metazoa > Arthropoda > Insecta > Phasmatodea > Phasmatidae > Dryococelus > Dryococelus australis. The sequence continues at coordinate 68,611,983 of CM057003.1, read as the reverse complement.
CAAAGACAGTGTATCAACCTATTAAATTATTTTATAACTGATGCGTCCATGTTTGACAGAATATTTACAATTAAATCCGTATTACACTTCCATTCCAGTCAATGTCTCAGCAGTCGCAATGCTCTAGAGTCCTCCAAGCGCCCTCACCCACAGTAGACAGTAGGATTCGCGCGTCGGTTTCACACCCTCTCATCCATTCATGCCACGAACCACCCCGCCCGCCGTTGTCCCGCAATCTCCTGTCGTCACTTCACTTCGCTCGCGCACACTCAGCTAGGTAGCCTCCGGCGTAACAATATGTTAGTCCACGCGCCTCATAAGGACGTAGGGATAACAGGGAAGTCTGGACGGAGGAGGCAGTATCGAGCTCTGAAGCAACTGTCCGTGACAAATACATTAACAAGGCATAGTCCGGCTAAACAATGGAGACTGTCACTGGACATTCAGGAGTAATACAGCTTTGTATAGTGGAGATCGAGAGAGAGAAGAGATTTGGGCGGCTCCTAACAGCGAGGTCTTGAGAGCCTATGTGGGTGATCGAGGTGAGTAAGGAGCAGGAATGAAGGGGCGGGGGAAACGGGAGATCCCCGAAAAAACCCGCCGACCAACGGCATCGTCCGGCACGATTCCCACATGGGAAAATCCGGAGTGACCCGGCCGGGGATCGAACCCGCATCGCGTTGGTGGAAGGCGAGCAGGCTAACTGCTCAGCCACCGTGGCACCCGTATTATGAGGAATCTTTTATATGCTGTTCACGGTAAAGTGAGCACTTTTAAAGGCCCTGCAAAATTTTTCCTTTCAATTAATTTCTACCTTTCCGCTACTTTTTAATGTAATCATTGCAATATTACTAATAAACATAGTTTATACATTTCATCACTCTCAAAAGTTAACGTCTGAGACTGCAATAAAATATATTTATTAGGGGTTAATTCCTTTTGGAAGGGACTTAAAAAAAAGTTCTCACTTTACCGTGAACAGCCTATAAAGAGAGTAACATTTTTTGTGAAACTATAGTGACATGATGCTTGCTTTTGTTTGTATAGGTAATTATTTACAGTGTTCTCTCACCCCCCCCCCCTTCCACTCTTTCTCTCTCTCTTTAATTTTGTAATACTCAATTTTTATGTAGACTTGCCAGACGTCCCAATTTAACAGTGATAATCCCAGTGTTGCATATTGTCTTGCCATTTTGTCCCGATTGCCACATAGGCCTTCTTAAATTAATGCAAAATTTGGAAACAACATGAGGAAGGAGCTTATTATGTGTTCATCGATGAAACATTGCCGATGATGTTAGTATAACTGTGACTGTTTCAAAGCCTATAATTTTTACATATGTTATTTGTATTCGTTACTGAATTTTTTCTAATGACTTTCAGCTGCCAAGATTTATATTCATTTGTCTAATATCAAGTAACGAATCGTTCCTGCTTATACCAAGTTGAAAACTGAACAGATAATAAAGCTGTCGTCGTAGATCTGAAATAATATAAAATTCAGACACTAGCGCATTAGAAAGGAATGTGTACTGTGCTTCAGACAATTCACTGCTAATGTTTTCTGGACAGCAAGTACACTGTTTGGCCATTGCCAACTGTGTAACTATTTTTGCCGCGTCGCGCTGCCGTTGTGCCGTTGACACTGTCGCACTGCGTTGCACTTAATAAATATATAGTGTTTTAACCTTGATTCTTGTCCACGTAGCTTTTACAGTGCTATTAGCGTTGGAACATAGAAAGTGGGCTATTGCGCGGCTGGCATGCGTCCTCTACGGGCGATACTGTTCAGGACCAATAGTTTTCTTATTAGGAGCTAACGATTGCGCGAATACCAACGTTGGAATTGCATAGAAACTTACGTAATTTATAAAGCTCATTTAATTTCGGGCCAAGTAATACCTGTGTTTAATAAAAATCGAGTTGGGAGCATCCAGAAAATTTCTATAATAAACTATTTTCAGTCTATTAGACGTGGTGTAGTTAATGTTTGTTGGTGACGTCCCTGTTATCCGAATTTGTTTGCCCGTTTCTTGTCTTCCGATACTACTGTTCCTCCAAACTACTTTCAAAGATCTTGTAGAAGGTACGTTAAAGGTGCTGAAATACGTTTTCTGCGCAATTAATGAATATTGGTACACTCTAAATGTGAAACAGAGAGAAATGAGGCAGATCAGAGAACATAGTGAAAATTGAGCAACTGGTAATCAGTACCTGATAACTAATTAAATTGATGGTTGAATTTCACTTATTTATTAATGTTTCCCACTGAAATTCCACTGCCCCAAGGCACTTACTCCCAGTTCATTTCCTTGATTTGCCAGTCGGCAGTAGCTTATCAACTGACTTTCAGTGAATATTATATCACTGATTGATATCACTGATTAGAGCTTAGAGTGCACTGTTACGAGAGCCCCGTCGTGCGCCTTGTTACGTAAAGCTCCCGTTTACACCGCGAGTAGGCAACGAAGTCACAGATCAGTTTATAAAACAAAAAATCCAAACACAGAGACAAAATTGCAATCTGTAAACTACCAAAGAAATGCGCCGAGGACAAAGGAATATGTGGGTCCGGCCAACTAAAGCAAACTGTGAAGTAAGCACATCGTCACATCGAGCCCTTCTTGTAAGTGGACCCTGAAGAAAAACAACGCACAGTGTGTTGCACACGTGGGAGAGGTCAACATGTGATGTGGTGGTGTTCTGTTTATCGCGAGGAAACTGTACGTTTCCGCACATAAGTTCCTATGCAAAACGTAACCTTCTTGGTCCCCACTAAAAGCCCTTACAATGTGTAATAGGAATTGAGACACAGCCTGTATATCTGTTGCTTGTGCGACAAACTAATCATCTCGCAAATACTGAAACGTGTGTTTGAAATTAAATTCAACTGTAAAAATTGCGTGCTTATTTACCTTGTTTCCTCCCCCCTCCCCTTTTTTACCCACGAGCGTTCACTTTGTCCCGTATGCGCTTGATGTTAATTTGATTAGGTTATAGTTCTACCACAGGGAATGGGGAAATATTTCCACATTAATCAGTTGTTTCGATCCAATAAGTCACGTAAAGTTGTCTTTTAAAAAGACGGGATGTAGCAAACTGAGTTTGCTGCTGTCGTTTTGCATGCTGTGTAAAACAAAACTTATACGAACCGAGCTACATATTACTCGTGAGCTCTGGACATTTTTTTTTTAAAGTAACATGTTTTCTTGCGCAGCTATTCTGCTTGCTAATAACTTCTATTGTTCGGCATGTAATTGTTGGGCCTTTGATACAGCTCGCCATCTTCTTTGTGTTACTGGACATGGCTGCCCTTCCTCCCCGAGTTCATTACCCTAGTGCTTGAAGTGTCTTTCTATTGTATTATATTGATTAAACGAAGGAAGCGGGATGGATACAGTTTCCCAATTTTGTATGGGTGCACAAGCCAGCTGAAAGCTTTAAGAGTCGTTACAGAACTTCTAGAATGTCCCGTGGAGGCGAGAAAAGAGTTCCTTGCAAATCGGAGAAACAGGAGAACACATTCACTTCAAGAATAGAGTAGACGCCAAGTATAACTGGTTCGCGGCTAATTAAGCAATTTTCAAATCAATTTTTCAAAAAATATTTTTGCCCCAACCTGCATTATATATCTTAAGGGTATATTGACGATCTCCCAGTAAGGTTGGTGGTGGTGTAGGAAATGTAGTTCTATGAAGATTTCCGGTTTTGTGCACATGATAAGAACTTGCATTTCTGTAACATACTTTGGTTCCCAACAGTTTCCTTTTTCACTTGTTTGACGCACGAACAAAGTGAAAGGGCCTATGAAATTGATAATTTGACATCTGCTGGAAGGATCAAATATGGGCAGCAATGTAGGTCCTAAGAAAGGCTTCCAAATGTGCCTAATTAATCGCAAATAGAATATATGGAGAATGCTAAGTTTACAAAACGACGCTTGAGGCTGTGTATCGAGACACGCCTCCTAGGAATCATTGTAATTGTAATTGTAAAGGGCTTTTCAACGTCCCCCGGGTTTATGCTTGAAGGCTTAGCAGGGGATAGCTAACAGACTAACTTATAACCTAACTTAAATTAACACCCATGCCTTGCCCGGAATTCGAACCCAGAGCCTCCCGCACCCCAGATAGATGGCGCACCAACCGACTGCACCACGGGGGGGGGGGGGGGGGGGAGCTTGGCTCCTAGGAATCAGATGGGCTTGTAAAGTTAGGTTGGGAAAGTGCCGAAATGTGATAGAGAACGAATGTCTCGTAGAATTTCAGTGCAGACTTCGGCCACGTTATAATTATTATTCGACGGCGACCTCCATGTCCAAGGTCGATAGACAAAGAGGTCCCGGGTTTGAATGCCAAACAAGCAATATCCATTTGTTCCGTTTTTAAATTCTAAAACATTTGGCATACAAACCACTCTTTGAATTGACCTTGAGCTAAATAAGCATAAAGTAGAATATTTACCTCTTCAAAGATCTCTCTTGCCTAAATTATAAACTTCCGCTACAACCTCAGTTCTTTTAGTTACTTCTTATACAAAATCTTCGTCGATTCAGTGATCCACGTCAGCGCGCAAGGATAAAAATTCGAATTTGAAGTTCGGATTTTACATTTCTACATACACAGTAATGCATAGAAAGGGATAAGACGACGGGACTTGTGTGATTACAGCGGGGAATACGACGCGGTTGTCATCGGTTGTTTGGCTTCCACGTAGTATGAACTTGATACCGTTGCGTCCATGACCATCAGAAACCCTATTTATAATCCGCACGCGATCTATTATTTGATAGCCTACCTAAATATAGTTTCATTACGTCTGCGTTCGTTTTATTTTGCAGTTGAACTGAGGACTTCTTAAAACCCATTCTTGTTTTGAATCCTAGGCAACTTACCTGGTGATCAAGTTGCTGTAATAAAATGGCGCTATATTATATAGGCCTAGGAGTAAATAAATTAAGCAAGTGGATTTTTTTTTTGTGTTTGGACGAAAGGTAACTTTGTAAACGCTATCATTCGGCCGTGGTCGTCGGGCGCTGGTCAAGTAAAGTTGCAGGTCATTACTCCTTCTCTACGAGTGTCAAACGTATTTCATTGAACCTAGGTCTTGTGGGAAGACGGCCTGGGGCGGAGGGGCGAAGTTGAGGGTGGGTACGTATGTAAGGCTTACGAGCGCTTTTAACATAAATAAGAAATATAGTCTATTTATGGCTACGTGCAAATATTCTAAAGCCACGCCCAAGTTCTACTACTAGGCATTCTTCCGCCTCATGCTAGCAAAGCTTAACTAAGTCTAGGAAATTACACCAAAAGGACAACGCACCGTATTTTTGCGCGCGGAGTTTAAAATTTTTTACATGTGGACTATTTCTTAGTAGGCGTTACCAACATACATATTTTCTCTCTTGTTTTATTCATATTAATTAAAAACGAAATATTACAATTTATAAATCAATTATAAGTAAAATTTTAATTTAACAAAAAACAAAACTACTTAATGTTAACAGGAGTATAAAACACGTGTGATACATTGCGACATTTTTAGGAAACAACCGCACACGTCATACATGGGGTGATTTTTGAAAGGTGTGATGCAAAAAGTGCGATGTTAACGTAAATAGACTATATATATATATATAGCAATAGTATTTTACAGTTATATGGGAGCAAGTAAAGTAAAACCAAGAATTTGCTATTCTATGTAACTGTTTACTAACTTTGTGAGCACATTATGTTTCTACCCAGCTATTTACGACGCTGTACATTTCTACGTGTTATTGCGGTGCAAGATATAATGCAAAATAAATTAAACAGTATAACAATATTAGCAAACAATGCGGCAAAAACCTTTATTTAGGACTGACATTTCTTAGTTTAGAAAAATTATTCTATGTCCCGTGTCCTCTTAGAAGCCCGTGTGACACGATGGATGTTTATTACAATATTTCATGCAAGATTGCATGGTGGTTGGTATGGACTGAATGAATTGACCGAGCACCAGCCATTTTCATTAACTGTTTGGTAATCGGCCAGTGCGCAATTTTCGGTGGAATGTTTAGTTTTTAAATCATCAACAGTGCCATCAGAAAAGAAAAAATTAAGTAGTAAGTAAATCCATGATAACGAGTCTGCTGATGCTGCAACAGCAGGTGAGAATTATGGCGAACATAGTTGTTCGCCTAACACATGTTCCAACTACTATCTCACCTTCGTGCATGGACATATACTGAAGAAGCTTGTAAGCGAAGTCCTACGTGAAACCACAGTTGCAGAAGTAGATTAATAAAAAAAAATTATGTAAACAAAACTACAGGCTATTCACGGTAAAATGAGCACTTTTGAAAGACCTGCTTAAGATATACTTGTATGCAAGTTGTGTATACTTCCGCCTTATGCAAAATTGCCATTGCCACGGACCTCGTCGCTTTCTTCATGCGTCGGTCAGTGAAGATGTAAAATTATTAGAAAAGTAAATATTCGAAAAATCTACTAATTTTTACACTTCAACGCATAAAAAAAAACAGAAAGTGATAGAAATAATTTAAGTTATCACAAATGGTTACCTAAAACTTTTTATTCGACGTTCAGATATGGAAATACTTTCTCTCCATCGTTACCAACTTTACTGTACGCATGTCACTCAGTGCGCCAGTTAAGATATGTGCAGGTAGGATCAGCGACTTTTTCCTTAGGCTGATTTCAAAAGTGCTCACTTTATCGTGAACAGGCTTTATCTGTGCGGTAGCAAGTACCGGCTCACAGTACCTTGTATAAAAATGTCCATACCTGCTGGTATGTGGGCTCAGATAGCAGGCCTTGTACAAGCATCTGCCAGTGATAGTACGGAACCGTATCGTGTCACGCAGTCTTTATGGTCTCATCGACGGCGGAGTCGTTAGAGATGGGGCAGGGTGGTTGGACTACCAGGGAGTGGTAAAGGAATATGTCTTGGCCTGTATCAAAGAACCACTCCGGCTTTCGCATGGAGCGATTTTTTTCACCGGGAATCGAACCTGGGTACTCCTAGGTGCGAGTTCACTCTATCACCTCTCTTGGAGACGGGAGGAAAAAGGACCAGTAGAACGAAGAAGATAAGTGCAAAGAAACGAAACGGCGAGGCGGATCCATGGATGTGGTCATACACATTGTCTGGTTGGATGCGCGAGGCTCTGGAAACTGGACCTGTGTTCTGATCAGCTACTGCAAGCTGCGAAAGATTCCCTACTGGCTAGCCTGGCCGGTAGACGAGATGGTACAGCGCGTTCGCGATTGCTTCAAACTTGTCTGAAGACACGCTGAGGTTCTACTTTCAAGCCACTACTCCATCTCATTTTAATCGATTTAATGTAATGTAAAGGGCTTTTTAACGTCCCCGGGTTTTATGCTTTTCAGTTTAGCAAGGGGAAGTGGCCACGGAGGCTGAGCGATTAGCACGCTCGCCTCCCAGCAATGCGAACCGGGTCCAATACCCGGCCAGGTCACCGGGTTTTCGCAAGTGAGAATCATGCCAGACGATGCCGTTGGTCGACGGGTTTTCCCGATGATCTCTCGTTTCCCCCGCCCCTCCATTCCGGCCCCACTCCATATTCACTTCAATCACCCTCATCGGCTCTCAAGACCTCGCTGTTAAGAGCCGCCGAAATCTCTTCACTCACTCGCTTGGCAGGGGACGGCTTACAGACTAACTTATAACCTAACTTAAATTAACACCCATGCCTTACCCGGGATTCGAACCCAGAGCCTCCCGCACCCCAGATTGGTGGTGCACCAACCGACTGCGCCACGGGAGGTCGGCAAGTTTGAACAGTTTGACGACTACGCCAGAGTGTAGCTCGTGCAAAACCATTTTCTTAATTATTATTTTGTTTCTAAACCAAACTCTTACTGATGTAGATTCTTTGTCCCACTTGTACGTAACCAAAGCTTACAAGAACATTTCAACCCAGTACTAAAGATTTTCCGGACTGAAAAACAATAATTTTTTATACCGACTCAAAAGTACACGTTTGACTGCAAACTCTTTTACTCAGTGAAGGAGACTTGTTTTGGGGGAAAATAAACTCGTCATACCATTGGCCGACGACGAGCCAATAAGTAACGTTGTTGTGCACAATAGACGTGACCGACGTCACGTGAACCAGTAGGATGGCCGTGAATAGAAAAAAACACTAAAACCAATAATACCTTTGATCCTAAAGTGCTGGCGACAGGTGACTCACTTCTAGCTAGTCCTGGATGTCAGGAAATGTGTGCAGACTTGAAAGTGTTAACCAAGTCTAGGAAATTACACCAAAAGTACAACGCACCGCATTCGTGCACACTCACTTTAATATTGTTTTGCAGGAGTACTACTTCTTAGTAGGCATCACCAAAACACACGTTTTCTCTCTTTTTTTAATTCATATTAATTATTGACGAAATTCAATAATTCGTAAACGAAATATAAGTAGAGAAGTTTAATTTAACAGACAACAAGGCACTTTTATGTGAACAGGCTATGAAACGCTTGTCATACATAACCAAACAAGTTAAACTGGGCTCACGACAACCATCCGTTACACCCGTCAGTCGGCCGTCCGTCAGTCATCATCCGTCTGTTTTTTCGTCCGTCAGTTGAGAGCGACTCACAAAAACCCGTCGTCCGTTGATACTTCTGTCCAGCAAAAGTGACAACTTAACATCATGGCGATCTTTCTTTGGTAGAAGGTAAATTTTGGTTGGAAATAAATTTTCAAGAGAGGAAAATTCTGGGGAAATAATTTTTTGTGTGTTAAAACATTCATACTGAATTATTGTTTACGTTTTGAATTCCTGTATTTACCACCAAGATAAATCAACACATATTCACCACCTTGATTTGATTTCAAAGTGCGTATTTCAGTCTACGAAATGTCGTCAGAAGGCGGTGGCCCATCCGCCGGTCCGTCGAAAATTTAAGTTTGATATTAACTGTATATGACGGATTGACGGATAGAAAATTAAAGTTGCCCTGCGATTGATCGAATATAACGTGACCACCTGTCAGACGGGGCTGTGACTGACGGGTGTGACGAATGGCTGTGAGTCCACCTTGATACGTGTGATTTGTCGAATGTTTGATTTTTAAAAATGCGAAGACAGTGTTAATAGACTATAACCGGGACCTGACTGGCGTTCCAACATTATGCTAGTAAGCGGCGCCATTTTGCTGGCATGTGCAGGTGAAGTTCACGATATAAGCTTCCGTTTCGCGCCTGTATTCGTAATTACCCTGTGGTGGTGGTGAGTTGCAGAAGTTACTTGGTTCGCCATTGGCAGGATAGCAGCCTTGTGATGTGCCAGAATTCTGAAAACCAGCTCCAAAGAAAAAAATACGCGAAGGAATTTTATAATTACTTCGTTCCTTCTATAGAACTGTTTATATTTAGTGGTAATATATGCCTTTCTCCGATCCCTGTTGACAGCTAGTGCCGTATATTAATTTGACTGATGGTTTTCCCCATGGAGACGTGGGCGACAAATTGTAGTATCTAACCTCGCGGAACTCCTACGTAGTTCTTATGCCATTTCGTACTAGGAGTCAATAAGCCCTGACCCCGTTTCGCTTGGTTCTATAGCGTTTGTTGGACAAACAATAAAAAACATAGCTGCGTGGGCAGCGACGGAGATTTCCACACAGCCTTTCATTCCTTTCAGAACTCTCGATGTGCTCAGCATTGTAGGCTGTTCACGGTAAAATAAGCTTCTTTTAAAAATCAACTTTGGAAATATGTCACTGCCCGTACCTGCATAGGTTTTAACCGACACACAGAGTGACATGATACTAGCAAAGTTGGTAACGATGGAGGGGAAAGTAGTTCCACGTCTTAACGCTGAATTAAAATTGTCAGATTAAACATTTGTGAATAGTGAACACACAACGCGTACACAAATAGATCTTAAGGAGGGCTTTTAGAAGTGTTCCGTTTACTTTGAATAATAGTAATATTCAATTATACACCAGTTAGTTCTTAAAACTAAACCCTTTTCGAAGCATTTGCTATTATGTATTAAAAACCTGAAAACGAAAGAAATACATTTTACACTTATCAAATTACAAATATCCGGAAGTTGCTCTTAACTTCGAAGTATGGAAGGCCGGTGAGGTTGAAGCGAGATGAGTATGGAGCAGCTCCGGAATGAAATGGAGGACGGAATAGGAGAGCCCTGAGAAATCGCCCGGAACGATTCCCACACGCAAAAATCATGGATCGACCCCGCCGGGAATTGAACCCGGTTCGCCTCGGTGGAAGGCAAGTGGCATGACTACTGCTCCACCGTGGTCCTCTTACACCCTCACGATAAGCCACACAAAATGTTTCATGTTTATAATGGTTTGGCTTTTACGTTGATGAAACTGTTGGCGAGAGCTCTTTATTTTATGTATAGAGATATTCGGATTTCGATGTTTGAAACGTCATTACGAACATCATTCGCGATATCAAATGTGCCCGATATTTTCGCTGTCTTTATGACTAACATTTTTGACATTGATATTTTCGATACAGGAACGATCGATATTTGCGATATCGATATAAGCTATATTTGCGTATTTCGCCATCGATTTTCAGCACTTTCTGGAAGCGATAGTTCACACTGATAGCGATATGGTCTATATGGTCAGCGTACTTCGAAACGATATTGAAAAATGGATATTTCTCAGTCCTACTACCCATCTCACGAGTAGGGCTGTGTGACATGTCAACATGTCGAAAGCGACATCGACATGTAATGAATGTTGACGTGTCGATATTCTTCTAGAAATCTGTTGGACATGTCGATGACGATGTCGACATGTTGATGTCAATGCCGAAGTCATGTCGATGCCGAGGTCGACATCGACATTTCGAGGGGCGACACGTGACATCTTACAACTTGTCGAGACCGACATAACGCATTCGAAATTTCTACCATTCATATTTCAATATGATTTCATCAATATTTTCAAAGACTTAAAAATAATATTTAAAAAAACTAAGAACTATTTTGATTGTGTCATTTTCTTTAAGAGACAATTTTAAAAATATTCTGCTGGAACTCAGGCTATTAAGTTTACTAAGAAAACCTTTATGCTTCTCGCTTCAGTAAGCCATATTCGTAAAAATGCCGCACATTTTCAGGGACAAACTTTGAACAAAACCGCTTGTCGAAATGGAAAGACGGGCGCCCGCCAGGATGGGAGATGACAACCGAAAACCATAATGTAAGATGACCAGCAGACAGGGCAGTGGTGTTAGCCGTAAGTTTCTCACGGATGGCATTACACACACATGATTGTTATCGCTGCGAGTTCGGTTTTTTCGACGGAAGACTCGCCTTCTTAAAAATACGAGAAAAGTAGCGGGCATTCATTTTTATTTTTTTGCGTGAATACGTATTTAAATTTGCAACCATAGTGGGAGACAGTCCAAAAAATCCGACGATAACCAAATCGGGGGATACAGTTTGGCATTGCAGCTCCAAATCTATCGTCTACATTCAACATTCAGTTACACCACTCGATTGTCGAAGGATCAAAGATTACGATATGTTGAGTGAGGACTGCGTAGTATAACTTTTGACTAGGAGAAACTACGACGCTCGTTTGTGTTTCAGTCGACTTCTCTCGTCAAGATCAATCGATTGCGTGTATAAAATCATTTGTGTGGCGTGGTTATAGTGAAATTGTCTGCGATTAACGTAAAAAATTAAGAAAACTTAACACAATTTCGACCTATACTCGTCAAAAAGCGAAGCCGAAATACAGGAATATTATACGGTTGGAAAGAGCATCTCAAAAGCAATCCAATGATACCCTTAAACCCCACATGATCGAGTGAAGCGGTGCCGGGAACGTAAAATAAACATCAAGGAGTCCGAGTGCTTCAAAGTATCCGTCAAATCGGCCGTATGGCCGTGCCCCCAACACAGCCAAACACAATTTCCATTTAAACTTTACTTACGTATTTGCTTATACTTCATGCATGTAGACGTGAGTTTAAGCGCGGGAAGGGGGGGGGGGTTCTAGATACAAAGGGATGCCGCCTTTGATCAATCGGATTAACCCTTTGATATCAAATTAATCGGATTGATTCTTAATCGGATAAAACATTATCAAAGAAATTTGTTTGATGAAAAATTTTGATCAAATTTCTTTGACGATTTTTGTGTGTGTGTGTGTATAGTTAGGTATACTTTATTTTCTTTCTGTCTTTTTTTTGGGTGGGGAGCAGCTCTGATACGCCCTCACCCACGGAGCTCTGTCGCTGCACTGAGGTGTGGTGTGTTGGGGAAGGGGTGTATATAAAGGAGCGACGTTGTCAGCACGACGACTGGAACTCGATGAGGGGAATCTTATATATAATATTCCCATCAGTCGAGTTACAGTCGTCGTACTGACAACATCGCGCCCCTATATACACCCCTTCCCAACTCACGAACACCTCAGTGCAGCGACAGAGCTCCGATGGTGAGGACCTACCAGAGCTGTGCCCCATGCAAAAAAAGAAAGAAAGGAAATAAAGTATACCAAACTACACACACAAAAAAAACTCCATCAAATAAATTTGATCGAATTTTTCATCAAACAAATTTGTTCAATTTTTTTGATAATATTTATCGGATTAATTTTGGATTAAGAATTAATCTCATCGGATTAAGATCGGATAACAATTTCTGATCGGATTAAGAATTATTCCGATTAATTTGATATACAAGGGTTAATACTATTAATCAAAGGCGGCATCTCTTTGTATCTAGAACCCCCCTAGACCCTTCTACTGACGTAAATTTTACCAGACTTATGAGCGTGAAGCAACATAAAACATGCGAAAAAATACAAATAAAGGAATCCACCTTCGTCTAAGAATAGGAACTCATTGCAAATAAGAATGTATGACCTTTTTACAGCTGCCTCTGCCATCAGCTTAAAGAAGTATAGTAATTTTATTTATGAATAAGTTAAATTCTAATGCCCGTAGTTTTGCCGCATTTGCAGTAACACGATACGAATTTAAGTTTCCATAACCGAACACAGTAGGTTAATTTGGGAACTAGCGTTGGCGATTAGAAGTTAGGTATATACAGTATAAAAATTATTTATTTTGGGTCTAAAATGAACATAATAAAAACGAAAACATGGCTTAAATATATTGTAATAAGGCCCTTCTGTTTACATGGAAGCCCTCAGTCGTTACAATTTACAGTTATTTGATTCAAATACTTTTGTTCAGACTTCGCAAGTAGTGCTATATTGTTGACAATTAAATGTGAAAAAATATTTCATCTGCGTATCTACACGAGAGAAGTATTTTAGAACGAAATTATAACTATTTAATTCTCATTTTAAAGAGAAGAATTCTGCTGTGAGTGGGTATTGTGTTTTACGTGCAGTGACAGTTTGGAAAATACAAACCAAGCTTTAAAATGTAGTATGTGACGTGCGAATTAGCAGTTACAAACGTTGCAATTGCCAACAGTGATCTAACTCGCAAAACAGTGATTCATGTAATGATAATGTATGATTTCAATAAAATACATTTAACTGTTCCTTTCCCCGTTTCTTTAAATAAACGAGCCATATATCACAAGGGTATATATCAAATAATAACTAAAAACAACATACACTTTAGTCTATAAACCTTATACATCCGTACCCGGGACTGAACTAAAGTCTGAGATTTATCCGTAAGAATGAAGTGACATTTTACAGAAGAGCGATATTTTATTAAAAACGATTCTGTGGCTTATTAAACTACTCCCCTCTAAAACCTACAAATGTGCTTACATGTAGGCTTGAACACAAATGTGCCAACGTATTAAAGTAAATATAATGCTTATGTATTATTATGTGTTAAGCAGGTCTTATCAAATCTCCAAAAGGAAGAAAGTAATTTGCACGACAATTCTTCGTGGTGTTTTCAATTTTTCGTTATTTACATAACATAGAGCTTAACATAGTCTGAGTGTTGTTGTTAGGCACGTGCCTCTAAAATACAAGAATAGCCAGTCGGGAGATAGGCTTGACATCCAGCTAAATAAAAGCGAGTGTTCTACCAATCTCATTTATGTTCTATTTATTTGGAATAGGAATCTAGGGTCTGATTTTGTAGATGCCGGTATCAATAATTGCTCAAGGCAGGTTACGTACAATGTTTAAGAACTATGTTTTGACATATTTACTAAGTTGATTTTTGTTTTAGCATGTGAACATATTATTTTGTATTCAGCGATTTATTAGTAGTGTAATTTTTATATAGTAATACAGAAAAAGGTTGGTTAATATTGTCAGCTTTCGATATCGAAAATAAAAGTGGCATATTAATATTTCTGAGACAAAATAATATTTGTGCTTTATCTGATATGCTCAATCAATCATAATTATAGAAAACAATTTTAATTGTTATTTTCTGTATTTACAACTCCGTTGCCACGTAATGTTTACGCAACAGATAACAGCTCATCCACACACACCGCGTTTAACACAAATCACAAAAAAAAAAAAAAAAAAAAAAAATGGAATATTCAGTTCCATCCAAAAAAATGCCACTCGTCAGTGAAATATCATGTGAGAACTTTTGTAGACGATAACTGTGCTCTGCTTTCTTAAGTTTACCGTTCCTAATACTGTTTAAATACTCGTCAACTTCTGAACTACACAGTGTTTTTATACAATATAGCCCTTTTAGTGACGTACCACGTGTTCAGTGGTTCAAGGTTACTTGTTAGATAGCAGCAAACTAACATTCAAAATGCATAGTGAAAACTGAAACGAAAATACCACTGTCTACAGTCATTTCATAACATGTTACTGGACAGTAGTATTTAATGAAAGAAACACACTAAAAATTGTCGAGTTCTCTAATCTCTAGAGTATATATTATTTCAAATAACCTTTCAACATGTACATATTTTTTCAAGTTTTTGCTACATTTTTGGTACAAAAATAGTGTTAGTTAAAACGATATACTTTAATAAAAGAGTAAAAAAACGCGAGTGTATACAACGTATAAATTACATTTAATAAGTAACAAAGATAAAATATATTTACGGTGTTTTTGTGAGTAATGATAACAATGCTGCTTTGTTAAGAATATAGCCTAAGCTCTCAATTAGCTATCAAAATCTATATATAAAAAAATGAATGGCTAAATGTGTTGCTAAGCGCAAAACTCGAGAACGGCTGGACCAATTCGGCTTTTTTTTTTTAGCTGTCAATTCTAGGGATGGGCGATCTGAGATCGATTAATCGAAGAATCGATTAATCGAAGAATCGATATATTTTTTTTGGGGTCGTATAGATCGATTTGAGCAATGGATCGATCAAGTGAATCGATCTCAGACACCCTAAAATCGACTTTCGATTCATTGTCTTATTGCTTTGTTTTATTGAAATAAAACCATAATATAAAGAAAAAACATTTAAAATTTAATTAGTAACTTTATAATTATGAACGCAACCTTAAAATTACTATAAACTACTTGAATGCATCCGTAGATTTGACACTTTCTCTTTCTACTTTAAACAGTTTGTCTTTGACAGTTTTTTCAGTAGAGTCTCAATTATTTTCTTGGTTGTTTTTAAATCTTCTCCTCTCAATCGACAAACAAGTTCCTCGATTTATCTTTGGTTGATTGGTTTATTTTGTGTGTGTTTTCATTTATACTCAGTTCAAGACTCATGCCGCCTATAAGACGCGGGCGGAGCAATTTGAGTCGAAGAACTCGAAATGCTAGAAACCAAGTTAATTTTCAATCTAATCGGACTGCACAGCAACGTGAAGAGCGAAATGAAATTGAAAGGATTCGGATATCACAAACCCGTGCAGCGCGTCATTCACCTAATAATTTTGCAAGTTTGAAACGAGCTGCTTTCAGTTACGATGTTTCAATTTACTACAGTGCCTACCAATGCGTTGCTATTGGATCTATGAACTCAGTTTGCCCACATTGTAAGGCATTGAAATACAAAAATGAAGCCGCTGGATTGTGTTGCGCAAATGGCAAAGTGAAATTAGTGACATTGGTTCCGCCACCAGTGCCATTGTACTCATTGGTTTCAGGAATAGGAACGGATTCCATACATTTCCTTACAGATACCCAAAAATATAACAACTGCTTCCAAATGACTTCATTTGGGGCAACAAATGTAGTTCGGGACAATTTCATGCCAACTTTCAAGGTAACGAATAACAAACAGACTTACCCCCCGTATTACTTTGTTTATTTTATTTTATAGTTTTTGTAACAAGAGTAATAAACCTGTCTTTTTAATTTACAGATACAAGGCCAAATATATCACCGAGCAGGTTCACTGTTGCCGGTGTCAGATGTCGACTACAAATTCCTGCAAATTTATTTCATGGGCAATTCAACACAAGCAATTGATCTGCGTTGTGTACATAATAGTTCAGTGAAGAGATCTATTGTAGATTAATTACAAATTTTCTTTCATCAACACAATCAGTTGATTACATTGTTCAAAACTGCACTGGATCTCATGCAATCTGATAATCACAAAATTGTAATCAGAGCTGATAAAACTCCTGTGGGCCAACATGCAAGACGTTTCAATGCACCTACAATTGATGAAGTTGCCATTGTTATAGTTGGAGATAATTTGGAAGCCCGTGATATTGTTTTACATGGCCGGAATGATCAGTTACAGCATGTGTATGAAACACACCGCTCATATGATGCGCTACAATATCCCATCATATTTTGGCAAGGTGAAGATGGTTATCACTTCTCAATCAAGATGATAAATCGCCTTACAGGTAATTAAAAATTAGGTTTAGCAATGGAGATTTTGTATCAGCTACTATATGTATTATATGCAAATTCAATCACTGTTATTAAAACAATGATTTATTTACAGGTGCCGAAACCAACCAAAAAGTCACTTCAATGAACTATTATTCATACCGCCCGATGGTTCGTGAAAATGAAGACAATCACATCTTGAAATGTCGGCTGTTATTTCACCAATATGCTGTTGATATGTATGTCAAAATTGAAACAGAGCTATTGACATTCATCAGGTTGAACCAGACCAAATTCTGTTCTGAAGAGTATATTCACCTTTGAGATGCGATTAATACTGATGGAAATGCAGAGAATGTCGGCCGGATGACAATTCTTCCAGCAACATACATCGGAAGTCCTCGACATATGCATGCATATGCTCAAGATGCCATGTCGTATTTTCGTCATTATGGTACAGCAGATTTATTTATCACATTCACGTGCAATCCGCATTGGACAGAAATCAAACTTGAGTTATTCCCTGGCCAATCACCCATTGATCGCCATGACATTACGGCAAAAGAAAGTTGAAATCTTTAATGGATTTCATAGTGAAACATAGTGTGTTTGGCGAGACGCGCTGCTGGATGTATTCTGTGGAGTGGCAGAAACGTGGATTGCTTCATGCACATATTCTGATTTGGTTGGTTGAGAAGATAAGACCAAATGAAGTTGATGAAGTGATATCAGCTGAAATCCCTGATATACAAGTAGATCCAGGCTTGCATGAGGTAGTTATTAAAAACATGATTCATGGTCCCTGTGGAACACTTAATCAAAATTCACAGTGTATGGTGGATGGTAAATGTTCGAAGCGTTATCCACGGGCATTAGTAGTATAAACAATTACCGGAAATGATGGTTATCCAAAGTATCGTCGCCGATCGACTGCACACAACGGAAGATCAACAATTGTCAAAGTGAATCAACAAGACATTGAAATTGATAATCGTTGGATTATTCCATATTCACCGATCCTATCAAAGACTTTCAAGGCTCACATCAATGTTGAATATTGCCATTCCGTGAAATCTATCAAATACATTTGTAAATATGTAACCAAAGGAAGTTACATGGCTGTGATTGGAGTTGGTTCAGAAAATTCCAATGACGAAGTTACCCAATACCAAATGGGCCGCTATGTTAGCAGTAATGAAGCAATTTGGTGCATTTTTTCTTTTCCCATTCATGAAAGACACCCCACTGTTGTTCACTTAGCTATACACTTAGAAAATGGTAAAAGAGTATATTTCACAGCACAGAACGCATTACAACGAGCTGTTCAACCACCATCTACAACTTTGACCAGTTTTTTTTTTTAATGTGTAAGAATTATGATTTCGTCCGAACACTGCTATACTCCGAAATGCCAAAATATTATACTTGGAATCAATCCTCAAATAAATTTCAACGACGGAAACAAGGAAAACCAGTTCCAGGTTACCCAAATGTATATTCCACCGATGCAATAGGTCGAATTTATTCAGTCCATCCAAGCAACGATGAGTGTTTTTATTTGCGATTGCTATTAGTCAATGTTCGAGGCCCAACATAATTCCAACATTTACGAACTGTTAATGGCGATTTGTGTGGCTCTTACAGAGAAGCCTGTCAGCGTTTGCATCTGTTAGAAAATTACGCTCATTGGGATCAAACTCTCAATGATGCTGTAATTTTTTCACAAGCTTATCAAATACGAACATTGTTTTCTATAATTATATCAACATGCTTACAATTAAAACCAATTGATTTATGGATAAAATACAAATATAATATGTGTGACGATATCTTGAAATCAAATGCGCATTAAAACAGGAAATCCAAATTTACAAGTCAGTGAAGAAATTTACATCGAGGCATTAATATCAATTGGGGACATGTGCTTGATGATGTCAAACAAAGTATTATCTCAATTAGGCATGGCCGCGCCCAATCGCCCAATGTACGACGCTTTTAATCAAGAGTTGCAACGCGAAAATATGTACGATCTCGATGCTTTAAGAGAATCAGTTCGAATAAATCTTCCGCTGTTGAACCAACAACAAAAGTATGTATTTGATACTCTTATGAAAGTTGTAAATGATGGAACTGGAGGGATTTACTTCTTGGACGCTCCTGGTGGTACAGGAAAAACTTTTTTGATTTCATTAATTTTAGCAACAATTCGCTCACACAATGAAATTGCACTCGCACTTGCTTCATCAGGCATTGCAGCTACATTGTTAGAAGGCGGTCGAACAGCCCATTCAGAGCTAAAATTGCCGTTGAATATGCAAAGCAACGGAACTCCGATCTGCAACATTTCGAAGAACTCTGCAATGGCAAAGGTTTTGCAGCAATGTAAGTTGATAGTGTGGGATGCATGCATGAATGCATGATGGCACATAAAAAGTATTTGGAGGCATTAGACCGAACCATGCAAGATCTGCGGAACAATCAAAACCGATTTGGTGGTGCGATGATTTTGTTAGCAGGAGATTTCCGTCAAACATTGCCAGTGATTCCACGGTCAACGCCAGCTGATGAACTTAATGCATGTTTAAAGGCCTCCGTTTTGTGGAAACATGTCAATATATTAAATTTAAGCAAGAATATGCGTGTCGAGTTGCAAAATGATCGATCTGGAGAAATATTTTCAAAACAACTCATTGACCTAGGTAATGGCAAATTCCCTTC
The DNA here is from genome assembly GCA_029891345.1 of Dryococelus australis. NCBI lineage: Eukaryota > Metazoa > Arthropoda > Insecta > Phasmatodea > Phasmatidae > Dryococelus > Dryococelus australis. Next base: position 68,592,508 of record CM057003.1, on the reverse strand, counting down.
AGACGTTTTGACTGGCTGCATTAACTTTCCTGACAATTTTTGTCAGTTTACTGAATCAAAAACCGAACTCATTTAAAAGGTGTTTCCAAACGTTGCTCAAAATTACAGAGATCATATTTGGTTGAGCGAACGAGCTATATTGGCTGCCAAAAACATGGATGTAAATGAAATTGCCGGTGAATTGAGGACATACAAATCAGTTGATTCCGCTACTAACCAAGATGATGTCAACTATCCACCCGAATTTTTGAACTCGCTGGATTTGCCAGGATTGCCGCCTCACAATCTTCAATTAAAGGTCGGATCAGTGATCATAATGTTGCGAAATATCAACCAACCGCGTATTTGTAACGGCACACATCTAGGGGTGAAAAAATTGCTGAACAACGTGATCGAAGCAACCATTCTAAAGGGAAAGTATAAAGGAAAAGACGTTTTGATACCTCGCATCCCAATGATTCCAACTGACATACCATTTGACTTTAAACGACTGCAGTTTCCAGTGCGGCTTGCTTTCGCTATGACCATAAATAAATCCCAGGGGCAGTCATTGAGTGTTTGCGGCATTAATCTTGAAAACCCATGTTTTCTCGCCTGTTCCCGTGTTGGAAAACCATCAGCTTTGTTTGTTTACGCACCAGGTAATGAAACAAAAAATATTGTGTACCATAAAGCATTACAATGAAAATATCATTTAACACAATATTACTAAAGTATTGCAGTGTACGAAATAGAAAACTGAATTTTGTAAATAGGTGTTGTTTATGATTATGACATTAAAAATACATAGAAAAGTATATTAACATTATGCAAATGTATTGTTGATATCACGGTAATTATTTGATAGTCAATAAATAAAGTTATCACTCTGAAATACTTTTATATTTATTTTTTTATTTAAATTACACATTTGTGACTGTATAGTATCACAAACTTATCTGTTCTGGTGACACCAGAACTTGACCAGAAAAGATAAGTTTATAGGACTGCCACAGTCCAATAGCTTTTGACAGAACGACGTCTGTCGGGTCAGCTAGTATTTTTAATAATTCTATTTTTAAATAAGTGGAAAATGTTCTTTAACACATAATTTGTAAACTACACATTGACACATGACATGTTGCAATATCGTGTATTGTAGGTTCTAATTACAGGTATATATTCGTGAACGAATTATTTAGGAAGACTCATGGCTGATAGTTTGTAACTAATGCTATATTACACCATCGCAGTGAGGATGTAGACAATAATAACTTGTCAATGTCAAAGTTTACATTTAGAATTTGAGGTTGACATGTCAGTCGACATATCGAGGTCAACATGTCGAGGTCGACATACCGAGGTCGATATACCTAGGTCGACATGTCGAAGTCGACATCTGAGGTCGACATACTGAGGTCGAAATACCGAGTCGACATACTGAGATCGACCTCGGTATGTCGACCTCGGTATGACAACCTCGACATGTCGAACTTCTGTCGGTATGTGACAGATGTCGACAATCGACATCAAATTCTGGATGTCGCACATCCCTACTCACGATTTCCTACCACATATATTACCAAGATGAAATTCGCTTAAATAATGATCAGCTGATACGGCACAAGCAGTTCAACGAGCTGTTCTATTGCTTTATGTACACAGGTAGCAGACGAATAATTTGACACACATGGACCGTTGCTATATATTTTACAATGATTCGCCCATCCAAGTTTTTCTGGCACATTATTGTACATTTCAAAGGAAACCAAAATAAAATATGTTGCAATACTTAAAACATGGTTATCAGGATGCCAAAACTATATCGTATAGAATTTAATTATCTGCCATATTGAGGTGAAAAATTGGAAGTGTTTTTTTAAGGGCGTATAAGTTAATAAACACGTGGTAAACATAATTCGTTACATTTTATGCTTCGCATTTGCGCACAAAATCAGTTTCACCCGGGCGAAGATGACAAGTCACTCAAAATTTTCTTTAATTTTTTAGTGTTTCGCTGGTTGTGGCAAAGTTGGGAAAACGGTCTTGTTCTGTCGTTGTCTCAACTCGTGATAATCTATATATTGGTAACATTTCAGTATGTCCGAAAACTATAATAAGAGCACTTCTAATAGCGGTGTTTCCCATCATAAGCCAAAATTACTTTTAATATTATGTTTAAAGTCATTTCGTTTTGCTCGAAAGCTGAAGAAATAAGACTCACGGCCTAGATTATAGCAAAATTAAATTCGTACGTCTTCGTGCCTTACCCGGAAATCGAAGCCAGAAATCATGGAGTTTTGTGCTGGTATTCCAAACCAACAACGCTGAGATGAGCCAGTGCCGAATATATTTTAAAGTTTAAAGTAAACAGCTTGGAGCTGTTTCTTAATTCTGAAAATTATTAAAATGATCTTCGAAGTGCCGAAACGATAATAGTGCAAGAGTGGCCCGTTTACTGTAGGTCCCGAGAGGCAACTGCTTACAGCCCACGGCAATTTGCTTTGGACAGCTCCTTTCAATAACAAATCAAGTAGTCGTGTTTGAGGTAATCTCCTTTGATTGGTACACTTGAAGGATGGACATTTGCATACCAAGGAAATAATTTACATAATTTAACTTCCTTTCGTATTGCCGTTTCATGCGACCCGTGCAGCATTCAAACAGTAAAGCCATCTCGAAAAGTATACGCAGATGTGAAATAAATGTGCATGAGGTTTACTACCTGACAAAATATTTTATCTGTATGACATTGTGAGTAGTTTAGTACAGCTTTAGGATCGAAACCCCTTCTAAATACGAACTTTTTGAAGGAAAGAAATACTTATGAGATCACTTTCTTGTCTGTGCGTCCGTGTTAGTATGCGCATGGCTATGTGCCAATTATTTTCAGAATTGTGGCTATAATAACATTTTAGCATAGTGTGCTATACCTAAAAAACTATGCAACCGATTTTAACTTAACTTTGTATAGCTACTGCTTCAATGACAATAATCGAATGCGCCAATAAATAATATTTTTGTCTTCCATTTATATAGATCATCACATGAAAAAATGAAGGTTTAATACATATCTCGAGGACCAATAAACCGATTCCCATCCAATTTCACACGCAAGTAATATTACAGTAGAGTATCTGAACTAACATATTTTAGGTGCGGCAGGCCATTTTCAATTACGTTAATGTAAATAATTTAGCTCGTCACGTTATGTAATTAATCAAAATATAATCTAATTTTGTGCATTAACAGTATTTGTTAAGTATAAGAGTCAATTGTGCATACTAAAATCCTCTTTTGCCAGCCTTTTTTCAAAATAATGTATAATTTTTCTTCTTTCTTTTACGTAGGGCAGTAACGGCAGGAAAATACCAGATGCCCAACATTCGCAGCCATGGACGCTAAGGCGACGGACACTGGTGTTAATATTACGGTTTAATGTCCAGGCAAGGCGTGTGTATTCAGTTTAATTAGCTGTAAATTCTCTCCTGACTACGCTTCAGTCATTAAATGGTCGCGGTGTCACTTGCAAGGCAAGGTACGTGGATTATCCGGTACCTGCCGGCATTACACTGACCAGTTTGCAAATCAGTCGATGTGCGCGTAAATGGTTGGCCGGTTAGAGGGAAATTAGTTCAACTCCGCTCCGATCACTTCGCAAAGTTGTCATTAAACGTTCTTGGCTCCGCCGTGCTAATGCCAAGTAGTCAAGTTTCGGCAAACGTGTTTCTTGGGGCAGTTGTTACATATGCGCATACGGTTCTCGATGGCGGTTTAGGCTTAGAGCCAAATTCGTTTATCGAGGAAGCCGGACCGGCAATGTTTCACGTCTAACCTTCCATATGACGCGGTATGTGAGCACTGAGTGCTTACGTATTCAGGTGGTTCGGAGACCATCGTTCTTTGAGATGGCCCATCGTATTTATGATCCAAGCGCAATGACATACCTGCGTAGAAAATAATGTCCAGAGATCTAAATTCTTTGTTTTATTTTCGAATTTTTGGAGAAGCGTTCAGCTTGCGTAAACATAGCTAGATGGGGTCTTTTTGGAAGACATTTAAAAAAAAAGTTAAGTTAAAATGCTGATGTAAATATTCCGCAAGTCATGCGAACAAAATAACATTAAAAATTACATTTTAAAAACTGTTGTAATAATGATAGAAAATATCTCCAAACAACTCCTCTGCCATCTTCGATAATGCGGATCTATAATGAAGTGTTTTAGTTGGTAATTGATATTAATATTGTGGTTGTTTCAGGTTGTTCGTTGATTGAGGTTCGTAAAAATTAGCAAAACCGATGGTAGCAGAGGCTATTTACCTGCTGATAGTGTGTTACTAATTACAAAATCAAGAAAATGCGCCATATTACAAAATATATAACCCACCCCCTTCCCCCTCTCCTTTCACTCCTTCAGCATCTGCAGCTGGGAAGAAGAGAGTTTGAAATGCTGCAGAAATTGGGCAACACAACATTCACAGCCGATTGAATCTGATGGGTAAAAAAGAGCAAGATGTTTATCGTTGTGAACACAAGTACTACAGATGATCTACGACGGAAAAATGCATGAAAAACTTCTCCAGGATAGCAGAAACTACTGAAGGGGAATGATAATCTGCGTCTTCTCAGAAAGTGATGACAGCTAAAACAAATGTTCATCCGCTTAGAAGATCGACCTTTCACCCACCTCCAGGGTATTCCGTGTACTATAACTTCGGTTTGGCCATAACAAGGGTTCGAAATAATAAATTAAGTATCAGAGGGTGAAAATATTTTTAACTGCAGTGAGGTACCTCAAGGAAGTTTCTAGCCAGGTAACTAATCTACACAGCGAATTAAATTAATTTTCTCGGGTTTGTATGTCCACTCGAACTTCAAGCATGCGCATATTCGAAAATACGAATGAACAGTGAGCTCCAACAACTACATAATCGACTACCTCCAATCAAGTTTCCTTTCTTTAAAAAAGCAAATACCACACATTAGCGATCAGTGATATCAAAGAATTGATCGTTAGCAGCGACAAAACTATATTCATCTAGAATGTTGAGATTAAAATATTTCTGGTCAGAATTTTGAATGACGGTCAGTAAAGAAATGACGCTCTCATAGTGTTCTCGCCTGATCTAACTACTAAAGTTCTCGCTGTCAAAATGTTATAGAATTCAGTAAAATCAGCAGGATCCATGATAATAAACGGGTTTACTGACAGATATTGTGATGCCAAGATACAAAGGAGACGGCAAAGAGCCTTTTAATGTCTTTAACGATTTTTCGCCTTATTTTAACTTTAGCGAGATTAAAAAATTATAGACTAATTTTCTTCAGCCCGGAACAACATTTAAGACGTTGTTGATGGCTTTTAAGATACGAGTAAAAAAGTGGAAGACAATCCCATTATCGAAGGACTGCGCTAATGTATACTCCCATTTCAAAATCACGTTTTAACTACTTCATGGCAGAAAGAAACTTTTTAAGGCAGTGCCTAAAATTTCTTTTGACTTATTTGTATCCTTTCGCCAGTTGTTAGTACAAAAATTCTAATGTGACTAAGAAACACAGTGTCATATTTTTATAACTCTCAAAATTGAACGCCAGAGGCCACAATAAAATTTAATATTTTGTTATTATGCTTGCTGGGAGGGCCTTGAAATGTCCCCACTTTGCCATGCGTAGCATATACAAAGTATATGCGTGTGTGTGTGCGAGTATGTGAGTGTGTGGGTGTCGGCAGGAAGTAGGTTAACTAAGCGGACAATTGCGACGTGAATCTAGTGGACAGCGTACACCTACACTGACCCACCTGCACCCACCAACCTGCACCCTATGTGTCACGCCATTGGGGAGTATTCGGGGTGCTTCCACGCTGCGATCAAGTGACAAGAGAGAACGAAAGAGGGAAGATTTGACTAAGATAATACTTTATTTTTGTTATAATTAGTGAAGTATTACACGTACTTCACCGTTTATTTGTGGCGACGATATCGAGGTCTTATATATATATATATATATATATATATATATATATATATATATATATGTTTTCGTAGTGTTATTATGTTGATATAGGCCGTTCACGGTAAAGTGAGTACTTTTGATGGCCTAGTTACTTTTTTCTTTCAGCCAATTTACATCCTTCCACCACTTGTCAATGTAAACCCTGCCATGTGAGTAATAAACACAGTGTATACATTCACCATATCCAAAACCGAAAGTCCGAGGCCACAATGAAATTTATTTATAGGTTATTATGTCTTATAAAACAGTTTCAAAAAGTGCTCATTTTACCGTGAACGGCCTAATAAAATGTGTGCGTGTTTTACGATACAGGCAGTAAATTGAGCACTTTTGCAAGCCCTGCTTAAGATCTTCTTTCACGCACGTTGTATATTCTTCCACCACATGTAAACTTAACATTAGCATGGGCCTGCTAACTTTATTCATGCGTCTGTCGAATGGAACTGGCAAGTCATTAGAAAAGTAAATATTTTACAAATGTGCCCATTCCTACACCTAGGCCTATAAAAATTTATAAAAACGGAAGAACAATTCGTTGATTCAGAAATTCACATTTAATTCAACGTCATGACACGAAACTACTTTTCTTTTGTCGTTACCAACTTTATAGGGCGCATGTCACTAGTGTGCCTGTTAAAGTACCTACTTCTGAGTTGAATGAAGTAGCAGAAATATATAACAGAATATTGATTAATTCAGCAGGGACATATATGTGTGATTATAATGGGGGAAATAAAATCTGGGGAGATGCATTACGGCATTCATCACATAGGCCTACAATAAATAGTAGTCCAACTAGTGCATTCCTGATGGGCAGCTGTTGAGAGCCGCCCAAACCTCTCCACTTCACTCCTCGGAAGGGCAGACAGCAGCAGAACTGTGGCATGGTTCTAAACAGGATCTGAACATACATAAACCATCTGTATGTGATGCGTATGCTAGACTTACAAAACAGCTGATCAAAGGAAAGTTCGAACCGAGAACTACCAAAGTAAAAATGTTAGGGTATGCACCGATCAGTGGCGTTTATTCCACAGACGCAAGGTAAGCAATGCTTACACTAGACATATTGGAAATGTTTGAACCTCTATAGTTTTCGCCTTAACTTTAAACATCTTTAATTATGAGTTTCCCGTTTCCGATTCGAGAAACATAGTATTCGTAACTCTCGAACTGCACACGCATAGTGCTGCTATCTAGTATTTATTTACACAAATGGGAGCGACTAGCGATGAACTGAACTCGCAAGCAACAACACGCTCGATTGCGTTCATTCGACAGGGCAAGCAGTCGTTCCGTTTGCGTCCTCCAGTCTTACATTTTTCTTGGAATGTGGATGAATGTGTTCGGGAAAACGGGAGTTTTCTTAAAATTTGTAATATACTCTCTAAATAATATACAGTTTAATTATTATTATACATCCATTTAGTTACGGTTTAATAACTAATGTTACGTATTATAAAACGGTAAATACATGTGGAGGGTAAGCAGAATTGGAAGTTTGTTAATAGAAATTCTTTACCCTGTAAAAAAAATTCACTACACACCTCTGGCACCGAATAGGTTTAGGGATGAAGATAGTAACAGAGTGTTGATCAGTAGATATGTAAGGTTGATGGATATTTCTTATGAGGTAATAAAGGACGACTTATAATATTCTAAAGCTGAGGAAACTGACGAAGAAAAGGGTAAAAGATAGAAGTTACCCAGAAAACTGATATTTAAATATGCAAATAAGATGAGTCACAATTTAGAATTAGAAGAAAACCACGTAGGCTGGAAGACTGTGAGGTATATTCGGCTGAGACATTGGAATGCATGTCTTATAGAGATGCATATTCATGCGTTGACTACTGTCTATATATAAGATAGACGGGCCAATATGATGTGTTATTATTAATAATAAATTATGTTGTAACACCTATGACTGCTACACAATTATTTGAAAGTTGGTGTATGCAAATGTATCAAACGATTTGTATAAGATATGTACATACATGTCTGCATGTCTTCGCTATGGGGAATATAATTTCCTGGTAAAATATTCCAAAAGATAGCTAACCTAACAATTATGAGTCTATTTGAAAAACACTTTAAAATTCAATATGACAACTAATACTAGAACAAGTTATTAATAATCACAGTATTCAATTTCTCTTATGTTAAATATATTCATTAAAATTCAAGATCATTGAACAAAGCAGTTACTATCCTCGTGAGAAACAAATCTCAAAATAATGCCCTACAATGAAATTGATATTTTCAACTCTAAACGCTAGAATTAATGAACTTATCTTAAAATTACTATTGAAAGTTTAAACCATCACTAAACCAGTCAGAAGTACTGCCGTTGCACATCTGCCAAAAACACCAGGACTAATAGTGCATTAAAATAAAAAGGTGTAAACACTTATTTAGCTGTTTGTGCAAGCTAAAACGTATCTGAGGACGAACTGTATGGTAGCTCCGCCGTTCCACTGCGTGCGGTCCTAAAGGGTGATAGACGTCCTGACGTCGCTCTGCGAACCAGGACTCCCGGCGTCGAAAACAATTCAGTAGATGGTACATATCCCCATGTCGTTCTGCAAACCAGGACGACAGCAGTCGAACCCAGGACTGGAACGCTGGCGATGATGTAGGCGGATGCTCCCCCAAACCTCTGGATGGAGTACTATTCCGTTGATTTGGATGGGGACGTCAACTGGTCCAGGAACTGTTGCCTCTCGAAACCGTCACTCAACTTACGTCGTACTATCGTCAAACTTCCACTGACGAAATCATATTCTTCGGGCTCGTTATTCTCCTGTTACAGTCTATTTTCTTCTAAGCATCAGTTCATCAAATATTATTTCACTTTTCTTCTCTTAATACGTAGTTGTTTAAAATTATTTCCATTTGACAAGTTTGCAGACATAAATCTTGAATAATCCCGGAGCCCTTAATGTTTCACATAATTCCGTCGAGAAGGTCACTTTTAGAATAGATTTGCAAGGCTCTATTTTACCTGATTGTTCCTAATAAAACCAAGTTTTGTTATTTCCGACTTCTGTGGCGTGATTAAACGAGAACATTATAACAACTATTCAGCTAACAAAACACTTGAACTTGAATAGACAAAACCCATGAATCAATCTATCAATATTGCACACTACGAAACAATACAGCTGTCAAATAAACCCTCTTACATGCGAAAGCTATGCAAACCAGTTCACACATTAAACATTTGAGAAATTTATATTACATCAAGGACATTCATAGTATTATCATAACATTTGCCAAATTGAAGTGTTACATTGTTGATCTGATTCTGATGGGAAATCGTTCACTGGTCGTAAACTTCAACTTGAATTGAAATTAAAGATATGGGAATGGTAAAGAGATTCCTCGGACTTGAATAAATACAAGTGAATGGAAGGAAGAACAGTGTTGGATTATAAATCAAAGCGATTACGTAATGAAATTAATAAAATGACTCAAAATGGAAGATGCAAAAGGGAAATTTACACAATTCGAAACTGGACTGGAACTAGAATCATGCACGAATACTGAGAATAACGCTGACTTGAAGACATATCAAGAGGTGATAGGATGCCTGAGTTATGTGATGGCAGGGAGTAGAACTGACGTATGTTTTCTGGTAAATTATCTCAGTCGTTTACAGTAAAATCCACTGAAGCAACACTTTATTCGCGCGAAGAGAAAGTTTAGTAAATGGTGCTCAAGAAACAATTTGGCTAGAAAAAGGACAACTAATGCGATGAACTGAAAATAAGAAAAAAAGATTGGCCAGTAAATATTTATGAAGACAATAGGCCAGAAATAGCAATATCAAATATAATTTTGTTAAGGAAATTGTACTGAACAGAAAAAATCACATTGAGTTTATTGATACTGAAAGTCAAGTTGCCGACATTTTAACAAAAAGTCTTAACTCTCACAGATTCCTACAGCTTCGAGATTTTCTTGGCATCATTATCTGAAGAAAAATTTAAGTTATGTGTGTAGTTTAACTTCCTCTATGATCATAACTGAATGAACTATAACCGTTTGTGTTTTGTCTGGCATCTTGTGATAGATATAAAAAAAGATAGTTAGTATTCAGTAAAATTAAGTGTTTGGAATAACTGAATTTTAACAACCATGGTTGTTCACATAAGTTAATAAGTCAAATACGCCCTTGTCTTTGAAATGTAGCTAGCAGAAATAATCAAACATAATATAATATTATATTCGTGTCGAACTCACTGGTGATCGACGTAATTTCGCTTATCATATCCAAAAAATATTTTGGATGTTCAAGCCACCTACGCATCATACTGATTTTACATTCCTTGAAATGTAAAATTCATACTAAATCAACTTTTCTTTCGCGTCTTCTCCCGCGTGTATCGGTTGGCACAGATGATAATTTATATTACCGAAAGACCTCTTTGTACGTCATATTATGCCTTGAGGTGCTAGGATGATCAACTTGCTAAGTGAGTTGACTCTGGAGCAGATGGTAGAGCTCCCCGTGTGAGATGCCATCCTCCCTCAAGCCTATCTCTGCCACCTTTAGTGGCTGTCCCTTGGCCTTATTCATAGTCATAGAAAAACAGATTTTGAGGGGGAATTGTATGCTCTTAAATTCGAAATATTATTCGGATGGAATGAGCGGTAAGCGCCGTATGGAAACTTATTCTACCTGCGCACATCCATTGAAGACTGTATCCTTTATATTAAATATTTTCCAAGCCTTCAATTGGAGCCTGATGCAATTCCAACATTTTGGTTGGCTAAGGTTACACAGTAATGTGTGCTGAACCCCAACCTTGAGGAGAAACTTGGGTGGTGAAAAGTCAGGTGGGTAGATTCTGTAGATGAACTCCACAAAGTAGTGGATTGCATCAGCCAGTTTTATAACTGTGTCCATAGATTCGTATTTCGTTTCTACCGCTTCGAACAACATAGGCATATTTCGTTTGTTATTTATGAGATTGTTAATATTGTTGAGCCCTCGGAACAATTTCATCTGTGGCAATATTGTTTTAACTATTTGTTGACTGACTTTTAAACTATAAACGAAATATTCGATAAAATGATTTTTGTCTTCTGTTCATTTCTATAGTATTATTGCTATTGGGACATTTTTTAATCACTTTAAATATTATTTTCGTGAATAAATGCTCTGAGAGGTTGGGAAATCAAATAAAACGTAACTTCCTCGCCATTGTTATAAACGTTACTTCGACAGTTCTCTAGGTGATTAGCAAGTTTGTCGTTCCGACAGGTATTTTTGTAAGAAACCAATATAATTTTGCAACACAATGATTCATTACTGTGCTGCTGGCATGGAAACTGTAACCTATCACAATTCTCACTACATCCAAAATTACGAACGAAATTACTAACCCTGGTATAAAACGTGACTTAAACACTTGTATAGAATCTTATAAAGAGAAACATAATATAGTGTGATATATTTCACTGACCACATAATTTAAGAAAATGGGATATTTTGATTCTGCTCAGTTTTGACAACTTTATCTGTAACTGTAAGGGAAAATGAACTCTTTGTTGTTTCACAGTTAGTATCAGGTTTCCTTTGAAGTCATACTTTTATGATTTTATAAGTTTTCAATATATGTTGATTTGAAAGTTGCAGACATGGGAATGATGTGGCGTATGTAACATATCACCGAAAACACAGTTTAACCCTTTTTACGTTTTAAGGAGTTTGACTTTTTAAAACTGCTGAAATTCGCTTTTGGGTTTTTATATAGCCAGCCGTAGAAGAAGAATAAAAATGTTCGGGATTCGTAACGCTTACCACATACCCACGTTATTTTTTTTATAAATAAGGCATTCTTTATTTTTTATTTTTTTATTTCTAGTTGCGTTCGAGTAATTTAAGTGTTTCTAATGCCCCATTCACAAACGAATTGGCTCGAATAACATAACAAACTAAATCGTCCGTTCGAAATCTGCGTTTATGTGAAAGAATAAAATGGCTCTTGTATGGCGAATCAGAATAGAGCAGACGAGAAAGAAATAGTTTTTGTTAGCAAAATAATTTTTGCACTCAAAAGTTTTTTATCTTGATTACAGCAGTTTATATGACGTTTTACATTTTTATTGGATAGCGTTAAAAAAAAACGTTGGCGTAAAGTACTCAAGAGATGAGCAACATTTTAACGCCAAACACTAGTTTGGATGTCGCAATTCAAACACAGGCACATATGCCTTCTTATGCTATGCAGGTTATGTGCTCCATGTCAATAGTGGGCGGGCCTGACTTTTACAAGCCGCTGATTGAATGATTGAATGAATAGGTATAAGTATGGCCACCTATTTTTCGCGAAAAGATTTCAGGACTACTTGTACTTCAAAACACTAGAGCTCAGATCCGCTTTCGCAATTGGATGATTTTAACTGTCACGCTTTGCAGGTATCTGCCCGCGAATCTTGGACACTCATTGTCGGAGTAACCAATCAGAATTATAAACTTGAGACATTAAAAAAATTATTTAAAAAAGTGCATTTAAAACTAAAAAATTAAAATTTGAATGGTTTACAAATGTAGATGCGTTCAATTTTAAACAAAAAACCTTAGTTTAAAATACTATCACAGAAAATGACTGACAGATTTTTGTCCGAATTTAGCCTTTGATTCCCTATACGCCCATGCATGGTGAAGTCTGGCCTAAGAGCCGCCCAAATCTCTTTGTACCGAAGCCAAAGTAAGTACAGTGACGTTCCGTATTTTGTATTCGCGAGCTCCGTCTCCCGTCATTACGGATTGCGTTTCCGTACGTTGTCTGTACATTTCTGTGAGAAAGTCCGCGAGGGTACGGACATTTCTACCAGTACAGGCATTTTGCATTGGAACCAAGATCCAGTTGGATCTTGGTTCCAATGCAAAAACGTTGCACCAACGAAATTTCATGATTCTGGATCCCCGATTCTTCGATCTTAGTTCCAAAGTGAGAGATCGAGATTAAGTATGAGACCAATTTTTTAATTGGTTCGTAATACATGACGTCATAAAGTAGGCGTATTTTTCACTACAGATAGAACTAGATGTGCGATGTTTTATCTGTTTTAAGTGAATTATTGCTTTACGAATTTTACTGAATAATATTCAAGCGCGTATAATGTTGTTTTAATTTTCCAAGAAAACAATCGATCGTACTTCAATCTGTTGGCGTATTTTCAAACTACATTTGTCGATAATTGATGTTGATCTCGGATCGAGATTTCGAACCGCCAATTTCGGTGGTTCGAAATGAACATCTCGATCTCCAGTTCAGCTCTGAACTCAAATGGTGCAACATGTTTTCTGTTTCGATCTTAGATCCGATATCGGATCGAGTTTAGAACCACGATGGCACAACCGGTCATGAGAGTTGGATGCTGCCGTTGTTTCTCTGGCGCATGGACCGTAAGAACACGCCTTCGCCAAACACTCTCCAGCAGCATCTCGGGCAGACATGCTATCTCGTCTTGTATCAACAATCATCTTTCAAAAGCCCCTCGTTTTGCACTGATTGCTCATAAATATTAATGACACTCGTTTCCCCAGCCTCCAAGTTACAGATTACTTAACTGCTTTCATCACGTTTATAATTTCAAGCTCGGTACATGTTTGCCGCTCAGGACATTGTTGCCATAATTTATTAACCAATCATACTAAACGAAGTCAGAGATAATTTCTGAACGTTACAGTCCCGAAGAGATTAACGTCGTATCGAACCAATTTTCATATCAAATACTTTTCTCCCGCTGTGTTGTCGCGACGTTTTTTTTTTTCTTTCTACGAAAACCCTACAGACTCCAAATCCCAATCCCTTATAAATATAAAACGCTGTTCCAGGACATCAAGAAATTCTGCTCCGACGTTTAAAATAAACGTTTGTTTATGCCTACCCAAGCCTAAATACAGTCCGCTTGCAGGTCACTGACCTGGTCTCCGAGACAAAAAAAAGTGAAAATCTGTCATGTGTTTTACTAGCGTCTGCCGCCTCCAGTCCTAGAAGTTGTCAAGCATGATATCAAAATAACAGAGCTTAAAAGGCACCATGGGAACGCTATGTAAACCAGCGAGATTGTTTGATAGCTTATGTTCGTGGTTTCTTCTCACTTTTAAACCAAAACTTTGAAAAATCACCCCATGTATGGATATGGGGGGAGGGGTTTAGTTGTCTTCTAAACATGTGTCATGCATCACAAGCGTTTTATACTTGTATGAAAATATAAATATCCTATTGTTAGTTACACTTAACATCTACTTATATTTTGTCTATAAATTGTAATATTTCATTATATATGTATAAGTAAAACAGGGATAATATAGGTATGTTAGTAATGCCTTATAAGAAGTAGTTTTTATGCAAAATATAATTACAGTGAATGAGCACGAATGTGGTGCGCTGACACTTTGGTGAAATTTTCTAGACACGGTAAACTTTGTTTGCATGAGGCGGAGGAATATCCTGGAAGTAGAATTTTAGCAGGGCTTCAGAAAAGTTGGAAGTAACCGTGAATTGACTATAAACAGATCGACCCGTGTCATGGGTCAAGGTCGAGGTAGTCTGTATCTAATTTCGCGGATGGGTGATGTCTAAGAAGATGGCGATCGTCTAGCAAGATGGTGGAATGGGTAAGGGCTACTACTGATCTCTGGAAATTCAAGTAAATTCCAATATTTTTAATAATTATTAATAATTAATTTTTAATAATTTTTAATATACATTTTTGGGAATTGTTTGAAATTTTTTGTCATGCTCTTCTTGCTCGGAGTCACAACTCCATATCGCCTGCTCCGGAAAAAAAGTGGACATTTCTGGGGATCCTTTTTTTTTTGCAAATGGAGGGGGGGGGGGATTTTTTTTGGGGGGAAATGGGAAACTTTTATGGAAAAAGCTACATTTGTAGGGAGATTTAGTCGATTTTGAAGGAAAAAAAGGGAAACAATATGGCAGTCGGGTGCTGTCACAACGTGGTGGTCCACTTGCTTCGACTCCGACGCCCTACGCCCTTGCTCTCGAACATACGTTTCCCTACTACTTATGTATATGCAACTTGTTTCCCATTTTCAGTTTTCATGTGTACAAGATTTTTGAGAAAAAACCCAAAAATGTCTGTTTGTTTCATTTGCAAATAACTTAATAAATCACTTAGAATTACAACATTTGGCTTTACATACATCGTTTGTCCTGTGAATCTCGATTGTCTAGTATTAGACTACATACTTGCTGGCAGATATTGGTCGAACACAACATTCAGCCGTTTTACAGTCTTGAACTTCGTCTCAATGTACGGCTGAACTACACAATCACTGTACTGATAAATTGTTCTGCTTGACTGTGATGCTAACTCGAATAACAATTACTTTACGCACATTTCAAGTTGCTGCTTTCCTGTTGTGGAGTCTATCATGACTAAATTATTTGCGTCCCCAGACAAAATTATTCTACTGCTATTTACAGTTGTCAACTGCCCGTCTTTTAAATCATTACCATGTATAGGCTGTTCACGGTAAAATTTGCACTTTTGAAAGCCCTGCTTAAGATATACTTGCATGCCCGTTTGTATTTTGCCACCTTATGAAAAATAAACATTGTCATGGACTTCATTACCTTATTTATGCGTCGGTCAAGTGAAACTATGCAATTATTAGAAAAGAAAATATTGTATAAATCTGTGCATTTTTACTCTTCGATGCTTTAAACAATACAGAAAGCTAGATAAATAATCTTAGGTTATCACGAATGGTCACCTAACACATTTTTTTCCACGTTAATATATGGAACTACTTCCCCTCCATCGTTACTAATTTTACTGAACACATGTCACTTATTGCACCCGTTAAAATATAAGCACGTAGGGGGCAATAAATCTTCTTAAGTTTCCGAGATTTTAGAGGGTTGTAACTTTAAAACTAATACAACTATAAATCCTAACATTATAAAGTTTCACTACGAAATAAAATAAAATAAAAATAGTGTCCCAAAACTTGGATCGATCGATTCCAAATGATTCGTATCTTTCTAACTTATTAAACTGGCAATCAATTTATTTAATATTGCACGACATTTCTAGAGTTTATACAAGTGAGTTTCATTGTTTTTTCTTTTCTCAAGCAAAAAATTTTACCCCACTTGGAGATTTGTTTTGTGGGTTTACTCGTCAAATTTCCTTTTCGATGTGACATCGGTTGCACTAACAACACGTGCTAGTTTTTTTTATTTTATATGATTGTTGGAAATCTGCTTGTGCATATATATATATATATTCTTTGCGAGAAATGGTCTAGTTGCAGTACACATATGCCGCATGCACAAAAGGCACCGTTATACGCTGTTCGCGATAAACTGAGTACTTTTGAAAGCTAGGCTTAAGATCTACTTGTATGCACATCGTGTAGTCTTCCGCTGTATGTAAAATTAACATTGGCATGGGTCTCATCACTTTATTCGCGCGTCGGACAAGTGAAACTATGCAATTATTAGAAAATCAAATATTTGACCAATTTTCTAATTCTAATGCATGAAAAAAAAGTAGAAAGCCAAATAAATTATTTCGGTTTTCCCAAGTGTTAATCTAACACTTTTAATTAAGCATTAAGATATGGAACTACTTTCTCTCCATCGATACCAACTTTACTGGGCGCTTGCTTGTCAAGTCTGTGCACCTGTTAAAATATGTTTATGCGGGCATGGGCAGTGGCATTTTTCAAATGTTGATTTCAAAAGTACTAAAATAACCATGAACAACCTATACACTTATCAAGAGTGCACCGCGGGTACACAGTTACTTCTCCTCGGAACACATGGCGTGTGGACATCGTGTACCTCCCTGTACGTGCGATGTATGCGATCAGGACACAGAGAGTGAACCAGTGGAAGTACGATCGAGTGTGCAGTTGTCCACCGTGTAGGTCACTGCACACTATCATCAATACTTCTCCACATGACCCAAGTGTCGCCTTTCACGTGGGCGAGCAGTACGTGATTCAAGCAGATGCCCTTACAAAAGGCTACACGTTCACTTAAATCTTCACGCCGGCGTCAGGGCTGAACTCCACCTACGCTAACAAAGCGGAAAAGTGAATTTAAAGGCTGTTCACGATAAAGTAAGCACTTTTGAAATCAACCTTATAACAATGTCACTGCCCCTGCCTGCATATATTTTAACGGCGCTCACTGGGTGACATGCGCCCAGTACGTTGGTAACAATGGATGGAAAGTATTTTGATATTTAATGTCGGATAAAACGTGTTATGTGACCATTTGTGATTACTTAAATAATTTTTTTCGCTTTGTGTTATTTAATTTATCGGAAGTATAAAAATAACCAGATTTGTAAAATATTTACTTTTGTAATATTTCCAGTTTCACTTGACCGACGTATGAATAAGGTGATGAGGTCCACGGCAATGTTAATTTTACATAAGGCGGAATAATACACACTGTACATATAAGTAAATCTGAAGCAGGGCTTTCGAAAGGGCTCATTTTACCGTGAACAGACTTTAGTAATTTTACTACTGTGCCCAAGTTCGGACCGCGTGTTAACACAGAAAAGCAAGGCGCAGATTACTTCAGAATACAGAGGCGAAATAGCCGCTGTTTCCTCGAAATCCAACAGCACACGGCAGCAAAAATGGCGTCGCTGAACAGCATCGTTTTCAAACGCCGTTCGCCAATCAGCGCCTGATAAACCCACCAGCCGGCAGCCTTTACCAATAAGGAACTTCCCGCAGCATGCAGCAGCCAATCGGACACAAGACCCGCTCGTCCAATGAGAGAACGGGCACACCCACATCAAAGAATGGAGAGATTTGGACGGCTCTGAGCATCGAGGTCTTGAGAGCCGATGAGGGTGATTCAGGTGAGCATGTAGCAGCGTCGGAATTGATGGGCGGAGGAAGCGGGTGATCCCCGAGAGGGAGGCCGTCGACAAGCGACATCGTCCGGCACGATTCCCACATGCGACAAGTCCGGGAGCGGCCCGGCCGGGGATCGAGCCCAGATCGCCTTGGTGGGAGGCGATCAGGCTAGCCGCTCAGCCACCGTGGCCCCACCCACGTCAAAGAAACAGACTGACCGTTTAGTTTCTGTTTGGGTGTTCCAACGACTGCTCAGGACTGCACTCGACGCCGGCGCACTGGTCGAGTGCCTTGTGTTCCAAGTACCGGAGCTTGCTCTGAGACCAGTCAGAGTTCCCTACTCCAGTGGCTAGTTGCACTCAAAGAGTGCGCACTGAGAGTAATTTCTACCGCACCGTGCCTGGAGCCGGTGCGGAAGTTTCAGAGCAACATGGCGGTGACCTGGGATTGTGTAAACAACAAGGAAATTATTGCAATGATGGAACTTCTACACCATCTAACATTTCGGCAGCTGCTTTTAATACGTAATAGTTAGTATAAAACACATATACTCAGACCCGGCAAGAGGAGGTTGTGAGGGGGTGTAATTCTCAGGGGCCCGGGTCCGGCCCGACTCGTAAATGTTTATTTATAAAGGCTGTTCACGATAGTGAGCACTTTTGAAATAAATCTTAGAAAAAAGTCACTGGCCCTGCCTGCATATATTTTTACTAACTCACTGAGTGACATCCGTCCAGTGACGGTGACGGACGACGGAATGTAGTTCGAAATCGTAACGTCGAATAAAAAGTGTTAGGTAACGATTTTTGATGACTTCAATTAGTTCTTTAGATTTATGTTTGTTTTACTACATCGAACTGAAAAAATTACAGATATGTAAAATACTTATTTGGCTAATAATTCCATAGTTTCCCTTGACCGATGGATGAATTAAATTAATGAGGACCAAGCCAATGTTAATTTTACATAAGGCGGAAGAATACACAACTTGCATTCAAGTAGATCTTAAGCAAGGCTTTCAAAGTGCTCATTTTACAGTGAACAGCCTATAAAAGTAAGTATTAAGTAAAAATATAATTTTGACACAAAAAAATAATTAACTTTTTTGCATGGATGGCGACTATTTATGTTGTTGTAAATGGTTCGATTTCTGAAGGTGGGGGGTAGTGGCAACCAGGGGGGGGGGGGGGCACAGCACGCACTGCTCAGGGGCCCGGAATTTCTCTTGGTGGGCCTGATAATGCTCTTGGTATATTGACGATATCGTAGCCATTACAGCGGCGATGAGTTTAATTTCGCCCAGTGACTCGTGCATACTTATGCCGATAAGTTAAAAAAGAGAAATGGAAGAAAAATTTTTTGCGGAATTTATTAGATCTAAATTTAAATCCTTTCATCAACATCTAAGTTCAAGCATTTTCTCCTGAAAATCATATGTTGTCACAAATGCTTAGCACTTTTATCGTGGCGTGTTTTAATTGTTAGTGCATAAATAATATACACTCGTTTCTGGCAATCATGTGACACATGCACTTCTTTCAGTTTCCAGTGCGCAATTTCTGCAGGCTCGCCTTCCTAGGCAGCTGAGCTACGGGCCGACCCAGGGGCCAGTCACTATATAGGGCTTTCGCTGCTCTTATCGAGCACTAACAATTCCGTTTGTACCAACATCGAAAAGACATTCATTTGTAAAATAATTTATTCATCGGATTGGCGTCCAAACAACTTTATCCTTTTTTACGTTTAAGATCAAATCAACTTTAATCGTACACACGTTACGCATTAAACAAACAATTTAATAAATGTTTTCAATTACCTATGTTGTGATTATTCCATAAAGTTGGCGTTCTTGACCAAGATGTTTACAACCTTCGTAAAGTAAATTTGATTGAATTCCAATTTTGAAATGGGGAACATTAAAAAGAAATGTGTAACAAGATGTTGGGTTTCTCACTGTGAAAATTTGAAGCCAATCACACTTGTGAAATACTTTACCTTTCCCAGCAATCCAGAAAAGCAAGTTTCTAGACCAGTTTTGTTTGTTTTGACTGGTATCTATGTTTGGGCTGTTTATCTGGTTACGAACTTTCACTTATTTCCTATAATACTCCATACTTTGCCTAAATATTGGTATCTTTTATTCAAATGCTACTGTTAACAGTCAAAGCAAACAAAATTGTTTTAGAAACTTAACTTTTCGGATTGTTGGGAATATCGGATATAGGTACCGCCCTGCAGAGCCACAAAAAACCAGAAAAATACAAACCAATTTAATTATATCAGTTTGGTAATTATTAAGGCTAAAAAAAAAATCCTTACTATGTCCTCTAAAATTATATTTTATCAATCTCAGTGTTATAAAATAGCCACGACAAAATAATGATTTGTTTTAGTGTTGGTCACAAGAGAAGCGTTAGTGGCCCGATCGTAGAGAGGTAATACGCAAAGACGTTCAACCTGGCAGAGAAATCTGTTTTTCCTTTCCATACTTTCTTCGCCGACCGCACAGCCCAGCTCGCGGTGGCAGTTGATATTAGTGACGGCCCGGCTGTGTCCTAACTGTTACAAAACTATCTGGCGCGCGTCTACAAACGCACAAGTGATGATACCGAGACTAACGTTTTTAGCACGGCGTCACGCTGCGGCAGGCTGCGCGCGCAGCTATCTGTACCCTCGCTGGTCTCTCCCCTCTTCTCCACCAAACCCTCTGGCACGTGTGGAACTAACAGTATACGAAGAAGGTTTTGCTGCTATCTATAACAATTCGAGACTACGTTACAGGTCATTTTTATATAAAATTCGTGTTTTGAAATGGCGGGGAAACGAAATCATGACTCAGTTATATTCAGAATTAACTGATCATTCTAATTTCCTAATGATCAAAGTATACTTAAATTCTATATGTAATTGTGGGTCTTCTACCATTTAACAATCTGTGTATATGCACACTGGTGTAACTTTCATTGTACAAAAGAAGGAAGCCAATGATCCTAGCAGGTTTTTGACTCTGTAGATGTCGCGAACCTAACCGTTAGTAAATCTGATAGCCGGAGATTTGATTTTCTATCAGGAGAGTTTATAATTAACATATTTCTGAGGTGATATTTTTTTTTGTGAAATTGCACACTGCAACGCATATTTGGCTCGTTTTACTTACTGTATTTCATCACTTGTTATCTTGTGATCAGAAAACTGTTGACAGCGGGTGAACGCCCTGATTGAGAGTTGGCGTGTTTTTATCGTGATGAATGATGCCACCTTTAATTCTGGACCCCTGCTGTCCGGCTGTCAATCTTGAAGTGATCAACAATTAGACAAGAGGAATGAGAAACGACTTCGTCACCCCACGCGCACCGGAGACCTTATCTGACCAGCTGATAACGAAGCACTGGAACGCAAGAGCAACTGCAATTACTTACTTGGCGATAATACGCAGCAGATTAAACCCGAGCTCGGATGTAGCGTTGCGAAACTGCAGCGGCGAACGAACACGCGTGTGTGGGTTCAGGCCTATACTTGCGACAGCTTGTCTGCCTCCTGGTCGCAACGCGCGTAGAATGCATTCTGAAGGTTAAACAGGTTAAATCATCGCTCGCCGGACGGGCCGGATACGAGTCCACCGCATTTGCATTCAGAGAGCTGCATTGACTCCTAGAAATAGCGAGACATGTTCTGCACCCAGTACGCGGGCCAAAATGGAAATATACAGCGTCGACTCGCTTATACATAAGAATTGACCAATCCGCGAGACGACCTTAGTATGATACATGGCGTCCACCTCCGAACTTAAAACATTCATAACTATTGAACCGATAAACCGATTTTCATTATTGAAACACCGTTATGTCACAAATGCGTGGCACATTAAATGCAGAACAAATTTATTACTTAATTACTAAATATAAATATGAAAGATAACAGCCCCGAATGACATGATTCTAACACTCTTGAAATAGATGTTACATCATCACTGTCTGTACTTGTATAACTATTGCCCTATGCTGGTGCAGGCATTGGCAGGGGGATTGTGGTAATTCCCCTTTTACTACATAACAAATAATTTTGTGTACATGTGAAAAAATATAAGTATCCGTATGTGTACATGTATGTGTGAGTAGTATAAAAAGGGTCATTATGGGACACCTGGCGTCGGGCGGAGGACTGGAGGACTGCAATTAGCATATTAAGATTCACGCCCATAAAAAATCTCAAAATTTTCCCCCTCTTCCCGCGGAAAATTCCAGAACGTACCATTCTATGCCGACAGTGGCCATTTTGGCAGCCATTGAAAAAATCCTCACATTTGTCTGAAATCCATTTCCTATCACCCCAATGAGCAAATACGTCGATGGCGGCCATTTTGGTAGCCAGGGAAAAAGATTCCCACAGTTCGTCGAAACCGATTTCCTAATAGCAAAATGAGCACATATTTATATGGCAGCCATTTTTGGTAGCCAGTCGGAATGGTTGCAGTGTTACTGGTGGCCATATTAGCAGCTAGCACAGACCGAAGTTCGCATATACGATTACCTCCATACATAATGCACTCCACACACACAGATGTCCGGCCACGATGAGGCCCCAGCCAGTACTGCCCCAAAGTGTCCTCATAATGAAGCCCTGCCGCCACCCCCATCTTGGCCACACAGGATAAAACCCGACCAGAATAATAATGATCCACCTAGCCGTGGCAGGTGGATGAGAATGTGATACCTAGCCGGGCCTGATTAGAATATGTTAATAAGGAGAGAGATAAATGCCAGTGCACAATGAAACCCGACAAGAGGAATAATGATCCACCCAACCAGACGTGAACAGAATATGTAACCCTGTGTGAATGGAATACTAATAGACTAACCCACCACCCTCTCTCAGACATGAGATGTATAGCCCTGCCCCAAATAGCACTAAAAATAAGGGGAGGCTGGCAGGGTATTCACAAAAAAACGAAGTTCCCACACATACCAGACCACCTGCCTCTCTCACAGTAGGAGTACATGGAGATGTAACAAAGGAGACCCCTACACATTTAAGAGCAATGATATTTACTCACAAAAAACAGTACAGCAACAAGAAGCAGTACAGACATTACACAATCATAAGAAATGATTTGGGCACCCATTGGTTGAAGTGAGAATCGAAGCCCAACCACTTCACAAGATCTTGATTGCCACGTCTACAGATCGCTCGCTCCACTAAATAGTCATGAGGATATTTCGTGACACATATTTTGTATTCGTAGAAAGAACTGCTGATCTCTTGGCCAGTCATATCGGTGAGTGTATAGGTGTGTGGTGCAATGTCTCTCACCTTGGGGACCCGGAACACCTCGACACTCCAGTTCAGATAGTATGACTTGTCAAAGACACCTCTGCTTCTGGAGATACGGACATAGTCGCCTACCTTGGCCCATGGTCGGCGCGGCTCCACCATTTTGGAGTGCCGGTACACAGTCTGCATTAGAGAAGCGGCATTTGCAGCGGTAATCTCAAATGGACTAAAACCAGTCATTCTATACTTACGTACAATGTACTGAGTAAGCAGTCGGGGAAGCAGATCCAACCACCAGTAGCTACCATGTGCCGAGAACGACTCCCACATCAGACCCTTAAGTGTTCGGTTGAAATGTTCGACGATCGAAGCCTTGAGGTCGCTGAAAGTAAAGTAGTAATGCATTTTCTTCGTAGCCATAAACATGCGGAATGCAGGGTTGTAGAACTCCTTCCAAACTGTCAGTCTGGACATTCTTCAGCATGAGCATCTTATCCAAAACCAATTTCATTGCGGCAACAACGTTGGCACCACACTTACGGTGCACAGGGAGAGCCCAAGCATACTTGGAGAAACAGTTGATAACTGTCGGGATATACCAAAAACCCTTATTGATGTGTGCATAAGGAATTATTTCCACCAAGTCGGCCTGGTCACGAAGTCCACAGGTCATGAAGTCCAAAGAGAAGCACCTTACGCCTGGGGAAGTTCCGACGTGCAGGACGATGCAACTTGGTGGCGATCTGTGCTTTCGACATAGCCATAGGGCAGTCCCACCCCCTCACAGGATATTGCTGGCTTTGTGGAGCTCTTCCAAGATATTCACTATTTCGTTCATATGAGATGTATTGCTGGCTTGGCAGGATGCAACAAGGAGACATAGACGGTCCACAAGCTCGTTCATGTCGTCCCAATACACGTATTCCAACTTGCTGCCACCATCAAGCTTCATACCCGATCTACTCACACCAATGTTCGGAAACAGATCTTCGATAATATTGCATTTAGGGTGGGTCTTGTCCTTATATGCATGATTGTTAGCATCATTGTCCACCAAATATGCATGTGTGAGTTGCAACAGCTGCTGGTATTGGCGAAGAGTTGCATGTGAATAATCCCAGGCACACATTACAGTAGCTTGTAGAGGCCGGATGAGGCTTGCACGACGAGATCCCCTACCTGGATAACATCATTGCGCAGAAAGAAAACTTTTTTTGTCGCTGTGGAACCACTTATACCCACCCCTGTACACACCATAAGAAAAATCGTTCAGACAAGGATGTACGAAGTGAGGTAATAATGAAAAATCATAGAGCGTGCATTGGATCACACCTTCTTCCATTTCAAAGATAATCTTCATCAGTGATCGCCTCCTCCTCCGCTGGAGTCTTGCGTTTCGGTGCGAAGTGCAGCTCAGCCTTTAGAGTAGGGGGAACAGGTGGATGTGGTGGCTGTAACATGTCGAGTCACAACGTTATTGGCTGGAAGACCTCCGACAATACCACATCGTATTCCATGTGCACCCTCTTGGCAAGCAGATACTTTTTGCGAATGCTCACAACGACATGACTCAGAACCTCGATGGCGGTAGCCATAGCATTGATATGTATTGTGAAATGTATACTATATATATAACTAGTGGCAATGTTCGATCAACTTGGAAAGGCAGTCTTCTGCTTTGCCAATGCGACTTATGACAGCATCCCATACATGAGTGAAATGAGCCCACTTGTCCTCAGTGATGCATATGTCAGCTAGATGGTGAGAGATCGTGCGACGTACAGCATATTTCAATGCCACATGCTGTACACCCAAAGCATCGATGCGGGATGTGAGCTTGGTGGCAACATCGCCAATGATTCAGGTAGTCACCCCCGACATGGCATTGCTGATCCGTGCATCCAGGGTGGCCAGAGCTGTCTGATGCATACCTCTGGCATACAAATGTCCAATGTCGCAAAGAGAGCCGAGTTGTGCCTTCACGCTTGGCTATGAGGTCGGTGTTCGTGACTATGGTGGAGACGTGCTCTATCTGTGTAATCAGAGCAGTCACTTTGCTCGAAATGTCGCTTGCCATGAGTATATGATCTTTCAGATTAGCACAGAGGACTTCCAACACCCTGGTGTCAATACGAGAGCACAGGCCATCCACCTACTTCACGACACCGGCAAGTGTACCGCCTAAACCGCACAGGTTCTGCACATCGAACATGAGGGTCGATATCTGACTAGACAGTTGACCAGATGACATACAAACAGCATCGAAGTTCGATTCAAGGCTAACCAGCTTCTTTGTGGATGTTGGAAGCACACCCTCAGTCTTGGAGGGCAGGCCACCGATCTGCAAACCCACATCATCAAGTTTCGTCTTCATGGTTGCAAAGCCCGATTCCAGACCGGTCAACTGCGTAGTCAAAGCAAGGGCCCTTCGATTTTCACAGTCAGGTTGGTAAGGCTGCTGGCGCTAAGTTGGGTGCACACAACATCAAGTTTTTTCTCCAAAGCTTCAAGCTGTTGGCCGAGGGCGGTAAGTGTTTCCACATTGGTAGAAGTCAACAAGCGAATCTGGACCTCCATCTTGGCAGCAGGGCATTCGTGTCAGTCAATATCTGCTCTTATATGACCCAGAGTGCATAAATGTGATCCTCCAGGGCAGTTAACTTCGCACCCAAGCTGGACAGTGTGCGCACATCAGTGGTAAATGCATGCAAGCCAGTGGTCAACATGTTGGCCAGTTTCTCACCCACACTGCTATGCTTTGGCTTCAAGGCCACAAGCTGGGACTCATCGAAATTGAGGGAGTGAAGATGAGACTTGGTGGTGGTTCATGTGGTCCATAGAGGTTTCATAGCCATGGAAGTATCGCTGCAGACAAAGGAAATATTCGCTGCATTGCCATTGTGCTAAGCCCCCCCTTCCACCGAAATGCTTGGCCTGCTTCCCAACAAAACTACAGTTCCCATCATTAGTAGACATGATACAAATGTCAGGTCCATGCTTCAGGCCACTATGGCCGAACTTGGACACAGCATAGCTCATAGCTCACCGGTGCACGACAATGAACCAATCGAAACCTCGCCGAAACCGACCCTTATGAGGTGAAAAGTCCTTGGAGATGACGAGAAACCCATGCAGGTGATGCCAGGAACACAATAACATATTTTTAAAACTATCGAAAAACATATTGGTGTTCACATGATTGGAGTACACACATGATGGAGATTCAGGTCATCCATACAAAACAGAGCAAGGAAATTGACATTGTCATGCAGAAGTTGCTTCGGCTAATGGGAGTAAATCTGACATAAGTAAATTGCGTCCACAGCCACATGGCGACCCATGCTGAAGTATTGTTGCATCATGTTCTGCTTGTCACATGAAACATCGTCGAATACGAACACAGAGTTAGGCCTAGCATCACTCGTTGGAACAATGTCAGCATTGTTGCTAAACAGGAAATACTGAATTACATCCACAGCCTGTAGAACCTGTGCCAGGCGAAGGTATTTCGGCTGTTGGAGAGACTTCAAGTAGACATACATGTTCTTGAAGCAGAGACCATCGGGATACTATAGAAGGCTGAGGAGAATACATGTCTTCCCACAGTTGTTAGTACCGGTGATAATAGCATTAACAGTGTTCATTTGAAGTTTCCCATGCCATGATTCCTGGGCTGTAGATTCGTCTTCAGTTGTGATGCTAACAGGAACCGTGGTAGTCTGGGGCACAATCACCATCATACTGAGGCAGGACCGCTAAACCACATGTACTTATGGTTGTGCGAAACATATAAATGATGCACATGCCGACTGTATAGCATTAGTATGCAGTAATGAATTGTCGGAGCAAGGTCAAGAGGTGACATAGACTGGTGAATACGCTTATCAACAACCTTCCATTCGAAGCACATATTACCAGCTACAAATTCTGTGGGCCTGATACCCAGCTAGCAAGGAGATTGAAGCGAGGGGATGTTCCAATCAACCCCCTCGATGAGGTATGCCAAGAGCACGACATTGCATACATGACATGTAGAAGGTTGGAGGGTAGAAACACAGCAGACAGGATCCTCACAGACAAAGCCCACATGGTAGGCATTTCACCCACATCCAAGATCTAAGAATGGCTGGAGGTCCGGGGAGTGGCTAAGATCATGCGAGCGAAGGTGAAGCCAGGAATGGGCCTAGCATTCGGGAGAAAGAATAAAAAGACATCCACACATAGGAAACCACACCATCAAGTTAAGCACGGTGGGAATTTGCTGTTTCTCCTACTGGCCATCGGACTACTCAATAGTCTAGGTGCGCTCTTAAACTGCGACTACCCAACTTCAAGGGCATCTTTATTCAGGACCGCCTACTGCACTGCCCATGGCGAGCGGAGAGAGAGGTAATAAACCTAGATACCTAACATGGGCCTGGGATGGACTGGAACACGTATGTGGAGCAAGGACATAGGGGCGACTACTATGACAACTATGGTAACCTAAGGGCCCCACCCAAACTAAAAATATACATGAGAGGCACATGGATCAATTACAACCATGGGGCCGAGCAGTGGCCATGGGAATGAAACTGTGGACACCTATGTCTGAGATTCCTACTTAACATGGGATGCACCGTACATACCAATCAGTCATGTCTGTACTGCTGATCCTGTTGGGCGACAACTTGGAACTGTGTGCCACCCATTTACCATAGCTGAAACTAAAGAGGGCATGGAAAATCACACTAATAGACCCTCAAACATACTTACCCATACCGAACATTGACGACCGCAACTGCATGTTTCGATACACCAAAATAATGGGAAAAGAGGCGAGGTGCACATACCTACCAGATCGTACGAGGAAGAGGATATTGAAGAGAACCTCAAGCGAGAACTGAGACAGGACATCATGGTGTAGCTGTGCGGAAATACCAATACGTAACACAGCAAAATGTCCAGTACCGCCCAAATAGACTTCACATGAAATGACTCACTTGCAGCTATGTTGGGGGTCGAGAACGCGAGGTATGAAGCCAAAAACCTGCAAAAATCGACCCTACCCGTAAACGTATTCCCAGTGAACAATATACAAATAAGTTGCAATTTAGTGACCAGCTCGTACCTTAATGGTCTGCCCAGCCAAACACTGCACGAGTTCGCGGAGACGGTGTCATCAGGGGTTTAAACTGGAGGACGTGCCGAAGATGCCCATTAATGTCCCAGTCACCACGGGGAGTGTACAGGAAATGCTTGTGTCTATCTTCGACCACCACAGCCATCTGATCAACTTCAGAGGTGAAGAAATCATGGTCCGACTACATCTATGCGAAGGTGGGGATAAACATTAATCATCTGAATGTAATATCAGCAGCTTATGGCCTAAAACTGGATGCCAGTACAGGGCGAGCGTCCAGCATGCTAACATCAGCAAACATGAGTTTTCTGCAAAGATTGGGACTATCTGTAAGCGGTATGGACTGAGAGATTCTAAACATGACAGAGCTTATGGGGTTTGAAGAGGTGATCACCAAGGCAGAGCTCCACATGTACATACCTTATCTGCCAGGTCCATATGTCCTATTGTCTGTGGTGTGGATACCGGTCCGAAACCAAGACGTCTACACCGCATCCTGTAATTCCAATTTGCAGTTTCAGGGAACGATACTGAAGGACGGAAACGTGGTACAAGAGACAATGAAAATCGTTAGGAATGGAATTCTACACATTATACGTTGCATTGTGTTTGAGCTCAACGGGAGCGAAGTAGACACGATATGAGATGTAGGAATAACAGAAACCATTAAGAATTACCTCTCACTGACACAAAACCAGCTTCCCATGGCGAAAATGGCCAGCTGGGGTATCGAGATGGACTGCAACATCCCGGTCTACCCACAGGAAAAATTCGAAGTGTGCCTTCCGCTGGGCTTTGCAGAGGACTATAAATACGAGATTATCAATGCAAAGCAGGAACTGGTTATTCTCATTGTAAACATGCAAGCTAATGCCTTGCTGGATACTGTGACAGCACCCGAAGTCACAGCACTGGCTATCTGGTCTATAGAATGGCTTCTGGACACATGAAGGTGAAAATGTTGGAATGGGTGAAACTTTCGAAGAATGCAGAGAAGGGTAGGAACATAGACATGGTATTCCACATGTCGAGTCTAGAATTGTACCCGAGCATCCCACAGGCCACGGGCATCAACTGTAACGTAAACACCAGCATCCCAAGTGAAAAGCCACACTACATAATCATTACGTTTTAGATAGGAAAACAGAATGCTATCAGCACGGACTGCTTGGAGGAAGGTGTCGATGGCCACACAGATGCCTGCCCGATGTCCTCGACAGAGGCTAGCAGCAGAAATCCCAGACATCTACCTCCTCTCGCAGGTCGAGAGGAAAGTTGTGCTTCGATGTCTCTTCGAGACCATGGTGGCCTCTATGCAGGTTGTGTGTCGATGGTGGTGTGTGTGGCCAGGATCTAGGCCTAGTGATGTGTATATATGTATATTCGCTTTTTATTGAGTGTGTTTTTCCAGGAGAGAGACATATGTAGTCATGTTTAAATAAATAGTATTTTGTATATGATGTATGCGTGTGTACCCTTTCATCCATACTAATACTCTTATGTTTACCTGTTATTGTCTCTGGATGTAGTGTATATATTCCAAATGGGCATAAACTAGAAACAAATTAAAGGTGAGTAGGTATCTGTATATATATATATATATATATATATATATATATATATATATATATATATATATATATATATATATATATATATATAATACCGACTGCCACCACCACACATCTGGTCCACAAACTCACCGTTGTCCTAAGCGATCAACCACTGGTGGGAGAGGGGAGATATACAAGAAGACGAAGGCACCAAGGTCTGCATGGCACTGCCTGGATGAGACCACCCCTGCAGCCAGAACAGGACCACCTCCCCTGCACCTGTAACAGCACACACACTTCTGTTTCAACATCGCATCCCCGATCACCGCCCAGAAAACATGTGAGTGGTTTATGGGCTAGCGGCCATCAGTCACAGAGTCTACCAACACCACCATCAGGTAATCATTTGAGCCATACGTACACGGGATGTACTACAGGACACAAATAACATGACTGTTGGTGAGGCTGGCGTGATAGATATGGGACTGGTTCGGTTTAGTTACCGAAATAGAAATATGATCGAACATGTTTACAAACCAACATATATAGTATGAAACCAACAACAAAAGGACACAGCACAGTCTGGAGGAAAAGGGGTACAGGTAAATGCTAAAAAACATGTAAGAAGAAGTCATGCAACTTCGGTATGGGCGACCAGACCCTTCAGCGGTAAACAAACAATACATATAAGGACCTCCACATTCACATAACTCCCATTGGGATAAGCATTGTGCCCCCCAGGGAGGGTGAAAAAAACAGAGTTCTCTGGGTCGGAGACTACACATAGACAAAATATCCCTGGGTAGGTATCGTGTGTGTGCCAAATGCAGATGAATGTAACCAATTAAGTCAAGATGAAAAATAATGAGAGTGGTTGTGAGTAATAAAGAATAGTAGTATACATACTTAGCAGTAGATATATAAACAGATACATAGCAGCCATAGTGAGTGAATGTGAAACAGTACATGTATCACATGTGCTAGTTTCATGCACTCAACACGGGGTGGATATGTCATCCCCTGTAGCAGACGCCAACATGCTATTAGCACTATCTTCATGAAACAGGAGCCACACATGTGATACCATCACTATACAGCTACTATATGTACTCTAGTGTGCCTCCAATTGCTAAATGTGCACCAGGACACTAGTTCTACACTTGTGCAAGACTTTGAATGTTCCCTCCATGTTCTCCAGTGCACAAACAGCCAGCATATGTGACAGGCCATACCAGGCCCCTATATGTGCTCCAGTATGCCAGAACCAAGCCTCACAAAAAGTATATGACATGCTGAAGATGACCCACGTGTGTTATACTGGGCGGAGAATGATCTGAAGTGGGGAACTAGAGTGTGGGGAAAAAACTGTCGTACACAAGTCACCATAGCATACAACCAGCCAGCATGCCTGACCAGAGGTAGTATGTTCTCCAACATGCTGTAAATGCTCACAGTGCAGACACATTTACACACAGTGGCAACATACTTGACAAGAACATTATACAACTCCTATACATACTCGAGCATGCCATCCAGACAAGCCATCACACCTGGTAGGATAGATATGACCCATACATACACTACAGTGTGTTGAACTGGAGCAGGAGAATGTCGGCATATTTGGCAGGATTCCTGTACAGCTCCTGCTTGATGCTCCAGCATGCCAGGGTAAATGCACATGCACACACAGGTAGTTCATTGTGGGAGAAGGGAGCAAATGCACTTCATCTTCGACGGTCCTGGGGCGAGGAACTGCCTCTTACTATGCATCCTGACCTGGTTGTTCTCCCAAGGGCAGTCACATATATGTTGATGTGTGCCTTCCCCAGTGTGTGTGTGCACCAAGGTTTACCCAACGTAGCTGTAGGGGATGGTGTGTATTCTGCCATCCAAGAACTGATGCTTGTCCTCCATCCACAATAGGGCAAACTTATTGCTGCATTCTGCGACCCAATGCTATTGAGCTGCACCTGCATTAGTTGGTGGTCCAGAAGAATGCACCTGTAGTCCTCGATGGCAATGGCTCGATGGACAATGCTCTTCTAAACCCCCTTGACCTGCTTCATGACCTTGTCCCTGCATGCATAAGCATACAATTTGGGCCTCAGTCTGATAAACTCCATCATGTCGTTCCCCCCACATTCATCCTTAAACTTTCTGATGACCTTTGCATTGGCATTGGAGTAGCAAGGCTTAGTGGGAGGGTAGCTGCTAAGGTCGAACTTGGCCATGAACGCCGGATCTGAGGCCAAGTCACTGTATAAATCCTGGCACAATATGGCCATGATGGAGTCGATATCCATGTATACCAACCCCACATCAGGGCCATACAGTGCCTTCATTATGTCATAATGTAAGCAGTACATATGGATGTTCTATAGGTCCAGTACGGCAAAGCTGCCAAACATTGGTTTGTCGAACAATATATGCTTGTGGTTGAGTTTGACAAGGAACTGTGTTTCGATCTATATTGTTCGACACAGGAACACCAGCTCGGAGATGAGTTTCCTCGTCCACACCTCACTACAGATAAGCTTCATTTTCTGACAGTTGTGTTTGTTCTCTATCAGCTTGCTGTATGTTGCATTGTTCATCAGCTTGAAGACATCCAACTCAAAGGTGTTCGTGGCAGCCTGAGGTTACTCAGTGTTCAGTTCTATGTAAGGCTTCAGGCACACCTTCTGGCAGAACTCAAGAATATGGTGGACAACCTCTAGCAATAGCCCAGGAGTTAATGCCTGTTTGAGGGTGACATAGTACACGATGTAGTGTATCTTCCCCTCAAGTGTGGTCATCAGCTTGGGCTGCCTGGACCTGGTGGGACACTCGCTGATAGGCAGGGATGGCAGGTCTGAATGGTCCTCGTGTAACTTAGCAGGGTAGTCTACATCCACCTCCAGTATGTATCCAATTGGACCGTCACCTGGCATGAATAGCAC
This sequence comes from Dryococelus australis, assembly GCA_029891345.1. Classification (NCBI taxonomy): domain Eukaryota; kingdom Metazoa; phylum Arthropoda; class Insecta; order Phasmatodea; family Phasmatidae; genus Dryococelus; species Dryococelus australis. The sequence goes on along the minus strand of CM057003.1, from coordinate 68,559,756 downwards.
ATCAATATCCATGCCAGTCCATTCGAAGCCTCAATAGGGCAGGGGCAGGGACATTGACCATGTGTACAAATTGTTGGCATCCACATACTGGAGGTAGGTAGATGGCCAAGTGGCATCATACATGGTCGGCAAGTCCTTGTTGTTCACCACCATGTGACGTGTGATGCACTGGCCACCCCTGCCTGGATACCAGCCTAGATATACAGGTGGGTGTCATAGTCCACTAGGAGCTCTAGCTCCACACCCATCTTCCACAACATCACATCAAAGGAGAATGCCAGGGTGCTCACATACCAGCCACAGTCCAGACCATATGTTGAGCGACAGAGTGCCTGGAAGTGCTGAAAGACATCGCAGAGCAGCAGTACATTTGTCTTCAAGTATAACTCTGTGTATGCCTTCAGTGATGTGCAGCCGAAGGTCGCCCAGACCGTCTGTGCATGGTAGAATTCTTCCTCACTGATGGTGGTGCCGGTGAGTCTGTTGTCAAAGGCACCAATCCCTAGCAGCTGTTGCTTGTCGTGTCCCCAACTGTGTGATATAATCTTATGGGAACACCCATTTATGAGTAACCAGCGCAAACTGACGAGGATCGGTGAAAAATACCACTGTGATTTAGATATTGGCAGATGGCAGGTTCTGGGCGAGCATGGCGAGGCTGACAGACATGAATCTATATGTATCTATAAACTGGATGGAAAAGTCGCTTAGTTATTTGCTAAAGGTAATTAATTTCTCCTTGGTATTTCGTATGATAATTACGTCTTCTGTGTCATAGTCAAGCCGGATGATGACAAAATGTGCATTGTACATCAAGTTGTGGAATAGGATTGGCAGGTGCTTTGGGTGGTGGTGGAGCTTGTTGCAGTTGTTACATGCCACCTCGATAAATGCCCCCATGAAGTGTTCATTAACACAATAACTACTGTATAATCATAGTTGGCTCTAAGTTCCGAACCACATAATATATAGTTGCCAAGTTCATCATGTATTTATCATCCACGACGATGAGAAGGGATGCAGGGACCAGTATAACCTCTACTTGTAAGCATATATGACAGTAGTTTCCAGTGTGTAATATAACATTGCCAAATTAATCAAATTAGCATCATCTATAATGATGAGAAGGATCGCAGGACCAGGTATACTCTATATCTACTTATAAGCATTTATGACTGTTATTTCCATACTGTGTAAGATAAGGTTGCAAAATTAAGAATATGAGCATCATCCACAATGATGTAAAGGATCACAAGAACATGTATACCCTATATCTACTTATAAGCATAGTTTTCTGTAATTGCCGAACCATGTAAGATATAGTTGCCTAATTCATAACATAGACATCATCAACAATGCTGAGGAGGGTCACAGGAGCAAGTATAACCAATGTCTAATCATAAGCATAGTTGGCTGTAATTTCCAAACAGCATAATATATAGTAGCTAAATTCATAACATAGACATCATCCATGATGATGAGATGGGTCGAAGACTCAAGTATACCCAATGTCTACTTATAAGTATGGCTGGCTGTAATTTCCGAACCCCATAAGATAAAATTGTCAAATTCATAACACAGGTCTCACCCTTGAAAATGAGAAAGGTCGCAGTGTTAAGTATACCCCATGTCAACTTATATGCATAGTTGACTGTTATTTCCATACTGTGTAAGCTACAGCTGTCAAATTCATAACACAGACCTCACCCCTGACAATGACAAGGGTAGCAGGGCCAAGAAGGCAGTCCATGTTATCTGTAGGAAATCTATTTTTAGATTATTTTTGGTCCTTTACAAATATTACTACATTTATCAGATGTCTTGTTGGTGTCTCATATAATAAATCAATATATAATACAAGTTAATGTATTGGCAAACAAAAGGCTACCTCTCACACAAAATAACATGTCTGCATTTTACTGTTCATAATCGTGTTTCTCTACACCACTATGTCTGCACGGTCATGCAACGGGTGACGAAAGTAAACAGCATCAGATGATTTGACAGTCGGTTTGGGTATTTATCATACCTCTCCAATGCCACAAAGTCTCTTCCTGATTGCCCATGTATTTGTAGCCCTAAACTTCGTCACATGATCAGTTGAGAGCCTTATTGCATTTTCGGACTTCCCTTATGGTCTCCTCCCTTTTTAAACAGATGTCCTCTGACAACACAAACATTTCGCACACCTTGGGTCCCCATACGACTCTGGGCATGCATACCTTCTGTGTCACAGGTGTATTCAACCAATTTAATACATGTTATTGTGTAGTGATGTCTCGCCAGAGCCAGAAGGTTCAAGGAAGTGAAACATCATTCTGTAGCGATATCACACCACAACCAATCGGTTTGGGAGAGAGTCATAAGCCTTGTTGAGGTCGCAAGTTTATACGCCGCTGAAGCAGGCCAAAGTTACAGTTTTCCAGAGAGCACTGTAAGTCGATTGGCATGACAGTTATGGGACATGGGTGACATGACGTGTCGTGGAAGAACGTGTTCATGGAGGGTGTCTACTGCAGCCGAAGACAATTGTCTTACTACCCAGGAACAGTTGACTCCTTTCTGGAGAGCCAGTCAGCTAAAACGTGCCATGCACTTTCTTGGTAGCTCAAGTACTATTCTTAGGCGCTTGACAGCAACAGGACTGAAATACCAGTGTGCGCCATGGAAACAAAGGCTCACCGATGAGCACAGGATTTATCGACTCGCCTTTACCGAGGAAAACATTGACCATGACTGGTCAGATGTCTTCCCCGACGAGTGTGTGTTTTCCTCGGTTAATGATGGACCAACGCATATCTTCAGACCTCGTGGGAAACTTCAATATCCCATGTGTACACTTGCAGTCTTCATTTGGCTATTGGCCGCTTGTCTTTGTGCGAAGACAGTTTGTTACATGAGTTAGCCAGTCAAAAGTAAGTTTCTCGTATACTGACCGTCCGTGATTCGCGGGCAGACAGATACGACACGTAATAATTCAAATGCTCCAATCACGAAAGTGGTTCTGAACCAAGGTGCGTTGGAATGCAGTTTGTCTGGGAATCTTTTCGCGAAAAACAGGTGCCTTTAACCATGGCTCATGTTCGATCAATTCCTCTATACAACTGCCGTGGGGTTAAGCGTTTAGACTTCTCACCTCCCATCTAGGCGAACTGGGTTCAATCTCAGGATGGGTAACTTCTGATTTTCGCTTGTAGGAATCAAAGCTGGTTGGTTTTCTCGGGGATCTCCAGTGTCTCCTGCCCTTCCGTTCTGTCGCTGCTCAATTCTCACCTTATTTCACCCTCATAGTTTCTCAAGAACTCGATGTTAAGAGACGCCCAGATCTCTTAACTCAACTACAACGGCTATTTTTAATATTGTTAACCTTGAAAGGTAGCCATGGTCGTGACCCACCGATTATTTCCACATGCCGGCGACCATATGTGTTTTATAAGCACAGGGTTTACAAATTCGAAAAATTATTGTTTACCAGCCGATTTAAATGTTCCTATTTATTCGACAGCGTACTTACATGTATAACATACAAGATGTAGACGTGGTATATATGTTTATTGATTATATATAATAGATTTCTCATTGCAAGTATTTAGTATCGACGGAACTAATTTCTTTTCATTTAGTAGTGTGCCAACGTGTAAAACAAATGCGAGGAGAACATTATGCTAACAATGCCTATTTAATTATAATCAAACTCAATTGGTTTATGTTTTAAATTGAGAAAAAATTGACAGACTAACTCACTTATATATTCTGCCTCATACATATGCATAATGCACTTCAAACGTGTTGAATGGTGTGACTAGTTGGCTACAGAACGATGAACGGTCGCAAAGGGAAAGAAACTGCTGGGAAACAAGACAAACCATTGTTTCATTGCAGTGTAAAAACAAATAATACCCTGAAATTCCAATTATTCTTGTACAAAGTCGTGTAATCTAGTGATTTAGAGAATCGAAAGCTTTAATAAACCCATCAAGATTAGGCCGCCCACATAATCTGCCTGACAGGGAAACACAGTAAGTGGATTTATTCACTTTGATTTTACGTACTATATAATTAAAACACTTATATCTCGCGAATAATTAATCCAATTTCAATGACCGATAACTTCTTGGATTGCCAGACATTTCTCTACGAAATGACATGTAAATGGATACGATTTCGTGAGTAGTTGTCTAAGCATTTGACCAAAATTCGCAAAAATGTTGTAAAACGAAGCAGATTTCACATACACATTACATAGACAATGGAAACACATTTCAATAGAAAGAGATCCTCCAAAAGTATAGTAATATGCAATCCTAATTGCACCTAGTGACCTCTATGATGATGATCAAGAAATGTTCAGAAGTTAAGTCTTCTGCACTATCTGCGAATATGCAAGAACAGTTTGGAAAACAAGTAACACCAAGAACAATAAAACTATTAACGAGGATCACTGAGAAACTGGGTTTAGGAACCTAGTAGTACAGCCGAATACTGAACGTTTTATTGATGGCTGTAATGTAGCTATATGTTTTTATGATATACTACATTTACATCTGAGAAGTGCAATTATAATTGTTTGTTCCTAGAGTATATAAAATATTCCCGACACAAATTTGCCTTTCAGTGGTATAAAACTGAAACTGAAATTAAACAGGAAGGTGCGGCCTTGATTACATCTTTTTGTCAAGCCTTCACTTTGAACCCAGTGCTACACTCTAAATTCGGACCAATGGTAAACCAATGATTCGTAGTGAAATTCAACCACTCGAATCAGTGCAAATTGCTTCACTTAAAATTAGTGGAAAACTACTGATTGTTTAAGTGAAAAATTTTCACTTATTGAAGTAGTGACGTGAAACTATTTCACTGAGTGAATAAGTGACGGCCGAATGCAGTGGCGACTTAAATATTGATTTTATTGAATTTAGCCAGAAAAAAGTACGTGAAATAAACATACTTACGATAGTTTATAATTTATATTATGCAATTTACCATCATTTAAAGAAGCAAAAACAATACCAGAGGTGGCCGGGATTGATCACATACACTATTTCCATTTCGCTTTTAGGCCGTTACCTTACCATCTGTGTTACCTGGTTTAGTTAAAAATGAGAGCAAAATGTATGTCTTATACTTCTTATAGAAATCGTGAAGATTTAAATTGTATGCCATTACTTTTCGTATGTGGTTTTAATGGTACTGTTAGTATTGTTAAAATGAATACAATGTATGAGTGCACTCTCTTCACCACATTATATGCAGTTTAAACCTTCAAACAGAGCTCTGTGTTGATTACATGTAAACAAAATGAAAGACGTAAAAACGTAATGAAAGGCTGAATGTCCATATTACCTCGTAAAAAAGGTGTTTTGAATGAAGAAACACACTTTAGACAGTATTTTGTATTGGGTTTATTAGTTTATTCGTTGTTATTTTACTTGGTACACATTGTTAAACGGGCATTTTAAACATTGCTTGATGGAAATTTGTACACGCTGTTTAACTCATCCATCAGTCAAAAAAAAAAAAAACCACTAAAAAACAGTGAAAAAAATGACTGATGAATCAGTAAAAAAAGTCACTGAATCAATTAGTGGCATACATCAGGCATGTTTCCACTGATTCATAAGTTAAATTTACTAAAACGACTGTTGAATCAGCCAGGTTTGATTGTAACAGTGACATTCCCCCTGATTCAGATTTGGAGTGTATTGCAGCATTTTGATGGTATAGGCTATTCACGGTAAAATGAGCACTTCCGAATGCCCTACTTAAGATCTACTTCTATGCACGTTGTGTATTCTTTTGCCTTATGTAATATTAACATTGTCATGGGTCTCATTATTTTATTAATGCGTCGGTCAAGTGAAACACTGAAATTATTAGAAAAGTTAATATTTTACTATTATGCTCATTTTTACACTTCGATGTATTAATTATAACAGAAAACAAAATAAATAATTTAAATTATCAGAAATGGTTACCTAACACTTTTTTTTTTCGATGTTAAAATATGGAGTTACTTCCCAGCAAACACGGAAAATTCGGGCCAGAATTCGGACGGTAAAAGCTAGCCGACAAACTCCGGCCAGCCGATACCGGCCCGCTGTCTTATGCCGGAAGCGCCCCGATGGAAATATGGACTGACGGCTCACTGTTTTCCGACAGTGTCAAAACTACACTGTACCGCTACCGGCAAGATACAAAATGTATTCCGGCCCAATATACACGAAATGTACGGGCCAGAATCGGGCTGGTAAAAGCTAGTCGACAAACTCCGGTCAGTCGATACCGGCCCGCTATATTATGGACTAGTGGCTAACTGTTGGTCGACAGTGTCGGGCCTGCAAAGGCTGGATGTCGTTACGATGCCGGACCTGCAACGACTGGATGTCGCTACGATGCCGGGCCTGCGACGGCAGGATGTCGTTACAATGCCGGGCCTGCAACGGCTGGATGTCGCTAAGATGCCGGGCCTGCGACTACTGGGTGTTATGATGCCGAGCCTACTACGACTGGATGTCATTTCGATGCTGGGCCTGCGACGGCTGGATGTCGTTACGATTCCAGGCCTGCGACGGCTGGATGTTGCTACGATGCCGGGCCTGCAATGGCTGGGTGTCATTATGATGCCGGGCTTGTGATGGCTGGATGTTGTTACAATGCCGGGCCTGCAACGGCTGGATGTCGTTACAATGCCAGGCCTGCGACGGCTGGATGTCATTACGATACCGGTCCTGCAGTGGCATGATGTCCATAAATAAGCATAAATGTTCATTTTATTGACTTGTCAATACATTAAACAATATTAAAATCTTTTGCTTGTCAAGTGCTGGATTCAAATCTAAGACCCTTCAGTTGACAGTCTAGAATGCTAACCTCTACACCATGGGATTAGTCGCTAATATTTCCCAGTAATTAGAAATATATCATGACACAAATTATTATAAAGAAATGTATAAATTTAATGACAATATAATAAATACTTTTAAAATGCAGATCATTTAGAAACTATTCCTTCAGAGGCTTGCAAACAAAATAGTGTTTGGTAGTTTTAATATATATATATATATATATATATGTCGGATGGTTGTTACAATGAAAAAAAATTCAAAGTCAACAAATGCCATGGGCTATCACGTGACACATATATAATTACGAAAAAAACATGTAACGGTTAACACACGGTCTAAAAAAAAAAAGGGATCATGCCATCAACAGCTAGCTGATATCTTGCCTATTCAAAACACTTTCCAAAAGTTTGTCGGCAAAAGGACATCATATTTATATCTTTATTGTGATAAAGAGCCTTGTCTCGAAAATGTTACCATGCCGGAATAAATAAGATAATGGCCAGCTTACCGAAAAGGCAAAGGTGCTGTATGGGAATCGGCCGTAAAACATTTTTAAGATGCTTGCAACATGTTTGTTCTGAGATATCATGCCGACATATTTTCGGTAATATCCATATGTTATCCTAAAAAATACAGCAGGCCATTGTCTTCTTTCTAACGGCAAATATTCTGTCTCAAAAAATGCATCATGCCGTTAACAGCTAGCTAACATCTTGCCTATTCAAAACACTTTACAAATGTTTATCGGTAAAAAGATATCATTTTTGTATCTTTATTGTGATAAAGAGCCTTGTCTCGAAAACGTTACCAGGCAGAAATAAATACGATTATGGCCAACTTACTGAAGAAACAAAGATGCTTGATGGCAATTGGCCCAGAAACATTTTAAAGAAGTTTGCAACATGTTTGCTCTGCGATATCATTCCAACATACTTTCGATGATATCCATCTGTTATCCTAAAAAATACAGCGGGCCGTTATCCTAAAAAATACAGCGGGCCATTGTCTTTTTTTCTAACAACTGGCAATCTGTCTCAAAAAAGACATCACGCCGTTGTCAGATGGCTACCTTCTGGCATTGAAACGACATTTGCCGACAGTACAGGTATCGGGCCGACAATTTGCTGACACTTTGCCGACAGGTTGTGTTTGCTGGGATTCCATTCAACTTTATTGGACGCATGTCACTCAGGGAGCCCGTTAAAATATATGCAGGTAGAGCAGTGACTTTTTCTAAGGTTGATTTCAAAAGTGCTCCTTTATCGTGAACAACCTTGAAAATTATAGGAGCCCCAAAGAACATCATTATGGCTTCAATATCAGTTAAATAGGCCCAGGCAGCGCGCCAGTGTAGTGAATCTGCCACTCGCCACTGCCGACCATCGCAGCATACATGGATGGCTATGAAGTGCTATTAGTGCAATGTTGCCCCTCGTTAACAGATGGCCAGGAGGTAGAATAAAAAAGGGGGGGGGGGGGCTAGAACGTTGAACATTGTCCTCTGCTTTTGTTGCTATAGTACACAAGTGTCGCGTCTCCTACGAATGTTTCTGCAATAGAATTATTTTCATATCTAATAGGAGTGCAAAAAAATAAAATAATATAAATAACGATTAATGATGATAATTAGTTCCTAAATAGACTAAAAGTTTTGTGTAATCATGGAACATTTTGATGTCTCAAGTCAATTTTCAGTGTGCAGTGTAACATCCGGGATACTTTACACACAAATGACCCAAAAAGTGTGGATATGAAAATTAATACATCTGCTTTACAGGAGCATTTTGCACTGGGATCGGATACAGGCAGTTAGAAGAACTCGCTGCTGCCATGAACGTACCAACAGCGTCCACGAAAACATATTCTAAATACTCTGGCAGAGTGGGCGATGGCTGGATAGAAACCACAGTAAATGAGATGACAATCGCAGGCCAACATGAATCACAGCTACATCTGGAACGAGGCGATATAGACGAAAATGGAATTATATTGTGACAGTCGTTGAAAATTGACAGTGATCCGAAAGGAATTATAAGAATTGTAATTTCTCACTCACTGTCAGGAGTTACAGCAATCATCGGATTTCACACCCGAATAGATATTGTGCAATGTGCGCACAAGCAGATGTTACGGGAAAGGATATCAAAGATCACAAATGCTACAAAAATTGGCCAGGAAGCCCCAGTTACTAATGTTTAAAACTACAAGCGCTGTATTTGCAATAGATCTAGTGAAACGTTTGTACTGTTCTGGTCCGTATCCATGAGCTCAAGCGAAATGGCGGACACTCAATAACGTAAAACCGTATACAGCTGTTTGTGTAAAATTGAGACACGTATAAAGTATATTTGTGTGCAAAAATAAATATATTGCTAGTTTTAATAACGAAAAACACTTAAAATAACTCAAATAATCATAATAAAACGACAACAATAAAAAAAACACATGATGGTATTACTCATTAATTGTTAATGTCAATGTTTCATTTTTACACAGAAATATTAAAATTCAATAAATGTGTTCTTCTTAACCCAATAAATTCACTATAATTTTGTCGGTATTTACTGCTATATTGAGTTCAAAAATAATTGTAAAGCACGTAAGTCACTTTAGTCTTTCGGTTGAGCATGTGTCACAGTAACGCAAAAGAAGTGGGTTCTAGTCCCCATGCTGGCAAAGCGTGAATTTTCTAAATTATATAAGAATTTTTTTTTCTTAGTCTCTAATAATTAATGACTATTGTTTACCATAAAAATAATTTATATCCACGCCACAATAATGTAAGTTGTAATACGAGCTTATCATTCTTAGGTTACAAATGTACTGTATGTTTTGCAGATTTTACAAGAAAACTGTTAGTAGTTCTAGAAAGGATTTTCTTGGCATCTGGGTTTCGAAACATTTTTCTTGTAAAAGTCCGAAAAACATTTTACAATGTAAAATACCTTACGAAAATATCACAGTAAACAAAACTGAGTGTCGCGACCCCATTTCAAAACATCACTGCAAAGAACTGAAAGACATCACAACCAAGAGTTCTCTGGAAAATGTTACTCCGAGGAAAGCCTTGGGTGCAAATAATCATATATCTGGCGAGAATTCAGAGTGCTCCGAATATTTTGGTAATGGGGCTAGGAATAATGAAATGATTCTTTTTCCACTTAGAAGAAAGCGGACTTTCTAGTTAGACAGAATATGTACTAGCTCTCTAAATACCCCGATATACTGCAAAAAGGAGAAAAACAAACTATGCACCATTATCGGCTCTGAAAGATAAGCACTATACAGACCATATTCACAGCCAGGAGCCTGATTTGTCCACTGACGAGTACGAAAAAGTAAATAAAGAGTTCGTATAAAAACTACCTGCAACTAAAGGGAAATGAGAAGAACACTGTGTAAAGAAGTCGTCTGCAAAAGTACCCGAAATTAAAAGCTGGATGGTAAGCACATAACACAGAATTTCTCTCCCACTTCGCCGCTCTATTTATTAATGCCAGTGTGCCAGCTTAACAGATTAATACTAAAAAAACAGCAGCTGAGAACCCATTTACTCGGAATTTCACATGCAGTTGAGGTGTAATAATATCTACAATCTATTATGTGTGTGGTGAATGAATATCTATTGCAGACGACTTCAACAGCGTAAAGCAGTAGTGAGGTCCTCTACAACAGATGGAAATCGCGAGCAGTTTCGTGGACGAATACATTTCTTTCTCCTTTGGTCCTGAAACTGTGCTGTCCACACAGCCAGCTGACAAAACCATGGCAAGTACCCTCGCCATTTTACATCACTGGGACGCTACTCCCTCAGCGCGGGGGTAGATCGGTCCCTTGTGAGGGACCTTGGCCACCCAGTTGGTTACTCAGTTAGATTGCGGAGGCGAGGAGAAGCTAACCCCCTCCCCCCGCCGCACCCACAAACATATTTTATGCTGCAAGGCAACATTCTTGTACAGGGTTCCCAGGGTAGCGCCTGGGAGCTGTTTCCATAACTGAGTTTTACTCTCTTTTTCCCTGCCTGTACGGGATAAAAGAGAGTGGTGAAGTTAATTGATTTTATCAGCGCGGAATTTTAAAGTTCAGGACTTGTGAAGTACTGTCACGAGCTCCCTGTGAGAGAGCTAGCGACAGTTTGGTATAAAAAGCGGAGGTTAATAGCCAAATGAAGTTAAATTTTCGATATAAGTAGCTTTCCCACGACTGGAGTGGCAAGGGTTTATATAATTAAATTAATTATATGTATACTGAAGTGGTGAATTTAAGTTTCGCGAAAATTTAAATCAGTGTAGTTGTTTCAGTTTCAGTAATTACTTAATATCTTATATGTTAAATACAATTAAATAATCTGATTGGTGTGTGAATGCATGTCTGAATGTACCGTGACGAGCGGCTAAAAGTTAAGTAAAACATGTTAACTCGGGGAAGTCCGAGAGCGATATGGCTGGCGCGATGCTAGCGCCAACTAGTTTTGTTAAATGTGGTCGATTTTTGTCCCGGACCGATCGGAAAACTCCGGCCAGTTTCGGGGCCTTATTTCTATTAAATCGGGCGGTATAATTGCGCTGAAGTCGTGAATTTATAATTTTAATATTATTTTGAACAATATTCCGTATTGATAATTATTTAGACTTGTAAAGTTCGAAAGCAGAGCCATGAAAACACGTCGCGTTAGTGAAGTTAAACAGTAATATAGGCCAGAGGGCTCTGATTGGCCGAGAGAACTTGGTGGGGCGGAGCTTATGAAGTTGCTCGAGAGATGGCAGCATGGTCGCTAATTTACCGTCAACAGCTTTTATTTGACACGGAAAAATTTAAATAAGTTAAAGGCGGTTGTAATTAAAGTTATTAAATCGTCTTAAATAAATAATTGGTGCTGCAAAACTTAAAATGCTCAGTTGTGTACGACTAGAAAATATACGCGATTATTTCTCTCGTCATAGTGATTAATGTTAATGTAAAGTGTTTCGGAGTCGCTCCAGTACAGAGTAGGGGAAATTGGCATATGCGGGTCTAGTTGACGGGCTAGGGGGCCGCAAATGACGCCATGGCTTCGAGAAGTAACCAGGTTCTCTCATGTTTTCTGTGATGTTGCGGAGTTTTAGTATGTAGGGGTGGAAATGAGCCATGAGCGAGGCGAAGTCGCATGCTCTAAGGAATTCCATGAGTTCATGGAAATCCTGCATTACGCTTCGCATCTCTCCTGGCGAATTTCGCTGGCGGGACTGAGTTTGTGTATTTGGCATTGCAGGGGTGTCAAGAGTGGGAGCTGGCCTGTGAATAGACGCAGAGAGTGCCTGCGAATACGTTTTGCCGGGCTGTAATGTCCTGACTGTAAACCTGGACGGGGCAGGAGGTTGTTTTGCAGTTTTTGTCGCGATTTTCGTAGCAGCAGCAGTAGTTCTTTTCTGCACCAAGTCCAGGAACTTGGGGCAGGCTTTTGAAAGAGCTGTGTGTTCGCCTGCGCAGTTACTGCATGTAGGCTTGGAGTTGGTTTCGTTTGTTTTGCAAGCACTCTCGGGGTGAGGGCCGGCGCAGTGAGGGCATTTTGTCGGCATGGAACAGTGATTTTTGGTGTGTCCTAAAGCGAGACAGTTGCGACATTGTGCCACGTCTGTCGGCCGTTTCTGGTATTGTCGGGGATGAACTATTGTCATATTTACTCTCGTGACAGAGTGCAGAGGAGGGAGAGAAGTGTTCTGCGCCGCCGCGGCACAGAAAAACGTTACGGCTCCAACGTGAATTTGGTGGGGTCTGTTTGGTCTGGGATACGTTTTTTAAATTGATAAATGTGCTGGATTGAGTATCCGGCACATTCCAGGTCTGTCTTGATGTCCGCAATGTCGGTTGTGGGGTGGAGGTCAAAAACGACTTTCTGTGGGAGCTCGGAAGCTTGACAGAAAGTATAGTAATGGATGTAGTTCGCTTCTAGCATTGTGCGAGCAGCTGTGAAAAAATCAAAGTTTTTAGTGAGGATTTGCGTTCCGCCAGCTGTGGGGAGAAGGGAGAACCCGTCCCTACTAATAGCTCGTAGTTTCTGAACAAGTAAGTTGTATTTTGTGGCGTCAGGAACCACTAATCTGTACTGGTTTTGTTTTTTCTGTCGTGTTTGTGGTGCAGCCGTTTGTGTTTTGTGGGTGGAGATGCTTGAAGAGCCGGGATGATTAACTGCTGAGGTTTTTTCTGTTACCTCCTTAAGCGGGGAAAACCTATTTTGTGTAGGAATGGTGTTTGTATGTGCCTCAGACGACACAGAATGGAGACGCTTGTTCTCCTGCGTGGTTGTTCTGTCCCCTTTTCGTTTTACTATCTGGAAGTCGGTTTCCATTTCAATTGTTTCATTTCCTGCGGCCGGTGTTGACGATCGGGAAGAAGTTGGTGTAGTCATTGTTGGCGTCGTTGGTTCCGTAAGAGTAGCCAGGAGTATGTCAATGTGGTCGGGGATGCCTTGAGGAAAAATGTCGTAAACAGTTTGGTGATTAGGTCGTCTCTTTGCCAGTTCTAAAAATCGCTTGTTTTCCCGGAGGTACTGTAAGGAGTACGGGCCAGTTCCCGTCATCCACAACGGTGGTGGGGGAGGGGTAGGCTCTTTGTGGAGCGACTCTCGATGTGGTGTTGTTTGCAAATTGCGAGAAATTGTTGTTAGAAAAGTACCTAGATCGGTGCTATACACTGTGACCGTTGACCCTCTAGGGGCTAGGCTCAAGATGACCTGTTTCCAGGCCGATCACAGTGTACAGGATGTGTGCCGCGAAGCTATTAGTCGTATACACCCAGAAGAAGCAGAGACGCACCCTCCTTAGTCGAAGGCGAAGTCAACACAATTGCTGTTGGATTGATTGTTGTGAGAGTTGTGAGGTTGTGAGTCAAGTACCCTTCTCCAGCTTGCGCCTTGTAAACCCCTGGTGCGAGGGATTTCCCAGCCTTATACCTGCAGGTCGCTCCTTGCTCTTTCAGATGAAGAAGCCACTACATCTCACCGGCTGAAAGGGGGCCCGCACGGTAAAATATCTCAAACCAAGTTTTAGTGACACTCCCTCTTAATATGCTAATTGCAGTCCTCCAGTCCTCCGCCCGACGCCAGGTGTCCCAGAATGCCATTTTTTAAACTACTTGTGCGTGTCTGTGTGTAGTATGTCGGACGTTATACCTAAGGAAGCTTATTATTAATCACTACAATTTTGAGAAGGTTTTTTGTAGGCATCATATGTTGTCAGTGTATTCACATGAGGTGCGTTGTGAGTGCAGTCATGTATGGTAATACTCAAAAACGTAATAAGATATCATCTCTTCTTTGGTTCAGGCTGCTACCACATGTAAAATCTATCAACAATTGATCATGATTTTGTAATAACCACACTCTAAGAAATTATCCTCAGATCTACTATGAGAGTGTATAAGTACAGTTAGAAAGTGCGAATGGCAAAGTTATTGTCCATACATTGATGCTAGCGTTCCTATATTTTCTCAGGAAACAATCAAACGCGTCGAAACTTCCCAACTCTGTATAGTAGCTATGCTAATTTAGACTGTTCACGGTAAAATGAGCACTTTTAAAAGCCCTGCTTAAGATCTATTTGTATTCAAGTTGCGTGTTCTTCCGCCTCATGTAAAATTATCATTGCCATGAGCCTCATCGCTTACTTTATGCGTCGGTCAAGTAAAACTGTAAAATGACTAGAAAACTAAGTATTTTAAAAGTCTGTTAATTTTTACACTTCGACACATAAAAAAAAAACAGAAAGCTATAGATGTAATTTAAACTATCACAAATGGTTACCTAACAATTTTTATTCGACGTTAAGATATGGAACTACTTTCCTCTCCATCGTTACCAACTTTACTGGGTGCATGTCTCTCAGTGCGCCCAGTAAAATATACGCAGGAAGGAGCAGCGAATTTTTTAAAAGGTTGAATTCAAAAGTGCTCACTTTATCGTGAACAACCTTTAGCCAGATGTGTAGTATTATCTCCATCCGATATATGGGTTAAAAAACTTCCAATTGAGTTTAGGAAGTTTACCAGAAATTATTTTAGATTGTAAAATTTGATATCACTTGGGTGTTAACGGGCTTTGCTAATCATAGAAAAGCATAGCTCCAAAACTTAGATATTTTATTATACTTCCTGAAAAGATATGCGAAATTTGACTGCACAGATTTAATTACAAAAAAATTTACATTACTTTTTCGCCGTTTTTAGTCATAGGAATTCGTAAATAGTAAATGACTTTAAATCTTCAGAATTAAATAACTAAACGAATTGTTTATTAAGACTTACATTCAATTACAAGTTAAAATCCAGCTGGGTGAATTTAATAACCAATATGTATGTGAGTGTATGGGAGTGAGTTAAAAAACCTTAATATATTTCACAAATCTCATGGTATGGTAACTTTCTCAAAAAACGTCTTGGAGAAAAAGATTGATTAAAGTTTATAACGTACAAAAGCCTACGTAGAATCATTTTTGCCTGCATGTTATGCGTATTCCTTTGATGTGAAGGAAATATCTAAATATCCATGTGATTATGAATAAAAATTGTAGATACGAATGCATGTGGTTACTGCAATTCAGATTATTAAACTAGTCGTGGCAGCGTTTTTCATTCGGAAATCATTAGAAATTATTTCGGTATTTTGGTTCGTCGAGCAGCGCGGTTCGTTTGGAAATTCCGAATTCAAGATTATTATACTAAATATAATTTCTTTCAAGAAACTTGATATTTCTTTGGTGGGATTCCTATGGGAAATGGTGAGCATAAATACTGATATAGGCTTTTCACGGTAAAGTGAACACTTTTAATATCCCTCTCATTTGGAATAACAGTCAATAACTATATTTTATTTTACTCCTAGACGTTAACTTCCGAATGCGGTTGAATATACACACTTTGGGTATTACTTACATGGCAATATTAATTTAGAAATGTGGTTAAGGGATAAAAAATGGCTGAAAGAAAAAAGTAACTAGGGCCTCAGAAGTGCTCTCTTTACAGTGAACAGCATATATAACGTATCGCCTCCTTTCTGTGCAATTTCTCTGAAAAAGTACGGAGGGTTAGAGCTAGGGATAAGGCTGCATTCACAGGCGCAAAAAAAAATTAAGCTTGCCTGAAAATATAATATTGCTTAAAAAGCATAGTTTTGGTCCGCATATACACAGAAAGGGGGAGGGTGGGTATAGAGTAATAAACACAATAAGGGATGAAAATAAAAATCCACCGAGTCTTACGAGAGGGCGTGGCCAATTAAAATGAAAACATCCACACTCGTGTTTATCATCCCTTTCTCTGGAAAAATTAAGTCAAATACTACTTTAGGTTGTCTTCTAGCTCTTGTCTACTTACGACTTATTAGTGAATATTCCAGTAAATTATGTATGTATGTAGAGTATGTCTAGGCTATATGGCTATGTTAATTTGTATCAGGTCTATTAGTTAACTATTTTGTACTATCCTTGTAACTTTTCATCATATTTCTGTGTGTAATAAAGCGCTTTGGACATAAAACGCGTTTACCTACAGATTTCAATCAGTTAGACATTTCTACCAACCCAAGAAAAGCATTACATCATGGATTACAAAGAAAGTTTCGACTGAGTGAGTGAAGAGATTCGGGACCTTGAGAGCCGATGAAGGTGATTGAGGTGAGTATGGAGAAGGGCCGGAATGAAAGGGCTGGGGAAACAGGGGATCCCCGAGAAAACCCACCGATCAGCGACATCGTCCGACACGATTACCACATGTGAAAATCCAGGAGTGAGCCAGCCAGGGATTGAACCCTGACTCGCCTTGGTGGGAGGCAAGCAGGCTGACCGTTCAGCCACCGCAGCCCCAAGGTACGAACTGACGACCTCCATCTTCATTACAATGCGTGTATCAGCGGCGCATAGAACAGGCGTAAACGGTCAAAAACACCTGTGGTCTGCTGTCGCCCATGCCTAGGAGAGCTATAAGGCGCAGATAGTCCATTAGTCTTGCACTACTAACTAATGGGTTACGCATCTTTAGGAACCCACAAAAAATTTCTACGGGGTTTTCAAGGAAAAGTGAGCACTTCTGAACGACCTATCCTTTGCAACAAAAGTCAATAAATATTTTTGCAATTTCTCTGTCTATAAATAAAGTGGACTATACCAAGTTCGTTAAGGGATGGTGATCTTAATCAAATAAAAGAATTAAATATTATTTCCTTATTTTATTTACAATTACTACAGCAAAATTCTCTGAACTCAAATTATCTCAATAAATTTAAATCACTTACTGTTCACAATTGACACCAATTAATAAAATGTATAATTACAACCAAGAAATCAATGAAATTAAATAATTAAATATCAGTCCCAATAGACAGTGTATCAACCTATTCAATTATTTTTATAATTCATGCGTCCATATTTGACAGTTCGAATATTTACAATAAAATCAGTATTACACTTCCATTCAGTCCCACCTCAGTTCAGTCCATGTCCCGCCAGTCGCAATGTTCTAGAGCGCCCTCACGCACAGTAGGCTTCACTCGTCGCTTTCACACTCTCTCGTCCATTCACACAACGAACACCTCACTCGCCGTCGTCCCGCAATCTCCAGTCGTCGTCCACACATGACTTCGCTCGCGCACACTCGTCAGGTGTCTTAGGCCGCCATCTAGAATGTTTCCCAACTCCCGTAATGCGTCGCGGAGGGCTGAGGCACCAGCCAGTATCACCAGAACATTCTTGCTTCGTCGCTAAACGTATCTGATACTCTAGCGGGCGAGAGGAGGTCTGCGACGCCAGCAAGCCCCGCCGCTGTTGGCATTCATGGTATTCCCAGAAGGAGGCAGACAGCCACGAGCGCATCGTTCCAGGAAGAAGGGAGGGCGAGGCGGGTCTCCGATTACAGCGCGGGGCAGCGGATTCGGCGCCAGCTGCAGCTCGTAACAATATATTATATTTTATCCTTAGGCGTTAACTTCCGAGTGCGATGAACTATACGCCCTGTGTTTACTACTTACATGATAATATTTATTTTAAAAAGGATATTAAAGAATTAAAAATTACTGAAAGGAAAATATAACTAGGACCTCAAAAGTGCTTGCTTTACCGTGAACAGCCTAGTTCGAACTTTGGCGCCCCATAGCCCAAATCACGCAATTCTAACATGGGTTTCATCTCGCAAATTGTAATTTCGTTGTCTCGCAACACATACTGTTCGTTATGAATGTTTCTTTAAACATCCTGTATAACACGCAGATTGGTTTATTGAATACTAGCAAAAAGACTCGAAGTTGCCCGAGTATAAGAGAGCAATAAGAGTTACACGACGGCGTTTGAGGGGTTACGGGCTCTATAGGTGTCTAGAGATACACGGCCTTGTTTTAAGGGTTCCCGCCTAATGAGGGGCAACAATCAATTTTGGCCTACATAGTATTTAAAGTTAGGTACCGAGAGGGCATACCTAACTAATTTGGTTCACATCCGTCAGACGGTGTATAATTGTATAGAGAACTAACACAGGCCCACATATATACATACTTTGAATTGTATACAGTATACACTTACGTATAGATACAATAATGTGTAACATCTTGCAACGCATCGGGCGTAACGTTGAGCTGACAAATTTACACGGCGTCGTAAGTAATAATTGCACACCGGAATGTTGCAAGATATTGTACCGCGGGACTGCTCTCAGTTTTCTGTTAAGACACTTGTTTGACTCCACGTTAAGTTGACAGCTTCTGTAAAGCCTTGTCTGGCTATTACTACAGTTAGCAAAAATAATACGACATATGCAAATACAAGGACAACACACTATCCGGTATCAGTTTGGCACAGATCGGAACTTGTCGTGTAGAACCTATTGAGCTTTCTCAGCAACTGTTACTAAAGATAGATTTACTGTGAACAATATGCATATACCGGGAACCAATAATACTGATAAAGTTGGAGTGTATTAAAAACAGTAAAGTGTGATAACTGATTTGCATGTGTGTAAATTACTGAAATAATAGCAGTGAACGTCTAAATATCATATTGCGTTCAATAATTGAAGATATAACTGCAGTAATCCAGAATAATTTAAATGCCGTTATAGCACTAAGTAACTTACAAATACGTTTTAATATCTTTAGTAAATGAAATACTGTGTAATTATACTGGATGATTCAAAACCATACCGACAGCACTTAGTATGTTGTCGGGACGGCAAACCGATCATTTTTCATGAGAGCTCCCATGCCCAGTAAAAGCAGGGTTTGGGCGCTATGGGGCGTACTTCGGATATGATGGTGGATGTACATTCCACATTGTCACGAAGCCACCACCAACCAAACAAGAGGTTCACATCGTGCAGTAAATTACAAAAGGGGTTTGAATTGTTGACCCTTTACTTGATTACAAAGCCTTATACCACCTTCGTCAATCTGTACACCGACGATGTAAGCTCTGTAATCAAGTAGGAGGTTAACAATTATAACCCTTTTTGAAATTTATGGCACGATGTGAACCTCTTGTTGGATTGGTGGTGGTTTCGTAACACAATTTGGGAAGTACACCCTGCACCATATCCTAAGTGTTGTCAAACTTTTACCACCCATAGCACCCCAACCATGCTTTTGCGGGCATGAGCGCCCTCATGAAAAATTATCAGTTTGCCGTCCCAACAACATACTAAGAGTTGTTGGTGTTTATTTTAAATCACACGGTATAAACTAAACTCTACAGGAATTGTGAGTAACGGCTGTTCACGATAAAATGAGCACTTTTGAAATCAACCATAGAAAAAAGTTACTGCACCCTGCCTGCATATCTTTTAACGGGCGTACTAAGTGACATGTGCCTAGTAAAATTCGTAACGATGGATGGAAAGTAGTTCCCTATCTTAACGTCGAATAACAGGTGTTAAGTAACCATTTATGATGACTTAAATTATTTCTTTCTCTTCTGTTTTTTTTTGTGCATCGAAGTGTAAAAATGAGCAGATTTGAGAAATCTTCCTTTCCTAATAATTTAACAGTTTCACTTGACCGACGCATGAATAAAGTGATGAGGCCCATTGCAACGTTTATTTTACATAAGGCGGAAGAATACACAACGTACATACAAATAAATCTTAAGCAGGGCTTTTAAAAGTGCCCATTTTACCGTGAACAGCCTATACATAACTTTCTTTACAGACTTAGGGTACGCATGAGTAAATTGTCGCCAGCAGTTGTAAATAATAAAATATTTAAAAAATGTTTATCTGAGTGGAGACATGCTGAAGATATAATTCAGCTTATGAATATAACCAAGCTTCTCTCTTCTTACTTGCAGTAATACAACTTGTACGAGTACTCTTAAGTAATTCATTTTCTACGTATTTTCTTAGTAGTCGCGAAGTTAATCAGTCTTCATACAGCAGCAGAACGAATGGCTAGAACTCAAATTTCTACTCGACATAGGGAACAATGTACGACTTTTTTTTTTGTCTTTCGACTGAACGTAATATGTTTTCACGAAAAGTATTTATTGGTTTACTGCCAGCAAAGTTTAACAATGTATTAAACCGTAAAATACCATAGTAAAAACAATTTAGTGAAAATAATTTACACATTCCAATGAAAAATATTGAGAAAGCAGCAAACGGAGCGTAATGACGAAACGTGGAAAATTGACTATTGTGAATTGTTGGATATAAATCGAATTGGCCTTGAAACAGAAACTACATATGTGACAGAATGAGTCGTATCATTATTTTAGCAGGGAAGAACAGGCAGTTGGTTCCTAATTAATTTAGTTATTTTTTTAACTAAACATTGGACAGAATATCTGTCCGTAAGTGCGTATTTTTAACGTAGACACTACCAGCATACCAGTAACAACATTGGTAAGGACGTAAAAAAATCTTCATATTTTAACGTATTATTGAAATATTAATATTTTAGTCCGTGATGAAAATACGTTTCTTTCTGTTTCACGCACATTGCAATAATAAATCGAGACAGTGTAAATATAATAATAATTCTTTTCTGCTCTACTATTCGAACAAGCCTTCACTGCGAAAATAACGAAGGTCCTAATACAACGGTAAAGTGAGTACTTTTAAAATCAACCTTTGAAAAAAGTCACTGCCCGTAACCAAAAATATGCTGCAGTACACACTAGCGTTCAGGTTCCAAAGTTAAGTCGGCAGTGAATTAATCAAAATAGTCCAAAGGCTAGGCGTGGTATTACAAGTGTAATATTTAAATGTATAGCCACCGAAGTTAAGATTTCTTTATTATTATTATTAAATGACTATTTGCGTTTAAGCGTTAAGACTACTGCTGACCCGAGTTTTTCGACTCCCACGCCAACCAGGGCAAAATGCTCGCCTTCCCCGCAGCCTACAAGCTTCACCTATATAAGTCCGGATGCTGCCGGGCTCGGGCAGTCATTCTTTCACATACTCTCTCGCGACATCTTAGAGCACTAATTCAGTGCTGGATCTCTGGGAATCTCGTAAGCTTCAAGTTCGGCCCCCGGTGGCTACTTACCATGCAACAACAACCAGTAAACACGAACACACTTCACTTTGTCTCTTCCAGACACTTTTTACTTAGCTCAGTTTAACTTAAATAATTTTGTATTCGTCTAGAATCAGCTACTCCTCTTTTGACATAGAACCAGGTCACCTACACCTGAAACCGCAGTTACCTTCAGCTCTCCATGGTTTGGTAGGAGGTAGCACAGGTCACGTGTTCATTGAGTAACCAATAAAAACTCATTGTTCACTACCATTCTGCTTTTCATTTACAGGGTATTTATCTGTATTAACGGCTAGAGACAGAGTACGACACGGACTGCCAACAGGAACCAGGCATTTATATTTTTAACAATTCCACAAGTTTACTTGGCTGGCGTATGAATAAAGTGGCGTATGGTGGAAGGATAAAAGACGGACAGTGCAGTAGATCCTAAGCAAGGATTTCCAAAGTGTTCAAATTTACCGTGAGCCTTAATTATACCTTAATTATAACAGCCATAATAGGAATCACTTTTCTGACACGTTTTCAAGAATATTTTTGAGGGTCTGGAAATCTCCAGAGTTTCAGCAGTCGATTGCATTTAGTTTAACTGACCGTATTATGCATATTTGAAATTACGCAGACGGTGTTTAATTTTTTTTATTCACATTTGAAGATTTTTGAATGACTCACGCCTTGTGGGGTGGTGTGAATTCTCTGCAATAAATAAAATTCCCGAGATACGTAAAGTGTAAAAGGAAATAAACTCATTGCAGCTACTGGCGAAACTTCTCTTAGCGCTTTTTTACTTCAGTATACTATTTCTGAAACATATACATTAAGAACCCGGTACTTTTTATGTGCAGTAATAATATGCACATGCCAAGAAATTAAGTACAGTAGGAAAATTACAACAGGAAGCATTAGCGGGCCCATACAAAAAAAATAATACTAAGGGAGATATCTTTTTCTGTTATTGTTCAGAAATGTACCTCCTTGCTGTTATGATGCTCCTATTGTCTGACATTTAAACACCTTAAAACGATTACTTCGGGCATTGTGGGAAATTAAAAAAAATCCTGCTTTATTGACACATGGCAGGGCTTCCAATATATTACTGTAAATTATTTAGTTTGCCAATGATAAACGTTTTCCCACACTGTGCACCGTAACTCCCTTCTATAAGGATTTGTTCGTAATAATTTGATTTGTAATTGTCGATGCATTGTTCGGAGTTTCGAAACAAATACATACGCTTAAATGTAAGGACATTTATCAACTGCATGTTAATGTCGATATGGCACATCATGTACTAAACGTAGATGTTCCGCAAACATGTTTTTATTAATTTGTATTTTTTTATTACTTGCGAGGGACTGGAAGCGTTGATTTCATTCGTACGATATCTGCTAGACGTTAAATTATTCTGTATGTTGAACTGTGATGTACCTTGGAGGCATTGAACGGGAACCTTATTACTAGTGAATCATAATTGTCTGAATTAACTTTCAAGAACTGATGTTATTCATGTTACGCACTACTTATCTGACCAAGACGATGGCTTTTTTTTTAAAACGATGAGCGAAATTTTAGCCTCGCGAGGCACGAGGTTTGTTATTTTTTATCAATTAATTCTTCTGCCCTTTGGCTATAATTGAGACTCAGTTCACCGAATGGGAACAGGTGGCATCGTTCGGAGCAAGT
This sequence comes from Dryococelus australis, assembly GCA_029891345.1. Taxonomy (NCBI): domain Eukaryota; kingdom Metazoa; phylum Arthropoda; class Insecta; order Phasmatodea; family Phasmatidae; genus Dryococelus; species Dryococelus australis. Next base: position 68,536,737 of record CM057003.1, on the reverse strand, counting down.
TGGTTTCCTTTGAGACGCAGGGCGGGTTGCGCGTCGGGAATAATGACGCTTGCCTGGGGACACGGAAGAAACGGTTTTCTTGCCGAACCTGTTCTTCATAAAGAGGAAGATCAGCAGCACAAAATTACTTTTGAAATGTAAAACATTTTCGTTTGTGACGTGTGTTTATAACTTCTTTCCTAAATGACTTTTCCATCTATATAATTCGGGCCCAATAACGACGCCAAGACAGTACGAGTAAATGGCTTAGCTCACTTTATTTAGGTACTAATAATATTTATTTTTTAAACTGGGAAGGAAGTCGATAATGTTCCTTCCACTGCAGTATGACATGCTATATAATAACATTATTTTCAAGAAAAAGTAAACACAAGTAGTCATACACTGGATGTTTAAAATGGCTGAAACATTAAATTATTAATTAATTCTTTCAAATAAAAAATAAGAAAATGTTATCTCATTGTTTTTCCTAGACTTAATCGTGACATTACAGTATATAAAATCAAATATTATCACCACTTTCCAAACGGAACTTTATTTAAAATGTGGCAACAAAATCCTGAAAGGAAGTGTCTTAGGCGTTCTGTGTTTGTTTGAAAGCCAAGTGGATTTCAGTCACGCATTAAAATTACATTCTATTTGCCATTATCATGCCAGGACATTCTGAGACATTGTGTGTGTTATAAATCGCCTGGATCAGAGCAGCTCCTACAGCTCCACGTGGCTATGTAATAGAGATTACAGGCCGTTCATGATAAAGTGAGCACTTTTGAAATCAACCTTAAAAAAAAGTCACTGCTTCTACCTGTATATATATGAACGGGCGCACTCAGTGACTTGTGCCGAGTATAGTTGGTAACGATAAAGGGAACGTAGTTCCATATCTTAACGTCGAATAAATATGTTAGGTAACCATTTGTGATAACTTAAATGTTTATTTCGCTTTCTGTTTTTTTAATGCACCGAAGCGTAAAAATTAGCAGATTTGTAAAGCATTTACTTTCTTAACAATTTCGCAATTTCACTTGACCGACGCATGAATAAAGTGAAGAAGCCCATGGCAACGTTAATTTCACATAAGGCGGAAGAATTCACGACGAGCATACAAGTAGATCTTAAGCAGGGATTTCAAAATCTCTCACTTTACCGTGAACAGCCTATAAAAATTAAATAGTGTCGTTCCTGTTATATTACCTTCTAAACAGTTTTTATTTAAGGAGATTTTTCTTGTCCACGTTTTTCACGATGTTTACTGCATACCACATTCGACAATTATTGGTTTGGTAGTCCTTCAGTTTATCAGCTACACTCTTAAAATTAGAGAAGCTGATATCTCAAAGTGTGGCGAATATTACTTTGGTTACTGCATGGTCCTCAATATCAACTGCTTATGAACTAAGTAAGTTTCACTACCTTGAAAATGCAAAGTTCAATCATTTTTTAAATTAGTCTCCCATCCGTGAAAAATATGTGAAGATTTTTTTCTTCCCTGGCGATTTCATGTCGCTGAGCTATAAAGATCATCTAATCTACTCTCAATTATCTGCGAAAAAATTTTCAATTTCACAACTAAATATTTTGTGGAACCAACGCAAAGTGGCGAATGAGTTGATTGGTTGCAAAAAATATTTGCTAAACATTTTTCACACTGCGCCTATTTTGAAAATTGATTTGTACATTTCTCACGTGTGTAGATTTTGTGTCCATAAGCTCGATTTGATATTTAGAGTTTTTTTTTTTTTTTGTAATTCGTTTGTACTGTATTTGTGAATGTATTGTAACATGAAGCCAGAGGGGCGTGTTCTAATTCGTAGGGGATGGGGGTCTTAATAAAAGTGAGAATAATAAAAGATCTTAAGTGATACGACATCTTACTATCTATCTCCACTATTAAACTTGTTATTCTCAGTGAACGTAATATCAAAGTCTATCTTAATTCTGATTAAATTCGTTAACAATGTCTCTTTACTGGTTAAAGTTGCTTAATTTACATTCATTATTTACACATATTCAATCTATACATCGCTATCATCCGAAACTTCTTACACTCAGGCATCCAATTGAATAGTCCCGCCCGCCAGTCTCACTCTTCGCCAGACCGATGCTCGCAGTACGCAGACTTTGCTACCGCTGTCGCCGCCACTCGACGCTCTGATAGTTCATTGCTTCGCTGTCCTCCCGCACCTATCGCTTAATGTGGCAGATTCCTCCAAACTATAAAATGTCTGCTTGGAGGTCCGTCGGTGATTAACTAATCCCGCTGGCCTGATAGAGAATGTTCCCTGCACCCCGAGTCTCGTTGAGAGAGGCGAGGGCGATGACCAGGACATTCTTTTGAAGACGACCGCAGAAGTTCAAACCGCCGAAGGTCAGGGGCGTACGAGTCGCGACAGGCTTATCGCGGAGTAACGTGGCGGCTTGCCTTTGTAAATCTCCGCACACTTCTTGAATTACTGCACGTCTCAACTTCAGAAATTACCACTCTGCCCTCGGCACACTGATTCGCTCGCAGGACTGGGGATGTGGCAAGTGATGCGATGCGGACCAGCAAATATGTAACAGTAAGTTTACGGGGACAGGCCTCTAAATCGGCCGCCTTTTGTATCCCTACCCTTGAATGCATGCCAGCTGCTTGCAGCCCAGAGTGTGAAACAATCTCAGCTAACATATTATGTTATTTTTTTATTTTTAAATAAATTTCCATGGTATACTGCGAGAAATCTCTTGCAAATTTTGATTTACTTTAAATTTTGTTTAAATGCTGTTGTTAGCGTATTTCCTGAGCAGTTAATATTAACCACCACACACTACAGTGTCGTGTTCAATCGCATTACTTAGTAATTAGAGACATGTGCTAACCTTCTTCTAAAAGATATCGCACTGTACATGCGACCCCCCTTCGTGGCTTGTATGAGAATTCGGCGACTTTATAAATGTATCGATTTATCAGACAAGGCGACAGGATTGCGAAAACACATGAAGTAATGTCTTGACTATTAGCAAAACGTAATGCATCATATGTATTGGAGGTTGCGGTGAAAATTCCACAACTCGAATATGGAGGAGTTTGATCACTCTTAACTAGCAGAACCGTTCTGGGGCAATTTATGAAGCTATTTCTGTAGATATTTAATTGGACTACGCAAATTACCGAAAGTAATTCGACTGAGAAAAAAAAACTCTTAGGAAATGTACGGCAAACGCTAGGAATCAAGAACCTCGAAGTTAATAAAACGTAAACTAACGAGTGAAAGGCAACAAACTGGACAAGAAAAATTTTGACAATGAGCACAAAAATAATTTTTCCCTGGTTTACGTTCTCTGTGGCGGTTGTTCATCATTTTCCGTGTCCAGTTAGTTGCATTTAGCTCGTTAGTTCATGTTTATTGCGTGCTCAGCTCTTCTCTAGTTCCTGGCATTTATTCAATTATTTTATAAGAAATTTTTTTTTTCTCTTCAACATTTTTCCGGCAATGGGTGCAGTCCATTTAAATGCCTAAGAAAAATTCCACAGTAGGCCATTCAAATTTAGAGATAATTATGGAAGTCTGTGCCTCAGAGGATATAGGACTCCGAGCTCTCTTCCGGACACTTTAATTCCCCCACACACGCGAACCAAAATTATGTATTTAACTCCTTACTTAAGCTCACAAAAATGTACTACGAACGTACAATCAGAATACATTTTAATTCCTCTGCTGCATTTCGTTTAAAAAAAAAAAATCCCTTTAAAAATACTTAAAAGTTTAGCATATAATATGCAAAAAAAAACTGCGCTTACAATACTAAATTAGAGAGATATGGCTTCTGTTTACTGGGCCTGAGATCAAATGATATACACAGACGAAGACTGCATAGTTTATTGCAGATTTGTGGATTTAAACTAACGTTGGAAAACCAAGAAAGACCAATATAACATCTTCTTTAGTGAAATATGCAAGTATAAATACTGGACGCGAGAAGCTATGCAGCTAGTAGTAAATGTGTATATTTTCGTCAACTGAAAGAATTTATGAGAATTTTGTCAATAAGCAATTTGAAGAACACTGTTGCGTACATTTCTGCGCGAATGACACTTTGCTCAAACATATTTTCTGAATATTTTCTTGCCCCGCATTTTTAACTGCAATTATACGCTGCGTGTAAGAAAACTTCTGTGCAGCAATTTCACAGCATTATTAAATTATTGCTTGTAAAGTTGCGCCAAGAGTTTTTACCATTGCTCCTTTTCATTTTTTTCCCGGCTTATCTACATTTGTATGTTATTTACGTGCGAATGTATGACGTATTGCCAAGGACGATTTTTCTCACCTGGAAATCCGTATAATTTAGCTCGACGAAAATGTAATTTTAATTAAAAATGCTTTACAGAAGAAAACGTTTGGTAAAGGCTATTCACGGTAAAGTGAGCACTTTTAAAATCAACCTTAAAAAAAAGTTACTGCCCCCTACCTGCATATATTTTAACTGGCTAACTGGGGGACATGCGTCCAGTAAAGTTGGCAACGATGGATGGGAAGTAGTTCCGTATCTTAATATCGAATAAAACGTGTTAGGTAACCATTTCTGATAACTTAAATTATTTCTTTCACTTTCTGTTTTTTTTATGAATTAAACAGTAAAAATTAGCATATTTGTAAATTATTTACTTTTCTAATAATTCCACGGGGTCACTTGACCGACGCATGGATAAAGTTATGAGGCCCATGACAATGTAATAATACACAACGTACATGCAAGTAGATCTAAAGTAGGGCTTTCAAAAGTGCTCATTTTACCGTGAATAGCCCTTAGCCACACACACAAATTCAGGATTGTGTGTTGCTGAAACGTAACAAATTTCTTGCTGAGACTCCGCCGCGTTCGCGAGACTTGATTCATTCCCTCTTGTAGCAGTAAGCCGCCGATGGGACGCCACCGCTGCATGTAAGGCTGCGTGCAGATGGACTGAGATATTAGCGGCACGAAAGAAACTTATGCTGGCACGGACACAATTGCTCACGACTGAGAACGTGTTTGTACCGGACGTTTTACAAACCAACATTTTTCGCGTCCGATTGCGTCGTTAATCTCTCGCCAATACTTGAATTTGATAAAACCTGAAACCATTACTACCAATATCTTTTAGTTTGTTCTTCGGACTTTTTAATACCCCCGTTTTTATAGCAGTAGTAAAAAACTGGGGGGTACCTAACAATGCTATCAGGATGCATTGCAAAAAAGGCCTAGTTATTGACGTTGTTGAAATGGAAGTCTTTATTAAATTAAAGTGCTAATTAAAATTTCCTGATCTACGTAAAATACTTCAAAAATATCGTTATTTCTATGTGTTTCACAATGTTGTGTTACTTACAGTCCCCAATGAAAAGATAATTAGTGATATCCAAAGTAAATCGTTTTTAAATGTAAATAAAGTTCGCAGGCTTTTGCTGCCGTTGTCTGCAATATCTTGGCTTCTGAGTCATAGTCGCGTAGTCATTTTCCTTTCCGACGACGTTTCGGAAGACATTGCAGTCTCCATCTTCAGGGAGAAGTAGCAGCTGGACAACAGTTACCTTCTGAAGTGAACGGCAATGACACGGCTACTAACCAGAAGCCAAGATGTAGCGTTTCTAAATATCCTTGACTGATCAGAAATTCCGCCTCCATCAAAATTTATTGTCATCTAAGAACCACCACAAATAAACCTAAAAACAAAAAAAAAAAAAAAAAACTTCCTAGAAAGGATTCTTTTGTACTTTTAAGTGATGTTGATAAACACGTGGAATTAAAAATTAAATTCACATTATTTTTGTGTATTTATATTTTGAGACATAAGTCAAACATATTGGCTAGTTTGAGTACGTCTACAAAAATGCTGATAGGGGGAAAAATAGGTTTTAAAAGACACTAAAATAAAACTCGGAATTTTTTTTTTCAGGTTACACATATTATAGTACCGTACTAAAGTAAAATATTTTTTTATACTAACTCAATAGGAGGTTTGAAAATATTAACCTTATTTTAAGGTAAATTTTATACAAGCCTCACATTGCCCGAAAGATGAACAGCGCCATAAGGAATGAATTTTGAGGTACGATCTCAGGTATGATTTTGAGGTAGGTTTTTGTATGTACGATCTTGTGGTATGTTTTTGAGGTATTATTTTGAGGTTTGTTTTTGCGGTGTGGTTTTTGAAGTACACTCTAAATTAGAATCAGTGTAAAACCACTGATTTGCAGTGAAAATGGCTCCACTTAGAATCAGTGAAAAACCAGCCATTGATTGTTTAGTGGAAACATCACACTGACTCAATTAGTGATGTGACACGATTTCACTGATTCCTAGTGGAGCCATTTTCACTGCGAATCAGTGATTTTCCACTGATTCGAATTTAGAGTGAAATTTTGACATCTAGTTGGTTGTCTGATGCTGGTTGGTTGACGTGGGTGTTTGGTCTGGAAATTTGATTGTCTAGGAAGATTGATTGAAATAATGAAATATTGATGTAATGGTGGTTTTATGGCTGAGAAGAGAACGGAAAGTAAGATTGCTGTTCACCAGAGTCGGGCTCGTACATTTCAAGTTTCAAGGTTCTTCTTACCCTAGCGGTTTGCAAATTACACTATCGACGACGTAGGCAGTTCAACTGTAATCAACGATGGTATCACCAAAGACGAAGCCGGGATGTTGGTCGCGAACACACAATTGAAAATAAAATAACGCTTCAGTTTTAGATCTGCACTCCAGTAGCTCGCTCTCTGGTCTGTACTGGTATTCGAGATTTTAGGCTTATTACTTTGGTGTATGTGTAACTGCGATCACATTCGATAATATCCTGCAAAATTTAATGGAATAGAAGAACATAAAATATCAGCCTAATATTGCTGGATACGTCAGGGAAGATATGTGTGTGTGTGTGACCAACAACCAATCACGAGCGAGCAATGTGATGTCATCATTAAATCACTAATGCAGACTCGTGGTAAGTCTGGGGATTGAGCTGTAGTGTGTAGATTATGGGAGAGTGATGAGGGAGTGGGTAGTTGAGCTAATGTGAGTATTAAGGGGGTGTAACATAAGCCCAATATCAGGTGGAGGAGGGGTTGGGCGGACTAGATAGCGAATTGAATATAGTGGTGGGATGGAAATAATGGGTTTATTAAATAACACATAAAACTTGGAAGATTGGTTGCGATGGTCACTCATCTGCTAGTCGTCGTACGAGAGGAGGATGAGGCCTCCCATCTTCACGGGAATCGAATCCTTGAACTTCTGTATATAAGTCTTTAAAAATTATTTACATAATTTTTCGAATTTCACTTTTTTATTAGTTTAAAAAATTCAGATTCATTTACAATTTTTTAAACAGGCCGTGTAAGTTCTGTTGGAGCCAAGGCCCCGGACATCTAAGACGGTGGTTGAGGTCAATGGCGTAATTTTCCCGATTTTTAGTCATTTACGATATTTTATTTTTTTCGATTCTAAGGTTTCAAGGTCACGGATACCCAACATGGCGGTTGGTGTATATAATCTAATTTCTCCTCAAATTTTTGCCCTTTTTTTTTCTTCGAGTTGTTGGGAATCTTTCTTTTTGTCGATTTTAAGGTTATCCGAAGTTCAAGCAAGATGACACAGAAATCCAACATGGCGCTCGGGTTCATTAGTGTAATTTTCTCCTGATTTTTAATTTTTTTTTTTAACTTTTCTTTTAATTTTTCGACTAAAAGGTTACCTTGGAAGAAAGTCAAAGTCATTCTGGGTCAAAGTCAAAGTCATAGAAATCCAACATCCGTCAGGTTTATCGACGTGGTTTTTTGTTGTGATTTTTCCAATGTTTGACTTCGAAGTAATCTCATGTTAAAATTTTTGAGGCCAGGATCACGGGCACAGGTTCAAGGTCACACTAATCCAAGATGGTCGCCGAGTGTCGTCACAACAAGGCCGGTGCGCGCTATGATGTTGCTAACCTCGATCTTCACTCGGATCCCATTGTCTCAAATCTATCTTTATCATAATACTTTGGTGGTTTCCATGCCATTGTTTCATGCAAATCCTCATTTTATCTCTCAAAAACACCAGGCTCAACAATTGCTGCTAGATTAAATGAGATATCAGACCTATCAAGAACGATTGCGTAACTCTGTTCATTCTCAAACTGATTGAGCCTACAAAAATTGTTTTGAAAAGAAATCTAAACGTATCTCAAAATAACTGTTTTGAAGTATCTAACTACCTCCATGTTGCTGGGGATGGATTTGAAGGCCTCGGTCAAGGAAAACTCCTGTCAGTTGTAAGACTGGGATACCATCAACTTAGATTTAAAGCTACCCTGAATACATTTCATTCCAGATACCAACTCCGTCCTCAAACTGTTGAAGTTTTACTGAACTCGTCCCGGAAACAAGCTGAACCGATTAATAAAGTGACATTTAGAAACTAGGTAATGAAGAAAGCACTGTTCTGCTTCATTTTAGATATGATGATAGCGCGCTGATTACAGCAGATTTTAAAACCTCGAGGGACAAAAATTACTTTAGTTGGTTTGCGTTCGTCCGGAAATCGTTCCAATTGACAGTGTTTCGCAGCTTGGAAGACGTGGCGATTAAAATAATGTTTAAATTTATTTATTATTCTTTTTTTTTTCGTCAATGTATACACCTGGTTTTGCCAATCATTTCGTCTTGAATGGTGAAAAGCATATTGTTGACATTGTAAAGTACTTTTACATGATGCTGCTCTTCGTCGCATAATGTCACAAGCGGGCGGCGATTTACAAAGGGTTGCCACCACTGGTTGCCGCTGTGATAATCCTATCGAAACTCGCGCGCTCTTGACCTACGGAGGATTGAATTTCTGCGGTTGTCTTTGAAAATAATCCTCTGATTCATCGCCGTTGCTTCTCTCAGCGAGAATAGGGGCGCGGGGAACATTCCAGATCGGGCCAGAGAGACTTTTAAAGCCGCGACTGGCCTCAGAGCGGTGAGTCTGAGAATTTTCTGGACTTGAGACTTTGGGGGATTACACGAGACGTGTGCGCAGACAACGAAGACGGCGAACCAGCAGAGCGATGAGTGACCAGCGAGAGTGAAGTCAGCGACTGCGAGCATCGCTACAGTGAAAAGTGAAACTGACGGGTGGGACTACTGCCTGAGTGACAGACATTTGGAATGATGGCAACAGACAGACTGAACGTATGTAAACAATTAGAGTGAATTAAGTGACTGTAATCAATATACAGATATTGGTAAGCAATTTAAATAGAACTGAGATAGGTAGGTATTAAATATTGTGCTCAATGAGTAATAGTGGAGATAGATAGTTAAAGTTGTATATAAAAGCCGTGTGTATAAACTAATAATTAGATTTACTTCTTTTAATTCCATTAATACCCCCATTCCTCACGAATCCTGATACTCCCCTATGCAGTCTTGCAACCGGACATTCATTGTTTAATTGGCCCCTATATTGTTGATCATATTGCTGTTTCCTGCCATATTGGCTAGTATTGTTCCGGCTCAGTATTTTTGAGTAGATCATCATAGTTAATTTGTTGTGACTTTCAAACTAAGTTTATAAAGAGATACTGTGCACTCTTGACTCTACATTACATCTAAGTGCACACTGCGGTGGCGATAACGACCATACATACTGAACACAGCTATGCGGCGCAGTGGTAAGACACTGGACACACATTGGGGACGTTGGTTCTAGTCCCAATACGACCGTCTTCATTCCTATGTCCCGCAGATTCTCGAAATCACTTTAGACTTATTCTGGGATGCAACTTTCTTGCCGTTATCCTCATTGTTTGGGCGGCTGCTTGTTCCGTATCTAATGACCACGAGGTAGCGAGACGTTAAGGCCCTCGTCTACCTGGAGAATGTTTCCCGCATTTGAGTCCGAGAAGCGCAGGAGCGATAAGGGCGGCATTGCCACGAGCGTCAAGTGCGCCTTCGCCTCTAAGCGCAAGGCTCTGAACTGGCGTGCAGTGATCTCGTTGTGCTGCATATAGGTCTACTTACATGGGACTCTCAGCGGTGACCCTATCATTTTATTGGTTCAGCGCAGGGCTCTTGAGTAGTTTTGTGGGTAAACAACGCGCGAAAAAATAGAGATATAGTTGATTCACGGTATCTTCAGCCTTTTCTAAAGCCCTGCTAAAGTTCTACTTACAGGATATTTCTCCACCTCACACAAACTAAGCTTAACTAAGTCTGGAAGATTACACCAGACGGACAACACACCGGATTCGTGCGCACTCTGTTGTAACAGTATTTTGTATAAGAACTATTTCTTACTAGGCGCTACCAACACACATTTTTCTCACTGTTTTTATTCAAATTATTTATAAATGAAGCATTACAATTTTAAGATAAAATATGAATAACATTTCAATTTAACAGAAAAAAAAAGTAACTTTTACGAACACAAGTATAAAACACTTGTGATACAAAACGTATTTAGGAAACAACCAAGCACGTCAAACATGGGGAGATTCTTCAAAGGTTTGATTAAAAAAATGCCGAAGAAACCGTGAATGGACTATACAGTGCTTTAAACACCCCCTCCCCCTTTTTTTAAATAGTAATTTTGAAGTACTCTGAAACTGTGTTTCTAATACACTTGCATGCTCTCAACAGCCGTCGTCTGAAGTGTGCGTACTTCTCGTAGATCAGCACGTCTGACCGAGCGAGGTGGCGCAGTAGACTCGCATTCGGGAGGAACCCGGGTTCGATCCCTGTCCGTCCATTCTGATTTCAGTTTCCCACGGTTTCCCGAAATCACTCCAGGCGAATGCTGAGATGTAACAATGACCATGGCCGATTCCTTCCTCATTCCTTCCCCAATCCCTCTTCCCTGTGCAACTTGCTCCGTCTCTAATGACCTCGCTGCCAACGAGATGTTAAACGCGAAACTATAGACCGTTCACGATACAATGAGCACTTTTGAAAGCCTTGATTATGTTCTACTTGTATACACGTTGTGTAATTTTCCGCCTTTTGTAAAGGAACATTGCCATGGGCCTCATCACTTTATTCATGCGTCGGTCAGGAAAAACTGAAATTTTTAGAAAATAAAATATTTTACAAATCTGCTCATTTTTTCGCATCGATGGATTAACAAAGACAGAAAGCGAAAGCAATAATTTAGATTATCAGAAATGGTTACCTAACACCTCTTATTTGACGTTAAGATACGGAACTACTTCCCATCCATCGGTACCAACTTTACTGGACGCATGTCACTCAGGCCGCCCGTTAAAATATATGCAGGTAGGGGAAGTGACTTTTTCCTAAGGTTGAATTCAAAAGAGCTCACTTTATCGTGAATAGCCTTTACCTAACTACCTAAACGCTGTTCACGATAAAGTGAGCACTTTTGAAATCGACCTTACAAAAAAGTCACTGCCTCTGCCTGCATATGTTTCAATGGGCGCGCTGAGTGGCACGCGACCAGGAAAGTTGGTAACGATGGATAGAAAGTAGTTCTGTATCTTATCGTCGAATAAAAAGTGCAAGGTAACCATTTGGGATAATTTAAATGATTTATTTTGCTTTCTGTTTTTTTTCCTGCTTCGAAATATAAATATGACCATATTTGTAAGATAATTATGTTTCTACACAGCGTGCATACAAGTAGATCTTAAGCAGGGCTTTAAAAAGTGCTCATTTTACCGTGAACAGATTATACCTACCCATCATCACGTTGGACGCTTGTAATAGTTTCGTGGGGAAGCGTGTATTCGCACCGCAGTGCGAGTGCGAATTATGCCGTGGTTACACGAGTGCTGTTAAACACATTCAGCTAAATACATTCGGTAGCCATGTCTGGACAAGTTTAAAAACAGAACGTGTTTTCGCAGTCACACACCCAAAGCAGAATGAAATCAATGGAAATTCTAACCCAACAAACATGGAACTTAAAATGTATGATATTTAATTATAATAGCCTCTCACATTTATCACAATTGATCTTTTTAAATTGTTATGAAACCTACACTCTTACTGTAATGGCATAATGTGTTGGTATTAGTTCCTTCAACCTTAAACTTAGGTTAACTCAACAAGTGCAGGAATCCCCGTCAAATTCAACAATATTTACTACACTGCTTGTTTACTTCGAAGCAGCCAATAGCAGCGCAGCAGAGAAGAGAAGTCGTTCGAAAACTACTTATGAAAACAGTTCAATTTGAACGAGAAACAACTGCGATCAGAACTCGTTCGAAGGTAATGTAACATCTTCAATAGCTGAACTTGTTTTAATGAAGTAGTTCTGCATCCCGTGTAACCGCGGCCTTAGGCGAGAGCCTTAAACCCTGTCTGTAGGACGTGTGGTGAACCCATTGCCCGCTGCTCATGTAGTAGTGTGTCTGATTCTCATTCCGATGTATTCGTGTTACGAGTTCGACCGCGGTTGGTTGCCGACCGCGGCATTGGTTTTTACCAAGTTGTTTACAATCTGTATAAATACTGAATACCGTTCCTTAGCGTGAACATTCGGAATTCCTCGTCAGTTAAATTAACATTATAAATTAGAGTCTCCATGCACGAAAGGGATTGAAGTATATATTTTTTTCATTGAAGCCGTGTAGGTGAAAGTGTCTCTAGTCCAGCGACAGTGAGTGCCCAGTCACCGTACAGATGCACATTTAAATGTGAATATAATTTGCTCTAAGTGGTCCAACAGGAATGTAAACTCGGGAGACCGGGCCTGTGTCGTAGGACAGCGAACGCGACAGCCATCCTATCAACAGGAGGTCTTGATCTCAATTTATGCTCCTTATGCTCAATTATCCAATAGGAAGGCGTAAAGATAATGGTCCCGAATGCCACCTCCGGACGAGTGAGACAGGCACTCAAGTTGTTAAGATTCCTGCCGCGTTGCTCCGTATCGAGCGTGATGTTCACAGCACAAATCCTGCTTTATGGAAGCGGAACTACTGGTGCCGTATATTAAATTCTCATTTTTACAAGCAACGGCGTAGCACCATCGTCCGCATCCAAGGTTGATGTACGAGGATGAAAGGAGCACACTAAACGAGGCAGCACGACTCCATGTCCATGGCAGTTTCCACAAGGTGCCGCATGGAGTCTTCTTGCAGGCAGTCTGGTCCACTGTTTATGGGCTGGCTGGATCGGTGAATGACCTTTGCGTGGCTATAAAATCGGACGTTTTATGGCTGGCGTTCGATACGAGAGATGTGCCGATTACAGCACTTACCATCAGGAGAAAGTAACACTATTAAATGTTTTCCCCACGAATTCCAGAGTAGTCAAATCTTAGCGTGTGTAATTTATGCCACCCTGCTTAAATTCATTGATTGAGCCGTGAGCCAAGATTACTCGTAGAAAAACGCATCGAACCTTTAAAAAATGAAACATGGTCTTGATGTATTTCCAACTAAGATTACTATATTTTAATTCACTAGTTAATCCCACTAGCTTTTATGCTGAGAAGCTACACTGTGAAAATATACCTCAGGAGGTTTCTTTATAGAGAAAAAAAAACATTTCTTTGAGACTGTTTTGTATACACTACCAAAATCTTGATTTAATTCAAAAAGGAAGAATGATTGTTGGGGGGGGGGGGGGTGTGCGGTTGTGGTTAGAGAAAGTTAAGTTTGTTATAAATGTTTTCTTCTTAAATTTTTATTTTAGGGCAATATAGCAACGTAGCTTGTTTTGTTTACAGCAAAGAAACGTTGCTTTATACCAAAAGAAAGGTTTAATGATATTAATTAAAACTTCTCTTTCGGTCATTACAGTTTTCAGTAACTAACTAAGCTTTCTAAATGCTACTACATTACCAAATAACGCATTCCTTAGATCACTGACATCACCTTCAAAATACAATAACGTGTTTATAACAAAGGACACTGCTGAACTATTGTATTGGCAATGTAAGACTATCATTGTCATAAATGTATAGATCAAATAAAAGTTTTTTTGTGGTTGTGGCTAACCTACTGAAGTGGTTCATAGCTAAAGACACTTTTTATTTTGCAGCAACAAAACACGTGTTTATAAGAGTGTAACTGGGGAAAGACTTACAATCTAAACTGACGAAAAACAGTTAAGACCTTGCTACGCCCTTGAGCCCAAGGACGCACAAAGACTGGAACTAACCTTGAATCCCAGCAAAAATGTCTGAACAATTTGGCACAAAATGCCAGCAGTAAAAAAAAAAAAAATCAATTTGAGTAAGCAAGGAAGCGACAGAAATAATTTATGTCATCACAAATGATTACCCAACATTTTTTTTTCGACGTTAATATATGGAAGTACTTTTCCCTCCATCGTTACCAACTTTACTGGGAGTATGTCACTCACGGCACCTTTTAAAACACATGCAAGTAGGGGCAGTGACATTTTTCTAAGGTTTATTTCAAAAGTGCTCACTTTATCGTGAACTGCCTTTAGTTTTGCGACCCGGTGCTTATAAGCTGTGTCATACCGGAAACTGAAAGTGGTGCCATCACCGACCTCGCATTAGTGCTACCGATTACTATGGACTCCCCATAAGGAACAATGGAGAATCGGTACTATACTCCATCCAAGGTTACTCCAAACTTTTATGAAGCCCTGCTAAAGATCTGCTTCAATGATATTCCTCCACCTAATGCAAGCAAAGCTTAACCGAGTTTAGATCATTGCACCAAATATTGCCACTTTATTATTACACACTCTGTGTAATACTATTTTGCATTAAGAATTATTTTTTACGAGACGTTACAAACACAGTTATTGACTTCCGTTTTTTATTCATATTAATCATGAATAAAATATTACAATATTTAGACAAACTATAACTAAAAGTTCAATTTACCCAAAAATATGATACTTTTAATATTAACACAATTATAAAATGCTTTTTATACATTACATAATTAAAAAACAACCACGCACATTATATTTGGAAGATTTTTCAATTGTTCGATTCAAAAAGTGTCGAGAAACCGTGAATAGATTATAATACACCACCACCTCCCAAAATGATGTGTCACCCATCGTGATTTCAGAACTGACACTCCATTGTTCATAACTGAGTGGACTCATTTATTATTCTGTTTACAACAGATTTCCGATGCTCAGTTCACTATACATTTGTAAACTCCACAACGCCAGGATACATAAAAAACCAGAGGCATGGGTAAGAGTCCACATTATTAAGTGCTAACTCTCAACGCAAATCTAGCTACTTTTTTAGAAGATTTCTATTCCTTTTACAGAATCTTTTGTTTTTCTCCTTCTCGCTCATGAACCTTACTGTTGCAATTATCTGAGCAGCACCAGATTCGCGATAGGTTCGAGGGCTTAAGTTAATTATGCAATAACCCACTTGTTGTTTTGAGTTCAGTTTATGAATTGGATGACAATATAGCAGTCAGAATATAAAGATACCGCTCTCCGTGATGATAAGTTAGACGTCGGTGTCTCTACTGGCCAGTTGAACATATGTTTATTAAAATTAAGGATAGGGTGTTGGTAATGTCTAGTAAGAAATAGTTCTTATGTAAAATACTATTTAAGTGAGTGCACGAATGTGGCGCTTCGTCCTCTTGGTTTAGTTTTCTAGACTTGTTTAATATATGGTTTGTGTGATGCAGAGGGACACAGCCTGGAAGTATACCTTCATCACGGCTTCAGAAAAGTTGGAAGTAACCGGAATGAACTACAGTTGTCGTGTGTGATGTCTGCCCTCCCAGATATGCGAAGCTGTAAATACTACGTATAGCTGACACGGTCCCTTCTAGATCGTTCTTCGTAAGACTAATGACGCTTACAAAGGGCCACAGCTAGATAATTCGTGTGATGAAACACGTTTGCCCGGCCTTCTGGTACATCACTGCGCAAGTCGCCAAAGTCAACCTCGCAGGTCCTCGAACTGGGTAGATGTGCTGCCCTCCCCTCCTCTAATCATCTTGGGGGAAACAGGTCATCCGGGAAGGGAAATGCACCTAATTTAGGAAAGGCACAAGTAACTGGCGTTGCTTTGTAAACTTGTAACATTATGATATATTATGTCGTGCTTTTTTTGTGCGTCACAGAAAGCCACCATACCATCTAAACAAGAAAATCACAGTTGGTTCCATGGTTAATTGATTTGTTGTAAAAAACGTATGAGTATGTCCCTAATAACCCAGCTCGTACTCGTATGTTTATAAAACAAAAAGAAAACAGTTTCATTGCACATCAGTTTAAGTATTACGTTCAGTAAGACGTCAAAACACGTAACTACTTTTTTCTATTCAGTTCCCAACATTACTGCAAGTAATTCAGTCCGTGTAGTAAAGGACAAATAGGCTATCATATCGAAACACGTGTTTCGAAAATTTGAATTTTTGCCATTAATACTTTTCTACCTTTGTGTATTCCATGTGTTCATTCTAGCCGCCGTATTCGGAGCGTCCTTGACAAATGTAAAAATGGATGTCCTTCTGAGACGAGCCATGTGTAGGATCTATGAGCTTGACGCGAAGAGTGGGTTGTGAAGGTTGGCTAGTATCGTGGCTTTGCAGAGACAATGAGTACATACGGCCAAGACGGCTATCAAACAGCATTATACTGTGTCCGTACTTTGCTTCTTGCACCTGAAGCTTGCGGATCATCCGTAAGTTCACATAGCCTATTTGCTTTTCAGAGTTTGACAAATTTTTATCTTCAAATCGTCGGTTTGGTATTTTTTTTTAGAGGATGTTAACGCAATAAACGATGTAGACGTCACAAGGAATGCTTGTCAACACTGAATTGTGAAGGAAGTGCATATTTCGTTCTATTTACATGTCGCCAGCGTCGATCTGTAGTATGGAATAACTTTTCACATTTCACTGCAATATTGATGAGACGTCCTGCGTCTTTCGATGTCCCCATTTTGCCGAATTTTCGCCCGAACATCAACATGATTCTCGACGCCTGTCTGACGCGGAGGTTTTTGGTTTGTGGGAAATAATTGCCTTCCTTTGGAACTGCATCTGAAATCAGCGCCGTCGATCCACGAGGTGACGGTCGCAGCAAACGACGAGCTGCGTGGAAGTTTTGGAATAGCCCAGCGCTACTAGACTTGTGACGTCACGAACTGTAGGCCGTGATGCCGAACTGTCACGGCGTAGTGGTAGAGCGCGCATGCGCCATTTGTGAATTCGCCTTCCTGATTCGACACCTTAAATTTTTAAAGACATTATTTCGCACTTCTGAACGTTTTCTAAGGTCTGTTTTTAGACTATAAAGAGCCGAAAATAGCCGGTGAGATGGTCAGCCGAGCCAACATAAAGAGGCTCAGCTGAGGTTATGGACGGAAATTACCAGCTGAAGAAAACGGCATCCTTGTGCTCAGATAAGTATAGGTCAGGCAGATAATTTTTAGTCCTCCAATTTAATATTTGTATATGATCGAATCTTAGAACGATACACACGTAGACGTAAGCCTTTTCATAGCCGAGTTTTAAGACGTATCTGGTATTGCCGCCTATTGGTTGTTTGTGTTTGCGTGCACAATACAGAAGGATTCTACAACAAAGTCATTATAAGGAATTGTAACCTCTATATTTTATAAGTAAAGGATGTATGGCGGTCATTTGTAATCAATTTTTATGGATAATAATATCGTAGAGTATATTTTTGCAGCATCTTTTTATACTGATTAATAATATCAGTGTTTGGTACATTTAACAATTTTAATGGATACCGCTTCGGCCTATCGTGATAGAAGAGCATGGTTCGCGTCCACTCACCGACGAGTGAAG
Source organism: Dryococelus australis (assembly GCA_029891345.1). NCBI lineage: Eukaryota > Metazoa > Arthropoda > Insecta > Phasmatodea > Phasmatidae > Dryococelus > Dryococelus australis. Next base: position 68,519,012 of record CM057003.1, on the reverse strand, counting down.
GGGATTTTATCACGCGGCACCATGGATGATCTAGGCATAGCATAGGCGAAGTGGCGGTGCAGTGTCTTAGAGCCCAGAGTGCTCACCAATAGCTGAAATATCGGTCATCATATTCTTGCCGTGTGCGCCGATGGTTAACAAGCAGTGTGAGTGCTCTGCTACCATGTCTTGTGAAAATTATTCTCATTGCATCTCTTCAACTTACCTCAGAGGCATATTGTTACGCGCTCGCTCCTTTGCATAGCTTGCCTTGACACGCTCCTCGGGAGCGAAGAAGGACATGAGTCGTAACGTGAGAAGTCCGCGGCGATTTTCAAAGGCAAGCTGCAGCATGCCGCCGCGATAACCCTATCGTGACTCGCTTACTTCTGAGGATAGAATATCTTGGTATAGGCTATTCACGGTGAAATGATCACTTTTGAAAGCCCTGCTTAAGATCTACTTGTAGGCACGTAGTGTATTCTTCCGCCTTATGTAAAGTTAACATTGCCACGGGCCTCACCACTTTAGTCATGCGTCGATCAAGTGAAATTGTGGATTTATTAGAAAAGTAAATGTTTGAGATATCTCCTCAATCATATACTTAGATGCATGAAAAAACAGAGAGGAAAAGAAATAATTTCAGTTTGCACAAATGGTTACTTAACAATATTTATTTGACGTTAAGATACGGAACTATTTCCCATCCATTATTACCAACTTTACTGGGTGCTTATCACTCAGTGCGCCCGTTAAAGTATATCCAGGCAGGGGCAGTGACTTTTTTCTAAGGTTGATTTCAAAAGTCTCTCAGTGAGACTCGTATTATGGCGAACCTTCTAGAACGGGGCAGTTAACTACATAAGCCGTGACGGGTCTCCGAGCAGTGGGTTTGGGTGTTTGAGAGTTTGGATAATTGTGCGAATAATGCTACATGCGTGCGAAATCAACGAAGCGACGAGTCAGCGGGCAGCCAAGTCGCGACGAAAGTGACAAGCGATGAGTGGTGTCTGCGGACTGCGAGCATCGCTACAGTGAAGAGTGAGAGACTGATGGGCGGGACTACATAACTGGATGCTTAAGTGATAGACATTTGGAGTTATGGCAATAGACAAAAAAGAAAACATGTGTAAATGAGTGTGAATTAAGGCGAATGGTGCATGAAAGCTGTATATTTACCCGATTTTCGATCAAATTCGTTTTCCAAAGAGTTTATTGAAATTTATGGTTCGACAAGACGTAAATAATAATTTTCAACGCCTTTTTACGTTGTTATAATTTCACTGCCTTCATTATTTTCGGAGCACTGGTGGAAGAATTTAAATTTTTTTTTCTTATCTTCAATAAGAGCTCCGAGATTAACGAACTCAGGGAATTTTTAAACTATGCAATAAGATGTTCAAAATTGTTATTTATGTCTTGTCGAAATAAAAATTTCGAAAAATCCCTTGTAAAACAAATCGTGAAAAAAAAAAAAAATTATTATATGATTTTCATGCACCATTACCTTTAAGTGAATCTAACCAGTATAAGAGACATCGTGAAAGACTTTAATTAGGGTTGAGATAGACATTAAATATTGGGTTCACTGAATGTAATAGTGAAGATAGATTGTTATATGTTGTAAATAATAGTGAAGATATGTTATATGTTGTAAATAATAGCTGTGTGAATAAGTAAATAAATAAAAAATCAAATTTAGTTCTTCTAATTTTTATTAAGAACTCGAACTCGAACACGCCTCTCTGCATTCTTGAAACAATATGTTCTCGGTAGACTTACTTAAATTAATGTATGTACATTCTGTGCATGCTACGTATAGGCTGTTCGCGGTAAAGTAAGTACTTTTCAAATCCAAATTTGCAAAATGTTACTGCCCTCACCTGCATATATCACTTACTCTCATGCACCTTGTAAAGTTGGTAATGATAAATGAGAAGTAGTTCTATGCTTCAACACTTTCAAGTCTGCACACATTTCCTGACATCCAGGACTAGTTAGAAGTGAATCAGCTGTCGCCAGCACTTTAGGATCAAAGGTTGTATTGGTTTTAGTGTTTTTTCCATCCACGACCATCCTACTGGTTCACGTGACGTCGGGCACGTCTACTGTACACAACAACGTTCCTTATTGGCTCGTCGTCGGCCAATGGGATGGTGAGTTTATTTTCCCCCAAAACAAGTCTCCTTCACTGAGTAAAAGAGTTTGCAGTCAAAGGTGTACTTTTGAGTCGGTATAAAAAAAGTATTGTTTTTTTAGTCCTGAAAATCTTTATGTCTGGGATAAAATGTTCTCGTAGGCTTAGAGTACGTGCTAGTGGAACAAAGAATCTACATCCGTGAGAGTTTTGATTAAAAACAAAATAATAATTACGAAAATTGTTTTGCACGAGCTACACTCGGGCGTAGTCGTCAAAATGTTAACATTGAATTAAAAGTGTTCAAAGTGATCAGGCCATTGGAAATGTTAATTTGACACGTGGTGGAAGACTACACAAAATACATTCAAGTAGATCGTAAGCAGGGCTTTCAAAAGTGCTCATTCTACCGTGAACAGCTTTTAACAACACCGGCCCGTGAGATGCGAATCGCGGTTGTACCAGTGTTTATACTCTGGCCTTCCATCACTATGGCCCTGGTGGGCGTGTAATTATCGCCGAGTGGATCGCATATACTGTACGCAGTGTGGCAGACACTGCGTGGCACAGAATACTTAACAACATAGAGGTGAAACATCTATTTATAATGTGAACTCAGCAGCGCATGCCAGCGAAATGGCGTCACTGGTCACGTACCGGCACACAATTCTCCAATCAGCGCCTGCTAACTTACTTGCCAATCGGAAGGACAACCAGATGGGAACATTTCGCAGGCCGACAAACAATTAAGGCCAAGGACACAAAACAGCAGAATCCAAGATGGCAGAATCCAAGATGCCGGACGTAACTACAGCCCTCAGCCCTTGCACTTGAACCTACTATTCCTATTGACTCACCACTGCGGCCCTGTATAAACACAGCTAATTTCGTCTTTGGGTACACACCTCCTCTGTAGCGACAACATGAAATAAAGTAAAACAAAATTGTGCTGACGACCGATAAAGGTTATTCTTTTTTAATAATACCTTATAACACGGAATTTATTCCCCTATTAGGTTACAAACTTGCTTGTGTATGTATCAACTTAAATTACGCGCAGTTACTATCAGGGATTTATTTATGTGATGTTTGAAGAGTGTCGAGACAGCATGAACTAGCCAAATGTTCTTTGAATGGCGCGGTTGATAGCATCTCGTAGGCATGCGCCGGCCACGTGGCCTGAGCGAGCAGCTGGGGACGTCCAGCGGAGACGCCCGTGCCACGACACACCCCCCCCCCCCCCCCCCCTCGTCTTCTGCCGGAAGACGCCGCGGCGAGCCGCGAGGAACAGGTTTGTCCTCCTTACAGCGGCGGCGATGTATAGCGCCACGGTCGCCATCACTCCCAGCCAATAGCTCCGCTCAGCCGCGCGCTCGGTAGCCGCCGTCCTCTTTAATGTCCCCGCCTCACCCTCCGCGTTATTCCTCCGCGGCATGCGATGCCGACCCCTATAGATTGCCCACGGTTAAGGTTCCCGCCTACATACTAAACAGATTTAATTTTCTAAATTTAGGGTGTAAATTTTGCAAAATTTATTAAATATTGTTTTAAATTGTGCAGAATTGTTCGAGAAATACGGAAACAAATTTTCTTCAGTAGTTTATAATGTTTACAAAATTATTCGAATGTGTACAATATGTAGTGATGACTTTTCAAGTTATTGAAATAAGCTATTTTTAAAAATAAACTCTAACTAACAAAAACTGTGCAAAAATTGTGCGTTTACTTTTATCTTGAAATTAAAATTTTCAGCTTGAAAACACAGTTTTAATTTAATATTTTATAAACTATTTCTCCATAAATTTGATTTTTTAGAATTCATAAAAAAAGTCCAGTCTGCATGTACCAATGACCCCAATACATACCTAGTCTTCAATGTGTTAACAATTTGAGAACTACGCCCGAGTGTAGTTCGTGCAAAAAATTTCTCGTAATTATTATTTTGTTTCTAAACAAAACTCTCACGGATGTAGATTCTTTGTTCCACTTGTACGTAACCAAAGCCTACAAGAATATTTTAGCCCAGCAATAAAGATTTTCCGGATTAAAAAAAACAATATTTTTTTTTAATACCAACTCAAAAGGACTCGTTTAACTGCAAGCCCTTTTACTGAGTGAAGGACACTTGATTGGGGAAAAATAAACTCGCCATCCCATTGGCCGACGACGAGCCAATAAGGAACGTTTTTATGTACGGTAGACGTGTCCGACGTCAAATTAACCAGTAGGGCAGTCATGAGTAGAAAAAAAAAACACTAAAACCAATAAAACCTTCGAACCTAAAGGGCTGGCGACATTTGATTCTCTTCTAACTAGTCCTGAATGTCAGTAAATGTGTGCAGACTTCAAAGTGTTAAACGCCTCTAGGACACGCCTGGCCGTAAGGGAGCATTGTGGCGGCGATGGAACGTAGCACATACAAGCTTATATTTCCTCAGAGTGAGTGAAGACATTTGGGCGGCTCTTAACATAGAGGTCTTAAGAGCCGATGAGGGTGAAGTGAGGTGAGTATGGAGCAGCTCTGGAATGAAAGGACGGGGGAAACGGGAGATCCCCGATAAAACTCGCCGACGAATCCGGTACGATTCGCACATGCAAAAATCTGGAGTGGACCGGCCGGGGATTGAACCCAGATAGCGTTGGCGGGAGGCGAGCAGTCTAACCGCTCAGCCACCGTTGTCCCCGTTTACTCATAATTTTAAGGAGTGACTATAGGGTTTCCATACAGCAATCTCTTCAAAAACGATACTACATTGTCTCTATTAGGTAAAGCACTATATAACAGTAAATCAGGGTTTATTAAAATATTTTATAAATTGTATGTACATAATATTTGACAGTTCCAATATCTACAATAAAGTCCGTATCACAGGTCGATACAATCCCACCTTTTAATTCAGTACAGATTCTACCAGTCCAGAATGTTCTAGAGTGCTCCGAGCACCACATGCACTATATCACTCATCTCATTGGCTACCACGCCGTATCGTCCGTCCACACCTCTCGTCAGCCATCGTCTCGCATCCTCCGTCATCGTCCATTCTCCCGGCAGACGTCCCTCGCTGCACCAGACTTATCCAGGTTGCCACACTCAGATGGCTTAAGGCTGTTCACGATAAAGTGAGCACTTTTGAAATTAACGCTAGAAAACATTTTACTGTTCTCGCCCGCATATATTTTAACGGACGCACTGAGTTACATGCGCCCGGTAAAGTTGGTAACGATGGATGGAAAGAAATTCCATGTATTAAAGTCAAATAAAAAGCGTTAGATAACCATCTGTGATAATTAAAATTCCTTCTTTCTCTTTCTGTTTTTTATGCATCGAAGTATAAAAATTAGCAGATTCATAAAATATTTACTTTTCCAAAAATTTCACATCTTCACTTGACCGACACATGAATAAAGTGATGAGGCCCACGGTAATGTTAATTTTACATAAGGCGCAAGAATAAACAACGTGCATACAAATAGATATTAAGCAGAGCTTTCAAAAGTGCTCATTTTACTGTGAACAGTCTATACCTGAAGAACTGTTGGTCCTCTGTCTGCGGTTGTATTTATAGTGTCGTCGGTCCTAGCCCAGAAACTCCTCTACATGTCGGGTTGCACCGGGGATGGAAATGACTAGAAAGTTCGTTAGCCATTCCGCTGCCGCCGACTTCTCCAGAAGGGGAATGGGGGTACACTGACACCAGCCCAGGTAGCTGTCAATTATCCCGCCCGCGCGGGTGATGTAAAGGCGGCCAGGTAGTGGCAACACACCACTCCTCACTGCTGCGGGATAGGCGCATTCGTCCCGTGCCTGGGACAGTGGTCCACCCTTAACACAAGGAGTATACGAAAATAGAAGATTGCAGTTATCTCACCAACTAAACTGAGCACTTTTGAAAGCCCAGCCTAGGATCTTCTTTTATAATCCGTTCATGGTTACTTCAAACTTTCCTGAAACCCAGCTAATGTTCTACTTCCAAGATATTCCTCCGCCTCGTGCAAACTAAGCTTAACTAAGTCTGGAATATTACACCAGAGAACAACACACCGAATTCATGCACATTCAGTGTAACAGTATTTTGTATAAGAACTATTTCTTACTAAGCGCTACCAACATGCATGTGTTCTCAATGTTTTTATTGAAATTGTTTATAAATGAAGCATTATAATTAATTTATAAAATATGAATAACATTTCAATTTAACAGAAAAAAAGTAACTTTTATGATCACAAGTATAAAATGATTGTGGTATATAGCATATGTTGGAAATAACTAAACACGTCATATTATATGGGGATATTTTTATAATGTTTGATTAAAAAAGGGCAAAGAAACCGCGAATAAACTGTATTCTCTTTTTTGTGTCCTTTCCCCAAATGTAGAATTTACCTTTCCATGTCCTAATATCTTTATTTATGCGTCAGTCAGAAGAAAATGTGTTTTCGTAATTCTCTAAAAAATTGATCAAATTAAGAATATGTTCGCTTTTTTTTTGGCCTACTTTCCGAAGGAAAGAAAATCTTATGAGATCAGTCTCCTGCCTGTGTGTGTGTATGTATGTATGTGTCACCCGCTTTCAATGTTTGGACGCGTGGACCGAATTTCACCAAACTTGGTACATATACGAGGGCTAACTATTGTTTATCTCCCGAAAAAGATTCAGCCCCCAGAGGAGATATATGTACAGTTGAAAGTGTGTGACAAGTAGGTTGTAAAGGAGACACCAACTGGGGTTGGGTTGCAGGAATATCTGGCAATGAGCAAAGACAATCATGAATACTTGAAATCACCGTTTAATTGATTTATTCTCGTACAGAGTGTATAAACTCATTTGAACAGTGTTATGGTTTATATTGTGCTTTACAATACAACATGCATATAGTTTGGGGGTGTAACTACTACACTAATATTAACTGCCAGGCAAGTCGTATTGTTGTAACACAATAACTTACGTACAATATTCCAATTAATTATGTGACTCTAATTGACGCGGGGCGCTACTGAATGATATTAACTTTATCTTTAATCGACTAGCAATTACGTCTTCTTGACTCACGTTAATAAGGACAGTCCCCACCTGAATCTTGAGGCCGGAGGCTCTATCTGGCTCGTTCGGATCACGTCACGCGACACACCCAAGACAGCGAGCTCCTCGCAGCCCGACGTCCCGACGTGGAAGCTCCTTCCGACGTCTTCGGCCACTGTCGCTTCGCGCCGGCCTATATCAGTCCCTTGTTTTACCTTAGTCAACTGGCCTCCTATCGCTTCGGGGGGGGGGGGGGGTGTTGTTGTCTTGAAGTCTTTTGACGCAATCCCTGGCGTCCTGGATTTGCTTGAAGTCTAAGGGTTTCATACTGCGATGTACAGTATATGACAATTTATTAAGGCCCTCTTCATGCTGCCGCAACAATGGGCACATATCTTACGTGTACAAGCTGTTCAACATCCTTCAAAGTAGTCTCCGAGGTTGTCCACGGTTCGTGAGTGTGTGCTGCCACACGTAGAACTGCTGTTGACGTCAGATGGGATATACGTGCATCTGTCCAATGTCGAACACCGTGCGTACACGAAGATAGCCGTACGCAGCGGCCACAATGCACGCGAATGTCATGCAGCGCTACAGGAAGCATTGAGCAATCGCGCTATACCCTATCGTACAGTGGTAAAGTGGGTAGTGGCCTTCAAACTGGGAAGAGTCAACAGCCGACCTACCACGCAATGGAGGTGCTGTGTCAGCTGACCACGACGTACGATAGGCTATCGTCTATCAGTGCCTAATAGACGAAACTCGCTGGACTGTTCTGGTATTAACCCAGCATACAGGTATTCCTGCGTCGTCAATGTGCCGAATTCTACGGTGGGACTTACTTAAATATATGGAAGATTTTTGCCAAGTCGGTGCCACATCACTTAACTGAGGTAGAGAAGTGGGCCCGGTATGAGACATATCGTATCAAACTGGAACACTTTCGCCATGAAGGTAATGGCATGCTGAATTGTATTATTGCAATTTTATTGATGAAATATGGGCCCGAGCATATGAACCCGAATAAAGTAACGGTCCAATGAGTGGCGTCATCCTGGATCACTACGGAGATACAAGGTACGATAAAACCCATCACCCACAAAGCTGATGATCATTTTGGCATATGCTAGTCAAGGTGTTTAGGTGTGTCATCCAGTTCGTGAGGGTTGTACTGTAAATTCACAGTACTAGCTGTAATTTCTGCGGTACCATTTACATCGTGCAGTTCGGGAGAAACATCGTGCACTGTTGGACAACGCTTTAGTCTTCATGACAATGCTAGACCTCATACAGCATGTAGCATTACATGTTGTTTATGGCTTTGGGTATAGGAGGTGTTGCCACACGTTGTCTATTCTCCCGATCCTAGTCCGTGTGACTACGATCTTATTCCCAAAGTGAAGATGCCATTGAGTGTTAACCCATTCAGATCCAGTGTACACATTTGTGTACATTACGCATGTTTAGGGAAATTTTTGGTCTGTACTGCACACTGCGAAATTCAATGACTAATAATTTTACCTTTGGGCAAATGATTTTCAAACCGTCATACTGGTCTAGGTTATAATTGGTTCATATAGCTGAAGTCGAACATATAGCTTACATCTCATTGGCTGTGACAACGAAACACAAAGCCACGATCCTTCATTTATACAGCTTTTGCGAGAATTAATTTTTGTACTCAAACGGTAGCCGATATACTGTAAAATACTTTTTCAATTTTTTTACAAATAGTTTTTATTATGTAGTCTAAATTTTTCACGCTTGTCTTTGTTGCTTGCCGGATATTCCTGCATCCATACCCCACGTGGTGTCATCTTTAAAACTTACTCGTACACTTTCAATTGTACACAGTACATTTCCTCTGATGGATTATTTTCGGGAGATAAACAATAGTTTCCATGACTTCTTAATCAGCCCTCGTATAATACTTAGTAAGAACACCTGACTTTTATAGTTTTTGACCACGTCGAGAACATACTTTCAAAATGCCGGCCATTTTAAAATTTGGTGTGATTTTATATCTCGAATACCATACAACCGATTTAAACCAGATTTTGTATGCTATAAGAGTAACAAGTAAGCATTACATTCTGAGATGGATATTGCTGATAGTCTGCCGTTTTGTAAAATAGCACCAAATTATGAAATAAAGATTTTATATTATATCTCGAAAACTATTTAACCAATGCTCACCCAATTTGGCAGGTAAGTAATACTATGATAGACCAAGTAAACGTAATTAATTAAACTTGATTAATTCTGTATTTTCAGAATGGTGGCCATACAAATATTTTAGATTTATTTTGTATGACTACCATACAATTTAAACAATTTCGACAAAATAGTTTTATACTGAATTTATACGTTACAAGCTTTATATTCACCAACACATAACCACTTTTTTTGGCCATTTCGGAAGATAGCGCCATGCGAATAAATAAAATTAATTTCATATCTCGGTAAAAAAAATAAACCGATTCCTAGCAAATTTGGCAAACAAGTATTACTGCAGCAGGTAGTGTAAAGTGGTATGTGTTAATAAGGTTTTCTGCGTTCAAGTCCCGTGTAAAGCACGTGTGTATTTGTAATTGTCTCACTATTGTTGCGAAAGTTTCTTGTTTCATTTCTAATGTTATTGCTTTCAAATAGAAGTCAAGTCCTACCTACAAATTCAGTTTTTAAAAACATTTTTAAAGATGAATTGCACCCATTTTGCGGAAAGTAGGCTAATTAGTTATATCAGTAACTCATTGTTATTAATTGTAAAGGTATATTATTATTTTCGCAAATTAAATTTTGAAAAATATACCCTTAAATGAAGTAAGTCATTACCTTTCAATCACTCTTGTTAAATATTCTGTAAATGTAAAAAAATTTTTTTACTTCCAAAACACTAAAATGGTCATTATGACAAGCCACAATGCAAAAACTACGCGATTTAAAATATTCTTATTCGAGGAGTAACGTGTACAAGTTGGATGGTATTTCATACAAATAGAAAAATTGAAGTTTTTGGTAACCAGCACTGATAAGCAGGTCTTTCAGAAGTGCTCAATTTATCGTGAACAGCCTATAATATGCTAATTCGCACTCTAATGTGTATAAAACAAATATCACCAACTTGATTTGCTGTACATTTAGAACAATATATTTGCAATATAACGTCAAGTCTTGGAACTACTTTTACTAACTCGCTGCCAACTTAACCGAGTGTCTGCGTGTCAGTGTGCACAGCAGTGTGTGGGAAATTATTTTTTTCGAAGGTTGGTTTTAAAGTGCTTATCTTGCCGTAAACGGTCTTTGCCAAACATCGGGAGATAGCATCGCTGCGAAGGAAATTCCTTGCCGTCCTGGCCTGTGAAATATGACCGCCGTAACCTCGGAGCAACAGTTGGAGGTCTGTGCGCGTGGCCACATGCGGCAAACGTGTTTGGAATGAAATGTATATATCCCATTTACGTCGAAACTTATCCCGATAAACATAAAATTCTAACTCATAGCGCTGTAATTACGATCAGATAAAGCACAGCCATGTTTTTAACACTTGGAAGCTGCTCAGCTGCCTTGTAATCAAAGCATAGCGGATTCCTTTTTCACAAGGGGCATTATGTGAACGTGGGTATGATTTACGTAGGCGACTATATTGAACTTCACACAAATTGTTACATGTTACCTTACCGTTGGATTGGCGGTTAGACTTGGTAATAAGAATGCATACTATTTCAGTGTCTCCTATATAGACGATAAGACACATGAAGCTCAGCCTTGTTTCTGCACGTCAGAAATTACAAACACATTCAGGAATTAAGATGCTGTAGGTTATGATCTCTTGTACGGTAACTCACATCTCCGAGCCGAAATGTCACGGTATGACAAAACCCGTTTCCCGGAGTCCGATTATTCTGCCTTTGACGTCGACGAGGCATACTGGCACTTGCTTTCACTTCGTTTCACGGCTTTTCACTGTATGTACTTGGCGTAACACGGACCTTTCCAATCACACACGAGAGGGCGCAGCTCGACTTACATGCACGCCATCTCTCTGCAAACGTAATGACTTATTGCTGGTACACAGTTCTACGGGTCATTCATTCTGGGTGTTGCAATTTTCAGAAACAATAGTGTAATAATTCCGATCAGTATAGATTTATTATAACACTTTACATTGATTTCAGAAAATGAATTTGTAAAAATTTACTTTGCACGATGGCATATGCAATTTGATTCTGTACCTACACAAACCAAATGACCCAAACTCAAAATTATGTATATCGAATACTCGATTCCAGTCTTAACCTTCTTGTAGGACATCTGAAAATATTCCTGAACATACACTCAGAATCACTAGCACTGTTATAACATTGTAAACATTTTTTAAAAGCCTTCTCTTGTGAGTGCTTCTGTTATTTTCCTCAATCCTGATATTGCATGTTTTTATTTTAAATTTCTTACTTTCTTTCAGTGAACCTCCCATTTTCTGCTTATATGATGATCTTGTTAGCTGAACTGACCTTGACGTGATATTGAATAATGATAAACACTATATGCTCTTCCTCACTTCCTTTGCTACGTGCTTTTCACGAAAGCGAAGGAATGTGTGAAGGTCAGCAAAGCGGTAATCCAAGAAGAGCGTGGATATTTACAAAGGAAGGCCACAGTGTGCCGCTGCGATAAGCCGATCCTGACCTTGGGCGGATTGAATTTCTGAGGTAATATCTGAAAGAACATTCTGGTTATTGCTCTGGCATCTCTCAGCGAGATTTGGGGTGCGGGGAACCTTCTAGATAGTGTCAGCGAGAATACTCAAACTTCGATGGACCTCCGAGTGAACAGTTGAGAGTTGAGAGTTTGGAGGACTGTGTGACTCTGGGCGACATATGTGCGAAGACAGCGAAGCGACAAGCCAGCAGAGCGTCGAGTGGCGGCGAGTATGACCAGCCAGCGGGAGTGCAGTCTGCGGGCTGCGAGCATCGGCACAGTGAAGGGTGAGGCTGAACGAAATGAGTAAGTGTAGTAAGATACTTGGAATGATGGGAATAGACAGACTTAATATGTGTAAATAATCAGTGTGTTTAAGTGACTAACCAATATAAATGCACTGATGGGACATTGAGTATAATTGAGAGAGACAAGAAATATTGTACTCACGTATTGTACACGTATTGAGTACTCGCGTATTCAAGGTCAAGGTATTGCGCAAGAGTAATAGTAGAGATAGTTTAATGTTGCAAATAATAGCTGTGTGAATGGATAAAAATCTAATTTTGTTCTTTTATTTTTATTAAGACCTCCATCAATCACGGACTCGGATAAGTCCCTCTCGGCGTCTCGTAACAATAATGACAATAGACTGCTCTCTACAAGAACATCGGTTTTGTCGTGGTGATGGTGACAAACAACTGCGTGCTCGAACATAGTAACGTGTTTGTAGACTGTAGTTGTTTACGGCGTAGTCCTTATAGTTAAAATTTCAGATAATAGCTCACTGCCTCCTGGAAGACAGTCACTGTTGGTTTCTGTTCCCGCTGTCGTCCAGCAGAGGCGGCCAAACTATTTGGATCTAATATATTTCTGCAACAAGGAGACAGTCCTGACTTAGCAAATCAACTAATAACTATTTTTGCAGTTACAGCCTTCATATTTGCTCTCCAAATAAGCTTTATGTTTGGTGAATAGCGAGAACACGCCAGATGGTGCCCTTTAATCACTGCTGTTATTTTTATTTGGGGGGGAGAGGGATATGATTTTGAAATAAATATTAATCTTCATTTTTATTAAACCGGTATGATGTAGCAAGAAAAATTATTATTACTTGTGATAACAATACAACTCGTGATACATCGATAATGTACGAGAATATATTTATTTTAAAACAATTAAATATTGGCCTACATAGTCCATATGTGGGGATTCCTTTACAATTTCAAAATGCTTCTTCGCCTGCAGTTTCAAAATTTATTTTTCTTTACTTTTTTGTTGCATATTGACAACATAGTTACTGAAAATAGCAAACTGATATTTATCGTTAACATAAAAAGTAAAATAGTTGCTAACGAAATTTCTTGCGTACGTTAAAAATAGTTTTTGCTGATGGAGCGGAAAACAGAATTCCTTTGAAATGAAATTGGCATCACAAAGCGGCCATTGAGGCATACATTACAAACAGTAACTAAAAAAGACAAACTCTAGCAGACAGCAACACTTCCTTTAAATAGATGTTTCGCCTCACCATATTAGGCACAGTTCCTCTACCAGCAACCAAGGACAATTTAGTAGACAGAAATTAATATTGGTAAAAACAATACGTGAACTTGGTAGTCGTCTCATGTCTGCGTATGATGCTTGATATCCTATACTTATAAACTAACAGGTTCAAGTCACCATAAAAACTCGTTCACTAATTCCCTACTAGGAGTTTCACTCTCCAACTTATCATTCGAATGTAGGTAAAGGCTGTTCACGATAAAATAAGCAATTTTGAAATCAACTTTTAAAAAAAAAGTAACTACCCCATCGTGCATATATTTTAACGGGTGCAATGGATGACAAGCGCCCAGTAAATTTGGTAATGATGGAGAGGAATATAGTTCCACATATTAACGTTGAACAAAAATTGTTAGGTAACCATTTGTGATAACTTAAATTATTTCTCTCTTTGTGTATTTTTTAATGCATCGAAGTGTAAAAATGAGCATATATGTACAATATTTACTTTTCTAACAATTTCACATTTTCACTTGACCGACGCATAAATAAAGTGGAGGCCCATGGCAATGTTAATTTTACATAAGGTGGAACAACACATAACGTGTATACAAGTAGATCTTAAGCAGAAATTTCAAAGTGCTCATTTTACCGTAAACAGCATATACCTGCTTCAGGACGTAATTTCCACAAAGATATTTGCATCGATATATTACAAATTTACTATAAAAAGAATGAGCAAAAATCATAATACTACCAAATAGTTTATTTATTACGCATACCTTTAAAAAGTAACATTATTTCACGAATCTGCTTATATTGGCTCCCTCAGGAATATATAAGATTTGAAAAAACTTTGAAAATATCGAAGATACTAGACATTCTCTTATGAAGAATTAGAGAGTAGTATGAGAGAGGGACTCATGCAATCTAATTTATTCAAAATGGCGCCCGGTGCATTTAATTAATGCGGAAGTGCACCCCTCGGTCAATTACCTCAGGGTGGTACATTTCCGAGTTCATTGACCTTGGATGCATTTCCGGGTTCACTAACCAAGGGTAATTGATCTTTTTTTTTTTTTTTTGTAAATGAGGCATTTCTTCAATGTGGTTGACCTTGAGACTGGTTTATTTTGAGAACGACGCAATTACCGGTTTATTGGAGACGCAGCACGCCTTCACTCGCTGGCTCCCTGGGAGAGACTGAGATGCAGGTGCGAGCGAACTGGTTTACAAGTAAGATGGGTGAGGTGGTGGAGGTAATGCAAACACTTGTTATCTCGACTCTTGTGTCCTTAGTTAACTTACAAAATGGCAGAGAAATGAAGTTCTGTATAGAGAAATTTTATGGTTGCAATTGATACTGTCAGCATACAAAGTTAAGGAGGAGAATGTTTCGTTAATAAAAGATACTATGCTGAAATATTTATAAAGTCTCCCATTTTTAAATAAGCGCCTGGCCTACTTGAAACATAGCAGTTTACACCACCTGCTGCAGTGTAAAGTGTTTGCCCAAACTGGTTGGAATCGGCCAAGTGTTTCCCAAGATAGTACACAAAAATGCATTTATTCATGTGGCGCTATCCTAAAAAATGAAGGACAAAAGATGCTCCTTGTAGAGACAGTTGATCGTTGTTGTATCCACTGCCGGCATACAAATAAGTTGGGATTAATTACTAATTTTCGTCTATGAAACATTCTAAGCTAAGATAACTATATGATTGCCATATTGAAAATAAGCGTGATTAACCTGAAACATATAATTGAACATCGTCTGCCACAGTACTAGTTGTTTGCCAAATTTGGTATGAATTATGAATATACTCGTTTACCGAGATATGGCATACAAACTTTATTTATTCATGTGGCACTATCTTACAAACTGTCTGACGAAAGTGGCTATGTGTTGCCCCATTGATGTTTGTAGTAGACTTATTCAGTATACAAATTTTGGTCTGAATTGGTTAAATGATATAGTTAATATACCATATAAACCTAAAATATTTGTATGGTCACCATTTTGAAAATAAATATCTAAGCATGTTCAATTACGTACGTTTACCTGACCTGTCATAGTACGAGTCAGATACCAAATTGGGTGAGAATTGCTTTGATAGTTTACGAGACATAATATAAAATCTTTATTATTTTCATCGAATGCTATCTTCGAAGATTGTGGCCTAAAAACAAAGTCAGCTTCAAAATTTAATGCTGACATGATGTTCTGCCAGCATAAAATGTCTGGTTTAAATAGGTCGAATTGATGCCGAGATATGATATTATCGCCCTAAATAATAAAGTGGCCGCCATTTTGAAAGTAAATTTCAAAATCAATTTTTGAAAGAAAAATTCTTACGCATGTAGGTGTGTATTTTAATGGGCACTTTCAAATGCATCCCAGTAAAGGAGGCTGGTATACAAAAAGTAGCTTTATGTTTTATCTCTGTATTATACTCTGGCCGTGTTGCTCTTTTGGCTAACAAAATGGTCACGTGACCCAATTTTGCAACCAAAATCGATAACGTATTTTTGTAATTTGCGCTTTGCATTTTGTCAACTCCGAAGCTAACAAATTACCAAATTCAGAATACCAAATAATCACCATATTATTTTTGTCTTTTTGAAACGTTTAAATACACATACAGAAGAGATGACTGAAATTAACTAATGTGTACCCTACTGACAATAACTATTCCACAAGGAAAGTTGTAGAAAAATTCTTGAAATAGGTATTTCTCATGCCACAATTTTTGTTTAGTAGTGATTTCAAGTCATAATAGTTTTATTTTACTGACTTTAACGACCCTCTAAAAACTTTCGGGAGTAATTACTATTTACTTTAGGACTTCATGGAGTTTTAATTTTGGAATCATGAAACAACAACATGACAGTATCATGGGATGCTAGACAGTTGAATGTTGTGCTTCTGCCGCTGATACCTTACAAATGGCTAAATACAAATTATTAATGAAAACGATCCTCGAAACCAAATGAAACAGGGCCTCTGCAAATTACAAGGTCGGCGTACTTGGAAGAGGTCGGTTACGTTGCAGCGAGGTTTGTCTGGCGCTATTAAGAATGATAATTAGCATGCTACCTACACATTTACATCTATAAGCATTCGATAGTTGCACTTGATCACGCATGAATAAAGTGAGGGACTCGGTCAGTGGCAAGGTTCAGTTTATATACTGTGGAATTATACGAAATGGTCAAAAAGTATATCCTTAGGACGGCTATCAGTTAGCTGCCGAGTATCGTATAGCAGTATACACCTTCGTTTATAGTCTGTTCACGGTCAAATTAGCTCTTTTGAAAGCCCTGCTTAGTATCTACTTGTATGCACATTGTGTATTCTTCCGCCTTATGTGAAGTTATCATAGTCATGAGCTTCATCACTTTATTCATGCATCGGTCGAGTGTAACTGTGAGATATTAGAAAAGTAAATATGTTACAAATCTGAACGCAGAATGCAAAATAAATAATTTTGAGTTATCACAAATGGTTACCTAACACTTCGTATTTGATGTTAAGTTATGGAACTACGTTCCCTCCATCGTTACCAACTTTACTGGACGCATGTCACTAGTGTGCCCGTTACACAATATATGTAGGCAGGGGCTAGGTTTTTTTTTTAAGGTTTGTTTCAAAAGTGCTCATTTTAGCGTGAACAGCCTTTAGGCACATAAATTATTACGTGTGGGGTTACTAGTTTTACGAGTTAACACTTTGTGGACTACGCCCGAGTGTAGCTCTTGCAAAACCATTTTCGTAATTATTATTTTGTTTCTAAACCAAACTCGCACGGATGTAGGTTCTTTATTTCCACTCGTATGTAACCAAAGTCTACAAGAACATTTTAGCTCAGCAATAAAGATCTTCCGGAGTAAAAAACAATACTTGCTTATACCCACTCGAAAGGACACGTTCAACTACAAACCCTTTTACTCAGTGAAGACACTTGATTGGGGAAAAATAAACTCGCCATTCCATTGGCTGGCGACTAGCCAATAAGGAACGTTGTTGTGTACGTCACGTGAACCAGTAAGACGGTCGTGAATAGAAAAAATACTAAAACCAATAAAACCTTTGACCCTAAAGTGTTGGCGACAAGTGATTCACTTCTAACTAGACCTGAATGCCAGGAAATGTGTGCAGACTTCAAAGTGTTAACTCCTACTCGAAACCCTCTCACGAGATGTTTGGCCACGCCCTGCCGCCACATGCAGGTCAGATTTCATTGACTTGAGTTCGAGAGAGACCGTGCAGGAATTTAGCAGCTTAGAGCATAGTTCTGAAATCTTCATTTACTGACGCGGAGATGCGTCTTGTTTCTACTCCACCCTGCGTACTTCCAGTAAACAGGAAGACCCGATGTCCTCATCTGTCTGCGACATGCCCTCATTTTTTATACAGGTTTGTGTTCTAAAGGATTTTTCTGAACTTACCTACAATTTTCCCCGGTTCAGTGGCAAAGATTACGTGCGAGTCGTTCACTCAAGTGAAGACTTTTCGACGCCGAGTTACTTGCCGACCATAATCGAATTCTGTGTGCTTTTTTGTACTACGGTCAGGAACGATATACTCGATTTTACGCAAGCACACTAAAACTTTTGGCAGTTCGAGAAAAGTAGCGTGGTCACATTGTATCCTTTCACCACAGCTGCTCATAAAATTGTTGTTTCCAAATATACCAATAATTAGTTTGTTGGAAAACTTCTAAATATTCAATACACGTCTTATGATTGACAAATTATTTGGTTTTTTGTTCACTGCATTTAACTGTGCACACTCTACCAGCCAAATTTCGTGTATGGAGTTACGAACAACAAGGCCAATTTTGTCCTTCTTGATTCACGGTACACCTATGTAAAAATCATTTTGTCTCAGAATATATAACATGCATATTCAGTGCCCTTTGGCTGTGTTAACCCATTCAGACCCAGTGTACATGGTTGTGTAGATTGCGCACATGTAGGTACACTCTAAGGAATGGCAATGTTTTTCCCTACACATTTATAGTAGCGTTCCTACGTTAGCTCAGTAAACAAATGCATAGGGAAGTTCCCAACTCTGCATACTAACACTACTAAGCATTCCTATATCTGCAGTTTGATGTGTGGTATTATTGCCATACAGTGTATAGGTTAAAAACTTCCATTACAGGGTGGGAAGTTCCATGGAATTTTTTACAGTGTAGTTTTTGGCCTGTTCCGCACACTGCGAAGCTCAATGATCAATGATTAGAGACCTGAATAATTCACATAATCAGTATGGGACAAGCTAGAAATGAAAACACGCGTGTTTATATAACATATCCATTGCTCCACGCGGTTTTCGACACCTCCTGGAGAACGCTGGCCTAACAGGAATGGTTATCTAACACATTTTATTCGACGTTAAGATACGGAACTACTTTACCATCCAGCGTTACCAACTAAACTGGGCGCATGTCACTCAGGGAGTCCGTTAAAATTATATGCAGATTGGAGCAGTGACTTTTTTCTAAGGTTGATTTCGAAAGTGCTTACTTTATCATGAACAGCATATAGCAATGTTTATTTTGTGTCAACACATGTGAGTAGGAAGTAATATTTGTGAGTAAACACAGGCATTATTTATTTAAAAATAACATTTTGGAACGGACGTATTTTGTAGCACCAGGAGCGCCAAATTCTCTAAAATACCTTGCCCGCTCTTCCTGCCAAACTCCCGTTCTCTTTTAAACCGAAAAAGGTTTCGACGCTCCTGGAACCAGATATGATTATTTTTAGATTCGTTATAGGAGTTTGATTGGAGTGAGAGGAGTGGGGATGTAGATAAATAAGAAGAAGAAAAAGAGTATAAAGACGCGTAGCCGGCGCGGCGTGGCGATCGGTGAGGTCCCGGCCCCGCCAACACGTGTCTGGTCGCACGTGAGCGGACCGGTTCTAAGTTCAAGGTCACGCCACCTCGCGTCGAGGCGCAGCTGTTGGACCCCTGAGGAGAGTCGGTAGCAAGGCAATCCCACACTTGAGACACACCCCCGGGGAAACTTGGGAGGAAATAATAATACCGCCGCAAAGAACACGGCCCTCTCGAAGATGTACATTTGCCGTGGGTCTGTCAAAATATGTTGACACACACTGTAAACAATTGTCTCGTAAACTTCCTAAACGGCAATGGGAAGTTTTTAACATAAACGCTATATGGTAATAATATCACACATCAAGCTGCAGATATACAGTGGCATTTGTTCCATAGACGCAAAGTAAGCAATGCTTACCCTATACGCATTGGAAATGTTTGATCCTTTGTAGTTTTCACCTTAACTTTAAATTTAAACACATTTAAATCTGAGTTTCCCGTTTCCGATTCGAGAAACCGATTTTTCGTAACTCCCGTAATGTACACGTATAGTGCTGCTATCTAGTATTTATTTCCACAAACGGGAGAGACTAGCGATGAATCGAACTCGTAAGCGAGTTACCTTGCGGTGTTCCTTCCGTAAACAGTCGTTCTGTTTGCGTCCTCCAGTTCTCGCTTTACCTTGGACATTGGATGAAAGTGTTCAGGAAAACGGGAGTTATCTTATTATTTGTAATATGCTCTCTGAATAATATCCACTTCAATTATTATTACATTCATTTCGTTTCCGTTTTTATATCTAATGTTAGGTATTATAAAATGGTAAGTACATTGGATGGTAACCGAAGCTGTACGTTGCGTTTGCCAGTAGAAATTTAAAATGGAACCACAGCCCGGCACTAGCAAATATTATCTGAAACACTCGTGGGGCTATTATATTGCTTCCCTATTTAAAAAAACCTCGCTACACGCCACTGCAGATATAGGAATGTTTAGCATCGCTAGTATACAAAGTTGGGAACTTCCCTACGCATTTGACTGTTTTCTTAGTAAATGTAGGAACACTACAATGAATGCATAGGGGAGAATATTACCATACCTGCGTTCTCACTAAGCGTATACTCTGGTATGGTAAATTTCCGAACAATTTCTTAAGAGTGTATCTCCGACACAACTCTCATGCATGAAACGAGCCCCGTTTTAAGGGCCTTGCCTACCGGTTGGCAGCTCTGCCAAATTCAAATAGGCAAACCCATGTTTAGGAAGCACAATGATCAGTATGAAAATACAAGTACGCTTAATGCTTTTTAAAATATAAATACAGTAGCAAACGTTTGTCTATAATCAATTTCTATGAACCACTGCATCAACTGGTAGTAGCCTCCCTTCGTTAAATGTAAACTCGCTATGTGACATGGTGCAGCTTCTTAACTGAACAATATGTATACGTTCGTGCTTAATCAGCGCGAGCTCGTAAATTGTAGAAAACTATTCAACTTTTTCTCGTATGCTGATGGATAACATTTTTTAATTAATACATTCCTCCACGTTAAGTTATTTTTACTGAAATTATACTTACTACTTTTTCACACTTTTCAAATGAATCCTTTGGAAAATCACCCAAGGTATGACTTGCTTGGTTGTTCCTTAATGTTTTAAGTATAAAAACGAATATTTCAATTACCAATGATTTTACCACCCATAAAACCTCTGCCTATCATTGCTACCATTACTTCAATTACACTTATTAAAAGATCTCAATAAAAACACCATTGACACCAGACATAGGTTTTTCCTCCTGGCTATTTCAGGTGATAGTGGCCACTACAACAGGTCTGTAATATTTTTAGGTAAACTTTAGTGATATTATTGGTCACTTGCAGCTGAAAATCCATATATGATTGCAAAGAAAATAAATAGGAAAAGTTTAAACTGGCCGAAGCCACTTTAATTTTCTTAATATTCCTACCAAAATGGTGGGCATAACAAAATCATTGCTGCCCCTATTGAATCCACCAAAATGGCAGAGAACTAGCACAAACCAAATTTTCGTTAAAGTTAGAAAATTAATATTATGTTTCAAGCAAAGAAGTTGGTTCCAAGCATTTCACCAAGCACTGACTTTGTCAAGGAAAAATGAAGCTTGATTCCAATAAGTTTGAGTAGACATCATTAAATTGCTCTGTTTTCAAAATTATCCTGACTGTAAAAAAATACTAAAAACGTCAAAGTGACGTACCTGCATTCTGAATGGTATTACATTACGTATTTACGAATAATCAAGCTACCTGACCTGTTTCTCCATGGGGAAGCCCTCTCTCGATTCCAAGCGTCTGACCCCGTTCTTGGATTTGCAGGCCGTATAAATACAGAAAACGACCATTGACTGGCTATAGGGGTCACACAATTCATCCACCAATAGCAAACCAAGGCGTGAGGACAACATTGCTCCTATAGAAGGGTTACAACAAATCACCCAGGTTAGCGAACAATCTGGTAACGTGAAAATACACTGGTCTCTATGGAGAAAACAAATACCCCCTTAGAGGGGTCCGAACAATACACACATTAAGACGTCAAGTCCGATATTTTGAACCAACCAATCATATTAAAGCTTTCCTTCTGGTACACTTAAAGAAGGAACACGCCTGCCCTCTATCGGGCGCGCGCTAATGCTCTGCTCTGCGCCGGCACAACCGTCCTCACGCAGTGTTCTATGAGCTGTTCCAAACACAACATCGCTGCTCGTCTTTCGTCAATGAATATTTTAATTTTATGTTTTTGTGCTACATCGGGCCGTGAATTTCACTTGAACGATGATCTTCAAGCACATGTAAGTGTTTCAAAGGTGTAATTTGTAAGTACTATCATTAATTTAAATAGATTTCAAGTATTTTTGCGTGTTGTGTGCATCGCCGAATAAAATTTCTTCCGTGGGCATAAATGCTCGTTACGAATTATGTGTTGCAGGTAGACCAGGTTGTAACACCGGTAGAATAGGGGAAATTATTTAGACCACGTACGTATTTTTAGACGCGCTTGTCTCTAAATTATTATTTTACGTATATTTTATTTATAATTTAGAATATTCCATTTGTAATTGATGTGAAAGAAATCAGAGAGGAAGTAATTGTGTTGGTAGTAACTAGCATTAAATAGTTATTTTGTAAAATATTAACGTACTAAGTGTGCATGAATGTAGTGCGTTGTCCTATTGGTGAAATTTTATGTATTCGGTTAAGTTTTGTTTGCATGACGCGGAGGATGTCCTAGAGTAAAATTTTAGCAGGCCTTCAGAAAAGTTGGAAATTACGGTGAATTAACTATATTTGACGTTTTAAACCGTGCGCCCTCTTCCTCGCCCGGGACCATTTGATTGCCATATAGGGGGGTAAAAGTCCACTGCCCCCCTTTTTTTCCATCAGCCCCCCTTCCCCCCTCACCAACGTCATGTTCCTATGCCCCGGCTTGCAAGCAAATTTCTTTGAAAAATGTTAACGCCTTGAACATTCTAAATCCAACAGCCGTGTATACAATCTACACATGAACAAGTGTACGGGCCTAAACCAATGTCGACATGGATGGATAGAATTCGGCACAAATGCCGCCTTCCATTATGCTAACAAGCTGCGGGAAACGTATGATGGTTTATCGCTGCTCGTCATTAGTAAATATAATATTTGCCAGTAGCCAGTAAAAAATTATTTTTGTCAGCGATTGGATATTTTCAGAACAATCAACAGTGATTTTCATAAATGTAAAAAAAAATACATTATTATTATGTATCAAGCACGAAGTTTTATGTATAATTTAGCTTCGGTATTTATTTGAAAGACTACTTGGTAATTTAAAACTTGCAGATTTAATGGCTTGTATTTATTTTATCGCAGTAAGATTTGATTTCGGAAAATCCAAACGAATTGTTTCACATTTAAATTTACAATCCTGCGAACGTCTCTAAACATATTCAGGGAACACATGTCTTGAATGACTTGCTGACGTCTGGATTTATTGACGCCATACCATCTTCGTGAACTCCAGTAGAATCAGTGTTCGAAGCTATCCTCAGGCTGTAGCAAGCAGCTCGTTGGAACGACTATTAGTAAACACCAGTGCTAGTCAGCAGTACTGAGACCGTAGCTGATGTTATAGGCTGCTCACGGTAAGTGAGCACTTTTTAAGGCCTTGCAAAAATGTTCCTTTTATAAGCTGTTCACGGTCAAATGAGCCACTTTTGAAAGCCCTGCTAATGATCTACCTGTACGCACTTTGCGTCTTCTTCCACCATATGTAAAATTAACATTGCCATGAACCTCATGACTTTATTAATCTGTCGATCAAGTGAAACTGTAATGTCGATCAAGTGAAACTGTAAAGTTATTAGGAAAGTAAATATTTTATAAATCTACTCGTTTTTACATTTAGATGCATCAAAAAAAAAGGGGGGGGGTGTGAAAGAAATAATTTAAATGATCACAAATGGTTACCTAACACTTATTATTCGACGTTAAGACATGGAACTACTTTCCATCCATCGTTACCAACTTTGCTGGGCGAATGCCACTCGGTGCACCAATTAAATATATGCAGGCAGGGAACGTGTTTTTTTTCTAAGGTTGATAATTCTAAAGTGCTCACTTTATTGTGAACAACATGTAGTCAATTTTCATCTTTCGGACACTTTTTAGTATAACCACTGTCATGTGGCTAATAAACACAA
Organism: Dryococelus australis; assembly: GCA_029891345.1. NCBI lineage: Eukaryota > Metazoa > Arthropoda > Insecta > Phasmatodea > Phasmatidae > Dryococelus > Dryococelus australis. The sequence continues at coordinate 68,495,100 of CM057003.1, read as the reverse complement.
TGTATAAATTTCATTCTTCTGAAAAGTTAACGTGTAAGGATGTAATGAAATATATTTATTAAGGGTTAAAAGCCTTTTGGAAGGGCCTTAAAAAGTGCTCACTTTATTGTGAACAGCCTATACTTAAGTTGCTGACCAACGAGGCCCATGAGAATCTGCCGGCTGTCGCAGACCTTTCGGATGCGGGAGAGATCAGTTTGGAAACGCAAGCACCCAGAGGGAATCGCGGTAGCACTGCCGACGTTTTCTCACTTCGCGACGTTCATGGAACTCTGGATTTCGGTTTCCGTTTGATGTCGTGAGAAAGGGGGGGGGGGGGGCGTGAACCGCGGCCGTATCAACACGCACGACCACGGGGAATACTTTCTATCAGCATGCTCTGCTTAGTGCTTCACAGACGTGGGCCTGTGTAATAACTAGAGCCACGAGTATTCCGCGAATTCATTCGGAGGCGAGGTAGACTACAAACAGTTGTTCTTTTCTCCTACTTTTGAGGTTGGACGACAGTCCTTTAGACACGCCCCAGTTAACTGTGAAGCAGTAGTGTGAGAGAGTGTTTCACAATCCTGTACAGAGGCCTTACTTGATAATATCAACCAATAAGCAAATGATAATGTCTCGAGTGTATAGAGGCCTACCTTACTGCCAACTCAATTCGCGAAATACTCGTGGCTCTACTAATAACGCGATGTACGTGAACCCGCAGCTGGGTTGTGACCCAAAGTGTGACCCACACTGTAACGTTGTCCATATAGCTCGTAATGTCTAAGCATGATCATGATAAGACACTCAGGCTAGTCCTGTTTACGTTACTCTTACTCTGGAGGAATAATTCATAGGTACCTCAATGATACAAGGCAATTACAAAAACTACTAAGTCTTTTATTTCCCATTCTTGTACAGAAATGATCTGAAATATCTTGTACAAACAACTCTGAATAATTACTTGACTCTTCCAAGCTAGTATTAACGTTATCAATGATTAAGGCCCTTTAACAGGAGACCTCTAGAGTTTCCGGATCTATCCTGCACCCAGAACAATTTATCTCCTTACCCCTGATTCTTGACGACACCGGGCCAGAGCTCCTCCGTCTCGTATAGACGTGGTGGTTGGTCGTTCAGGTCAACGTCTCTCCAAGACGTCGTTACAGGATCTCTGATCGCTCTCCTGGGTTGTCCTCAAGCTGCTCACGCCGAAGTCCGGCGTCGATTGTTCTCGATGCGATGCTGACAGAGTTGGTCAAGGAGTAGGAGGGCTGTCGCCGTGTACCAGCGGCCCTATATACTGTATGGCTCACTGTTAAAATTTTCCGTATATTTACGGAATGTTTTACGGAAATGTACAATGTATATACGGAAAGACAATACGTAATAACGAAAAACGGAGATAAGTCCGTAAATACAAAATACGGAAAGTCTCCGTATTCCTTTGGCTTCGAGTTACGGGGACGAACAAATGCCGATTCTACACGAAGCTTTCTTCGCCACTGAAACAAGAAAATTATCGTTTCTGCAGCAGTTAAGGTTTTCCACGCGACTATGGCCTATTCTTTCAAACATTAAAAAATAGCATCAGGCGTCTGTAACATTTGGCAACACTAAAAATACACTAAATTTAATAGAAACTGAATTTTTGCTTTTGTCTTTCGAATACAAATACAAAAGTTATACCGCAAATGTCAGATGAGAGTTGTAGGCGTGAGCTGCCTGCAAAACTCGGGCAGTTTTCAACACCAAAGGATACCAAAACAATAATATTCCATTATTGTCAGAAAACACTGAAGTTTGGTTCTTCGACTTTGTCAGTAAAACCAGTTCACAAAATGTTCATATCGTTTTGTGCCCCCATGTAAGAATTGTGTAGATATTTTATTGAGTATTTTCTTATTGTTTCTATTGTGTGTTTAATTGTGTACTGTATAATAGGTTAAGGGCAAACACCTCGTATATTTTTTGTGAAAATAAATTTATTTCAATTTAGAAAAACAAATGGTGAGAGTCGTGGACTGGTAATTTTTTGACTCGGGTTCAAACCTCGCTTAAGTGCAAAATATTTTAATTCTTAAAATATCATTTTTATACAGTGTAGAACACCCACATAACGAAAATTAAAAATATTTTTACTATTTCTTTTTATTTTAAAGGAAAGTACAGAAAACTAACGGAGAGGTTCCGTGAAATTTACGGAAAGTCCGTTTCTGAAAATCAATGTGTCCGTAATTTTACGGAGAGTTCACGAACACTTCTGGATAAATTTTTACCAGTACTTTCCCCTAAAATGAAGGAATTTTTTTTTTAACAGTGGGCAGACATTCAGGAATGTCTCCTGCCATCCTTGCAGCTCCCTAGCTCCACGAGTGCACCAAAGCAGCGCTCGGTCAGCGAGGTGTGGTATCAAGCCCCACGTCCATAACAACACGCAGTTTGTCGCTGTAATGTTGCTACCATGGCGGTTCGTGAACGCTGACTCCTGGCCGGTGAGGACACTGCAATCAGCAGAAGGCGCCGAACTGCACCGGCCATACAGCAACTCACCATTCATCCGCTGGTCGTTAGCCATCAGCCGTGGTCTTGTAAGGCGCTCTCAAGGGGAAGAACCCTGGGAACGCCTCCACGTCACTTCTGGCCACAAGGAAGAATTGCGAAGCGCCGTCCCAAGGACGAACTGTACATGTGGCTGGATTTTTCGCAAATTATTTCTGTAATACGAGGATATTATTACACGCGATCCTTAAAGCCAATGGATGCCACTTCGTATTTTTCTCACTGCCCCCTATTCACCTGTATTTTTGCAGAAATTCTTCGTTTCGTGTCATAATTTCAGTTTCAGAGGTATTGCTGGAAGTGTTTGATTAGGCCTATATAAAATTCACATTTTAATAGCTATTTAATACTTTTGTATCTAATTTTCACTGCGTGTTATTTCCTGCTTGCGAAAATGTAGGAATTTATTGATAAAATATAAATAAGCTCCTGACTATTTATAACTAGCAGATAATGCACAGTTAAAAATTAAGCACAAAAATATTAAACAACTCTTAAAATGTAAATTTTCTCTAGGTCGAACCATAGGCTGCATGATGCGAAAACTAAGACTTGCTGCAGAAGAGGTGAAACTGCACAGGAATGCTGTTTTTAACAATTTTTTTCCCCTCTGAATATATCTTCTATACGTAGTATAAAAAAAAGTGGCCCGACCGTGTGTGTCTGTATATTCGGATAAGGCTTCTAAACTACTTGATGGATTTTGATGCGGTTTTGACCATCATTTAAACAATTTACTCAGGAAGGCTTGGGTATATCAAATATTAATTTTTAAGGTAAAGAGAACTCTCCACGTTTTATAATCAAGTCGGGAAAAGCCGCTTTTAGGGCGCTTACGTGGCTTATGCTGACCAAAACATAAGTGATACACCAAATTGATGTACTATAGAATTGCAGATCTCAAAAAGGTCTACAAAATAGTCCGCGACAGTACATGCTTATCTCTTTAGCATGTCCCACAGAAACCATTTCTGAACCAGACGGCATGTGCTAGTTTAGAATTTTAAATAAGACTGAACATTTAGGCACTTACTGTAAACCTAAGGAACGCGATATTTGTAAATCGCACTCTATCGAAGCTGGGACGGGTCGCTAGTATTGAATTAAAGTAAAAATTGGTGGCTATAGATAACAGCCTTTCGAAAAAAAAACCGTAGTTTCAGACTAAGATATGCGCAATACGCGCATACACTAATTGTTGAGATAATATTTTACAAGGAATTCCCCTTAAAGCCGGCCTTACATGGTAACCATTTCTTTAGCAGTTTGTATACCCGTTTTCTGTTAGAGTTTCTGCTTCTGTTTAGGCAATAATTAAGCACACTCCCTGTGCGGAAGCTGTCATTCTTGTTATCTGTTGTCAGTCGTTGCCGCAATATCATCTAGCTTTCTTTATATACTGAGGGTTTTTTGGAGGGGGGAATGCGGGGAGGTCGTAAAAAGTACAACAGCTCTGAAGTACAGAAACACACAGAGTTAAAATGGAATGAGGATTGCTTCTATTCTCGGCCAACCGGCACCACGAGTACGTGGGCGGGTGACCCGCTTTCTCTTCACCATTTCCAACCTACATGGAAGGACCACGATGTGCTAATTGAAAATTATGATCATTCGCCACTTTCACTGTTGTTAAATGAGAAGGTTGTTTCTGAAGCCACCCATTCGAACTGCCGCAGTTGCTCTCCGTATGGAATTACACATTGTTGTCTAGCATGTAGTGCATAGTGAATGATGTTAATTAATAAACTTCCATATCCTAAGTTGCAGACGAAGCGTCAGCCTCGTGCCACATTTCTGGTTTCGAATACCGGGGGAGCTCAGCTTAGTTTAGCATGCAAGTCAGACTACAGGCATGAAATTGCGGACGTTAATATGTTCAATTGGATAACATTTGGTTAAAGGGATGGCTAATGGACTTGCTTAAAACGTAACACGTAAAACGTAACAAAATACCAGCCACTTCACTGATTATCACACACACATACACACATACTACACACACTCTCTCTCTCTCTCTCTCTCTCTCTCTCTCTCTCTCTCTCTCTCTCTCTCTCTCTCTCTCTCTCTCTCTCTCTCTCTCTCTCTCTCTCTCTCTCTCTCTCCAGTGTACCTCTGCAGAAACAAAAGCCCACATTCTCCCTAGCCTGGGTATAACTCCGTACCACAGGTTCGCGCACTGCACTGACCAAGAAGCCAGTGTTTCAACACATTTTCTGTCCTGTTTCAAAAAATATATGGCCGCTGCTTACACGATGTTTAGTACCTAGTGTACGAAGTAAAACACATTGACAAATGAAAAGTCGATTCAGTTTCATCTCTTCTGCACAATCACCCTATGATACCAAAGGGCACTCCTATGGCGGACGGGTTGTGCATGGCACACCAATTTCATGATTCGCCAAATCGCCTGATCTAAATCCCATCGATTTTTATTTATGGGCTCATGTGAAAGCACGCCTGTTGCCACTATTGATATCCTACTGCAACGGATTGTGGATTCATTTGAACATATTTCCACCAAACACGACGCGTTTATAAGGGTGAGATCATCCAATGAAAAATGCCTGCAAGGCTGTGTTGACGCCCATGGTGCACACTTTGAACATATCCTGTAGTACGCCGCACACTGGGCAGCGCACCTGGTATGCACATTCCGTCCGCCGTAAAAATGATACTAACCTTTGGAGCGCGATTACACAGAAGGGAAGATGAATCTGCTATACGTTTGTTGAAGGCTGTTAGCGATAAAAAGAGAAATTTTGCAACGAACCTTAGAAAAAAGTCACTGCCCTGCGTGCAGTGGAACGTATATTGTAAAAACTGTTCTGCAGCTCTACCCTAGAAATTACATAATAAAACCCTCATCTTAGATGTGATATTTATTATTAAAGAATGATGAAAATCCCTTGTAGTATATTTGGCTGGGAAACCAAATTATTACCTTGCAATGATGGATCCGTTATTAAAACACAAAAAAAAAAAAAATTATGGTGACTAAATGTTAAAAAATGGAGAATTTTTATAATAATATATGTTATGCAAACATTGAATTATGCACATACTTAATGGAACTTAGATATAATTTATAGCTTCCCAAAATTTTTGGTTTTTGTTTTCTCTTCATAAATGGTATTTAAAAAAATATATGTTATGTACTTACCCCAAACACATCTAGCAGCAGAGTTCATTCGGCTAGGAGGCTATCGTTCACTCGTTTCTGCTGGCCATCAGAACTATGGCATGCCTAGTGTGAATTCCGATTTTCACGAACCAGAGTCTAGCAAAGCGACATCAGCGCCATGTTGGCTGCGGTGACCTACTCAACTTCATTCGTGTCTAATGCTGCTGCAAGAACGGACGTGTTCATTTTATTCTTTTTTTTTTAAATGAACTATGCGAATACAACATTTTAACTTATTCTACACTAGGAAGCTTTAGCATGCATGCATGTTAATTCTGGAGGGGATGAATATGTGTTACAAGCTCTGTTAGTGTCCTGGATTCGTTACGAGTGAGGCCGCACAGAAAAGTTTTCGCTTGTAGAATAAAAGTATAACTAATATTGTCCTGCATTAAAATATTTGATTGGTAAATGTACTATTTTCGACATATTTATTTACGTTTCCGTACGAGATTTCATTTTTTTTTTAAATCGACTGGGTTCGCATGCGTGTTATAGACGAGAATATCGTAAATGGTTATAAACGAGAATATGGCAAGTGGTTGCAGTGAAAAGAAAATAAAATAAATATTTGCCATACTGAAGATTTAGTTAGGGTTCGATACACATTAGGGTATAGAACACTGTGTCCGAAGATCTGGATGTGTTAAACCACGTGCTGCAACAAGTGATTTTAATTTTAATATTATGAATAACATTTTATTATTAATTTTTAATTATATTTCGTCTCTAGTGCTTAAAATACAATTCATTTTATAGTTTCGTAGTTACAAGTATCTGCTCGTAAACGAGTTGTATGCGTACGAAGGATCGGTTTGCGATTTGTAAATGCAAGATAAACAAGTTAAACATAATTTTTGTTACTTTTTTAAGGAAGAACTAATATATTTTAAATACGTTAGTGAAACATCTCGGGTGGTGCTTAAGGGCAGACGTCATTCAGTGCGGACGATTGTGACGTGGAGTAGAGGTGGAGCAGTGGTTGAATTATATGCGGGGGGAAATGGGAGCATGCCGAGAAAACCTATCTTTCAACAAAATCCACTATGTGTGAAAATCGGAACTGGTCGAGCCAGGAACCGAACATAATTCGTTGTGGTAGGAGGTTGTGTAGTCTATGGACTATAAGGAAATTATACTTTCGTCTACACATAGCAGTATGTAGTTGTAAAGAGTAGAGGGTGAAAGGATTTATTTACTCATTTTAAAATTTTAATTGAAAAAATATATAATATACTTACGAATATGGCTATATTCGTTCAGCAAAAGTTAAATGGTGTAAATATAAATCTGTGCTCATGTTGAAAGAATATAAGACGATATATCTCTCTGCACGTATTGCTTGCCTATTTTGTTAGTGTCAGATATCCCGTTAGTAAATGTGCCTACCATGTCATCATGAAAGGTAGGTTGTGTGGTAAATATAGTTGACCCATTATAAATTCCTTCCATAAGTCGTAGTAGTGACAGCTTCCGAATCGGTGGGGCCTTGTTTTCCAGTGTAAATTCCTCTCCCCTGATGCCATCACAGTGTTCGGAGATGTGTCTTGCATATTGCCGGGGAAAATTCTGAGTGTATATTACAATAAAATTATATGAATATTTATCACTTTTTTAAAAAATAACTTGCATACATTTTTCCTGTCGCCGAAATGAGAATTCAATATTAGCATAGTTTAAATTTGCATGGTGACAAAAAAAGAATAAACAGTTGTTTCTGTAGCAAGCACAGTAATATGTTTATGAAAGTTGTTGAGTTAAAGTGCTCCTTATTCCTACATGTTCGCATAGTGTACAAGAGTGCCTCATCGAATGTGACCAACTGTCGTGTTAGCCAGAGAACAGTCAAGTTTGTTGGGGCTTGTTTCGATTCCATGTCCTTAAAGGATGCTCTCATAAATAATGACGAAATCTGAAGGTAGTTGGGTGACAAACAGAATATAGCACTATTTCTAGATTTATCTTAGCATGGTATGTGCCAACTTTTGAATTGATTTTTTAGGTATGTAAGATATACAGTTGCATAATATGGTGGGCTAGCTGTATTTATACGATGTTTACGACATAATGCATAATGTATGAAGTGAGAATGTTACCTATGCCATTAATATAATGGCTTAAACACATTTATAAATATGTGGGCAACTCTACTTATAAGAAGTTTTGGCATAATGAGACATATGCAATTGATCGGAGTTAGGAGCAGTATTTTATGTCCTAATTTGCAGGCTGTAACTTCAACAGTTAAAAAATGTCGGTCAGCCATGCTTAACAGATGGCTGAAAGCATAATGGACCCTGATAGATTTATCGAATTCGTGATCAATGCCTGTGATATGAATTTGATGACTATAGATTCAGTGGATAGAAAATAGCGGTTAACTATTATTATAAGACGGGTTAAGTCTCAATTGGCTCTGCATTTCTTTTCGTCATTGGTAATGGTGTCTGTTATTTGAATTTGATGGCTGCATCTTAAACAGATGGGAAATTACATTAAACTATATTCATGAGAGGGATCAGGGCAAACTTGACCCTGCCATCCTCATCGACATCGGGGGCTATATATTATATTAATTTGATTACTATAGCTTCACTTGATCGTAAACAATGACTAATTATGTTTACAACATGGCTTAAGTTATGATTGACCCTACCGACCTGATCGACATCGTGGGCGATGTATATAATATGAATTTGATGACTATAGCTTCAACAATTCGGAAATTACGACTAACTATATTTATAAGAGGCCGTAAGGCATAATTGACCCTACCACCCTCATCTATGTCAGGGGCGATGGATATGATATGAATTTAATTACTATGAAAACAACAGTTTGAAAACAACAGTCAACTATGCTTATCAGAGGTCCGAATTCATACTTGATCCTGCGGTCCTTTTCCACATCGAGGATGATATCTATGTTATGAATTTGATGACCAAGTTTCAATTGGTCATAAATTACAGCCACCTATGCTTATAAGGAAGCTTGGTGCATGTACTTGCCCTAACACTCTCATTGACATCGGGGGCAATGTATATGGTATCAATTTTAATGAGTATAGCTTCAATGGATCGTAAAAAAAATGGTAAACCATGCTTATAAGAGGGCTTAAGGCATAATTGGCCCTACCACCCTAATCGATGTCAGGGGCAATGCAAGTGATATGAGTTTGGTGACTATAGCTTAAACAGTTTGAAAAAGGCAGTCAAATATGCGTATATGAGGACTTAAGGCATAATGAGCCATATCACATTGATCAGTGCTAGGAGCAGTACCTATAGTCTGAATTTGGTGACTATAGCTTAAACAATTAGGAAATAATGGCCAACTATGCGTAGAAGTTCGTGGGGATCAGATATAGGCCTACTGCACTTAAAACATGACCTGAGGTAAGGCAACCACTGTGTTGTTACATAATTTAAAAAAAATGTATATATATATTTGCTCCTATGCATACTAAGTTCAATACGTTGTCGAAAAAGTGCAAATAATTAAAGTTCATAATGTTACTTTAGGATTCTACTTCAAAACACAAGACCGAAAATATATAATACTTGGTATATATATATATATATATATATAAACACACACACACTGATATATTTATATGCTTATAAAATTTGATATGTCGCTGGTAATAGCCTAATGATCATATTTTCTGACGGTATATTCTTATATGTTTGAAAAATACGAATCTGTAGACACATAACTCAATACACTTGATTGTAAAAGATAAATAAAAATATATGAAATAAGTACATCATTGTTATATTATAAAATTGTGCGTTTCATAATCGAATTCTTCTTGAAAATTCGAGTTCATAGACACGTAGCTTAATAAATTTATATATGTAAATTAGAGAATTTAAATAAAAACATTATTTAAATATATTTAAATTAATGTTTAATTTTTTATAGTTCACCGAAATCAAGAAGACTCTTGAATATTCAGGCCCAAAATGTACTCACTGAGGCAAAGTGAGGAGCACTACTATTAAGGTAGCGCCTCAGTATCATAGGGACGTTTTTTAGTAACTATCAGTATGGCGGACATGCAGCTGTAGTAGTGAGAAAGCGAAAAATCAATTTACGAGAAACTTCTACTACTACAACGAATAGACTAAAAAGTGTTTTTTTTTTCTATGTGATGTTATATTTCATATCTTGAAGTTACCTCAAAAGGATTAATTTTTATTTCATTATGCAAACTTGAACATCGACAATTCGCCCAATACAGTTGACTTTCCTTTGCTGTACATAATCTTGCCCTTTTTTTTTTTTTTTCGACGAATTAGTTCTTATTTAATGAATATTAAAATATTGGTTATTGAAGGTGTTAGGTGCTAGGTGGCTAACACAGGTTCTTTTGGTTTTATATCGTTTCTTTCATCTTGTTGTTTCTGTTCTAATTATTCTTATATCTTTTGGCCTGCCATGCGTTCAGGCAACTGTAAGTATGCTACGTAAAGAAGCCGTGAATGTGCGTGCATGTCAGAGCGTGTGTGTGAGTTTACGTTGCCATGTTACAAATTAAAATAATATAAACACTTAAGGTTGAATTTAATAGTGATATTTTTTTTAAAAAAAGGTAAATTGTAATTTGCTATTCCTTAAGAAAAGTATGAAACCAGATGTTTTCTAGATATCTAGTGGAACGCGTTTTTAAGTCACTGTGGTTCGTAGTTTGTGTTGTCCAATCACATGGAACGACAAAATTATCACAAAGTATATTCAAAAATTGATGCCTTTATGACGTGATAATGCGAATTTGAATGAAGAATTGTTTGCATATAGTTACAGAAAATTAAAAATAACATGTGCACTGCAAAACAGTTCTGTAGATATAAAATGTGATTGCGAAGAATAGTATACTGCAGAGTGATACACGCCTAAATTATTGAATGATTCAGCATAATGAATTTGAATTTTTTTTGTGCAGGTTATGAATGAGTACAGTATGAAAAAAAAAAATTGTTTTTTTTTTTTTTTTTTTTTTTTCTCTGAAAATATGCAGCGTAAATTTCGTTATGTAAGGTTTACTAGAGTGAACACTGATGCTGTCTATGAATGTTTCATACAGCTTCTTCTGAAGAGAAAGTATACTAGAAGCGGGAAATGTCTCATCTGGCGGAAAGTCAAGACAAATTGCAGCGCCACACAGCAACGTTAATGAAGCGGGTTGGCCTGTTCCAGTTAATGAAAACCCGATGCCTGAATCATGTATACATGTCTTTGATCTGTTGCCAGGAGATGGCAGGTAATGGGAGAGATAGTTATCTTGAAGTAGCAGCCATTTATAGTGTGCACTTTATGTTGTGGTCCGGTAGGGCTATCGTCGCGAAAAAGCTTCTCGTAAACTTGTTCGTGTGAAAGGCTGTTAACTAGAGACTTGTAGCTGGATAGATTAAGGCTGTTCACGATAAAGTGACCACTTTTGAAATCAACCGTATCAAAACGTCATTACTCTTTCTTGAATATATTTTAACGGGGAGTGACATGCGCCCAGTAAAGTTGGTAACGATGTATTGAAAGTAGTTCCATATCTTAACGTCGAATTAAAATTGTTAGGTAACCATTTGTGATAATATAAATAATTTATTTCGCTTTCTGTTTTTTTTTTTAATGCATCTAAGTGTAAAAATGAGCAGATTTGTAGAATATATACTTTTCTAATAATTTCGGAGTTCCACTTGACCGACGCATGCATAAAGTGATTATGCATGTAGCAGTGTTAATTTTACATAAGGCGGAATAATACACAATGCGCATAAAGCAAGGCTTTCAAAAATGATCAGTTTACCGTGAACTGCATATACTTGTAATTCTATACGTTCTAATAACGAAAGTGAGAGAAGGCTGCTTTGTTAATTTTTTTAGGGAAGGCAAGAAAATTATACACACTGACACTCCGCGTGTTGCTGGGCCGGTTCTTTTCCCTACAAACGTTTGGTAAACTAATGGGCCGAGTTTATCAACCCACGAGCAGATACAACATTACTGTACAATCAAGTATTTTGGAAACGGTCGTTTCTTTGCTGTATGTGTTTCAAAACTGTCCTTGAAACATTTCAAAATGTTTTTAACTGTTTAGCACTCTCACAAATGTAGCCAAACATGGTCAAAATAATCTAAATTTCCGTCATAATCCTTTGATTTCCTATTAGCTAATTAGGGCATTTTGAATCACTTGTATGCCAGTCGCTTCGAGGGTAGCGTTGTAGCTTTCAGTGTCAAGCAGTTTTTGCTAACTAGGAATCGTTTTTCAGCCCTGTATTTGATTTATAAATAATTTATGATATTCCAAATGCTTTGATGGCTATTCCGTTGTCCCTGATTTGATTCGAAGACGATCAAGGATTTTACACATGTTAAACAGTTTGTGGGTATTGTTTTCCCTCTTCAGTCTCATACTAAGGAATCCGAAGGCAAGCCATCGGGAGATTCGTTTTGCGAAGACATTGTTTTAATCCCCGCGTGACATTGGCTGGAGTCCAGACCAGACTCCAGACTAATCAGCCACCATTAGTCATTGTAACAGTACTGTCGGCCGATATACGTTATTTACGATAATGTTTGGTCCGGAGTAGCACTCACGACTCCCATGGCATTAAACTAGAAACTAAATTCAAGAGCATTCGACTCTGTAACAAATTTTATCAGTTTCATATCTACATTATTCAAAAGGGGAAGGTAATGTTAAACTTTGAGGGTTTAGCGTAGCAAGAATTTCAAGTGACTTAATACCTCTCCCACAATACCGTGAAACGTCTAAGTAATCTGAACATTCTTCGTGAAATGTTTGTGGATAGCAATGAGGTTGTTTCTGTTTTGAAACAAACCTCAAGAAGACAAGACTGTGCTGTAGAGGGTTAAAGAACTGAAAGCGTGATAGATAAACTGGCCAGTTTGGAAATGAACACCACACAAAGAATAAAAAGGTATTGTGAAACAATCATTTTCACTTTTTTTACTGCATTTCCCTATCGATTATTTTCGACAGGAGATACTTAAGTAAGTGTGAACAGCATTTCCTAGTAATTGAATTACTACCTCACGTGTTTGACTGAAATATACAGAAATTGTAATCTGAATTGAGATACGTCACCGTGGCGTAAATTTTTATCGAATCGAAGAACTTCCCAGCTTCACTCGTAGACGCGCCCCTAGTTTGGTCTGCAATGAGTTGAATGTCGATAATGTTCATACTGATTACTAGTTCTCACTATTTATTGTAAACATACCATACTAAGGACACGATGTGGTTTAGGAATCGAATTTCTGTATCCAGAACCCTACAAGTCTCATAATGCATGAACTAGAGTCACATATAGAGTGAGTGAGTGAGTGAGTGAAGAGATTTGGGCGGCTCTTAACAGCGAGGTCTTGAGAGCCGATGAGGGTGATTGAAGTGAATATGGAGCAGCGCCGGAATGAAGGGGCGGGGGAAAACGGGAGATCCCCGAGAAAACCCGCCGATCAACGGCATCGTCCGGCACGATTCTTACTTGCGAAAATCCGGTGACCCGGCCGGGGGATTGAACCCGGTTCGCCTTGGTGGGAGGCGATTACATATAGGTTGTTGGTACTATCCGAATAATGTAAAAGTGTTATTAGCACCTATAGGCTGTTCACGGTAAAGTGAGCACGTTTGAAAGCCCTCTCATTTGGAATAGTGGTTTATAAATATATTTAATTTTAGCATTATAATTAACTCCCGGGTGCGGTGGAACATACACAGTGTAGTTTTTACTTACATGGCAATATTTATTTTTAAAATGTGGTTAAATTATACAAAATGACTGAAAGGAAAAAGTAACTAGGGCCTCAAAAGTGCTCACTTTACCGTGAACAGCCTATACAGAACTGTCTGTGACAATTTAAATACATGGTGTTTAATTCTGAAACGTTTTTTCCACTTAGCAAAACCTGGATAGTCGATGAAACCGTATAAGTGAATATTTTACAAGCTAATCAATACTTCCGAAATCCTTGCACTCGTAAATGTTAGTTAATTCGCAAATGATATTTAATGGAGTTCATCTGTCAAGATCATAATTGTTTGCCTGAAAGGCGAAAACATGTTGAACAAGGGCTGATTTACAACAGTACATAGGGCAAAAGACTTTTGGACATGTATTATGTTGAAGACAAAAGACACTTTGAATTTTGGACATAGGGACATTAATAAAGTAGAGGAGCGAAGAAAACACAGAAGCCGTTTGAGCAAAGAGGACATTTTTTCTAAACTAAGGCATACATTCTTCAATTGCCATGCATGTGTGTACTCACACTGCCAGTGAAACAGCACTCTCACACAGTTATCGAAATACTGCTGTAACTTTTTCTGATTTATAAGTAATTTGTCTCCTTGATATGAGTGGCTGATCCACGTGCTGTGTAAGTGATGTCACTCTACTATCTATACTTGAATTTAGACATCATTAATACTAAATATTGTATATTAATTGTATTCAACTTAGAGATTCTGTCTAGCCGCAATTTTGTCTTATATTAACAATGACCTCAGTATTTTTCGGAAACATAGTTGTAAAAAACGATTTTTTTTTCAAGTCAGGTACAGGTAATAAGCGTTGAGTCGCTTTAGAAATAGGAGTAATTCCCAGAAGTGTCGATAGACATGGTATTCTCCGGTGTTTACTGAATCTTCGTATACAACACAAACACTCTGACTTTATGCACTGAAGAGCTGCACAGTGAATGAACAAATGTATTGGATTTACAAAACGTGTTTCTTTATGTGACGCGACAAACTTATGTAAAAAAAACTACGTTTTATTTTGTACGTACCACTGCTCATAGGAACTACAGAAATAAGAGAAACGTTTCGTTTTAACCAACCTAACAAGTTTTTTTTTTTTTTGCCTACGGGAAAACAAATGTATATATTTGAATAAACCAGGTATTGTTTTCAGTCAGAATTGTTTAAAGCAACAAAGGAGTTTTCCTGAATTCACATTAGTGTTTGTCAGAGTAAGGAAATAAATTATGTATCTTTTCAAATTTTGTTAACTTGTAAAATATCCCCGGAGGAAATACCTTACGTAACCTCTCATTGAGTGACTGTCTCATCAACACACAGCTCAAAAGGCGTGACAATTTAAATGGTGGCTTCCTCTTAAGGCCTCGAAACACTGAAAGTAGAGTTCAATGTTTCAGAATCAAACGTTAAACCTGTAAATATTTAATGCGAATTTACTAGGAATCCTAAATATCTCTTAAGGCCATTAATATTAGCGTGGTGTTTTTTTCCTTCAGAGGGCTACCTACAGTATACGATATTTGACCATATTCACGATTTTTTTTCTCAATGATTCTTAAAGGCAGATGCCTTTAAGAGTCTATGTACTGAAACGTTTTCTGTGAAATAGTTGTTTGCGCGTAAACGCGTATCTCGGTAAATGAGTGTTCTGGAAATATGCTTTTCATCAGAAAATATAAAAAAAAAAAAAAAACAATTATCTATGGCCCCATCTTTGAGGAAAAAAATCGCGAATATGGTCAAATATCGCATTTTTAAAATTTACCTATGCAGTTTCCTTAAGCGGCAAGAGATAAGTACAAACATACAGACGTAGTTTAATCTATGGGCTTTCACCGCGTGTAATAAAACCCATATGTTAAATATTAAATTTTCACAGTACAGCGAAACGGCGGAAACACTGCACGCCTTGCGCGTAGAAGCGATGAGGCGCTAGACGTGCATGTAACTGTCGCCCGTAACGCTCTCTCGCTTCTTGACCTTGGACGCGCAGCTACATAGTCCCCTTAAGAAACAATCTGATTATTTTTACTATATGCTATTCACTGTAAAGTGAGCACATTAAAGCCCTGCTGAATTTTTCCTTTCGGCAAACTTCTATCTTTCAGCAACTTTTTGATATAAATATTGCCATGCGACTAAACCCAGTGTATACATTTCACCACTTCCATAATTTGACGTCTGAGTCAGCAATAAAATATATTTGTTAGTGGTTAATGCCTGTTGGGAGAGCCTTAAAATGTTTTCACTTTACCGTGAATAGCTTATAGTTATCCTATTGCCCGATTAAAAAAAGTTAAAATCACCTACTTTGTGTGGTATAATCGGGCAGGGAAGCTAGCATAATTATTAGAGTAAATACATGTTTATTCGGCGGTATACAAGCGAGTAATTTGCTGTATTAAACTAACCCCCGAGTGAAGTTGCAACAGGCCACCTATAGCCAATTCGCGGTTTCTTCACACATTTTGACTGAGCGTGGTGGCGCAGTGGTAACTCACTGGACTCGCAGTCGGGAGGATCCGGGTTCGATTCCCGGCCCGGCCATCCTGATTTCCGGCCTCCATGGTTTTCCGAAATCACTCCAGGCGAATGCTGGGATGGGTCCCTAACGAAGACCATGGCCGATTCCTTACCCAATCCCTCTCTCCTATGCAACTTGCACCGTCTCTAGAGGCCTCGCTGTCGACGAGATGTTAAGCCAAGTTACCTACCTTCACACTTTTCGAGTCAAACCTTCGAAAAATCACCCCATGTATGACGTGTTAAGTTATTTCCTTAATATTCCATGTATCACAAGCGTTTTATACTTCTGTTAACATAAAAGTATCTTATTTTTCGTTAAATTAATGTTTTTCTAATATTTTATTTATAAATTATAATATTTAATTTGTAATAATTATGAGTAAACACAGTGAGAAAACACGTGTGTTGGTAGCGCCTAGTAAGAGATAGTTCTCACGCAAAATATTATTACAACTGAGTGCGCACGGCTAAGGTGCGATGCCCTTCGGTGTAATCTTCTCGTATTAGTTTAGCTTTGGTAGCATAAAGCGGAGGAATATCCTGGAAGTAGAACTTAAGCAGAGCTTCAGAAAAGTGAGAAGTAGCCGTGAATGGATTATGGTCAGATCAGTTCACCACGTAAGACGATCGCATCCTTACTAGCACGAGTCGTTGGGCTGAACTCAAACAGCATGCGATTTTAGAGGTATAAATACGGGATAGCCGACGTTTATCGCAGGCCACAATCGACTGTCAGAGGAGAGAAGGGCGTGTACGACTCTGGCCAGCGTTCTTGCGTGGGAAGGGACCACAGCATCTCCGTTCCACTCTGCCACACAACATGATCATTATTATGATTTACCAGGCACGCACTGCTATAGGCTGTCCACGCTAAAATGAGCACATTTGAAAGCTCTGTTTAACATCTACTTGTATGCACATTGTGTGTTCTTTACGTCTTACGTCAAATTAACATTGTCATGGGCCTCATCACTTTATTCATGCGTCGGTCAAGTGAAACTGTGGAATTATTATAAATGTAAATATTGTACAAATCTGCTCATTTTTACACTTCGATGAATTAAAAAAACAGAAATAGAGAGAAATAATTTCAGTAATCACAAATGGTTACCTAACACTTTTTATTCGATTTTAATATATGGATATACTTGTTCTTTTTAACTTTTTTTTTTTTTTTTTTTACTGGGTGTAAGTGGCAAAAATAAGTCGTAAAAACACATTTACACTTACCTCCGGACAGTTCCAGTTGAAATTTTCATTTCTGCCACTCGTTCGATCACCTTGCACGACTTCATTTCTCCTCGGCGAATGAAAGAATAAATACTTTCGGCGAGATTTATAATGTCCTCCTGACGCTGAATATTTGTACGCAGTTTGTTGGAACTCATAACTTTACACAAAATCACTACAACACAGTGAAACACTATACGACCTATAATAAAACAATGCTGATTGCAGATAAGCTGAATGAAAAATAAATGAGAAATATTAAAACACCACAACTTCCAGTTTCCAAATTTGTAGTTTGCCTCACAACCACTCCACACAAGCAAAACCAAGCAACAAGCATGAAGGAACCACAACAACGGGCCGTTGGTTTTGACCGTTGCGCCGATCACGTGACACAATATAATTATGAGTTACAGTAAATACATTATCTTTACGCCAATAATTACTTTAAACTGTATAAAATAAACTTCAAATAGCTTTAGTAGCCACAACTTTAAACATTACAGTTGCAATACAGCGTTATTTCTTAGAACTACTTTTCAAATTTCATAGCCAACATAACTGTGTGTGTTCATTCTCAGCCTGTGTGGTGACACACATGGTTATACATACGCAGTTGCGGGCGGTGGATTTTTTCAAAGGTTAATTTTTAGAGTGCTCACTTTAACGAGAACGGCCTTTAGTTGCAGTGACTTTTTTCTAAGGTTTATTTCAAAAGTGCTCACTTCATCATGAACAGCCTTTAAGAAATAGTTCTTATGCAAAATGATATTGCATTGAGAGCGCAGGAATGCGGTGCGTCGTCCCTTTGGTGTAATTTTCTAGACTCGGCTCAGCTTTGTTTGCGTGAGGAGAAATATCCTGGAAGCAGAACGTGTAAGGAGGACAGCGTAGCGTAAGAGCGCAGTCTCTATCGCCCTTACGTGGTGTGGCGGCGACGTGGCAGGCAGGCAGGCGGGGCCGGAGATGAAGCTGTCCCGTTGTCGCAGACTGGAGCCGGGTCTCCTCCGAGAGGTTATTAAGTCGCACGTGCGGAGGTTGTATCAGGCGTTACGGCGGGGTGCAGGGATCCGTTACTGCGGTGGGCGGCTCACTCGCAGGTTGAACCTTCCTGCTCCCCTACACCCCCTCCCCCTCCCTTTCCCTCCTCACCCATCGACGCCACACTCTGAATTCGATTCAGTTGAAAACCACATTAATTGTCTCAGTGAAAACATTTCACTGATTCAATAAGTGGCGGCCGACTGCAGTGGTGAATCAAATATTGTTTTTATTGAATTTAGACGAATAATTACGTGAAATAAAGATATTCACGATAGTTTACTATTTATATTGCGCCAATTAACGTAATTTAAAAAAGTAATAAAATAACTCGGACGTGGTCAGGATTGAACTCATACGCCTATTACTCTTTGCGTTTAGGCCGTTTTCTTATCAATTGCGCTAGCAAGTCAAGTTGAGAAATACTTCTTATCGAAATCGTTAGGTTTAAATTGTATGCCCTTACTTTTCGTTTTTTTGGTTTAATCGGTACCGTTAGGATTGTTAAAACGAGAAGTATATACATGTAGACTCTCTTCATCACATTGTATGAACCTTCAAACATAGCGCTGTGATGATTACATGAAAACGAAATGAAAGACGTTAAAACGGAATGTTAGGCTGAACGTTCATATTACCTCGTGAAATGGTGTTTTGAAAGACTAAACACATTTCAGAAAATATTTTTATTGCTTTTATTAGTATCTAAGTTGTTATTTCCCTTGAAACACGTTGTTTAATAGACATTCGTAAATGTTGTTTGACGGCCATTTTTACACGATATTTGACTGGTCCATCAGTAAAAAAAAAAAAAAACACTAAAAACAGTGAAAACTGTCACTGAAGAATCAGAGGAAAATGTCACTGAATCGATAAGTGAAGGAACTCTGGCATTTTTTTCACTGATTCGTCAGATAAATTCCCTGAAGTGGCTGTTGAATCAGTCAGGCACTGCTGCCTGATTGAAACAGTGAAATTCTCACTGATTCAGATTTAGGGAGCATATGTATACTGCGCGCACGGTTTCTGGAACTTTGGCTCGCGTCACAAGGTCACAAAAGGTGAAAAATCTGGATCGCGACACGTTATCACTGACGATATTTTGAAATAGCTTGTAATAACTTTCCGATGAAAAAGTTGAAATTCATTCATTATTATTATTATTATTATTATTATTATTATTATTATTATTATTTAAGATCACTTAATTCGCTTCCATTTAAACACAAAATACTGCCAACATCTCCTTTCTGTATGGTGCATGAAACCAATTTACCCCCAGTGTAGGCCTAACCAGCTATCCTTGACTATTGCTCGGGCTGGTACACACACAAAACATACAAACTGCAATAAAAACCGTTATTAAAATGTATAATATGAAAGTTTATTGAGTTGATACATAAACCTCGCCGCTGGTCGGCGGGTTTTCTCGGGGTTCTTCCGTTTCCCGCCCCTTGCATTCCAACGCTGCTCCATACTCGCCTCTCTCGACCCTCATCGGCTCTCACGACCTCGATGTTAAAAGTCGTCCAAAACTCTTCACTCACTTACTCAATCATTTACTTTTCAATCACCAGGAAACAAAGTATCGTTCAACTTTAGCCTATACCAGTTATTTCTAAGACACTGAACAACCCTCAGTGTTAACATCGGGGCGTATTATTACACTATGAGCCATGGTTTTAAATAAAATACAATCCACCACATGCATAAATTAACCAAGCAGCGAGCGACTTTGGCCACTTATGATTGCCTCGTAATACTGGAGTCACTAGCTTGGCTGAGGGAGATTGTAATGCCTTGAAGTCTCGGTGGTAAAGGTCGTGGGCGGCTAAAAGCTATACAGATGTTGCAAACTTGCATGTCGATACTTCGGGGGAACATTCCTCACATCTGGAGGATGAGAAAATGTTATACGAACATAGGTCCGCAAACGCTTCTTCGCTTCTTTACTGCAGCCCGTAATGCATAGCATACAGTGTATGACCCGCGGGTTGGATCATGTTACTATGGAATGCCATCGGAGCTGTAATTGGCAGCCCCATACCAGCCATGATACGAATGCACTAGAATCTTATTTGTAGTGACATTTAAAGGTACTTGTGTATGCAACCCCAGTGGACGATGTGGACACCCTCCGTAACCGTATTGAGGCGGGTTGCGAAACAATTACGAATTTTCCAGGTATTAATTAACTTATCCGGGTGTCCATGCAAATGCCGGCGATAATCTTTCACACATGTGTAACTAATTCCTGTGCAGTTCCTACTGTCCTATGTGTAGTGTCGTAGTGTGAGGTGTAGTGAGTAGTAAGATAATGTTTCTTCGGGGGCACAGGTTTCAGGCAGAGGATCGAGGACCTGACCTTGACCTCAATTTTTTCACGTTTTTTTTTTTCATAAATCGTTCATTTTCACACAAAATCGTACGTGTTAGCCCAAAAGTGCTTTAACAATTCCTGTTTTTCCCTAGAAATTTCCCGTTTTCCCTAAAAAATGGCATGCCGTATAATATGCAGTATCAATCCGCAGAAAAACACAAATGAGTTATTTTTAAGATATTGGGTGTCTTCCTTAATGCTTCTAGCCTACATAGATAAAATCCATTATTTTATTAATTATTTATATAACTAAATATATATTTATGATTAAGAAATTTAAAGATGTGAGTATTAAGTGTTATATATCATAGGATTCGTCTATTCAAGGCACATACGATCATGATGTCACAATAAAATTATTTTAAAAATTCTTTTTTTCTAATTTAAATATATTTTTATAATTAGACAATTACAGACATAAGTATTAAGTGTTATATATCACCGGACTCGTATTTTCAATATGCATACGATCATGACGTCATACCACCATTCCCTCTCGATTTTTCATGCTCTATCCTTTTGTGCTCTCTCTTTCACTCTTGTCTCTCTCATTCCATCTCTTTCCCTCCCTCTCTCGTGTCTCTCTCTTTCTGTCTCTTTTTCTCTTTCCTTTCTCTCGTGCCTTTCTCTCTTTCTCTCATTCCATCTCTTTCTCTCTTGTCTCTCTATCGTTCCATAGGTTTTCTCCTCTTTTTTGTTGTTTTGTTTTTCTCTCTTTCTCTCTTGTCTCTCAAATATGCTTTATCTCTTTCCTTTCACTCTTGTCTCTCTCATTCGTTCGACCAATTACCCATACTTGTTCGATTAGTCATATTCGCTCCACTCTACCATCTACACAGTTCCTTCATAACCTGTTAGAGAGCACAAAATGTGTGTGTATATTAATTTACGAATTTTAAGATGCAATTTTCCATACACGAGGAGGTATATAAAAATTATTGTAAAGCACATTCCAGGCAGGACTTTGTAGAACATATTCGAATCTGAATACTTTAAAAATCAATTCAATCAAATTTTTTAAAAATATTTTACTTTATTCAATTTGATTTTGCTTTTGTACAAAAATTAAGTCACCTAGCCTTGTAACCATGCATGCATGCATGCGGCGACACCGCCAGGTTAGATGCACCAGCTGTGACATGTGCGAGCAGTCACATCATCAGCAGGCCTCACGTGGGGGGAAGGGAGGCCATTACCAGCAAGGCACTCGGCCAGCTGGCCCTGCCAATCAGTCATCTATGAAGCGATACATGTATAAATAATTACAATGATTTAAATTTATTTAATTTTTAAAATACAGAAAATAAATCTTTGAAAATACAGGAAAAATGTATTTTAAATGCATTTATAGTGTAAATTCTATTCATAGAACTAAAATTTCGTTAATTTCACACTTTCTGATGAGAGCTGGTAAAATTTAAAAAATAAAAAATTCTCATGCTCAAATAGGATTCGAACCTGAGACCTTTGGGTTAAAATTCATGCATTCTAACCACTTTTTTCTATTATCTTTCATGTGATGTTGTGACATTTGATGTTGACTAAGCTCTAGTGAGACCGACTTGCTGACGAATTCCCAGTGTGACAAGCGAACTGAAAATCCGCTATGTCGGAGGTGCTGTGGCACAAACTAGCTGCCATGCGACTTCAAGTCGTCCACCCTACACCGAACAATGAGGGCAGGATCACTGGACCACCATTAAAATAATTTCGTAACATTCTAACTCTCATTTACCTAAGCCCACATAAATATGTTTCATATTCGTTTAAAAAAAGTATTTAGCAAGTCGGGCTATAAGCAAGTGAATATTTATAGACACATATGAATATAATTTGCGATCTATTAAGACCAGGCTCGTATGTCCAGGAATGTAGTGCAGGTTTCTGGCAACCATATTACCCTTATAGGCATATGGTATGTCAAATAAACAAATTATGTAACAAATTTTAAAATGTATTTTTTTAGTTATGCTTAAATTGTACATAGAGTACAGCTGAACTATGTCGATCTACATTACTGCTGCCTGCCGAGCCACTGGGGTCTGTGGCTAGAGAGCCACCTCTGCGAGCAACATATGCGAGTGCCCATGCACGTCCAACTGCTAGATTCTCTGCCAAGACTTAAGAAATCAGTGTTAAGTGCAGTTCTGCCTGGGTGTTGGCTGGGGTTAGCAAAGAGTTGAGATTCGATATTCTTGTTTCACTTATCAGATAATGATAATCTAGCTTTAGTCAGAACTTTACAATGATTTAGTAAGGAGTTTATATGATTATAATAAATAAATTGAACTTACTGAGCAGCTAAGAAATAATGTAGAAAGGGATTATTTATTAAATACTAAAGACTAATTTTAATAATTGTTCAAGCTTTTACTCACTATTCTGCCCTATCCTAGTAGAGTATAACCTAGTACCTGTTGGAATTTAACATTGGTGGAGGCACTTAAGGGTGCCACCCTATCCTAGTTTATTAGTTAATAGA
Organism: Dryococelus australis; assembly: GCA_029891345.1. Classification (NCBI taxonomy): domain Eukaryota; kingdom Metazoa; phylum Arthropoda; class Insecta; order Phasmatodea; family Phasmatidae; genus Dryococelus; species Dryococelus australis. The sequence goes on along the minus strand of CM057003.1, from coordinate 68,471,930 downwards.
ATTGCTTGTTTTATTTTACCTTGCTTCATAGTTTGCTAATGCATGTGGATGATGTGTTGATAACTGACTACTAACATGTGCAGTGGTGTGTTACTAACCACATCAACATAACACGGCTTACATCACCGATGTATACATACTGTTGATGAGTGAATTCATAAGTTCAAGGGTACATCAGTTACTGAGATCCATGTTAAAAGACAATTTACTGCATAGAAGATACTTAAACAGCACTTTTATACAGGAGTTTTGTAAATCCTTTTATGAGCTCAGATATACACACACTATTTTCAAAATCTGCGAAAAAATTATTTCAAGCTTTAACATTAGACTTATCACAAGTAATGGAAGCTTTAGAGCAAAGACAGAGAATAGACACATCGACAAAATTCAATTCATTAATTTAAAAAGCAGATAACCTTATACAAACAGGTCCAGATTAAATTTAACAACTAGATATCCAATCTACATGGTTAACATGGGGGCTAATATAAATTATAATAGAGGAAGGTTTAATTGCCTCCCAAGGACATGATCAGATATACAAGGATATAGGCAGCAATAAAATAATATATCATGATAATGATATAGTATATCAGCCTAGCTACATCAACATAGGATCACTATTGGCATCCAAAATTATTTCAGGTACAGTTAACTTCCAACATACAAATATGGCCGACCCACAACCACAAAAAGTAGTAATTCAAAAGTCGGAAAAGATATAAACATACTCAGGAGAATTAGGTCAGAATATAGATGATTTTACTGATCACTATAATGCTGTATTTGATATAAACCTTTGGGACAAGGGAGAAAAGTGTAGGCATTTGCAATTTTATTTACAGGGAACTGCAAAAAGAACATTCTATAACATAGTACATAACAGAGCAGGACAACCAGTAACATGGGCATATACTAAGAAACAAAAATTAGGCGAGAGCTGCCAATCCCACGTGGGAGATCCTTCATACTAAAAGAGACAATATAATCTAAATTTACCAGAGGCAGAATTTATTACCATAATGTGTAAATCTGTGCTACACTTGGTCGCAGATAAAATAATAGGACTGCGAAATAACAGTGCAGAACAACTTTGCAGTAACCTTAAAAAAGTAGAGTTAGGACTGCATAGACACAATGAAGCCCTTGCCACATCATGTCCCAGTCATGAAACAGTGAAACTCAATACAGATTTAAGTAATTTAAAGGAGGAAATCTCAAAACTGACAATAAATAAAGGACAAAAACCAAGTGAGCAGACAACAGTAGCACCAAAACCATACAGGAACAGCTACACTACACACAGAAACACAAGTCAGTATAGAGGCAACTACCCTCAAAATGGGTATATTCAGTTCCTTTGGCGAAATGACAACAGGCGATGCCCAAATAACACCCAACCAATAATAATAGTTCAAAGAGAGCATAGTACAAGAGGTAATTCAGGGTATTATAGAAAACCACAGAATGTGAGATATCAAGAACCAGGCCAACATTATAGACACAGAGGGGGCCAGTACAGTAGGTATAAAGAAATCACCTCTTATATAGCCAGAAAGTCGTTATTCCAGGGTTCCGGGGGGGGGGGGAAATATTATTAGAAATAGTAAACAAGGAGGCTTTACATTTAAGACAAAAACTAGAGTACAAGGGGGCCACATGCATTACCCCCACAGAAAACACAAGAAACATATACAATAAACAAGAATTTTATAGTGATAAAGTAAAGGCAAATGAGGATATAAAACAGAGTCATGCCCAAATCACCAAAAAATTGCCTGGGCAGATCAAAGCTATTACTCAACCAGGCAAAGTGTAAATAATTTTAGTAGTTATGAGAAACAGAAAGAATATGGGGTAAAATCTGAAATTCATTTCAACAAATTACTGAGACAGAACACAAGCAGTTCAGCACAAAAAAATGCAGAGTTACAAAATATCTACCTTGTGAACCAGGAAACAGAGCACAGAAAAAGAGGCCAGGTACATCGAAATAGCCATAATGCAAACATGAACAAGCACGAGGAAAGCAAGCATTGCAAAATCATAAAGAAACAGAACAAACGGTTTAGAGGAGCAAGATATGAAGTGTAAATTACATGCGTATTTTACCTTTATGCAGGACATCATAATGACCATTGCAACTTGTTTCCAAATCAAAATTTCGAATTCCAAACAGACTTAAAAGGCAGGTTTAAAAGTTTTAAATAAAGTTCGGCTTACAACCTCGCAAAATCTTTATACACACAATCAGTGCACAGTGGTGCCACGAGGCAACACATAACAAGGAAACAACCGACAGTGATGACATCCCTGCTAGGCAGGTGGAATTGAGTTGGCATAGCCTCACTTGCATGAATCAACAAACAACAAAGTTATGTCAGCAATGATCTTGTCACTCATACATAAAAACCAACACATCAAAAGTATTAGTCAAGGTTCGTGGTCAACAATACTACAGCTTACTAGATACCAGATGCAGTAAAAGTTATATAGCACAAATACTTGTTACAAATCAGCAAATTAAACTAGTTACAGGAAATTTCACACTTGTTGGTGCCACAGAGGATATAGAACCAACAAGGTTCCATACCAATATTAAAATCAGCATTCTAGGACACACATTTACACATTTCTACATTTCTTAGCAATGCAAAATTTGAAAACATATACAATACTGGGCATAGACTTTATGAAGACTTATAATATTATACCATTTATTAATCATAATATAATATTTATAAATAGCTGAAATAAAATATTGACAGTGGTATTGCATACATCAGTTACAGAAATGCAACAAACAAGTAGTATAGAATACTGTATGAACAGGGCCGAGGCAATGGAATTGGGATTATACAAACAATTAAATCTAAAAAAATAAACAGTTAGAAAAACCCAAAGTGCCAAATTGAAAAAGTTATGGATCAATATCAAAATATGTGTACTGATTAGAATTAACAGAAACCAAAAATTATCAAATAAAACTAGAATTAAAGCAGATAACCCAATTCACACAAGGCTGTGTCATATTAGTCCGAAAATATGGGACTAATTAATTCAACATATAAAAGATATACAGTATAGTATGGCTGAAGAATCGAATTCAGATATGTGGTGCCAAGTTTAGTTATAGGTAAGAAACAGGGAGATATGAGATTCTTAACTGATTTTAAATTATTTAACCAATGTTTAGTTAAATTGCAATATCCACTTCCCTGGGCAGAAGAAATTTTGAATTGCTTACAAAACTCTAAATACATCACATCAATAGATTTATTTTCAGGGTTCTATCTCCTTCCAGTAAAAGAACAGGATAGGCATAAGTTAGCATTTGCTACATATGGAGTAGGTCTTTTCCAGTATATAAGAATGCTCATGGGTCTAGCAACCTATTCTCAATACTTCCAGCAATTTGTAGATATCTTAATCTGACCACTTAGTTGGCATGTAGCTATTGCTTATATCGATGACATATTCATCCTAGGCGATAATTTTAGAGAGAATATTTCAAACATAATGAATAATTTGGCAGACTTAGAGAATTCTATGTAAAAATCAAAGTTCAAAATGAGGAAAAATTTACGAGTCCTGACAAGGTGTAGAATGGATATGACCAACATATTCTAAGTCGTATATACAGTGGAAATTTTTTATAAGTCTGTACACATGGTGCAAAATAGTATAAGTCCTACACCAGTGGAAACATTTACAAGTCCTACACTAGTGGGGAAAAATATTCAGATTCCAATCAGGTGGTGTTACATTGACTAAAATCATAGGCATGCTCATGAGTGAGCAGTATGAATGGTGCATTATCCAGCATCTGTTCATTCTAGCTCGATAATTAGTCGGTCAATAGCTTGTAAACCAGCATCGGTCATTCACCATACAACAAAATGGCTGATACTCAATACTGGAATAAATGAATGTGATGAATTATCTGCATTTAGAAACTAAAATATTCATGCCTCATACAGTTTGTTGATGAATGTAATTTCTATACATATAAATGGGGGGCACAAACCGAAAGATTATGAAATATTGCGAAAATATTGCGAAAGATTGTGAAAGGGCTGCAAAATATTGCGAAGAGTTTGCAGAAGATTGCAAAAGATCGTGAAATATTGCAATATATTGATGGAGCGATGGAGCTATGGAGCTCTAGAGCTAGTCTGCCAATTTGAATATTTTGGGCTCTTTGTTTGTGAGTATGGGGTTGTGTGTGGGCCGGTAAGTCCTGTAATTCTGAGGCATGCTTGAGTTAAAGCATTCGGTATGGGTGATATTTGCACTGGTGGTTTTTTGATATATTCAGATAGTATAGTATGTTGGTATCCTAGGTTGTATGGCTTTCGACATCATATAGCTGAGGCAAGCTAATGTATTGGTGAAATGTATTATATCTGCTTTTTGGTACTCAGTACCATTGGGTTATCGATGTGGGTGTGAAGTAAGCTGGAGGTATGTTACCTGGTAGGTTTTGTTAGAGCAGCTATTAGAATGGAATATTTTGTAAGAGCAGCTATTAGTATGGTGATATAGTGATTTATAATAATTTTTGTTATGCTGGAGGGTTTTTACCTAGTATGTTATGGATGGTGTTGGTAGTATGAATGAGTAGTTGTTATGTTGCATTGTATGATTACAATGTGATATGCATGGCATGACTGAAGTATGTTAGGTTATGGTTGGTATAGTACGCAGTACGCCTTGTCAGCAGGATTACTTATATTCTGTTTTGTATGTCTGAGGTGTAGTGGTCAGCATTTTTATTGGTATGGATGGTTGGTATAATCAGGTGGTTTGTTTGATGGGTGGTATGATATTTGGCTAGTGTCTGATGGTAATGATGCCATGACAGACATGCTGGAGTTACGACTTTTGGTATATTTTTCTCAATTTCTGTGATGTTTATTTGTTTGGTTGTATTGAAAGGTAGGTAAGTAAGGGTAGGGTTTGATGTTATGGGCGGTGAGATGGGTGTGAGGTTAATGTGAAATGTTCTTAGATTTTTCAGATTTTTTTTTTTTGTTTTTTGATTTTTTTTGTATGGTTATAGAATTTTTTATAATTTTTTAGATTTTTTTTGTTTATATCTTTTGCGATTTTTTGAATTTTTTTTGGAATTTTGGAGTGAAAGGTCAAGGTCACCTGGGACCAATATGGTGGTTGGGTGACCAGAATGACAGAGCATGAAAATACAATATGGTATGATGACTTCAAGTATTAGGGATACCCCAGAAATCGACTGAAATTGGATTTCGGAGGTTGTGTTTGCACATCAGGGGCTTCTACCATTTCTGGGGAAAAATGCGAAATTTTTAGAGAAAACAGGTCATGTGTAGGGCTTTCAGGGTAAATCATGCGATTTTAAGGGAAAAAAGTGAAATTTTGGGAGAGAAATATATGGGAAAAACCAAGATGGTGGCCAGAGCCGGAGAGCCGGACCCAGGACCTTTGTCATGAAGGAACTATGTCCTACTGCTCCCCACTGATGCAGAGGATAAACTGCCTCTTGGCGCTGGCTTTGGCAACTCACATGCTGGACCATACGGTGGCAATGATACGATAAACTCAATTTCTACAACGACCGTTGGCGAGTTTACATCAGCATTGGGGTTAAACCGGCAGAAACGTTGCGTTTTGACGCAAGTTCGTGACCTCACTTTCACATCAAAGGTCTGTTTCGTAGCGAATGTCGTAGTCGGTTCAAGATAGGCTACCGAAGGAAGTTCGGGAAAGGCAAAATGTAGAAAAAAAAAATGCTTCGGACCAGTCACTTAACTCTCATATACATGGAAAAAATTTTCGGGCCATGTCATCGCCATAAGTGAACAAAGTTATGTTTTTATTTGCATGAAGTTTTAGACTAGTCGAGAAGGCCAGTAAGGTCAATCTTTTAGGTAACCTCGGAAAACACGCATACGTGAAACATTTTTTCTTCTTTCGATCAAAATTTTAAAGCTTGGTATAAACAAAACATTACATTGCAGAATTAGTTAAATTTCTAACATTCGTTTTCTTCTTTCATAGTGGCTCATGTAGATGACTGTTAGCAAATTATTTTCTTAAATCTTAAGTAATATTACACTACATAATCTTAACAATGAAAATGAGAATATCACCGCCTTATAAAATGACACATTAAAATTTTCTTTTAAGTCCCACGGTAAATTATATGCTTTTCGATGGCTATTATAGCCGACGATAAATCCCCAGCTCACATCATTTCTCGAAAAGTTTAGGAACAAAGGACGAATGACAATAGATGAAGGCTGTTCATGATAAAGTGAGCACTTTTGAAATCAACCTTATAAAAATATCACTGCCCAGTAAGGTTGGTTACAATGGATGGGAAGTAGTTCCACAACCTAACGTCGTATAAATAGTGTTAAGTAACCATTTCTGATCACTTAGATTATATCTTTTGGTTTATGTTTTGTTTTAATCTACAGAAGTGTAAAAATGAGCAGATTTGTTAAGTATTTGTTTTATTAATAATTTCACCGTTTCACTTGACTGACGCATGTATAAAGTGATAATAACCATGGCAATGTTAATTTTACATAAGGCGGAACAATACACAACTTGCATACAAATAGATCTTTAGCAGGGCTTTCAAAAGATATATCTAGAGTGGACGTCCAGTTTCTAACCACTCCAGCAGGTAAGAATCTGTAGTTAGTGGTATGAAAACCACGCAGCTCTAGTCCATTTTCGTGCGAGTGCATAAGGAAGTGGCAGCGTTGCCACTGTGACATCTACCTTCTCTCTCTCACTCATACTCCATCTCTGTCGCTCCCAGACCAAAGTTCACAACAGTATAATGTGTTCTGAATGTCTGATATCCAACGATAGACAAGATGGCTGCCACCCGAGTAATTACCTCAAGCCGTATATGTCGGTTTACGAAAATATTATGGGTACTGGAAAACGTATGTATGTACAAAATGAAACTCAATGTACGTGTAAATAATGGGAAACGTTGCAAATTATTCACATGGTCATAGTAAAACAATAAACACTACTTTATAAAATACGCTATAATGCTCTGTAAGCTTTGTGAGTAGCTCAGTGGGTGCCCTACCTCATAGCTCAGGGGTAGGGTGGCTAATTTGTAATCGGAGTGTCGTGGGTTCGCGCCCCTGTTGTTCCTCCGCAGCAGATTTACGGTTCGCTTGTCGCACCGGAAATTTTTCCAGCAAGTCGGTCTAACTTGAGCTCGTCAAAGTCACTTCAACACAGCAACAACGACGACAAAGAATCGGGTGGGTGCGCGGGTTTGCTCTTATATGGGCCTATTAAACTTTAGAGTTCAAATTTCAGTCGTGTAACAAAGTTTTTTATGTGATACATTATTGCTGTTTATAACTTATGTTTTTGTTAGAAAACGGTTATTTTCGGAATCTCTTTGTCTGAAAGCCTTAATACGAAAGTAACAGCACAGTGCAACCGACCAGCTGTGGTTGTTTGTTAATCAAATCGAGTGATTTCTAAAGTAGGTAATTTGAGCTATGTAGCATGAGTAATGTTAACAAGCACACATAAAAGCGTTAAGTTTAATATTGTAATATTTTTGCCTTCTTTTGGCCTTCTAACCGCAAAAGCATGTTAAATTACGGAGAGCACAAGAATTATTACTATGCTCATTAAAGCTACATATGTAAATAAAGGGGCGACCGGGGGGAGGGGGTTATATCGAGACATATCCCCCCCTCCCTTACATCAAATGAAAATAAAATATTCAATAATAAAATTTGAAAACAAAATGATTACTTTCGTTTTATTTTAACATAATAAATAAATGTGTGATCTTCCTTGAACATGAAGGATGTTTATTGCATTTTGTGGTTACATATATGTAGATATATTAGACTATTGACTATAAATAAATCCAACCATTAGTTTTTAATTTTGTAGCTTACATATTTATTCAAAAATAGAAATATAACCCCCCCTCCCCCCAAAGAGTAAATTCCAGACTACGCCACAGTTAAAAAAAAAATTGCTAATATTTTAATGATTGGCGTAAATGCCCGTCTTACATACATGTGAATACAGTACCTTGTTTTCCATACACAAGCTGTGCCATTACTCATATCATGTTCCATACATTATACTCGTACTTAGAAACCTAAATAAATCCAGTCTTTCGGGAAGGAAACAATCTTCGTTCTTTTAGATGCACCACTAAGCACCTACATATAAAATTTGGTTGCATTTGTACCCCTGTCCCTTGCGAGTTGTTTTGCCTGCCGTTTACAATTTTCTGTTAGCGCTTTAGATAACGTCTGTGTATGAACTGTTGCGTTCTTTCTCCTCTTCTGCTATAGACACTTGTATGAGTTCTGTTGTGGCCATGTGTTTAACAGAAGGTAGCAGAAATTGGGTATCGTGAATTGCCAGCTAAAGCGACTCACGCCTGTCGCAGAATTTAGACACTGGAAACTTCATAAAACCCTTTTTAAGTATCGGAAGACATACTGTTTTGAAAATATAATACACTACATACTGCTAGTATCTTAATAAAAAATTAAAATTAACACTGCTAAGGGGTACGAGAATGCAAGTAAAGAGGAGAAAATACCCTCGATGAACGAATCGAAACTAAATTTGCTGTATTAATGAACACTCCTCCTTATGAAGATGATCTTACATGTTATAAAATATATTTCATTCGTATAGTATAATAGTGCTAACAAAATGAGTAGTCGTTAACGTATAAAGTATTTATTCATTCTATAAAACATGGAGCACAGAGAATATAATTACTTTTAAAAAAGTAAATTATAATGTAGTAAAAATGCTACAAAGTCAACATACAAGGATGCCCTACTGTGACAATTAATTCAAATTTTTACATATTGTTAGAAAATTGTTATCATTATTAATTTATATAGGCTATTCACGGTAAAGTGAACACTTTTGAAGGCCCTCTCATTAGGAATAGTAGCCAATAAATGTATTTTATTTTTGTCTTGGACATTAACTTTCAAGTGCGGTGGAATATACACACGGTTTATTACTTACATGGCAGTATTTATTTTAAAAGACTATTAAAAGATAAAACAAGGCAGAAAGGAAAAAGTAACTAAGGCCTCAAAAGTGCTCACTTTACCGTGAAACGGCCTATATGCTAGGAGACGACAGACATTCCAGAATACATGAGATAAGTTACACACAGTGAAGATATTTACTAATAAACTCTGTTCTTCTTGGTAACACCTGTAAATTATGGACAGAGAAATTATTCGATTCGTCTGTGTTACAACACACCGGACTTTAATTTAGCGAAAGTTTCGAAGTCTGAATTAAAGCTAGGTTTACAATAGAAAATTTAAGCGTTAAATTATGCGTTAAGACGTGTGCAGAAGAAATGAAAGGTTCTTACCTCATGTATTGGTTTCCAATTGAACTTAACAGTTCGTGTGCGTTGTTGGGATTTCCTTAAGCGTTGAAAGAAAGAGTTTTATATTTTATATCTTAAGTGAAACTTGTGAGGCGACGACCACTCAGGACACAGCAGATGGTGTTGTTGGCGGGAAACGGTTATTTACAGTAATGCAAGTATAAACAATGTTAATACGTCGTGTGTGTGCACACGTAAACGATCATATATAACTAACTTTCCTGTGCTACTTGGTACGCATGGCATTTAGGATTTGAAATCGCTCTTGGCAAGGAAAGGAGAACAGCCCATAGACAAAAAGAAAGGAGAAATGACGGAACTTTTCTTAACAATGCTTTTTTTTTTTTAATGTAGTAATCCCAAGAAACGCTTAATCCAGTACCTATGTACAACGCTGATCATATTTTCGGAACAACTTGAGATATCTCGACTAAACAAAGACTAAATTGGTATATATATAAACTCGCCAACTTTCGATATAGAAATTTATTTTATCACATCACTGCCGCCATTTGGTTCGGCATGTGAGGTGCCGAAGTCAGCGCCAAGGGGGCAGTTTATCCTCTGCATCAGTGGGGAGTAGTAGGGCATAGTTTCTTCATGACAAAGGTCCTGGGTCCGGCTCTCCGGCTCTAGCCGCTATCTTGGTTTTCCCCATTTTTCCTATCATAATTTCCTTTTTTTCCCCTCATAATCACACGATTCAGCCAGAAAACCCTCAAAATTACGTGTTTTTCACTAAAAATTTCCCTTTTTTACCCTAGAAATTTCCCATATCCCCCTAAAATTGGTAGAAGCCCCTCATGTGCAAAAACAACTTCCGAAATCCAATTTCAGCCAATTTCTGGGGTTTCCCTAATACTTGTAGCGATCATACCATATTGTATTTTCACGTTCTGTCATTCTGGTCACCAGCCACCATCTTGGTTCCAAATGACCTTGATCTTCGACCTTTCTCTCCAAAAATCCGACAAACAAATCCAAAGAATCCCAAAAATATTTTAAAAACACAAAAATTAAAAATATCTAAAAGATTCTATAAATAATCAAAAAATTCAAAAAATTTAAAAATCTGAAAAAATTTAAGAACATTCCCACCACCCATAACATCAACCCCCTGCCCTTACTTACCTACCTTTCAATACAACCAAACAAAGAAACATCACAGAAATTGAGAAAAATATACCAAAAGTCGTAACTCCAGCATGTCTGTCATGGCATCATTACCAGCAGACACTAGCCAAATATCATACCACCCATCAAACAAACCACCTGATTATACCAACCATCCATACCAATAAAAATGCTGACCACTACACCTCAGACATACAAAACAGAATATAAGTAATCCTGCTGACAAGGCGTACTGCGTACTATACCAACCATAACCTAACATACTTCAGTCATGCCATGCATATCACATTGTAATCATACAATGCAACATAACAACTACTCATTCATACTACCCACACCAACCATAACATACTAGGTAACAACCCTCCAGCATAACAAAAATTATTATAAATCACTATATCAACCATACTAATAGCTGCTCTTACAAAATCATCCATACTAATAACGGCCAGCGTTGCCTGCAATGAAATCAACAAGCAAAACAAAATGCTGCCCGTATAGACTCTCTATATAGCTATTTATCTCGTCTTCAGAAAAAGGGGGGGGGGGGGGTCACAGTGAAGAACAGTGTGGTGTTTTTAACTTTCCTTATGGCGGTCCGTTGCATTGACTAAAGATGTGGTACACCGCTTGTTCGTCTTCTGCGCCTGTGCCCAACATTGACCTACCCCAAAGAAACACAACTGTCAAAGTCACGTGGTCAACATTGATGAACGTGTTTGTTTATGTCTTAGTTTTAAAATGACAAGCACTATTATATTAATAAAACACGTTCTCCAGTTTTAATTTAATAAAAACGCGTTACAAACTGGTTAGAGGAAGTATAGAAAAACTTTTCAAAAGCACTTGTTTACTAAACAGTTGTTTGGGACATGGAGATTGTTTGTGCGCAGTCAACGAGAACGGTCTACCTCATCTTTAGTCTGTGGTCCGTTGCATATGCTGTGGCCACGCCGATGTTTTTGAGTTAAATCCGGTCGGACGGACAGACACGAAAAAAATTTAACATTGTATATGCCTTAGTAATCAATTACACTAGGTGTATGAAAAAATAATTAAAAGTGAAAAATTCGAAAATCACTGACAGACACTTCTATTTTGTTTAGTTGTACTGATAAGCTTCTGTGATAGGAAATTCCGACTTTGAAGTATGATGTGCTTAAATATGGCTGTGATAAACAATGTTAGGTTAAGAACAAAGGTAAAAATAACATTCTTGCCGCCTGTCGCTATGGGCTAGAATTAAGAATTAAAACATTATTGAAAATTGCAAATACAAAAGACGTGTTTCCGTATGACAGATAACGGCTTACTGAATATCTTAATGAATATATTTTTTTTAACTTAGCTTAACTATTATCGATTGACGCCGAGTCATTGCACTCAACCGATGTTTAGTGTATAGAAATAGTTATATTATGTAATGTAGTCTGAAGTAGAATATTACTACTCTCTTTGTTATGTCTAGTTTGCAGGCGTTCGTTAGTGTTATCATTACTGATAATAACTTCAGTGTTAATTTTTTTCGTACTGTTATGAGTTAGAGGTTTTATTGTAGAATATAAAATGGAGTGCTATGTTACACTCGTGTAACTGTAGGCACATATAGCTGCCAGATTTTCAGGCAATATCCACTAATCACTTTATTATTGTAAACATGGATTTTACAGAGACGAAAATTCTATAATCACTTTAAATAAAACTTCTATTAGAGTTGAGCCTTATGCGTGATCAGCAATGCTCTATTCCCGCAGTATGCATAAGGTTTTCTGCTCAATGATATGCTCACGATTACAGCGTTCGCATTCGTCTAAGTACGTAAATGCTGCACATGTCTCGGGAAATTACATACGCAGGTACACGGGGAAATGAATTTTGTGTACGCCTCGCGCCCTTACAGCCCATAGGCTACTATTTTGATAAATTATTTATATCTCATAATTGTTATTCCTAGCATTAATGATTCTAAAGAGTGGCATGGAGGCATTAACTTTCGGAAAAGGCCACTGAAAAAAGTTCTTAAAAATTCTAGGATTAATTTTTGTTCATTCCATTATTAGTGTTACAATAACATCTATCTCTAGTTTTATAAGGTTTAATAATACATTATAGATAATTGTGCTTAATGCGTCAAATACTTATTCACTCCTTTCTTGAAATAATGTATGTTGTTGATTAATAGCAACACTTTCATTACCATGCACTTTCAGCTACAGCTCCTAATTGGTTGATAATTTTAAATGTATGCGCCTACCTTCCAGCAAAGATTCAGTATTTGTTTTCCGTAAAAATGCTTGTTCAGAATCTTATCAGCTGGCTAGTTGTTGTAACGGATGCACATAAGTACGCCTGTCGGAATATATCAAGTATACTTATATAGGCCTACAGAAGTGCATTCCTAGGATCAGACACAGCGTTAATGACACTTGAATTGACAAATTTAACGTACTGATTATTTGTGAGAATATCCACCTTTGTAATAGATCACAGCCCCAAACCGTAAACACTGAGTGATATTGTAGACCTTCGTCCATCTAACATATTTCTGGACTAGTGAACAATCATTTCCTGTCAATTTTCTTTCTTATAAGTACGGCATAAAAACGCTACTATGATGTATGACATCATTTATGATTAATATCAAATTTGTAATCGTAAGTGCTAACAGTACTCGTGTTTTCTCATGAACACCTAAACTACACATAGTAAAATAATACATTAGAATTAAAACAATGACCATTGCATATATTTGATAATTCATTTTTGCACAGGTAAATAAAACCAAATAGTAGTTTATACCGCTGCAAATTTCAGCAAATACATAACTCTACGACAGAAACGAAACACATGCTATGGTCGCCTCAAGTAAATCACGAGTTGGGTATTCACAGTTTCAAAGAAAGCTGATAATTCTCATGAGACCGGCTCGTCTTTAGCAGAACGTGAACGAACACGTGGCTGAGCCGAGGCCAGGGTGATGACCTACTTGTGCTGGGTGCGGAACTGGCAACACCGCGCGGGTGGCGAAGTATTTTGACTGCTGCGTCGTCTGCTGCCTGCTAACTCCCAGTCGAGAACACTAGCGCTCCTCTGCGCCATCCCAAGAACTAACATAAAAAACCGGTCAGACAATTTTATTATCCCATGGCCGCTCTAGTGTAATCGTTACTCAATGAGTGTACGAATAAGCATGCCTTGTAAGAATTGTTGAGTAAAGCAATAGAATCAAGCTCTTTCAGGATTGATTATCACATGTGTTATAAATTCCCAGTTGTTATGCCACACACAATCCTTCAGTAAATGTGACAATGTTTACATGAAATTATATGACCTCGAGAAAGTTATAATTACGGGATATATTATTTCAAACGTTTTCCAATTCTACTGTCTAATACATTATTTTCCCATATGACTGTATGCACATTTACAAACAACATACAGCATAAGCATTGTAAACAGTAAGGCCTATGTGAGGCTATTCCCAAAACATAACTTTTGGCAGCTTACGAAATTGAACGTAGGCTATCTTTCTTCCTAAGTCACTAACCATTCCCATTATATGCCATTAAGATTCCATTTGGCTGAAGTCTGCCCATCTCCGAATGCTTTCTCGGCTGATACGCAACACGCCACAGTGCATGTTGCTATGAAAATTAATCCTGTCACCAAAATAGGTGCACCACATTGTCGTAAAAATCTAATCATCTACAAATCCAAAACACAGAAAAAATTTGTTTCAGTCAATATATATATATATATATATACTATCGTTAAAAATAAAATAATAACACATTTAACGCAGTATTAACACAACTGTTAGTTAAAATGACAAATAACACGTTATTACCATTCTGTACAACACAAACCAATTTTGAATTTACATTTTACCCACCGCCTAATCTAAAGAAGTACATAGTCTTGTCGTACTGCCACACTATGCGACCATTAGTTCTTCCCGAAGGCAAGTCGGAAGGTCAACTTTCAAAATCGTAAAAATTTCTTCCGAGCTGTGGTCAGCTGCTGTGCATGCCAAACCTGCGCTGACAGTTATCACACCTTATATAAATTAACAGTTTTTTTAATAATTTTTTATTTTATTTTAGGTAGATAGTGACTTCCACAAATGTAATTACCACGGAATCTTCAAGATAAGTGTGTATGTCAAGTCCTGGCGTACTTTGGTGTGACGCTCGTAATTCAGTGCTCTTGTGGTAACAAGTCACTTGTTCTGTTCGAAATGTTCTGTATTCAACGTAAGCTGTATTAGTTTTCACTACCGATGCTCAAAATAAAGATAGGTTTTAGAGTCCAGAAAGAGCTACAGGTGTGGTTATTACCATTCCGTCCTTCCACTGAAATATCAACCGTGCTGTTGTTTTTAATTGGTTTGGATTTCTCGAGCTCATCATGACAAGTATCGTATTCTAGTTTTAGTAAACTAAACCCGAAAACTTCTAGGCTTCGAAACTCTTGATACCTTTTAATCTTACATAACCGAAGGTCTGCTCTGAATAAGTAATTCGATGCCATGTAAGGCACAAATAAATTCCAGCGCTCGGATGGCTGCAGAGGGAAATAACCTCGAACAGCTTAATACCCTACCTTCAGTGAAAAAATAAAATTAATTTTTTATTGCTAATGATACCCGTTTCCCTTCGATATACGAAAGACGTCGACCGAAAAGATATTTTCTTTGTCCCTTTTCGAACCTGAAGTTTTAGTCTGGAAATATCTTAGGCCTGAAAAGTAAACAATTTTAATGAAAATGGTCGTGGTCTTTGTCCTAAGTATGCCGATAAATGGTGCAGAGAAAATAACTTTGCCATATCCGCGGGGACGTAAGTGAGGCTAATAACGTTTTAAGAGGCACGCGTATGTTATGTTGACGATGCTATTTTTCCCGTTCCCTCTAATTTGAGAGTGTTTTGATGGCGGCACGGACGGCGAGGGGCCGTGTGTTCATCAACAGCCCCGAGCCCCGGGACTAGCCGCCGCAGCGGGATAATTATTTTGGCTGACGGCCAGGAAGGGACTAGTTTAATTAACTGCCCAGTTCTGCTACCGCACAAGCTGTCTTATATAGCTCGGCGAGTAGCTGCGACCGGACTCTGAAATTTCGTATGCGGAGAGCACGGCGGGCTGTTATTGGAGCTGTTAATAAAAGTGTTGAAGTCCATTTTACAGCCATTTGATATAGCGCGCACGCGCGGGTGTGTTCGCGTGTGCGCGCGCGTGCTTAAGAACCCGCGCTCGCGCCGACCCTCGTCTTTTCCGCAGGAGTTACAAACTGTCCGTGTAGCGGCAATGATTACGATGATAAGTGCTGTGGCGTTCCACAAGGCGGCGCGAGTCTCTAAAGTTCGTCTTTTCGCACCTCAGTCTCCGCTCAGGTCCCCACCTCCGTTAAGTGTTGTTTATGAGCGACACATTAATTTACGTTTTTTTTTCTTCTTCCAAAGTATGAATATTTTTGGCACAATGTTAACGCCGTTGCCACTTGGCGGTCTTGTTTCCTGTCAGCAAGGCGCTTCGCGCCCGACCAGCCCCGACCTTACAATGTGTTACGTCGCCACGATAGCTCCAGATGTTACAAACATCGGCGTGCCCACGGGGTATGCGACGGACCACAGACTAAAGGTGAGGTAGCCCGATCTCGCTGGCTGCGCACAAACAAGCTCCATGTCCCAGCATTGAACTGCTTTTCTGCCAATACAGCTTGCGAAATTGGCGTGGATTGGGTTTGAGGTTAGAACAACTGTATAGTAAACAAGGGCTTTTGAAATGTTTTTTCTATACTTCCTCTAACCAGTTTGTGATGCGTTTTTATTCAATTCGAACTGATAAAAGTGTTTTATTAATATATAAGTGCTTGTCATTTTAAAACTAAGACATAAACAAACACGTTCATCAATGATGACCACGTGACTTTGAAAGTTGTGTTCCTTTGGGGTAGGTCAGTGTTGGGTACATGCGCAGAGGACCGACAAGCGATCTACCTCATCTCTAGTCTATGCAACGGACCGCCATCAGGAAAGTTAAAAACACCACACTGTTCTTCACTGTGACCTACCCCCCCCCCCCACCCGCCCACTGAAGACGAGATAAATAGCTATATAGAGAGTTTGTACGGGCAGCATTTTGTTTTATTTGTTGGTTTGATTGTAGGCAGCGCTGGCGCGGTAACAAAGGCCGCCCGTCTTAATCCACAGCGATCTGGGTTCGATCCCCGCCAGATTCTTTCCCGGATGTCCGCTGCCTCGCCCTGGGTACACTCCCCACACGATATTTGTTTTATTTTATTTTAGGTGCCAGAGGAAGATGGGCTCCAAGATGAAGGTGTTGTCTCCTGGGTACTTAAGAATACAACAACATGTTACAACACTGGCTGACTCTGGCAACGTGTGTGGTTGCAGCAGTAGTGTACGCGATTAGAACGGAAAGAGAGAATGGGCCCTAACTATCGCTGAAACCGCGTCCAAAATTTTTAAATTTACTTCTTTGCGATTTGAGATCTGCTGTCTTCCATTTCAACACATTTGATAAATGCTACTCACGATAAAGTGAGCACTTTTGAAATTAACCTTAGAAAAAAGTCACTGTTCCTACCTGCATATATTTTAGCAGGCGCAATGAATGACATGTGACCAGTAGGTAAAGTTGGTAACGATGGAGGGGAAAGTAGTTCCATATATTAACGTCGAACAAAAAGTGTTAGGTAACCATTTGTGATAACTTAAATTATTTATCTCACTTTCTGTATTTTTTTATTCATCGAAGTGTAGAAATGGGCTGATTTGTAAAATATTGGCTTTCTAATAATTTCACAGTTTCTCTTGACCGACGCATGAATAAAGTGATGTGGCCCAAGGCAATGTTGATTTTACATAAGACGGAAGAACACACAACGTGTATACAAGTAGATCTTAAGCAGGGCTTCCAAAAGTGTTCATTTTACCATGAACAGCCTATAGAAACTTGTTTTGCTCCCGCAGCGGCACCGATTGTGTCTGTTTGGGTCATAAAGCGTATTATCATAAGTTCGTAAATGGGCAATTTTATATTTCTCTAATGGGTGATTTGATTTTTCCTTTACCTTAACTGGGTTTTATGCGAGTATGCATGTGCTACATATTTATATTTCCGTATCGACGCGATATTCCGAAGTGAAAAATGCTTAGTATTTTAAGTTGCATTAATCTCGAACCTTCAGAGGAAACGTCTATGTCTACACACCAAGAATTGTTAACAGGATAAAGCGATTTCTTCGTCACATGCCGTTTCTCTGAAGGGGAAGGAATACTGTATTTGCAGAACCTTATGTGTTTATTTAAGTTATCACGTCGAGTGAACTGCCTAGGACAGTTTTTTCAGCTAAAAATCACACGAGATTGGTTCTTCAAACAGCCACTCTTCTCATGTCACCGTGCATAGCAACTGTTACTGAAGATCTTGGCGCAGTAACAGCATCGTTTTCATTGCCATTGTTGGATAATCGTTTTGAAGGTATGCATGTAATCGTACATGACATACACTATTTCACATCGTCAGTGGCTTGCATCGTCTTCAAGCATACATGAATTCGTACACTTTACTCCTGTCGACTGACTCATGCAGACTGACTCCTACAAACTGGCTCCTGCCGACTGACTCCCGCCGACTGACTCCCGCCGACTGACACCTGCCGACTAACTCCTGCAAAGTGCCTCCTGCAGACTGACTTCTACAAACTGACTCCCACCGACTGACACCTGCCGACTAACTCTTGCAGAGTGCCTCCTGCAGACTGACTTCTACAAACTGACTCCCGCCGACTGACACCTGCCGACTAACTCCTGCAGAGTGCCTCCTGCAGACTGGCTCCTACAAACAGACTTCCGCCGACTGACTCCTGCAGAGTGTCTCTTGTAGATTGACTCCTGCTGACTGACTCCTGCCGACTGACTCCAGCCGACTGACTCCTGCCGACTAACTCCTGCAAAGTGGCTCCTGTAGACTGAGTCCTGCCGATTGACTCCTGCAGATTGGCTCCTGCCTACTGACTCCATCCGACTGACTCCTGCAAACTGACTCCTGCCAAGATGTTACTGATTTGCTGGTTTAAAAATAACTTACGTGTGAGACATAAATAAATAAATAAATAAATATATATATATATATACACACACACATATAATTCATCGCGTGCATTAGAATTGTCGGGTATCAGTCATTTTTCATATGACGAATGGCCGATGCTGTTTTACAAGCTATTGCCCGACGAAACTTCGAGCTAAACGAACAGACGCTGGATAACTGACTATCGATACCGCTCACTAGCGAGCATGCCCATGATAGTCAATGTAGCACAATCTGATCGGGACTGGAACCGGCGTTACACACTCGCCAATATCTTCTATGCCCAGAAAAGTAACCCCTTTGCGATGCATTTCGCAAAACTTTTCAAGAACGATTCATCCACTGTACGAACTTACTCTCACGAATCGCTTCATGAAACACATAGTGAATTATCCATTTCATTAGAGGAAAATTTCAGGTACTGCTTTTTTTAAGGAGCCCGTCTTATTCTCCCATGAGGCCTTCTGCCATATAGTTAAAATAAAAGAAAATATGAAAGCACTATAAGAAAAATCGTATACTTGTTCGTCCCAGAAGAAAACACGGAGGTACTCGCATAACAATATATTATTTTAATATGATTATATATATATATATATATATATATATATATATATATATATATATATATATATATATATATATAGGATGAGTCCTTTAGAAGAGGCCCTGTGGGAAATGTGTGTAACGTAGCTAGGGAATGAGGAAATACAGTCCCACGGGGTCTCTTTTAAAGGACTCATCCTCTATATGCATATATATATATATTAAATTTATTCTGTACATAATTATGTATATTGATATCTTATGTTTATTTATATATATGTTAGTACATATGCGATAGTAACTAAAATGTTGAGTATTCTCGCATCGGTACGAAAAGCAACACATTTATCGTATTTCGTTCTTTCGATGACGTTACAACTTTCGAGTTATAGTTATTTGGATGTTATTTCCATAGGAACATAATTTTCCACTGCATGATCAAAATATTGCAAGTTAAAAAGGCCCTCTCTCTCTCTCTCTCTCTCTCTCTCTCTCTCTCTCTCTCTCTCTCTCTCTCTCTCTCTCTCTCTCTCTCTCTCTCTAGAGGAACCACAAAACAATCACGTCTCACGAAAGACGATAAACCCGAGTTCCCCCCCCCCCTTCTCCACGCCCCTTACCACCCTCAGAACCCTAACTAGTAGGTATATAAAGTGGGCATAGCAAAATTTAAATACGCGGGAATGGCAAACAGCTATGTAGTAGCCTAAATACTGAACTGAAGTTGCCAGTCTTTCAATATCTGCCATTGGATTCGTAGAGCTTGACTACTAAGATCGTTTTCTTCACCGACGGAACAGCTGTGGCGGAGGGATGACTTGTGGTCGAGCTTCATTTCGAGAACTGTCCAAATTTACTGAAGTTATATGAAACAGAGAATAATAGCGACAAAGCTGTCTGCTGTGGTTCTGTTTTAGATTGTATCTCTACAACCATACATGTAGATCCTAGGACAGACCAGCCTGTTCTTGCTGCAGAACATATCGTTCCTTCAACAGAATAACTTTAGCAATGTTTCTCTTCTCCCCGCGGCAAACTGACCTGTAGTAAAATAACGGCGGAACATTGTGGTTGCGAAGTTTGGTCGCTTCTACCCTGAACCCTGGTTACACAACTGATCTGTTGTCACGTCGCTGCCTGCTGTGTTTCCTTCAGTGCAGGAGGTGACTCGCCCTGACCTTTCAATAGACGTCATGAATGTAAGCTACTGGTCAAGCAGCAATTCTGATGGATATACAACAACTAGAAACTTAACTGCTAGCACAATATATCTATTCGAAATAAAATGATCTCTTCAAAATGATTATTAGCTTAAAACATCTAGATCAACTGTAGAGCAGTATAGGTCTAAAATTTCAGTAGTAGAAATGTTTTTGACGTGCATACGTCTTTAAATTTGCAACCGTAGCGGGAGGTAATCTAGAAAATCCGATAATAAAATCGGGGGATACAGTTGATAATTTTCCTATCGATAAAGGAAGGTCAATTGTTTATGGTTTTGAAGCCTCGACCTGAACGCAATAGCACATCTATCGGTTGATATGGAGAGTCATTTGAGGGCCAAATCCTCTCGGCCAATATTAACAACGCTAATGAAATAATGGAAACAAATTCGCCAACTGTGCACCAGATCCTAGAGGAGAGCCTGCCCCATAGAGTTACTGCTGTAATAACAGCAAATGAAGGTCCAAAATTCTATTAGTTATATAACCGGTGCCTTTGGAACCAAAGTAATGGATGCCCGGTGGATCTAATCCACACGGTGTACTTGTTTCACGGCTTATTCTCTGCAAATGACAGCTAGCTACACTTTTGGTTCGAATAAATTCAGAATAAACAGTATTGAGACCGTATTCTTGCAGCATCGCAACATAATAAGAATAATGTATTTGTCTGTTTTAATTTTTCGAAACATTATAACGTAGACCTCTACTTATACTTATTTAAAACTCAGAACGCTTATCATGCATATAAACATTTCTTTTCGATTTAAAGTACACTAATTGTAACAGGTGATTACAAATTTGCATTTTAAAATTATTATGTAAGACCGCTACTAAAAAAAGAAAAGACTTTTAGGGATCGCCACTTTGTTGTAGTATATCGTTTGTAGAAGAGTAATTAAACTTGGAAACCTAAATTGTGTGTATAAATTTTCGCAAATGGTAGATAGAAGTACTTTCAAAGCAGTATTCCTAAAAGTTTTTTTTTTTTTTTTCGAAGAACTTATGTCATACATAGGTCAAATCATAGCTAAAATTTATTTGCATTCCAGAACGATCTAATGCAAACCAATTCTTCAATTAAACAATGGCTGATCCCTTAATTAAGAGGGAAAATATTTTGTAGCTTCATCTGGGATCCAAACCGATGCATTAACGAAACGCATAAAGAACGGTTTTTTTTTTTTAATTTCAAAACTTGGCTGACGATTTCCAGTTTCAACGTGACCCGCGAAAATCGTCAGTTAACTCGATATACATATTTATGAAATATATCAGCGTAGATTTATAACCATACGTGTTTTAAGGGACCCCATATTAAAATTTATATTTATTTGCATTTACAAGTTGTGCCAGCATCTTCTTCGATAACTAAGCTGAAGCATGAGACCACTAAACAGTATTTTATGTGTTCATTCCCCGATCATTGCGATTTTTAAAATGATGTTATTCCATTTTCCCTAGTGTCTTTAGCTCAAACTTGGTGGGGCAGCTAAATATCATGTGTATATAGGTATGCATGTGTACATGTTTATGTATAGGCGTGTGTATATATATATATATATATTTATTTGAATACATATATTTATATATTTATATTTATTTATTTATTTGAATATATATATATATATATATATATATATTCAAATAAATACGCGTACACCACTTCTTTTATTTTGTCTCCTGTTTTCACAGTGTAAAGCAAAAATAAAAAATACAAACTTAAAAAGCAGGAATTCAGAAATATTATCCACGGATATGAAGACAATTATTTTTTAAATAAAAGTATAAGTATATTTAATGTATGACAATGTGACAATGCCGTGACAATAATTAATTAGTCCACAATGAATAACTAATTGGCACAGTGCACATGTGCTCATAAGTTTAACCTAAGCCTACATGTTCTCACATTACACAAGAGAGAACTATTTCCGGTTATTTCTAGTATTCAACAACTGCGGAGATTATAGATTACTTTATTAATGAAACGTGCGCATATATTATCGATACCGCTGTTGTAAATAAATACTGCGCAGTGTAACCTTTAGTTTGTTTATAGCCTCGCACGAGGCGGCGGATGAGAAACTGTGGTTCACTGCGACTTATCTGATAGCATTTCAGAACGTAAAGAAAATACGTTAATTAATGCACTGACATGACAAAAGCCATGGGATACCCGTCTAATAACGTGTAGGGCCCCCTCTAGCCCGAATAAGTCCCGTAACTCGACATGGCATGGACTCCACAAGTGGACGGAAGACCTCTGGAGAGTTGTTAAGCCATACTGTCTGAATGGCTGCCCAAAGTACCCTGGTATTTCTAGGTGCAGGATCTTGGGTGCGAAATGCTCTTTCCACCACGTCCTATAAATGCTCGATTGGGTTCATGTCGGGGGAACGTTAAGTCCACTCAATTCGCTGGAACTCTCCAGAATGCTTTTCGAACCAGTCCTGGACATCCGCGGCCCGATGAGACGGTGCATTATCCTGTTGGAACATCCCATCGTTGTCAGGAAAACTGAAGTCCATGAGCGGCTGCAAACAGTCACCAAGGAGAGTTTTGTAGTGGTTACCATTGAGTTCTTTGGGTACATAGACAAGTGGACCCTACCCATGCCATGTGAATAGTCCCCACACCATTACAGAACCACCCCCAGTCTGCACGGTACTTTGTTGACAACTGGGATACATGGCCTCATTGGGTTTGCGCCATACCCGAACTCTGCCATCAGCCCGAAATAACCTGTATCGTGACTCATCGGATCAGGCCACATGTTTCCAGTCCTCTAGAGTCTAATTAGCAACCTCCCGAGTTCAAGTGAGGTGTTGTGCCTGATATCGTACTGTTAACAGGGGCCTTTGGTGGGTCTTCTGCTTCCATATCTCATGGAAACTAATGCACGTTGCACATATCTAGACACACGCCTGACACCTGCTGCATTGAATGTGGCTGTGATCTGAGCAAGTGTTCCTGCTCTGTTAGCACGGACAGTTCTACACAACCTCCGACGGTCACGAACATCAAGTAGTTAACTTTTGACGGCAAACTGCATTGTCCACGGTGGAACGTAATGCATTGATTCTGATATTCAGTGCACACACGTGACATCGTAGACACAGGAATATTGAAAATCTCCACAACTTCTGACACTGAACGTCCCATCCTTTAGGCACCCACAATCATGCCCCGTTCGAACTCTGATAACAGACGTCGCCTTGCCATGAGCATGTAAACAACAGTCAATCCGAATGACACAACCACTTGTTCACAACTGAGACCAGTTAAGACAGTGCAACGTCAGCGGTGGCACCACGAGTCATTCAGTTCCATAGTGCTATCCCATGAGTTTTGTTATGTCAATGTACGTTCGTATTGGCTCTTGCCACCGACCTCCCGTGGCGCAGTCCGTTGGTGCGCCACCGGTCTGCGGTGCGGGGGGTTCTGGGTTCGAATCATAGGTGACGCATGGATGTTAGTTTGAGTTGGGTAATAAGTTACTCTATATGCCCCCCTCCCCAATAAGCCTTAAGGCATAACGCCGGAGGACGTTAAAAGCCCTTTCCAATACAATTAAATCAGCACTTTCCTTCTTGTCTCCTGAGAAGGCGTCCAGAGCCAAACTGATTGTTCTGGGATATCGGCCTTATTGATGGAATTAAAAATGTTAAAATCTGTGTAGAGATATTTTTGTTAAAAATGGAAACTCGTTGATACTGAAGTACACTACATTTTCTCCGCCTTAGCTAGAAAGTAAGATAAAAGCAGTGAGAAGATAGTTTTCTTTTTGAGCAACCAATACCACGTGTAAAGGGTTTCTTCAGTATACTTTAAACTGTCGACAGGGTAACATATCATGCGTTATAAATATATAAAGGTGCCAAATACACTCATGTGCTAAAATTAAGAATTACAGTGCACTGGAATGCAAAAACGTACTGCGCTGTTTTTGCCGTCATCAAGGGGCGTGAGAGAAGGGTGGTGGAGAGATCTGGGCGGCTGTTAACCTCGAGGTCTTGAGCGCCGATGAGTGTGAAGTGAGGTGAGTATGGAGCCGCGCCGGAATGCAGAGGCGGGGGAAACGGGAGAGCCCCGATAAAACTTTGTCGACCAGCTGCATCGTCCGGCACGATTCCAACGTGCAAAATTCCGGGAGCGCTACACCGCCGGAAATGTAACCCGGTTCGCTTAAGCGGGAGGCGTGTAGTCTGACCACTCCACCACCGCGGTCCCAGTATCAAGGACATACGAAAAGAGGAAGAATAAGGGTCTGTACCCCATCCCAAAAAAAGTCAATATATGAATAAAAATGAAAAACATTCGAAAAATAAAAATTTGAAGTAAGCAATTGTAATATATTTCTGTCTAGTATACTTGAAATAAATCTTCATTGTCTCATTGGGAAATGTGTTTTCTTATCGTGCAAAGCACTCACCTCAGAAATCGAGGTACAGCCTATCTCAAAATAAAATCCTTTGCATGAAACTGACCGGCATTAAAACAGTACTGTGTTAAATTCTTACACTGGCCTCTATACCCCTCTGTGAGCACTTTTGAAATCAACCTTAGGAAAATCTCACTAGTCCTGCCTGCATATATTTTAACGGGAGAACTGAGTGAGATGCGGCCAGTAAAGTTGGTAACGAAGAATGGAAAATAGTACCATATCTTAACGTCGAAAAAAAGTGTCACGTAACCATTTTGTAATAACTTAAGTGTTTCATTTCTTTTTTTTTCCCCTTTAATTTTAATGCATCGCAGAGTAAAAATGAGCTGAATTTGTAATAATTTCAGAGTTTCACTTTACCAACGCAAGAATAAAGTGACGAGGCCCATGGTAATGTTAATTTTACATTCGGCGGAAGAAGAAACTATGTGCATGCAAGTAGATCTTAAGCAGGGCTTTCAAGAGTGCTCATTTTACCGTGAACATCATATAGAGGCGGGTAGTGTGCTTCTTTGTAATGTTCGGAACAGAATGGAGCAGGTAATATGTGTGTTCTTGACGTGCTGTTGGTATACATTCGACCGCAATGTATAAATAACCCATGTTGACGATGCTACGCGAGAAATAATTATCGGGTGACTGGAGGCAGGCTAGATGATGGCGTCCCAGGCCTTATACCTACCACAAAGTCATTTCCAGGGTCTAGTGCAGGTTCCAACAGAATGGAAATGTCAGTCAGTCCTTCTGCAGTGGACGTTCAAGAAGTGAAATGCCACGAGAAGGTCGTTATTTGAGCACAAATGCCAGACGACGCAGCTGAAGCGCAACAGACAACATTGTTACGCACATGCGAGCTTCCAAAAGTATTCCAATTATTCAGCTTATATATGCCTGCATCAAGTGGAACATAATAAGCAGCGAGATGCGTCCCATTGATTGTCCGCTGCCCGAACATTTGTCCGCTTAACTTTGTGCAGAGGACATCGAGCTTGGACCAAGAAACAATGATAGTTTGGCCTGTTTTATAACAAGTCCAGGTTTAGGCCTTGTTACAATTCTCGAAGTGTTTACATATGGTGAGTACAGGAGAGTAGATATAGTCCAGATTAAGAGTGGGATGGACCCACACGTCCAAGGTCAAGAAGCGGATTAGCGATACGGACGATACTAGCACGCACGCCTAGTGCCTCATCGCTCTTACGCGCAAGGCATGCAGTGTTTCCTTCCATTATGCTGTACTATGTAAATTGGATCTGTATCAGTGGGACTTTATTACACGCATGAAAGCCCACCGATTAAACTACGCCCGTATCTTTGTACTTTTCTCTTGCCGCTTAAGGAAACTGCATAGGCCAACTTTAAAAATGCGGTATTTGACCATTTTCACGAATTCCTTTCTCCAAGAATACGCTTAATGTGATAAAAGTAAAACAAGTAGGGCCATAGATAATTTTTTTTCATCTTTTCTGACAAAGGTCGTATTTGCAGAACATATATTTACCGAGATACACGTGTCCGCGCAAACAGCTATTTCACAAAAACTCGCGGGGCCATCCCCCTCTTAACATAATTAAAAATAATTATTATGGAGGTGGCTGTATCTACATTTGAAGTGGCATTATTTTTGGGCATGTAGTCCCCTCCCCTTGTGTGTTGTATCGGGGCTCTGTAACCACGATATGCACGGGTGGGTTTCTTTGAACGGTTAGTAACGATTTTCATGGCTGCAAGCAGTGCAATATTTATCTGGACGACAGCGGCCATCCACTCCGAGTTGCCCACGTGGATGATTGCTTGAAAACCATGGACGTTACTCACTGAATTGATCTCAACCATATTGAGCATGCTTGGGAGGCATTCGGACATCGTATTGCGGAGTTTCCAGTGCCTCCAAAATCCGCACAGGATTTCTTGGCGTGTGTTCTGCAGGAATGGGACCTCATAACCCAAGAATGGTTATACTTACTTTCTTGTATTGTTCTGAGAATGGGAGCCCGTTGTACTTCATTCACGACTGTCTGTGGAGATAATACGTCGTATCGTCTCTTTCCACTTTCCCCCTCGTCGGAGGTGTGGTTCGTGTCGGATGTCATGTGGTTAAATATTACCAGACAGTCTTGTTTAGTGCAGGTTGGCTGTAGCAAAATTCTTCGAATGTGCTATTATATTGAACTTATTTCAGAGGAAAAGCAATAACATCTTGGGACATGGCATTGAAATCTATTGCTATTTGCTCCTTATTTAGGTAGAACAGATCAAGCATGTCTTATGTATACGGCTTTTAAAAATATCGTGCACTAAGTTACTAATTATTGATGCCTATGGAGTATTCTGTCAAGACATCAAACACTGTAAGTGCTATTAATTACATGCATTCAATTAATGCATAATTTAAAGTCACACATTTACGTATGGTGCATAAGAATAATAATTCCAGATTTTGAACCGTTGTATGCAATAAGGCCTGACTTCTCATGTTGCATGACTAAAATATAACTGGCCAAAATAATGTGGTTCGAAATTGCGTTTTTGAGTCCTAGAGAGAACATAACTCCAAAACCAACATAAGGCACATTATTAAATACAAGCCCAGTTTTTATTATCATTGATTTCTAATATGTTTCTGGTCCCAGTATCGACAATTATGCTAAATTCCTTCAGAATTACGATAAAGGAGATGAGAGCATCTCGAGAAAATTCATCACAACAGCAATGTTCATCATGTCACTAGGATCCAACTGCGTTAAGTGGCGGGCATACCAGAAGATTTTGGAAGTATGTATATTCACACCCCGGTGACTTGGTGGACATAGCTGTTGTGAGGGTATTTCTCGGAATGCTCTCATTTCCTTCTTCGTCGTAATCATGACAAAATTTTGCATAAGGCAATGCTACTGCAATTAGACACAATTTTTCAATCAAAGTTTGTTAAAAAAAACTGTGTTCATATTTACATGATGTCTCTCGAGCTAGTTTTAGAGTTATGTTCTCTCTAAGACTCGTAACTATGCCAGTCAGGTGTGATAAGTAGGGATAGGAAAATTTCACGAATTCGTTTGACGACAAGAAGACGTCCAACACGTCTGAAGTTACCTTTGTAATTGGATCATAATTTATTAGGCACGTCCTGGACTACTCTTAGCCAATCGCAGACTTGCAAGGAAACAAGTAGGGAGTGCCATATTGCCACGTGTCTAGTAACACTGGCTACTCTCTGGAGCAGCAGCTAGAACAAACATCTGAGGCTCGAGTATACACAGGACTGTGGCGTCTAGCCTACAGGTCATCGAACTCGCGAAATGTTCCTCTCTCTAGTGATTATTGAAAGGATATGGAAGGTATAGGGAGCGTCATCATTCAAATTGGCAGGAAAGGGTAAATCCAATCAGGGGCGACTTAGCGCAGAGGAAGTGGGAGGTTTGGAAGATATTATTAACCAATGATCTACGAGGGAGAAAAGAAAGAGTTTGAACGGGGATTCTGAGCGTAGATGTTCTTCAGACCGTTTTTTTTTTTTATTTCCGTTTGCAGAAGCAATATTGCCTACGGAACCCAACTGGTTATGGTAGGGTCATATTCGCACACTCATTTTACTCACGAGTAATCGTCCCTTGATAGCTTTCGACGGCAATAAAATTTCATGTGTGTGTGTGTGTGTATGTGTATCTCTATAATTTACTCCGTAACGGTGTGTGTGTGGTCTGATTAATTCTGTAATCGATCCAGCCGAAACTACACTGTTAAAAGCAGCATAAGCGGTCAAGTGTCAGTTTCGTTCTTAAGAGTGACTAATGACAGGCACTTTATACGTAATCACTGTTTTCCTACCGCCAGAATATCAACTGCGAGTCTCGGCGCAATATGCAGTACTGCGAACGAACTTTGAAAGTTAACATATTTCAATGAAATTCAAGGAAGAAACATAAATGGTAATGAAATAAAAATAAACCGGGTTTTTGTGCTTACTTTATATGCTTAGACATGGCAATTTTCGTAATTAGTTGAATATTTCCACCGGTTAGCACCGACCCATGAATTTTCTTGGGGATCTCACGATTACCCTGCCACAGCATTTCCTTGCTTTCCTCCACTGTGTCACATTTAATGCCATGCCTTCATTGATAAGTCACATAAACTACCCACACAGAGAAAAAAAAATATTTTGTGGCAACCATAAAATGTTTTGTTAGATTTAACATTGCTAAATCAATTTTGTGGTGAACACTAAATTATTTACTTGTCGCCACAAAACTTTTGTGACCAGTAATACATTATTTTGTAGCGCCTACGAAATAATTTGGCAACGTGAAATTTCTACAAAATATTTTTCTCCGTGAAGGTTAGAGAGTTTCTTAACATTGGCAGGTGCTACTCTCATGCCAAAGCGCACTGAGAGAACAGCAACAAAATATTTGTTTATATAGGGCCGAAAATATATTTAGTTGCCCCAACAAAACATTTTGTTGAGTACGCGACACTCGAAAAGCAACAAAATTAATTTTGTGGCTCTAACAAAATACAGGATTGAATTAACGAAATGTTTTTGTTGGGCCTAAAGAAAATAGATTGACAACAAAATACGTGGTTGAATCAACTGTGTTTTACCACTCTTTGATTGCCTTCGTTCGAAAATACAGATCGAGTGTGTGTTTGTATTTTTTTTTTCACAATTAGGATAGTAACAGTATTTGTAAGTGCCTTTACTGATGCTTAATAATGGTGTAAACATCCTAATAAAATAATTTCAAAAGGGAACTAAAATGTGAAGTTGTAATTTGTGCATGTTGTCCGGTATTTGAAATGTATGTACTTAAAAATATTCGCATTTGATGAGTTGTCAGTTTAGCTGAGGTTGGCAAGGAGTCGTGCTCCAGCGTAGTTTTTCTAGCTTCGAATGTCGGTACATACTTCGCTGTCTTCTTGATAATAACCGAAACAATTTAATGTGCGTAGAGCCAAACAAATATTTAAATGCAGCAACAAAATATTTCATCGGGGCAACCAAATTATAACAACAAAATTACTTTGTTTCAGCAACAAAATATTTCAATTTCCCTATACAGGCAATTGATTCGGTTGCGACAAACAAACTTTGTTCGATTCAATAATCATTTTTCTCAGTGCGCGCTTCCTGTTAGCCGTGGTTTTATTTGTTAAAGTTGTTAGTTCTTTTTTATAAATTTGTTATATTTTCGGAAAGAGAGTACTTGTAAAGTCCTCTACTGTATACTCCTCAGCTGAAGAGGTAAGATACATAACACGAATCACTTAAAGTGTGCCGCGAGTGCCTCCTAGAGCTCTACCACAGAGCAGATGAGTAGGTATACAGAGGCGTGATAACGTGCCAGTTCCTTTGATGTAAGCTTACTCTACTCTGATTGACTTGCCTCACGAGGCTTTGTTGTCTGATTGGTCAACGACGTTCCGACATTTTTATGGACAGCGCCGCAGTTTTTTTTTTTTTTTTTTGCGTGCGTCGCTGCAGATCGCGCGGCCTTTTCACATACGTGTTCTTAATCACCTACTCTGTGGCTCTGCTGTATCCGCGAATGGAATGGGAGAGTCACACCAGACCCACCTATCACACTTATGTCCGGTTGCACCAACATCTTCCTCGATCCGAGATCGAATGATCCTAGTTCCGAACCAGGATCCAGTTTGATCTTGGTTCCAATGTAAAAGTGTTGAACCAATGAAATTGCATTATTCTTACTCTCCAGTTTGTCGATCTTGGTTCCAAAGTGAGAGATCGAGATTAAGTATGAGACAAATTTTGCTATTGGTGCGTAATATATGACGTCATGGAAGTAGGCGTATTTTTCACTATAGATAGAACTAGATGCGCGATGTTTGATCTGTTTTAAGTAAATTAGTGTCGTACGAATTTTACTGAATAATATTCAAGTGCGTATAAAGTTATTTTAATTCCCCAAGAAAACAATCGAACGTAGTTCTATCTGTTGGTGTATTTTCAAATTACATTTGTCGACGATGGCTGCTGATCTCGGATCGAGATTTCAAACAGCCAATTTCGGCGGTTCGAAATGAACTTCATCTCGATCTCCAGTCCAGCTCTGAACTCGAATGGTGTAACAGTTTTCTGTGTCAATCTTAGATCCGATCTCGGATCGAGTTTCTCGAACCGGGCATTAGAGTATCACTGTTCAACGCATGGATAGGATCGGCAGTCGTTACGAGCGTGATATTGTTTATGTCTAGATGTGACGCTAGGTCGCATTACGTTCAGAAAGAAATCTGTGAGCAGGGCTTCCGACAGCCAGCTGCACTAGCTGTGGTTTTTTTTCTCCGAGTAGTTTCATATCTCAGTTCTACACAAATCTACGTTGATTCGTTAAGGGGCCCGCCTACCTGCCTGGTAGCACTCTAACTGCGTTGCAATCTGTTCGAAATCCAGGTGTCCTTACTAAGTACTGTATGCGTATCAAGTTTGGTGAAATTCGGTCCGCGCGTTCAAAAATTTAAAAAGGGGGACACACACGCACAGACACCCACACACCTACATACACGCACACATGCACGCACCGACAGGAACTTGATCTCATAAGCCTTTCTTTCCTTCGGAAAGTAGCCGAAAAAACAGTGCATTAGTGAAATTAATTAACTACAATTATTTTGTCGCAAAACAATATTGCTGGTACAAACATTTTTTGGATGTGGTTAGGGTCGACCCTCCGCATGCAATACTCCTGCATATGCGGCTACAGACTGTAGTTAAATAACCTTTATGCTAGACTTCACCGCTTTCTTGTTTTCTCGAGCCTCAGTTATGTGTTAATTGACTGCTACAATGGTGCGCAGTCAGCTGTATTCCTTACCAGGTAGCACGGCTGAGGTCCTGGTATGTCTGAAAGTTTCTAATTCGGTCAGAGTCATGCAAGACATCTTCAACAACTGTAATGCAATCGGAGACATAATTGCGATTTTCAAAAAAGGTTTAGCTTCTGATATAAATTCGTAACAGTTTCCCCTCGCCAATAAATTATAATCTATTTACAGTAATTTCACTATTATTGAATAAAGCATTTAAAAAGTCACTTGATATATTACTTGTTTGTACTTCCATCAACATCAACCATTTTTTGTTCGAACGATACTTTAAATTATATTTTGGTCAATACGTATTTTTATTTCATAGACTGAATGATTCAAAATCAGAGAGAATAGAAGCAATACTCGTTATCACTTTCGAGAAGTAGTTCTCACGTTAAATAATATTAACTGAGATTTTACCTTATTTGTATATTAAAAGTTTTTCACTGCCATTTTTAGGTTTCCGTAAATGCAACGTTCGAAACATATGTTATATACCGTTATGTATCAAATTATTTATTTTTCATTGTGTGCCCAATGCAAAAAATTGGGCGCGTTGAATTGCCATTGTCGTTATCTTCAAGGCATGTTCAGTTATTTTTCTCCGGGGCGGCACGATACATTGTGGGTGTCCCGAAAGTAGAATTGCAGCAGGGTTTCAGAAAAGTAGGACGTGACCACTAAAGGACCAAAACCGCATAGTACTTGCTACACACGTCGCGGAGGACGACCGGGTCACATATATAGTACCAGAGAATACAGATGTGAAACAACAGCCACACACGCCAACAAAATGGCGTCGCCGGCCAGCGAAATACTGGAGCGCCGTTCGCCGATCAGCGTCTGGTGCCAACCTACTCGCCAGCCAATGGGGAACATTTCGCAGCATGCAGTAGCCAATTCGGAGACAAAGCCCGTTCCCAGAGCCTCGCTCAACCAGTCAGAAAAAGGAATCACCACGACATTTCGCCTCCATGTACTTCCGGGCTGTTCACAGTAAACTGAGCAATTTTGAAAGCCCTGCTTAAGATCTACTTGTATGCACGTTATATATTATTCCACCACGTGTAAAATTAACATTGTAATTGGCCTCATCACGTTATTCATGCGTTTGTTAAATGAATATATGAAATTAGTAAACGAATTGGTATTTTACAAATATGCTAATTCATACACTTATATGCATTAAAAAAACATAACGCGAAAGAAATAATTTCAGTTATCTCAGATATTTACCAAACACTCTCGATTCGACGTTAAGGCATGGAACTACTTCCCCTCCATCGTTACCAACTTTAAGGGGGATTTCCACCCGCCATCTTGGATTTAACGATTTTTTTTTTTTTTTGCCAAATCTTCTATTTTAGAAGGTGTATTGAAATTTCCCGCACGACATATCCTAAATAACAGCCTTCCAAAACTTTATGAAACTGCTACAGCTTCGCTACATGTATTAGTTTTAGCTGATAACTATCGAGGCGAAACGCGAGATTATTTCTTGCGAACGATTACAAAGGCGACGGATATCAACAAGAAATACTGACATAAGACAATACATTAGGCAATGCGCTGTGCTCTGTAGTTCCAAAAAAAAAAAAAAAAACGTGATACAA
This sequence comes from Dryococelus australis, assembly GCA_029891345.1. Classification (NCBI taxonomy): domain Eukaryota; kingdom Metazoa; phylum Arthropoda; class Insecta; order Phasmatodea; family Phasmatidae; genus Dryococelus; species Dryococelus australis. The sequence goes on along the minus strand of CM057003.1, from coordinate 68,438,606 downwards.
AACTGTATTTCCAGAGTACGGAAAAAATTCCATGCGCCCAAGATGGCAGGTGGGAATCTGCCTTAATGAGCGCAGGATACGCAGTGCGCCCGTTAAATAAATAAATAAATATTATATATACATAACCCGCGGTTTCGCGCGCATGTTTATAGGTATAAATAATGAAGTTTTATGACACTACGCAATGATTGGGTTCTGTACCCACTGAGTTTGTGCGGGCCCCAATATTGGGTTCTCCACCCAGTGAGTGCGCCCCACTATTAGGTGCTCTAGCTCCTGACCAGCTGCGGCCCCACTATTGGGTTCTCTACCCACTGAGTTACTGCGGCTCCACTATTTTGTACTCTAGCTCCTGACCAGATGCGGCAACATTATAGAATATTTTATACTAAAATATACTTTTTAGATGTAAAAGAAATAATCGGTTAAAGTATTTTGAAAAAAATTTAAGCATACTTCCATTCTGGATGCTTCGGAAAGCAGAATTTACAATAAAATCTTCTTTAAGAAAGATCGTAATAATATTTACTGTGGCCATGTATATTAAAATCCTATTAATAAAGTATCATACCAATTTTATAATTAACTTTACTTGCGTCAGTTTCAGCCATAAATGTTTGTGACAAATGGACGCACATAAAATCAGTCATAACAATTATTTCCTACAGTATTATTACAATTTTCTTACGCACAACCACAATAAACATTATGACGATATTCCATGACGAAGATTTTCTTACAAATTCTGCTTTCCGAAGCATCCGAAATGGAAATACGCTTAAATTTGGTTAAAAATACAAACTATTTTATTAGACTTTTACATTTAGAAAGTATATTTTAGTACTAAATTGCACAATGTTGCAAAATATATACATTATTCTTTTATATACAGCTTAAATGATAATTTTTTTAACCATTTTTATGGTGTCTGCATTGCTTTTTTAATGAGTTCTTCACGTTGTATAGTCGAGTACAGTGCTCCATAGGCAGTTGCTTTACTTCAACCTTAAGGTCGTTCAAGAGACGACGTTATTTTATTTTTCCTAGGTTCTGGGAATAATTTATGTCTTCGTGAAACACCAATTATAAGTTAGTAAAATACTACATCATTAAAAAAAACATATTAAAAAAAAACGCAATTATAATTATTTTAACTTCACATTTTGAGTCGTAGGAATTTCAGAAATGCTACTGTGAGTGCCAGATATTCTGGCGGCCCGACATGTACTTAAGACGAGGTAGACCCATCTCGCTGGCTGCACACAACCAGTCCCCATGCCACCACATTGAACTGCTTTTCTGTCTATACGACTTGCAAAAACTGCGTGATTTAGATTTGAGGTTAGAACACTGTTTAGAAACAAGTGCTTTGAGATGTTTTTCTACTTCCTCTAATCAATTCGTAATGTTGTTTGATTAAATTCAAATTGGTAAAAGTATTTTATTAATATAAAAGTGCTTGTCATTAAAAAATTAAGATCTAAACCAACAGCTTCATCATTGTTGACCACGTGGCTTTGACAGTTATGTTGCTTTGGGGTAGGTCAGTGTTGGGTAAATGCGCAGAAGTTGAATAATCTGTCTACCTCATCTTTAGTCTATTGGTTCGCATCCGTAGGCTGTTTCTCAGTTGTAAGTAAGCACTCGTTAAGTATATACATATTCGTACTTGCCATTGTGTGTACTTACCCTGACTATTGGGATGGTTTTTAAAAAAATGTCAAAGGCATAAACAATCGCTTGGTATTCTATTCGCCTAATCAATGTACGCAGCGAATAACAAGTTCCCAAGCAAGGGACCCTCTTCAATTGTAGACTATCTTCAGTGGTTGACATTCAAAAAAACTGACCTGACTTATGAGAATTATTTATTTTGCTCACAATCAAAAAAATACCAATACTAAGTAAATCATTCCAAGTATCCCAAATATCGAAAATTCATTACAAAAATCGCTCAAATTGTGATAATCGCATTCTAGTAAATTTTTGGTCCCAAATTTTGCCTTGAAGTAGTCCAAACGGTGACAAATTTCCCGATCTGGCAACCCTGCCACAAAAAGTTCGCATCGTAGGTTGTTTACGTAACGTTTGAAAACAAAAATAGCGCCCGCCGCAAGTACGCAAATTCACCCGGAAGGTAGGCGACTTTGTGTACTTGGCAAGTACAGAAGATGTCTGTATTATAGTCGACTAGGAATTGGACTGGCGTTACTATATACTTAGACATGTATAGTATACTTGAAGGGAATTGAGACACAGGTTAGATGCCTGCCCTTGGCTCAGCCGGTGGCAGCTGACATTAGTGACGGCACGGCTGTGTACTAACTGTTACATAAATATTACGCGCGTGTCGGCAACGCGCAAATGATGATACGGAGACTAATGTTTTTAGCACGGCATGAGGCTGGGGTAGCTGCGCGCGCAGTTACCTCTGCCCTCACCAGCCCCGCCCCCTTTTTTTTTTTTTTCTCTTTCCCACCAAGGATCCACACCACCAGCACTTATGGCGTTGACATTATTTTAACACGAGGTTTTGTTAGTGTTTCTAGAAGTCACAGAAAGGCGAGTCTCAAATTCTTTGAAATGTGATGCGTGATTCACCTGTAGTAGAAGTGTTTTTACCATAAATTTTATCGCTGAAGCCTAACGAAATAATTTTTTTTCGATCTGGAGATTGTACGAAAAAAATATAAAGATTTAAACATTTTATACTGTAGTTACTGTCATTCATTCCTTTTTAATAATAGTTTTCTGTCATTGTCATCAATTTCTATACAATTACGTATCTCACATGACTATTAGAAAATTAAAAAAAGGTTTATAAAATTATGTCTTGTTCTTGGACATCATTAAGGCACCCATGCACCTGGATCTGTTCCCCCCGTTAGAGGAATGAAATGAAAGAGTGAGAAAGCGATTAGGGTGATACTGCAAGCCTATAAGAAGGCTCATCGCCTCTACGCTCGAAGAATGAACTGGCTTGCAGTCATTCCGTCGGCAAAGCGTTCCTGTGGGACTTGAGCTGTGATCCTGTTCTTTCATTGGAGGAATTGCTGTAGTATATGCTTCGAGGTACAGCAGGCTAAAAATATCGTTTTTTTTTTTTTTTTTGCTACGAAAAAGGATTGACTACTGCAGACTGACTCCGGCACTTAACCATATTGTTTCTATGACTGATGTTCTGAAAGCACCATTTTCAATTCGCCTAACATGTGTACCCTTTCCATATGTAAAGCGCAGACGACGTAAAGGGTAAAACATAGGGTAGAGTGAGCATTGCAGCTGCGCATAATCTAGCTTCCGAGTATCAACGTTAAATTGCTTTCTTTGCTTCGACAATATTGTCGAAGCCACACGACTTAGCATAAGGCATGCTCGTTATTTACATAAATACGTGTTTGCGAATGTTTTCACATTTGCTGTGAACGAGTTTTAAAGGAATCGGGGGGGGGGGGGTGGTATTGTTGGCGCTCGCCTCCCCAGGGCTCGATCCCCGGCGAGTTCACTCCCGGATCTTCGCATGTGGGAATCGTGCTGGACAATGCCGCTTGCCGGCGGGTTTTCTCGGGGTGCTCCCGCTTCTCCCGCCCTTGCATTCCAGCGCCCTCCATCGTAGGGTCTCATTTCGTGTCATGTCCTGGGATGACGGGCACCTACGGGCTCCAGCTGGAAAGCCCGTCACTCGAAGAGTGTTGCCTCGTCCTGGGTTCACTCCCCACTCGATTTTTTTTAACGGAACCGGAATATATTCAAGTCGAATGTAAACAAACATCAACGTCACTATTTACTGGGCTTCTGGATGGGAGCTGTGACCAGTATGCTGGACGTGATTCACGCCGAGAAGCACAATACATAACAACGGCCGTGTGATCTATTTTAATCAACGCCTCTGTTTGAACACGCGATTCCGACAGATCTGTAGGAAAGTCGAGAGCCACTGTTGACAACAAGGCAGGATACGTAAACCAGTCTACCTCTGCTTTACACACTTTTCCCCTTTTTTTGTTTTCCAAGTTTTCTGAAGCCCTGTTAAAGTTATACTTTTGAGATATTCCTCCGCCTTATGCAAACCAAGATTTGAGTCTAGAAAATTACACCAATGGGGCAACGCACCGCATTTGTAAACACTCGGTTTAGTAATATTTTTCATATGACAACTACTTATTACTAAGCTTTACCAACACACATATTTTCTCCCTGTTTTTATTCAAATTAAGTACAAATTTGGTATTAGAACTTTGTAAATGCAATATAAGTAAAATTAAAATTTAATTTAACTAAAAATTATATATATTTATGTTAACGGGAGTATAAAACATTTGTTATACAAGACATATTTAAGAAATACACTGGGGAGGTAATTTTTTTTTTCAAAAGTTTAATTTTAAAAAGTTTGAAGCTACTACGAATAGACTGTATGTTGCAAACACAATGGGTAGGAAAAAAAACCTCTATTTCGAACAATTCCCAACTCTTTTGAAGCAGTTGTTGGTCGGGAGGGTGGGCCTAACCCTCCCTATCTATGCCTCTCTCTCTCTCTCTCTCTCTCTCCGTCTTCCTCACGACCTGTTTCTCTCTCCGTCTCTTTCTGCCGTCGCCGTGTGTTTATAAATACGGCGAGCCTTCCGCTGTAGACATGTCCATATAATTACCACACACGGCGTTGGTTTCCTTTTATTTTAAACCCCCCCCCCCCTTTCTCCTATCTACTACTCGGCTGGCCGAGGTTTGTTATCTTGCTTAACGTCTCGGGCTCCGTCGACGAGCGCGGCTCATCCCCGGGACCGGGAGAGCGCTAATGGAGGGAAATTAAGCCCTATTTAGAAGGCTGTGGCGGTGACAAGAGGAAGGCGGTGGGAGTGGTTGACCTTAACTAACTTCCAGAGAAGACTTTGAACTCGTCGCGGGTCAAATTAGTCAAGGGTCACAAGTTCGTGGAAGACGAAAGCATCTCCTTCCCCGTCCGCTTCCTGCTGGGAGAGGACTCGAGGCGTAACACTGGTGAAACATATTTCAAACGCCTCGAGGTGATGTCCGGCCATGTTTGCGAAGACGGGCCTTATCAAGGCCGCGCCCGTGCAATCCCGAGTATAGGCCATTCGCGACTACTTCACGCTTTCCTCAAGCCCTGCTGAAGATCTGCTTCCACGATATTCCTCCGCCTCATGCAAACAAAGCTCAGCCGAGTCTAGGAAATTACACCAAAGGGACAATGCACCGCATTCGTGAGCACTCTGTGTAATAATACTTTGCATAAGAACTATTTCTTACTAGGCGTTACCAACACACCTGTGTTAATTATAAACCTAATAGTATAATATACAGATAAAATATAAGTAAAAGTTCGATTTAACTAGAAAATAAAGTACTTATGAAATAACTAGACAAGTCATACATGGGGTACTTTTCAAATTTTTTATTCAGAAAGTGCGAAGGACCGCGAACAGAGTATACCAAGGTTGCACTGTGCAATCCCGAGTAACTGAATTTCTTGCAGATTAGGTATGTAACAGTGGAATATTACATCACGTGATGCAAGTCAATGGATTAAACTGCTAATGAAATATAAAAATGTATATATAGATAACATATAAATAAAAGTTCAACTCAACCAAAAATAAGATGCTTTTACGTCAACAGAAGTATAAAATGCCTATACTACGTGTCATATTTAAGAATCAACCAATAATATCATGTACGTGATTTTTCTAAGGTTTTATTAAAATAATGTGAAGATACTGCCATTTCAAATCGGAATCAGTAAATATTTACTGGTTGTCAGTTGAAACTTCTCCATTCGGAATCAGTAGATAAAGAAAACTACTAATATATTAGCAGCAGGGGCATAGAGCTCCGAGACACAGACGCGGGGAACGATGTCCTGGACAATAGTGCAACCATAACCCCAATCAATCGTGTTGCCATAATATTAACCTGGGGAGAGTTTCATCTCAATTAGAAACCCCTTAAGCACCGCAACGTGCTACACCTGGTCCGCAATCTGCTCCGCACTTAGCTCCGCAATTGGCTCTGCACGCTCCAACTCCTTCACCTACCTACACCACCACCCCCTCCCCCACATCATACTCCTTCACAACGAGCTATGATGTAATTATGCCAGGAATTAATTGGGTCCCTGCTACGATATTCTAGGCTTTCTTCTCCACTGGTTATTTATTCTGGATGCCTGCTACACTATCGCTCCATCCTCCCCTCTGCTGTCCTGTGATTGCTTAACCCCTCCCCCATACCCTCCTTCACAACTAGGTAGGCTGTGTTCAGATATATACTTGCTTGTCAGACAACAATGATGTTATCATCGACCACCACCATAGTCTAAGTTGCTCGCTAGATGGCACGCAAGTTCGATCAATCGATACGTCAAGTTCTTGCAATGGCTGCTAGATGGAGTGTCAGCCGCTCACCCTCCATAAGCCAATGTTGCTTAATGCTGACATCTGTGGAGGAGTGTTGGGGGTAGGATCTTAAGACAAATCTCTATGTACTATATGTATTTATTTAGTACATTATAAAAAACTGTGAATTCTGGTGGACTTGAACTTCCGAACTGTGGCTCGATAACTCAATGCTCTTTCCATCTGCGCCACCAATACATAAGTCGATATTGAACTTTTAATGATGTATAAATAAAAGAAGACACACATATGAACTCGTACATTCAAAATTAATTTATAGTATATATCACGATTGAACTCTCGATTAGTTAAACCGAAATTTATATAAACAAAAGTGATGTATTTAAATTTAATATACATATATAAGACTTAAAAAATTTCAAACATAAATGTATGAAGCGACATGTATACGAATTCATATTTCAAGGAGATTTTGTTTATGGCTTCACAGCAACCCAATATTCAAAATGTAGTTTTTTTTTAAGAGAAGTCATGAGTTTAAATTTAAAAAATATTTATCAAACTTTACAAAACAAACATAACCAAGTGACATATCAAAATATTCGTATTTTTTGGACATATAAGAATACATCGTCAGAAAAAATACTACTTGTAACTATAACCATTGCAATATTGAATTTTAGTAGACATAAAAACTATTTTTTTTAATTTTAAAATTAATTATGTAACCACTCCGAGCATCAAATACAATGCATTGCTTACCTTAACAAAACATTTTTGCCTTATTTTTATTTCAGATAAGGTGAATTACGCATAAAGCTCTTTTATAAACATACTTACTCATAATTTCCAATCGACCAAAGCTACAGTCATCAAATTCATAACATAGGCATCGTACATCACCTCCGATGTAGATAAGAGTGATAGGGTCAATTTATAAGCATAGTTAGGTATAAACTCACCAAGTACATACTCATAAAATATTTACTTGCCCACATTATACTAATTTATTTCCAAATTTAAACTAATTTTATTTGTGAATTGGATAGTTGATAGGGGTAATTAATGTAATGATATTTTCGGATTTGGGTTCGATCCTTGCTCAGATCACATAATAATATTTTATTTTTGAACTTAACCAAATTTTATTAATGAGTTGGCTAGCAGCTAGGGGTAATTAATGTAATGTTATTTTCGGATTTGACTTCGATTCTTGTCCAGGACACATAATATTATTTCATTTCCAAATTTAACCAAATTTTATTTGTGAGTTGGACAGCTGCTAGAGGTAATTAATGTAATGTTATTTTCGGATTTGGGATCAATTCTTCTTCAGGATAAGCAATATTATTTTACTTCATAATTTAACAAAACTTTATTTGTGATATGAAGTGCTGCTTGGAGCAATTTTATGTAATGTTATTTTTAGTTTGCTGGGTTCTATCCCCAAGCAATACATTTAATATCTCATGCATAAAATAACACAAGTGAGTTTGAGAAGGAGGAATTGTATTTACTTATGAAATCATGCATATAGTCTCGTCAGAGAGGAAGTGGGATGTCGCGCAGCCATAAGTGTTGAATCCCCGATAACTGAACATCAACTATCATCTTAATCCATCAGCCAGCACTTCACAACCCAGTATGCATGGCGGGGCTAATGTGCCTCAACACACACATACACTTCACCTATAATCCCACACCCTGCAGGCTTGCCAGGGATCTCAGCGTACACCATGGCTCGGAGAGCCGACAGGACAGGAACTCTATAACGAACAGTGAGTGGATTTACACAAGAAACGAGTTCCGAAAATAGTATTTGAAATTTTGTTTATTTTTTCCTAAACTTCGGACAACAAATGTTTTCTAACCTTTATCATATTCTATACTTTACTACTTTCTATAGTTTAAACAGTCATACACTTAAATATTTTATATATTCTCATGAACCTTAATATCTTCTTAGAGTTAAATGGTTTCTTGAAGTTTATCCTTTTTAAAAATAAGCTTTCTTATGTCATTTAAATTGAATTCCATATTCACTTGTTTTTATATTATCAGTTTTAATTGGTTTTCATCTTTGTAATTGAGTGTATTAAAGTGCTGGAAGGTGGGGCCCTTTGGTAGCATAGTTGATTAACCCATACATTAGGAAGCGCCCCTGGTAGGGATTCGAACCTCTTCAGGGCTAAATTAATTAGATACAGGGTTATTACTTGAGAAAGGTCACAGAGTAACCACTAATGAGAAATATGAATAATGGAAAGGCGTAGGCTTTTCTTAATGGGGAAATATCTTAAATCATTAACTTCAACCACACACCAATTCACATAACCATGCACACACACACACATGCAAATAAACACACTCATCTGCACACACTCACACAACTCATTTGCACACACTGTATCAGGAAACTGCAAAACACCATACCATTAAACTTTACAAGCAAAACTAAATACTTGAAAACTATAACAATACATCCTACAACTCAAATGAACAAAGCATACCAAAACAGATACGATCATATTATGAAACCACTTCAAACAATAATATCAACAACATAACACCCAATAGCAAAACACCTAACATCAAACTTTACAAGCAAAATTAATTGCTTGACAACTATATCAACATATCATACAACACAAATTAACAAATCTCCAATATATGTCTTCCAATACACATTAACCCACGTATTTAATTTAAAGTATAATTATATACAAAAAGAAAAAAAGCCTTAAAAATATTCAATTTTCTAATTTACTATATAACAACATTTAAAACCAAATTAAGATCCAAATAAAAAAACTCATTGCACTCAAATTGTGCTATCCCATCTTACCTATACCGATAAAAACATGTTTATTACATACAAACTCCATAATGAAAGAATGCTCGTTAAGATCTGCTCTTTTTAACAGTTGATTCGATCTTTCTAGGATACTTAGATCTTATCTGCATGACAAGTATTTACACAATTAAACCTTCTTTCATCTCACAAGAAGCTTAAGTGTTGCTTAAATGTAACAATATATTGATATTCTACAAAAAGTATTAAAATTCAAGCATACTTATCGATTTAATTAATACCTCAACCTAAGTGCAGGCGTGTACAGTTATACTAACATATTCATTGTTTCAATTCCCAAAGAGGTAATTATGCATATATGAATTACTATGTGTAATATTTGTTTATACCCATTCATATCAAAACTTTAAATATTAAATAAATAACTAAAATTAATATTTTTCATCTATAATTTAGTTAAAGACATGATAATTTAATATAGTGTAATGACACACTTGCTAATTACTCATTATACAAGAAACATCAACTTAAGATATTGAAATCGATGCATTACCTAACATCCCCTATCATAACAAAACACATTTTAATCTTTGTAATTATTCTAGGAAGAATGATATCTTAATCACTGACGAATTCTCGCAAACTTCTAAAGAACACCATGTTTAATTGATATGTACGCAACTTATCATTTTGAGAAACTTTAAAAAATTGTATCGATCATGATAGATTAAACCTACATCGGGAGAGTTGAGCACACACGTTTAAAATTATCAAGAGTAAAATATGTATATTAGTAAAATATGTATATTCTCATTACAAAAATACATATTAGCTAGAATATTAACATATAAGTAGTATATACATAGTGATTATAGAACCATACAGGTTAAGTAGGGAAAGTTGAAATTTCGGAAAGTTGAAATTTGAAGTCAAAGTTAAGCAGCCATTTTGCCGAGAATCTAACAGAGGTTATGTGGAAAGTGTGTTATGTTATTGTGGTGCGATTTTAATCTCGGTATATTAAACAAAGTTCGTCTTAAATTAAATAAATGGCAAACGAATATAATTTGAAGTGGAAATATATAAACTGGCATATTATAATATGTTAAACAAATGAGTTTTTTGTTTTGAAATAAACTTCTAATATACATTTTATGCCTATTAAAAAAATGTACCTAAAATGCATTCCTGGATAATATCCTAATTATTTTCATAGCAAGATACACATTTTTATTAAGCTCGCAGAATAGATGTTCAATTGTCTGAACTCTGATTTTACAATTGTATTGGGTATTGGTGGTTTCGTCAGAGGAAAGGAAACGTAAATTCAAATGCTAAAGTTTTCTATTGTGTAAGAAGCTTTAACATCGAGGTCTTGAGAGGCGATGAAGGTGAAGTGAGGTGAGTATGGAACAGTGTCGGAATAAAGTCGGGGGAAACGGAGATCCCCGCGAAAGTCTGACATGATTCCCACATGTGAAAATTCAAAGAGAGACCCCACCAGGAATCGAACCCGATTCGCCTAGGTGGAAGGTGAGCAATCCTACTACTGCGCCACCGCGGCCCCTACGAGGTGCGCAATAGTCGCTCTCCGTGTCCCAAAAGTGGACTGCTTTTCTGAATGTACTGTAGACGAGAAATTCAGACTGGACTTCTGTTCTACGTATAGAAATGTCGGCAGCGTATTAGGAAAATAAATTACGCATTACGCCTTACCGATAGTGCATTGTTTAAATGAACGTCAATTATCCCTACATTCAATTCATAGTTTCTTTCAACTTTTCTGAAGCCCCGGCCAATGTTCTATTTTGAGAATATTCCTCCGCCCCGTGCAACAATAATACCTAACTATTCAGGGAAATGACACCAAATGGACAAAGCACCGCATTCGTGCGCACTCGTCTACTAATATCTTCAATAAGAACTATTTCTTAGTAGGCAATACCAACACACCTATTTTCCCACTATTTTTATTCGTATTAATTGCATGTGAACTATTATAAATTATAGATAAAATCTAACTAATATTTAGATTTAACCACTTTAACGAACACGAGTATAAAACGCTTGTGAAACATGGCATATTTAGGAAACAACCAGACACGTTATACATGGGGTGATGTTTCAAATGTTTGATTCAAAAAGTTTGAAGAAACCGTGAATAGACTCTACAATCCTTGTTCCATTCACGGAGTTCTGGGAGGAATAGGCCTGAGATGGCTTGCTGTGATGTAGCTGTAGTTACATTTCTAACGATCGCCATGTTCTGACGCCCAAAACATCGATAATGTATGGCTGCTTATTTATCAACTAGGGGACCCAGCCCGTGACCTTTTTTTTTATGTATTGTCACGGGGCTAGAACAGTTACCATGTTAAGAAATTTGGTTATCATACAAAGTCTGAAAAAATAAGATATATGTAGGTAATAATGAAATAATGTGAAATTAACTCAGTATAGAAGCGACTGCAGTCCCATTTAATATTTCTCTATACACTTCGCCACTGCGGCCCCACTTAACATAGTTCTATCCACTGAGCCACTCCGGCCGCACTTGGAATCTCTCTGTCCACTGAGCCTCTCCGGTTCCACTTGGAATCTCTCTATCCATTGATACACTGCGGCCCCACTTGGAATCTCTCTATCCAATGAGCTACTAAGGCTCCATTTCATATATATATATATATATATATATATATATATATATATATATATATATATATATATATATACTGAGTCACTAAGGCACCACTTGGAATCTCTCTACCCACTGAGCCACTAAGGCCCCACTTGGAATAGCTCTATCCACTGAGCCACTGCGACCCCACTTGGAATCTCTCTATCCAACGAGCTACTAAGGCGATACATTTAAAGCAAACAAAAATATGATCCCATTATCTTCACATCTCTCTGCAATATTGTATATGCGTTAATACAATACTTTTCACAAGGAAAAAGTAATTAAGAAATGAGTTTTAAGGGTAAAATGTAATGATTGGGTAATATGATCTTGCTGAAATTTGAACTTTACCTGTATTTTATTCTGAGGATTCGCTCTGCAAAATTTGAAGAATTTCTGTCGAGTTTCAAGAGACTTAGAGGTATTAAAAACGGACAGACAGAGATCGTCTACTTATTATATAGGATAAGGCCTGCAATGAGAGAAAAATTTTTTTTTCAGCCAACGAAATGTTTGTTTGTATAGGGCCAAAATATATTTAGTTGCCCCAAAAAACATTTTTTTAAGTAAATAAAACTTGAAAAACAACAAAATTAATTTCGTCCACCTAATAAATAAACTCTTGAATTAACAAAACATATGTGCTGGACCAAAATTCATTAGAGTATCAACAGAACATTTAGTTGAATAGACGACGAGTGGCGGGAGAAGTGACCAGCAGAAGGGAAATCTGCTACTGCGAATGTCAAGCAGTGAAGAGTGCAGCTGGTGGGCTGGACTATTGGACTGGGTGCGTGAGTGGAAGACATGACAAATGATGGCAACAGAAAGACTGAACGTATGTTAATGATGAGTGTGAGTTAATTGACTATAACGAAACAGCGACATTAAGAACATTAATTAGAGTTAAAATACACATTAAATATTGCGTTCACAAAGAAATGAAAAGAATAAGAGAGTAGATAGATAATTGAATACGTTTTAATAATGGCTGTGGGAATAAATTAGAAATCAAATTTGCGTTATTTTATTTTTACTAAGACCTCCATCCATCACGAACTCAGATACGCCGCTCAGGCGTTCTTGTAGCCTAAGAATATTTTTGCATATTCAGCTATACCTGCGGGAAATTTTTTAAGTCTGCGCAAATAATAACTAAAAGACGTGTGGAGGTATTCCAAATACAAAAATACAAGCTACAAATTATATTGTATAGAGACTTTTTTTTTTTTCGTAACGCACACGAATAACTAGGTATAGTCCATTCACGCTTTCTTCGGCCTTTTGGAATCGAACATTTGAAAAATCACCCTAGGTGTAAAGTCAAGAGTGCTTGACTTTACCTTTGACAGTTCCATTGTGTCAAGCTCCATAAGAAACAACATGTCGGAAAGCAAACGTAAAGTCAAATGTTAAAGTTTTCTATTGTGTGAGGGCCTTTAGAGCCAATCAAATCTCTGCACTTTCCACTGCGCACCCCGAGTGCCCACCCTACTCCATTTCCCTGTTACGACTTGCAGTTGGCCACGTGAGCGCAGGGAGCGGTCACGTGACATGCAGCAATCTGGTTGTAGTTCGGGAGTTTAACTGGTGCTAGGAGGGGAGCGGCGGAGATGAATGAACTAGGGCCTGCCGGGCGGGTGCGCCCAAGACTGCCTCCAGCCAGGTGGCAAGGTCACCGCACAGCTGGAGATGGCCGCAGCCGACAACTGATCGCGCACAGAGCAACCGAGCATTCAGAAGCGAAATGGTAGAGGGCCTGTTCCTTCCACGTATTCGTGGTCTGTCGCTCACCGGCCGCGGGAAGTTGTGGAAACAGACAGGTCTTGGATATGATTGGCTGTCGTACGATATATCGGGAATTACATATTGGCAGCGACAGCAAATGTTTTGCAAATTCAGTGGCGTGCAGGCTATAGACCATCCATGGTTACTTCCTAGCGTTTTTGCAGACCTGCTGAACTTCTACTTACAGACCATTCCTCAGACAGACAAAGCTTAACTAACTCTAGAAATTTACATCAGCGGGACAACGCACCGAATTCGTTCGCGCTCTGTCTAATAGTGGAGTGGAGGGCAGTGTAGATATTTGGGGGTCTCTTAACATCGAGGTCTTCCGAGCCGATTAGGGTGAAGTGAGGTGAGAATGGAGCAGCGTCGGAATGAAAGGGTGGGAGAAACGGGAAATCCCCGAGAAAACCCGCCGAAGAGTGGCATCGTCCGGCACGATCTCCACGTGCGAAAATCCGGGAACAACCCCATCGGGAATCGAACCCGCAGACGAGTAGTCTGACCACTATACCACCGCGACCCCTCAGTATAATAATGTTTTGCATAAGAACTATTTCTTATTAAGCACTGCCAACACACCTACTTTCTCCCTGTATTTATTTACGTCTATACGCAGTCTAAAACAATGTCGCCCTGTCGCGTGTCTATGTATACGGATAAGGCTTCTAAACTACTTGACAAAAGTGCTCATTTTTCCGTGAACAGCCTATAACGTGCTGTGTCATCATACATGTTATTCAACTGCAAGACTGACCGTGACGTACACGATCTTGAAGTCTAACTTGTCCCGAATTGAACTTACAAAAATTTTCCTGTCCCTTCATGTCCGTCGGTCTCCCGTCTGACGAATTAGTCTCCGGCGAAAGACGTGCAGCCATACTGCTGGCAAGTGATGGCATTATCTTGGTGCGCGTGGCTTCAGTTCTCAATACGTGCCACGGTTTCACTTCTGTAGTGTCCATTATTCTGTGCCTCCGCCCAAATGTGCCGACTTGTTGTTTGCAGAAGGACCGCAATTATCAGACTCTCTCTACGCATTCACGGTCATTTTAACATTATCGCCTCATAAAAAAAATTGGATTACTGAGTAAAGTCACATGAGGAGCCTTGCTTTCTAAAATACTGATTGATAGCTGGTTCAGTGACTCGGGTCTGCGACACACAAAATACATCCACCGAGGTAGCGCCCTTGGAAAGTAATAATTAGAGGAAGTGCTTCAGCGTATGCTGTTATTTGTTAGAGCACGAAGTTAACAGTTAGTAAGGCATAACGCATACGGCAAAATAAAGACTATGCAAGTTAAGCCTGCCAAAACATAGCACCGCATCTCAAGTCTCCTGTTTTAATTTTGCATTTCTTTGTATTGGGCTGACGATTTAGTAGATATTTGTTCGTATATCTTGTATACATATTACGTAATTTCTCCGAGGTTTATACCAGTAGGTTAACCAGGAGACCCAGTTTTACTCTTAAGACTTTACACAACCCTGGCTTACGCCGCGAATCGAACCTAGAATCTTGCGTGTCACGTCCGCCACCTTGACTAGGGGGGGGGGGGGGGAGGGGGGTTGCCTTTCGTACTATAAAATGATTGGTGCTGACATTGATTTCAAAAATATGTATAAAGGCTGTTCACGTTAAAGTGAGCACTTTTGAAATTAACCTTCAAAAAAAGTCACTGCTCCTACCTGCACGTGTTTTAACGGGCGCACTGAGTGACATGCGTCCAGTAAAGTTCGTAATGATGGAGGGAAAGTAGTTCCATATCTCAACGTCGAATAAAAAGTGATAGTTAACCACTTTCACTTTCTGTATTTTTATGTATCGAAGTGTAAAAATTAGCAGATTTGTAAAATATTTTCTTTCGTGATTATTTCACAGTTTTACTTGACCGACGCATGAATAAAGTGATGAGGCCCATGGCAATGTTAAGTTTATATAAGGCGGAAGAATACACAACGTGCGCACAAGTAGGTCTTAAGCAGGACTTTCAAAAGTGCTAATTTTACCGTGAACAGTCTATAGATACAAACACTGGCGAATTGCCTGGGAGGAAATTTGTGCTGTTTTGTGGACAGATCAAACACTTTTCCTGCAAAACTTGACCTGACAGTAAAATTTATCTGTGTTCGTAAAATCTTGAAGGAAAGTTTTCGAAGCAGTTGCGCTGTCAAAGTTTCAAATTCATAACTTTTTAAGATTTTAGTGTTACTAACTGCCCTTACCCCCTCACCCCTCTTTTCCTCATGGTGGGCGCTTTACTATATGTGTCCTTGTATTTCTACGAGATATATCAAGATTTTTCATGTTTGCATGCAAATGTTGGACCATTATTTTCGTGATCGGTTGCGCCTCGTAAAATTTTACAACTGTTGGATACCAACTGCGTTGAAAAGTCAAATAAAAAAATTTGTACTTCATATCCTTAGCTAGGAAATCGGTTGGAGAATTAGGATCAGTGGCTATTTGGAAACGTGTTAGAATCGAGTGTCTTGAATCCCTTCTTTTTAATTGTCTATTCGCCGATGACTGTGTAATACCTTGATGTGAAGTTCCTGATAATTTTCGAATGAAAATAGCAGTTTTCGAGAAAATTGCGAGAAATTCTTTCAACCGGACAGCCTTGTCGGACTGTGAATTCTTAAATAAATACTGGACATTTACTGCATGTGTGGAGGCACGAAGAAGGTGGAGAAGGGGGCTGGGAGTAGAAGCGATCGCGAAGGAGATTAGCCATATAAGTTCGAGGACAACGGTAATCACTGCATGCCTTTCACACCAGCTGGAAAATAATTAATATTTTATAGCCTTGATGTAAGCGAGCTATAAATCAGAATCCCTAACAAGGAAGTGACTCTCTCACATCGCCACTGCAATTTTTCAGTACCTTGCTTGAATTTATTAGGCTGTAAATTATTTTCTGTCGAATACTAGTTTTCGTAATTAGGTATTTCACTCCCTTGTAAATTATTGGAATTTTATTTTATTTTATAAACTGTTGCCGCGAAAGTATTGAAACATCATTTATGTTACTTTTTCATATAAACTTGATTGCAAACTGAGTTTATGGATTATCACCAGTCAGCAACTACTGCAGAATAATTATAGTCACAAGTATGTGACTATCACTAAATGAATTATTGAACCCAGCTATCCTGTATTTTTTTAATTAATTGAAACGCACGAGCACGTCTTCCAAAAGACATCTGTCCGGCTGCAAGTTTGCTGAAGGAATGACAATAGTATATGATTTGTGGAGACTTATAAGCACGATTAGATACGTGGACTGCAGCCGACGTCCGTCTGGCTGGGAGGTCAGTCAAGGAGTGAGACGTGGAGCTTGCAGCCGAATTGAAATTATGGAAAAAAACTCTGAATACAACGCATTAAAGGAATTACAGAACCTATTTCCCTAGAAAACTCATTTACTGCCTATTCTGTAAACTTAAAGACATAACAAAGCACAAGTTCAAAATACACATAAACTTACTAAGAATTGATTTCAATACACTACAACACAAACAATTAAATATTTACAAACTTGCATTTAGAATTAAATTTTAGCCAAACACAATAGCATATATCTCCCTCTCATTTATACATGTATCATAAATTATTTTAGGACATGTCTATTCATTGTGGAGTCTGATGTAGGAATGAATTGAGCGCACCACTTACGTCGACTTATAAGCTCGATTAGAGATGTGCAGCAAAGTTGGCAGGCAACTCAGTTGAAATTACGGGAAAACTTGTAAATGAAGGAAACATTTTTAATGTTTATGAAATAGCAATTAAACTAAAAGAGAGTTGAACACACACAACTATGCTTATGATGCACATACAAATCTGCAAATTTCTCTTCCCTGGGAAAAATAAATTTCAATATTGCAAGAAGAATATTAAGTGACCTAGTTGAATTTATTTTTACTGTAAAAAGTATGAGTGTGTTTTAGCTGAATGTTGATTCCTGAACTGTTATAGTAGTAGTAATTTGTTTGGTGGGACATAATATTTCTGTTAAAAGTTGGTGAACTTTGACTCTCACTGCTGTAGACATGAAGGTCAGTGGGAAACATTATTTTAGGTAGGAATGGTGATGGGTCTTGTACCTGCCTCTAAAAAGGTATTTATGTCAGCTCATTTTCACCATTTCTTGTGTCCCCCAGCATACTTCAAGTTGAGCTTTGGTGATGGAGATTTCTTCGAAATGCTACTGTTCCCTCTCCTTTTGTTTCAAATTATTTTATTCAGATGTGAGATTCTTTTCTCCATCACATTTGTAACAAATCCCCCCCCCCTCAGAAGTTAAGGGTTGTTTGATAAAATTTTAATCGAAATGTAAGTTAAAAAAATTTTAAACAAACATATTTTTCTCCCTCACAAAGACAGAAGAAAGAAACTTTTATTTTCTCATGAAAGGCACCCAGTCACCTGAGTTTAAATACAAATCACACCTGAAAAGCTTACTAGTACTGACCTACTCTTTTCAAGTTTGCCAATAATTTTCCTTTAACCATTTAATAGATTAATATCCAGTTATATACAAGTACTTCATCTTCAGGCACATCCCATCTCCAATCATTCACATAAATCATGACATGAGGAATTTAAAATCAATAAATAAAATGACACATTACTCCTTTTTAACACAGAAAAGAAATTTCTTTTCAAAATTCACACTTAAAAACTAAATATTTACAATTGCTGATACAACAAACATGTATTCAATCACTTTATAATAATCAAAATAAAATTTATATTTTTAACAAACATTTACACACTGAAAAGCCTTTTACAACAATCATTTTTTCACTTGCTTTAAAACAAATATTTAAAGATAATTCAATTTACAACAAACATCTTACACAATTAAATTTATCGAATTTTTTTTTCAAGCACATTTATGAGGCAAAACCACTTAATATCTACAACAAAATACATATTACTATATTCACAATATCCAATTACAAAGTTATGTACATCTTAACACTACTACTGTTTACTACAACATTTCCAAATATTCTTACACAGATTAAGCAGAGAAAAAACACGATCAAAAATATGTACAAAAATTAATAACAAAAAATTTACAAACATTCTGCATCGATTTGGAGGTCATCTTTTACCTGAAACTATCTATATACGTTTCTTTTACAATGATGTCACACATTTAGGGTGTTCATTTGTCTTGTCCAAGAATATATTTTCCAGACACCTACACATGCCAAATGACTGGTTTCAACACACTCCCACGGGCGCAGTTTCCAGAGGATGTTATATCACACTGCAAATTTCTTATTATTATTATATGAAAAATGGCAGGCGAAAATGTACCGAAGACACTTGTATAAAATAAGTTGATACTGTACTTATGTCATGGCTTACAGATAAAGCTTCAGCATTGATGGCTATGCAACAGGTGTTGCAAACAGTTGTAGATATTGCAGGCAACTGTAGAAAGATGTGATGTTGCCTGTGAACAGGAGGTGTGTGTGGTGGTGGCAGATGGACATCATTGGCGGTGTGGTGCTGGCAGTTGTGGTGTTGTGGGTGGGCTGTATTTATAGTGGTCCTGTAACTATTGTTGGGGGGAAATAAAAAAATACTTACATAGTTTGTAGTACCCCTAAGGTAAGGTCGATACTCAATCTGCCTCAATTTACTGCTTATCGTCCATACCTGACAACACTACTTTGGTTACACATACAGCGTGGACTTCATGAGCATGCGAACGGAACTGATATTCGGTCCCCAAAACCCTTGTGCAATTTTCGAGGCAATCTCGTACCTGAGTGATTGCAACACATTAGGTTTTACACCCTTTGCCTTACTTGCACATTTGCAACAACATAAGTGTAAAGCTTAGGTTGTAAACCCACAAAGTGTGTGATGATGCGACCAGCACATTCATCTTTCATCACCCTGGTATGGCCTTTGTTCTTGTGGGGAATTTTTGTGGGTTATCAAGCACATAATTGGATTATCAAACTGCATCTTTAAATCTGGGGTAGTAACTTTATATTTGTCATTACAAGCAACAGAATGCACCAAGGAATTGGTATCACAATAGCAGAAGTGCAAGGCTGGCTGAAAAAATTCAGTACACATGTAGTTATAATTTAATTTGTAGAGGGTTAATTTTGAAAGATCAATAATGGCGACACCAATGTACAAAGTCTTGTTGAGTGCAACAAAACTCATTGACATCTCGATAAGGACCATGTTTTCATAGCTAATCTGCCTTACCTGAAATGTCGGACACCCAATCAGCTCTGCAGCACCGTAAATTGTGTCATACCTTGAAATGACTCTTATATTGCTTTCCCAGCAGACATTCTGCAATGTTTTTCCATAAACAGAATTATTTGTGAGGTTAAAAATGATTTTTCGAATTTGTTCGCAGCCTGAAAATATTTCTCAATGTTAAATTTGTTGTACAGCTCCATCCAAGTTTGGCCCTATACATCAAATAGTGCTTCAGTGTTTCCCCGTGTATAACATAATTATTCCACGGTGCAAGTGTCAAAAGAAGTTTCTTATGCTAACCAATCGGGGTATGACTTTTTCTGGAGCCAAAGGCAGATCAGATAGTGCATCATGACATTCGTCCAGAAATGACAGATCCATTTCCGCAAAAAAATAACTAGTGTCACTGTCATTCACCGTGTTTGAAAAATCCTATGTTGAAAACATGTCAGCCTCAACCCACTCAAAATTGCCAATTGGAAGCTTGATCGCATTGTATGACTGTACAGCCCATTAACATCGAAATTGCAAATATATATTTCGATGCCACACTGGGGGTCATAATCCTCACCCATGTAAATATTGTTGGCTTCTGCATGTAATCTTGAAACCAGGGTAATGGCGCCCCTAACCCCGCATTCTACAAAAAGATATATGTCTGGGTCAGTCAACAACAGTAGTCGCGTATTTGTCATTGACAATAAAGCATCCCATGAATGAGACGGAGCTGTGATGTACATGGTGGGGTTAAGACCATAATGAGTCAAACATACAGTCCTGAAATTCTCCAAAACATCTGCCAGCAAACAAGTGTCTACACATTAATAGTGAATGGCATACTGCAGCAAGTTTATACAGTTCAATGCATCCCATGTGGCATGAGCATGAGCGTAATCCTCTTTGCTTATGCCTTCGCCTCTCATCAAATTATGAAATGCGTCCTTTGGTGGAAGTGACTTGCACTGTCTGGCGACTTAACAAAGTCATAAGGAAACACTTCCTTACATTTTGCCAATTCGAATAAGGTGTTGTCTGGAAACATCGAGCGGGTGATACTCAATTCTGCAGGTAGTAAATTGCCTGCTAAAGTTTCCAGAGAGGTACTGATGAACTGGAATGAATCAATAAAATGTAATCTTAAATATTGCACCTTTCAATTGAAATCAGTCCCATAGGGAATTTGTTTGGTAATACATCTGTATTTATCAAGGGTTATTCCAATTACTTGAATTTTACCCAGGTTTTCGATTACCATGGTTTCATTGGGTTGTGTTACATGATGTTCAGCCAAAGGCTTTATGAGGAAGTGAGCATCATAGTTTTGCAGGTTATGAAAAAAAGCGACAAGTTGTCTTTTGGGCAGTCTGATATTCAAGTTTCACTTATTATGTGCCCGACCTCTGATTTTGCCCATCAGATGGTCATGATAGACCACAATATTATTTGTACCTAACTTTTCCTTACAAATGTGACAACATGTATGAGCCGCCAACCTAGCTTCATAAGCAGGGGTTTTTGGCTTCATTGGAACAATCATGCAGTAGATTCCTGCAACCCACTTTATAAGTTCTACTAATTCATCAACTAATTGGTACATACAATCAGCACCCACAAACTCAAAATAGTTAGATAAACTTAGATTGTATGAGTAGACCAACAAAATGCTATAAGCATATGGAACATGTAGGTTGATGACAGTTGTATTATTTGTTTCATCATTAGGTAAGCAAGTGCACATTGGTTTCAGGCAACTTTCAAAGTCGCAATAGACGACAAAACCCTATCTCTGCTGTTTGCTGTAATTTTTAATTCCAAGTACTTTTCGTTCCCAAAGGGGAAAGTACTGCGAACAGCTTTTTGTTGCTGGCAAAGAATAGTATGACTTGCGAGTTTTTCCTCACTAACAAAGGACTGGATACAACGATCGCAAACATGTTTTTTTCTGATGTTTCTTACTCAGCTGACTACCAACCAGCCAGCCCAAATTTCAATACAG
Source organism: Dryococelus australis (assembly GCA_029891345.1). Taxonomy (NCBI): domain Eukaryota; kingdom Metazoa; phylum Arthropoda; class Insecta; order Phasmatodea; family Phasmatidae; genus Dryococelus; species Dryococelus australis. The sequence goes on along the minus strand of CM057003.1, from coordinate 68,416,703 downwards.
ACAAAATGTAAAAGAGTGGCATTTCCACTAGTGCATATCATTAAAATATTCACATGTTTGTCATGACATGCAGGAGAAATACGCATGGGTATGACAATCCACCCTTTATGCAAGTTTCGTCAATTATATTGCTATCTTTGTTCACCACACAGTACACATTGATAGAAATATAATTGTTCTCCTCGATCTTATGCATATCCTGTATGACTACAGATGTCGACATACCTACAGTATTCAAAACCTGGTGAGGTTTTCGATATGAAATAATTTTCTCTACATGTTGTGTGGCAGGAAACAAAGATGCTACGACAGCATAGTAAAAACATTTTCCCTCTGGGCAGTGTACATCGACACAAGTAAGACGATTGGCAATAAACTTGGGTAATTTATTGAGTGCAGCTCCAACCGTAAATGCTCCGTATTGAGATACATAGACATCCATGTAGGAAGAAATTTGCAGACTCCAGCCAGATCCACGTGCACTAAACTCCCCAAGTCTGTTAGTAAGATAAGAGACAATGTCATCATCATAGATTAAATCCACATCAGATGAGTGTAGGACAGGGAGGGCTTTGCTTCGAAAATAGGTTACCATAGCACCTTCCGCCGTTGTGAGGGATTTCAAGTACTTGCCCGCTACAGTAATGGATCCTCTAATAGGCTGGGGTGATGCCAATATTAAATATATTAAAGGGGCCTTAAACCACTCGAAAAATTAGAAAAGTTCGCATCACTGTAAGCCTATTGTTAACTATCCACATGTTAGCCTACCTGCGAATGCTGTAGCCAATAGTTCATATGTCAGGTCTGGCAAAGTCTCCACAGAAGCTGGGGACTCAGAAAACGAATTATTTTCTGGCTCCCTAGGCGAAATATCTCTAATTTACTCAAAAGTTGGTTGTGAAACAAATGAAGCCCTGCCTCAATCACAAGAATTTTGTGAGTCGGATAGAAATTAATCATTCATCAAAAGATCAACCTTTTCTTGTTTGGGGAAGCAGACACGATTCGACCTTTTGTTGTTGACGATCTCTCCATAAGTGAATCGGTCCTCGAATCTCTTAAGTAAAGATCATCCTGCAAAATATCAACTCGTGATTGCTTAGGCGAAGGGACACTGTCTTAACAGCTTACAGTATGATGGCTTTCCATTTGCGATTGAGAATCTGAATGGCTTATGAAACGATCACCAAGCAAGCTGTCAATACTTTGCCACTTACCCTCATTTATTTGGATACTAACTAAAGTTTCTTTTGTTTCCCCGATATAATAGTTACATCACAATAAATACATGTGAATTGCCATGTTGTTCTGAAAACAGAGAAAAATAATACCACTTTATTCCCTCACCAAGACATAGTCGAAAAAAATCATGTATTAATAATATAAAGGAGAACATTATTTATTTTAAATGAAATTTTATAAGGTAACATGTGTGTTTAAAAAGGAGCATGCTCACATATTTTTCAACAGCATGATGTATTTACAAAAGCTACCAGGAACGAGGATTGCTTAACCCTCATGGAAGAAGTCATGTAGAGGACAGCTGAGGGCTTGGGGAAGCAGACGAAAGTCAGGTTACAAGAACTGAAGAGGGTGACAAGCAGAATGGATGGGCAGTGGACAAGAGCTTGGAACCAAATATGGGGCAGGTGCTTGGGCCATTCATGGGCTAGACAAGAGAATGAAACATGTTTCAGAAAATTTCCAAAGCTGGCAGAGGGTGCCACCACCCAGACTCAACCCGCATTTTCCAGCCCGCTTCCATCTGCCCAACATCTCCCTTCCCTGCTAGTGCTCATCATGAAGACCCTGCAGCCACCTACATGTATGTGTGCCAGCAGGCAAGTTCACCACATTCCTTACTCCCTCCCCTACAATGACTTCACTCCACAATGCCAATTACTGCCCCCTGCAGCTCTAGCCTCTATTAAATCCACCATAAACGGCGACCTGGCTCGCCTCATCTGTATTTCACACCTTTTACATTTGGAGCAAGCAGACTGCATTTACAACATTGAAATTTAATTTCATTCTATTGTGTTGCATTTTAAGTACGATTTTGAAAACCATTTGTTTAAGAGAAAAATGTTACATTTTAAATACACTTTTTTTTCTAAAATAATATGAATTACTCAACACCATCAAAACTAGAGTACACAATCAAAAATACAATACACAGTCAAAATAAATACTAGGGTACACAATAAAAATAGTTAACACCATAAAAACTTTTATGAAATTTAATAATAATCTTCATAAAGAATTTATCAGTGAGGAAGTAACACTCTCTATTAATAATAGTAACTAAACACACAATCTTAACCTATATATTTTAAACAATCTACTACTACTATTACTACAACTTAAACCTAACGACATTTAATTAAATTTTAAAATGTTTCAAAAAATTATTTAAAAGTAGTCAACTCTCTATCTACTCCCAAAGATGGGACAACAGACCCAGGAAAATTTGCAGCTCATTTCCCCACACACTGCCACACTTGTCCTTACCCATCGACTTTGAAAAATAAATCTCTTAAAAACTACTTAAAATTATAAACCCTAACCACACATCACATACTCATCAAAACATTTCATTTATTTAGAAGTACTCAATCTCCATTTCACCTATCACTCGAACATCCTTTTCCAAACAAATCACTCAGAATGAGCTGGGAATCTGAGGTTATTCCTCTCTCCCTCACACTAGGTGTAAGAGGCATAGTTCTCACTTGTTTTAGCTGTTCCATAAATGATACATCATACACACAACATCCCACCCTTATATATCACTTAAAACTACATAAAAATAACTAAATTAAAAATTTAAATACCTTTCCCCCACATACATACTCATAGTTATGCACCTACTCAATAATTTTTTTCTCAAGAGTACTTGGTATTACATTCAAGATGGTTTTAAGATATTTTTGTGAGTATTTAACAGTGGAGAGTAGGCCTGGATTTGTAATATTGTTACTACCAGTATCTCCCTCTCTACTCCATTTAAATATCTAAAATATTCATCAATAACCCTCCTAGAATTACTTACAATACCTTTCCCCCACACTCACACTCGCAGTTACACATTTACATTGAAAATGAAATGCCTTAAAACTACTTAAAATTATAAACCTCAACCATCCCATCAACCATTAAACATTCAATTTGTTAGACGTACTCAATATCCATTATATCCATCACTCAGACATCCACCACCAAACAACACACTCAGAGCAGAGAATTGGACAGAGCTGTGTGCTCTCCAAACATGCTGTGCATAGCCTAGTATAGTTTCCTCTTTTGTTTTTCTCGTTCCATAATTTATACCTATTACACACAATATCCCGCTCTTAAATATTTCTTAAATACTATTTTAAATTGTTTAAAAAGGAACCCAATAACCAAATATTGCAAAAGATTTTACAAAAAAGTTACTAATAAACAATTTTAATCAAATTTCATTCAATTCGTAAATTTCATTCAAATTCTAAACAATTGTTAAAAAAGTTAAATGGCTCTTATAAATTTCATTTAAATTGTAACAAAGTTAATAAAATTTCATTCAAATTGTAAAAAGATTAAACAAATCAAAGTAAATTTCATATTAAATTATAAATGGGTCTAAGTAAATTTAATTCGAATTTTATCAAAGTTAATAAAATTTAATTCAAATTATAAAGATTTTTACTATTACTAGAAATAGTTACACTAAAATTAATCAAAAGTACAGTTCAAATTTTTATTAACATAAAAATATGCTAAAATGTATGTAAAACTTATTCACTTACATAAAGTCTAGTAGCGAAGCTGGTAGGCTTGGAATGAGATCTGAACTGAAGTCAGACAGGCTGAGCGGTACATATATTCTCTTAAAGCTTCCCTTTTACATTGTGAACAGATCATTTTTTCTCACAGTGATTGGTGTTATAGCTTTTGACTATTAAATCAATACTCGAACAGTTATGATATCTTGTGATATTTATGACTTCAGCATTGATTATACTTTTTAAAATTTCCTTCTCCATTTTTCCAAGCACTTATATATATTCTAGGAGCGCAGCGTTTACATATTGGAAATGCTCTTTATAAGCTTTTAAACAAATTGTGTAAAAATTGTGCAAATTGCATATTAGTCAAGTAAATACAATTTAATAGGTAAGTTACTATAACATGTTGCTGTATTTACAGGTTTTCTGTGGCTGTTGGCTAAGAGCACTTCTTTAGACATTGCAACTGTAGACCGTAAATCTGAATGCGGAAATGTGACGTCATTCGAGTTGGGATTAGGATACGGCCACGTCTGCGGATATAGCCAATCATCGATGGGCCCTCGCAGTGTAGAAGAAAATGAGGTAGAGTGCACATAATAGATGCGCCCAGCCACTCTCCAAGTTGCAACATTTGAGTGCTTTTACTGTGTGCCCGTAGCATTGTCGAAAAAAAGCGTGGAAATCAGTTAAGGTTAGAATGCTTTCTTTTTTAACTTGTTTTATTATGATATTTATTCCCTTAATTAAGTATCAGGGAACGCACTAACACTGTTACCATCGTAATTCTACACAAAAAATGCAAACAAACTCTTGAGCTGTATTTTCGAATAAAGGCAATCAGACGAGTGCACTGAAGAAAAAAAAAACAGTTTTGAGGCGGCCAAAAAAAAATTGTTGGCCACCTCAAAATTATTTTTCAATATACACATGACAAAATATTTTGTGGTGTTACCAAAATATCTTTGTCAACCCGGTATTTAGTGGCAACTACAAAATGACGTTTGTGGTCACCAATAAATTCAGTGTGTTTGTAGGCAATGATGTGTATGTTAGTCGCAGCGAAAATTTTTCGTTAATATAGACTGTTTACGGTAAAATGAGTACTTTTGAAAGCCCTGCTTAAGATCCACTTGTATGCACGTTATGTATTCTTCCGCCTTATGTAAAATTAGAATTGCCATGGGCCTCATCACTTTATTCATGCGTCGGTTAGTAAAACTGTGAAATTTTTAGGAAAGTACATATTATACAAATCTGCTAATTTTCACACTTCGATGCATTAAAAAAAACAGAAAGCGAAAGAAATAGTTTAAGTTATCACAAATGGTTACCTAACACTTTTTATTCGACGTTAAGACATGGAACTATTATCCATTCAACGCTATCAACTTTAATGGAAAACTGTCACTCAGTGCGCTCTTTAAAATTTATGCGTATTCAGCAGCAGTGACTTTTTTCCAAGGTTCATTTCAAAAGTGCTCACTTTATCGTGAACAGCCTTAAGTAGCAATACTGGTTAGTGAGTAAGTGAAGAGATCTGGATAGTCGATGAGGGTGATTGAGGTGAGTATGTAGCGGAGCCGGAATGAAAGGACGGGATGAGCTGATGTCCGAGAAGGCCCGCCGACCAACGGCATCGTCCAGCACGATTCCCACTTGCGAAAATCCTGTCGCCCGGCCGGGGATTGAGCCCGGTTCGCCTTGGTGAGAGGCGAGCATGCTAACTACTCAGCCACCGTGGCCCCAATACTGGTTAGTGAGGTGCACAAAGGTGTTTTGTGGGCTTCTGTAGATAGATATGGTCTAGAAACGATTAAACACTAAGTTCAGAGTCGTCATGAGAAGGATTCGAATCTTGGACCTCTCAACTCCGAGCTCAGTGTGTTACCATTACGCTACATTGCTCGACGTTGTAGCGTTGTCTTCAGTACGTGGGAAGTTAATTTTCTGAAATAATTTACGTGTAACATTTACGTACGTGGAATTAAGGAATGGTACAATCCGTTCATAAGTTCTTAAGAGTGTCTCTCATGAATTAGTTCGTAATATGATGCAAAGAACCGAATGCAGACAAATATGGTGTCGTGGCCAGAGAGAAGGTGGCCCTTTCGAATATGCCAGAGCGTATGCGTAGAATATGACGGATGTATAGTTTTACAGTCGCGGCAATATGTTTTACTGTGGATAACATTAATGTCATTGCTGTAAACAAAATATCTCGTGGCAGCCAATGCAGTAACCGTTTTCTCAATAAACAAATATGTTAGTCAATCTACGTGTTATTGGGCACCACAATCTGTTTTCCACCAACAACAAGATTCCGCCTTAGAAAGCATCAACCAAACAGTTTTTGTAACCACTAATTTTTTTTTTTTTCAGTTTGGTTTGATACACACACGCACACGCACAAATTGTGCGTGACTAAACTGTATCATCACTGACAAACCACCTGACCAATTGAGACCATATTCATATCATATGTTATTGAGGTGGCGAGTAAGGTTTTTAGTTACGTTTAATTGCGATAGGTGGCGCTGGAGTCTAAATTCCATATCTATGGGCCAATTTTGCTCATACTAGCAGGAAATGTTTGTTGATCTAAAAGAGAAAAATGCCAGTGATACCACGGTCAAACATCAGTCGACGTACCCGACGTAATAGAGAGGACGCATTGAGAAGGCAAAATAGAACGTGAACACGCGCTCCACAAACTGAAGAAGCATGAACACAAAATCGAGAAGCTCACACCACAGTTCGCCGGGATAAGCTATTTCGATCTTCTGTTTCCATTTTTAAAACATGTAAACAAGTACTAAAGTCCACGCGAACGGAGTCGCTGTACGTCGGTACTCAAATCCGTTTTCATGATCTGCATGTTTGTTTCCATACGCTGTATGTTAGCCTCCATGCTCCGCATGTTTACCTGCAACTCTGTCTTCAAGTTAGCCTCCATGCGCTGCATCATAGCCATCAGTTGTTGCATGCAGTCTGGCTGCCAGTGTTGTGTCTAGGTTAGGTGACACTTGCGTGTGTTCCGGGTTTCCTGTCTGATTGGTAATCTGACCGCTCATTCTTACTTCCGTCGTCAGTTCTACTCTCTCTTCCACTTCTACCGTGTAGTCAAGAGTTCGGAAGTTTATTGGCGTCAGTTTCCTCAACCCGTACGGCGTGTCCTGCTAGTTCAACCTCACCTCTTGCCATTTACTTTCACGCTTGCCTTCAGTGCTCCGCTCTGCCACCACTTTGTTGGCGCCAATCTGAGATAACCTAGTTAGTCCACACGTTCCGGTGCTAATCTGAGTTATGTTATCCCGAAGACTATGTGATATACTATCTGATACCTGTTATATTAGCCCCAGCGTTAAGGTGCGCCAGTCTGAACTGAAATTAGCCTCTTCATCGACGAACACACTTGGCTTCCAGCTATCTGTGTCAGGCTTCCACGTGGTGCGTCCAATCTGTTACCCGACGACGCCCTTGCGTCAATCTGTCTACAACCAAGCAGGTTAAACAGTGTGCAATACAGCTAGGGATATAAAAGCCAATCTCTACCCCACGGCGTTGTGATAGCCAATCTGTTCTAAGCTGACTTGAAAATAATTTTATATTTAGATTTGCTTGTTATACCAATCCATGAGTTTCGCAGGACCGGTCAGAGGGCTGGCTGGCAGAGACAGAACTTACGGTCAACCACCATATATCCAACTGTAAGACAACTACACGCACGATTTGTGTACGAACACTTTCAGGCAACATATTACCATTAACTAATAATAATAATAGACCACTCTGAAAACACAGGAAGACATGGAGCAACTGTAACAAATTATGTAGGCGACCACTGGGAAAAATGATTTTAACGTCCAGATTTATTGATAAAATATTTCAACCTCCTTATGTCAATTGTATGAAATTACTGGTCTGTCAAAATATAAATAAAAACCCTCATGGCGATTAGTAGATATCTAAGGTGACACGTGGAAGTGGCCGTACCTATGTTGTCTCTATGTTAGGTAACGTAGGCTCATTTTCATACATACGTAGAAACAGTATTTGTGGATATCACCTTAAAAAAAAATTAAAATGTTCAGAAAATAAAATAATCACTTAAATTTTGTGTGCCTAGCTCAAGTGAACACGTACTCTTCTCGGTTTATTCATGACCAAATTTGAAAAAACTGGTTCGTTAGCACGTTAAGATTCAACATGGCGTCGCTTGTAAAATTCGTTAGCTTCTGTAACAATTTAAAGCTGACGCCCTGTACCACACGTAAAATATATTACAATGAAAACTTGTTTTACAGAAATCCGGATGCTCTCGCTGTTCCGTAGTGACGTAGAACGAACGACCTTTCAAAATAAATAATGTCAGGACAGGTAGATGTAGGGTTTCATATGTCTGGGCCTCGACGTCATGGAGAAATACGTACACTCTTACACAGACACGGGAGAGCTCCTAAATTAACCTAGCGAGGGGCTTAGACTGCACTCACACTTGCTGGAAAAACGCTTAAAAATATAATAAAATGGGAGGAAACTAATACACCCTACATTCTAACTTAAAACCTAACTCGTCACCTACGTTCAGGTGCGAACCCTATTCTTACGTCTGACAGAAGCTGAGGTTCGTTGAAAACAGAGTTAAGCGCTGTTGGCTGGACACGGCTTAAAGTGACCTAACGTTCCAGCCAATAGGGGGCCAGGATTCGAACCTGGGACCAATAGGAGAATACTAAATACCTACACCCCCCCCCCTTCCGGCTAATTCCCACGTCCTATCTGCTAAGAAAACACATAGAACACTGGATCTCGTACGTAAGCATACAAAATAAAGAAACATGAAATATTCACAAAATATGAGACCATTCAATTAAATGAAAATTATTAGAATAAGAAATACATAAAAATGAAGTCTAACTAATTAACCATTTTTAAACATAGTTGAATTGCCACGTTTATTCTAAGAGAAAATATCCTGACAACAAATATGTATAATAAAGGAAACAGGAGAAAAATAAATATTCAATTAATTACATATGCCAATATATGAAAAATACTACATGCGACGAGTGTAGAAAATGTATGTTTACATTAAGACAAAATAATAAACTCGTTGCATGTAAATCAAACAGATTAACATTAAATATTAAATAAGCAAATGTGACAACGTACATTTTGACAGTGTTACATCGCGGGATATATATATATATATATATATATATATATATATATATATATATATATATATACACACACGCACACACGTACACACACACACACACACAGTTGATTCAATAAAATATTTTGTCGGAAATTGTATTTATCTTGGTCAAACATAGAGGTTTTTGTTTATTTAAACATGTATTTTGTTAAATGAACAAAATTTATTTTATTGCGTTTCAAGTTTTGTTTAATCAACAAAATACTTTTTTGGGGTAACCAAACATATACTTTGACCCTATGCAAACAAAAACATTTGGTTGAACTTTCAGTGCGCTGAACAATGATAGCCTCCCACACACGTATGTGCAGTAGCAGTGGCCTCCCTCGGCGGTCCACAGACACTCGTAGAGCGGCGTGTGTCTCCCGGGGCAGGCGGCGGGCGCCAGGGCCGGCCATTCCCAGGACTACACAGTAGGGCAGCGCTGTCCTGCCTGCCCGCCTAACTGCCGGCGGAAATAGCCAGCCAGCATTCCACCGTGGTCGGCGCGTATAGCTTCACATACACTAAACACGAGGTAGACCGATCTCTCTGCGGCTGCGCTCAACCAGTCTCCGTGTCCCAACATTGAACTGTTTTTCTGCCAATACGACACAGCGTATATTGGATTTGAGGTTAGGACAATGATTAATAAACAAGTGCTTTGAGGTGTTTTTATACATCCTCTAACAAATTTGTAATGCAGTTTATTTAAATTCAAACTAGTAGAAGTATTCTATAAATATAATAGTGCTTGTCATTTAACAATTAATATATCAACAAACACGCTCATCACTATTGACCATATGACTTTGACAGTTGTGTTCCTTTGCGCTAGGTCGATGTTGGTTACATGCGCAGAACACGAATAAGCGGTCTACGTCATCTTTAGTCTATGAACACGATCTCTTAGGCCCGTTTTACTAGCAATTTCGTGTATAAGCTGTTCACGGTTACTAAAAACTTTCCTGCCCTGCTTAAGTTCCACTTTCAGTATATTACTCCGCTTCATGCAAACAAAGTTTAACCAAATATGGAACATTATTCCAAACAGACAACACACCGGGTTCGTGCGCACTTAATGTAATATTATTTTGCACAAGAACTATTTCCCACTAGAGGTTACCAACACAGCTTTTATTTTTCTCCCGGTTTTATTCGTATTGATTATACATGAAATATGTTCAACCAATAATACACGAATTAATTATTAATTTAATTCTGGTGAAGCAGTGGTTTCTTAAATATATAACAGAGTCCACACGAATTGTATAAATATGTAAAGAAAAAAATTAACGTGACTTTATTTTCTAACCAAAATATATAACAAATATAATAAATTATTTCATATTTTTATTTTGTTCATCAATACCACTCGTTGAATGTCTCGCACACGCGGCATTAAATAAAATATTACACTTTCGTACATTTCTATGCGTAACGATGCTTCCTAAACAACACGCATACAATGGTCATAAGCAATATCGCAAAAAATATCTACTTTAACGTACCTATTCGTTTTTCATCCTGGATCACGGGTCACAGAACACTGTTAAAGTTCGGCTTGGTTCCTTCGTAGACTAAAGATGAGGTAGACCGCTTATTCGTCTTCTGCGCATGTACCCAACATTGACCTACCGCAAAGGAACATAACTGTCAAAGTCACATGGTCAACAGTGATGGACGTGTTTGTTTATATCTTAATTTTTAAATGACAAGCACGGTGGTATTAGTATAATACTTTCACCAATTCTAATTTAACCAAAGCACATTACAAATAGGTCAGAAGAAGTATAAAACACCTCACCTCGAAGCACTGTTCATTAATCAGTGTTCTAAGCTCAAAACCAATGCAAGCCATTTCCGCTAGTCGTATTGGCAGAAAAGCAGTTCAGTGTTGGGACACGGAGATTGGCTGTGTGCAGCCAGCGAGATCGGTCTACCTCATCTTGAGTCTATGGGCTTCTTCCGTACACTGAAGGTGAGTTGTGCGCATGTCTGCAATACTGACTTGCCCGCCGCCAGTTCGACTGATACTCACGTCGGCAACTGCGATCAATGTGTTTCTTTACATTCGCATTTGCCACAGATTCAACCTTTTATACCTATAAAACATTTGTACTAACTAAAATATATTCCAGTTGTAGTAAAACTAGGTGACAGGAAGTTTTTCAAACATCTCAGTATACCTGCTTGTATAAACAAGCTGAATATTTGTGAGGTTATTAATTACTGACTTTTACTTAGTGCATTCTGTTCATTATGTTAAATTACCTATTTTATCAGTGTTTAAGTTAGTTAATAAGTTTGAATTAAGTATTGGAAATATAACTGCAATGCCAGTTAATATTTAATATCTTGCTTTGTCTGTAAATGTAATTTTTTTGAAATCTCTCCGGTGGAGTTTTTGAAATGTATGTAAGTTTATTATTCACGATCTGCTTTCGTTGAAAAAAAAAAAAAAAAAAAAAAAAAAAAAAGGAATTTTGCATGTTTGGTTTGTTCTCCAAACAATTTTGTGATTCATTCACATGGTAATGCAGCAATTAAAAGATTTTTGTTCGGCATCTTCATGTTTTGGATCAAGTTGGTGTGAAAAGGAGGTAGGTAGTTCCTGTTAACTAACAGGAAAGGAATGAAGATTATCCCTCCATACAGCATTTCATTTGGAATTTCATTTTTTTTTTCAATTGGAGGGATCCAATCGATCTACCAAGAACTACAGAAACGGTAAATTTCGGCCAATATTTTATTTGTTGAACTATTCTGTTGTAATTTCGGTGCATACTAAATTCAAGATGAAAGATGTTGGCTTGGAACGAATTAACTATGCCTAATGTTATGAACTTTATCATGCTGTGAAAAATTACACCTACCGCTCAAAAGCCCATATTTATTCCAGTTTCACCGCCGCTAGTCGAGAACCAGTTTTATATATATATATATATATATATATATATATATATATATACATACACACACACGTGTGTCTAGGTGTATGTAAGCGTGTGTCAAATAATAGTACATTGCACAGAGTTTTTATTGGTTTCTTTCGTGGTTGACATATATATATATATATATATATATATATATATATATATATATATATATATATATATATATATATATATATATATATAATATACACACATATAATATACACACATGTACAAATACATATATAATATACACACATATACATACACATGGATACTTTTTATCAGATAGTATATATGCATCAAATGACACAAATTTTTTCAAAGATTAATTATATAGTGTTCAGTTTATGGCGAATAATTTATAGCGCATAATCATCAATGATTAAAGACAAAAAATAAAGCGTGTTACTAAACATTTTTAATGTGTGATATGTGTGTTTATATTTTCTTGCAAGATCCCACCCGCCGCCCTCCAAGTGATTTCCACAATGAAAATATTGCGCATTAAGCACTAGGCTACAATAACTGAGCTACAGTAAAGATCCTGTCGCCAAGTTCGACCAATGGAAAAGAGATTTCCAAAGTGTTATTTGAAATCAAAATAGAAGCAGGTTTTATTTAATGGTTTTTTTTTTTGCAGTTGACAATTGTTTTTAAAGCTGGCAAACAAATATAAATCTTGATCGTTCAAAATCCGAATTCAAAATTGAAATACGTGTTCATTTAAACACATACTCTTCTGTGATTGGCTAAACGTAGGACTTAGGGTTTTATTTTTCCAGTTTCCAAATTTTTCTGCTCTGAAACTAAGCCAGTAGAAATGTGCATCTTCATTGTGCGTGCTCGATTTAAACTAAGGAGACGGAAATTTTTCTCAGGTCTATTTCTTACTGCTTTAATGCTTAAGTTCCTCATTGTTTAAACAACTTTGGACATGCCGGCCGGGATAGGTGCCCCCTCATACCCTTCATAATTCTAGAGTCCAGTCCTGGTTGAGGTGAGGGGTGGCAGCGGCATAACCAGGGGTTTCTAAACTCGCAATTTTCGCCCCTAAGTTTATCAACAATTAGTATTAAAATTATTAATAAACATTTAATTGTGATCAAATATGTCATTGGAATAAATTATGATGCATTTTATTATACCATCAGTATGTCAATAATGCTTTCATTGACGGGTCGTAGCAAAAAGCTGCGTGCTGTATATTTTCTGACAGTTGACCAGGGAGAGGAATGATGCGTAGGCCTTGTCGATTTTCTAACATACAATGCGATACCGAACATCGATGAAAAACTAGTAATTGAAGTAATTTTTATCCTGAAATGCTTCTAACACTTATGTTCAACTTGGTAATTAATCAAACAATTTTATATTTATACACTCCTATACAATGTAACCATTTTTGTTCAATATTTTTGTATTCATGTACTTATTCTTTCAACACACCGCAACTTCTTGACTACAATCAGTAACCATCTGGGAACAGAGAGCGCTATGTACTCTTTACTGCAATCTAAGGGTGAGAAACGCAATAGAATTTGTCTTAAAATAACAAATGTGTCAGCACCGCTAATTACGCTATAACCTTCCTCCTGCTACTTCAGTCAGCGTACCCCCCCCCCCCCCCCTTCGCCAAATTGAGTTCCACCCTTGAGAAATTTCTGGCTATAGTCTATTTTCTCCCTGGGGCCGTGGTGGTGTAATGGCTAAACTATTCGCCTTCCACCCAGGCGAACCAGGTTCGACTACCGGCGAGGCCGCTCTCGGATTTTCGCGTGTGGGAATCGTACCGGACGACGTCGCTGATCGGCGGGTTTTTCTCGGGGTTCTCCCGTTTCCCCCTCCGCACAATTCCTGTGCCGCTCCATACTCACCTCCATTAACCCTCTTCGGCTCTCAAGACCTCGACGTTAAGAGCCGTCGAAATCTCTCCACGCCACTTTCCTCCCTGTTTTATCCATATTAATTATAAATAAAATATGTAATTTATGAATAAAATAATAATAAAGCACAAAATGCCTGTGATATATGACATCTAGGGAACAACCAAACACGCCATACATGGGATGATTTTTCGAAGGTTTGATTCAAAAAGTGTGATAAAACTGCGAATAGACAATAAGACAATAAAATCGGGCCTGTAGGCTTTGCAAATACACCTATTTGACCTCAGTTTTATCCACACTGACCACGATAACAATAATGTAATTTATAGATATAATATAAGTTAACGTTTAATGTAATAAAGAAATACGTTTAGGTCTACGTATGAAGAAGCGCAATATGCTCGTGAAAAATTACATATTTAGGAAATAACTGAGTAGTCACAAATGGTGTAATTTTTCTAAAGGTTCGTTTCAAAAAGCGTGAATAAGTCGCGAATAGACTATAAGTCTATAAAAAAGCACTATTTATTTCGTTTTATTTCATTTATTCGAGACCAAATTCAGCACAAGGCTGGTTTACAATTGGTATTTTTTACAACTTAGTACACTCTACATATGTTATACAATCTTTTTTATAATATAAGTACTAAACATTATACATCGGGCGGGAGCCTATACTATGACTTTAATTTTAACCTTAATTAATTTTAATTTTAATTCAACTTTAATTTGAATCGTAGTCTATGTTGACAAAAATAAAACTACGTACGATAGCTCTACTTAAACTTGCTCTGAAACAGAAAGGACTTATACCTCACCATGAACGAGTCCAGCGAGGTGGTTTTCAAATCTCCCGGCAGGTAATACCAAATTAGGCTTGCCATATATGTGAAAGATTTTTGATAAATGGACTTCGAAAATCGAGGAACTTAAAAGGAATTTTTATTACAAGTATTGCGGTGATGCAAAGAGTCGAAGTTCTAAGCTTTACTAAAGGCTGTTCGCTATTATGTGAACACTTTATAAATGAACCTTAGAAAAAAGTCACTGCCCTGCATGTATATATTTTAATGGGCTCACTGAGTTACATTCGTCTAGTAAAGTTGGTAATGATGGATGGAAAGTAGTTACATTTCCTAACGTCGGATAAAAAGTGTTATGTAACCATTTATGATAACTTCGTATTATTTATATCGCTTTCTATGAATCGAAGTGTAAAAATTAGCCGATTTTTAAAGTATTTACTTTCTTAATAATTCTACAGTTTCATTTGACCAACGCATGAATATAGTGACAAGGCCCATGGGAACGTTAATTTTACGTAATGCGGAGGAATACACAACGTGTATACAAGTAGATCTTAAGCAGGGCTTTTAAAAGTGCTCATTTTACTGTGAACAGCCTATAATATCAATAATTCCTTTTTGTTGAGTGGCTGAATGATACAAACACCTATAGTCGGTTCACGACTGGAACAGACTTTCTCGGAATGTTTCCTACTCCCATTTTTAAGCAATGGATAAAAAAAAAAATACGTTGTAACATTCAAACTATATTCTGTCTCCGTGCTGCCAAACTAACTGTAGCCGCGCCAGTAAATGTTTGTAGTAACGATGCATGCAGCTGACGACTAAGGTGTTGTTCAAAAGTCTGTTCCAGTCGTGAACCGACTATATTGTCCATATTCAGCCATTTGGATGTGAAAAGGGCGTCGGTGACGTGATCTCGCTTTTTAGTATTGAAACAATAACTAAGGCACGCGTTTTGTACTTTCAGTACTCTATGGATGAAGAGGGAGCAGGAAGGTGTTGGTGGGGGGGGGGGGGTGAGAGACTACCACCTCGAGGTGGGACATGCCACTAGAACGTGGGCAGAGAAGGGCGATTCCCGCCTCGCCTCACGCCCACGCCGCACTCCGTGTTCGGGCAAGCCGTCACTTTCGCCATCGCCAGCCCTGCCTGGCCCAGGTGCGTCGCTTTTTTAATGTTGGATCTGCATGGCCATCCATCCTCCCGTGTGCACAAGTCGTCGCCGTCTTCTTCTTTTCAACCCTCTCTTCTCGCTCGCACTAGTGCAACCCACTATCTGCCATTTATAACATTCTGTGGTTCTGTTGCTCTTCTAACTAAAGGCTGTTCACGGTTAACGGAGCACTTTTGAAATCAACCTTAGAAAAAAGTCACTGCCCCTACTTGCACATATTTTAACGAGCGCGCTGAGTGACTTGCGCCCACTCAAGTTCGTAACAATGAAGAGAAAGTAGTTACACATCTTAACGTCGAATAAAAAGTGTTAGGTAACAACCTGTGACAACTTAAATTATTTATTTCGCTTTTTGCTTTTTCTTTTTTTTATGCATCATAGTAAAAACATGGGCAAATTTGTAGAGTATTTATTTTGCTACTAATTTGACAGTTTCACTTTACCGACGCATGAAGAAAGCGATGAGGCCCACGGCAATATTAATTTTACATAAGGCGGAAGAATACACAACGTGCATACAAGTAAATCTTAAGCAGGGCTTTTACAAGGGTTCATTTTACTATGAACAGCTTCTAGTGAGATATTATTTTCTTTTGCTTGGTGTTCTTCTTGCTATGACTCCCTTAAAAAGCTTTGTTAACTTTAACTTTGTAGCCCTAACAGTCGTGACGACTTATTCCTGATGTCATCCCCGGTGGCTATCGAAGCCTGTCTGCAAGCTACCAAGCTATTTCGGGAGTCGCGGTGGTGTAGTGGCTAGACTGCTCCCCTCCCAACTAGACGAACAGCTGTAAAGTAAATTTCTTGACTACTTTTAACTATTCGATGACAGTTGTAACTCTTTGCCTTGAAAATACGTAAATGTATTTACTGGATGAATTTTTTCACTGTCATAATACCGTATTTTTACAATTTCTCAAAGTCAGTAGGCTTGCCCAGGTTCTTTAGGAATGGAAGCCTTAATTAAACAAATATTTAAATATAATATAATTTATTTACAAAACTTACAGAGAAATTTCACTCGACTTGATATCTGACAGTCAATTGCCATCACTTGCTATTTACTACTAATATTTACATAATTGTCCATCCCCTCACATAAATTAATGCAATCAAATAACTGTTATCAGTGCCATTAATAGTGTGTCAAGACCACGGCCGTAGAAGACAGGTCTGGACACTAGCTTAAAAAGTTGACGCCCTTATCGACCCATTTAGTTCATGAACCCAGCTGCAGAGCGCTGCCGCCGAAGTAGTGCTGTTTGACATGGATAGCATAGGGAGGGGAATTATTTATTTCTTAAAATGGGAAAATGGCATTCATATCTCTATGGTGTTATCCCTATTCCAACAACGTTAACAACACTAGTTTGTTTGCAGCGATCTGCGTCTACAGCATGAACTAAATCAGTCAATAAGGGCGTCAATTAGCTAACATTGTTAGAAAGGCGAGTGTCCAGGCTTATTTTCTACAGCCGTGGTCAATACCTATTAAATTATTTTTTATAAGTTATGTGATCACGTTTGACAGTTCCAATATTTACAATAAAGTCCGTATCGCATTTCCATACAGCCCCCCTCCCCCTTGATACAATCACCCGATTCCACCAATCCGGAACGTCTAGGGCGCTCCGAGCGTCCCCACGCACAGTAACACTACTCGTGGTACCACACCTATAGTACATCCGCACCACGCACACACTGGTCTGCCGTCGTCTCGCACCCTACGTCATAGTCCATCCTCTCCGCTGATGTCTCTTACTGCACCATACTTAGCCAGATAACCACACTTCAGCCAGGTGACTACCACAAAGACAGCCGGTCCTTCGGCTGGGGCGGTATAGTCCATTCACGGTTTCTTCGGCCTTTTTGAACCAAACCTTTGAAAAATCTCCCCATATTTGGCGTGTTTAGTTACTTTCTAAATACGTCCTGTATCACAAGCGTTTTATACTTGTGTTCATAAAAGTTACTTTTTTTCTGTTAAATTGAAATGTTATTCATATTTTATCTATAAATTGCTTCATTTATAAATAATTTCAATAAAAATCAGGGAGAAAATAGGTATGTTGGTAGTGCCCAGTGAGAAATAGTCCTTATACAAAATACTGTTATAGACTATTCACGTTAAAGTGAGCACTTTTGAAACCCCTCTCATTTCGAATAATAGTTAATAAATATATTTTATTTCAAACTTAGACGTTAACTTTAGAGTCCGGTGGCATATACATACTGTGCATATTACTTACATTGCACTATTTATTTAAAAATATGGTTAAAGGGGAAAAAATGGCTGAAAGTAAAAAAGTAACTAGGGCCTCAAAAGAGCTCACTTTACCGTGAACAGCATACACACTTACTGCGCACGAATGTGGTGTGTTGTACCCCTGATGTAATTCTCCAGGATTAGTTAAGCTGAGTTTGCGCGAGGCGGAGGAATATCCTTGAAGTAGAACTTTAGCAAGGCTCCAGAAAGGGCAGAAGTAACCGTGAATGGACTATATTTATAGAGCGCCGGCCCCAGTCAAGAACCTCCTTCACAGGCCCCGAGCAAAATGACTGCTAGAAAATTCTTGCTCGTTCTTCCAAGTCGTCGACTCATCTGAAAAGCCCCTCTCACAATCTCAAATTTTTCCGTCAAACTGCTTCCAATAAGTTTGGTCAAATAAAGTTCGACAGTTATGACCTCATCGATACCTCACAAACACCGCCATATTTGTCTGATAAAGTTGTCTGGCTTCTGTTTCCATCAAACATTTGAAGATTGGACGGGTTCTAAAATTTCGTTGATTCTTGACGGTCTCAGCCAATCAAAATCGTGTACTTGACGTCAAGAAACTTTTAAATAACGAACGAAGTAGGTTATGAAGATAATTTATGTAGAACCTCTCTGGGCATGAATGCTATTCTAAGTGAATATTGCACAAAATATTACAAATTCAGAGGCAATAAACTAAGTGTGAGAGGGGATTTAGGGGGGAGGGGGAGAGGCTGTGACGTCAGCCAGGTCGGCCGTCAGTCATTCCCCTGGCCGCCGGGTGACGTAGTAGCGAGCGTGTCTGCCTGTGGTGAAGAAGGGTCGAGGAGGGCCACTCCCCGCAGCGCCGGACACTGCACCCCCGCCTGGCGCGTAGGTCCGTGTGTAACGGTACTCATATTCCTTGTGCGAGCCGGCGTTCAGAAAACAGTTTACTATCGCGATGCCTTCTGTAGTCGAATCAACAACTACGAACATGCTACAAAATTACATTCGGCATTGGCTTGATAGATGACAGCGCTGTACGACTGTGTGTGTTATCTGCATGATTTTTATTATTATTATAAATAAAACTGCTACTCTGTAAAATGTGTTCTAGTTAGCTTAACAATATGCTGTCTCAATCCCCCTCAATGTTTGCAAACTTTGTGAACAAATATTGTTTGCGTAATGCATTCCTGTCGAGTCGAGATGTTTCTTACGCCACGCCGTAAATCTCCACATCAAATATTCATATTCCTTCCGTCCCAAGCCCCTGTTAATGGTCTAATCACCCGCGATTTCCCCCTCCATTGTTGTTGCTTTTATCTAACGTGATTTTAATTCGATATTGTTGAATATTTTAACAGAAAATTTGCACTCAAAGACAGAAAAGCGATTAACTTCTGTCGAACAGCACATGCAGAAGGTAAAGAAATCCTCCAGCACACACTGTCACAAGAGCACTCCTATCTGTTGTCGCCAGTAAAAAGTCTCCGTGTCCGGTTTTGCCGAATGTTTTTATGTCCGCGCGTATACAACCGGGCCGCTGTCTTGCCGCTCCGCTATAAACCGGTCCGTGCCGAGCCGCAGTGTAGGGAGTACGAGGAGACTCGCATGTCCAGACGTCTGCCGGTAACAGTACAAATATCTTTCTATCAGATTAAGATCAAATGCAAATTACAAACGATCCGAGGAAGCTTGTGAACCGATTGAGGCAACTGCACGGTGATGAATATCTCTGATCCCACGTCACCCGCCATATTGATTTTTTAATTAATTTCTTCCTGGTTCAAATTTAGAATGATTTACTTATAAATGTGACAATAGAAGCTTAGCTAACACCTTACTCATTATTACATACATAATATATTAAATAGTAATCCATATTTATCCAACTATTAACTTAATACAAAATTGCATACATTAATTCGTTTTCAACTTTTAATCACAACCACCTATTAACAATCAGGTACAAAAATTTACACAGGACCATGAAATGTAATGATTCTATAGTGAAACGTTTTCAGTAATGGTTCTGACTCTTCTGATATGACACTAAAGCAAACAATCACTGTATAAGGCGTGATCCGGTCTCTTAATGTAGTTCCTCCTTAGCATAGGATTCTCACAACTTCTAGATATTCTAAACATCTTTAAAGTTACCTTCCTTTGTGTCTAACGAAGAAAAGTCGACGTTTTATGGATTCGGATCATTGGAACACTCAAACGGAACACGATTTTGCTATTAACATGCGATCAAATCAAGTATTGGCAAACAAATGTGTAGGCCTACATGGCAACGAGCACTCTTCTTCAGTTGTTTGCTACAAATGTGCTCCTACAACCACTGAAACAGGAATATTTTTTGCTCACGCACACTTGTCTCTTTCGTCTATTTTATTCTTTTGTGCGATTTTTTAACTTTACTTTTGCCGTTATCTTTTTATCTGAAGAATTTGCGCATTAGCTTAATTAAGGCATTATTTTAAATATTGAAGAATTAATTAAACAACGAAATCACTTCATGCGCAGATTTCCGTTTTCACCAAAGCTTAAACACAGACGTTGACGTTGTGATACATCGGAAAAAATTGGTCTAAATTTGGAAATACAATAGGGATGTGTTCAAAATCACGTCATCACCGGGTATCAACCAACTGTCAGGTCTGCTCTAAAGCTGCAATGGAGATAAAAAAAAAAAAAAACAAATCTAAGGTAGACATTGCAGAAAAAATGTAAAACGAATGCCTGTGATTGTATAAAAAAAATTAAATGAAACTAATTTAATCCGAAAATCCTACTTCGGCTTGGAGAAGCCACTTTGATTTGAACACGGTAAGTTTTTGTGGTTATCGTCATACGGCTCATGAATTTAATGTGTTCCCAACCACTCTCGTAAGGCATACTTTTACCCGCATTCTACTATCTGATTCAATAGCAAGTAATTTTTTAATGGTATTCAATCCACTGGTGTATTTTGCTAACGGCTGTCATTAATGTTGTTATTTTTAATGAGAATTCTCTTAAAAAAATTTTGAACAAATCTATTATTTTCTTGCGGGCACGGGTTATTTCAGCTGATCTAACGTGATATATGAAAATTGAGTTAGGTATCTGTGATAACTTCTTAGGGGTTAGGGGGCCGCGGTGACAAAGCGGATGGAGAGCTCACCTACAACCAAAGCGAACCGGGTTTGATTCTCTCTAAATTTTGTACGTTGGTATCGCGCTGAACTATGCACCTGGCTGGCGTATTTTCTCGGGATCTTCCATTTCCCCTGCTCTTGCATTCCGGCGCTGCTCAATACTTACCTCGCTTCACCCTCATTGACTCTCCCCCCGTCTCGCACCACTTTTCAGGCGTTATATATGTATATATATATATAATATATATATAACACACACACACACATATATATATGTGTGTGTGTCTACGGGCGATAAAGTCGAACAGTTTTCTGTTAAGTCAATCCATTGCAAGTGTTAATACCGTTACGCATTGAGCTGAGCTCCAAAGAAGTGGCATTCTAGCATCGACTGACTGTACGCGCTTTTATATTTGGAAGAGAAGGGGGAAGGGGTGTGAACTAGGTATACGCATTATTCCTTGTAGTGTAGTTCGCCTAGCGGACAAAGCCTTTCGTGAAAGTAGACCTATCTAGCTCCTTATTTAGACATAACTGAATATCACAAGACTGTCCTGCGGCTACGGGTGAGATCGGCTCGTAATTGCCTGCTGAAGCGCAGAGAAGTAGCTATTTTAGATTATCTTGCACGGAAGATCATAATTTCACGGCTCATTTCCAATTGGGATAGATTTGATATTCAGATATCACTTCAAATGGTGGTTTCAGGCATGCCGAAAAAAGATGAATTAAAAAATGAGAATGAATATAAGGTGACGTCATTGTCCCTGACCGACGGGGAAGCACTGCTTCACATCCGAAAACATACATTAATTACAATTTTTTTATTATTATTTAAAGACATTTGTTTAGAGTGGCTGGTTTTTTTTTTTTTTTTTTTCATTAATCGTGATCTCACCAGGTTTTAATCAACGGAAAATCTAATGTACATGAGCGATTACAAATTTCAATTCGTTAAAAAAATATTATTTAATCTAATGAGTTGCGCTTTGCTGTCTCTGCGTAATCATGTTTGCGTAATCGTGCGAAAAAAATGTCTTGCCTCTATCTACCTGTATTTTAAAGAGCACGCTTCTTGAATGCTTCCAGTAAAGCTGGAAGCGATATGGGGGTAAGTAGTTCCGTGTGTCAACGTTGCATATTGATAAGTATAATGTTTAAATGCACGGGCGCTGAATTTAGTTCGTGGTTCCTTTATTTCCATGGTGAATATAGGAATTGGGATTGATAAATGTTGAAAGCTCTTCTTCCACCACCTGACGGAGCAGGCGCTTAGACACAACAATTCTCGTGGCGACTCCGGACGACCCTCCAAGGGCCAGGTGTTACGTGGATCATATTCTGGCCAACAAAGTTGTGAAACCAATCAGCTAAAGAAGGCCGAGTAGCCTTCCAAGGAACCCCTTCAAACAGCACAATGGCAACAGAAAAAAAAAATCAGATGTAAATTTAAAAAATTACCTCAAATGTTTTGGTAAAAAAAAAAATGGCACAGATATGTTTTCTCCATAATCTTGTTTATTCCATCTTTAAGCTTCGTTGTCGTCTTTTCTTCCCCTTTAAATATATGTGAGTATTTGGATGAGTATTTAAATTTATGTATTTTTATTTTAGAGTAAAACAAGGACCATTTCATTTCAAGCATAAATAAATGTAGACTAACAGTTGATTCTGGCAACAAAAAAACTTGAGAGAGTTAAATAATCTTAGTCAATGAACTTGGGTGCACCCAGGACAGTAATAAATTACAAAATTGCCACACACACACACAAACACACACGCACGCACACACGCACACATACACACACACATATATATATATATATATATATATATATATATATATATATATATATATATATATATATATATATATATTAGACTAAAGTTTTTTCTTTTTTTGTGATTTAGTAGTTTCAAAATTCAAAAATAAGATTTTTTAAGTGTTGAGGACATAGTCCAGCATCAGAGTTATTTTTTCATTACGAGTCCCCTTTTGCGCTTGTTCCATCACGCAGGTATAAGAAAGGTAGGCTCATCAGTGCAATGGAAGGAGTTACGCAGCCACACTAAAGTGATGGGGCCAGGAAGAGTCGACATCATCGACGTCTGCAAAGTAGTCACATCTCTAGTGCCAGCATCGCACAGAGCGGGCACAGACACGAACAGCTAGCTCAAATAACACTAAATATATTGTTTAAAAAATATTCATGGGCATGCGCAGGGGTAGTGAAGATACAGGAGTTGCATGCTCACACCATTGCATCATGTGAAAACAGGAAAATAAAAAAAGAATCTTGAAAATGTTGTATTTTCCCTTGCCAGTCTGTGTGTTTGAATCTACCTCTAAATTAAATAGGTTCAATGTAGTTTAGACTCTTTGTGGCGAATATGTTTAAATATACATAATCTAACTTTGTATTACCAATCACATAAATGGGGATCGTTATTTTGCGATTTGCACCCTCCATTACCTAACCGTGTGCACGCATATGGTAAGATTAATAATAAGTGCATTAGGATACCGAGAAAATGAAAAGTAACAAGAAGTTACTGGTATAACTAAATAAGCCTACCTTCCTCTGCATGGGTGGAAATGATTTTCAATAAAGTTCTTAAAAGCCTAAATGGTAGATAAGACTTGGCGTCTAGTTAACAGCAATATAAAGGCTGTTCACGATAAACTGAGCACTTTTGAAAGCCCTGCCTAATATCTACTTGTGTGCACATTGTGTACTCTTCTACCAAATGAAAATTAACCATGCCATAAGTCTGATCAATGTATTCATTGCGACGGCCAAGTGAAATTGTAAAATTATTAATATAAACAATATATTAAATTTTTCTTGTTAATTTTTACATTTGTAATGCATTAAAAAAACTGAAATCAAAGTCAATCGTTTCAGTATTCACAGATGTATAACCTGACACTTTTAATTAAGCGTTAATACGTGGAACTAGTTTCCCCTCCGTCGTTACCAACTTTGCTGTGTGCGTGCGGATCAGTGTGGCCATTAAAACATATGCAGGTAGGGGCAGTGGCATTTTTCCAAGGTTGATTTCAGAAGTGCTCACTTTATCGTGAACAGTCTATAATTACAGATTAAACCAGAAACATATGCAACAGAAACGAGACAGCTTGAAATACGTGCCTTACCCAGGACTCGAGTGGAGAAATCCTCGTGCAATAAGCTAACGTCCAATCAACTTCATTGCGGAGATCGTATTCGGAGCATTAACTTCGTATTTAATCAGTCTAATGTTTTGAATGATAGTGTTTACTTACCTAAAATATTTACAGGGCCCGAATTTTGAAAATAGTCGTCTCAGCCATTTATAACATGGAAGTTTACGTAGCTTACCACAGCAAAACTTGTGTAAAAAATCTGGCGAAATTTAGTTGATTGTCCCTGAAATATGGAGTTAAAACTTTATTCTCTTGTTTGACGCTATCTTACAAAATTGCCTAAAAGAATATGTATATGATGCTTCTGGTAGATACTGAAAGCATAAAAAAGTTTCATTGAATTTCTTTAAATTGTTTAATCTATATGACAAACTTGACAAATTTTTATACAGTCGCCATTTTGAAAATTAATGCCTGACTTCAATTAAATAATGTAAGTTTACATGATATTCTGTAGCACTAATGGTGTGAATTTTTTTTTGTGAAAATTGGATTAAGTGTTCCGAAGATCACTGTATGTATAACTGATGTTTGTAATGAATACTGTTAGTGTACGAAAGTTGGTTAAATTTTTTTGGGTTGTTTAATAGATATAACTTACTAAACTAAATTATTTATATTAACGCCATTAAAAAAGAGCCTACCGCACATGAAACATGTAAGTTTACATGACCTACTGTACCACTACTTGTGCATCAAATTTGATGGGAATCGTTTGATTGGTCCTCGAGATATGGCATAAAACCGACATTTTATTTTCATATACAATTTTCATACGACAATCTTCATTAATCGAGGGCAAAAAGTTTACGTACTACCACATTCGATGATTGTCATAGTTACAGTATACAAAGTTAAGTTAAAATCGGTTACACTGTTTCGTATATATAACACACTAAGCTGGGATCTTTTATAGCCTTCACTATGAAAAAACAAATATTTGGCACATTTAAAACATATAAATTAATTTGGCCTACCACAGTACGGATTCTTCGCCAAATTTGGTGGGAATTGGTTGATTGTTTTCCGAGATATAACATATTATCTTTATTTTTTCATGCCGGGCAATATTACAAAATGGCTGAGAAATGCCTCTTTTTAGAAACAAATTTTATGGTTGCAATAAATCCAGCCAGCACACAAAGTTTAGTTCGAATTTGTTTCGTAGTTTTGTTGATAAAACATACTAAAATATAATGTTGAGATGACCGCCATTTTAAAAATAAGTGTCTAAACCACTCATGGCCTGCCCTAGTGCTACTTGTTTGTCAAATTTGGTGGCAATATGTTGGTTTTCCCCGGAGATATAACATTAACCTAGTAATTTGTCATGTGATGCTATCTTACGGAATATCTTACAAGAGACTTGGTGTAGACACATTTGATAGTTGTAATATATACTGCCAGTATACAAAATTAAGTTGGATTTAATTGACTGGCATAGACAAAATCGCATATTAAGCTAAAATAGCTATATGGCCGACATATTGAAAATAATTATTTCACCTACTTAACACATTGTTCTTGACATACTTGTCACAGTACTACTTTTTTGCCAAATTTTGTAGGAATCGGTCAACTGTTTCCGAAATAGGGAATTAAAGGTTTATTTATTCGTGTGGCTCTATCTTACAAAATAGTGGATGTAATCACATTTGTATATACTGTCAGCACACAAAGATAAGTTTGAATTAATTTCAAGGTTTCGACATCATAGAATACTAACCTAAAATGGACATATGGCAGCCATTTTTTAAATCAATCCCTGGCCTACTTAAAACATACCAATTCTTCGTCAACTGCCGCAGTACTACTTGTTTGCCAAATTTGGAAGGCATCGGTCAACTATTTCCCGAGATGTGACATAAAATGTGATATTTCTTCGTGTGCCTCTTTCTTACGAAATGGCAGACAAAAGAGTCTCTGTATTGACACATTTGATCATATATATGTAAATATATGTATATATATACATATATTATATGTACACACACACAGGTGGTCGCTCTACTAGCGTGCGAGGCATGGGTGATTTATGAACGCGTACGCCATCAGTTGCAACCAGTGACAAAGCGCCTTTTCACAAAGGAATGTTTACAAAGTGTGCCTGTTATGTCTATTAGGGCGCGTGCTGCTTCCGACCTTGAGTATCGGATGTCTTTGAGATATCATTGAAGGAATTTTTTGGTCATTACTACAGCCGTAGTTTCACTTAGCATGACTCAGGGTGTGTTGAACCTTGCAGATTAAGGCCAGCGATAGTATAATTGTGTGACGAACCTCAAAGCAAGGAATTTTTATGAGCCGAGTATCTGGGCGATTGTGTGACGTTAAGCAATAGACGACGAGCTAGTAGAGCCACGAGTGGTGCCGGAAGTGACCACTGGGAGGAAAATTTGTGACTGTGAGCATCAGAGGAGTGAAGGTGCGACTGTCAGGCTGGACTCTTGGACTCTCTGCGTGAGTTAAAGACATTACAAATGATAGCAACAGAAACTCTGAACATGTTTTAATTACTATAACCAAACAGAGGCATTAAAAAGGGCGCTAATTATAGTTGAAATAGACATTAAATATTGAGCTCTCTGAGAAAGAAAGATAAATAGTGGTGATAGATAATCTAATGCTGTAAATAATAGCTCTGTGAATAAATTAAAAATCCAATTTATTTCTTAAGAACTCCATCCCTCACGATCTCTGATGATCCTCAGGCATCTTGTAACACTGGTGTCAGAAGTGGGATGGAGGCAATTGTTATTCAATCATAGTAATTAAAGTTAGGTAATAGGATAATAATTATCGTCGTTAAAACAGTTTAATTTAATTGTAATTGCTGTTGGCTGAGAAATTAGGACTGTTTTGTACAACCATCGCAGTGAATGTTAATTCTAAAAATGTCTACAGAATTGGAAGCATTGTAAGCATTAGTTGATGTAAAAAGTGAAATTAGTAATGCAAGTGATTTAGAAGATTAAAAAATGGATTATGTAGATAGGAAAATAGACAAATTTAAATCAGTATTTAGACAGGAAAATAGACTCTGTAAATGAAAATGTAGACAGGAAAATAAAAGGCATGAGCGAGTTAGTAAGTTATGAGAATTGACTGTGTAGACGATAAATTTAAGAGTGTCAGTGGGGTAGTGGACAGTGTGGAGAATGAAATGAGCATAATGCAAAAGGAATGACAGGAATTCCTTCGGCCGAACTGTAAGGACTTATCACCTTAACATTACGAGGGTTTGCCTTTTGACAAGATTCGCACTGGCGGACCATTTGTTCGATCTCTTTCGCCATACCAGTTCTCGGCAGGACCCCCGATAAAATCCTCAATCTCAAAGGTATGCCAAGATGTAGATGGGACTCAGATATTTGATTGACCCTCATGAACGTGGAGATCTTTCATGGATAGTTGAGTTATCTTCAATCATTGATGAACTGAAGGATCGGGGTTATATCAGAGGAGACTGCTGGCTACTACCCATAATCTGCAAACATCTGATGAGAAATGTAAGTACTGAATGTACAAAATAATTAGAAACATTAAATGTCCATAATAAGTAAAAATATTATATATAAAATAACGTGTGTTTAATTTCTTATAATGCATCATCTGCTTCTCTGAATGACTTAATAATTTAATAGTGTGAACTATCAATTGAGAGAGTCTGTTTTATATAACATTTATGTGAGTGCATACAGCAGGAGCACTACGGTTCGAACTGAAGTGTTATACCTTACTCGGATCGTTAAAAAAGGCTGTGTTCCAAATGTCTAACGAATAAAATGAGGGGAATATTGTTGAGGAATGTTTCGCAACTCACAACAATTGGTTGGCCTGGTCAGTTGACCTGGTAAATTGGTCTGATAAGTTTCTATGACCCTTTGGTATGGCCAGCTCTGGAAGAAATGTTTTGCAAAGATTTTGCGAAGATTGTCTGTTGAAGAGGTTAGCTATGAAACTCTTATCAGGAAACTTTGTTTTCAAGATTTCCCATCTTTGTTTTATTGTATAGGTGGATGGTATGGCAGGTTGGTATTGTCGGTCGGTCTAGCCAGTTTTGCAGGAACTGGTCTCGTGAGGACTTAGTCTTGGGCTCAGACAGTCCCATCAGGAACTAGTTTTGGGTGGAGTTAGTTAGTCTTGAGTGGAGTTAGTTTTGGGCAAAATTAGTCTTGGGTGGGATCGGTCTTGCGTGGAGTTAATCTTGGGTGGAATAAGTCTTGAGTGGAATCAGTCTTGGGGGGGGGGGGAGTTAGTCTTGGGTGGTGTTGTCATGGGTGGACTCAGTATTTTGTGCAGTCAGTCGTTAATTATTATTGTTAGTCGTATGGTCCCCTGTTGTGACCAGCTAGTAATTTACAATAGTTAGAATTCTGCAAAATTCGCATTATGATTTGAAGATATGTTAAACTTAAAACACATTTCCTTTGCAATATGTTTGTAATTTGATCAGTCTTTATTTGGCACGCTCCGGGGAACTCTGCGCCGATAAATGAACACTCCACAATCGTGTGACCCAATCACGTGCAGTTCACTCAGGATAGGAGTGACTTGGCATTTACGCAGCAGCCAGTGGAGAAACGACGCCGGCTCGAGTATATATAGCACTGCGGAGTTTAGCTTAATGCTAAAAAATAACGCGAATTTTGCAGGTCCCTAACAATAGTATGAACTGCGATATTTCTCGATTTTTCAAGTTCAATGCTATTGGGGTAAGGCCGAGCTCAATAACCAACGTGGTGGCTAAATATACAGCTCCTCTGTCGACCAAACCGATAACTAATACATTAGTGTCACCTAGGTTTTGACAATTTAAACAAATGGCAAACGAAACAAACAATATGGTTGTATGCGATGGAATGAGCAATGGTGATGGAGGTGGAGGTCTGTCGACTAATTAGCCAATGAGAAACATTGGTGGCTGGTGGAACGAGTGTGAGTAATAAACCAATAAAAAACATTTTTTTTGGGGTGAAGCGAGCACAAGTAATCAACCAATGAGAAACATTGGCGTTGGGGGGGGGGGGTGATTGGAGGGGAGCCGACTAATTAACCAATGAGTAAAATTGGCTTGGGTCAGTCGTCTGCTGGACGTGGTGCCGAGGAAACCTCTGCAAATTTAAGTTTTTAAAATAAAATTTTATAATAATTTTTTCAAATTTTTAAATTTAATTTCGGAAGTTTTTAACTATATAAGAATTAAGTGATTTTTGTGTTTAAGGTTGTGCAAGGTCATGTGGTCAAGGTCAAAGGTCAAGTTCAATGTCACATGAATTCAATATGATGGTTGGGTGATGCCATTTCATGGTCGTTCAAGGTCACGTGGTCAAAGTCAAATGTCAAGGTCATCTGAATTAAATATGGTATTTGAGTGACACCATTTAATGGTGGCTAGTCAGTTCCAGTCCCCCATCCCCTCTAAGCCAGAACATTGGACATTTCAATTTATAATACCTTATAAATAAGTTTTTTTAAATATAATTTTTATATTTTTAAAATTATTTTAGCAGTTTCTATAATTTTGGGGGAAATTTTTAAAACAATTTTGTAAATGTTTTGATTTCAAGGTCATCCAAGGTCAAGGTCACCAACATCTTACATGATCGACGTGATTGACACTTGCCAACCTGGCGAGGGACGGTTGTGTCGGGAGCATAGTCGATCCACCTGTACATACTGAAATAATGTTTTTAAATCTTTTTTCAATTTTTTTTTAGATTTCTTAATAATTTGTTATAAAATTTATAAAGTTTTAAATTTTTTTTTTGGGATGTTTGGCTTTTAAGGCTTATACAATGTCACAGTCATAGGGTCATGGTCAAGGGCATAAGTCAATGTCAAGTTCACCTGTGTCCAATATGGCGACTGGATGATGTCATAACATGACGGTCGGTGCCCCGTGCCCTCTGTGTCCCATTTAAAATACATTATGCCAAACCTACATAATCATTCTTCTCCCGTGAAACTCTTATTTAAATGTACACTGAGTTACTGTAAAGGTATAAAAAGATGTGCCGTGAAGTATTTCTAAAAATATTTATTGCCTTACTTCACAAATACCACATTAGTATATCATTTCATAAAGTTTTGTCAACAATACCCTAGAAAAAGTAATTCCAGATGTATTTTTTAAATGGCAGTATTTGTTGAGTTCTACATGTGTTTCCTCTTGACCCAAGTAAACAGAATGCATTTTGAACTGTACGAGAATAGTACGTATATTTCATACGCGAAGAAGCATACGGCATGGCTTCAATTGTTTCCTATTTACCGAGATCAACTGATGTCATCAAGTTCGGGCAAGTTCGTGTATCATCGTATTTAGTAACCATCCAAAGTAATCTTCACGAAGCCGCACGAGGCTTAAACTAAAATGGACTAAACATATGTAATCTAGTGAGGTTTGGAATCTCCAATACGGGAAGTGGTAGTCGTGCTTCACTTTAGGATAGTATATTTAGTACAGTGGTTCTCAAACTGTGTTTTAATGATCACTGTTGGTTCATGCTGGATACTAACTAGGTGGTCTGAATATGCCCTCAAAATTTTCCACTGATCTGAGATTCGTAGCACTCAATTATGATAACGTATTTTGTTGTATTCCATTTGATGTTCTGTAAAGTGGTTTACCGTGTAATTTTATGATATAAATAATAACTAATTATCAGCGCTTTAAAATAAAATTTCAACTTTTTACAGTAAAACATCAACGATATTTATTTTAATGAAGTTGTAATGAGTTGTAAACTATTGTTTTTGGTACATGAATGGGAAAAAGTATCATATGTTGTATTCGACCTCTTGTTGCCTTATTTTGTCACTAGTAGTGTAATTAAAATTTTGAAATTGCCAGGATGTTTGGTGACTGCGATGGCAGTTGAACTATAAATATTTATATTCCAAAACGTCTCTTGCACACTTTTTCAAAATACGATTTTAAAAATTGGATTTCTGATATTCTTTTGTCGATAAATCAGCATCATTTTGGTAACAAGACATCCTTTATATAATGAGATTGAGAATGGCAGTTTTATGCAGTTCCAAAGTGTCTCTACGCCCGAGGCCTTATCCAATACGGCGGTTGAAGTATTACGCGACCTGCGCAGACGGCAGCGCTCTCTACTTGATTTCGCTTCGCAGCATTCTGTAGGTCCGACATCGGTACTCCCATTATTTTTCCTCGCCTCATATCTTTGGTTTTATCCTCCCTCCAGCGCGTGCGCATTGGCCAGCTTTCCCCTCCCTTGGTTGGTAATTTCTTCTGAGCAAGTGTTAGCTCGGTCTACTCCTTCTGGGGTTTCGTTCAGAGCACATGACATAGGTGGGTATGGTGCTGAGACTATGCTACACACGAAGTCGTCTGACGTTTGTCACGAGACAGGTTGGTTTGGCAGCTGACAGTTGAAGTTTAAATAATGTAAAGAAAGATAAGAATTATAAAATAGGGCTAACGTTAATGGGATTCTTTTATAGTGAAATTCTATTTAGATCGCCCGATCGAAATTCTCCTTTGGAGTAACTTAAAATTGTATTTTGGAACTTTTACATTGCTGATATGTTCAATTTAAAATTTGGTTGATCAATCTTCCCAACTTATGAATCGGTGTGAGGTTTTGAGAATTTAGTAATTGTGGGCGCATTTGACATTTGCGTCATACGTCGTCGGTGTGCCAAGTTTTTCCTACAAAGCATATAGTGGGTTGCCCATGTGATTTGGGCTTTAACTGTTATTTGTGGCCATTTAGTAAAACACTTTAAAAGCAAGTCACGTTTGGGGGTTGAAGGAATTTTGGTACTTTCTCCCCGTATTTAGTCACTCAGTATTTGGATTCCATTTGCTTTGGGAGCACAGTAAGATTGGTTACTTTTCATTTTAATGCTAGTGTGTCAGTGTTGTAATAGGAATTTGTTTAGACACTTTTGTTAGGCCTTAAGCAGGTGCGTGTCTACAGTTCACTTTTAATACTCTTCTAATTGTATTGCCTCTCGGCCTTTGATCGGCCTTAAGCAGGGGTGCACCGAGCTGGAAAAAGTTTGTTCATGTTTTCTATGTAGAATAATTTTAATTTGTTAGAAATTTACACTTTGCTCTCAACATCAAAATAAATATAAAAGGTATATACTAGTTTTTCTGAGTCAAGTGGGCAGTGGTGTCAGAGTGTACACACAAAGACAATTAGAAGGAGGAAGTCTAGTTTTGAGTTAGCCCTTAAGTGTCGTTTCCAAGTTACTTCTGCATATTGCTAATTTCTTGCAAGGTCTTGGTGTTGTGCGCAACGCTGTTAGTTGCAGCTTTGAATACTGTCCTCATAATTGATTGTTTATATATATATATATATATAATTGACTATAGTAGGAAAACTTCGTATTTCCCATGTTTGGAATTAATCGACCGGAACTATTGATCCGAAACTATTTATAACAAGTTATAAATGAGTGCGTGGTGTGTCACGTCCTTTCGTACACGCCTGAGTAACTTTAAATATGCCACTAGTTCGAGAGCCAAATGGTGAGATTATTATTTTGGGGTTTCAATTACCTTCTTGGTAAAATAAAGTGTCGCACTGTCGCGACGATAATTAGTACCTGTAATGATTGATTGGAATTGGCGATCAAAATCTATATGATACTTGTAGATTTTTTCATGTTTTAAACTGGCAAATAAATTGTGAAATATTTTAACTGGATTTGTTGTGAAACTTTATTTGTTGGGGCTTGGGTACCCCACAGTATTGATGCATTTCTTCAGAAACAAAACGTCATCTTTGCTATTGTGGAATTTGTTGTTTCCTTATCCTCGCAGTTCCATAATGCCTCTTTGTCCAACGTTTACTGTTCCAAAGCGTATCTTTAACTCATCTAGCATTTCCAAAATGTATTTCATCCTGTGTAATGATCTAAAGCGTTCCTTGTTCAAAACAATTATGATCTTAATAAATACACTCCATTAAATATATAAAGTCTAGTAACTAATATTGTAGGTTTAAATGATTTTAATGGTATTAACTCATAAGTATAGTCTCATACTGTATTTTTTACTATAAAGTTTACTATAAATTTTTTACTATTTACGGTAAAGTGAGCACTTTTGAAAGCTCTCTCATTTCGAATAATAGCCAATAAATATATTTTGTTTTAGCCTTAGACAATAAATTTCAATTTCGGTGAAATATAGCCTATATACTGTGTGTTTATTACTTACATGGCAGTATTTATTTTAAAAAGTGGCGGAAGGATGATACAAGGCTGATAGGAAAAAAGTAACTAGGGCTTCAAAAAGTGGCCACTTTACCGTGAACCTATATCTACAAGTTTTGCTGAATAGACAAGAGGTGCTGCAGAGTTGGCCACCACTCATATGGGTGTTTATGTGTAGGAGTGTGTGTGTGTGTGTGTATGGTTGAATTATGCAAAGCTTTTGCAACCGCAATACTACAGAGTACCCTAAGACTACATATTTACGTCACGGCGACACCGCTCAATCTGTGTAGTAATACCTACACGTTTTATCGCATTAACAGAGCGCAGGTTAATTTACAATCTTCGAGTCGCGTACCTCCCGCGATGGTTTCAGCGTTGGCGAGGGATTGTCTGACAGCGCAACTACCAACGCACTTGTCACTGGAGTCTGTGTTACTTGATACACGATTTATAAGAATATTCTGGAGAGGCTGGCTCGCTAATGCACTGTCTGCGTAGCCCGCTTATTGCAAAACATGGCCGACTCCCGCGCCATGTTTCGCGCAAAGAACCGGTGCTGTATTTCTTGCCAAATTACATACACTCCTTGGTACTAGAGCCAATCATATCGCAGTTCCAGAGCTTGGAACGCTCTTCCGTGGGCATTATGTGAAACGAATGGACGATTGGAGCGAATAACTGCTCCTTCTTCGTCGTGCAGGTTTTCGTCCGTAGGATTAAGGCCATTCAAGCAACTCTGAAATACGGCGACGTCGATTATTATTAACGTCAGCTTCGAACATGAAACATTGCCCACGTGACCAAAAAGCGTAATTGAATCAATTCATATATTCAACATTTTTGATTGCGTAACCAACATTTAGCGATAGGCCGCCGTAGCTCATCGTTGTGGTATGATGTTTGTGAACAGACAACGAAATATGAAATCGCAAGTTCAAATAATCGCCAGCATTTATTTGAAAGAGTGGGATGGACCTCCGCAGTTTTTTGTGTGAAATAGTTGTTTGCGCGAATACGCGTATCTCGGTAAATAAATGTTCTGCAAATACGACTTTTCGTCACAAAAGATAAAACACAATAATCTATGTCCCTATTTTTAACTTTTGTCATTATGTGTATTTTGGAGGGAAAAAAATCTTGAAAATGGTTAAATATCGCATTTTAAAGCTAGTCTATGCAGTTTCCTTAAGCGGCAAGAGAAAAGTACAAAGATACGGACATAGTTTAACCTGTGGTCTTTCATCGAGTGTAATAAAACCCTTATGTTACAGATCTAATTTGCATAGTACAGTGTTACGGCGGAAACGCTGCACGCCTTGCGCGTAAGAGCGATGAGACACTAGGCGTGCGGGTTAGTGTCGCCCGTATCTCTCCCTCGCTTCTTGATCCTGGCCGCGGAGTTCCCACGAGGGTCCATTCCACAGGAGCATAGTTTCATGGTATGCAATAACTATTTTGTATTAATAGTCACAGCTCGAAACAGCAACATTAAATACTGCTACTTTTATCCCAGGAATACTGAAATGAAATTATATAATGTGATACTAGATACATGATAACAAAAATAGTTTAAGAGATTTATGGTCGTATAGAAATTAGTGGTTTTTATCACTGCTGTATTTACAGTAAATAATGGGTGTTTATGTAAATTATTCGAAAATTCATTTGAACATAATTTTTTTTTAAATTAATTAAAGCGCTGTTTACTGCAGAGCGGCTTCAAGTGTATTCAAATAGTGCATGCCTGCCGGTATTGCATGAAAGGATTCCAACGTACCGGCTTACACACGGGATGTTACTGAGGTATGCTTGTCAGACCTGCGTTATTTTCTTTACTTGCGATACCCCGTCTGATAAGCGAGTACTTTAGTGTTCGAAGACGGATTGATCACGGATATTCAAACCTCTCTCTCTCTCTCTCTCTCTCTCTCTCTCTCTCTCTCTCTCTCTCTCTCTCTCTCTCTCTCTCTCACACACACACCCCGAAACAGTGATATCAGTCAAGGAGATACTAGCGACTGAGAGCGAGAAGAGGAAAGCGTACTCAAGGACCCTCTCGCCGGGTAGTGTAAAACAGCGCTCTTCGAATAATTGTGAGATTTTTGTGTTTAAAGTCGTACAAGGTCATGTGATCAAGGTCAAAGGTCAAGTTAAAGGCCATTTGATTTCAAAATGGCGGTTGGGTGAAGTCACTTCATGGTTCGTACAAGGTCAAGGTCAAAGGTCAATCCAGTTCGGAGACCGTTAGGGACTGGCCAATCAGTCGGATTAACGGTGAATCAGCGCCTTGGTGTGTCATTACATGTCATTACTTGAAGTACGGAAATAAGACGTGATTTTATTTGTTTTTGTTTACTCTTGCATGGGATGGAGATTTCGATGTTTTGTACACAACAAATTACACGAAAAGCATGTTTGTACATATTTAAACAGAATTAATTTTTAAATTCATAACTTTCATAAGTTATTTGGGGGAGGGGGTTGGGTGAGATCGTACCATATACCAAAACATTTAGTAGGCCTACCCCATGCGTTTACGAGATGGCCACTTTACTTGTTACTCTGTGCGCCTACGAAACGACGCGTAGCAAAATTACTGCAATCTTTTTGCTTTGTAAAAATATTTTATCCTTATGTAATAAATTCGTACTGTGCACTAAAACGTTTTCCAAAGTTTAAAATACAACTTGTTCAGTTATAAACAATTTTGCAACGCCACGACGCGACTTTTAAATCAGTGAAATTCAACCGCCGTAATAATCAGTACGCTCTTTCTTGATTTGTAACGATGCTCCCTCTTTTTAGTAAACAAAGTATTCGATGAAGACTCATAACTACGCTTAAGACGGGTCGCCTACCCCCCTCCCGCCCCGGCCATCTTCAAGAACTTCTGGGAGCATGCGTACATGTGACGTCACCGAGGGGCGCCGTCTACACTTCACGAACGTTGAGAAATGTCCGAGAGAGCGACACGGAAATATAAGGGTTGCCTTCTTGCCGCGTGACGGACAAGCAGAAAGGGGCTCTCCTAAAAACAGAACTCTGTTCCGATGGGGATGGTGGCTGCCTTAATTTGTTGTTGCCAAAGATATGTAATTTTCCCTGCGAAGTTTTTCAATTTTATGTAAATTAATTTGAATTTTTAAATGTGTATTATGGAGTGATTCACTATTTAATGGAGTGATTTTCTTTTAAATAACTGTTATACCTCTTATTATATCTGTTTGTGTACTTTGCTAACCATTTTGGTCAGTTAGTAACGTATTTAGAGATATAATCGGGGAAATTTACAAAAAAATTAATAGTGTTTCTGGCCACAAATATAGCACAGGAAAGAGAAATTGTTGTACGTTGATTTCACAAGCCCATTAATTTTTCCTCTGTATACTCAATGACCGGAGGGGGGAGGGGGGTTCTCTGTTTTTTGGCAATAGTTCCACTGGAGGAAGTAGAGATGGAGGTACCTGCCTCCATGTGTCGGCAAGCCACCGGCACACCTTGTTGATTATTGTCGATATGTCGATTAGGTACTTGGTGTAAGTATTACGAATATTATTAATTATTTTAATGTGTATTAAACAAAAAGAAATATATTTCTGTGGCCACAAACTTAAGCAGTAAAGTCATTATTGGCTGTTCGCGATAAAGCGAGCACTTTGGAAATAAGGCTTTGAAAAAAAAAATCACAGTTCATAGTTAAGTTGGCAACGAACTGATACAATTAATTCTTATCACTTGACGTATTTTGAGTGAAATGTTTAAATTTGTGGCTCTCCGATGTTATAGAATTTCTTGTTTTATACACGTTAGAGTATGAACTTTCATGTCAGTAAAGGCTGTTCACGATAAAGTGAGCACTTTTGAAATCAACCTTAGAAAAATGTCACTGCCCGTACCTGCATATGTTTTAATGTGCGTACTAAGTTGCATGATGCGCCCAGTAAAGTTGGTAGTGATGGATGGGAAGTAGTTCCACATCTTAACGTCGAATAAAAAGTGTTAAGAAACCATTTGCGATTAATTAAATTATTTCTTTCACTTTCTGTGTTTTTTAATGCATCGGGGTTTAAAAATGAGCCAATCTGTAAATTATTATTTTTTCTAATAATTTCACAGTGTCACTTGACCGACGCATGGATAAAGTGATGAGGCCCACGGCAATGTTAAATTCGTATGAAGCAAAATAATTCACAACATTCACACAAGTAGATCTTAAAGCGTGGTTTTCGAAAGTCCTCATTTTACTGTGAACAACCTGTAACACATTTATATCCTTAACAATTTCTCGGTATTTTTACCTGGATGGCGCATGAATAAAGTGATGAGGCCCATGGTAATGTTAATTTTTCGTAAAGTAGAAGAATATCAAATGAGAATAAAATTGTAATCCTAAGAAAAGCTGTCGGAAGTGCTCTATTGACCGTGAACTAACAGCCTATATAAGAAGGCGATACGAGGAACTTGTCTTTTCTCGCTGCTAAACTCAGAGTATGTAGGCTCACCGGTCGCTGTTCACTTCTCAAGGATGTGCTTTCACTGGTATCAACTTGTTTAGGTTGTTTGTTTGAAAATTGATGTATTACCCGTAAACCGGCTGTTGTTGGTAGTTGCCGCCTTGATGTGTTCGCCTGGGTCAGAGCTGTAACGCTTCCCGAGAAACGTCAGTCAGATTATTGATTTTCCAAGAACCCGTCTTATATTTATGTCCTCGATATTCATGTTATTATCATGTGAACATGTTGGACTATGCCGCTGGTCGGCGAGTTTTCTCGGGGATCTCCCTTTCCTCCTGCCCTTGCATT
The DNA here is from genome assembly GCA_029891345.1 of Dryococelus australis. Lineage (NCBI taxonomy): Eukaryota > Metazoa > Arthropoda > Insecta > Phasmatodea > Phasmatidae > Dryococelus > Dryococelus australis. The sequence continues at coordinate 68,378,341 of CM057003.1, read as the reverse complement.
CCGACCCTGCTCCATACTAACCTCGCTTCATCCTCATCAGCTCTCAACACACCGATGTTAAAAGCCGCCCAAAGTTCTTCACTTTGCACTTGTAATATGCACTAGTGGAAATGTATCGAAGAACATCTAGTAAACTCAATTCAATCCAAACACTGCTCATGTGTAAAGGACACTCTGATCTTAAATGAAAGAGCACTGGTCTGCTGCCATTAGACCAGGGGCTCTCAAACTTTAGTTTATCACGCCTCCCAAAAAAAAAAAAAAACCTAACCCCCCCCCCCCCCTACCTTTTGCCAAAACTTAATTATTACAAGAGTGAAACAATAAACGAATAAAAGTCTCAAAGGTATTATTTAATCATTATATTTTAATGCTTATTGAACACGAATGGTGGTGGACAAATCAATCAATGAGACGGATGAGCTTGCACATTTGTAACAGGATTCTCAATTTTTGATTGAATATCTTAAATTGCACAATGTAAATCACTGGCTCTAGGTACCTACACTACAGCCCGAATAAAAAAGTTTGAATTCTATTTCCTAACTGTACAAGTGAACAGCTCGGCGCCCGCGCCCCCCTTATCATGTCGTCACACCTGTCTTGGGGGGCACCAACCCCCCGCCCCCAACTTTGAAAATCAATGCATTAGACCAAGTGTCTTATCACAAGTCGTCTGACAACACGATGAGTGCAGTTATAGGCCATTCACGGTAAAGGGAGCACTATTTGAAGCTATGTCATCAGACATAATAACCAATAAATGCATTTAATTGTGGCCTCGGACACATGGTTTTGGGTAAGGTGAATGTATACACTGTATTACTCACACAGCAGGGTTTACATTAACAAGTGGGAGAAGGATATAAATTGGTAGAAATAAAAAAGTAACTAGGGCTCCAAAAGTGCTCACTTTACCGTGAACGGCCTATAGTTGTGTGTTTACATTGCGTGTGTATCACATAGCGTGTGTGCAATTCCTGGAAGACGACGGTAAGATGCAACTGAACAGTTCAGTGGCCTTGAGCGTGGTACCATTGTGGGACTCCGAGAGGGTGGCTGGATGTTCCCTAGATTTGCCTCTCTTTAGTTGCGTGACGTATCAGTTCTTCATCAGTGGTGGAGAAGATGGGTCTCAGAGCAGTTACCGCAGCGGCCTTGTCCCGCCAGTGCCACCTCGCTGCAATTACGAACGTCTGAAAAGAAGTATCGTTCGGGCCGCCCTGATCGACAGAACAGCAACTGCAAGTGCAATCGTTTCCGCTATGGCCCTCCACGTGTCTGCACGAACATTAAGTCTGATTCCCACACGCCATCTTGTATTTATCGATTTTTCGCCAAAGCTTCTATGTCAGAAAGTGAATTGAAATTTCCCGCACGACATGTCCTAAATAACAGCTCCCCAAACTTCATCGAACTGCCACATCTTCGCTAACTTGATTAATTTTTATCTGGTAACTGTCGAGGCGAAATGCAAGATTATTTCTTGCGAACGGTTACAAGGGCGACGATATCAACAGTAATCAAGAAATACTGACCTCTAACAACGCACTGAGCAATGCTCTGTGCTCTGTCGTTCGAAAAAAACATGATACAAAACTGTATTTCCAGAGAATTGCAAAAATTCCATAAAGCCAAGACGGCGGGTGGGAATCTGTCTTAAACAATAGATTTTTGGAGGTAAGTTTACATTCTCGTGTTTCTCCGGCACGTTTACAACTGACACCTGCTCGTCGTCGTTTCCTGTGGTGTCGGCAGAGAGTGTGTTGACGAGGCGAATGGAGATGAGAGTGATGGCCAAAGTGATGGCCGTGTTTGCGTTCGTCGAACTGCGGGTGAGCTCAACAATCCATCGCGTATTCACACTCACCTTTGCCGGACACACACCGGGCATTGTGGGTTGGGGGTCACAAGCTACACATCCATATCGCCTCTCTTAGTGATTCAGGGGAGCATATCGAGTGCCTCGTACATCCGCGGCGTCGTCAATCCTGACCTCCGACCGTACCTCGACACGCTGCAGAAACCAATCTTCCAGCGCGATAATGCGCAACCCCGTGTTGCTAGGGCAACACAACGTGCTCTACACAGTGTAAGCATGCTACAGGCTGTTCACGGTAAACTGAGCGCTTTTGAAAGCCCTGCTGAAGATCTACTTGTATGCACATTGTGTAATTTTCTGCCTTATGTAAAATTAACATTGCCATGGGCCTCATCACTTTATTCATGCGTCGGACAAGTGAAACTGTGAAATTATTAGAAAAGTAAATGTTTAACATATCTGCTCTGGTTTACAATTCGATGCAATAAAAAAAAAAAAAACAGAAAGCGAAAGAAATAATTTCAGTTATCACAAATGGTTAACTAACATTTTTTTATTTGACGTTAAGATAAGGAACTACTGCACATCAATCGTTACCAACTTTATTGGCCACTCAGTGCGCCCGTTAAAATATACGCAGGTAGGGGCAGTAACTTTTTTTTTATCACGTTGATTTCAAAAGTGCTCACTTTATCGTGAACAGCCTATACCTTGGCGTGTTATAACTCCGGACCTCAGCCCCATCGAGCATGTGTAGAAGATGATGGGACGGTTCCTTACATCCAGCCCAGCTCCGGCAACGACCATCACCCAGATATACCTAGAAATACAGCGAGTGTGGGATACCATACCCCGTGACATTTCCTGTCGACTAGATTAGCCAAGTCTAGCAAAACACTTCGCCACATTGGTTTCTACGAAATAAATAGCCAAATAAGATTCTATGAAAATGTATTAATGTATTTACAACACACGATGCATGTTCCATGTTTAATATCGAGCAGTTTCGTGGCCTTCTATTGTTTTTTTTTTATAAGTAGAGGAAACCACAGGAGAAGGGATTTGTGATACGCGCATAGCTAGTACATGCGTGACCAGAATTTATAGACCTGCAACACAGTTACGCCACTATTAAATAAAAGGATATTATATGGCCACATTTTCTTCTTCCGTATACGCGTGTAGCTACCATTGTCGACATTCTGATGCTTGCAGACATTCGCTTGGCAGGCGTATGAAGTCGGCGTACGAAGCTAAATGTTACCTTTCTCAGGGTTCGGATCTAAGTTGGGATGCAAAGACCGAGCTTCATAAAAATAAAGATTCATCGAGAATTGGTAGAATGTTTTAATTATTACGTCTCTTAATATTTTACTCGTGGATGCCCGAGTTTGCACCCAAAAAAATAGACATTTTCGAGACTTGTTAGATATGTCGGCAGGGAAGATAGACATGATATAAACAGACATTGTGAAACTGATAAAAATATGAATATTTTGGTACAAATACGCTAGTTTTGATCTAAAATTATAAAAACTAAGAAGAAATACACCCTTTTGTCACACATTTAAACATTGTTTTGAACCTGATCACTTTTGTGAGATTTTATGTTTACATTTGAACGTTATTTACATTTTTTACATTTTCGTGTATTCATACCCTGGAAATAAGTTTAATGTCATTATACACCATTATCACTACTTTAAAAAAATTTGATGTATCTTAATTTGGCAAAGTTCATGAGCTTGTTTGTTACCGCGGTAAAAAGGAACATTGGTTAACTAAACAGATTAACATTACTTCAGTAAAAAAACTTTTGTTTGTTCTGTTTGGAATGTACGGCTCAACGTCTTGTCGAGAGTAATCGTATTGCATACGGAGCTAGTGGTTTAGAGAACGAGGAAGGAATGACCAATACACCTGGAGAGTTTTCAGGTAGCTGCACCGGAAATAGAACCCGCGTGTCCAGTTCTCTGTGACTTTGCAACCTCGCTTGGTTTGTCTTTACTTTTAGTTCGCTTTCAGTGAGTCTCATTCACTTAAGATTAATGCACTCTCTATCTATGCCTGCTTAGTTTAATGTACCCGGAATTAATTAATAAATCATCACCCGAATTCTGGCAAGTCCTGTTCATCTACGACTCTTGTAGTGAGAGTATTTTATTTCTGCCCTCTATGTATTCTGGGTATTCGGCAACATTTCTGTGAACACGCTTTACGTAATATCTATAATCAACTCAGAAACACTGTAAAAAAAAAAACTGTTATTTTATCTCATTTTTTCAAACGAAAAACGGATCCTCTTGTTTTCATAGCCTTAAAATATAAGGATTTTTAATATAACTTCGGTTTGTGTGAATTATTACTTCTGTCAGAGACTGGAAAGTATATACAGCTAATGTTATGAAATGTATCTTTTTATGCTTTAATAAGTACAGCACTCTCATTTTATACGTACACTAGCACCATCAAAGTATTTAGTATAGACAACCTTAACTCGAAGTATGGCGACGTTCGCTTAGCGTAAATACCATAATGAGAAGCGTATAATAAAATTTTACGAATATTCTTTCGAGATAAATCTAATCTCTGTTTCATGGGTTTGATTAATCGATACACATCACTTTTCTAAGAGAGTTGTTATCTTATGTTTCACAGAAAAAAAACCATACTTAAAAAGAATAGAAAACCGTATTTCACAGTTGCACTGCTCCTTAGTTACACGAATGCATAGACTATATTGTTATTCAGAATAATAGAAATTGTGTACGCCGAAATGAAAAGTAATCGATTCATAAGTAGCCTACAGCTTGCTTATTGCGATGTATATTTTTCGAACTTTTATGTCTGCTTCCTTTTGATTTTTGATCTCCACGGATGAAACCCCTCAGTACCCGCATAAGTTAAATCCTGTCAAGTATATTAATTTCCATGCAATAATTTAACATCACTACGCTGAAAGTAAATATATATATATCTCTCTTTTGAGAGCCGAACTACAATCCCTCCTTCCTCCCTCGAGCTCTTGCCATACGCGAACACTACCGAATCGAGAAAGGAGAAAATCACATTTTGAAAAGATTATTTTTCTCCAGAAATATAGCAATCTGGATCGTCATATTTGACTGTGGGTGGAACCGCATTTCCGCAACCTTCCCACCAAGGAGTCGAAATGCCACCGTTCGTTCACTCCACTTTGTGAAGTTGAACTTACTACTCGTTATAACCGACACAGAGAAAACCATGTATGATCGGACGAGTTGAGCACGCCATGTATGATCGGACGAGTTGAGCACGCCATGTATGATCGGACGAGTTGAGCACGCCATGTATGATCGGACAAGTTGAACACACCATGAAAATAGTATTCCTGCACAGTATTTAGCTTTGATTAACCGCTAAAGATTTCTTTATTTGCGTTAAATGTAGTCTGTGTGATGCTGATAATAATTAGACTGTGAAATACATACGAAAATTTTATTTGTAATTATATTGTTTCACAATACATATATCTATACAGTTTAGGACATTTTGTTTCTCCTCAAGTGTTACATAAACAGCGGTTGTGTTATTAGCTCGGTGTTTCATTTTTTTTCATTCTAGAAAACATTAGAAGCGTAAAATTACTCTAAACAAACCAACAGGAGCATGTTGTCCCCAACTACCTGAAGTATTTTTTTTCCTTTTATAGGCACATGGAGCAAGGCAGCCTGACGGCTATTTTGGCCTACCCACAAAATTACCTTTCGTCTCACTGGTAAGACGATGGATTGGCGAGAAATGGAAACTTGTGTTCGTTAATGATATTCCTAGGCAGACGCCTTTAAAATGTCGACTTTTATTTTTAATGCGAGTAACCATGTTTGAAAGCGGGCACACAAACCGTGGACTGAGCATGTTATGGCGGGTTCACAGTTGTAGACCATATGCACAGAGCACAGGTTATGACAGTTGGAAGTTGTGCGTGGCCAGAAACCTTCTACGAAATTGATTCACATTTGAAAACATACGCAGGCCGTATTATTTTTAGCAAATGAAATTGTGCCACGGGTCCGACGTCAGTTGGCAGTGGTGGTAATTGTTCAAAAGTTTTATTTGCCTTCAAATACATAATATGGAGTATAAGAACATATTTAGTACGATAACGTATTGGGCCCTGGGCAGTGATTTAAAAAAAGTTGACATATCTGCTTGCTTTTAAATTTTTTGCTTTTGTGATCGTAAAAATGTACATGCAAAATTTACACCCACAACGCGACAGCGTGCCAGTACTCGTGAATATTAGTGTATTCCTTGCGCCAGTCCCCACATTTAGCTGTTGAGAAAGCTGAACAGATGCACGCGTTGCAAGGTAATTTTCCCATCCATGTATGGAATTTCCACTACCATGTACGTGAATTATACTCCAGAGTCTGGCAATTTTACCTTACCCATGAGGAAAACTATGTTTCTCCCCCCCCCCCTCCTCTCTAAAGATTGCGAATATTACCTTACAGTTCTCAGGTAATTTTCCCATTGTATTTTACAGTGTACAAAATTGTCTGCTAGTAAACTGTTACCTGTTTTCCCCCCTCTAAATTTATATCGTGCGATGTTTATTTGTTTCTGCAGCATATATTTTTTTTTACCGGTACTCCGTTGTTACAACTATATAAACAACTTGCTTGAAATATTTTTACTCTACTCTGAATGTCTGTTGACCCTTGCGTCTGCATAAGAGATGATATTCAACCATTCCCTTCATGAACTATATAGAATGTATCTAAATTCGCTACACACTTCCCTTGTAGGTTAATCATGAAATAATAAGCTGAATACACACACACCTACACACACACACGTGTGTGTGTGTGTGTGTGTGTATATATATATATATATATATGACCCTATACGAACAAATATTTTGTTGGCCTCTCTCTCTTAGTGTATACTTCATTGTACTTTAAAGTGGGGATCTTATATACACTCATTGTCGAAAATAATTGTATCCACAATGAAGTGTCGGATTGCAAATGTTGTTCGGATGGAAGGCAGAAGCCGCCGAGTAGAATAAATTACTACAAATTGAGACTGACACGAGGAATATATGGAATTCGCTACACATAGGCCTACCTCTTTCGGTATAACGTCGGGCCGCCATGTCTGCGAACACATTACGCACATACGTCACGGCATGGGGTTGTAGAGGGCCCTAATGGCATTCTGTAATAAAGGCTGTTCGCGATGAAGTGAGCACTTTTGAAATTAACCTTTAGAAATAAGGCACTGCCCCTGCCTGCGAATATTTTAAAGGGCGCACTGAGCGACATACGCCCAGCAAAGTTGGTAACGATGGATGGATAGTAGTTCCATATCTTAACGTCGAATAAAAAGGTTTAGGTAACCATTTGTGATAACTTAAAATTAACTCTTTCGCTTTTTGTTTTATTGATGGATCGAAGCGTACAAATGAGTAGATTTTGTAAAGTATTTACTTTCTTAATAATTTCACAGTTTCATTTGACCAACGCACGAATAAAGTGATGAGGATCATGACTGTGTTAATTTTACATAAGGCAGAAGACTAAACAACTTGCATAAAAGTAGAACTTAAGCAGGGATATAAAAGTGCTAATTTTAGCGTGAACAGCCTTTAACACAACCCATGCAGTTTGAGCATTCGCTCGCAGTTCCCGGAGAATTGCGGTAGGGTTGGAGACGCGATAGGGCGGCCAATATCATCCCATGCGTTTTCAACAGGGGATACCTCCGGCCAAGAGGCTGGCCACATCTGTTGCTGTCATTAAATAATTTCACGTAAATAATCACGGTTACTAACCTTATTGCGAACTAACCTCTGTGAAGCGGTAGCACGTTTGGCATTTAAAGGATGGATTATGAATACGCATGTCAAAATTAACGGAAAAATTGTAAACACCATAAACCTCGCCGTTTTCGAGTAATTCGTGTTTTAATTCCAAAATAATACTTGACTATACCTGGCAGGGAGGGCAACACGCACATAGCCAGTATCGCTCTCGTGTACATGTTTTTAACTTCTTTTCTCGTGATAACCTGCAGCCGAAGTTTGTCAGTCTATTTTAGAGGAACCGCAGTGGTGTAGTGGTTATACTACTCGCCTCCCACCTCGGCGAACCGGGATCGATTCATATTTATATTTTCAAATGTAACACATATCTATATATTTAACATACGACTAAGTACTTTCATGTTTATTTAACAGTTATGACATTTTGCTTTATTATTTGAATCTTACTTCCCTGAGAAATTTCTTTGTAAAAACAGTATTGTAATTCATGCCACAGAAAATGAACAGAGTATCCTCTAATCCACCCACAAAAGCTGCAGTTTACATGATCCGCTTTTCGTGCTTGAACTCAGGAACATTACCATTTAACGTTGAAATTTTTCTCACCTATGCCAAGTGGGAATCGTGCCGGACGATGCCGCTGGTCGGCGGGTTTTCTCGGGATCTCCTGTTTCCCCCGCCCCTTCATTCCATCGCCGCTCCATATTCCTTCAATCGCCCTCATCGGCTCTCAAGACCTCGCTGTTTAGAGCCGCCTTAATCTCTTCACTCACTCACTTAAGTCACAATATGTCCTCATATTTTTCCTTATATAACCCGTCTCACCACTAACAGACACACAATACTTAAATTATGTGTATAGTCCATTCACGGTTACTTCAGCCTTTTCTGAAGCCCTGCTAAAGTTCTACTTCCAGGATAATCCTGGATAATTACACCAGAGGACAACGCACCACATTCGTGTGCACTCAGTGTAACTGTATTTTGTACAAGAACTATTTGGAACTAGGCGCTACCAACATACCTATTTTCTCCCTGACTTTTGTTCAGATTATTTATAAATGAAGCATTATAATTTATAGATAAAATATGAATAACATTTCAATTTCACAGAAAAAAAAGTAACTTTAATGAACACAAGTATAAAACGCTTGTGATACAGGACGTATTTAGTAAATAACTAAACACTTCATACATGGGGAGATTTTTCAAAGGTTTGATTGAAAAAGGCTGAAGAAACCGTGAATGGACTATATTAATAATCGAGAGAAAGTAGTTTAAGATACACGTCTCTATTGGAATGCAAGAGGAAACCTGTTATTAAAGGGGAGAATTTTGACGAACCAGAGGTCATTAGTATTTTGTCTGATAGTTCGAGTTGGTCTATTTCTAAATCAGAAATATTTAGGGGACCAGCATCTCGATGTTTGCTGTGGCTGGCACGTCTGGTATAGACAGATGCCCTTTAGCATCTCCTGCTGAAGATAGATTGGATGATCCAGTGTCCGGTGGTGCTGCAGTCGGATGTTCGCATGTGGGAATCGCGCCGTACGATGCCGCTGTTCGGCGGGTTTTCTCGGGGATATCCCGCTTCCCGCCACTCCTTTCACTCCTGCGCTGCTCCAAACTCACCTCGCATCAACCCTCATCGGCTCTCAAGACCTCGATGTTAAGAGCCACCCAAATCACGTTCCCTCTAATTTAGATACGTTCTGAACAAGGATCTCTCGTGCACACGACCTGTTGTGAGCAGGTGTGAAATAAATAGGTTCGGAATCATGGCGGTCGATTCTTGCGCGCATGGACTATGTTCTATAGCAGCGGTTCCCAAACTTTTTCTGTCACGACACTCTTGATTCTGTATTTCCGCGGAAATCCCGACTCTATTTCTGATTTTTACCAAGAATTTTGAACCCACAATGTTCTTCATTCTAGTACCTATGTGGAATGTCTGAATAGTTTGTTTGCATAATTAATTATACTTGAAGTAACCAATTTCGTGTAACCAAAACTTATATTTTAGTCTGAAAAGGGCATTGAACTTGTGCTTAAATTAACATTTTAAATATACAATATACTTTACATGAATACATAACTAACATTTTTTTTTTTTTCAGCGAGACAAAATGATATATTTAGTACGTACTCCAATATATTTTGAGTGTAATACTAAATACATTTTGAAAATTGGCTCACAGTATCTTCGGTTATAAATGATTATTTATGACAAAATGGAGATTTTTGGACATTCACCATCGCGATGCAAATGTGTGTCATGGAAAAATACTTTAAAAAGACAAGCAACCTATGGACGAGAAAATTAATATAGGCATACAACACAGGGGAATTCCAAGAGGGAATAGAGTCAAAAACAGAACAGGAACTAATTACGAAAAATATATATGTATATATATATATATATAATGCGAAAAAAGTATATATATATATATGATAATACGAAAAATATATGTATATGCTATATACATATATATTTCGTAATTATTTGCTGTTCTGTTTTTGACTCTATTCCCTCTTGGAATTTTCCAGTGTTGTATGCATTTATTTATTTATTTTTTCGTCCATAAGTTGCTTGTCTTTTTTTTTTAAGTATTATTTCTTTGTGCTCAGTCCTGTTTTTTCCATCACAGACATCTGCATCGCAATGGCGAATGTCCAGAAATCTACATCTTGTCATTCACCCCAATTGCACTATTCATTCAAAGATCACATGATTATTTATATTCCTTTTATAGGGTTTAAATTTTATTGTTATTTGATTATGCGGAATTTTTTCGATGTTCAGACGGAACCCTAAGGTTCCGCGGAACCCAGCTCGCGAATCGCAGTTGTGGACCGACCTTCAGCAGCTACGGACAGTTGTGTGTGTGTGTGTGTGTGGTCTCTCTCTCTCTCTCTCTCTCTCTCTCTCTCTCTCTCTCTCTCTCTCTCTCTCTCTCTCTCTCTCTCTCTACTCAAGTGTGCGTCGTACCTGCGGCCGGTGATATATAACTCCGCGAACATGTTATACGGCGACAACACTTCACGTCATCCGTGCCGGGCCTTATAAGGGGCACCGTTTTAAATATGCGAGGCCCGGGTTAATGGAGGGACGATCCTCTGTCCACTAGCAGCGTCCTGGGACGCGCGGCCCAAAGTGGCTGCTGAAACGATCCAATTAAGTGATCAGAACGTCGGGCACACGCTGCATCAGGCCCGGCCCCATCCCGCCATAGGTGTCGACGACGAACCGCCGTCCATTACGGGCTAAAGGTTCATTTCCCAAGCGTACACGGCTTCAGCATTCGCACCCGAGACTCGTAAATTAGGATGGAAGCACCTCGCCCCAAGAAAGCGTGCAGCAGATTAAAAAAAAAAAAAAAACACATTTCCTCCACAAAATTGTTATGTCATTAGTGCTTCCTTTTTTTTTTTCTTATCCTTCTCCTTTGCATACCAAAGCCGTGCAACCAACACCCAAAAGTCCGTAGGCAAAACCTGTTTCATTTTTTTTTTTGTTGGCCTTCCTCCCAACCTGGCTTTGCCCGTACATGGACGGGGAAAACACGTGTTCGGGCCTCAGGTTACCGAAAGGGTGTGTTCCTTTTTATGAGCGTTGGTTTATACGAGGGCGGAAACTTGTTTGTTAAAGTGCGCATATCCCAGGCATCGGTATGCCACCTCGGACAACAACGGAACAAGTCGTCGTCTTGACAAACAAAATGTCTGCCGAGATGTTTTTTTTTTTTTTTTTATTTATTTAACTGAGACCAGTTTTTCTTTTCCTGCGTATTTCAATTTTCGACTCGTGTCAGGAAATTGCTGCATAGTAGTTAGGAAATGTTTAGTTGCCAAATATGATAAATTAATGCTATACTACAGTATGTTATAAAAACCATATATTTAGTTTATATTAATAAAATAGGGAAGTTAAAAGCTAAAACATGTTTATATTATAATTAAACAAAGAAATTATTGCTGAAGTTTTTAAAACCGAATACATTTTCACTAGTAAAGAAATGAGAAAATGAATTATGGCATTGATTGTGATTGGGTGGAGAGTTACAATCAGCTATGAATAAAATAGTCTTCGTTCAGGTTCTTCATTGGGTTTAACGGCGCTGGGAAAATAGAAATGCAGTATCTTGCATTTTCTCTCAAACAATCTTCAGTTTTTAACTGAAATTTTAGAAATAGTTATTTTTCAGGTGCTTAGTTTTAGTATATCTACCTGTTCTTATTACTCTATTAGTTTATCGGGTCACGAAGATAAAAAAAATACCAGACCAATTACAAAACTGAAACAAAAAATCTGAGAAGTATTGTGTTAATCTGCTTCAGTGTGTGAGTAGTTATTTGTCTTTTTTAGATTGTGTTTTTTGAAATATTTTAGGTATAACAAATTAAAAGTTATAATTAACAGTAAAAATGCGCAAACCTTCCTGCCCTCAGTTGCAAGCATGTTTTAGAAAGCTGATGGCAGTGTTGTTCAATGTGAATCATTTCATCTCTGTTTGTAGGTTTCTGCTCACTTATGTGACATAACAATTATAAAGGCCGACTATGCCAAACATATTCATTGTTTCGTATTTGTATGATGCAAATTTTATTACCCACCAGTCAGCCAAACGTTCGATTTTTGAATAAAATACAAAACAGTAAATATTTTTCTTCCACCACTAATATAATGTACTCTTGTGGAGAATGGAGGCCAAGTTATTTTTCTGTTGAACTCCTCGACGACCCTAGTTGTGTAATGTACGCCGGCCTGCAGTGTCACTGCTCTCTGGCCCGAATCTGGCTAATGCCCGGTTGCACCAACATCTTCCCAGATCCGAGATAAAATGATCCTAGTTCAGAACCAGGATCCAGTTTGATCTTGATTCCAGTGTAAAAGTGTTGCACCAAGGAAATTTCATGAATCTGGATCTTCGATTCGTCCATCTTGATTCCAAAGTGAGAGATCGAGATTAATTATGAGACAAATTTTGCTAATGGTTCTTATTATATGACGTCGTTGAAGTAGGCGTATTTTTCACTATAGATAGAACTAGATGTGCGATGTTTTATCTGTTTTAAGTGAATTATTATTGTACGAATTTTACTGAACAATATTGAAGTGCATATAATGTTGTAATTTCCCAAGAAAACAATCGAACGTAGTTATATCTCTAAGCGTATTTTTAAACTACATTTGTTGACGATGGCTGCTGATCTCGGATCGAGATTTGGAACCGCCAATTTCGGTAATTCTAAATGAACTTCATCTCGATCTCCAGTCCAACTCTGAATTCGAATGGTGCAACAGTTTTCTGTGTCATTCTTAGATCCGATCTTGGATCGAGTTTCGAACCACGATTGTGCAATCGGGCAATAGAGCCTAAACAATAGGTTGCAGATGTTGCTACTCCTAGTATAATGAACTATTCCTACAGTCCATTCACAGTTTCTTCAAACTTTTCTATTTCCCTGCTTAAGTTCTACATCCAGGCTATGATTCCTCCACCTCATGCAAACAAGGCTTAACCAAGTCTGGACATTTCACCAAAGGGAATACGCACTACGTTCTTGGGAACTCGGTTTAATGATAGTTTGTATGAGAACTATTTCTCCCTATAGGCTATTCACGGTAAAATGAGCACTTTTGAAAGCCCTGCTTAAGATCTACTTGTATGCACGTTGTGTATTCTTCCACCTTACGTAAGATTAACATTGTCATGGGCCTCATCACTTTATTCTTGCGTCGGTCAAGTGAAACTGTGAAATTATTAGAAAAGCAAATGTTTAACAAATCTGTTCTGGTTTACTGGGCGCATCTCACCCAGTGCGCCCGTTAAAACATATGCAGGTAGGGGCAGTGACTTTTTTCCAAGGTTGATTTCAAAATTGCTCACTTTATCGTGAATAGCATTTAGGCATTTGACTCTGATTTAATACTAATACTAAGGTATTTTTGTATTAACAGAAGTATTAAACGCTCGTGATACATGGCATATTTAAGAAACAACCGAACAGATCACACATGGTGTCATTTTGCAAATGTTTGATTCGAAAAGTGCGAAGAAACCGCGAACAGACTGTGCCGTCGAGTCAACAAATGCGATGGAGAAGCTGTTCAATAGGTACAGCGAAGCAAGAAGAAAAATTATAGAAGGCTACACTGTAAAAAAATCTCCTGTAAACTTCCTGAATTGAAATGTAAGTTTTTAACCTGTACACTGTATGGCAATAATACCACGCATCAATCTGCAGATTTAGGAATGTTTAGCAGCGCTACTATACAATGTTGGGAACTTCCCTATGCATTTGAATGTTTCCTGAGCAAACGTAGGAATGCTACAATGAATGTATAGGGGAAGACATCATCATTCCTGCTTTCTCACTAGGCGTATAAACTGGTATGGTAAATTTCCGAATAATTTCTTAGAGTGTAGTGAAGACATTCTATTAATCGGGGTGATCAAAATATCATCGAGTTGATTCCCCACCCCAAAAACTATGTGCTTGCAGCTAAAAAGGACGGAAACCTGAGGTGTTTTTTAGACTGTTTAAGATCGGTTTTTATGACGAAATACTGACTAGTAAAACTCCACCCCACCGACAGAGGAAATGTTGCTTTTTCTTCCAGGAACGGGTCGGACTAGTTTAGTGGCCTGCTGCTCGGGTTGTGCAAGTCCCCCGTCAACCTCCGAAAGATTGATGGAGCTTGTACCACAAAGCTTGCTTGACTGAAAGACATGTAGTCCACCAGGACGCCGTCATATCTGTGAATAGACAGTGAAGGAACGACTGGGAAATCTCTAGAAAGCATTTCCCCGGCTTCGCAATGTCCAGCAAGCCATGCCCCATGAATGCTATACATGTTCCAGCACGAGGGGACATTTCTAGGCCATGTGGTTTTCTGTGATAGTGTCCGATTGCCTGCGAGAAGGTTGGGATCGTTCAGTAACAGCCTCGGTCAAAATATGAAAGATACAGATTTGCCTTCAAACCTTTAATCTTGCAACAAGAGGCATGGTATTTTGAAAAAGAGCTTTTGTCGTCATTACAGTGTAGCTGGTTCCGTTTGCTCAACCTCATAAGGATACAGTGGGTACCACTGCGGTGATGGGGCCGCGGTGGCCGAGCGGTTAGCCCGCTCGCCTCCCACCAAGGCGAACCGGGTTCAACTCCGGCCTGGTCACCGAATTTTCTCATGTGGGAATCGTGCCGTTGGTCGGTGGGTTTTCTCGGGGATCTCCCGTTTCCCCCACCCCTTCATTCCGGTGCTGCTTCATACTCACCTCAATCAACCTCATCGGCCCTCAAGACCTCGCTGTTAAGAGCCGCTCAAATCTCTTCGCTCACACACCACTGCTGTGCCCCATCCACTTGGCCTCTTGCCTTTTAGAATTAAATCAGTTCAAATAACAAGTGTATGGTCGATACAAATAAAAAGACGAGTGCCCACGTACATGAATCTTGCGAGACCAACACTGTAACAATGTTTTCTCATGACAGCAACTAACCTGAGCGAGAGTAACTTGAGGTGCACTTGCCATACTTTTGGGGCATGCTATATACGGGACAATAATACCTTTTGCATTTCTTGTGACACAGTTTCAAGCTTAGCTACTTGTAAACACAGTACCCTAAAATCTGTTTTGGCTACAAATTACGACGGAAAACTTACACAAATGAAGGAGAACATTGTTTCAAGCAGTATAACTACGCAAAACAAACTCAGCCATACCATAAATCCACTACTTGTAGCCAAGTGGTACGGAAGTATTGTGCGCCATAAAATGCAGACGTCGAAAGTGAAGCAACAATTATAAACAAAGAAAAAAGTCAGTGGGAAAACAATTTCCAACTTCCCTGATATTCGGCCTAGAAAACAAATTCATTTTACCTAGGGAAAAACGCTAATATAGACAAATAATACTAAATACAACAAATAACACGAATAAAAATTATAAGGATAATGAAATATTGTCCAACATGATAGTAATGAGACACAAGACGAATGAGACAACACGGCAGATGAGACAAGAAACAGTAACGAATGCAATAAATCACAGAAAAGTGGGTAGTAGAGCTCGACAAACTTTAGTGAAGCCCCAGGAAAAATGTGAACTAACGTTCTCCTTCTCTCTCACACACACACACACAACACCCCTTCCTGGCACTTCAATTGGCCACGACTCCTTCCATCCAATGGCGAGGATGCGGCCTCATCTACAATCTGTGCGTACAGTCACGTCAGTTGTAAAGTGGTGTTAATTGTTGTGGCATCTTGTGTTCTAATCCACCCAGTTTCGTGTCACGCTCATTTACTTGCAAGCTATAAGTATTACTGCCATTGCATGTCGTAATGTGACTTGTAATATACATGTATGTTATATTTGCTGGATCAGTAGCTAGTTTCGATTCATTTGATGCTGCAGTGGTGCGAAGAAAAGTGCAAGAGTTTTGTGTGATGGAAAAAAAAAAAAAAAAAAAAAAAAAAAAAAACTATACACACACTAAAATACTTGCGGGCAGTGTTGGGAAAAGAAATTTATTTCAGAAGTAGTAGAGAAACTTTGCGGGCAATTATTCAAACCAATGAGTTTCAAGTTCTACAGATGTAAATATAAACATTTAACCTTAACGGAAAGAAACGAGATCATCGCGTGGCGTGCGAAATACCTTCAAACTATAAGGGGAAATGACAAAGAAGGAGAAAGTAAATTACGTATAATATACCTCGATGAGATATGGATTCATTCTAATTACACTGTGAACAAGTGTTGAGAGCATAATGACGTAGCACGGGTGTACAAAACAACCATCCAGGCCAGCGATGAATTATAGTTCACACAAGTAGTGAAAATGGCTTCATCGAGGAAGCATAGTTTATTTTTAAAGCCAAAACTAAAAACGGCGAATATCACAATGAAATGAATAACAACACTTCCATGAAATGGTGTTAACACAACTATGCCCCAACTTTCTATCCCCAAGCATTGTTGTTCTTGTTAATGCACCATACCATAGCGTAAGTGGGAACAAACATCCAAACTTACACATCTCTTACATCTCTTACACTTTTACTTAAACATCTCTTACACTCTAAATCTGAATCAGGGAGAATTTCACTGCTTCAATTAGTCAAACGTATAGGACTGATACAACAGTCACTTCAGTGAATTCAACTGATGAACCAGTGAAAAAAAAGTCATATTTCCTTCGCTGAGTGATTCAGTGACATTTCCCACTGATTCGTCAATTATTTTTTCCGCTGTTTTCTCAATGGCTTTTTTTTTTTTTTTACTGATGGACCAGTGAAAGATTTGAGCAACTTGCTTCGTCTCTAATTATTTTCGACTGCTGTATCAGTGAAACTGCGCGGAAAAACGGCCGTCGAACATCGTTTAAAAATGGCCGCTAAACAACGTGTATCGAGTGAAGTAACAACGAATAAACGAAACAACCGATACAAAATACTTTCTAAAATATGTTTCGTCTTTCAAAACACCATATTACGAGATAATGGAAACACACGGCCTTTATTCCCTTTTTACGTCTTTCATTTCGTTTCCATGTAGGCCTAATCGTCACAGCGCTCTGTTTGAAGGTTTCAACTGCATTTGATTTGGTGAAGAGAGTGCACTCATATATTAGTAATATAATCCCTTTAACAATCCTAACGGTACCAATCAAACCAAAAACGAAAAGTATGAGCATTCGTCAAACTAAACGATTTTGCAGCGATAATATATGACAAGTATTCCTTTTACGTCTTCAACTTGGCGTGATAGCTCAGATAAGGCAATGGTCTAAAGTCGAAGGGTGCGTGAGCTTAATCTCGGCCATCAGCGAATTTTTTTTTACTTTTTTAAATTACCGTAAATTGCACAATATCAATAGTAAGCCATAGTAAATATGTTTGTTTTACGTAATCGTTTGCCTACATTCAATAAAAGCAATATTAAATTCACCCCTGCAGTCGGCCGTCACTTATTCAATCTGTGGAATTGTTCCACGTCACTAATTCAATCAGTGAAATCTTTTCACAGAAACAATCAGTGATTAAAGTAGTTGAATTTCAATGCGAAACAGTGGTTTCCCACTGGTTCGAATTTAGAGTTTACATCACCTAGTTTTTAAATGAGACAGCATCTGCTTCGTCCATTCTTACGATAGAACAGGAATATGGTTCAAAAATGCTTTCTCTCTAGGCGTCAATTTACCACAGCTAATGAAACAGATATCTCAATTTGTCTGTTCTAATATTCATTTTTCCGCCGAAATAATCGCTTCGGCGCGTTATGTGTCTTCTACAGCAACATATTCCTTTAAACAAAATGAAGTATTGTAGAACTGTTCGGAAGTGAGCTCACTGAAGAAGTTAAAAAATGAGGCCGCCTTTGGAGTCCGCTGAGGTCGTTGAAGCGGAAACCAACTTGAGATTTTGAAGTTCCTTTTAATTTATAACGCTGAACCTGCCGAAAAAAGGCACTCCTTCGTATCACGTCGGGGTCTCATTTAGCGCGTGTGTATGTGCTCGAGCGTATGCGACAGTTCATGTGCATCGACAAGCACATATTGAAATAGTTTCCACCTTGGGGGTTGGGTAGCTAATGACGCTGCAGAAAAGTATTGAAGGACCAATGAGTCGGCTATTCTCATAGAGGTTCATTCTACTAAGGACGGGAGGCTCAATGCTTTTAGTCTGGCAATTTTTCACCACTAGGTAAGCGCTAGTGTCGCATGTGTACCAGATTTTTTCTATTTTCTACGTTAAAAAATAGAGTAGTTGCAATAATCATAAATCAAATATGAAATAACTTCTTAACTAAGTAAACTATTCTTTTTGACGCGAATACGTCTTTAAATTTGCAACCATAGTGGGAGGTAATCCAGAAAATCCGATGATAACAAAATCGAGGATACAGCTTGGCATTTCAGCTCCGAATCTATCGTCTACATTTAAAACTCAATTACACCACTCTATTGCTAAAGGATCAAAGAATATGTTACGTTGAGTGAGGACTGAGAAGCCTCGTGGTGATGTTGGGAAAAAAAAAGGGGGGGGGGGAGAGGAAGCGCCGCAATTTTCAGTTCGTTTCGTAGCGTCTCATAACTTCCGCTAGGAGAAGCTTGCGACACCCTTCTCAAAGGGCGTGGCAGCAGTGTAAGTTAACAAAATATTTCAAAAACAAATGTATTATACAAGATCCACGTAGTCTAAGGTTTTCTGGCAAAAACACACATGAATTACCTCATGACATTTCATACTTTATTTAGTATAAAACACAAATTGATTCATTTGAATGGTATCCAGAAGAAAATACAACAATTCGGGGCGTTGGCATATTAACGTATATTCGTATTATTTTGGGCTAACAAAATGACCTAGCATAAAATATTTTATATTTTATAAATTTCAATATTGAGGAAGATAGTTTAACTGTTATAAACATTCCAAAGTTAATGGGGTAAGTAATCGCCCTAAAATATAAACAGTAGTAAACATATTATATATTTTATATACTATTAAACTAGCAGGCTAAATACATCTATTAAAAAAGCCAACTTTCTCATGAAAGTTTCTATCACTCCAAATTCTCGCAGAAAGGTTTCAGCTACAAGGATGTAAACATTTCAATTTTTATCACAATGTTAGATTTCACTCAAAAGTAAATTTTCTAAACGAGTATTCCACAATTTATAGGCCCTTCTTGAAAATTTATTCACACTCATTTTATTTTCCTAACCTTCCTATTATTTAACTAGCAGTGGCCTTCATCTTTAAAACAAATGGCTGAATTTTAGTACTAAAAGAGTCATCTAAAATTATTTAATTTTATTCCAAAAATGACTGAGTTACTAAAACAATCTTTTGAATTTTCAATAAATCGTGTTTGATCACCAACATAGCTGTTACTTTATGCATTAAAAGCTTGTACAAAATTTCTAACAACCAATTACCAAGAAATTTTATCTTTAAATAAATTAATAAATGACCTATCTTTATGGACGGACATAGCCGCCATCTTGCCTGATTTCATACATGAAGGGTCAATGTTACATTATCTGGTATTACTTAAATCCTGGAGAAGTCCAGGAGGAATGTAGATATCTGAAGCTACCGACCACTTCCCAATGTTTTGTTCTCGAGGATTGGGCCGTTGCCTCTACTCCACAAAAACATATTTTAAATCCGGCCAATCAGGGCACAAGAGAACATTCGATACTAGTCTTGGCTGGTGCCAACCTCCTTCCCCGTGGGCTGACATCCGGTGAACACGTCGCCAGTGGCGCCACTGGCGCCGCATGGCTGCCGCTCGAAGCTGCAACGTCGCCGAGATCGCCAGTATAGCCTTGGAGCTGGTCGCGGACGGAGGCTATGCTGTGTCGCGGAGTTAAGTTTTGTCAGTTGTAAAGTCCCCTGTCGTAACAAGGGTAAATACAACCGATCGTTCAGCAAACACACAAATAAGGTTGGTGTTACATTTGCGCGTAGGGATGTAGTTTTAAGTTTTAATAATAAAACTGAATTTCATGTTTAAGAACGTATTTTCTGTCAGGTTGTAAAACATAGTATTTTTCCGTTGCCTCGTAGTCAAGCGGTATGTTGAGTGGACAGTCAAAGGCGGGCACGGAGACACTTGTCTCAAGCTACGACGCTTGTTTAAGTTTCAATCGACAGATCTCGTCAAGATAAATCGATAGCGTCTATAAAAAAAATTTGTGTGGCGTGGTTAAGGTGAAATTGTATGAGTTTAATTTTTAAAAAATTAAGAAAACGTAACACGATGTCGGCCTATACTCGTCAAGAAGCCAAGTCAAAATACAGAACTCGTATACGGTTGGAAAGTCTATTATGCAATCCAGTGATACACATAAAACCCCATATGATCGAGTGATGTGGAATGATGCGGTACCGGTAATGTAAAAAATACATGAAGGTGCCCGAGCAGGTCAACATATATGTATTCACACAAAACAAACACGCGTGACTCCAACACAGCATCACCCCATTTTTTTTTTTATTATTCATGTATCTCAAAATTTTATTTAGAGGTGACAGTAGTAGGGGCGTGCCGATCCTACCCCACCTTTGGTTAAACGGATTATCAATTTGATGTCAAATTGAATGATCGGATTAAGTATTAATCCAATCTTCATCACATCAAAAGAACTAATCCGATCTTAATACCAAAAAATAATTTTGATTGATTGACCCAATTAATTTAATTGTATTAATTAATAATAAAAAAATTGAATTTTGTGTGAATTGATATGTGTCTAGTTTGGTTTAAGAGTGTGCTAAGGATTTTATTTTTTATTTTCTGAGACCACTATGGTACGTCCTCACACTTGAAGCTCTGATGTTCTACTGAGATGTGATGTGTTTGGGAGGGGGTGTATATAAGTATTGTGTAATATAATTTTTTTATGTTATTGAGTATTTCGTCTTTCAGCCAACTGAGGGATAAGGTATGTGCAGTGCAGCGGCGTCTGAATATCGACTGAGTTCTACATATGCGAAAAGTCAGAAACGTGTAATAAATTAAATATTTCGGCGATATAAAATAGTTAGTAAATAAGTATTGAAAAATCAATTAAACGCAAAGAGAGTTGAATACGATTTATGTCAGTTACCTTAATCGACATGTATGTTAGTAATGGCAAACAATAGTGACTTGTATGACGAACACAACTATGTGACTATCACAAGACACAACAACGTATGCATAAGGCTTGGGATATAAACCAATGAAATGTGTGACCTTATGGCCAGCACATTCATCTTTAATAACTCCAGTACTGACTTTGTTCTTACGGGAGAATACTTGTGTGTTATCGAGGCATAGTTCGATGCATCAAACTGCGCTCTTAAATCTGAGGTAATTACTTTATAGATGTCATCGCGCGCAATAGAATAGACCAATG
The DNA here is from genome assembly GCA_029891345.1 of Dryococelus australis. Classification (NCBI taxonomy): domain Eukaryota; kingdom Metazoa; phylum Arthropoda; class Insecta; order Phasmatodea; family Phasmatidae; genus Dryococelus; species Dryococelus australis. Next base: position 68,356,790 of record CM057003.1, on the reverse strand, counting down.
AATCGGTATTACAATAAAGGAGGTGCAAGGTTGGCGGAGGAAATTTGGTACACATGCACTGATAGTGAAATTCATACAGTGTTAATTTTGAAATATCAAGAATGGCAACATCAGTGTACAAAGGTTTATTAAACGTAACAGAACTCTTTGACATCTCGACCAGGACTAAATTTTCATCATTTGCCTTGCCTGGAATATAGGACATCCTATCAGCTCTGCAGCCCCGTAGATATTGTCATACCTGGAAATGACTCTTATGTCCCTTTCCCGGCGGACATTCTACAAAGTTTTTCCATATATGGAAGTATTCATCAACTTGAAAAACGATTTCTCGAATTCGTTTGCAGCCTGAGCATGCTTCTCAATTTTAAATTTGATATACAGCCCCATTCATGCCTTCTGTTCAAAGCACAGAACGTGATGAACAGTCAAGTTTGGCCCCATACATCAAATAGTGCTTCAGTGTTCCCCTATGTAATACATTTGTTTTCCACAGCACAAGTGTCAAAAGAAGTTTTTAATGTGAGTCGTCCGGAGGTATGCCAGTTACTGGCATCAAAGGCAGATCTGACAAGAGCATTATGGCATTCGCCTTGAAAAGACGAATCCACTTCCGCGACAAAGCATGTCACCTCCATTCACTGTGTTCACGAAATCCCACGATGAAAACACGTCTGTCTTAACCCACTCAAAATTACCAATTGGAAGCTTGGATCGCATCGTGTAACTGTACAGCCCGTTCATGTCGAAATAGCATATATATGCCACACTGGTGTCGTAATATTCACCCATGTAAATATTATTGGCGTCTGCATGTCTTCTCGAAACCTGGGTAACGCCACCCCTAACCCCGCATTCTACAAGAAGATGCATGTCTTGGTCCATCAACAACTCTAGCCGAACACCTGTCATTGACAATAAATCATCTCATGAAAGAGACAGCTGTGATGTACATGGCAGAGTCAAGACCGCAATGAGCCAAACATAAATAGTGAATGGCATACTATGACAAGTTTACGCAGTTAAATGCATCCCACATGGCTTGAGCATGAGTGTAATCCTCATTGCTAATGCCTTCGCCTTTCTTCACATTATGAAATGTGCGTCCTTTGGTGGGACTAATGTACACATTAGACTGTCTGGTGACTTAACAAAGTCATAAGGAAAAACTCCCTTCTGTTTTGCCAATTCAAATTGGGTGTTGTCTGAAAACCTCGAGCAGGTGATACACAATTGTGCAGGTTGTAAATCACCTGCCTAAGTTCCAGAGAGATGCTCATGAACTAGAATGAATCAATAAAACATAATTTGAAATATTGTGCCTTTCATTGAAATCAATCCCATTGGGAATTTTGTTTGGCGATACATTTATATTTCTCTAAGGTCATTCCAATCACCTGGATTTTACCAGTGTTTTTGTCACCGCAGTCCTGTTGGGTTGTGTTATGTGACATTCAGCCAAAGGGTTTATGAGAAAGTGACCATCATAATTTTGCAGGTTATGAAACACAGCGACAAGTTGTCTCTCAGGCAGTCTGAAATTCAAGTTGCATTTATTATGTGGACGACTTCTGATTTCGCCCATCAGGTGATCATGATTGACCACAAAATCATCTGTACCAAGCTTTTGCTTACAAATATTACAAGATTTCTGAGCCACCAACCCAGCTTCATCAGCAGGGTTTTATGGCTTTATCGGAACAATCACACTATATATTCTCGCAACCCACTTTGTAAGTTCAACTAATTTATCAACTAATTTGGTACATACAATCAGCACCCAAAACTCAAAATAGTTAGGTAAACTTGGATTGTATGAACAAAACAACAAAATGCTACAAACATATGGAATATGTTTGTAGCAAACGTATTCCATATGTTAGCTTTTTGTTTCTGGCAAAGAATAGTGTGACTTGCAACTTTCTCTTAAGTTCTGAAATACTGGAGACAATGCTCGCAAAACAAATTTCTTATGACTATGTTTACTCAGCTGACTACCAACCAGCTTTGACAAATTTCTAATGCACACAAAATGCAAATTCGTGGTATTACCACTAGCAAAAATCGCCAAAATATTTACATGGAGAGCATAACATACAGGAGAAATACGTATTGGTATGATAACCCCATATTTTTCGACAGATACATCAATTATATTGTTATATTTGTCCACCAACAGACATTAATAGAAATAGGAATGTCCTCCTCGAACTTACTAATATCCTGTATGACTACAGTTGTCGTCAGACCTTTAGTATTCAAAACCTTGTGAGGTTTTGGATATGAAGTGATTCTCTCAGCATGTCGTGTGGTAGGAAACAAAGATCCTATGATGGTATAGTGTAAACACATTCCCTCTGGGAAGTGTACATCGACACAAGCCTTCCTATCGGCTATAAACTTTCATAGTCTAGTGTGTGTAGCACCTACAGTGAATGCCTTGTATTGTGAGACATGGACATCCATGTACGATATCAGTTGCAAACTCTAGCCTGAACCACGTGCACTAAACTCCTCAAGTCTGTTAGTTAAGTAAGGCTTAATTGGCACATCATAGATTAAACCCACATTGGATGAATGCAAGAGAGGGAGGGATTTGCTCTGAAAATGGAAAGCTTCTGTTGTGCTTTCCTTTGCCATGAGAGATTTAACACACTTGTATGCCACAGAGCCAATGTGGCGAGTTCCTCGACATGATAATTTTAGCCTCATGTGACGACTTACTGATTGTTCGACGTGCTATGACTAGATAGCAGCACATTTTCAATAAGCTTCTTCCAGTTGTGCCGAGAGTTCGCTGAGGTCCATTTGCAGAAGAAGGTAAAGACATCTTGTGTACAAAAGAAGAGGAACTAGATGAAGTTATTTTATATAATCTTTAATTTTATTTTTGTGCTTTTCTTCTCTCATTTTTCTACTCTAATCTAATGCTATAAAATCATATCCTTCAACCCAGCAGTTTGCACAAATATCTTTAAATTTTTCATAAGTCATGTCTCCACCAACAAAGTCATTACAAATATGCTTTAAATTACTATCATCTCGTAAAAATATACACAGAAAATTTATAGTGTATCTTACTAGTTGCTTAGGTACTTTCGAATAAGTTTGTGCTAAATAAAGTACACCTGTTTTTTTATGTGTTACTCTGGTGAAATATTCCCGAATTATATCTTGGTTATTAAAAATAACATCATCAAATACAACCAAAGAATCATTTCCACATTGATCTAAAGGGATCATTTCATCATTATTATTTTAAAAAGGTATTCCATTTTTCTTTAAAATTTTTGGATAACTCATCACAATCATTTTGTAACTGAAAAGATTTGGGTTGGTTTAATATTTTTGAGCGAACATACATTTTATTAAAATTTAACCATCTTCCTTATCAATAGAATTTATCATCAAATTCGTTGTTCCACAGTTATTTCTAATTTCAGATTTTCCTTCAGGAATTATAACACCAATACTCTAATCAACTTTTTCATTTAATTAGACAATTTTTTTATTTAATGGAGAATACAGTCTTCAAGTTAACAAATAATAGTTCTATACTAAAGAGAAACTACTTTATATCATTCATCAAGATAAATCAATTGCACTGATTAGTTTTCATACAAAATTTGTAACACCAATTATAAACAATACTATAACATTGATTGACAACATAAAAGTTATAAATATACCTAGAGGACAATACAATATCGAATCATTAAAATAAACTATAAATTCCATTGAACTATTCTCAACTAATAAAATTGAATTATCAGACAATGTGAAAAACAGAATATCGTTTAAATCAATGTGTGATATTAAATTTGATGGTCGATCATATGATATTCTAGGTTTTGAAAGGAGTATGATTATTGAAAAAGAAAACATTGTTATAGGCACTAAATTATATAATTTTCATCGCATAAAAAATTATTAAAATTTTTGAAAAAGGCAAAATTGCAAAGATTCTTTTTCTTTGTTCATTTTTAATTATTGGTATAAGAGCTGTAATTAAATCAGCTTTTCTTAGATTATACCAATATTTAATTTTTTAATCTCTAATAATATCTCTCAGCTCCCACAATCTCCATTCTCTTAGCTCACTTATTGGAATGAGCGATGTCATTTTACTACAATATTCAAATATAACAAAATATAGCCAAATTTATAAGGTCAGTGAATAACTATCATGTGAAAATTCATATAGAATATATATTACAGTATTGTGTGATTTAGGTTTTTTATGCCTATTTAGGGATATATTATAAAGATGTTTTCAGCATTCGCATAGTAATTTCTCTTTTTTAAACCCATAACCACTTATAGCATATTCACTAAAACATTTTTTTGTTGATGTTAAACTACTTATCTATTGTGCCTTTATGTGATGAAAAAGAATCAATACATTTATTCACAATGCATACAGGGCATGTCTTAATTGAATAATCACCTTATATAATTTCATATGTATTGTGTACCCAGCAAACACAACCTGTTGGCAAAGTGTCGGCAAATTGTCGACCCGATACCTGTACTGTCGTTTCAATGCTAGAAGACAACGGTGCGATGTCTTTCTTGATTGTCGTTAGAAAAAAATCATCGGCCCACTGTATTTTTTAGGATAACAGATGAATATCACTGAAAATATGTCGGCATGATATCACAGAACAAACATGTTGCAAGCATCTTTAAAATGTATTTGGGCTGATTCCCATTCAGCATCTTTGATTTTTTTGGTAAGCTGGCCATTATCATATTTATTCCGGCACAGTAATGTTTTCGAGACAAGTCTATTGATCACAATAAAGATATAGATATGATGTATTTTTGCCGACCAACTTTTGGAAAGTGTTTTGAATAGGCAAGATTTTAGCTTGCTGTTAATGGCATTATGTCTTTTCTGAGAAAGTGTGTTAACGGTTAGCATGTTTTTTTTTGCGTGATTATATTTTTGTCATGTGGTAGCCCGTGGCATTTGTTTACTTCGAATTTTTTTTTTCATTTGTACAACCATCTGACAGATATATTAAAAATTTACAAAAACTACTTTGTTTGCAAGCCTCAGAAGAAATACTTTTTAAATAATCCATGATTTAAAATATTATATTATCATGGAATTTTTCATTTACATTATTATAATATTTGTCATTTTATATTTTAAATTACTGGACATTTCCCAGTAACTTACTCCATGATGTATAGGTTAGCATGCTTGACTGTCAACTGTAGGGTCTTAGGTTCGAATCCCACTCTCGGCAAACAGAATATTTTTCATATCATACAATGTGTTAAGAAATAGATTAAATCAATACGTGTAAAAAGGAAATAACAATTACTCAGATTTTCAATCGAAAAGTTAAGGTTTTTTCGTGGTAATACTTCTTATTTCTGCACATCATGCCGAAGAAGGCCTGTCATCATAACAGCATCCAGCTGTCTGCAGGCCCGGCATCGTAGCGACATCCAGCCGTCGAAGGCCCGACACTGTTGGCCAACAGTTAGCCGCCAGTCCATATTTCCATCGGGCCGCTTCCGGCATAAGACAGTGGGCCGGTATTGGCTGGCCGGAGTTTGCCGGCTAGCTTTTACCAGAATGATTCTGGCCCATACTTTTCATGTATGTTGAGTAATTAAGTATTATTATACTTTTTGTGATATGCATTACAAATATATTTTCCGCATTCGCATAGTACTTTTTCTTTATTTAACTCATAACGACATCAAGAATATTCATTGTAACATTTTTTATAGGAGTTAATATGCTTACCTTTTGTGAGTGTCTATGTGGTGGAAAACTACCTGTTTAATACAGAACATCACATTTTTTTACTATGCTTACATATTTTATTATTTCCCATTTCATAATGGTCCATTTTTATTTATAAAGAGAGAACATTTTCAAGATAAAAAACAATACCAGTAAGAAACTGCAAGAAAAATTTTATATAAATTATAATAGTAATTTTTGTATATTTTCCAGTAGCGCCAAAACACAGCTACGCATATAAAATAGACACAAATAAAATTAGCACAAATAAAATTGACACAAACAAAATGATAATGATTATATTTGGTAATTACTCTACTTCTTTTTAAAACAATTCTTCTATTTGCTCAATATTGAGACCCATTTCTCGATGCTCGTTTTTATCGTGAATGTTTTCTAAGAGCAATAATTGTAAGTTTTGAAGTTTTAGATGAAATTTGAAAACCATTTCTTTGATATCGAAGTGCGCAGGATCTAAATTATAGGAAGGAGTATTGGAAATACAACACCCTTTTAAAATGTTAATCAGACTGCAAGGGAAGATAGGCGGCTTTATATTTATTTATAAAGAAAGAAATGTATTAAGATGAATAAAACATATTACTAATGCTTTAAGTTCAATTAAAAAAAAACTTAGTAGATGTATAATGTGGATCCCAGCGCAGTTCAATGATTCGACTAAAAATCAGGTAAATTCTTCATTTTCAAGTCATTTTTTTCAAGTTTTCTGGGAGCATTATATATCTCTTCAATTCAATTTTCAAAATCAAGCAAATAAAAGCCAAAATCAAGCTAATTTAATCCAAATATGCAAGCTAAATCAAGTAAATATTTTTCCAAAAATCTGCGAGCAGGGTTTTTTCCCCAGTCAAATTTAAGCCAAATTCAATCTAGGATTGGTAGATCTTAAATGAGAGATCTGGCACAGCTCACATTTTCATCGAAATTTAATCCAAATCTGCGAGCTAAATCTGCAAGCCAAATCAACCAGCCAAAAGAATATCACAAATATTGTCAAGAAAATTTAATGAAATTCTTAAGAGAATTCTGTATCATGCATATACTTTCCATTTTTCATTTCTTTTAAGCCTTTAAATGTAATAAATCTTGTTTCTCATTTATTAGTTTCAAAACTATTTTATCAAATATTTTTTCCATGTCTGTCTGGTAATGTAATTTTATACTCATCCTTTATAATACAATTAATATTTTTAACCAAAATTAGACTCATAAATTTGAAAATCTATAGCAGCAAACAATTTATCTTGTTCGAGATCTTGTAGTTTAGTGAATTCATATGAGTTATTTAACTTGCTGAGCAGCGATTCCATTTTAATATATAAAGAGAGAAATTTGTTAATAAAAAGAAAAAAATGATGCTGAAATTTTGAATCAAAATATGATGATTTAGCTTGCAGATTTGGATTTAAAAACCATGCTCGCAGGGGTTTGCAACATGTTGAAATTTTCTTGATATTGTCTTTAAATTTGCTCAATTTTGAGATGTAAGTTGAAAGAGTTTTCAGAAAATGAGAAATTTACTATATTTTGGCTTCAATTTGCTTGAATTTTATCTATTTTAGTGCGCTGCACTAAGATCCGCATTACACATCTATTTAGCTGTGTTTTCTATCATAACATTTGAGTATCAATGCTGATCTAAGCACATTAAAAATCTATATTGTTTCTGATGCATTTCCTTTCACTACTGTGTCACGTGGACTTCAGTTGTTAACACTGTGTGACCTAAATTTGTTGACAGTGACAGATAACTTGTCGAATTTTCGCCTTCACGCCTCTGTAAGAGATATGTTAACATACATTGTAATATGTTGCCAAAAATAATTTGTGATGTGGTTGTGTGCGTATTTTTATGATAGACAGCTTTGTTAACATACTTTCCTTTTATCTAGCGGTTGAATTCTTTATGTAGCACAGGCATTTCAGAACTTCAAAGTCTAATGGCAATTACTTTCATTTAGTAACAGGAATTAACATCTACCTACAGAAAATGCAATACACATCTTTTGAGAAGTTGTGTTAAATGTTTCTGCACAATAACCATGAAAATTACTAATAAAATAGATTATAAAAATTTAATATATCCGTTGCAATTATTCTCTCTCTTCAGAAATGTCTTAACAGTGTTATACCATATTTCAATTAAAGGCCAATAAGTACACAAATACGGAAATCTGTGCTATTAATGTGACTATTGTACACATAAAAATATAAACTACAAAATACATGTATGGCAACGAAATGAAGGTTACAGTAACACGTGGCAAGCATTTCAACACTACACCCACTAGTTAGAAAATAACAGCGACACTGTAATTTAACACTTTCTTCGGTTACACCAAAAAATACCTAGGCCTAAATAAAGATTAATGATATAATGCAGAACAGTACTATTATTAGTAGGAACTCTAATTCCTCATCGGAATTGCTGTCAATAATATTACTATTTCTCATACGATTTGACATGATAATAGGAAGATATCATTTGGTCGAAGTTCCTGAGAGTTTATTTAGCATATTGTCAGCTGAATTTGCATCATCAGCACGTCGTAATACACATTTTTGGACTATCTAGCTGATAAGTTATATTCCGAACTTTATCATGAGGTCGTAATACAGGCACTTAGTTAAACTTTGTTTCCATGAGGCGGAGGAATATCTTGGATCCCTGATATCAGGGAACGTAGACATGCTAGGAGAAGTTACATCGACACTAACTAGAAATAAAACACTTTCGTTTATTCATTGAAAACAAATGTATATTTTTTAAGTACATCTTACTACAGACATTAAAAAAAACAGAATCTCTATAGTTTCCATACATTCATGTACGGTATTTCCAGCAATAAGCTCACTTTTCATGTAGTGTATATAATCAGCTTATACGGAGCTCAAGAAAATCTACGCGAACAAGCGTCCAACCAGAGCCCTTTCCCATATATTCTTTTTCTTCATGACAAAGTTTTTCTTTCAAAGCCTCTACAGACTCTGGAATGTTATGAACATTGTAGAATGCTCGATTGGCAGTCTTGAATGCCCGCCGGCTGATTCCTTCATCAAGAGATCGAGTCTTTTCATAGGTACACTGCAGCCAAACATTATACTTTATGGCACCTTCTTCGACTTTCTCAGTTAATTAATTGATTATCCTTTGCTTAAAGTGCCCTAGGTATGTACATATGTCTTTCATTCCAGCAAAGTTATTTCCAATTACATAATCTTTCAAAATGCCCTTGAATGCTGAATTTTTTAGGCAGAGTCCATTTGATGTGGTATCACCAATAGCTAGTACAGAACGTTTCTTAGCTGCAAGGACTCTGCCTTTACAGTTGTTGATATGACTCTTCAGCTTATCACCTCGTTTGAACAGTCGTTTGCACTTATCACATTGTTGCATAACACATGAAGGACTCTTCACACAAGTAGTTCTTTCGTACTTCCTCGCACCACGGCTGTAGGCAAATATCTTGTGACAGTAGCAGCAACGAAGCCTTGATGAAGTGTCCGATGGCTGAACTGCTGTAGGCGGCCCACTCGAAGAGGTCGATGGGCCTGTCAACGTCATGTCTGATGTAACCGGTAACTCCATTGCTTGTAGCTCTCGATGCTGTTGTGGGGTCCACAACAGCAGCGTCGTTCTCTGTGTGGACACCTGGTGTAGCTCTCGATGCTATGGACGTCTGGCATCGTGCTCGGTTCTGTGGATGTGTGGCATCGTTCTCAGATCTATTGCAGATGCCTAACTCTTTGTACTGTAGAATGGTAATGCAATAAAATGCACATGGACGCACATGATGTGACCTTGGCAGCTGACGACTCAACACTAAGAAAAAATTCATTTATTCCCTTCTTATATAGTATTCGAATACAAAATGGCCACCATTTTCCTTTACGTTTCCTTAAATTTGGGCTTTTAAAAATTTGTTGAAATATAGTCGAATTTGAAATATTCCAACTCTGATAAAAGTCATTCCAGGTTGGGTTCGTGGTATTTCATTCATATTATGTCGAAAAGTAGTACTTTTAAATAAAAATAAGTTTATATTTGTTTAAATATACACATTTTATGATTGATTTTGTAATCGAAAATCTTGTATGTGACCTTTATTTACATATACATGAAATTTTAGTTATAAGTAAACATTGAGAGAAAACTCTATGTGTAAAACATATTTTTCTCTGCTACGCACACATACTTAATAGTTTGAATATATACTTTTTACCTTCATAAAACTTTTGACTTGTGCATTGGTAACATTATAGTAAATCGAAAGATATGTGTTTTGAAAACAGTGTTATTTCAATACTTAAATTATATCAAAAAAAAAGTCTTGGGATTCCCGCAAGATTTATTTAGTGAAAATATCTCTCGTATAAAATTATACTTAGTTTCCTGGAAATACTTTAAAGTTAAAATTTATTTGACGTTTAGTGGAAAACAGGATATAATTTAAACTTAAAATTGATTCTAAGTTATCGGATTAAACTTAATATTTCTTAGAAAAGGTTTATATTTTCACTGTATTTAGTGGATTAAAGATTTTTATTATCTGGAAGCAAATATCCAAACAAGCCAGTGCCTGGGGTTGGAGACTACAGTAAACGGCCGTCAGTCGCAGGTCAATGTTCTGGGAGAGTTCAAAATTCCCTGGTCGCTGGGGAGGGAGGTAGACAGGCAGGCAAGGTTCGAGATCGACAAACAAACACTTCCGTATAAGGGGGGAGGAAGGGAGCAGTGTAAGGGGATCTTTCCAACTGCTGGACAGGGCAGAGCTCCTTCCAAGCACTGTCTAGAGTCGCCATTTTAGTTTCTCGTCAAACCTCTCTCTGCACACATGGATACCTGTCTCTGCTCTCCACTCTTAGGGCATACCACTTCACCAGTTATGTTCGGTCAGCCGGCCACCGGTCAGTGGACTTCAGTGTCGGCCAACCTAGAACTACCGTACACCTGACTGCTAGCCGCGACTCTCGTTAAGCACTTTTTTCAATTATCGGCTCGGGGTTCAAACCTCAGTCCTAATGTATGAAGAATACAGTGCGAAATATTTCATCTTTGCAAATAACATCGGAAAATAAAATTACTTGGGAATTCCTCTATGAGTGTTAACCACTGGTTTCGCTAAACTTTTATTGCAATAAGTTTTCGACGAGAGTTATGTTAAAATTATTCGGACCGAATGCGTATGAATTGTGTACAAATTAATTCCTTCATTTGGTTGTTTGCGTGTGTCTATTATTTTTTTTATATAATCCGAGCGATTTTTCATTCGTAAATGTAGATTTCCGAAGCTAGTCTACGAGAATTTTAACGTAAAAAAAGTCTATGAGATTTTTTTTTTACGTTTTCGGTTGAACTTGTGTTAAATTTTTTTATTGTGGCAAAACGGTGTTTTCCCTGCGTATCACTACTTGCTTCTGTTTTTTAAATTTTATTTGAAATAATTTTTTGTGAGTTCTTCATATTTCATTAGGCTTTATATAAACTGGTGAATCCGTAAACATTATATTTTTATTGATTTATGACGTAATGTGTAGTTATTTTAATGTAGAGCAGTTTCCGACACAACCTCAGTAGATATTGCTCAAAGCAGACGTTGCCTCTGGTTCTTCCCAACACACAGCTTATAAGTCGACGTAAGTGCTCGCTGGAATCACTTCTACAACAGCCTCCAGACCAAATTGGCGTGTTTTAAAATCATTTAACGTTGGAAGGTACGTTTAGAACTCAGAGGGAGGCGTGCATATATGTCTAGTATGCTATTGTGTCCGGTTAAAATTTAATTATTTTATAAGTCATAAATTTGTATGGAAATAGGATATGTTTTAGGTATAATTCTGAATGCGAGTTTGGAAATCTTTATTTTTTTCCGTGTCTAGTATTGTAAGTTAGCACTTGATTTCTTTATCACACCAGGAATTAGGTTCTATAATTTACTTTTTAGGGAAATTATTTGTTCTAGGTATAACTTGTTCCTTTCTTTATGAGGCCAAGATAGCTGGGTCGTTATTGACGTGCAAATAGATTCTGTAATTCGTTTGCGATTCGTGTCATTTATTTTGTAGGGAAATATTTGTTTCGTCTAGTACATGCATCTTGTGATAGTCATGTAGCGAATTGATCTCCTTATTGACTGATTGACTGATTTAGTTCATGTAGTAGCTGCAGATCGCTGCAAACAAACTAGTGTTGTTAACGTTGCTGGTATAGGGATAACACCATTGAGATATAAAAGCCATTTTCCCATTTTAAGAAAAAATTGTGATTCTCCTCCCTATACTAGCCATGTCAACAGTACTACTTCACTAGCAGCGCTCTGCGGCTGGGTTCATGAACTAAATGGGTCAATAAGGGCGTCAAATGTTCAAGCTAGTGTCCAGTCCTGTCTTCTATGGCCGTGGAATTAACCTTACTCTCGTCTAAGAGTTTCAGCGGTACCAACCATCTCCAACGCCGTCCATTACTAACCAACACGGTGCTTACATCGTCTCAACGCCCGAAGGAAAAAAATAAAAAACAATTTCCTTGCCGTAACTCGCATCTGAGAACAATTTAGTGCAGAACGTCGTAAGGTAGGACAGGAAGAGAATGGTCCTGCTTCTTCCAACTCTCCATTGACAAACTTTAAATGAACAGCATAAAAAAGTAAATAGCTGTTTACTGATAAATCTGGAGAGCTGAATTCGTCATCTCTTGCGGTGTACAAGTTTACCCTATTCTAACGATGGTAGCCTGACACTTAGTACGAGTTACCGTCACTGATATATTACGGTGTTAAAGAGGGACTGTGTTTATGACACGACCGTGACGAAGATCATTGGCGTTTGTTCCATACACGCAAAGTAAGCAATGCTTACCCTATACGCATTGGAAATGTTTGACCCTTTGTCGTTTTCGCCTTAACTTTAAATTTAAACACATTTAATTCTGAGTTTCCGTTTCCGATTCGAGAAACAGATTTTTCGTAATTCCCGTACTGTACACACGTAGTGCTGCTATCTAGTATTTATTTCCACAAACGGGAGCGACTAGCGATGAATCGATCTCGCAAGCGAGTTACCCTGCCGTGTTCCTTCCGCAGGGTAAGCAGTCGTTCTGTTTGCGTCCTCCAGTCCTACATTTTTTCTTCTAAAGTGGATGAAAGTGTTCGGGAAAACGGGAGTTTTCTTATAATTTGTAAGATGCTCTCTAAATAATATTCACTTTAATTATTATTACATTCATTTCGTTTTCGTTTTTATAACTAATGTTATGTATTATAAAACTGTAAATACATGTGGGGGTAAGCAAAGTTGGAAGTTGCGTTTGTTAGTAGAAATTGAAAATGGAACCCCATCCGGGCTCGAGCAAATGTTATCTAAAACACTCAGTTATGTGGGGCTATTATATTGCTTACCCTGTAAAAAAAGCTCACTACCCTCCACTGACGAAGATATCACTACTTCAGCATTGTAACGTTTATAAACGCGAGAAGCCCACCAACTGTTGAATGATTTCTCGCAGGAATAAACTGGTTCATTGTGGGCAATGAACAGATTTATAAAAAAAATTATGCAAAAACAGAAATTGGAATCTTGTTCAGTTTTCAGTTCTTAATTCCATATTAAAACAAGAATTTATTTATGTAACTAACAAGTCTACCTTTCTCAAAATGGGTGCATTTCAGTTTGAAATATTTTCTTGCCGTCTCATTGAAAGTAAAATCATTAGAGATGAAACCATAAACATACGCGACAGTAGTGAGACAGTTGCCAATAAACACGTGCCTTACCCAGGACTCGAACCCAGAAAATCTCGTACCATAGGCTAAAGTGCAATCAACTGCTAATGCAGAGCTAATGCGGCAGTCGGATTCGATCATCATCGATCATAAACTTTGAATATAATCAGTCTAATGTTTAGAATAATAGGGTTTACTGTACTAAAATATTTACAGGGCCGTCGTTTTGAAAAAAGACTGACTGATCTACTTAAAACACGTAAGGTTACATGACATACAAAAGCGCCACTTGCATGAAACATTTGGTGAAAATCGGTTGATTGATTCCTGAGATATGTCACGAAAATCTCTATATTTTACATAGGACGACCTTCATAAGTGGAGGACAAAAAAGTTACGTATTAGCACATTCGATGAGTGTATACTGCCAGTATACATTGTAAACCTGAAATCGATTACATAATTTCGTATATATAGCACACTAAGCTAAAAGGATTTTACAGCCACCATTCTGAAAATAAGCGACTGTCACTCTTAAAATACATACAATTATATGACCTGCCACAATACAATAACGTCGCCAAATCTGGTAATAATGGATTAATTGTTTCCCGAGATATTAACATCAAAACTTAATTTTTATTGTAGGGCTTACTTACAAAATGGCAATTAAATAAGGCTCTGTATAGACAAATTTGATGGTTTTAATTGATACTGCCAGAATACAAGATTAAGTAGGAAGATACTGGGCCAAAATATTTATGAAGCCATCATTTTGAAAATATGTCTCTGACTTGCTTAAAACATTGCATTTTGCATCACCCGCTGCAGTGCAAATTGTTTGGGAAATTTGACAAAGACCTGTCCATTGTCTCCCGAGATATTACATAAAAACTAATTTTTCATGTGGCATATATTACAAAATGGCGGACAAAATATGTTCCATGTACACGCATTTATAATCGTAATATACATGCTTATGACAACATTTCTGACAATATTTAAGGAACAATCCAGTGTGATTTACACTCCACAATTCTACGATGACGATGAGTCGTCTAGATTGGCGATATCCCAGGGCGCTCTCCGTGGAACTCCTATACTACAAGCGTATAAAATTAAGTTCGAATTGTTAACATGGTTTCTAAGATAAAGTATAATAAGCCAAGACGCGTATGTGGCCACCATTTTGAAAATAAGGGCCAGACGTACTAAAAACACACTTCCCTACATCGTATGCCGCAGTACTAATTGTTTGTCAAATTTGATAGGAATCGATCAATTGTTTCCCAAGATATGACATAAAAAATGTATTTATCCGTGTGGCGCTATCTTTCAAAACTGCAAACAAAAGATGTTTCGTGTAGTTACAATCCATTGTTGCTGTAATATCTACTGCCAGCATACAAAGCTAAGGTGGAATTGATTGCATGTTTACAACGATATAGCAAGCTAAACTAAGATGTCGATATGGCCGCGATTTTGAAAATATGTGCCGAATAAAGTTCAGTCACTTACGTTTACCTCACCTATCATAACATTACTTACATTATAAATTTTGTGAGAATTGCTTTGATAGTTTTCAAGATATATTGTAAAATCTAAATTTTTTTATTATGGTGCTATCTTCTGAAATGGCGATCTAATAATAATATACGACGAAATATAATGCTCACATGATGTTCTGACAGCGTACAACATTTGGTTTAAATCGGCGGAATGGTTCCCGAGATATAACTTATCACCCTAAATATTAAAATGACTGCTATTTTGAAAGTAATTGCCCAGCGTGGGCCAAAACTATGAAAGCCAGGTGTCCTTACCAAGTAATACATATGTACCGAGTTTTGTGAAATTCGTTTGACGCGTTCGAAAATTGAAATGGGAGGCCATACACCCGTACACACGTGGATGTACACGCGCCTACACACATACGCACACAGACACAAAAGTGATATCATAAGTCTTTCTTTCCCTTGGAAAGTAGTCTAATAATAACCTAAGCAACAATACCAAGCCGCCTTATAAAACAACATGCTCAAAAAACATTAAAGCACTTAAATCGCATTGTGATCCAAAGCAAATCGTATTTAACTTTTTATTGTCAGTAACAAAGATATGGTGGACCTTGTTAAGATCTGTAAAAACCACGATTTCACAAATATGCAAAAACAAATAGCCGCTCTACAACTGCGCACTTGATGTTGAGAGGTTATAGTAGGCTCTTAAAGAAACGTTTTCTGCGAAATCGTTGTCATGCGTAAATGCGTATCTCGGTAAATAAAAGCTATGGAATTACGACTTTGTGTCAGAAAAGATAAGAAACAATTATCTATGGCTGTAATTTCTTACTTTTGTCATATTAAGTGTTTTCTTGGAGAACACTGCGCGCCTTGAGTGTAGGAGCGATGAGGAACTAGGCGTGCGTGTAACTGTCGCCCGTATCGCTACCTCGCTTCGTGACCTTGGACGCGCAGTTACATTGTACCTTTGACAACAAATCTTTGAACGCCAATGAAGATGAAATGAGTCGGAGATGGGTCAGCGGTGGAATGCAAGGTTTGAGATAGCGGGAGTATCCAAAGGGAACTCGCTGTGCAATGGAAAACTCCGCCAAGTTTCCCACATACGAAGATCCTGGTGATCTAGCCGACAAACAAGCCCTGTTTGGTTTGGTGGGAGGCGGGTGGCATGCAGCAGCCCCATTTGTACTAATGTAATTAATTTGTTGCCTTTTAATTTCCAGCTGACATTAATCAGGGTACATAAAAGTTGTTAAACTAGCATCGATTATAACGCAACAATTTTTTTTTTAAATTGAAATGTAAACACGCTGACAATTATGCTACAATGCTGTAAGAATTTATTGAGTTATTTCACAACTTAAGTTTAATCCTCTTCCTCTTTTAAATGTAGGAATATTAGAAAATATGAAAGTCATGCATTGTTCGCTATATGAGTCTTGATTAGCCTATGAGGTCATGTGGTACTGCTTTAAATGTTAATGTTGATTAAATTTTTGATCTCCATGAACAACAAATCACAACATTTGATTTTTCGAAACATTTCATAATTCGCAAATGAAATGTTGTAATTTTGTTTCGTAAATATCCTGTTCTGAGAAGGATAAATCATTTTAGAGAGTACTCCATTAGCTTGATTGAACTTGCAATATCGATCAACCACTGATGAAAGTGGATATTTCCCAGTTTGACAGAATGACGCCCAGGGACTCGGGATGGATTTGAGAGATAGATATTGTGTCATTCCTATCAACAGACATTCCGTCTTCATCGATGTCCTCCCTACCATCTTGTATGCCATTTGCGTTATTGGAATACTGGTGTCATGCTTCATCGGACTCCAGTACTTCGAACAATTATGATGTATGTTAAAAACAAACCATTACACAATGTTCCAATCAATATGTACTTTAACCCATCTAACGAGCTTTACATAAGGGAAAAGGACAGAAAAATAATTTACTTTCAAGCTACCCCTTATTTAGATTAAGAAGAATAACTTAAATCGAGATTATATCAATGTAATGGTTCCTTTTGCTGTAGAATGTATGTGTAGTCCTGTGTGCCAATGTAGCACGTGGCAAAAGCAAAATGTACGGTGAGCGAAACTCTGCAAACGCTCACATGCGATACATGAAAGACTGTGTTTGACTGCACTCCGAGTCGAACACCAAACGAGTTTCGGACTCTCCAGTGGATGTTAAGCATGTTTGTGATTTCGTTCATAGAATATTTAATTATAATCTTTTTAATCATATTCAATTTTCTGCATGGCACGGAAGAACTGACTCCACATAACCAACTTAGAAGACATTTGGAAAAAAGTAATTATTTAGCTGAGTTAGACAAAAATCATTTGCATCAATTTTTTGAATATTTCTTCGTAGATGTCAAATTACTGAATGTCATTTTTATGACTAATCCTATAAACTCTTCTGGAATGGAAGAAACTGTGGTGAAGCATGTGATAAAGAACTTCAATTTGCCTATGTCTATTTGGAATACGGATTTAAATGTAAATTACTCAAAAAACTTTTCAAATGTCCTTTCACTCAATTTTTCAGCGAAGACTGCTCGGAATGATGCTTATGTATTCCTGGTGAAGGATCATGATGATCTCATGAATTATGTAAACGAAAGGCAAAGTGCCGAAGTTCTTTGGCATGTGGAAGCTGTCTACTTGATTATTTTTAAGAAAACATCATATTTAGACAACCTGCGGATCTGGAAGTCAGTCCTGCGAGAACTGTTACAAAACTATGGAAATATTATGCTGTTCTGAAAGTATTTGTCACCAGATTTGATCAGTATAATGGTATAGAAAACAGAGTTTTGACATACAATCCATTCATGAAAACCCATAAGGGATTGACGGGAAAGTTGTGTTCCTGGAAAATGGCTGATCGCGAGCCTGTCAATTGTGGTAAGATTCTTAACAAACTAGAGAACATGTACGGGTATCGACTGAAAGTCGATTTGTTCTCTGTGAAAATAACTGCCGAGTACATAGGAACGACAAATGTCTCCAAAACAACATCGCGTTCGTTTTATGGCCGTGACGCAATGGTGCTGCAGACTCTAGAAACGGTTATGAATTTCACTGCAGTGATCCAGCAACCACGAGGGAATGAGCTGCTGGGTTACGAGAGCAATGGAACAGTCAATGGAGCACTCGGAGACATCACTGAAGGCAGGGCCGATGTAGCTATGAACGGCCGCTATGTCCAGGCACACGAAGACATGGCTTTCAAGTTCCTGTCCCTTGGTGTTGACATGGACCATGTGTGCGTGATGGTCCCAAAAGGTTCTGATATACCACCATACCTGGTTTTCACTAAATGTTTTGGGTTCAAAGTCTGGTGTGGTTTTGCGATGTCTTACACAGTTTCCCATATTACGTGGTTTTTAATGAGGAAAGCTATGGAATTTAGATCACATGCCCTTACGACTTCAGTTGATACTTTGACGATCCTCATGTCCATGCCGTTAGCTTGGTTCACAAAGATACCATATAGTTCTCACAGGGTCTTGGTAACTTCATGGATCCTTTCCAGCATAGTCACTATGAATACTTTTCAGTGCACTTTAATCGAAGTCGTCACTAAACACAGTACTTATCCTGACATAGACACACTCCAAGAACTTCACAAATCTGACTTGCCTATAGCTGCAGATCAAGAAACGCTTTTTACTTTCTATCAAACTGGGAATCCTCTCATGGATCATCTTCACAAGAAAGTTTTTCTTTCGAACGAAAGCACTGTAAGACGTGCGTATGTGGATTACAATGTAGCACATCTTGTATCTTGCAAAAATGCAGCCTTTTTACTAGAAATCTATAGTAAATTTCACAAAATATTATACACCATTTTGGAAAGTCCAAGGACATACTTAATATCTTATGCGATTCCCAGAAACTCCCCTTACGAGCGCGAATTCAATAAGCACATCTTCGCAATGAGGGATTCGGGAATTTTCGAAAAATGGCTTAATGATGGTTATTACAAACGCACACTTGCTTTGAAACTCAAATATTCTGTTGCTGACAAAACTTACCAACCCTTGTTGCTGTCCGACATTCAAGTTCCTTTAGTGTTCTGGTTGTCTTCTGTAATAATGTGTAGCGTCGTATT
Source organism: Dryococelus australis (assembly GCA_029891345.1). NCBI lineage: Eukaryota > Metazoa > Arthropoda > Insecta > Phasmatodea > Phasmatidae > Dryococelus > Dryococelus australis. Next base: position 68,337,628 of record CM057003.1, on the reverse strand, counting down.
TCTACTGGAGTGCTCAAGTAATATTGTTTCTGCGTAATTAGTGAATTCACTAAATAGGAGAGTGTGTCATTCATGTTATTTCTCGTTCCACCAAGTGCCAAGTTGCTTTCTTTCTCATTTATTTGTGTTTTGCTACCTAAAATTCATATTTAAATGTTACGAAAAACCAACATTTGTATCTGTGAATAAATATTTTCAGTGTGTTGGTAACTTTTTAAGAATAAAAACTAGTTGACTTTAATTTATTTTCGCGCAGACATGGTAAATCTCTTATTCACAAATGTTCCGAAGGCTATTATTGAAGTTGCACTAATTTACTCGTTTACTCTGTTAATTACTAACCTAGATGTGAACTTAAAATATTAGATTTTACAGTTTCCACAAAATTGAAAATATCATTAACTTAAATTTTTCCCCAATTTTAACATAATAGTCCTTCAATACAAGACACATACGTTCCAGTAATTTACTATATTCTGTCGAAACCAGTTTTATTCGTATTCTCAAAATTACACTGAAATTTATATTCAACAATCACAGTAGTTATGCTCTGGCCAAAAATGTTCTACGTATTATTACACGAGGTCGAATGTACTTCTAAAAATGATGAATTTAATCTTAATAACTGTTTCGGTACTTGAAAATGAAATTCACTATTTCCAGACAGACACAAGAGGAGGAGTTTTTTTTTTTTTTTGTTTTTTTTTTTTAGTACACTAGAAGAAAACCACGGGCACAGTGTAGTATATGTGTGTACGTATATATTAAATGTATTTATTTATAAGAAGTTTCTCTGAAGGGAGAGAATAATTGCAAAGTATATATTATATTATTATAATACATTTTGTTCGTAATTGTAATGGTTTTTGTGCAGAAACATTTAACACAACTTCTCTAAATGCTTTTATTACATTTCCTATAGATAGACGTTAATTCCTGTTTCTAAATAAACGTAATTACCATTATAATCTGGAGTTCTGAAATATTTGTGTTAAATTATCCGATTCAACTGCTAGATAAAAGGAAAGGTTGTTAACAAAGCTGTATATCAGAAAATTCGCACACCACCACAGCTAAAATTATTTTTGGCATCGTACTGCAATTTACGTAAACATGTCTCTTATAGTGGTGTGAATGTGAAAATTCGACAAGTTATCTTTCATTGTCAACAAATTTAGATCATGCAGTGTTAACAACTGAAGTTCATGTGACACAAGTAGTGAAAGGAAATGCATCATAAACAACATAGGTTTTTAATGTGCTTAGTTCAGCATTGGCACTCAACACTATGATAGAAAACACTCCTATCTTATATTTCCTGCAAATCTGCAGAAGTTACTACTGATCTGTTCGTTTGTAGTTTCCGTTGCGGAGTCCACCACATCCAAAATTATATCATAGGTTATATTAGCCAACCATAACATCAACACGTTGAACAATAATAACAACACACAATCTGTTTCACCAAACTAAGGGATAAACTTTTTACTGAAATTTGCCCTGCAAGAGAGAATTTTATTACCAACTTGCCAAGAACCACACTAGATATTTACGGCACTTCCTGATAACTACATGAATATCGGGCGGTCATAATACACAACAGAGACTGATTGTACCCGGCAAGGCTTATCAGGCAGATAGTTATCAACTATTTTTATCGGGAGGTAGAAATACAGGCCCTTAGTGTAGAATATTACACCAAAGGAACAGCGCGTATCATTTGTGCACACTCAGTGTAACAACATTTTGCATGATAACTATTTATTGCTAAAAAATTAAGAAAACCTAACACAATGTCGGCTCATACTCGTCAAAAAGCCAAGTCGAAATACAGAAATCGTATACGGTTGGAAAGAGCATCTCAAAAGCAATCCAGCGCTATTCATAAATCCCTATACGATCGAGTGAAGCGGTGCCGGAAACGTGAATAAACACCGAGGCGTCCGAGTGTATCAACGTAGACCTATTCACGCAAAAGAAACGGCAGTGTCCCCAACACAGCCAAACCCTATTTTATAATCCCTTCGTGTTAGATAGTTTTATTTTGCCCGAATTGTCACTCAAACGTTTCTCAACTAACCAAATAATTCTCGGGTGGCACTTGTTCCACTTCTAAGTTCACGATACACTGATGGCAGCGAAGTTTGACACGCCAGCGCGATTCCATTCAGCACTCCTTGCGTAGGCCTATCTGTCTTTCACAACCTCCGAGCGTCAATTAAAAAGTTATATTTTCAGTCTCTGCCTGGAACATTGTTTTGAAATATGCCTATCTGATCTGCCCACATGTCTTCGCCATCAAAACTATGACTTGCAGGAAAGCTGCGTCGTCCAATAGAACCAGATATAATTTACTTACATTATTAAACATTTCCGTTGCGAAATGTTTTACAGAAATGTACAGTGTATATAAGGAAAGGCAATACGTAATGACGAAAAACGGAGTTAAATCCGTAAATGCAGAATACGGAAAGTCTCCGTATTCCCTTTGGCTTCGAGTTACGGGGACGAACAATGCCTATTCTACACGAAGCTTCCTTCGCCACTGCAACAAGAAAATTTATCGTTTCTGCATCAGTTAAGGTTATCCATGCGACTATGACCTATTCTTATAAACATTAAAAAATAGCATCAGGCGTCTGTAACACTTGGCAACACTAAGAATACACTAAAAATAATAGAAACTGAATTTTTGCTTTTGTCTTTAAAATACAAATATAAAACTTATACCACAGTTTAAATGAGAGTTGTATGTGAATGGTTAGAGTCGTGACCTGGTGATTTTTTTTACTCGGGTTCAAACCTCGATTAAGTACAAAATATTTTAACTTTTTTACTATCATTTTTATACACGGTAGAACATCCACATAACGAAAATTTAAGACATTTTAATTATCTATTTTTATTTTAAACGGAAAGTACAGAAAACTAACTTGGAAATTAACGGAGAGGTTCCGTGAAATTAACGGAAGTCCGATTCTGAAAAGCAATGTGTCCGTAATTTTACGGAGAGTTTACGGACATTTCTGGATAAATTTTTACCAGCACTTTTCCGTAAAATGAAGAAAATTTTTTTAAAAGTGTACAAATAGTGAATTGTGATAAAGGCTGTTCACGATAAAGTGAGCACTTTTGAAATAAACCTTTGAGAAAAGTCACTGCACCTACCGGCATATATTTTAACGGGCCACTGCGTCACATGCGCCCAGTAAAATTAGTAACGTTGAAGGCAAAGTAGTTCCATGTCTTAACGTCAAATAAAAAGTGTTAGGCAACCATTTGTAATAATTTAAATGATTTCTTTCGCTTTTAATTTTTTTATGCAGCGAAGTGTAAAATAGAGTACATTTGTAAAATATTTACTTTTCTAATAATTTCACAGTTTCACTCCTCCGACGCTTGAATAAAGTGATAAGGCCCATGGCAAATTAAATTTTACATAAGGCGGAAGAATACACAAAGGGCATACAAGTTTAGTCTACTCACTGTTTCTTCGCACTTTTTAAATCAAACCTTGGAAAAATAATCCCATGTATGACGCGTTCGGTAGTTTTCTAAATATGCCGTCTATCACAAGCGATTTATATTTCTGTTAACATAAAAGTAATTAATAGTTAAGCTTAATTTACCCATATTTTATCTATACATTAGAATATTCTATTTATAGTGAAAATGGATAATAACCGGGGGGGGGGGGATAGGTGTGTTAGTAAGGCCTAGTAAGAAATAGTTCTCATGCAAAATATTAAACTTAGTGCGCATGAATGCGGTGCGTCGTCCCTTCGGTGTAATTTCCTAGGCTTGGTTAAGTTTTGTGTACGTGAGGCGGAGGAATATCCTAAAAGTAGAACTTTAGCAGGGCTTCGTAAAAGTTAGAAGTAACCGTGAATGGACTAACTGCCTATTACTTGAGATTTCTGATGGAAATCCCGTCCAGCCACACGCGAACCTGGGATGTCTTCGGGTGTATCCCCTGTGGAGCTTTGACGTGGTTCGGAGACGCCCTTCCGTCCGAAAGGAAAAGACTATCGCAAGGTTAGGTTTTCTACGTGTCTCCTGTTGCGTCAACTAACCATTTTGCCCAACGTCTCGCGCCCGAATTTATTTACACAGCTTTGTAAGTAACTTCAGTTGTTGATAGTAACTATTAAATAGCGGATATTCATTTCGGTCGCGTCCAGTGACCACGTTAGTCTTAAATATGATTCCCTGTTTTCGACGTTATTTAAAAGTTCATGTTTTAATGATTTCCATTTCAACTACCTAAAAATTACTTACCTATGAGAAAGTCTACTGTGATATATACCGCAGTAGGTGTGTTTGGAAAAGTTATGAATTCGCTACTATTAGTTTCGAGTCTTAGTTTTGTTTAGTCTCCAAGAGAGTCGCATCAACAAATGATCTTAACCAGAAACGTGGATAAGATTCTCGTTGTTATTAAAACTAATTTAACGCGAGTCTTTAAAAAAAATTATAAATGTCTTCAGTACTCCGGCAAACTCAGCCTCGAAACCCAGATTTTCGGAAAGGAGAACGTCGATCACTTGCATATTAAAATTTCGAATCAGAATATTTACTTCGCTCTCTTGGTGCGCTATGAGACGAACTTGATTTCCAACACCAACATTTGCGTACGATAAAAGATTTGTGCAGAGTAAAAAATTCCATTCCTGGAATCCCTTAAAGAGATTCTCCCTAGCACCAGATTTTTCACGAGGGCTCTAACGGGGAAGTTTTTGTAGATCTTCGGTGTCGAGGGGGTAGCATACGGGTTGCCAGTTGTTACCGTGGGCAAGCCATGTCCATAACACTGGTTAGAATGGATACCTCACGCACGAGAACCGACATACCGCTGCCATCAGGGCAAGGCCACGAACGACGTTTTGGATGTATAGTTACATTAGTAAACCCGCGGCGATTATTTAGCGCCGCGGGGACATGAAACCAGGCCTGACTCCATCCAGCCGCCGCGGGGTCAAGAATCACAACAGAAGGGCGTACCGTGGACCTCCGCCGCTGAGACGTGATGCAAAGCAGCCTTCGGCATCGAGATCAAGGTTAACAAGTTCCAATGATTTCAGAGACATTTAGTTAGTTAGTAATAACTTGACTTCTGCATAATTGGTTAGCAGATATTATAATTTATCCCCTCCCCCATCCGCTTTAACCCAACGATTGTAGAGAGTTATGTTGATTGTTATTTATTTGGGATTTATATAAAGAGGTTGGAATTGACTTGAGCTACTCCTCTGTTCACTTTAATAACATAAAAATCTCAGGTTATTAAAACGTAACAGTGAAGTTCTGTCACAGCATGTGCGTACACATGGATTTGGGAGGTGCTGAGTCCCGATTTTTAAAGTAAGCTTCTTGCACAATGAGAAAAACTATTATCCCCATGTGAAAAAAATATCATTAATTTCAAATGCACACTCAAGGTAACCTTATTGCATTTGTTTGTTTCACTTTTTAGTACATAACGTGCATTTAATTTTCCAAGATTTGTGCTTATCCATTTATATTTTGACTTTTTTTGGGAGGAGCTGCAGCCCCGTCAGCTCCTCACTTGCGTCATAGTATGTATAATTTAGCGTATGATTAGAGATAGTACAATTGGACCCTAATAGTTGGTTTACAGACTAGACACTAACCTCCCAACGCTGGAGACCCTGGTTCGGCCCCGAACCTGGTGGGCAACAATTTTTGGCCGGGGGTTACGTGGGCAGTTTGGCGGACACTGGCATGGTGTGGAAGTTTTCTCGGGGTAGTTCACGTTTCCGCCCCCTCTTCACTCCTTGTCCCATTCCCTTCTCACATGTTCGTCTAACTGGCCAGAGTAGCATTGCCTTATTCCTCGGGAGGGCAATTGGCTCCAGCCAGCGCCAGCCTCCTTCCATATGTGACGACCCTGCTGGAAACCTGGAAAAACTTGCAGATTTACATTTAATATTTAAATACTTCACTTTTTGAAAAATGAAGCATTTTGAATAAAAGGCCGGAAAACCCTAACCAATTTACATTTCATATTTAAATACTTCACTTTTTGAAACAAGAAACATTTCGCATGTACGGCCTGGAAAAACTTAAAAGTTTATATCTTATAATTAAATACTTCACTTTCTGAAACATGAATCATGTTACATGTAAGGCCTCGAAAAACTTATAAATTTACAATTTTTAATTAAATACTTCAATTTTTTTAAACATGAAGCATGTTGCATGTAAGGCCTCGAAAAAAATTCAAATTTACATTTTAAATTTAAATACTTCACTTTTTGAAATACGAAACTTTTCGCGTGTGCCTCTTGAAAGCCTCACTGGCCGCGATTGCTAAGCCATCATTTTAGGACCGCGAAATTCCGAGTTTTGTTTTGAATTAAGTATAATTAAAATATTTGGTGTGGATATTTTATTGTAATGTTACTTATAAGTTGTTCGCAATAAACTGAGCATTATTTAAGTCCTTGCTTAATATCTAGTTGTAGGCACGTTATGTTATGCTTCCTGCTTCCACCTTATGTAAAATTAACATTGCCGTGGGCGTCATCACCCTATTCGTGGTCGGTCGAGTAAAACTGTGAAATAATTAGAAGAGTAAAACGTTTACAAATTTGTTTATCATTGCATTTTATGTGTTTAATAAACAGGAAACAAAAGAAATATTTTCAGTATTCACAAAGTTTACCTGGCACTTAATATTTCAACGTTAAGGCATGAAACTACGTTCCCTCCATCGATACCAACCTCACTGGCTGCATGTCAATCAGCACGCCAGATAAAATATAAGCAGGCAGTGGCAGTGACATTTTTCAGAGGTTGATTTTAAAAGTGCTCACTTTATTGTGAACAGCCTTTACTTTCCGAGTATTGAATGCTGTTTTAGTGTTATCTAGGAGTAGAATTAGAATCATAATAATCTGCACGTATATTATTACCGTTACAATTCAAATAAGATGTTGGTAGTTTAATGATTATCTTTATAGATAAGAGGGGTTTTTATTAATAGGAAGGATATAGTAATGACCTACGTAAGTAGTAAACAAAGGGTAGTTCAAGCTAAGGTAAATAGTTTAAATAGTTTTGGGAATTATTAGTAGGTTAATCTAATTCCAGATGAGCTGGAAATATACGTGCAATCTCGATTTATATATACATACAAGGGTTATTTTATTTTGCAACCCTTACCATACACCCCATCAGACTTCCAGCATAAAAGCCGAGGAATAAAATAAAAATTAGTCGAATGTAGCTATTCGGGGCTGTAGCAATGCAGTTTTGCACAGTTATAGTTATATGTTTTCGAGAAATGTAAGGATGAGTTTTTGGAAAAAAAATTTGACAGCCTGTGCCCACTGTAATAACGCCTGAACGTGTACCTGCTTTAAGTTGATGTATTAATTTTTCCACAGGTGACTAACATTAGATCAAATTACATTTTAAAAAGAAAGTTCTAACGTTTCTTTTCACGCTTTTAACTAATTATATTATCCACGATAAAGTTTTTTATTTCTTGTTCAAGCGTCTTTCAAATTGTTTTCGTGTACGTGCCGCATGGTAATACTTTCACAAGGACGTCAACGATTTATTTTATAAAACCTCAGTTTTGAATGGCAAACAAATAAAACCCGCTCTGCATACGTTAATTGTAAATCGAACCTTTTTCCAAACCAGAAATGCAGTATCTATGATATTTTTATATTAAAAAATTAAATGTTTGGCCTAGTGAATGCTTTTGAAAGTGACACAAGGCGTGTATTTAAAAACAAACCTACACTTTTGATGTATATTAATAATTTACTCTTTCAACTGCCGCTTATTAACGCCTGTGATTTTTTCTGGTTCTATTATGGGGCTGCAGTGCTTTTATACAAAACTATTGTAAGTGTGCATATAAATATGTCGACCCATGTGTTACCCGGTATTCGAACCCATATTTTGTGGTTCCAAAATCTTGATAGCAAAGGTTACTATGATTTATACAAATATAATATTTAGGTATTCATTCAAAACTTTTTGCACTGGTTTCTAAAAAAAAAGGTTTACTTTTTAGATAGAAGAATAAATATTCCAAAAAAACTCAGCAGTTAGGAATGTGGGTGCGTTTCAGGATTGCACAGACATATGATACCCAGGTGGTGGAGGAAATGCACGTTCTCTCGGCCTCTCACACTTGCGACATCCTTAATTGGCTGTGTTCGTTTGAGGTGACTAAGCCGTTGACATAATGCCCGCCAGCAGAAGGGGAACCAGTCTTGTGGGTGGATCGGAGTTTTCTATACAGGCACCACGCTTCACTTCACTTAAGCCGCGTAGGCAGGTTGGTGTCACAGCAAGTCGCCGCTAACAAACTTCACCTTACAAACTCGTTGCCTAAAGCGCTTTTCACAACACTGCGTTGCTTTCCGTTGCGATGGGACGCGATGCGTTTGACGCCGACGATCACCGACGGATTCCATCTGTGGCTTCACAATAATGCGACAGTTTGTCGGCGATGGGTGATATGCTGCCAACCGTTCTCACGAAATAAATTTAAGTTTTTGGCCAGAATGTTGAACAAAAGACATACGAGAAACTGGTCTTTGGGAACGAAAACAGAAAAATAAAGAAAGGTAAAAAAAATAACGAAATAATACACAGAAAGTTTGCTTTGCGCCGAATGCGTATTTGTTTACAAAATACAACACTACCTTTTTAGTCGTCAGTGCTCAAAGTAAACAACAATTCTTCTTCTTATCTGTTGCCGTCCGCCGCCGGCAACGCAGATGCGCGAACTTCATGCAGCACCCCCGACGCCGTCGGTCGGCGTCAACAGGCTGCTTCATTCTGATTGGCTACAGCTCATCGCAACGCATAGCAACGTAACACATCGCAGTATTGTGAAGAGCGCTTTACCTGCAGCTGTTCTGGTCCCGAGACACGAAGCGCAGCAACATTCTTCTACTGGCTATATGACCAGTAATGATTCATGGGCTCGGATTATGCGTGTAAGATAATTACATGCAATGTATAGCAGCATTCATTCCAGTTTATTTTTAATCTCAGGTGTTAGGATTTACGAACGCAACACTTTAGCAGGTACACACAGGTTGAGAACGTACGAGTTTTCATATGTGTGCGTATAAAATATTTTTACCACTGCACAAAGCAAACTCGTGTACGTGTCGTAAATATCCTGTTTTTATTTCTTCATTAATAAGCTAAAAAACTTTATGCAGATTAATTAATACAGGATTTATTTTTGTTATCGTTAAAATACGGGTATGTTTTGGTGTACTGACTCTTGAAACTCCTCAAATTCACAGAAGTTTTACAATTCTCTGATCATTGTTGTATGTTAATGGGATCCTTAACTTCAGAGCAAACTCACATTAATACCTTTCCCTGTTCAGGAAATAACAAGGGGGTGGGGGGCACCCTATTTTTCATGACAACTTATACAGTCAGGGATATCGAACTATTGATGATGAATTGCAGAGCAGCATGGCCTAAGTAACAGAATTTGTCCCCTTGTCTCAACTTCCCAGGACCCTCCGTTATCGTGTACGAAGTACGCAAATATTCGTCTGCAGCGATTCAGTGCCTAGCACATAGGCAATACTACCTTCATTCGCGTACATAACGCTGCGTGTTCACTGCTCAGACGGCTGCCTATTGTTTCTGGCGACAATGCGTATGCATTCCTTGTAGTGTATGTTCGAATGGTATTTTTTGCAAATCGTAAACGAAGTGAAATGAAATTACAATTCGTCGAATAATGTGTTATATGACTGGGAACGTCATCTTAAGAGCAAACCCGTATTAATGCCTCCCCCTACCCCCCGGCCCGACTGGCCGTAATAAAGATAACAGGGATGGCCACAATTCAGGTGATTCATATGATTCAGATGTTTTAGACGATTTAGAAAATTCGGATTCAGATGGTTTTGGCAATTTTAGTCAATTTTTAGAACTCAGAAGAGGTTTTTTTTGTTGATTCAGAAAATTCAGATGATGAATCTTTTTCAGAAAGTTCTATTGAGGAAGAATCTGGTTACAATTCAGATGATAAATTTGATTGAGAAACGAAATAAATTCAATAAAATCATTATTATCGAAGTTCTACTAATTAAAAAAAAATCTTGTTCTATTTGCTCTAGATTTTCGCCATTTTCTCTAAGGTCATATTTATCGTCAATATTCTCAAAAATGGTTAATTGTAAGTTTTGTAAATTTGAATGAAATTTGTAAACTATATTTTTTAAGATCATCAAATGCATTATCTAATCTATAGGAAGAGATTTTTTTATCCGCTATCACCTTTTAAAATGTTTGTCAAACTGCAAGGCAACACAGGCATTGTTTATTTATAAGGAAAAGAAATGTATTTAGAATTATGAAAATGATCTTATAATTGACTGAAAAAATCGTAAAACTTTTAAATGTAACCATAATTTTAAGCTCGAAATTTTTTTTAGAACTATTTGAACAATTTATTGATTCCTCCATTTAATAGTATTAAAAATTTATAAATCATCAGTAATTGTTTCTTTCAAATAATCATAAGTAAGATTCCTTCGGCCAATTAAAACAACATTACAAATGGCATCTGCTTCAACATTTTTATTAAAATCACCACAAATTTTAATGTTTGTTTTTTTCTTTAACTACAGTAGTTTTTCTATGCATACAATCTACTACATATAACTGTCATCGCCCTCAAAATGAATAGTAATTAATATCACCATCAAAGTTTACAGTTGGTTTATAATAAAGTTCATTATTTCTAAAGTCGGTATCTAGTTTAGTTTTCGAATTTCTAAAATCATTATAAGCAAGAAATTGTTTAAGACAAACACCGTTTGCAATCTCTAGATTCCAGTTTTCTTTAGGAAAAATTTCGTTTCTACCGTTTTTAACATGAATGTTTCTCACACTACAATGATCAAACACAGTAGCATGTTTATGCTGTTCAGCCCGATTTTTTCTATGATATTGAAAACCTACAATTACAAAATCAGGCATATCAAATTTTAAAATATTAAACTGATCTCTTATATCAATGTTAAAGTTGTACCATTAGGGACTTATTTTTCTAAAAATTGCCAATAATCAAAACTAATAGGTATTTTAGGTTCTTTATATCTTTTTTCTTTAATTGCAATAGCCGTGTTCGATTCATAGTCAACAATAGGCCACATAATTACTACATTTTCAAATACCAATTTTACCAGGATCAGGACGATGTTTCGTAACTGTATTGTCTTTATTTAAAGTTTCATAAAGTAATAAACAGTTGTTATCAGATGAATTACAAAAAAATAAGGTAATTTTATAGCCACCTTTCCAGTAAATTGCATGGTTATCTCGAATAAAACCAATACATATCTGAGAGGATAGATTATATAATTTATTTTATCATTATCACTAGAAACAGTTTTAACTACTTTTGTTATTTCATCAGAAACAGATTTATCTCTATATAGATTATCAACACTAATAAATTCTAATTAATTTTGTTCACTTGGCGATCTTAATAATTCATTCATTAATGATGATGTTATACCTGGATTATCAACAGCTTCAATAATATTTCAATGTTTGGAAATTTCTACTCTAGAAAATTGGAAAGGAAAAAAGTTAGAACAAACCACAACATTATCTGCTTCAACATAGTTTCCCTCACCTCCAACCTTATCCCTGTTTCGTAATTTAAATTGCTTATAAACATAATAATTATTTGGAAACGAAGAGCCCTCTTCTATAAGAATATCAAATTCAATTATATTATTGTAAACATTTAAATTTCCCCTAGTTTGAACAGTTGGGGGAAAAGTTTGCCTCTCGAAGCTCTCAATACTTTTATAACTCATTTATAAGTTGAAAATTTATATATAAATGTCATAATCAAAGAGAGTCTCTCGAGTGAAATTACTTATTGAAAGATATAATAAATTTATAAAGCATCATGAAAAGGAATATAAAAAATAAGATGTAAGAACTACAATTAATGGACGATTACGAAATATTGGGGAAAAAAGAAGAAAAAGTAAGTGAAGAAAACAAAAATTTAATAACAGCACTAGTTCCTGTTGCAGTAAACATTTTAGATTATTCACCAACACCAGAAGAAACATCATTTAAAAGAGAATTATTTGCAGAACAAAAATCTCCTAATTTTGAAGAGCAAATGAGTATTATTCCCTTAAAAGATTTTCCACATATAGCAGGTGTTTCTACTATATATCTAGGAGCAGAAATTGAAAAAATAATAAATGTTAGTAATGAAAAATTTTGTTTACGTGGAGTGGGGGAAATTTTTTACATTGGTGATACACAAGTAACGATAAATATGGATACACTATCTGTTAAGGATAAATAATATGAATTAACACCAGGACTTTGTAATTGGTTAACAGAAAATTCACAAGAAGCTCTTGAGGGTAAATACACTGTTAATGACTATGGAAATATGGCTTCAAGTGTAGGTTGGGAGTATAATCATATAGTTAACCAATTTTTGATGACTGTATAAGACCATATTTAAGTGAATTAAAATCAGCGTTGATTACACCAAAAAGAACTAGTTCTACATGGATGATGTTAGAAGATTGGTTGATAGATCATTAATTATTCATGCCGAAGAAAATGCTGGAAAAAAACAATTATTACAATAAAAAAGTGAGTATAATGAATATGTTCAAAAATTAATTTCTGATTTTGTTATAAACAATCCGAAAGGAATTCCATATCTAATATGAGTTTTATATGTAATTCGGCAGTCATTTTGGAGTTATGAACATCATGGCAAAGGTATAATAAATTGGGTTCTAAACAATTTAAATCCGCCTGAAATGTATTTGCCAGGCTATAAATATTGCGGCCCATTTACAAAATTAAGTGAAAGATTATAAAGAGGTGACACAGGAGTAAATAAACTAGATGAAGAATGCAAATGTCAGGATATTGCTAATAGAGATTATGAAGATTTAGAATCTAGACATAGTCCTGATAAAATTTTACAAACAAAAAAGCAAAAGGAATCATGTTAGACAAAAAAATACTCCAATTGGTGAAAAAATTGCTTCTGCTGCTGTTACCTCAAATATGTTTACAAAAAGAAAATTAGGATGGGGAATTTAAATGTTTTATATATATATATAAGATAACAAGTATAACTTTCGATTTTCCCTTCGAAGACTTAAAAGATTTGGGTATAGATCAATTTTTAACAAATGATCAAATTTGAGAGAAAAAATAAAATTTGAGAGAAAGTAAAAGCTTCAAATTAACTTTACCAGTGCAAACAGTCAAAAAGATGGAGAAAGAAAAATCTGGAAGTGGTTTACATCGTGGAGGAATTATTCCCCTTGTACTTGGTGCTTTAGGAGCATGTGGTGGTTTAGCTGGTGGGGCCACTGCAATTTATAATTATGTTTAACAAACTAGAAAAAATAAAAAAGAACTAGAAGAACAACAGAGACAAAATTTAGCAATGGAAAACAAGGGTGGAAAATTATTAGTTTCGAAAAGAGGAAGGCCAAAAAAATTTGATTATATGTCCACTGTATAATATCGATATTGAAAAACATGTAAGATTATTGAATATTAAGCATTTAAGAAATGATTGACTAATTTCCAAAAAGTATGCTCAAAAATGAATGAGCTGTGGAAAATTTTGATATTTCAGCAAATCCAAGGACTCGTTGGGTTCGTTATTTAAAAAAAAACAACTGTGTTTACTATTTTGATTCATTTGGAGGCAATATTCCCACTAATTTAACCAATTACTTTAAAAACAGAAATGTTTATTACAATTATGATCTAATTCAGAATTTTAATTATGTGGGCATCTGGGTTTAATTATTTTACAACTTTTTTCGAGAGTATTTAAGTTTAATGATATAATTCATATCTTATTAAATGGCCATTATATTCGGGAAACCATTAATAAAATCTTTAAATAAAATATTTGACACTAGCGCTTATGCTTTAAATTTATATATAGATTCGCAATGTGCAATTTGGGTGTCTCTGCTTTAAAAAGTAAACTAAGCACTTGTTTTGATTATACAAAATCTTATGATTTTAAGGCATAGAATTTTTAATATAGATGACCCCATAGATGGAAAAGATGCAGTAAATACAATATTTTTTGATGAAGAAATAGCTAATATATTACAAAATTTAAACCAATAAGTTTTGAATTACTGTGATACACTTGTTAACACAAAAGTTGAAAAATGTAAGTAAGAGAAGTCTCATATATTTTATTTATCTGCAAAGTGGGGTAAAATAAAAATTTTCACTTAGATAATAATCTAATTTTCTGTACTTTTGTGGTGGATTGTAATGATTATAAAATAAACTACTGATGATGATGAGACTGGTATTAAGGGAACTACAAAAATAGATTTCAGTAAGCCTTTTTATGTTAACATGGGCGATAATTTATGGTTTAAAGTTTAAAAAATATTAAACCATCTCATCATATTGATTGTCAGGTTATAATAATAGGAATATTTCTAAAATATAAAGATTAATTATTCTGTTATCTACTGTGGCGACTACCACGAGCTCTGTCCATAACAGGAAAAAGCATCTCTGTAGAGTTTTTCCTCGTCCCCAATGACAACGAACTCTGTCCATGACAGGAAGTGTCATCATGATTGTACTGCTACCGCTGCTGCGACCTCGCCGCGAGGCACTCTATTGATAACAGACTTCAAGATCACCACATGCAGCATTCTTACTGTCTTGTTGCTTACTCGACCACAACAGCTCAGTGGTAGAGTGTTTGTCTTGTAACTCAAAGGTCGTGGGTTTGAAACCCTGGCTGGAGAGGAAAAATTAACAGTGTGAAAAGGTGCTCACATGGTTAAATTATTACCCAGACATGTAAAATTTGAGCCAAAAAAAAATTTTCAATTGCTCTTGCTCATACAGCAATCTATGAGTATTGATGCAAATCAAGTGGTACTCTTAAGCTCCCAACAAAAATGCTCTCCTTACTACACTTGTAGTATGGCAAATGTATATGTTTGAGTGTTATCCATATGATGTAAGGTGCCAGCATCATATGGGGGAGAGGTACCATCTAAGAAATAAAAATAAATAAAAAACCTCACTTCACCACTAAAAAAATATTAAAAAATTATCTGTCTGGTGGTGAAGTGAGGGGGTTTCTCCACTTGGAGTTTTGTTGGTGCTAAATATTGCCAGAAAAATTTAAAAAAATTGAGTCTCTGACATTGGTATTAACTTGCTTGTAAACTCAATTAAATAGGGGTCCCTGTGATTGGCATTATCTTGCTTGTAAACCCTTTTGTATTTTTAAAAATAAAATAAAGCTCTGTAAATGAACTGCGAATGAGCATTAAACATATGTTATAAATGTTAAATGAACATTTTTAAAACTTCCTCAACCAAATATTCATCTGGATAGTTTATTTACATAATTTCATATTCATAAAAACTGCATTTTATTTCATCTCCATTGATATATTTCAGAATGTAAGTAGGTACATCATTATTTAAAACCTCAACAATGGTAAGTAATTATGTTGTCCAATTTTTTAAATGCCTCATCAAAATCGTTTTGTAACAGAATATATTTGGATTGGTTCAAACTTTTTGAACAAACATACAGTTTACTCAAATTTAACCATCCTAACTTATAAATAAAATTGGTCATTAAATTGGTTTTCCCATAATTCCCTCCAATATCATCAGTCCAATTCACAATTCTTTTTATTCTTAGAGTTTTCTTCAGAAATTAATCATCAACACCCCTATTAACGATGTACAGCACAGGCTGTTTTAGCTGCTGCTTTTTCATTTAATAACAATATTTTTTTGTAATAAATGGATAATAAAGTATTCAAGATAACAGATAATACTTCTGTACTGAAGAAGAAGGTTCGTTATGATATCATCCATAGTGAAAAATCGATTGTTCTTATAAGTTTTAATACAAAATTTTTGACTCCATGAATAGACAATATTACTATAACAACTATCGAAAAAATGAGTGCCATCATTGATAAAAATGAAGTTATCACTATTCCTAATGGACAATATGATATTGAATCGTTAAAGTACACTATAAATTCGATTGACCCATTTTCAACAAATAACACAGAATTGACAGCAGACGATGTGAAAAATAGAGTTGTGGTTAAATCTAAGTTTGATATTAAACTTGATCGATTATCTGATATGCTTGGTTTTTAGATA
This sequence comes from Dryococelus australis, assembly GCA_029891345.1. Classification (NCBI taxonomy): domain Eukaryota; kingdom Metazoa; phylum Arthropoda; class Insecta; order Phasmatodea; family Phasmatidae; genus Dryococelus; species Dryococelus australis. The sequence goes on along the minus strand of CM057003.1, from coordinate 68,321,416 downwards.
AATTTGCTTATTGAAAAAGACAGAATTGTTATAGGTACTAAGTTACATAATTTTAATTAATTTTAAACAATAAATGTTCACTGTAATGTATACTATGGGATGTTTATAAAATATGATGAATATAATCATTTCGAATCTGTTATAATTACTAGTTTTCCTCCGAAAACTATGTTTGGCTTCAGAGAAAATGTTAGTTATAAACTCCCGTATCCAATTTTTTATATAATTAATAATTAATGCTTCAATCACATTGTTTTAGAAATTAGTGATGAAAATGGTTAAACTAATTTATTTTGATGGTTCTGATATTGACATTGTTTTGGAGATTAAAGAAGTTTAAAATTTTATACTATTTTACTTGAAAAAATGGATTAAATATGATATGTTTTGATGTCTATATGACACTGTATCGATTTTATTTTCTAGTACAATTATTTTGTTGTCACAAGGGCGTAATGAAATTTTATTAACTTCGACTGTATATAATTCATGCTTTCTACTTCTTATGAAATTCATTGTTCTGTGTTCCATTTTCTCTTTAAACAAACAATTCTTAGAGTCCTCAAATGTTATTCGCTTGTTAACAACACATTTCCTTTCTGCTTTCGATTTTTTAATTTTCTTTATCAATCTTATAATAATCCATTTTTATTGTAAACCAAGAAATTCTTTCATTATTTTCCCATTACATTCATCTTTCATTATTACTAAAACTTTTTTATTTATTTCAGGCATATTATAGTTATTGTCATTTGGATGATCACTTTTTCTAACATTGTCTTCATGTCTTTGTAAAAATCTTCTGTTCTTATATTATATATAACATAAGAATATATGTATAAATATATAGCTATTGGTATATTGATAACATAATTCAATGTTAACGCAATATTTTACTTTTGTTATGTTATGGTGAAAAGAATACATCAATTCTTTCGATATGTCTATAAAATTGGCATACCCACATAAATAGGCTTATTAAATTGTACATTTGTTTTATTCGTATGTATTGCTGCAAGATTCTCATTAAATATAGTACTTCTTTTGAATTTTGGATTTGCTACTAATTTTTCACATTTTTCTGAATCTGATATTAGTTTTATATCAACTCTGTCCCCATTGTTTTACCAAACAGTTTATCAGTTTATAAAAATCTTTTTCAATCTCATTTTTAGCATTAGTTCTCATCTCTATTTCCCAATCTGTATATTTCTTCAGCTAATCGGACTGATCAAACAACAATATTCTATGCATTTAAATACATTTGTATCCATTCTTTAGGCACTGTTTTAGATTATGATAATGTATTACATACATTTCTGGGCAAAACGGTAGATCTTTATGTAAATTATGTAGTTCTTGTTGATATTCTAAATCAACTTCTAATGTATAACCATACTCAGAATCATCCTCCAAAATTTAATTTGTTTCACTCCAGTAATGTAAATCATATAATGTATAATAAACCTATTCGAAACCACCATATGGTAAATATTGAGACATTGTCTATCCATAAAGATTATTTGCATCGAGATATGCTAAATAATTTGATTCTTAATTAGAGTTAAATCTTCTAAATATTTGTTATTGGCTTTAATATATTGCTTCAGTCATCTTTAATATTGCATCCCATAACAACCCAGGTGCTGTAATACACCAAGCAGGATCTAAATCATATGTATTTATACATACATTTCTAAAATTTTCAAACACATTCACTTTTTTAAATATAAGTTGTGATATTCCCCAAGATTTTTTTATATTAAATTTATTCCATGCATATTTTGCATGTTGACAATCATTGCCAGTTATATTAGATTCACTTAAGTTATTGTAAAATTCACTCTTTGGTGGAAGTTCAGTTTCTTCAAATATCTTCCAAGTGTCCATGTAATCGTATGGATAAACACCTTTTCATATTACTAAATCTACTTTTTCTTTTGGAAAATGTTTTTTTGTGTGTTTCATTATATTGTTACTTAAATTAGATGATAATTGATCTAAACTACTTGCCATAAATTTAAAAGTTTCAATAAATTTCATTTTTAAATTTTCTGTTGCTTTCCCAAAAGTAGTAATCTTTTCTTCATTATTTGCAATTAAATCTATATTTTTTTCATCATATCCTATCTCTTTAATTAATTAATGGGCATCATACCCAGCTAAAGTATGGAAATAAATTGCTACAAAGTTGGGTACTTTTAATTGTAGATTACAATTATTACATACAGGATTAATGAATATTCCAGTTATATGATCATGATATACTTTTTTATTGTCCTCTGTATATTCACATTCACAAACAGTACTTTATTAATTTACTACATCATATTTTTTCTTATTTTGTTAGTGGATGCATTGGTTCAATTTGTGAATATATTTCCCCAATTTCTTCTACTTCCCTTTTTATTGATTGTATAAACATCTTATGTGCATTTGGAACACGATATGCTACTGGAGGCTTATAATTACCACAACTAGATACAATATAATAGCTAAAACCATATGCTTAATGTTACTGATATTCCTTTGTATATGATTCATCATTCAACTTTAAATCAATGTTATTTATTTGGTAATTAGTAAGTTTATATCTTTCTTTAAGTATTTCCTTATAAAGACCATTATCAGTATCATCTGTTAAAACTGAATATTTTTTGATTATGTTAAATGAGTTTATTTCCTATGGAATTGGTTTAGTTGTTGATATTTTCTTTACAATTGATTCAAAATCTGCATATACTGGGAAAGGAACCCTCATTGTTTGTTTGTAATTCTTAAATTTTATTTGCTCTCCTTTCGAGGGTATAGTGATTTTTACTGATTCATTTTTAGAGCAGTCTTCTGCGTGTTTATCTAATTTCTTTTGAGAGGTAAAGAATTGAAGACACATATCGCATATATAAGTTTTATGTTGCTTATTAGTCTTTGTTCTGAAACTAACCTTGATAAATCTTTAATCGAACAGTAATGCGAATTTTCATCATTTATAGATGTATCAATTTAATTTTCTTTTTTTTTGGTATGTCATCAATTTTAATAGGATATTCATAATTATCTATTAGTTTATCGATATTAGGCCCCACATTTTTTATATTTAGATACTCTTTGAGGATCTTTTTCTACTTGAAACAATGCCGATTTTATTGCTCAAAGAAAGCATTTTTGATCATTATTCTTTATGTTAATGCATGCTTTTTTATTCTTAATCACTTCGGGTAGTTCAATATATTATGAGCCATTTAATGGATTATACTTATTTATAGCTAATTGTATTCCGATTATTCTATCTAATGTCAATCCTGAGCCTCTTCTTTGAAATTCAGATAATTGTGTAATTATTTCTTGTATTATGAATTTATATCCTTTTACTATCTCCTTTCAATAAGGTATAATTAGGCAATTGAAATGTAAATCGTTCTACTTGATTATTATCTTGCTTATGAAAATAGGCATATAATTTAATACTGGTTTTCACCCCTCTAAATGTTCTAAGTTTTGTGCGTATTATCTCAAATACCTTTTTTTTTTTTTTTTACCGAAGTGAAAAAAATGAATAGGCTGTACTAGAGCTCTATTAAGTAAGTGATTTTTGTTGGTTCTTCTTCTTCTGTTAACAAATAAATGATTATAGAATGGCAATGTTTCTTCCAATACCTTTCTATATTTGGGATATAATTCATTGAGATCGGCATCTGCTAAAGGTAAATTTGTACAATTATTCTTTGTTCTTTCTATCTGGTGTCTTATTATCCGTGCGTCTATAAGCCATTGCATAATAAATTGTATAGGAGTTCTATTTAGATCGTTTTTCCTTAGTCTGTTTATATATTTTATTTTAAAATCTCTAGCAATATATCTCAACTCACTCACTCCCGCATCGATCAACTCGGCTGTTATAAAGCCTCCATCTTTATTTCTATTTATAAGAAATAAAATTTATAAATAAAATGTTTAAAAAAAAAGTGTACGGGATAAATCGAAAAGTGCATAATTTACTGGGAAACTGTATTTAACTTCTTGTTATGACGATAATTCTTCATATAATCACTAAAACATGTTTTACATGTGATTGAATATTTGTCCTTACTATTTTTATCAGGATAAAATAATTTTATAGATTTATTCTCATTACACACTTTACATGTTTTTGTTGGATAGTTATCATGTTGATTTTCATTTAGAATATATAATGCCGTATTGTGCAATTTACTATTTTTATGCTTTTTGAGAGATGTATTATAAACATATCTTCCACATTCATATATTACTCTCTCTTTTTTTAACTCATAATGACTACTAGCATATTTACTATTACATTTTTACATATGTTAAAATGCTTATATTTTGTGTGTTTATGTGGTGCAAAATTGTCTATGTTTAATACTTCACCACACTTTTTACATTGCTTGCACATGTTATTATTTTCCATTTTTATTCATACAGAAAATAGTTTTAGAAAGAGAAAAAATATTTTATATAATTTTAATTTTAATGATATTTTTAATTTCAAAAATCCTTTCCCTTTATAAATTTGTTTCCTTTTAAATAACACAAACCAAAATGGAGGCTCTACTCAACAAGTTGAACAATTTACGTGAATTGATTAAACTACATGACCTCGAAATTGATAAATGATATGAAGCTACAGAATTTCAAATTTATGAATCTAAGTTTGGTAAAAAAAATTAATTGCATTCTAGATGGTAATTATCAAATCACTTTACTAGATCGCTACGCAAAGATAATTGATGACAATAGTTTAAATATTACAAATGAGAGGCGAGTTTTTATAATGTATAAATGTTTAAAAGAAATTAAAAATTAATAATCTGTACATTATATTGAATGTGATATTTAAATTCTATATGTTATATATTTTTTTAATATTTCATCTGATTTGCTTGTTTTAACCTCAAATTCGCTTGATTTTGATTGTTCGCTTGCAAAATTAGCGTTTCTAGAAAACAATAAATTAGCACTTTTTTTGTATGTTTTTGCATGTTTTACCCTGTGTCAAATCCTGCACACTCATTTTTTAAAAACTGCTAAAATTTGCTTGTTTTTCTTTCTTGCTTAAAGTTTCTTGCTTTCGATCTCATTTTTGAGAGCTCTATTAAAAAAAATTTAGAGCCTAATTTAGCCTCAAAAACTATTATTTTTGCTTTAATTTGCATGTTTTTCATAATTTTTTCATTGAATTTCAGATTTTGAGTTTTTAATTTTTCCCTGCAATTTTAGACGAAATAGCCCTATTTAGTGCACTACGTTTTTGTTGTAATTTTAGAAGAAATAAACCCAAAAAGTGTGCTGCGCCAGTATCGGCCTTTTACATCTACTCACAGGCAGTTGCTTTACTTCAACCGTAACTTTCTACCATAGTGGCGAAGTTGAGTTGGAGTTAACCAATGTGCTAGCTTCCCATGGCGCAAATGCGACAGCGCTTAGTATCTCTCTTCTCTCGATCTGATTTTAGAGCATCTTAAACGTCGAGGAATGTATCTGTTGCGTTGCGGAAACGAAAGTTAAGTAAAAAAACTGTTCATTTGAGCTATGTCCGGTATTATGTATAGACATTGTTGATTCGTTACTAGGGAAAACCAAGTTGTAACAGCGGATCAAATTATGGAGAGTAAAGTTGCAGATTGGAATAGCGAGTGAAGTACCCCAGGGCTTACTTTGGCTTATCCTGGAAATGTGACGTTTTTGAAGTAGTCAGTCTTCTCTTGCGTAATGCCACATATATAATAACCAGGTGGGACGCATCACCACGTCAGCTCGAATTCTCGATCAGATCGTAGATTTAGTTACAGTCCCAACTGTATTCATGGTGGAACAATACCATCATATGTCCTCCTGCTGTATCCCGCGCCGGTAGATTACACAGAAGAAAAAAAAGTATAATGTTCTCGCACAAAAATAATTCCTCTCGATTCATTTCTTTAAACGTGTAAGTTGTGATAATATTAATAATGTTATGACTATATTAATAATTTACAAAGTCTTGTGTTATTATAATGCAAATATATTGTTGAAGTATTGATGTTAATAAAGTATCTAAGTAATGTGGCCGAGACCAAATGTTGTAAGCCATCACGCTAATAATAACGGGGAGAACAAAACATTTTGTGTTACTACGACATTAACGTAATGTCCAGCCAACACAAGTTTCACTGACTTGGCGTTTTAAAATGGCGGATACTAGTGAACAGCGATAACCTCGTTAAATGAAACCACGATATTTAAATTTTAGTTTGAGAACTAAATGTAGCTCAGGCCAGCTCTCAAGCCTTGCAAAGCAATCTACGTGAGCCAATTGTGCATATATTTCAAGAAGATAAAGTATTTCCACATGACGGAAGAGAACTCAGTTTGTTGTTACATTGGGTTGAATGCCCACAATATGAAACGCAGATAAACATGTTAAATTATATCAGTTTATAGGACGTTTGGTTTCATAAAATGGAGAACGTCATGCACTGAAGGCGCGGGTTCAATTCCTCTTCCGGCCGTCATTCGTTTTTGTTGGTAATATTTCTCTTTGTGATAAATAATTTTACTTAATTTACTAAACATCCGAATTATATTAAAAGCCAAAGGAGAGCGAGGAAAATTTTTTAACATAAGCATTAACATCAGTTTACATCAAAATTTGCTTTACCGCAACAAAAACACCATCTTAATGTTGTAGAAAAAATTACTATTATAATATTTAAATTAATAGGTTGACAGTATATTACATTAAAATCAACATTAGTTGCTGTCAGCTTACAGATAACAAAAATTCGTTGTAGTATTGGCAGTTCACGGTAAAGTGAGCACTTTTGGGGCCCTATTTAATTTCTCCTTTCAGCCATTTCTTATCCTTTCACCGCCTTTTAAAACACAGTGTATATATTCGACAGCATTAGGAGGTTTACGTCTAAGGCTAAAGTAAAATATAATTTTTGACTATTATTCCAAATGAGAGGACTTTGAAAAGTGCTCAATTTACCGCGATTAGTCTGTAGTAACATAAATTCTTTTGGTACAACATTAGACTTTTATCTGTGTACTTACTAACATGTCATACATACCATGTACAATGAACACACGATATGGCAACAGGGCCAGGGTTCTGAAAACGACGTCGAAGGCATAGTCTACACAAAAATAATCAGAATATTCTTTTTCTGAATTTTGTGTTGAAAATGTGGGATATTGGAAAAACCGTTGAGATAGACTGTGAGACGCTTGTTAAGACAACGCCACGCACACGATCAAAATACTTCCATGACTCAGGGTCTCGTTGACAAAGGGGGAGGGGGTTTAAGACGAAACTAATTAGTTGTTCAGTTAATCAGAGCGAACTATGTGATTTCATTACAAAATCACTAGAACAGTCAAGTGTTAGAGGGGTAGGGGAGGGGATGGTGGTGTGTAAACGGTGAGGTGAGCAGTGAGGGAGGGAGGGAAGGGGTTGGGGGGGGTGACCTAAAGCCAACTATTTGTTGGAAAGGAGAGTTAGTTGAGGAGCCGACTAGATAACCAATAGAATGTAGTGGTAGCGGTGAGTCGTCTTCTGGTCGCCGTACTCGGAGGATATGTGCTCCGCCATCTAAACGAAAATCGAACCCTAGACCACCTACATGTAAATTTTGAAAAATTATATTTTGAATTTTTGTTCCATTTTTTTTTTTTTCTATATTTTTCTTTTGAAATTTGAATTTTTTTCTTATCTGTTATGATTTCTTAACGAATTTTTGCGAGTTTTCTCGATTTTTGGGTTCATGGTTACCTGGGGTTAAGATAAGGGTCACAAAAATGCAACATGGTGATTGGTGTCGATAATGTCATCCTCTAAATTTTTTATAATTTTTACGAATTCTTTCGACATTTTACTTTAAGTTTATCCCAAGGTCTTTCCAAGTCAAGGTCAAGATCATGGAAATCCAGCTCTGCGGTCGGGGTCAGTAATGCAAACAAACAAAAATGGCTCCTTCCCCTCTTGATCTGATGGGGCTGACTCGAAGACTTGTCAGTCTTGCAAATTTGCGTACTTTTCTGCTCTCATACTGAAGAACTTCGAGTCAACCTTGCTGTTTTGCAGACTTTTCAAAGAGTTTTGAGTTCACTTTGCTGATTTGTGGACTGCTGCGAAAAAATAATAATAGTAATAATTTGACATGAAAATGTTTTCCTTTCTTGAAAATGTTGTTGGGAAAAGAGCGATTTAAGGGAAAAATCATTGATTACTGAAGTTATTTTGGGTTAAAAATAGATATTGTATGTCACAAGATGGCCTCCGGCTAACCAGTCATTGTCCAGCTCAACACTCCACATTAATGCGCCATGTGCCCGAATATACTTTTCTATTCTACAGCTATGTAAACATCCCACGATTCATTTTGAGTGATCTCTGAAAGTCACTGAAAAACAGACATCATAATCGCTTGACCGGTAAACGAACCTGGATCCTTCATAATGCGAGTCTATCTGGCTCGGTTCAAGCGTTAATTTTGTAGTTAGTGATTACGGATTCAATTGGATTGTTCCTAAACTTATGCAGTTGGCAGTTCTTAGCCGAGGTGGTTTTGGCGACAGAAGAGTGTTTTACTGGAAACAACATACAAAATATGATTAAGAGTGAGGTCGCGTTCCGATTGGCACTTTTTGTTAACGAATTGGTCGCGTGACCCGTTTTCTCGACAAAATCTATGACGTATTTTTGTGATTCGAGTTTTGCGTTTTATCAAGTCTGAAGCTGGCCAATTACCAAAAACAAACCACCGAATCACCGTCATATTAGTTCTGCATGTTTGAAACGTTAAAATACACATATAGGGGAGGGTATTGAATAAACAAATGTGTATTGTACTCACACAACCATAAGATTTTTTTTGTTAAGTAACAGTCTAACACTTTCACATCATATTTGTTTTACACTGTTAATTTTAAATTTGAAACGTCCGTTAAACAACTCTTGAGGAAATTTATTACTATATATGTTAAGACGTCATGGACTTCCGATTTCGGAATAATGACAACTAGAAGATTATAGTAGTATGAGACGCTAGACAGTTGAATAGCGTGGTGTTACCACCAAACATTACAAGATGTTACATACAAATTAAATAAAACGAAACTCTAAATGAATCTGGAACACGGGCTGATTGTAATCTTCTCCACGTGCCAGACGAAGTGCTGGTGGTGCAAATGATAAAATTACGCTATGAAACATCGAAGTTAGCATTTGTTTGTGTTTAATTTTTCCAGCAGACTAGTAACTTCGTATTTAAAAAAAATGTTTGTGTAGCCTATAACCCAGCTGCACTAAAACATGGACAGAGGAAGTGAAATAACATCTCAAAGTCTGCTATTATGTAAGTACGCAGTGTCCGGACCAAGTTTCCAAGCCACGAGGTCCAGGGTTATGGCAAAAAAACGCCATTTACTTTGGTGACTCGGGAATTCTGACCTACAGAGTCGGCTTTCACTCTCTACCCCACATTCATCTACGGTGGGAAGTCGGCAAGCTGTGTCGACATTCGTGGCGTGAAACCAGTAGACTGAAGGCACCACACGACTAAGAGGGAGTCCAGAAAAATAGTGAAGATACTGATAACTTAAGTGCCAGTTGGAAGGTGAATAGAGTATAATGAGTATTTATTGCTAGTTTGTATTGAGGAGAATGAGTCAGTTGTTTTACTGCGAATTTTTATTAAGATTCTTAACTTTTTAATGTTTCAATGCTAATTTTACGTTAGTAAAGGGTGTATATAGTCAATTAACTTAGAATTAAACTTTTTTAAGTGCAACTACCTTTAAGAAAATGGATGGTTAGGAGTGCCTCAAGTTAAAAATTTTACACTTTGTTAATCAACCTTAGTAAAATACGTAAATTAATGTATACTTTAACGTGAACTTTGACTGGCTATCTAAGTCAAGTTGACAAATAAATATGAAAAGTATTTACAAATTTTATTTAAAATGCTATGTTTAAATTCGTGGTTATTGAAATTATTTTTCATTACTATTAGAGTTGAAAATGGCGTGATAATTAACATGGGTTTGTTTATAACAATTTCACAGTGTCCTACGATCAGCGCATCGATACAGATACACGATAGACTGGGAAAATAAACTAAGATGTGCTTTTGAAAATCGGCTACCTGGCCGTGGACCACTGTAGTTTAGCTTCACTGCTGCCAACTGCAATGTGTTCCATCGTGCTGCGCTGTGGAGGTCATTGTAATTGTTGCTCCATCCAGGTGACAGGACACGTTCTCGCATATGTCAAACCCAGTAAGCCTGCTGTGCGGCTCAAGCGTTTCCAGTAACTCTCCATTGTTAAAGTTGTGGCTCATAGTGAGAGATTTTGCAACTAATTCATTAGTAGTTACCTTATTTAGATAAGAATCGTTTTTATTTTGGATAGTGAAATGTGAACACATGCAGTACTACAAGGCAATAATGTTTACTTTAAAAAAAATACGTTTATAAGAAAACTCCTCGGAAACACCGTTGCGAAAAGAATGTTTTGTAGGACTACAAAATGTTTTCTTGTAAAGAAAATGCAGTGGCCTATTATGCACACTTGCGAAACATATTATAATGCTACAAATTATAGACTTGTATTTTAACTTGCATAGTTAAAAATTGTAAAAAAGGATATTTCTTTTGTGCTCCAGAAAATAACTATGATAAACAAATGAAACAGAAGTTACAAGGATACCTTTCGAAATACAATCACGAAAAAAAAACTTAATTAGACAGTGGGGGCACCAAGATCTGACCCAGCAAACCTATCAATGCAATCACAAGCAAGTTGCTACACATCCACTTTGTTTTACGACAGTATATTTTCATTTGATGGCATATTACAAATAAGTATATTAACTTCTGGAAGATTGTATTAATGTCATCTCTTACAAAGAATTGAGGCGGATTACATAATTTTCACAGCTGTGGTTATATAATTTCAAAATATATTATTTTATAAATGTTTGTGTTGGGACGATAGTAATTGGCATTAAATACCTACAAAATATTATTATAGTCTATTTGGTTTCTTGCGAAAATGACTGGTCAAGGGAGATATACGAAAGCCAAATGATCGAATAAGCCTATCTTTCTTAAGGAAGTAGACTATAAGACAAGGAGATTTTCTGTACTAGAATAAACGTCACGGGTAATGTTTTTTTTTTTTTTTAATTCAATGATTAAAGCGATTCCTGGCCTGTACAATAATTAGAGCGATTCCTGGCCTGTACAATAATTCTTTTGCATGTGTTACAAAAACGGTCCTTGTAACGTCTGACCAGTGGTATTATTTTGCATTTACAAATGTTTTTAAGTTCACAAAGAACTTCAGGGTATAATTAAAAACATTATTTGCAGTATTAGCCTCCATAAAGTGGCACGTCTTGACACATGTTTGCTTTATCGCTCGTAGATATGACTCCCTACTTTTAACTTAGATATACACTATAAAAAAAAAATTAAAACACCTTGAACATCTTATTCCGTGTTAAGGGAAATAATATCCGCACGTACTATAGATTATAAACATACCGCTTAAGACAATTCACACTTGTGTTTACAGAGTCTGTAGTTCCAGTAGGAAGACTTTCAGTTCTCCATGTACCGTCGCCTAGCAACAACACAGGTGCCAATTCACTCTTTCGTGGAAACTATCGCAGATGTGAAGAATGTCCTATCATCCTGAGGAATGGAGTTTTATGCACTTGCACCTGGTGTTGCAGCTTGGAAACGGCTGGTGCGTGCCCACTGCTGTACATTTTCGGTGCACGCAGCAGGAAACAGTAACGACCGCGCAGCCTATGGAAACTGAGTACATGCCGACCACTCACAAGCGAGCAGCAAAGGACCCATTACACGCGTCTTGTGGCGTCAGCTGTCGAGCTACGTTTCAGCGGTGGAAGTGTAAACTAGCAAGCAACAGGGCACGGCACACAGCTAACGCCATCTTACATTGCAACAGTTCTCCTCTCCTCTCCAGGCGCGGCGGAGGGAGGGGGGAGGTCTGGTGATCGTGGTGGCCAAGGGATTTCAACGCTAGAGAACGCGTTTGGTTAAACGAGCGGTACCCGGGCGGACGTTGTGATTGCCGACTTCGCGTGAATGGCGGCAGAACGAACTTGACGATGTTCTGTATGTGCCGGGCGCTGTTCAGTGCTTCCTATATACAAGAAACCATTGGCGAACGTGCGTCGTAAAGCCGTACACGCCGTGGAAGCTGTTGCGTATCTCGTCGACGCCACACAAGCAAGTGACTATACGCTCTAAGAAACTATTCATAATTTAATATAAGATGTTCACGGTTAAATTAACGCCTTTTAAATTAACATTTGAAAAATGTCACTGCGCATACATGCATAAATTTTAACACACAAACACACACTGTAAATAAATATGTCTGGACATAGGGCTGACTTGTATAGGCTGTTCACGGTAAAATGAGCACTTTTGAAAGCCTTGTAAGCCCGTTTTGTATTCTTCCGCCTTATGTGAAATTAACATTGCCAAGGGCCTCATCACTTTATTCATGTGCCAGTCAAAAGAAAATCTGAAATTATTAAGACAGTAAATACTTTAAAAATCTGCTATTTTTACACTTCCGGTGCATAATAAAAAATGGGAAGCGATAGAAATATGTTAACTTATCACAAATGGTTGCCTAACACTTTATATTCGGCGTTAAGATATTGAACTACTTTCCCCTCCATCGTTACCAACTTTCCTGGGCTTACGTCAGTCATTACGCCCGTTAAAATATATGCAGGCAGGAGCAGTGATTTTTTTCTAAGGCTGATTTCAAAAGTGCTCAGTTTATTGTGAACAGTCTTTATATGCAAATTAGGGCTTATTACAGCACCGCGCTTGGAAGCCACTGAACAAAATTGTGTGGAAACTGTAATAAGATAGCGAGAGAAATAATATTTAAGCCCCACGTATGGGTATTAGCCGCTGTAAAGATTTTGGGTTCTTTTTTAACGTACGTGTAGACAAGTATAGAAATATATTTATATGTGTAATTATTATGCAACATGCAGGCAGGGTTTGCAAATAAACAACTGTATGTGAAGTGATAGAACACACACTGCAAAATACTTAAAACTACAAAACACCAACAGATTTACATCTTACCAGCATGTTTCTTTTGTATCCAGGCTTATCTCCGTCTCCACATAGCTATACATATGACACACTTTAAAAATTTTCTGGGAAAAATAAGGAAACTAACTACCAGCATATCAATCAAAGAAGTCCAAGGGTGAAGTGGAGTTTAATGGAAACAAAATCTTTTCTCAATTTAAATAATACTTCCAGCTTTATACTGTGACCACAGAATATATACAAATAACACGCAGCAGCTGGACAAGAATATTAGATTTAAAACTCTGTATGTCTGTCAAAAATAGCAATTATATGTGTTTACTTGGTAATCACAAATAAGTCTTTGCAGTGTTTAACAGTTCGTGCCAAATTTAAAATGTTTTAGTGTGCAGAAAGTTTGGTTAAGTTTCCAATAGTAATCACACTTACACGTAATAGTTTACAAAAAGAATCTGCCTATGCATTTACACTTAATAAAAAATGTTCCGTGCTAGCAATGTCAAAATTAGGCAGAGTAAAGTACGAGTTCTTATTTTCAGGCACTGTGTGATCAGCAAGAAAGTGTTGTATTAAATCTTACACATCTGCGTAATAATCGAAGTTGTTAAGCTCCTGAGCCCTCTTCAGACAGTTTGAAAACACTCTGTCGACTATTTACATAAAACGGAGCATATTTGTTGTGTTCAAACTCACTTATAAATATAATTATTCATTTTTCATACGGAGCTCAGGTCTACCTGACCTGTTACCTTAATGAACCATTTCAAACAAGATGGAGGCCAGAACATTTTTCAATAACTCAAATTTGGTGTCGGTTACCTGATTTGAATTTACCTGTGTGGCATAGGGCTTATATCATGGTGCATCCCTTATGATTACAATCAATACGTTGTTATTAACCATTACCAACTTACACGAATTAACGTGTTGCTCAAAATTTAACAATATGAAAAATAATTACGTAATTTTGAATATATGAATAATAACCTCTCAACTGCTGCGTGTGCGATAGTAAATACGTAAAATAAAATAAAAAGATTTAAAAAAAATTATTGCTTAATGTAGACCACGTTACAACAATATCATTATTAGGAAATAAACATGTGTCTATTCGTGTATTTGATTTCCATACCACTATAAAGTTTAACAATGTTAATTATATGCTCTGAGACGTTACAACACACATTGAGTGACATGCCTCCAGTAAAGTTGCCAACAACGGAGAAGAGGTTGTTTCATTTCTTAATGTCGAATTAAAATTGGCAGGGAAATATTTGTAAACACTGAAATTATTTTTCTTTTTTTTTTTCTAGTGCATATGCGTGTAGGAATTAGCAAATTTGTAAAATATTTACTATTATAATAATTTCCCAGTTTCACTCTGGCCGACGCATGACTAACATGATCAGGCCCATTGCAAAGTTAATTTTATATACGGTGGAAGCATACACAATGTTCACACAAGTAGATTCTAAGCAGAGCGTTCAAAAGTGCTCACTTTGCAATGAAGAACCTACATAGCCCTAGCGTTTGTCCTAAAGTCGTATGTCCCAAATTACATTTTTTGTGAAAACATTTATCCTAAAAGTGTTTGTCCTAAAGTCGGTGTGTTATTTCAAAAACTCATTTGTTTTTTAAAATCGTTTGTCCTAAACACGCTTGTCATAAAATATATTTAGTTTAAAATATTTTGCCCTGAATTCGTTTGTCCTAAAGGCCTTTGTCCTGAAATACGCTTGCTTCAAAATAGTTTGTCCTAAAGTCGTTTGCCTGAAAGCATTCTGTCCTTAAATATGAAAGTTTGAGCGAGGCCGTATAGTGGGTCTTCTTGAGGCCGGATGTGAGTGAAGAGATCGAGATCTTGAGAGCCGATGAGAGTAAAATGAGGTGAGAATGACTCAACGCCGGAATGCAAGGGCAAGGAAACGGGAGATCCCGAGAAAACTCGCCGACCAGTGGTATCGTCCGGCACGATTCCCACTTACGAAGTCCTTATGTTTCCTATAAATGGTTTGTCCTATAGTCGTCTGTCCGAAATTCGTTTATCCTAAACTCATTTGTCCTACAATTAAAATGAACGATATTAAGACAACCGACCTATTTTCTATATGCGTTTTGAGAAAACACTGCTAGTGAAATTCCCCCCCCCCCCCCCCCCACAGTTCATCTATCCTTCGTTTGTTCAGGAGAGAGTCAGATGCAGGCTGAAGATAGCTACTTTGCATGGCCGAATTTTTATATTTGTAGTCTGATATATGGCAAAATTTCACACTTCGTATATAAAAAAAAATATCTCATTACAGTTTAGTAAGTTTACTGAAAAAAAAAATTTACTGTGTATGCTTTATACTCATTGGACATAACAGTCGCCATTCGTCCCTGAAGGCGCTCCTTTCTCGACAACACCGGAAGTGGACTTATGCAGCGTGGTGAGGCGAAAGTGGAAATCTGCTTAGAGGCACCCAAGACCGTTGCCCAGTTTCAAGTAAATAAAAGCTGTTCACGATAAAGTGAGCACTTTTGAAAACCCTCCCATTTGGAATACTAGTCAATAAATATATTTTATTTTAGTCTTAGACGTGAACCTCCGAGTACAATGGAATCTACAGTGTTTATCACTTATGTGGTAGTATTTAAAAGTAAAAGGTTGTTAAAGGATAATAAAAAATGGCTGAAATAAACAAGTAACTAGGGCCTCAAAAGTTCTCACTTTATCGTGGACATCCTGTATTTATCTCGAGTATCACGTGCAAATATGTTTCCATTTCCTTCCTCAAGTATTTCACTTTCCATTTTCCTGTATATTGTAAAAATTCCTTTCCTTTTGACGATACTATTTTGGTAATACGTTACCATGAATCGAATATCACTATTGCTAGTCGACCTACAGCAAAATAAATAAAATAAATAAATAAACTTGGAAACTAAAGCTATGACATGTTTGAATTCCCGAGTTGTCTTTATGAAGGCACGTTTCTGTTCCGAGAAAGAAAATCAAGTAGTCATAGGCTTCGCAGTAATAATAATTAACTTAGTTATGTGACAGTTTTTGTTTGGATATGCCACGATAAGTGTATCCTTATCTCGCCATAACTGAACATATTTCTGCCCTCAGTTACTGGGTCGGGTACAAAGGAAAATCAGATCTTTTTGCTTTCTTATCCCTACCAAACTTATTGAGATACTGTCTTATGCGATACAGAACGTTTGAAAATATTTTAATGACGTGAGAACTGAATAAAGACATTTATTTATATATCCCTTGGAGTAGTTCAACTGTTAGTTAACTAGGCAGTGAACATGGCGTGTTTGTTGAAACTTTTATGGCAACACGAAAAAAAAAAAAAAGCATGTATAAAAAATTTGTATTTGCCAATGAGTGTACGGTAATTAATCGAGAAATGCGATGGAAAGGCTGTTCACGGTAAAGTGAGCACTTCTGAGGCCCTAGTTACATTTTCCTTTCGGGTATTTTTATCCTCTAATCACCTTTAAAATATACTGCTTTACAAGTATCTAACAAACAGTGTGTATATTCCACCGCACTCGGAAGTTAACTTCGAAGATTAAAATAAAATATATTTACTGACTATTATTTCAAATGAGACGGCTTTCAGAAGTGCTCACTTTACCGTGAATAGCCTATAATAGACTGTATCGTACTCATTCTTGTGTGACGAATGTTAAAAGTGCTAACAAGAATTAACTCAAGCTCTTGGAATGTTATAAGTCTCGTATGATATTGGGTCGCTTCATCGAGACAAAACAAAAAATATAAGTCGGTAAAAAATTAACACTTTAAGGTTCCCGTCTAGCTGCAGCTTTTCTCGGCGTTTGAGGCCGAGAAGCGCGGGAGCGATAAGGGCGACAGTGCCACGGACACTATTGGTCAATAAAATTGCAACACCAAGAAAGACGTGAGCTATCACAACCACAGTTATTGGACACAATACCCACCCTACACAAGTAACATGCATGGTTACTCGTGCAGCTCTGTATGACGCATAGAGCATTCGAAAATCTGTACTGGCTTGCTCCATCCCGGGTGGCAATAACCGCTTCTACACGACGCGGCATTGAGAGTAAGAGACTTTGGATGTCCAAGTGGGACTTCTCTGCTTACGCTGCTTCGAAGCGTGCCCAAAGTTGATACGTTGTGACTGCCGAGGTTTCCTGTGACAGGCCAATCGTCGTCCCACTATGGACCACACATTTTCGATGGGCGCGAGATCCGGCGAACGCATAAGCCAAGGAAGCAGTGTGACATGGTGGCCATTAAGGAACCATCGGACGATGCGTGCCGCGCGCGATCGCGCATTGTCCTGTTGGTATAGAACCACAGGCCGGCCCAGAAGATAGGGGACAACAACAGGATTCCATGGTGTAACGGTTGCTGGTCAGTGTACCAGTGATGCAGATGAGGCACGGGCGAGACTGGAATCTGACGGCACCCCACAATATGACTCCAGGTGCTGGGTCGGTGCATAATCCAGGACTCGGCCAGGCATGTGCCAAGGTGCCGCCAGACTCGGACGCGACCAGCGTGATGCTGCAGAGAGAAGCGAATTTGTCAGAGAAGACGATGGCTTGTCGACCGTTCCTTCAGGTCCAACGTCCCTTGCACCACTGCAGCCATAGTCGCCTGTGGCGAGCAGTCAGTGGCAGCCACATGAGTGGGCGCCTGGACAAGACGTCCTGATGCAAATGGCGTCTGACAGTGTGAGTGGCCACATTGATGAGCCACATGGCTGAACCAGTTAGCGAGGGTGTTTTATATCGTTGTACGGTCCGTAATCACCATGCACATCAGGGGTCCCATCCTATAACATTTACTATCGTTGTATAAATACATTTGCCGCTTAAATATCGTTACGACACGAAGTGGTATTCTGTAACTCAGTATGTCTCCATGATAGTCTTTCGAATGCCTTTTGACTGTCGTTATAAAAAGACCGGCCAACAAGGTGTGTTTATGCACGAAAGTATTAAAGAAAATGGCTAACGTATTCAGGTTTATTCTACAAATACATCTTACAGAAAATAAAACGTTTGAAAATGCCCGAGACATGAGAAATAATTTATTCTGTTGTATTTCAGCACAAATAAACGGTGTCTGGAATACATTTAAGGAGTACATTCTATAATTCGCTAGTGATACCTTCGGTTTAACGTAACTACGAAGTGGCGGATTCGGTCACGGGTCAGTGCTGCTATCACGTGATGTTCAAAATTAATTAGTACCGTCTGAAATCTTGTATCCATAGAAAGAAGTAAATCTATTTTAGAGGAAGTATTAGAAAATGCATTAAGAAATAAATTTCCTTGCAGCAAAAAATTCCCTATAATAACAAAATTTGTGACGTTATGCATTCTGTAATATCGGAAAATATAGTCCAACAAGCAGATCGTTGATTTCAAAACACAGCCCGCTGCGTTGCCAAACGTACAAATCGACTGGCGTGGTTTTCCTCAACTGGTTTTGCATTTCCATTCCAGGCAAATTCCTGTCCACCCCCATAAAACGAACTTTTCCAAATCCATTGCCATTAGTTTAAGCTTCTGCTTGTGACATGAAACAAAGGCCATTGTAACTGAACGTGGCGTTACGCAACAATCTGCAAGGCACGCCTGCTCTAGATTTGCGTTGCTCCCAGTGCATTTTTCGTATGAATTGCGTGCCACTTGAAAACAAATATTTTTGGTCGCTTTTATTTTTATTATTATTTTTTTAATTTGGAGTTCGTTATATTATCTGACAGGGTGTAGAATAATTTTGATATGTTTTGTTAGCTGTGGATGTGTTATATCATGAACACATATTTCGTTCTATAAATAAGTGCTAGGCCTATTATAAAATCTCGGCAATGGGCGAATTACTGACACATAAAATCAATAACAGAATATGAACTTCTGAATATTTTTGATAATGTTGGATTCATTAACTTCAGTAAATGTAAAAACAATCCTTTAGTTGTACAAAATTAAAATTCGCCAACACTGTTGAAATACTGCACCATGAAGACGTCAAAATATGGGGTGTGATAACGGTCGTAACGCGTCTACTGACAACAGTCTTTGGAGACATTTTCTGATATAAAGACTTCCCTTATATAGTTTCAATATTAAATAACGCATCGTGGTTTGCCATCTATAAGAATAATAATTTTAATATTATTTTAACCTTTTACAGCTCCCTCCGATTTGACTGAAAGTATTGTATCAAAACGTAACTTGTTATTAAATTAATACACCGAGATTCAAGACTTTCTATTTCACTGTGTATCTGAGTACGCATCATCTATATCATGTAATGTGTTATCTAAACCCAAAATTACAACTAGATCATTGTAACAGTTACTTGCAAGCACAACTCACAAGGCGCTGTTGAATATTAATAAGCATCACACCTCAGTGCGCTCATTATTTTCATGACGCAACTCGCGACTACAGTTGCACAGCGCTATCATTTTCTGACGGAACATGTAAGAATGCACTACATGGAGTATTGTAAAAGTTGCATACAACATTAACAAATGTAAAATACGTGTGTTTCTTTAGCTTTAAAAGTTAAATCATCATCTTTCCCTAATACTAAACAAATACTGACTTGCGATGATGTAGTACTAGCAAAGTCGTCGTATTAGTGACAGTGCTGCTACAAAAGAAGAGCCTTTATCGGCGACATCCGTGTATCCCTTCAGACCAGAAGGTTCCAAGTACGAATTCTGGGTGAAACTATGCCCAAGAAGTCGTTCCAGTGTATACTCGAAAGTGCACTATAGGAATTATGAATGTGAGTTTTCAGCCGTAAGGCTTTTCGGTCAATGCCATGGGCACGTTTTGGCTGTAGTGTATAGTCTCATTGAAACATACAGTTTAAAACTGTCCTGTGTTAGTACAAAGAATTCTTTGGAAACTATTTTGTTAGATGAAGAAAATTTATTTTGTTGCCTTTCAAGTTTTGATTACTCGACAACATATTTTTTGGGGCCACTTAATATATTTTTGGCCCTATAGAAACAAATATTTTCTTGAGTGAAATAAACCTTTCTCTCAGTGCACCACAAATAAATTACAGAAAATTTCTCAAAACCTTAGTGCGAAATGTATAAAACTAGTGTTGACTTTTAACAAGCAAGTTAATTGTAAACATTGAACTACATAAACAATTTGTTATCTTTGTATGTTTTCAAACATAATTTATTGCAAATATACGATGTTCCAAATGTAGAGGCACAACAAAATCTTAGGTTTGTAATACGTACAGAATATTTATACCGTGCACAATCGGCGCGGCGACCTAAAACGTGTTACCAAGGAATAGGGTTCAAATGTCTCGTAGACTTCTATAGATAGATATGCGATATGTCCTATACGCGGCAAAAAGCTTAATTAGCCCGCGTCATCCGCCATACTGAATTTTTATTTATTTTTTCCTGACTGGAATTTTGGAGGATTTATTGTAAAATGCGATAGTAAACCTTAGCTAATTGTCTTACACATCATCACAGGCATAGTATGAACTACTAGTGCAGATTTATGCAGCTGTTAACAGAACTCAAAATGTTATGTATTAATTATTTCTCACCTTTTAATGGCAACCAGGGAACACCTATTAACCCCTTAACGTGCAAATTTATTTCTCATTTCAGGTGTTGCAGAATAGAAAATGTACAGTGTGAAACGTACTTACCAGTTTATTATTAACAAGTGAAACTTTGCCCAGTGTTTTAGAAAAGGTAAGACACACGAAGTTACTTTGTTTTGTGTTGTAACAACATATTTAGCTCTGACGGTCAAGGGCGCACGGCCCAGAAGGTTAACCCATCCCTTCTTCGTCGACCTTAATCCCTACCCCTCTTCTCTGCCCGACCATTTCCCGTTTCGGCGTCCCATAGCTACACCAAATACACTAGAGAACTCTACTGTATTTGGTTACACTTAGCACCTGTTCAACACCCTCCTCCTTCTCACCTTCATCGATATTGTTTACAACAGTCATTCAAGAGTATCAGTAACAGCGATTAGTCATTTAGAAAGTGTGGGTAGCTGCAGGCTCAGGTGTTTGTGTCTCCATCGGCCAGTGAGCACAAAAATGTCACTACCCCCTGCATGCATATATTTTAATGAGCGCACTGAGAGAAATGTGACCAGTAAAATTGGTAACAATGGATGGAAAATTATTCCGTATCTTAACGTTTGATAATTTTAATAATTTCTTTAGCGTTCTGTTTTTTTTTAATGCATCGAAATGTAAAAATATGCAGATTTGTAAAATATTTACTTTTCTAATAATTTCACAGTTTCGTTTGACCGACGCATGAATAAAGTGATGAGGCCCATGACAATGTTAATCTTACATAGTTCGGAAGAATAAGCAACATGCATACAAGTAGATCTTAAGCAGGGCTTTCAAAAGTGCTCATTTGACCTTGAACAGCCTATAACGATTCTGTTACCGGGGCAACGTAAACATCCCGAGAAAGCCACTACCGCCCATCAGAGCTTGTTGCAATTCTTAAGCCGCTTATGGGCCCGCAGGGGTCTAGTGGTTAGACTACCCACCAACGTCGCCCCCAGATTTTCGAATGTGGAAATCGTGCCGGGAGATGCCGCTGGTCGGTTTGTTTTCTCGGGGATCTCCCGTTTCCCCCAACCCCTGCATTACGGCGCTGCTCCATACTCATCTCACGTCACCTTCACCCAGCTCTCGTGACCTCGATATCAAGAGCCATCCAAATATCTTCACACTCACTCACTCACTTAAACCACTCACTGTCCCGAAGTTTAAGTTTCCCCATCAAACTACTTGGAAAAAGTTGTATGGTTTTCGTGTCACCAAAACACCATTATCGCCAGCATGTTTGTCTAAAATGTTGGATGACTCCAATTTTAATCAAACATTTTGAATATCTGTCTATATCTATCTATATATAGACACACACACGCACGGGTATAGCTAATCAGAAGCGTGCGTGATAAAAACGGCCGTTTTGGACTTCACAAAAATTCCAAATGGCTAACATTTGCTGGAAATTTAATAAGTTTATGAACACAATTAATTTCCATCGAAACTTTCTGAGAATTAATGCTGTTTTAAGTGCACGTTGTATAATAATTTAAAGAACTCAGCGGTATTAATTTTTTTTTGCGTGAAATATTTCTGATAAATAAAATTTAAATTTAGTAAAGACGCGAATATCAATCACGACATTCGTCGCATCACTCCTGCAGTGGATTTCATGGAAACTTAGCCCTCCAGCCGTCGGGTTGTTTGACATGTGTCATCCACGCCCTCTACGTTTACAAGCACTACTTACTAAGAGGGGGTTGAGCTTACACCCTCTCAGTATCTCTGCATGGGTCCTGCCGGTATTTGCAACTGCAGTTAGTCTCCTAGGGCCTTATTCATAGTCGCTTTTAGTCCGGACTAAGGAAAGATCATCCTCTAAACCAAAATGGTTCGTATTCAGAGAGCATTTTTATTGCTAGTCCGAGGATCATCTTGCTTTAGTACGGCCTAACTTTTAGTCCGAACTGACGGTAGGATTAACGAAGTATTGAGGTCAAAAAGAAACATGGCGAACATAAAATACGGCAGTTTCATTAATAGTACATGCCAGTTAAAGCTAGATAAAGTTTATAAAACATAACATTTACTTTTAAGGCCGATTATGTCAATCTGTATGCAGAAATATGCCGACCTAATGAATTAAATATTCCGTGAATAATAATTCAAAGAAAATATACCTTGTAAGCTTTTTAATACATCAGTTTTTAGCTACAGCAATGCCTTTCTATGTTTGTGTCAATCAAATGCCTTTTCTGAAAACAGATTCTTAGGAGACGTGATATTAATTCACTCAAAGAGAATTTTAATACAAATCTATTGTTAGATATAGATATAAAAGTATACACTAACATCTTAAATGTATTGATAGCTCAATGGTAACAACGTGAGCAGGTTCAAATCTTTTCTGAGAGATAGAATTTTAACCAGTTTTATAATGTATTTTTGTAATGTATTTGACATTACAATACGCATTTAACATCATTATAAAGACAGTATTGGCGTAATAAAATGAAACTAGACCATATCCCCAGTGCATGGGGGGGAGGGTGCTATGAAAATTTAACAAATCAATATGGAATAATAATATATAAGTATATTAATTTTATCGTCATCCATTCTGCAGTATTGCCATATATGATATAGTCATAAAACAAGGTTTAAACGAATAAAGTTACGTTAATGAAATGAATGATGTGATTTGTTTATACGAGCAGGCAAAAATAACACAGCACATTACTGAGAGCATCACTTTTGAATGGAAATAATCAAAACCAAATATAGGGCCAAGATATTTTATATACACTTTTTATATTCCAAAGACCCTGTGCAAAATATATTTATATTTACAAAACATCTACTTTTATTCTCAATTCAACACACAGTATAATAGATTATATTCTCTTTCTTGTTACTTGTTTTAAACTGTGTATTGACAGTAATAATATTAATATTGACGTTATTAATAATACTAATAAAATAATATGTTTTTATATGGAAGGATACGTTTTACTATGCAAAATTTTAATTTGTTACTATCTTTTTTTGTGGAAATATTTAAATGCAATATAATCAATTTTTATTAATATAGTGCCTTCTGTTATTGCCAGATGAATCTATTTATTCAATTTGTAGGTTCCATGAAGATGTTTCATTGGCCTCGTATTGTTCTAAGAACAATCAAGTAGTGTTTGGTTTTATCGACTCGGAGACCTCCAAAAACCGGAAATAATTACATTCTACAACAATACGAAAATCGGAGTTGATTTACTCGATCAACTTATTGAAAAAATATGATGTGGCAATAACTGCGCGAAGGTGACCAATGGTCATTTTTCGACCTATTGGATATCTCGGCTCTCTATTTGGTAATCCAGTAATCCGAAGCGAATTCCTAGAAGATTTGACTCGGGAATTGATAAAGCCTCAGATCCAGCATCGCTCAACATTGCCACAAATTCCGGTTGAATTGAGGCGACGGGCGCACATTCTACTCGGACAATCAGTAGCTGACCCAAATACCTCAAGAGGACGTGAAGGTGCCAGATGGCGTTGTTTTCTTTGTGGACGCCTCAAGGGCAGGACGACACGAAAATGGTGTATAGAATGCGTAAAATGGATGTGCAACGAATATTTAAAAAAATGTATTTGCAGAATGTATATAAAACGCATAAAGAGAATGTGAAGATGCTAGATGGCATTGTTTTGCAAGTGGAAAGGATTACATGAAAATGGTGTGAAAAACATAGAAAATGTATGTGCAATGAACATTGACATATGCAAATGCAAAATATGTGCAAAATGTGTAAATATGTAACTGTGGCCATGGAAGAACTAGAGGACGTTATTGTTATTGTGGATACCATACGGACAGGATGACACTAATGTATGTGCAGCATGTATGTAAAATTTGTAAATATGTAACAAAATTTGAAGGTGCTAGATGGTGTTGTTATGCTTATGGACACCATAGGGACAGGAAAACACGAAGTTCACGGTAAAGTGAGCACTTTTGAGGCCCTAGTTACATTTTCCTTTCGGGTATTTTTATCCTCTAATCACCTTTAAAATATACTGCTTTACAAGTATCTAATAAACAGTGTGTATATTCCACCCCACTCGGAAGACACTAAGGCAGATCACATAGGCTGTAAGGAAGTGGGACTCGATGTGTGAAGGGCGGATATTTGGAATGATGGTCCTCTTGGACGTAGGTATACATGCAACTAATAAGCGTAGGTTAAGTGACTGTAGATTGTATAAAGAAAATAAGAACTTACAATGTAATTGAGACTAGAATAAAAACTGTGCTCAATGAATGGAATAATACGTGTTAATGAAGTAGGGGATTGTATCTTGTAAATAATAATTGTGTGTATTTCACAATATAGCAAATAACAAAATAAAATTTGTTCTCTTATTTTTATTAAGAACCCCATCACTTTCGAACTCTTATACGCCCTAGCATATTATTACTCTATTAAAAGTAGTATACAGGAAGTAAAACATCAAATTTATAAACTCATAGAGGATAGTACAGGGGAAGAAAATGAGGATATTCATTTCATAAACCCAGGTCCGGAAATGCAGGCGTTCGGCGTCAGAGTACGTTTAAAACGTGTTGCTGACAACGAGCCACTGGCGTTATCTCTCAGGCAAAGCAGAAGCAACATTCGCTCTGTGAACATGATGTATATGTACTGCCCGTGAGAAGGGCGGTGGAATTTTGGGGAGGGGGGGGGGGCAAAAAGGGGAACTGGATCACTCTTTCATAATACAGACATCAGTGCAGAGTGTGTTAGTGTACTCTTGTAATGAAGCGCGTTGCGAGGGTGGGGCAGTCGGGCATGCACTTAGTTTTCGGTGTCCAGAATTGCACAGCACCCGGAGGATTCGTGTCAATCTCTGACTTAAAAATAAATAAATGAACTGTTACGTCTGGTTCGAACGTACTCCACCACGCTGGACAGACAGAGCGGAAAACTAGGACAGCTGTGACCAGAAACCGTTCTTGTTTTCCGCACGAGCAACGTCGTAATGTGGGTTCACGCCGAGATTTCTGCTCGCGGAAAGAGCAGACTTCGCCGATATTTCGCACAAGTCAGTTGGTACCACTAATTTCTTGAATAATCAACATATATTCGCCTAAAGCTGGAGTCACAATATCCCGACAAACAAGGCACGACAGATCGGCACGACGTCAGAGCTCGACAGAATTTCACATTAATATTTTTCAAGTGTTCACAATACCCCGACGAAATCTGCCTGACAGGTGTGTTAGTTGGCTGTTGGAAAATTCTAAAACGTCAAGTTATAATTATAATATCTCATATTTACTTTTTAAAAGTAATGATAAAATAAATGATTATTTTGCTTTTGAGTATCTTTGAATTTATACAAGAGAAAAAAGTATTTATATAACGTGCTGTCATTTTGACAGCACGTTATTTTATTATTTACTACAGTAGGGAAATACGCACTAAGTTTTGTTTTATAATGTTGTTCTCGCTTTTTTTTTTTGCGCGTTTTCACGAGCCTGACACGGCGGAAAGTAGAAATAGAACCTACTGCGATCTTGTCGGGCTGACGTCACAGTGATCTTGCTTTTCATTGGCTGCTAGTCAAATTTCGTAATGTCGGGGTTGTCGTGTCCAGTTCTTCGTGGTATTGTGACTCAAGCTTAATAGTATACAATAGGTCGCTGTTGTATTTATAATGAAATACGTGAAAAATAAACAATTTTATCTAACATTTTTTTGAACAAATGTAGTTTGGAAATTAACCGATAGATAGCACTAAAGTGTAACGTATTTTGGAAGTCTAAAACAAAGTTACAGTACCTTGAAAATAATTTAGTTCATAATATATTTTGAAATCTTGACATAACTAACTAAACAGTGTTGTAAACAGTCTGCAACCAAACAGCAAAATGGTAATGCAGAAAAATCTGCTTACATGTGAACA
This sequence comes from Dryococelus australis, assembly GCA_029891345.1. NCBI lineage: Eukaryota > Metazoa > Arthropoda > Insecta > Phasmatodea > Phasmatidae > Dryococelus > Dryococelus australis. The sequence goes on along the minus strand of CM057003.1, from coordinate 68,294,763 downwards.
CCCGTGGTTATGACCTCTCTGCCGGTTTGGCATGATCGGCGTAGGTGTGAATCCAGCTTTGCTCGATTATTTGTGTCATACGCGGTGTGATTGCAGTCATTACCGTGTGTTACTGCACTACCTGCTAGTGATGGGAAATGTAGTTCACTAGAATGAACTAGGTCGTTCGGAACTAGTCACAGTTCATTGGGAACCGTTCTTTTGAACTATACAGGTCACGGTCGAATGATCACGCTTACTGGCTAACTGCAGAGCGCAAGTGTAACCTCGGTCCGAGAACTAGATAGATCTTTCTCTGTACCTCGGTCCAAGAACTGGACAGGTCTTTCTCTGTTTCCTCTTTCACAGTTCCATTTCCCCTCCCCAGAAGGATCTAAGTAAGCGTGAAATGGAAAGAGAAGCAAATAAAGGTATTGACCGCAGCTGTTTGTTACCCGAGCCAGCCACGTTTCATTTGTCGTGCGACAGGAGGGGAGGGTTAGTGTTAAAGGAACAGGACAAAGAAATAAGAGAAAATATTGGTCGCAATGACTTGCTAACGTGGGAGGGGTGTGGAGGGGGAGTTCACTTTGAGGATATAATTCATGCGCATTCTAGTGAAAATATGAAGAATTTTTTCCAGAGCTGAACAAACGCTTACAGAACGAATAAATCGCCTGTCATTTTCAAAAATATCCGAACTTTTGTTTCTGCATAGCAACATGAAATAATGTTCTTGTTTGCGAAAGTCTTGTTTTCCGGATGTTAAATTAAATCACTACTACTCTCAATTTTACAGTATTTTACTAAAGAAATAGTCTTTGTAACTTTCTTCATAACTGACATAAGTGGTGTTTGAAAATTAATTGTTAAAGAATTAGTGCATTATTGTATGCAGACAAAATTACTTCTTTTTTATATAGAAGTAAGATAAATGATTGGTGAAAATATCTTTATACTGTGTTATCCACGCTTCTGTTTTCGCATGAGGGAATCGTGCCGGACGATGCCGCTGGTCGGCGGGTTTTCTCGGGGATGTCCCACTTCCCCCGCCCCTTCACTCCGGCGCTATTCCATACTCACCTCGCCTCACCCTCAGCGGCTATCAAGACCCCAATTTTGAGAGCAGCCCAAATTTCTTCACTCACTAGCTCTCTTATCAAGGCGTCTTTCCACCTCCTATACGCTCGCCCCGTACAAGCGAACGCACGAAGTGAACCGTAAGCATACCGATGCGATTACCTTGCCCTTGGTCTTCAGCTGTCTTCATTGTCTCTCTATCCTGTCCTCAGACGATATAGGCTGTTCACGGTATAATAAGCACTTTTGAGTGCCCTGCTCAAAATACACATGCACGCACGTTGTGTATTATTCCGCCTTATGCAAAGTTAACATTGCCATGGGCCTCATCACTTTATTGATGCATCCGTCAAGTGAAACTATGAAATCACTAGGAAAGTTTATATCTTACGAATCTGTTAATTTTTACACTAAAATGCATTTTTAAAATAACACAAGCGAAATAAATAATTTAATCGATCAGAAACGGTTACCTAACGCTTTTAATTTTGACTTTTGGAGATGGAACTTCTTTCCCTCCATCATTACCAACTTTACTGGGCGCTTATCCCCCACTGCACCCGTTAGAATACATGCAGGTAGGAACAGTGACTTTTTCTAAGGTTGATTTCAGAAGTACCCAGTTCATCGTAAATAGCCTTTACCAAGGTGTATATGTAAACAGACTGCCATAACTGAGATGTCCAAATGTGCCCCATTCTGTACATTACGAAAAATACACTAAGGTGTAGTAAACGATGTGCGAATTTTTTAAAAACATATCCTGCTTAATTTGTTTATATAGTCTATTCGCGGTTTCTTCACACTTTTCGAATCAAATGCATGAAAAATCACCCCATGTATGACGTCTTTGGTTGTTTCCTATATATGACATGTATCACAAGCATTTTATACTTATCTTAAGTTAAATTGAACTCTCACTTATATTCTACCTATAAATAGCAATAGTTCAGTTATATATATATATTTTTTTTTAACGGAGAGAAAATAGGTTTGTTGGTAACGCGTAGTAAGAATTAGGTTTTTAAGCAAGATGATATTATTCTGAGTGCTCACGAATATAGTGACTTGTTTATTATCGCTGTGTGTTAAAAACAGTTTCGAATATGCATGTTTTATTTTACATGCAAGCTCGTGTGTTAAAGTACATACTTGTATGCAGCAGGCTTAATTAAAGTCAATTCATAAATGTATTCATTTTAAATAATGATTGACTGTATTGGACTTAAAATACAGACAGCGTATGTTGAAAGGCAATGACTTTTCGTCAGTAGTTATATCCATTTCGGTTTTGAATCGTCGCTGCTCTTGCGTTTCCGTTTATCGCGCGTTTTCTGTGTGGAATATTCTTTTTCTGAGATAACTTCACTCACCAGGGGTATTATTACAAAAGTTAACGGTACCCTTGCGATATGAAGAGACATGTGACAGTGGGGCATCAAGGGAGAAGAGATGTGATGTCACGCGGTTGCGTGAACAAATCAACGTGCAGTGTCCTGCGGACACAGCTTAACACAAGTCAGTGGTAGCAGGGCCCTAACTCTGCGAAGACTCCAATATCAGGGCGCATCACGGTACCAATCACCGTAACTCAGATTTACTCCGCCGCCATTTTTAAATGCACTTTAAAAATGTGTTAGGGACACGGCCGTTTGTTTTGCGTGAATACGTCTATGGTCCATTCCCCATTGGAAGCAACTTTCTCGGAGCCCTGCTAAATATCTACTTGCAGGCCCGTTTCGTATCCTTCCGTCAAATGTAAACAAACATTGCCATGTGTCTACCATGAAGCATCTGTCAAAATCAATGTTTAAATGCCATTTTGTGTGTGTACATGTGTTCGTATACTTTCGCTACACCTAAAAATAAACATTGGAATGTGACTTCTAGTTTTATACCTGTCAAACGTGTTGTTTACTGTTTACAGCTTTTCAAAGAATTCTGTCTTAGGTCTATTTCAAAAACCATTTCGTACGAATATTCACAGTTTAGGCCTATAACACTATTTAGGTCAGCTTTATGACTTTTTAGACATGCCTGAATTAACTAAAGTTCTTACGGTTACGTTACATTAACATACTTGTTTTCCATTACATATCACATTACACGTAATGCACGGTAATATTTTGCCGCGACTGTGTTAAACACTGTTACAACTGTGGGGTAATGAACTGTAATATTTAACTTTTTATTATTGATATGTGTTGGGTTATTTCTTTAAAAGGACAGTCTCAGTTCGAATAACGAAGGAATAGACAGTCCAACGAAAAAGCGACGTTAAAATCAAGCACGCAACTCGTGTCGCTTATTTTTTGTTACAGAAACATAAAATATAGCGGTGAACATGCACTCAAATAAGCCTACTGTAACTTTTATTCCACTCATATTTACATGTATTGCTATTTACTGTGTATTAGGTTTATTGAAATTTATTAGGGCTGGGCTTGGTTATTTTTTTGGGATTGGTGGTAAATCACGTTACACGACTGTGTTTCAAACACCCAGGGCTAAGGTAAAACGTTGTGATAAATAAACATACGTGGATGTAAATAAACTACTTCGTAATAAAAACAGTTCACTTTTACAACGTATAAATAGTTCTCATCAAATATTTGAAATCATGCACACACAGATCCAGCGTAACTATCACCAAACAGCCACGCCACGCTATTACCCCGCAGCGGTTAACGAAACACGCCGTAACAGTATATTTATTACTGCCGCGGAAACACAGAATTATCACAACATCGTAACTTGCTTAGGTAGGTTTAAAAAACATAACTTCTACAAACGTGATGTGGTAATTCGAAGTATTTTTCGAAGTAAGTGCAATTTACGCTTCGTTTGGTAAAACAGCAACACGCCATGTCATGGCTCGCCAAGTCTGCCAACTTCACTGTGTTTCTACCCCGCCATCATATCTAAATATATTAAAATAAGTATTCAAACATTAAAATCTCTTTTCAGTTGTAAATTACAAATTCAGAAATCAATATTTTGCTGTAATAAGTATGAAATATGCTACAATTGAAAACAGGTACAATATTGGCGCGTACTAGCGAAGTGAAACTACCCGAGTGTGAAAGAGACAAAGACAGAGAGAGAGAGAGAGAGAGAGAGAGAGAGAGAGAGAGAGCGAAAGCTCACTCAGCAGACAGTTGCTTCAAAATTGCTCTCGCTCCATAGAACAATACCTTACCATTATGGCCTACTCACGATATTTTCCGCTGTTATTTTAAACTGTAAAAATGAGATATGTTGTATTTCCACTGTTATTTTAAACTGTAAAAATGAGATATGTTGTCATCGGGCCTACCTAAATTTTTAAATAGGCATCGTTTAATTTACGAATAGTATACTAAAAAACGAGGTTAAAATAATATTTTAACTGTGAACTATTTCTCACCGATCGTTGCCAGCTCGTCGCTGTACTCGTCGTTGTTAATTCATATTTAAAAAAGAAATAAATATTACAAGTTATAGAAGATATTAAGGTAAAGTTTCATTTACCCAATAATACAGTACGCTAAAGTTAACCATAGTGTTATATATTTGTGCAATACAGGTTATTGAAAAAAAACAGCTTGACATGTTTTGCCTAGTGTTTTTTCAAAGGTTGATTTTCATAAGTCGCTTCCAATCGGGAATGGACTATACGTTGACGCGCTCGGATGCCTTGGTGTTTTTTTTTTTTACGTTTCCGGCACCGCTTCACTCGATCATATGGGTTTTTTTGGGGGGGGGGGGGTATCACTGGATTGCTTTTGAGATGCTCTTTCCAACCATATACGATTTCTGTATTTTGGCTTGGCTTTTTGACGAGTATAGGCCGACATTCTGTTAAGTTTTCTTAATTTTTTACATTAAACTCATACAGTTTCACAATAAGCACGCCACACAACTGTTTTTACACACGCAATCGATTGATCTTGACGAGAGCTGTCGATTGAAACCAAAACGAGTGTCTTAGCTTCTCCTAGTCAAAAGTTATACTACGCGGCTAAACGAACTAAAAATTGAGCCACTCCCCCCTCCCAACATAACCACCACCTTCCGTCTTTGATCCTTTGGCAATTGAGTGGCGTAATTGAATTTTGTATGTAGACGAAAGATTCGGAGCTGCAATACTGAACTTTAGGTATACCCCCGATTTTATTATCATCAGATTTTCTGGATTGCCTCCCACTATGGTTGCACATTTGAAGACGTATTCACATAAAAGAAACATATATTACATTTTACACTCTTTCGAGCTATCCGCTGTGACCTCCGTGCAGCATTTGGACAACATCGCTTAAATTTTTCAAACACTGTCGTGGGCGTGGTCATAGTCTGTGAGCTGCTTGCATCTATCTCACTTTTAGTTGAGATTTTCATACAGAGCTTTTCTAAACTGCGAAATGAGCACCGAATAATCTTAAATAACAACTAATTTTGAAGAATTATGTTTCAGTACAGACAAGCTTAGAGTAGAGCGTAGCTCACAGTGTGGCGAATCCTGAACACCTACTTGTAAGCAATATATTTATGTAAAGGCTGTTCAAGATAAAGTGAGCACTTTTGAAATTAACCTTAGAAAAAAGTCACTTCCCGTGCATGCATATATTTTAATTGGTGCGCCAAGTGATATTCGCCTAGCAAAGTTGATAACGGTGGATGGAAAGTAGTTCCATATCTTAACGTCGAATAGAAAGTTTCAGGTAACCATTTGTGATAACTTAAATTATATCGGTCGCTTTTCTGTTTTTTTTTTTTTTTATACATCGAAATGTAAAAATTAGCAGATTTATCAAATATTTACTTTCCTAATAATTTCATAGTTTTACTTGACCGGTGGATGAAAAAAGTGATGAGGCCCATGACGATGTTAAATTTTCATATGGCGCAAAAATACACAAAGTGCATACAAGAAAATCTTTAGCAGGACTTTCAGAAGTGCTCATTCTACCACGAACAGCCTATATTTAGTTAGTCATGGAATATTTTATACCACTCCATACAAGAAATATTTCGACGGTGAAAACACGCGTTTGTTCTAGTCGAGACAATATAAAGCGGAAATCGCACAAAGCTCGATGAATTTAAAGCCAGTCTGTAAAAATCTACCGTATCGTTGTTCTTTTGTATATGTGTAATTCACACGTATAGGTTGTTCACAGTAAAATGAGCACTCTTGAGGCCCTAGTTACTTTTTCCTCAATGACATTTGTTATCCTTCAACCATATTTTTAAATAAATATTGTCATGTAAGTAATAAGTGCAGTGTGTATTTTCCGCCGCACTTTGAAGTTAACATATGAGGCAAAAATTATATATATATATATATATATATATATATATATATATATATATATATATATATATATATATATATATATATATATATATATATACTAGTATTCCAAATGGGAGGGCTTTCAAAAGGGCTCACTTTACCGTGAATAACCTATACATGCAAATATTGTGGCGCCCACTTAGCCATTAATAGCCCATAAAGACGAAGTAATAACTCACTATGTCAAAAAAAATTCTTGCCAGTAACGTTCATAAATTAATGTTCATGTTGCTACGAGTAGTGATCAGGCCTTAGCTGAGCGGTCTGCTTGATCACACCTTGACTTATTTATGCAGGACACGGGGCATGATCGCTGGAGTTAGTTATGAAAACGCAAACCCAAGAAAACCCCTCCACAGGCCAGTAAACTGTTCCAACGCATCCGATATAGGGCAGGGTAGCCCGTGGGAGGTGCCTTGTCGTCGGGCCGTTGGAACGAAGGACACTGGCGATGGGGATGTCCGGGCGTTCTTAATCAGTCTCCGAAATCATGACTCGCCAATTAGACTTTACTCAGAATGTGGCTGGTTAAATTTTTACAATTTAATATATATTAATATCTCAATATCTTCGTGTAGCTCACCCCACGCATACTTCATAAAGTTTATTGTACAACCTTAATCTTAAATAAGCCCCTTTTATGTAGTGTTCGTTACATAACTCTTATCAGTAACTTCCTACACCCTTTGAGCCACGTTAGGGTATGATGATGAACCATAAAATCGCTTAATAACTATGTTGTTACAGTCCCTGATGTGAGAGCAGCGCGCCATGTATCTACTTTTTCACATGGGCTGGTTGCTTTTCCACTCAGCAAAGTTGTAATAAATACATTGTTTTCTGGCGGGCTCTTTTGAAAACATTCTGCACGTGTTGGTTAGGCGTCCGCTCTCTATAGCAGTAGCGCTTTTTTTTTTGTGTGTTTCATGTGTAAATAATGTTTCGCCAATCCACGCTGTTCATTAATGTCTGTCTGAAGAAAAAAAAACTCGCCTTCACCAACACTCGTTGCCCAGGTTGCTCGAACCCTGTTACCATAAACAGGGCAGTAATCACCAAGGACGGAGCGACATCAAGGCGTGGCTTCTCTGTATTCTCGTATCTTATTGGTCGGGGAGGCTTGCACGTTCCGCCACGCCCTGCACAATTAAACAGTCGCATAAGTAACGGAGATAATATGATTTTTTTGCACTTTTACCACCGCGGAGGAGAAGGTGTATGTTAATTTAATTCAAGGGGAGATAAGTAATGTCGTGATCTCCGAGTATGGGTTTGTGTGGGCACCCACGACGTAATAATATGTACTCGTCTGGCAAGCTTCGTGGGTAGGCAGCCGTCCAGTGTCTTTCGCCAGTGGTGGAGCGAAGCGATGATGCAGTAAGGAAACTCGGCGATGAGTGGCCTTTGATCGAGTTGATATATATTTGGGCGGCTCTTAACAACGAGGTCTTGTGGGATTCGCGGACGATTGTATAGTTCTGATAGAAGGTAATACAAGAAAAGAAATAGAATAGCGGGCACTAAAACTTATGGAAAAAACTTTAATATGGACGAAAGAGAAAAAACTTAAATTTTCAGTAGAGATAACAGTTGTCATAATTTTAAAAGGAAAATGAGATAAAAGACCACCAATGATACAGTATGACAAACAAACAATAAAAGTTAAAAAGGAAATAGTATACTTGGGCATTATTTTGGATAATAGATTAAGTTTTGTCCGACATGTTAAATATATAACCGAAAAAGTTAAGAACATATTTTTAAAATTAAAACAAACGGTATGAAATATCAAAAATTATAATAATAAAAATAAGAAAATAATACATTAGGCATTATACCGTAATATTATACAATATCCTAGTACTTGTTACAAAAATAATATTGAAAATACACACATATAAAAGAATACTAAGAGCATCCCAAAGATATATATTTATAAAAATAATGAAATTAACACCAACAACATCGTATGTATCCGCGATAACAGTTAGTAAAGAAATCCCAATAGAATATAGTATAAAATATAGAAATATGATACATCAAATCAAAAATGAAGTAGACGAAATAGAATACAACGGAAATACATATAGTAAGATAGTAGAGCACAATAATATTTGGATTGAATAAAATATAAATAATCAACCTATTAGTTTAAAAGACTCAAAGAAAGAAATGTATAAACTTAGTGTTATAAATTGGCAAACAGAGTACAATGCAACAGAAACCGGCCTAAATACTAAAAGTTATATTAAAAATATACAACAATGGTACAAAAGTAAAAGCAACATAAATAATAGTGTGTTGAAAGTAACAACGGGACCCTGTCAAATTAAAGAATATTTAGCTAAAATAAATAAAATATAAGACGACAGTTGTCAATGTGAAAAGGGAGCTCAGACGGTATACAATATTCTGTACTTGTGGACACGTTTAAAGAAGAAATGAAAGAATTAGAATAGAAATTAAAACCTTGTAATGACAAATGACCATTACTAAAACATAATATATATAACAAGGATTTGTAGAAATAGTAAATGAAAGTATTAGTAAAATATATGATTTGGTAAAAATTATAAATGGTGATTTAACTGAGTAGTCTAGGGAGCGGATGAGAGTGTGTTGGAACTAAGGGAATTAATGAGTGAGTGTTTGTGTTTGTCTAGTATTTTATAGTTTAAATTAAATAAAAATTATATATATAAAACTCTCTGTTTTAAATAAGAAAAAGAATTTTTAGTAAATACTAAAAATTTAAAAGCTCCAAACACGAAAAAGTTATAACGAAGAACACGAGATCCGAAATGAATGCAAGAAAAATTGAAGGAAATATGGAGAAAAATAGAAGAGCAAGAAGGAGAAAGAGAAGAAAAAGAAGAGGAAGAAGAAGAGGAAAGAAAATGGGGAGGAGAACAGAGAAGGAAAGTAGAAGAACGGAAGAGAGAAAAAGGTGAGGAGAAGCAGCAAGAAAGAGAATAAAGACAAGATTTGAAGCGGATGAAAGAAGAACGGAAGGAACTGCGGAGAATAAAATCTAAATGAGGGAAAGATGTAATTTATGATAATATGTTGATTGATGTCTGTGTATGTGTATGTGTAATAAAAAAAGGGGGTGCCCGTAGGAGCGGAGCTCCATTACCTCGTCCGCCTGGAAACGAAGGCCTGGGTGTCCAGAAGGGGTACTTCGATATCCTGGACGATGCTTAGGTTGGAACAGAACGGTTAGCGAGGGGAAAAAATAAAAAGAACCAAATAGAAGAGTACATATAGGGAGTGGGCTGGGGGCCTTCGGGTTCGTGGGCGGGGCCATTCGACCGTTGGGTGCCATGGCGGACCGGCCGAAAGGCTAGTTAGCTGTGTGCGGGCCCGACGGCGTCTGGTCCGCGCGGGCCGATTTGTGTGAATCCCGGTCCCTGGTCTGTTCCGGCGGGGGCGGCGAAACGGAAAAGGGGGGGGGGGGGGAGCGGTCGAAAGGATACCCGTCGGGGAGCTGTCTCGATCGGGGAAGAATAGCACACCACCTTCCTAGGAAGTGGGAATGATGCTTTTGAATATGAATTGAATTTGTAACTTAAATTACGGGCCCCCAGACGAACAGCCGCCGCCCAAAAAAAAAGTTAATTTATATAACTTATATACTGTTTGTTAAATTATAGTAGTCATTACAGAATTGAACACTCTGTATGGCTGTACTGCTAAGTAGAGTTAATCAAATAAATTAAAATTTAAAAAAGTCTAACCGTTCAGTCACCACCACCCCTAAGGGACCTAGGGAGTGTGGCCAGACAACCCACTGACATTTGGCGGGGTATTCTTTGCTTATTTAAAACCTTTTATGAGCCCCCAGTGACCGAGTAGTTCGATTCCCGACGGAGCTGCCCTGGAATTTAGCATGCGGAAACCGTGGCGGACGTTGCCAGTGACCAGCGAGCTTTTTCAGCGCCACTTTACCGTTAACCGTCCCGTATTACGGTCTCATTCCACGTAACCTTTACGTACAGGGAACGCTTACGGGTCGCGCCCCGAAAGCAAAATAGCACCCGGTGGATGAGCCCCTGACACATTTACTCATGTTTAATTATATTCTCTTGTGCATCGAGGTTAACCACTATCTGAATGTAGTATGAGAGGAACTGGGAATTTTCCTAGTATAAAAATTTACCTGCGTTTATCGAAATTGAGCTGGAAACTACTTCCAAGATCCAAATTCAGTAGCCAGGAATTATTTTGCAACCCAAATTTAAACACGTTATCAAATTTGTCATTATGCTTAATAAATTTCATGTGCTTTGAGATTAATCACTATGCAACGCAGTTTTCCAAACTACCTCGTCATAAAACAATTTAAAATTAATAATATAGCCCTTTGAATATCTGGTTTCAAAATGGTTTTATTTTTTAAAAAATATATCTCAGTTTGCAATATGTTAGACGGGGACATCTTTAATCCCGAAATGTTTTATTTCTGATTACAAGATTTAGATTTCTGGTAATTTATTGCTAAGCCAAAGTATTATGACAAATATAATTACATTATAATTCACTACTTATTATCACCTATTATGATCGCATATCACGTTTTTAACATGAAACTGGTACTTGTCAATAACGCAATATGTATCACTGATACAGTATCAACTTTTATAACTGCCTGCATCTTGTTAATATAATAGGTAGAGTAGTTACTGTTAAGTGCCAGGGAGTTCATGTGGCACCATAGTCTTTCGTAAATACATAAAACAGTAGTTAAACTGCTGCGCTCATGCTTCTTGGTTGTGTAAATTTCCCTATTTTAATGGAGAGCAGCCTTACGCGCTGAAACAGCGTACCTGGCCAGCTATCAGGGCCCTATAAACTATCGTCACTCGCACTCTTCAAATTAATCGATACGGTCTGCAATCGATTTTATTCTGCTTAAACAAAATAATATTTACTTAAAAAACTATTTAGTCATTAATATTAACATTTCAATTAACAATGGATTGATTAGTATGGATGTTGATGGGTATGATAGTAATGTATGAAGAGAGTCAGGTATAAATTTTATCTGAAATAAACAGGTTGAGCTTGGAATTTTAGCACAGTTTATTCCAAAATTACCAATTAATAATTTCCGAATTATATTAAATATTTACTAAAAATACTTTACAGTAAAAGAATAATTGTTGCTGGGCCATTCCACTGTTTTTAGTAATGTAGTATCGCTTTATAAATTCGTAAATTGTAATGCGTAACCCAAAGTAGACCTATAATATATTGGTTTACGAACTTCACACGAAAGCGAATGAAATTAAGACAGTTTATTTATTTTACCTGATGTTAGAAAATCAACAAAAGAATGGCGGTTGTAGCGATCACGGATAGAGAATGCATATGCACACACTCGTAAACAAACATTCGCTCTCGCACTCACGCTCGCTCTAGATGAACATTTGGAAGAGCACTCTCTGACGTCATAGTCGAGTGCGAGTGATCGAAGGTGAGCATTTCTTGCTTTTGGAACACGGGTTAACTCATGGCCACGGCACCAACGGGCGGCCATGTCTCGCTTGTATGTACGAGGAAAATAATAACATTATATATCTTCCGAGGCTGCTTTCTAGAGCTAATTTTGCCACTTATGACTGCCGCCTAGTGATGGATGATTTTGTGTGTGAAAAAGCAAAAATCGATGGAGCGGTATGGGTGACGCCGGCCGGCGAATGCAAAGCAATATCACCTCTACGCACAAAATTGTAAACTCGCGTGCAGTATTCACGTCGTACCGCTGGAACTATGGGAATTTATGGTCGAAGTAAAGTAACAGCCTGTGGAGCACTGTACCCGACTATACAATGTGAAGAACTCATAAAAAAATTAGTACAGACACCATGAAAATTGTTAGAAAAGTGCAATTTATGCTATATATGAAAGAAGAATGTATATATTTTGTACACTTTATAGAATATTTTACTAAAATATACTTCTTAAATATAAAAAAAAATTAATAGATCGATAGAATCCGAATTTTTAACAAAATATAAGCGCATTTCCATTCTGAATATCCCAAGAAGCAGAATTTACAATAAAATCTTCTTCAAGAAAGATTGTCGTAATGTTTACTACAATGGCATGTACGAAAATTGTAATAATAATTTAGTAAATAATTTTTGCAATGTATTTTATGTACGTTCATTTGTTACAAACATTTATGGCTGAAACTGACGTAAATAAAGTTAATTATAAAATTGATATGATATATTATTACTATCAATTTCTTACGTGCAATAATAGTAAATGTTATGACAATCTTTCTTGAAGAAGATTTTATTGTAATTTTTTTGTGAAGTATCCAGAATGGAAATGTGCTTAAATTTTGTTGAAAATGCAGACCCTATTGATCGATAAGTTATTTACATTTGAAAAGTATATTTTACTAAATATTTTGTAATGCTGCAAAATATTTACTTTCTTCTTTCATACACAGCATAACTCGCACTTTCTGACAATTTTCATAGTGTTTGTACGACTTTTTTTATGAGTTCTTCACGTTGTATAGTCGGGTGCAGTGCTCCATGGGCAGTTGCTTTACTTAAACCTTAAGCGGCGACCTTATTATTCAATTAGACATGGCACTGTAGCAAAGTCCATTAAACTCCTCTATCGTAACTTCTTATGTATCCAGTTCGTGTATTGAGGGCCGTTTCCAGCTATGTTGGAGGGCATTAGAATAACGTTTCCAATGTGTGCGATGTCTTGGAAGTACCATACACGGCTAAATTGAAGTATGTTTTATTTTCATTGATAAGCGTTTTGGGCGCACGTTTACTGGTAAAAAAAAAAACGGGATTTCAAACACATTGTAACGCTGTTCAAGCATTAGGTAGGTGGCCAGCCAAAAGTTTTCAGTTTTTTACCATTCCTAATTTTTTGGTTTTGGAGAATCAGAATATTTACACTAAGATATACTTCTGCATCAGTCACGACTATATACGTAACATTTTGGTTCTGCGCACGGGAGGCGATTTGGTAAATAAATGGCATTTGAGCATATATTGTGCCTTAATAAAATTGTCATTAATGTCTGACTGGCAATATTAACTGACATGAACTGACAGTTTCAGCCACTGCTTATAGTACTATGTTGAGTAATGTTTGTGAACGTAGTATTTCAATTCACTATATATAGGGCACCTGTTTGTGGGTAATTCGTAATGGGTGCGGTTATTTTTAAGGAAATAAGTGAATGCAAATAAGTTATATATGTGTCTGTGCGCTAATCCTATACATTGTGTGACCAGAAGTAATCGTACACCAATTTATATTGGTCCATACAGCGCCAGCCATATAAGCAACAGGATGTCGGACCTCCATTAGCCGTTATTACTGTGTTAACACTTTGGACTTGGCTCTCCACTAAGTTTTGGTTGGCATCTGAAGGGATATTTATATTTTTTTTTTTTAATGGCTGAAGCATACGACGCTCTATATCATCAAAATAATGTTCTCTGGTTTTCAGTTGGAGCTTTGAGCGGGTCAGTTAAGCAATATTCACTCCACAACACAAATCAACTTGCTTTATTGACAGAAGAACTATCGTGCTCATTTAAGGAAGGCGCCATTCCCAACTAACACTGTAGGAGGCATGCCAGTGTCCATAACATCTTGATCCATGTCAGAGTTCATCGATCCATCATGACAACTAATGATTTTAGCCCAAGCCAAGAGAAGTAATCTGGGTCTGTGCGTTGTAGACACTAAATTTCACTGTCCACGCAATATACGCAAGTAAATACAGTTCGCCATGTATTCGCCATGGCCATACACATCCATCCGAGTGCCAGATCAAGTAATGGGGTTCAGCACCGCCTTGTAAGACCTTCCACTGAACTACAGTCAAGGGAAGGTGTTTTTGCACACCTACAAACGACGTTAGGCATTTTTTGTGTATGCGTTTGATGAATATCTTCCCTGGAAGCTGCAACATCATGAAAACCAAGCAACTATAACCTCCTGGCAGGAAGTCCTATCACTGACCTTTCTGCCTGAGCTGCGATGGATGTCCGTTCCTGCGATGGATCTCCTTTCGCAATCGTACATATGGTGATCGCACAACACCCTGCAGAGTTCGGCTGTCGCGAGTGGTCAAGTTTCTTGGGCCCAACAGATCGATGCTTGAAGCCAGTGGTTCCATAAAGTTTCCACGTGACAATGAGACAACCAACAGAGGGCCGAGGCACGTTTAACTGATGAGAGATCATTCTGGCGGAATGTCTGATATTATTGGCAATTACAATCATGACACTTTCGAGCACACATGCCTCTCTTCGTTAACTCATTGCGACACTAAACACGCATGTTGTGTTCATGCGTTCATGTTATCACTTAGGTAACGTTACTGGGCAAGTTCGCTGGGAGAAAAATTAGTTTTTTGTGACTTTCGGCCACATTGTATGTATAGATTACTCAACACTCATTGAGCACTTTTAATATCAGTGTTTGAAAATAATCTCACTGCCCTTATTTGCATATATTTTAACGAGCACACTGACAGGAATGCACACAGTAAAGTTGGTAATGATGGAAAGAAAATTGGTCCATTTCTTAATGTTAAATAAAAACTGTTAGTTAAATATTTGAGAATGCTGAAATTATTAATTTTTTGTGTGCTATTTTAATGCAAATAAGTGTAAGAATCTTCACATTTGTGAAACATTTACTTTTCTAATAATATCGCAGTTTTACTTGACTGGCGCATAAATAAAGTCATCAGGCCCATAGCAAAGTTATTTTTACGTGTGCTGGAGAAAAAAAAATTGAATACATGTAGATCTTCACTATGGCTTTCAAAGTGTTATATATATATATATATATATATATATATATATATATATATATATATATATATTATATATATATATATATATATATATATATATATATATATATATATGTATGTGTGTGTGTGTGTGTGTGTGTGTGTGTAAACGAGAGCTGATTCAGAAGTCACGGGCATCTATTGTTTACCTCCCGAAAATGACCCAACACAGGAAATGTACTATGTAAAGTCGAAAGTGTACGACATGTACGTTTTAAAGGTGACTCCACGTGGGGTATGGTTGCAGGAACGTCCAACAAGGAACACAGCCAAACATGGCTGCTTGATATCACTGTTTAATTGATATATTCTCGTACAAACTGTATACACTCATGTGGACGGGTACGTATCGTACGTGTACGAGCTGTTTAACATCCTTCAAAGTAGTCTCCGAGGTAGTCCAAGGTTCGATGCCAGCGATGAGTACGGATCTCGTGTATATATATTCTATATATATTTATATTTATATACAAGTCCCGTAAATAATGGTCATTTCTGAAACGTGTAGAAGATATAGTGATGGCCTATTAAATTATCACGATTTGATTTTGTGAAAACCCGACGGTTTTCGAAATGTATGCACACTTTTTAATTGTATGAAAATGCATACTTTTGGTCGGTATTCAGCATGCCATTGCTGAAAATGATTGGCTGTGTTCATTCTGACATACCCGAATTTTTTCGACGAGTTTAAATATCAAACGTAGGGCACACATCAAATTATTTAAGTAACGAATACGGTATTTACAGAAAATTTCCTTCTTTTTCAGATTTGAGCTCTACCTGCTTTCCATCACGCGATTCTGACCTTTGGTGGTGTAAAAGCATGCACCAATTCAGAACACCAAATTGTTTGAAAAGCGTGCCTATTTTCAGACGGTAACGTGGTATATATCTTTTTCTGCCACTTTTAGATACTAAGATACTGCTACTAAAATGACAGAGGAGATTTTTTACCTAATAAAATTACCGCTGAAAATGTGCTTGTGTTGTCCGTTATTTACGGGGCGTTCTGTAAATATCTTAGGTTTAACTCATAGATATTTCCAAAAAAGTTTAAAAAAATAATTTTATCCTAGACTTTTGTTTGCTGTGTCCCTTGAATTAATATAATTATAAAGTCATGCGAAATTTTCCTTGTATCCGATGACCTTCGCATTGTTGAAAACCATGAAGTCAGTCTTCATTGGTTATCTTGGCTTTTCAGCAGGATTGATGTTGTGGCGAATGATTGCGCGCTTGAAAATAGCCAGAAAAAACGTGGTAGCAAATCAGACGTTACCACGAATTCCGAGTGTTCGAGGAGATATACCAAATGGCTTCAATATCCCGACAGCCCATTATGATCCTTTCATGAAGAACCTACGAGGCAGCTGGTTCCGAATAAGCCGCGTGAATTTACGGCGCTCCCAATACGTTCTTTGCAGGAAAGCCTTCATTACACCTTGCATTTCACACGTGGGTTCCCGTAATTGCATGTCATTTACGAGGTGGCCTTAACGACCACCCATGCGCAGTCCAATTTACCAACCAGAACAATACATGTGTTGATAAGCGACGTCATCTGTGGCGAGAGTGCAATGAATAATGCTCTTAGGATAATTGTCCTATCTATTTTCCAGACTTACTTTTACAAACTTAGTTATTCTGTTGTTGTTGTTGTTGTTGTTGACTTTTTCCTTAAAAACAATGGTCTGATCACACCCAGGGTCACGGAGATGCCATCAGTACACTTTCTTCCTTAAGAGGGAGAGTTAGACGCCATCTTGGATTAATACATTTTTTTTGTCATTATTTACATTTTAAATAAATTTTTGAAATTGTAACTTCGTTAGATCATGAAGCATGATTGAATTATAGTTTAGAGACAGTACACGTTTAATTACTGTATTTTTATCGCTTCTTTAGTCATTCTGGGAAGGTAATCAATAATTAATAGCCCTTTACTCCACATGGTAAACAATCAAGTGATATTATAGTTATTCATTGACCTGAATGATATACTAAGCCTTGCTAAATAAAAATTTCGAGGAATAAATGATAACCACATCTTATGACCGACGTGTAGCACCAAAATGATTCAGGCCTTGCCATCTTGGAATTTCACTATTTTTGCTGTACGTTCCTTATAAGAAAATTCAACGAAATTTTTCGCAAGACATGATATTAATAACAGTATCTAAACTTTTATTAAACTATTGCAGCTCTTTTATTAATTTTTTACTAGTGGCAGCTGACAAAAATTACGTGTTTTTTTTTTTAAACTGGCGTAGGCGGTTACAGAAATTATCCCAGCAACAGGAGTCAAGCAATACGTGCTTTAGATCACGTGCAAAACAATACCCTATGCCTTGTCGACGTCCAAAATAAAATATAAAATCTTTGTTGGAAGTTACAGCCAAAATACCGTAAATCCAAGATGGCGGAGGCTGACATCCATTAATTAATACTCTGGCAGGAACGAAGCCTTAAAAGAATTTATCATAGTTTGAACCACGGCCGTAGAAGACATATCTGGACACTAGCTTGAACATTTGTTGCCCTTATTGACCCATTTAGTTCATGAACCCAGCCACAGAGCGCTGCTACCGAAGTAGTGCTGTTGACATGGCTAGCATAGTGAGGGGAATTGCAATTTTTTCTTAAAATGGAAAAATTACGTTAATATCTCTATGTTGTTATCCCTATACCAGCAACACTAACAACACTAGTTTGCTTGCAGCGATCTGCGGCTACCGCGTGAACTAAATCAGTCAATAAGGGGGTCAATTCGCTAACATTGTTAGATAGGCGAGTGTCCACAGACCTGTCTTCTACGGCCGTAGCTTGAACTATAGGCTGTCCACGGTAAAATGAGCACTTTTGGAAGCCCTGCGGAAGATCTACTTGTATGCACGTTGTGTATTTTTCCGCCTTATGTAAAATTAACATTGTCACAGACCGCATCACTTTATTCATGCGTCAGTCAGTTGAAACTGAAACCGCAGTGTGAAGTGACTTGGGAGGGTCCACTGTACCTCACTCAGTTTGCCAAACATTCACACAAAACCCTCTCCCTCCCCCTCTTCGCCATGGCCAGAAATTTCAATCAAAAAGAAAATCTATGCGTGAGCACTGTTCCTATTCGTGTTCTTTTATTTAACTTCTGGTTACAGCTGGCATTCACTTTCCCAGTTAATAAATGCAAAGTTACAAAAACTTTTCCTTCGGGCCAGCTGAACGGCACATTATTAAAAAGACTCTTCGACAGTTTTAAACTTGAGTGTTAACGGGCTTCGAAACATTTAAAACACTTGAGTCTCAACGGGCCTCGAATCCAAATGGACCCCAAAATACGTCGCCAACTCAGTGTCTGGATTTTTTGCTGGTCGTCGACCAGTACACAGTCCCGTTGCACACCTCCGCGATCGAGCACAGCTGGTAGACGTCAACAGACGGAGACCGTCTGCCTGGATATCCGGGTACTCCAGCGTGACGGCCCACAACAACCATAAGGGCCTCGCCGATGTCTGGCAGCGTTCTCCACCAAAGCAGATTTCAAGCACGCTGAGCAAACCACAGGCTCCAGAATTAAATTCTATTCGGCGGCGATATTTTCTGCAACCAACTTATTTTCAACAACTATCACGTTCATCATTAGTATTGCCACATACGTATTTGCATCCGTCAAGCTCATCACAACCCCGAGCTTAAACTGTGGCCCATTTTGGTATGCCGCTTGCTTGCCGGCACTCGACCGCCGCCACACACGTTACACGGCCGGAGACAGCTCGACGACTCTCCTACCTGCCTCGCGCTGCCACCACGCCAAGTGGCCAGCGCTGGCATCGCGCGCGCTCAGCTGGCTTTTAAAAAAATTAAAACTACACAAGGCGTAATACAAAAACACATTCTAATAATAATACATATAATATATATATTCACCAATAATAAATATAAAAATACTTACTACTATGGCTAGAGAACATAAAATAATATTTAATATGACTGGCCAGCTTATAAAAATACCTATATGAACAGCATCGCCAATCATAAACGTGTTACCAAAATTTAAACGAGACGGTGTCTCAAAACTGTGAAATTATTCGATAAGAAAATATTTTACAAATCTGGTCATTTTTATACTCCGATGCCTAAAAATAACCGAAAGCGAAAGGAATAATTTAAGTGATCACAAATGGTTACCTAACACTTTTTATTCGATGTTAAGATAATTGAACTACTTTCCATCCATCGTTACCAACTTTATTTGGCGCATGTCACCCAGTTAAAATATATGGGATTAGGAGCAGTGACTTTTTTCTAAGGTTAATTTTAAAAACTGATCACTTTATCATGAACAGCCTTTAGCTTTCTGACCCGATGCTACGTAGCGCTGTAGTCGCTTCCGTCTGCCCGTGTCGCTAAATATTTCAATGTAAGCGTTTTAATGATTAATTTTTTGTTTGGAAATTTACAAGCACTCATTGGTGTCGCACAAGAAGTTTGGAATGGTGATCCCGGGGGGGGGGGGGGGCGAGTGTTGGAGGAGGTGGCCTCATTATACAAACTGCGTCACTAGAATTTTAGGGGCGGAGAGTTTTTTTTTTTTTTAAGTTTGTTTTGTAGTGCAAACAGAGAGAGGAGTTGATAGGGATGGATGAAGAAGAAAAAATAAATTGTTGGCCTTGGAACAAAAAAAAACGAAAGAGAAACTGACTGGAAATAAGTAAAGGCAAAATTACTGTATCATTCCAATTAAGCGTACATATGAGTGTTTTTGGCTCCCTACCCTCTTCCGATTCCTCAATAATTCATTATTTCTCTTATATAAAACACCGACTTTGATAATTCAGAATTTTTTTTTATATAATTTAGGGATTTTTATTGATTTCCCTTCGGCGTAATTTATTTTCGGATGATTTTTAAAATGAAATTCTGTTTAAAGTTCTTACCTAGAAAAAGAATGTACTCAAACAAAAAATTTCAAACAATACCATTTCTTCTAAAAGATATTGCAAGTTCCGTTTAGTTTATTATTTCGCTATTCACATGTATATTTTTAATACTTTTAAAAATTTAAATAATTCTTAAGATTATTTTTTACTCTAACATTTCTCCATCGGTTTCACGTGCGTGTGAGTTGCGCCGAGGAAAAAGGAGGTAGTGAGTTCCCCTCTCGTGAATAATTGAAGAGAGTTGGTAAATGGTTGGGGGGGGGGGGGAAGGGGGGAAGGGAGGGGTGATTCCTCGCGTCATAATGAATAAGGTATGGCGGTGTCGTCACACTTTCTGAATCAAACATTGCGTTTGAAAATGTGTCACACTGTCATTTTTTTTTTACTGAGAAAATCTAATTCGAATTATAATTTAAAAATTATATGCATAGTCAGATATCGCTTTTG
This sequence comes from Dryococelus australis, assembly GCA_029891345.1. Taxonomy (NCBI): domain Eukaryota; kingdom Metazoa; phylum Arthropoda; class Insecta; order Phasmatodea; family Phasmatidae; genus Dryococelus; species Dryococelus australis. Next base: position 68,274,131 of record CM057003.1, on the reverse strand, counting down.
TTTTTCCATGCAGTCCATTACAAGAAGAAATGCAAGGAATGTTGTAATTTAGTTTCGTTTCTTTACTAAATTCGAATTTTATTTATCAAAGATGTTTCTTGCACAATGAACTCTAATGCCTCCGAGTTCGTAATAGTAGGTATGTGCCATACTCACTTAAAATAGCATTCGTGCCCGGACAACCTACTTGGTTTCCAGCAATTGTTCGTTATATTAAAGTTCCTTGCCGCCCGTTTCCGTCGTGCACGATTCTGATTGGCTGAGAACGGCAAACATCAAAGAAATTTTAGAACCTGTCCAATCTTCAAATGTTTGATGGAAGCTGAAGCCATCCAACTTTCTCGGATAAATGTGATGGCGTTCATGACGATTCGACGACGTCGTAACTGTCCGACTTTATTTGACCAAACTTGTCGGAAGTGTGACATGGGCTTCAGTTCGAATCTCGTTTGGGCTTCCAATTTTTTTTTGCTATACTAACGGGAACTGTTTAATTTACGTAAAGCCAAGCAAATCTTCACTTGCACCCAAAGAGTATGGAAGGGAAAAAAGATATTTCACTGCAAGGCTGAACGTCTTTGCTTATTACGTCCCTGCGATCGGGCCACTGAATATTCGATTGTGAGCAACGTATCAAACTAATAATTAAGATATAATTTTAGAGGACATGGTAAGGATTTTTTTTTTAGTATTCATAATTACCAAACTGATGTAATCAAATTGGTTTGTATTTTTCTGTTGTTTTTTTTTCCTTTGCAGGGTGGTACCTTTATCCGAGATTCCCAGCAATCCAAAAAGTTAAGTTTCAATAACAATTTTGTTTGTTTTGACAGTTAACTGTAGTATTTGAAGAAAAGAGACAAATATTTAGGCAAAGTATGTATTATTATAGGAAATAATTGAACAGCCTAAACCTAGATTCCAGTCAAAACAAACAAAATTGGTTTAGAAACTTACCTTTCTGGCAAATGTGAAGTATTTCACAAGTGTATTTGGCTTCGACTTTTTGTAATGAGGAACCCAACATATTGTTACACTTTTTTTTTAATTTTCCCCTTTTCAAAATTGGATGATTGTAATTAAATTCAATTCACGTACGAAGCTTATAAACAACTTGGTCAAGAACGCCAACTTTATGGAATAATTACAACATAAATGATTGAAAAAAAAATGTTTTAATTGTTTGCTTAATGCTTAACGTGTGTAGGATTAAAGTTGATTTGATCTTAAACGTAAAGAAGGATAACTCTGCTTGATCGCCAATCCGATGAATAAATTATTTTACAATTGAATAACTTTTCGATGTTGGTACAAGCGGAATTGTTAGTGCTCGATAAGAGCAGCGAAAGCCCTATATAGTAACTGGCTCCTGTTTGCACCAAACTAACTTTGTTTGGTTCAACACAGCCAGTTTTCTCAGTGTAGACCCGCATCCCGTGAATTGTGGCACGTCAGTTTATACCGGCACCGATAAAAGTGTGTTTTCCCGAGCTCTGTATGGGCCCAGGAAATGTGATCTCAATAACGAATGAGGCATCGCAAGGGTGCGTACGATGTTTTCAGCTGTGTACAGCACGAAGCACCAACACCATTTTCTCTGCAACGTCTCATAATACAGAACAACGACTGGAAGGGTCGCAGCTGCTTGTCTTCACTTCTCACATTCACATGCCGTAGTGGCGCGTTTTCCCCGATCTTTTAGGGACAGAATAAGTGGCGAGAAGCGTAGTAAGTTACTACACTTGCTGCACGATGATGCCACGGGCAAACGGAAGCGATCACAGGGATATCTCATGTCGCTCTAGTAAACTAGCTCCAATAAACGACGAAGGAATCTCCCATGGCTTCGTGCGTGTTAGGTTATGGTTTGTATTCCGTGGCATCACCTCCCGTATCTTCCCACACACGGACGAGATTACTGATCTCTGTGTATCCGCCGCTCATCATCACCTGAGCAATCTCCTAAAGGTGGGTTTACGATTAAATACTGAATAATTAAGAATTGCACTTAATGACTCGATAAGCACACGGAATATGAACAGTAAGAAGCTTTGCTGTTTATGACTGAATTAGCATCTGTTAAGTCTAGCCAATCAGAATCGTAGAAGACGAAAGCAGCCGACAACCCCTGGAAATATGGACTTTACATATACTTAGTTATTTGTGGTTACTGCTTGTGTAAACGTTTTGGAAAACTCATGATATCTCATAGAAGGGAAAGCCGATGCCAACATAGGGCATTTACATCACTACATCTGAAAAGGTTAATTAAAGAGAATTCAGTAATCTCCTCCAAGAAATAAAACATGGCCATGAACTGTTCTTTAAATTAACAGGATACTGTCTCTCAATTAAAATAATTATTTGCATACGATTTCACAATACGACATAACCTAAATCCAAGATGTAAATACAGTTTACCGCCAACAACAAATGTCACACCGGTCTCTGATTGGCTATTTCGTCTTGACTTGTACTTAAGATATAAAATATAACGATCTCTTAAGTCGCGCCAAGATCACACACGACCCGTCAAGACCCGCACACGACAGTCATAAACTAATACCCTTGAATACATGGAATCACATCTTAAGCACACGGCGCACTTATTCTCTTAAGTCAATCGTAAACCCAGCTTGAGCGATCGGGTAGTGCAGGCCCTTGGGGAGGATTCTTGTACACCCAGGCGTATTTCATTTGAACTGCAGCGGGAAAGAGAAGGTATCCGCCTCCCTCCCCCCGCACCCATAAAATTGTAATCCTGAGCATAGCTCATGTTGTTTTAAGAACTAGCCGAGTCACCCCCAAGCCCTGATTCCAATAACTGCAACCCTCCCCCTTCCCTTCACCCTAGCCTGCACAGAGGTCGTGGTAGGAGGTAGCAGTGGGGCTGCTACCTAGTATTGTACCTTATTATTACGATATTTTGAAAATGCAACTTGTGTTATAGACTGTACGAGAGTTTATCAGTCTTCTATCGTATGAAGCGGATTCTAAGCCTGAATTATCCCGTGAATCTAACGCGATAGGTCTTGGCAAAGACGTTGCCTGCAGTGAAAACTGTATTTTATGTTCATACGAGCGCGTATTTTCACCTTACTGCTTTGTCACCCCTTCCCGTCAAAACCTGTTCGCGAATAACTTACATTTTTTGAAAGCAAGCTTCAAGAAACAGTCACTGCTACTATCGACAGATATGGTTAGTGACATGCTGCGAATGAAGTTGGCAGCGAGACAGAAAAATAGTTCCACGCTTTTACATGGTATTTTTTTTAAATGTTCAATCTGCAGAATTTTAAAAAACAAGCATCGTTTCTCGTTTAAGCCTATTTAAGAAGGAAATAAAGTCTTATGATATGACTTTCCTGTCTGTGTGCCTTTACGCGTGTGTGTGTGTGCCCTTCCGCCCATTTTCTTTTTTTTCAATTTTTTAATTCGTTGACCGAATTTCACCAATTTCGGTACACCTATAGTACTTAGTAAGGACAATTAACTTTTATAGATTTCGACCAAGCCGGACACTTACTTTCAAAATGGCGGGAGTTGAAATATTTGGGGTGCTATGTCAAACTCGGGAACGATTCAACCAACAAAAACAAAATTTCATGTGTTGGCAGAGCATCGTGTAAGGATTAAGTTTTGAGAAGAAAATTGTTATTGCTCGACCATTTTGGGAGATAGAACACAATAAAAAAATTGATGTTTGACATTATATCTCGACAACTGTTAAACCAGTTCTCGCCCAATTTGGCACGTAAATAATGCTGCAATGGGTCAGGCAAACGTAATAAAATAAACTTTATTAGGTACTTATTTTCAAAATGGTGGCCATGCAAAAATTTTAGTCCTAATTGATATACCTACCATACCACTTACCCAATTTCGACCAAGTTTTACAAGCTGAAAATGTTTATTACAAGCATCACACATGCCAACACATAGCCACTTTTGTCAGCTATTTTGTAAGCTAGCACCACACGAATACAGTTTTTATGTCATATCTCGGTAAACACTTGACCGATTCATTCCTACCAAATTTGGCAAACAAGGAGTACTGTTGTAGACGATGCTAACGATAGGTTTTAATTATGTGAAACACTTGTTTTCAAAATGGCGGCCATATAGCCACTTTAGCATAGAATGCTATTATGTCTAGACCATGTAATCAATTCCAACTTAACTTTGTATACTTGCAGTAGATATTACAAGTATCAACTATATCTACACGAAGCATTTTCTGCCCACCATTTTATAAGAAAGCGCCATTCGAATAAATCATATTTTGTGTCATGTATCGGGAAAGAATTGACATATTTGTACCAAATTTTCTAACAAATAGTGCTGCGACAGATGGTGTAGTTTGGTATATTTTAAGGCCAAGCACTTTTTTCAGAATGGTGGCTATAGATCTTATAGCAATTTAAGTTTGTATCGCTTTATCGACGTAACCATATAGTCAATTCCAACTTAATTTCGTATGCTGGCGGCATAGATTACAACTATCAAATGCGTCTACACGGATCATATTTTGTCCTTCATTTTCTAAGATATGCCACAAGAAAAAAATAAACTTTTTATGTAATATCTCCGGAAACAATTGCCAGATCCCTACAAAATTTTGCAAGCAAATAATACTGCAGCAGGCGGTGTAAACTGGTATGTTTCATTCAAGTACGTCAGGCATTTATTTTAAAGATGGTGGCTGTATAAACATATTAGTTCAGTATATATTATTAATGAAAACCAAATCTAACTTAATTTTGTATGCTGGCAGTATCTATTACAGTCATCAAATTTGTCTATTCAGCGCCTCATTTCTGTGCAATTTTCTAAGATAAGAACACAAGAAGAAATTAAGTTTTGAAATCATATCTCGGAAAACAATCAACCCATTCTTACCAAATTTGGCGAAAAAGTTGTACTGTGGTAGGCCATATTAATGTACTTATTTTTGAAGTGTGACAGACATATTCAGAATGGCGGCTATAAAATCATTTAAGCTTAGTGGGCTATATCTACGAAACTATGCAAATCAATTTCAACTTAACTTTGTATACTGGCAGTACACAATCATCGCATGTGCTAATATATAACATTTTGCCCTTAATTTATGAAGATTGTTACAGAAAAAAACAGAATCCACGTCATGAGTGCTTGACGTCTTCCGTACTTTACCTGATGATCTACCGTCCGCTCTGTCTTAACATGTCCGATTGTGTTCCACATTGAGGGTATTTAGTGCAATATAACGACAAACCGCAGTTGTCTTTCCCTATGTGGAAATACGCTATCTACCAAAAAGTAATTGGGCACCCGTGAAGACAGGTAATTCGTACGTCAGTTGACTTGTGTTTCACGGCCTTTGGCGTAGGACCGCTGGTGTTTGTCCATGGTAACATGAACACAGAGGCCCATTGTAACATTCTGGATAATGAAATCCTCCCAACATTGTGGCGTTTTAACGGAATGGACCCATATTACTTCCAGGATGGCATTGCCAGGTGCCATGTTTCAAGGGCTACTATGCAATGGTACGCCGACAACAATGTTTGCCGATTGGACTGGCCCACCCAGAGACCTCAACCCTATAGAATATCTTTGGGACGAATTGGATTGCCAGGTGAGGGCTCGTCAGGCGCGGCCAAGATCCATTGCTCAACTCATGGAATGGTTGCAAGAGGAATGGCGACGAATCCCCGTGGATGTCCTGCAAACACTCATAGAGAGCATGCCAAACAGGTTGGCTGCTGTAATAGCCGCAAGAGGTGGCCCTACGAGATTCTAACGAGGTGACAACCACCGGGTAAATATCGTGGATAGGTGCCCAATTACTTTTTGGTAGATAGTGTACTTCATGCTCTATAAATATATGCTAATTCGGCACACGTAAACTGCTTTGCAAGGCTTGAGAGCTGGTCTAAGATACATTTAGTTCTCACACTATGCTTTAAGAATTCAATACAGTGGTTTCATTTTACAAGGTTATCGCGGTTCACTCCTATCCGCCATTTTACAACGCCAAGTCAGTGTAAACTACTTTTGTTGGTTGGATATTTCTTTTAATGTCGCAGTGACACAAATTAGTTAGTTCTTCCTGTTAGTTTAAGCGTAATACGACATATAGCTCCGGCATAAGAGGTTTTATTAAAATAAGCACTTCAACAGCAGATATATTTGTAATATAGTAGTATAATAACTTCCTTCGTGAATTGTTAACAGTATTAACTTTTTCACAACATTATTACTTTTACTACAACACAAACAACTACTGAAAGGTCTCAATAGTAATTTTTTTGTTACACGTAGGCCTACATTAGTCTTTTTTCGTGTTACTATACAAATTAAACAGCTACATAATAATTTACCTTAACACTCAACTGTATACATATTTACATAATAGTAATATAGGATATTTCAAATGGTTATTAATATTAACTTTGTCACTACATTATTAATTTTAGCTCGGCATCACGTTATATTCAAGCGACATGATCACCAAAGTGTACAAATATATCTTAATTTGTAGGGAGGTCAGACGTTTACACGCTCTATGAAACGTACATTAGAGAACACGTGTTTAACGTCACATTACAAGGTAATGTTGACACAAACAAACGTTGTATTACGATAAAATTAACAGGAAGAACAAAATATTTTATGTTACTGTGACATTAAAGAAATGTCGAACCAACAAAAGTAGTTTACACTGACTTGGCGTTGTAAAATGGCGGACAGGAGCGAACCGCTACAACCTCGTAAAATGAAACCACTGTATTAAAATGTCGAAGTTTAGTATGTGAAGTAAATGTAGATCAGGCCAGCTCTCAAGCATATATTTCTAGAGCTGAAGGTATTTACACACAACGAAAGACAACTGCTGTGTTCGTCTTATTGTACTGAGTGCTCACAACATGGATCACAATCAGAGATAGAGCGGGCGGTAGGTCGTCAGCTTTCGTGAAGTATGGAAGGCGTGAAGCACTCAAGGTGTAGTTCTGTTCCCCTCACGGTTCTCATTTGGGTCCCGTTAGTACGTAATATTTATTTTTGTGACAAAATAATTGTGCTTTATTTATTTTACATCGGAATATTTTTTAAGCAAAGAAAACACAAGAAAATTTTTAACACAGAAGTTAACATCAATTCGAAACAATTTTTTTTTTGCCGCAATTTAATTGCAACCTTAATGTTCTCAGTACAGCGAGGTAATGTTACGAAAGTACTTAATGTTACGTTAACATTGATAGCTTAACAGTTAATTTTATTAAAGGTTGTTCACAGTAAAGTGAGCACTTTTGAGATCGTACTTACTTTTTTATTTCTGCCATATTTTATCGTTTAACCACCTTTTTTAAATAAATATGTCCATCTAAGTAATAAACACAATGCGTAGATTCCACCGCACACGCAAGTTAAAGCCCAAGGCTAAAATAAAATTTATTTATTGACTATTATTCCAAATGAGAGGGCTTTCAAAAGTGTTCACTTTACCGTGAATAGTATATAACATTAGTTACTGATGTTCAGAGATAGCAAAAAATTACTTATATAGTGATATAAATACCGTTGGCACAAAATTAGGCTTTTTTTCTGTGTGACAATTGATGAGGGTGAAGCAAGGTGAGTATGGAGCAGCGCCGGAATGCAAGAGCCGGAGGAAACTGGAGATCCCCGAGAAAACCCGCTGACCAGCAGCATCGTCCACGTGCGAAGTTCCTGGAGCGGTCCCGCCGGGATTCAAACCCGGTTTGAGCTCTCGTGTAGTTACGCCACTGCGGTCCCTCCCCCTCCCAAAAATGTAACAACATAATAAATTAAAGCCATTCCATCTTAAACACGTAATTATGCGGTCGTCGCATGAACGACTGAATGAGCAGTGAATTGCCAGTGCCCGAGGAGACTGAAACAGAGAACATACATAAATCAAGATCTCTTGACGTTGGAGCGCAGTTTTTCTGGAGGCAACGTCGCAGTTGGTGGGCCTGCAGTTACGTCGTTAGTAAATGTTGTTCACGGTAATATGATCACTTTTGAAAGCCCTGCTTAAGATCTACTTGCATGCATGTTGTGTATCCCTCCGCCTTATGTAAAATTAACATTGCCATGGGGCTCATCATTTCATTCATGCGTCGGTTGAGAGAAACTATAAAATTACAATAAAAGGAAATACTTTACAAATCTGTTAATTTTTACACTTCTGTGCATTAAAAAAAAATATAAAGCGAAAAAAATAATAATTTAGGTTACCACAAATAGTTGCCTCACTTTTTATTCGACTTTAAGACATGGAACTACTTCCCATCCATCTTCACCAACTTTACTGGGCGAATGTCACTCAGTGCGCCCGTTAAAATACATGCATGCAGAGACAGTGACTTTTTTCTAAGGTTCATTTCTTAAGTGCCCACTTTATCGTGAACAGCCTTTACCAGCCATACTCTCAGGAGCGTGGGCTGACACGTGTTCAAATGATCCGACGGCCTTTGGTCCGCTGTTGCTCCGAGCCGGGGCAACTCCCTGCGCGCGCGAGTAATGGAGATGTACAAGGAATGTAGACCTCAAACGTTAAAATAATCCCGCCATCAACAAAAGCATTGCCAAGCCCACAAAGATAAATAACAATAATGCACCGCCCAGGTGGGGGTAAAAAAATAGGGGAAACAAGTCTGCCAACACGACACATTTGGACGTGGGGAAATCAAAGGAATGGGGAAAATGTCGCCCCTTCCTCCATGACGCTACTAAATGGCACATTTGCTGAATGCATTTAATGAATGCTGATTGCTTGACTGCTTTCCCAGCTTTTCCGTTGGGTCGTACTTAGGGGAGGGGCGAGCACATGCATAGAGCGAGTTGGAGAGCTGCCAGGTACAAACTACGTTGAATGTTAGCCAGAAAACTTCAGTCAGAGTTCCAAGACGAGTAACTCCTGCCTACACGACAGTCGCCGCTAAGCGTGTCTCTGCGAAATAGTACGAGGACCTCGGTAATTCAACTTTACAGCTACTCCTTTACAGCTGCAAGCGATACGTTAGCGAGTTTGGCGAACCGCGACCCCACGCAAAATTCTAACGTCCAGTCCATTACGTAAACGACCTGGTTTCGCCACCTACTGCTGACTGGATGCCATAGTCGTTTGTTAAGCTTATAGAACTGTGGCGATTTTCGACGCAATGCTCAGACACGTGGGTTGATATATGTCGTTACACTCGCGTGGTTGTTTTCCTCGCAATAAATGCAATCCAAGTTTAATTTTAAAAATGATAATTAGGCCTTTTTTTATGTTGATGTGTGCCAACACAACAATTCCACGAGACAACTCATAAAAGCCTGGGACGCCTTATTTTCGCGGAATGATTTCCTCATATGCTAGATTTTATTTTTGTTATTGGCTGCGTGTATTGGTATGATGACATGTTCTTGTTTACTTAACAGGATCAATAATCAACATGTTATTCTGATAGTGAACGTCCGTTGTTCGCGAAAAGACACCTGCAGCACATGTGACATTACTAATTGAAAATAGGGCAAATTCCTTTATTTACAGTCTTATTTCTACAAATTCAGTTACTAACAGTTATTTAAGTTAAATATAACAACTAGGTCACGTGATCTCGAGACAAAGAACTCAGTACCTCGTGGAAAAGGAGAACGAACTAGAACTAGATTAATTCGTCGAGTGTCGAATTATGCTAATATTCATGGAGTCAAAAATTGAGCATAGGCTTCTAATAATTCATGTTTCTTATCCGCATCTATCACGCCAAAACTGTTACTGACATATCTAACAAACTGCTTTTCTTGTAAAAACTGGAAGGTCGGCTGTCGCCCTGACCTAGAGTTAGCTTTGTATACTGTCGTAAATACACATGTTATGGCCACCGAATGGAATGCACGTAAGTACACGCGTAGCCTATACTAAGATATAAATAAGAGGAGAGAATATACCGAATGTTCCCAAATATTTGGGTAGTACTTGGGGAATGGGTAGTACACTCCAAAACAACACAAAATGTCCCTGTGAACGTATGTATGTCCTAAAGTCAATAGTTTCCGAGTTACAGACATTCCAATGTCGTACTGGATGTATGCATAATAGTCTTCCTGGCACATTCCAGTTCGAGTAGCTGTAGCCATGTTCGTGTACCAGCAGAGATACATCACTCTACAAGTAGAGCTCACAATGCTGTGTCCGAATACGCTCCTGAACCAGACGCGTCATTGATTGTCTGACAAGTTCAAATACTCCAGGAATTGCACATATCTACTGGCAACCTTATTCCACTCGCTGGTAAAGCATTCCTAAGTATATCCGGTACTGGAGTTGCATAAACAGCGGCCTTGATATTCCCCCACAAATAATAAATAGTACAGTGTTTTGAGAACCAAGGTTGTAAACAGCACAGTGTTTTGAGATCCAGGGTTGTAAGCAGTGCAGTGGTTTGAGAACCAGGGTTGTAAATAGAACAGTGTTTTGAGATCCAGCGTTGTAAGCAGTACAGTGGTTTGAGATCCAGGGTTGCAAATAGAACAGTGTTTTGATATCCAGGGTTGTAAGCAGTGCAGTGGTTTGAGAACCAGGGTTGTAAATAGTACGGTGTTTTGAGATCCAGCGTTGTAAGCAGTTCAGTGGTTTGAGAACCAGGCTTGTAAATAGAACAGTGTTTTGAGACCCAGGGTTGTAAGCAGTACAGTGTTTTGAGTTCCCGAGTTGTAAGCAGTACAGTGTTATGACCGGTCACTTACAAGACTGATTATTTGACCCTTGACTCCTAAATGACTCCTAATGACCCATGACATCTAAATGACCCCTAATGACACCTAAAAGACCCGAAATGACCCCAAAATGACCACTAATGACACCTAAATGACCCAAAATTAACCTTTAAATGACCCCTAATGACGTTTAAGTGCAGTGCCTGCAATGCTAATGTGGTGCCTCCAGTGTTGAGTGCAGTACCTTTGATATATGTTAGGTTGGGTGAAATTAGTTTAGGTTAACATGTCTTTAAAAAGTCCTGACATGGGGTGGAATGCATACAAGTATGACTTGGTTGTTCAGTTTGTTTGCTTGTATGATTGATTGGTATGACCTTGATACATGTGGCAGATATTACTGATCAGTAACTCTAAGGTATGGCGGTGGATATAGACTATATTGTTAATAGCATGGATGAGGCAAGCTAATGCCGTGGTAATCAGTACAACTCGATATGGCTGTTAAGTAAGGCTGGAAGTAGGGGAGGTGAAGAGGGGCCTGTCGATTATTAGAGTGTGATGTTTGAATGTTGAGAGAAATTTATATATATATATATATATATATATATATATATATATATATATATATATATATATATATATATATTCAGAGTTCTTGCATGATGATTGGGTTAAATTGTCTTAGGTTAGGTAAAGTTAGGTTAGGTGAAGTAAGGTAAGGTAAAGTTAGGTTAGGTTGAATTGATACTGAACAGTTTATGGGATGGTGTGTTGAAAAAAAAAACAAGCATTACATTTTACATAGGAGTGGGAAATAGAGGTTTTTATAAGTTCAACATAGAAGTCCCTACATACTTAAGTCTGGAATTAAAAAAAAAAACTAACATATGTAAATAAAAATCTAAAAAGTGTGAATAATCAATGTCAATAATATGTAACCCTTGGCATATATTTACTTAAACAGTTTTTGTATATGCTAGTAAAAAAATTCAATATGTTGCTTGTCTTAGTCACGTAATCATATATACTGCGACTATTCTTATCTGCCTGAAAAATACAAATCTGTAGACTTCTCACTCGATACACTTTAAAGTTTAATCAAAAATACTTATAAAATACTTTTAAAAAGTATATAAGTTAAATCTTAAATAATATATATGCAAGTTAAACCAAAATAATAAAATATAAAATTTAAAAAGATATAATAAATAAATACTTAAAAAATTATATAAATTAAATATAAATAATATATACGTAAGTTAAACAAAAAAATGAAATTAAGATAGATGTAATAAAAAATCATTAATTAAAACCCTGTGAATAAATTTAAGATACTTACAAAATCATATGATAAATAAAAATTATATGTTAAAAAAATACTTAAAAAATTATTTGTGTATATAAACTTAAAAATTATAGATATGTAATGAAATATTACATTAAACATTATATAATATATAATAAAAATGCAATGTTTTAAATGAGAAGCAAGATATTATTCATTCGGCTATGAGCTATATACTACTTATAAACTCTTTTCCCAGTGCATGTTGCGATAGCCGAGTGGTCTAAGGTGCAAGTCTTGTAACCCAAGGCCGGCCGCTCGACATCATGCTCTTTCATTCCAATGACCCGTCCATAATTTGACTAATATTACCTTAGACCTTGACCATTACCTTTGACCACAAAAAATAAAATAAAAAAAAAACAAATCACAAAAATAACAAAAATACCAAAAAATTCATTAGTAAAAGTATCAAGAATTTTTTTAATGTGTTATAAAATTATTTAAAAATTATTAAGAATAATTTAAAGATTCTAGTCCCCGGCAACCATTTTTAAAAACAATTTCCCTTTTTCCCATAAAAATTTATCTTTTTTCCCCTTAAAATTCTACTTTTGTCTCGAAAAATTTATATAAACTTATGTAAAAATTTATTTTTAAAAACTTACATTTCTGGAGGTCCTCCCTGCACCTACAATTACTCACATCCGTTCGACTCCAGCAGACGAAAGACTCCCTCACCACTTCCGCCCACCTAAACTCATTCTATTGTATGCCACCATATCTGTTTTTCTTTTTCGTACATCATTTGTGTATGTGTTACTGGAGGAGCCATCTTGCTAGGTGCAGTCCTCCATATTTTTTATTGTGATTTTTTTTTAATTTTGTATCTCACCTTCGTGCGACAACCATATTAGAGTTCGTATGTTTTCATCATCTATGTATGACTAGGTGACAGCCATATTTGTTTATGTGTTTGAAGTATAGGTTGCACTGACAGCACCCGCCATTGTTTTCATTGGCTAATTAGTCACCTTCGTTCCATACCCTCCACAGTGGATTCTATTCTCAACACATATGTAGTATCGATTATGCAACCTGCTATGAGCCTGTACGGAATGGTGACCTTGAACATTCCTGTAAACTACTTAAATTTATTGATTTTTTGTTTATCCTTATATGCAAGTAATTTTATTTTAAAAATACTTTTATTAGAAATATTTATTGTATATAGAGCGGGCAGGTTTATTCAAATCAAACGCAGCATATCTTTTTAAATAAAATTTATTGTACACACAATAAAATGTTCACCGCTCGATGTCCATCCCGACAACCCAGGGGCAGGGAAACACCACCACTTAAAGTACGCCCTTCCATTATAACGTTTCGGCACTTTTTCGAACCTTGAAGTAGGCGATGTTCGAATACGACTAAACAGTTATAGCGTACATACAGTCAGTTGTGCTCATGACAGTATTTTGACAGTCTTGTATCGGCAATTGTAATATACAAGCTGGGCTATGACTCCAGACTCCACGACATCAAAGTCACATCGATGTGTTTACCATCTTTCACAATCTACTACATGTGTACGTGTTCTGCAGTGGTCAACGGCACATGAGGCAGCATCCATTCGATAGGCTGTAGTTTCAGTTCCACTGCCTCCAGGTTTTCTCCAATACCTAAGATGGTATCCATGTGCGTATTGGCGAGAATTATCACCAGCTCCTGCTTCGAATTGAAGATAATTAATTTGCAGTCTTCGGCAAATCCCAGTAGCATGGAGAGAGGAACACATACTTCGAACCTGCCTTCGGGAAAAATGGGAACACTGTAGCCATCTTCGATTCCTCAGCCTGCCATCTTTGCCGAAGACAGCTCATTCGGCGTAAGCGAAAGTTAGTTTTTAATCGCTGAGGTTATGCCCACATCTCGCGACTGGTCCACCTCGGCACCGTTGGGAAAGTAGGCGATGCGATCGATCAGGTGAAGAATTCCATTGCTCGTTATTTTCGTCAATGCTGGATTGGACCGATTTTCTTTCGTCGGAGTCCCCCTGATCCACAAGAAAGACTGGCAAGTAAGAGTGCAGATATCTTGGTGTTGGACCACTATCCGAACTTCCGATGGTAGTATGTACGGTCCGATCAGGAAAGGCTGGTACGCATGAAGTTCCACCTTCATTATACTGTCTTCAAAAATGGTTGGCGCTTCGTAGTTTAGGGAATTTCCTATGGCGATCGACCTTGTAGCCGAGATTTCAGAGGATAATCTCGCTAGCACGTGTTAACTCCTAGATACCTGTAACATACTAATTTTATGTTTTGCACGACTCGTTCTTTTATAGCTTCTGGTTAGCGTAAATCTTATTCCCATCTTCTCAAATGCACTCGTAGGGTGATTTTCTCGTTTCGAAAGTTCACAAACTCTCCACGCTAGTCGACGACTGTCACGACCACCTCGTGTGCTCTCTTCCCAACGACCGGAACGTAAATGATGCTTTGTGGTGCCACGACAAGTTTATAACCTGGAGGGACCATAGGCGAAAATTCGTAATTCGTGCAGCATATTGCTCGGCCTGCCATTGAGGTAGATGCCCGCTCGCCAAATTGCAGGCTATTCGTATCACATTGATTGCAAAATGTTTACAGACTGCGACGACACGTGTGTTTTACGAGCTTCGTAGATGCGTGGCTCAAACCCCAGCATAGGTCCAATAGTATCCGGTTTCCTAAAGTCGATATCTTTGGTGCATCTTATAACACTCTTCAGAATATTGGGATTCCCATGAAGTTAGAATTCTGTGTCGGGGGACAGCGAATCTTCAATGTACCTTGCAGTGTCGTATATTTCATAAGAGCCAATGGGCAGCGAAACTTCATGGGAAACATTATCACTTTTTACGAGGCACAGTTTGCAGTTTTTTCATTAATGTTCGGTATCGCATTGTAGGTTTGAAAAACTACTAGGCTTGTGCTCCATACCCCTCCAGGTCGAGTGGCGGAAAATTTACCGCACACAGCTCTGAGCTATGGCCCGTCAAGGTAAGAATTCTCGACATGACTGATGGTTTCCTCAAGGTGTATCATTTGTACGAGCGAACCAGGAAGTGAAGGCATAAATGTCCGCAGTTCCACATGTTAGGCAGCTGCTCCATTTCGTAATCGTATGTTATTTTGGTATATTTCAAATACTTGCGGAATTCGGGCGGAGGTCGTAAATTCCCAAAACTATCATAATAGTCTGCTTGTTTACCCTTTTTTACATACGTTATCCAATGTGTGCCGGGCCCTGCTGTCGTATCCAGATTAGTTACGGCACATTCGTGTCTCTTGGGATTAACGGGCAAATCGTCTCCCATAAACACTCCTCTAAAATTTGGTATTTTCAATTTGCGTGCAAACAGTTCCAAATCCACATTCGCGAGTGCTCGTTTCGGTAGAGATTTCATTATTGCTTCTTTCTGTTGCATCGCTTTTGAACAGTTCCGCCTCCTAGTGGGTACGGCCTTAGGTAGAGGGCTTGCCAGTTTTTTTTACCCGTGGAGATAGCCTCCATGTTTGCATTGTGTCTTTGTACCACGGACAACTGCTTCCATTCGTTCGATGTTGCGTGACAGCTCGGACGATACCACTCGTGGCTCCGATTAGACTCCGAGGTCAGGGAAATCAATGGAAAAAATCCACTAGTAGATATTTTCTTAGTCTTGCAGGCTTGTCTTCCTTTTGTAACAGCTTTCATTTTCACTTGGTTTCTTTCTTTTGCTCTTATCACCCATGTCCAGCTTCACTTTGGCGTTCATCAAGTTGGAAACGCCCCACACTGCAATTTTTTCTCCGAGCCTGGCATACGATGATTTTCTTATTTCGTTCGCCTTCTGTGCATGTATCTCGTCAGCCCAGTGACTGGCTTGCAGATCCTTGTGCTGGGAATAGACGATGTCGTGCTGCTTGCACGCCGTGTCCAGGGCGTTTATTCTCATCTTTTTGCGTGACAGCCTTATAGCTAGCTTGGTTCCTGGCCCGCAGAACCTGTATCCGGGAATATGCAGCTTGAACGGTAGATTTTTGATCAACGTATTGACGACCCCACTTCCAGCTACGGTCTTAACTCTTCGAGGCATCGCGGTGAACTGAGCGAGAAAACTATAAATACAACCCTTTTATACATTTTCGTTTCAGTATCATTCTAGACTCTGTACAGTACGGACGTATCGCATATTCCAATATGGCATTTCAGTGCCAATTCTGCCAGAGACGGTTTACTCGGAGTGATAGTTTGAAGATACATTCTAAAATGTGCTTAATGTCATCAAGAGGCTTATATATTATGCTGCCTCCTCCTCCTCATCTTCCTCCTCCTCATCTTCCTCATCCTTCTCCAATATATGACACAAACCAAGCAGACGAAAACAGTATACAGATAGTCAATCAAGATGTTACTCTGCCCATACGGATTCATGCCGAAGATGAAGCTATCTCCCACGAATCGCGACATGGAAGCCTATTTCCGGATACAGTGAGGTGCATCATCACTGGACCACGAAATTGCGAGAGAAAAAACGCGCGTCCTACTGAGCCTGCTGGAAGAAGATAATGATCTTTGGTTCGAGAATGTATACCTATATTCTAAATCTCTCCAGCAACCGAAATACCGGTGATTGGCACGAGTACTGCAGGCCGTGGAAGGCATGTGTTATTTCCCACGCAGTGATAATTAAGCTGTCGTACCTCAGAGCGAAGCACTGTCAAACTCTGTCTTCAACGACATTGCTTGCGAGAAACAAACTTGTATTCAAGAATATTTTAACATGGGACGACAATTATTATACGTGGACTGTGTGTACCTCGAACATACTTATTCGCGCATACCCAAACAGATGCTTCGCAAAAATGCTATATGCTGTTCACGGTAAATTGAGCACTCTTTAAGGCTCTTGAAAAATTTTCCTTTTATCCAATTTCCATCTTCCTGCTGCTTTTTAATGTAAGCATTGCAATGTGACCAATAAACACAGTGTATACATCTCACCACCCTCGGAATTTAATGCCTGAGGCTGCAATAAGATATATTTATTTGTGGTTAATGCCGGTTGGGAGGGCCGTCAAAAGAAGTGCTCACTTTATCGTGAACAGCCTCTAATGTGTTGGTGCTGTTTCGCACAGACGACACTAATTTATGCCACGTTTACGACTATCACGTCAATAGGGACATGGCACTATCAGATTTCAACCATGTGTGCCTTGTACTGGAAAGAGAAATACCGATTTTTGACGATCGTAAAGGACTAATCCCTATATAATGAAAGGTACAGGTGCGGGTTCGATCAGTTAATCGCCAGCTGTCGACAATGAGTTACAGCATATCAAAATTCGGGCAAAGTATCCTCAAGCTGCGTCCTCACAATGACGAAGATGGAGGTTGTCTCATACTAGGAAATGATGAAATGTTTGATGCTGGTAGAAGAATAATTCAAAATGTTGGCGAACCCGAACGATCCGGGGATGCTGCTACTAAACATTTCGTCCTCGAAACTGGTAATGACATCGAACCGGAACTGCGCAGTATGTTGGCTGAACAAACGAAGGTGAGTAATTGATGGTGCTGGGAGGACCTCCAGAAATACAAGTTTTTAAAAATAATTTTTTTAAGTTCTAATAAATATTTCGGGTAAAAGTGAACTTTTAAGTGGAAATTTGCGGGGAAAATGGAAATTGTTAGGGAAAATGGTCGCAGAAGTACTAAAATAATTAAATTACAAAAAAAAATTAACTAATTTTTATAATACATTATTAATAAAATACTAATAATTTTTGTGATATATATATATTTTTTTAGAATTCTTTGTCAACTTTTGTTTTGTATTTTATTTTTGGGGGTCAAAGGTAAAATGGGTAAAATGTGGTGAACGGGGTATTGGAATGACAGAGCATGATGTCGGGCGGACGGCTCTTGATTCTTTATCATTTTTTTAACGTTGTTTATATTTTTTTGCATTTTCTTAATACAACTTTTTATATTTCAAAAATCGCAATTTTTTGAGTTTTGGTGTCAGAGGTTACCGGGGTCAAGGTCTAGGTGACGGGTTAAAGGTCATGGGTCAGGTTCAAAGACATCCAAGATGGCGGACGATGACGTAACAACATGGTGGCGGCCAAATTCTGCAATCCTTCTCCCACGCCCTTGGCCATCAAGGAACCAAACCCTACTACTCATTAGTGAGAATTTTGACTATTAGAAGTGAGCGTTAACCGAGACGAAAAAAAAAAAATGAGAACGGGAAAGGAGGCGGAGACGTCTTTCGCCAAGAGCACGAAGTTATTTTGCACCAACCCTGGCAGACAGAGTTGACAGTTACGAACTACAATGAATTACGTTGTGCTCTATGTTTCACGCTAGTAAGAAAACTATAAGTGTAATCTAGTTAATAGCTGTCTGAAACATTTGTAAAGCCTATGTAAATTTTCTAACTTCCTTTATAAATCCTATCAAATAAAGCTATATATTTCCGGTACATCATATCGGAAATAAGTATTGTTTACTAAGTGTGTTATTTATGTAACTACAAATCATGTTTAGTACTCATGTTAGTAGTAGGCATATGGGGAAACGGTTGCAAGGATTCGGGAAAGAGGCGCGATGCGCCGGCCGCCATATTAGATTCCGGACTTCCCGTTCTGTCATTCTGGTCATGCGACCGCCATTTTCACACAAAAACGTATGTTTTAGCCCAAAAATGCATTAAAATGTACCTTTTTTCCATGCAAATTTCCCATTTACCCTAAAAATGTTCTGATTTTCCCTAAAAAGCATCAATCCTTGTGGCTGAAACATCCTCAATGTGCCTGAGATAAACGTAACTCAGCCACATAATCACCGCGGCACCTCCGGTAGCCTATCCAATGAATCAACGTCGCATCTTAGGTAGTCTAGCCACTGAATCACCGCTGCACTTCTGGTAGTCTATACAATGATCACCGTGGCACCTAGGATAGGCTAGTCACTGAATCACCGGACATGATGGGTAGTCTAGCTACTGATTCACCGCGGCACCTTAGATTGTCTAGACACTGAAAAACCGCGGCACCATCGGTAGTCTATACACTGATCACCATGGCACCTCAGGTACTCTAGTCACTGAATCAACCGCAGCACCTCGAGTAATCTAGCTACTGAATCACCGCGGCACCCTGGGTTGTCTACCACCTTAAACACCGTGGAACCTCGGGTAATATAGCCACTGAGTCATCGCGGCACCTTGGGTAGTCAGACCACTAAGACACTGGGCCCCTCTAATAATCTAGCCACTGAGTCACCGCGGCACCTTGTGGTTGTCTAGCCACTGAGTTAATGCAGCACATTTTGATTGTCTAGACATTGAATAACTGCGGCACCTTTTAGTTATCAAGAAACTGAGACATCGCGGCACCTTGGTTAGTCTAGCTACTGAGACACCGTGGCACCACGGTTAGTCTAGCTACTGAGACACCGAGGCACCTTAGTTAGTCTAGCCACTGAGACACCGTGGCATCTTGGTAAGTCTAGTCACCGAGACACTGCGGCACCTTGGATGGTCTAGCCACTAAGACACCATGGCAGCTTGGGTTGTCTAGCCACTGTATAATTATGGGGCCTGGATGTTCTAGCCACTGAGAAACCAAGGCACCTTAGGCGATCCAGCCACTGAGACACCGAGGCACCTTGGGTAGTCTAGTCACCGAGACACTGCCGCACCTTGGATTTTCTTGCTACTGTATCACCGTAGCACATTGGGTTGTCTAGCCACTTAATCACAGCGGCACCTTGGTTAGTCTAGCTACTGAGACACCGCGGCACCTTCCGTATGCTAGCCACTGAGAAACCGCGGAACCTTGGGTTGTCTAGCCACTGAGACACCGAGACACCTTGGGTAGTCTAGTCACCGAGACAAAGCGGCACCTTGGGTTGTCTGGCTACTGTATCACCGCGGCACCTTAGGTAGTCTAGCCACTGAGACACCGAGGCACCTCAGGTAGTCTATCCACTGAATCACCGTGGCACCACGGGAAATCCAGCTACTCAATCAGTGCAGCAACTCTCGTTTGTGTAGCCACTGAATCACAGCAACACACATTGGTTGTCTAGACACTGAGTAACCGCGGCATCTTTCGGTTGTCTAGCCACTGAGTCATCGTGGCACCTTTTGGGTGTGTAACCGCCACTGAGTCACCGCGGCCCCCTGTCAAGCAACTGGGTCACGGCGGCACGTTTTGGTTGTCAAGCCACTGAGTCACCGCGGCACCTTTTAGTTGTCTAGTCACTGAGTTACCGCGGCACCTTTTGGTTTCCTATCCACTTAGTCACCGCGGCATCTTAAGGTTGTCTACCCACTAAGTAACCGCGGGTACCTTGTGGTTGTCTACCGACTAAATCACCGCGGAACTCTTGGTAGTCTAGACACTATGTCACCGCGGAACGTATGAATGTCTAGCCACTAAATACCCGCGGCACCTTGGGTAATCTTGACAATAAATCACCTCGGCTAATCTAGCCCAAGGTGCCACAGTGATTCAGTGCCTAGTCAACATAAGGTGCCGCGGTGATTCAGTGTCTAGACTACCAATATGTGCCGCCGTGTTTCAGTGCCGAGACAACCTAAAGGTGCCGTGGTGGCTTGATGGATATACAACATAAAAGTGTCCCAGGCATTCCGTTGCTAGACAACCGACAGGTGCAACAGTGATTCAGTGGTTAGAATAACGAAGTTGCCGCGGTGTCTCAGTGAGTAGACTATCCAAAGTGCCGCGGTGATTCAATGGTTAGACAACATATGGTCCCGCGATGATTTAGTGGTTAGAAAACCTAAAGTTGCCGCGGTGTCTCAATGGCTAGACTACCCAAGGTGCCGCGGGGTCTTAATGGCTATAATACCCAAGGTGCTGCTGTATTTAAGTGGATAGATTATCCGAGGTGTCTAGGTGTTTCAGTGGTAAGGCAATCCAAAGTGTCACGGTGTCTCAAAGGCTAGATTACCCGAGGTGTCACGGTGGTTCAGTGGCTAGATTACGCAAGGTGCCACGGTGTCTCAGTGGCTAGATTACCCGAGGTGCAGAGGTGTCTCATAGGCTTGACCACCCGATGTGTCACGGTGTCTCAGCAAATAGATTACCAGAGTTGCCTCGGTGTCTCAGCAGACAGATTACGCGAGGTGTCTCGGTGTCTCAGTGGCTAGACTAACAAAGGTGCCGCGGTATCATAGTGGTAATATTACCCGAGGTGCTGCAGTGACACTGTGGCTAGATTACCCGAGGTGCCGCGGTGTCTCAGTGGTTAGACTACCCAAGGTGCCACGTTGTCTGAGTGGTTAGACTACCCATGGTGCCGAGATGTATATCAGTGGCTAGACTACTCATGGTGCCGCGGTGTAGCAGTGGCTAGATTACCCAAGGTGCCGCGATGTCTCAGAGGCTAGACTACCCATGGTTCCACGGTGTCTCGGTGGCTAGACTACCCATGGTGCCACGGTGGATCAGTGGCTAGACTACCAGATGTGCCTAGATGTATATCAGTGGCTAGACTACCCATGGTGCCGCTGTGTCTCAGTGACTAAGCTAACCAAATTGCCGCGGTGTAGCAGTGGCTCGACTACCCATGGTGCCGCGGTGTCTAAGTGACTAAGCTAACCAAGATGCCGCGGTGTAGTAGTGGCTAGACTACCCATGGTACCACGCTGGATCAGTGGTTCGACTACCCATGGTGCCGCGGTGTCTCAGTGACTAAGCTAACCAAGATGCCGCGGTGTAGTAGTGGCTAGACTACCCATGGTGCCACGCTGGATCAGTGGTTCGACTACCCATGGTGCGGTGGTGTAGCAGTGGCTAGATCACCCAAGGTTCCGTGGTGACTCAGTGGCTAGATTACTAGAGGTGCCGCGATAGTTCCAGTGGCTAGACTACCCAAGTTGCCGCTGTGAGACAGTGGCTAGATTACCCGAAGTGTCGCGATGTCTCAGAGGCTAGACTACCCAAAGTGCCACGGTGACACAGGGGCTAGATTACTCTACGTGCTGCGGCGACTCAATGTCTAGACTACCCAAGTAGCTGCGGTGTCTCTGTGGCATCTGTCATCAGGTGTAGATAACCACAGGAGAGCGTTGAATCTCACAACAGGTATCCTATTAATTCCAGAAGTAATCACAGTATATCTCGGTGTGAAGGAGTAGGGTGACTACACAGGAGAGGTGAGCCATACAAACAACAATATCATCAAAATCAGAAACAAGTTGGATTTCTGTTGATAATTTACAAAGATTCCACGAGAACCACAGTGTGTTTGTGTGTTTTAATGCGTTTGTATTTATTAGAAAAGATTATGTTACTTTGAGACCAATACGAATTTCTCATCAACCTGGAGTATAGGCGCAGCCCTGGGTGCAACAACTAAACGCAAGTCTTTGAAGATAACCTGGGATATCTCACAGTGAGTATTGATAGCTGAGTGCTGGCAGTGGCAGGTAATTCAGCGTTACTAGGCAGGGCTTAGCTCGTCGTCTCCTGGTTAGGTCATTCATCTTAAATTTATAACCGCGTACACACAGTAAAAGTGGTTTAATCGAGAGCTTCAATATTTCCTCTTCGTCATTTTTTTCCTTCGGCAGACGCACGTGGCCAACCACGTTCACTTGGGTTTAACGTAATGGCAGGCGCTCTAGCAGGTGAAGGAAAATACGTAGACGGCAGGCGAATAAGGCCACAAGAGAGAAAGAAAAGAGAGAAAGAGATTGAATGAGATTGAATATTCTCACTGTCACACACACACTCAATTATTGCTCAAGTAATTTGGAGCAAAAAATGTTATATGAATATTTACAGAGTATTTCGAAAAATTGGAATAATTAGGAAAAAAGAATAACCCTTGTCGAAGTGACTACTTCTATGCAATTACAGACTCCATTGTTTACAGTTGAGCATCAAAACTGAGTCTAACGAATTTACAAAACACGTTCCGTCTAATTCCATACACGTGGCGGCACGTCTATGAACTGCATGTGTCGCTTTACGTAGCTGCACACGACTGTCTCTGTAGCCGCATACATGATACACGCAAGTAACTCCTCACGTGTTTGTGATGTCCTTTGGTAAACAATATATTTCATCCACCCCCAAACGCAATAATCTAGTAGAGCTGTTCACTGTATTGCGTTCCCAATTTTTCGTATTGGTCAGTAAATACTGGGAATAGGGCCCACATTCATATGACAGTTTTTGCTCCAAATGACTTGAGGAATAAACCATGTCGGCGGCGGTAACTCTTCGTGAATCCTTCTTGAATAATATATGTTAGTTAATGTTTTATAATAATTTACACATCATTTCATATTCAGAATGGTATCAAAAACATTATTTCGTATCGTATTGATAACAACTTTAAGCGACTTAATCAATATTCATTTTTTTTAAAGAATACTTGATTGCTCCAATGATATGAAATTAGAGACTACAATTCTGATTGGCATGTTTGCCCGCAAATTTCAAAATCTGTAAAAACCACAACGTATGACACACACACACACACACACACACACACACACACACACACACACACATACATATATATATATATATATATATATATATATATATATATATATATATATATATATATATATATATATATATTATATATATATATATATATATATATATATATATATATATATATATATATATATAACCTTTATAAATTATAATGAGAAATATTTAAGAAATACTTTTGTTGTAGGTTAGTATACGTATCTCTGTAATGGATAAATAATATCCTGTTCAATATTTGTCGCCAACTGCTTAGAACCTCTCGCAGGGAGTGCCCTACCCACAGCGGTAACCATTCCGTCATTGCGACGATCTACAAACCCTGGATGTTTAAAGCAATAATTATTTTACTATCAGTGATTTCCATCCGGCGTCGAATTAAACTCGTACAAAATATTTTCAGTGTTATAGTTAGAGCGCAATGTTTATAAACATCAAGCTGCTTATTATCTAAAGTAAAATATTAATAAAACTAAAAATGTTTGCATGTATAAACTGCATTATAATTACTGGTCACATTCATTACAATGCATCCGATGCAAGTGAGGAAATGAAAGGGTTAGGCGAAACATCGCATGTAGCACTGAACGGGGAGAGAGTGTTTGAACTTAGGCTATTCTTCCTCAAAGCAGAAGTTGGACGGTCGATTGACGACACGGCCGCTCGCCGCGTACGGTCGCCTGACGCATCGGCAAATTTTGCCTCAGAAATTTAGCTTTCTATGATTTAGCCGTGTGCTGTTTTCGTACGAGGCTTTCATATGCCACATATTAGCCTGCTATACTGTTTCATTGCTGGTCGAAAAAATAGAGGGACGAACTTGCAGTAAGCCCCTAGTATTCGTATTGGTTACAAATAAGCCGTGGCCAGGCATTCACGCTATTGGCCAGTGCCAGCAGTGCGCAGTATAGCCAGTAGCATACATACGCTCGCTTGTCGCTACGGTAACATGGTACACCCCTATTACGGCAACTTTTCTGAAGTCGTGTTAAATGTCTACTTTATTTGAGGCTATTCGTCCACCTGATGCAAACAAATATTAACTGTCTAGAAAGTTACACCAAAGGCTGTAGTATTGTACAGTAGTATTCCTACGCACTCGCTTTAATAACGTATTTGCATGATAACTATTTATTACTTGGCATTACCAACACGCTTAATTTTTCTCTGTTTTTATTCATATTATTTATAAATAAAATATTAAAATTGGTACATAAAATATGATTAAGAGTTCAATTAAACCGAAAATAGGATACCAACTAACAGAAATATAAAGTGCTTGCGATACATGATATATTTAGGAAATAACCAAACGTGCTTTACGTGGGGAGATTTCGCAAAGGTTTTATTCAGAAAGTGTCAAGATATCGCGAATCTTAATAATATTATAAATGCGAAAGTTTGTATGTTTGTTTGCTACTCCATCACGTCGAAACGGCTCGACGGATTTGGATGAGATTTTGATACAGGGGAAGATTATATTCTGGATTAGCACATAGGGTTCTTTTCATCCCTGAAAAAAAAAAAACGAACCGTTTCTTAGGGAATATATAAAATATGCCACCAACCAGTAACGTTGAAGTAAAACAACTGCCTATGGAGCACTGCACCCGACTGTACAATGTGAAGAACTCATAAAAAAGTAGTACAAACACCACAAAAACTACCAGAGAAGTGCTGTCTATGAAAGAAGAATGTATATATTTTTTGCATCATTTTAAAATTTTTTACTAAAATATATATTTTTAATGTAAAAAAATTAATCGGTCGATAAAGACCACATTTTTAACAAAATTTAAGGGCATTTCCGTTTTGGATGCTTCGGAAAGCAGCATTTACAAGGAAATTTTCTTCAAGAAAGATCGTTATGATACTTACTGTGATTATATGTACTAAAATCATAGTGATAATGTATCATATAAATTCTATAATTAATTTTATTTACATCAATTTAAGCCATAAGTGTTTGTGACAAATGGACGCACATAAAATCAATTATAAAAATTATTTCCTACATTATTATTACAATTTTTTACGTACAATTATAGTAAACATTATGACTATATTCGATGACAAGTATTTCCTTACAAATTCTGCTTTCTGAAGCACCCAGAATGGGAATATGTTTAAATTTGGTTAAAAATACAGACTATTTCAATAGATTATTTTTTGACATTCCAAAAGTGTAATTCAGTAAAATATTTAATAATGTTGCCAAACATATACATTCTTCGTTCATATACAGCATTAATCGCACTTCTCTGAGAATTTTCATGGTGTCTGTAATACTTTTCTATGAGTTGTTCACGTTGTACAGTTGGGTGCAGTGCTCTATAGGCAGTTGCTTTACTTCAACCATTAAGATAGAACACTAGGTCATTATAATTAACGTTCGAATGTTGCACGCAGGTGAAGCCACGGGTAACAGCTAGTAGACTATACGGTAGAATCTGGAGAAGTTAATATTTTACTTGCGTAAGCCCTGCGTCTCCCCAGATGATGGGGCCGTTATAATTTCCAGCTCTTTGGTAGTCCTGATCTTTTCCCCTCCGTTTGGCATATCCATCCTTTGCTCTCCCTATCATATCCATTCAATTTACGTGGGATGTAGAAATAACTGTTAAAATGTTCCCTATGTCATGACTAGCTTGGTTTTTAAATATTGACTCCGAAAATTAAGTTAATGAGGAAAATACCTAAATCCAAGATAGGAAGGATACTTTCCCCTTAAGTTTGCGGTTATTCGAGATGCTTTGTTGTTTTGTTCTTTAACGTCAAAGACATTTCCATCATTTCTTATTTCGGCAATCGGGTAGCTTAAATTGGAAACCTGCTCTATTAATTTTCCCTCCACCTCTAATTTCCATCTCATTAGTTCCTCTGATGCTAGGTTTGAAAATGTTAGCAAACAGTTAAAATAAATTTCAACGCTTAAACTGAAACATCTAATACCTTAATCCCCCCCTTTTTTCCACTATTTTATTCGTTACTAATGCTACTTAATTCAGATGGTGTTTCTCAATCTTACATTTAAATTGCATAATGATTTCGTTTTGCGATCATGAGATTTTTAACCTTTCATTTAACCAAAGTTCTATCTAGAATATGTTATTCTGGAAAGTATTTATATAGTATAGAGTGCTTATCAACTTGCCTCGCGCAGTCTCGTGGTGGGAATTCCAAGGAATGAAACCTGTCTGTAGCTCCTTGATAATAGTGAGTGCACTCTAGTACTCCCTCCGGTTTGGAGACAGCGGCCGTGTTCCATTACTCACTGAGCTCACTGGCCAGCATTGTGAGTAACGTCAGCAATTGTTCCGATACTGCTGACGAGCACTGATGATCACTTGCACTCGTTTCCGCGTGCCGCTGGGCGGCACCATGCGCGAGGCTATATCGCATACTGAAAGCGCCAAGTTTACTGATGCTGCAGAGGTCATGCAGTGTCAGTGTTGATCTTGGCGGGCGATTCAAGTTGTCGTAGGCTCTCAGAGATATTTAAAATGTGCGTATTGCAGGATCAAAATCGTTTTTGCTGAAATTCCGAACTAAAGGAGAGCAAAATAAACTCAAACAGAGCCGTATGTTGTTAGCAAAATTGCATTTGTAGTCTAACAACTACGAATAATTGCTTTTTTATGCATACGAATTATTTCAACACACGAGAGAAATGATACTAAATGCACAATTTAATTCCTTTTATTTAGTTTTATTGAAACCACTTCCAGGCGTTCTGAAACGATGAAATTACGGACGAACACTATGTACTGCTGGATGTTCCCTTACTGCTGACGAAGGGAGCGCGTCGTTTTACCTAAAGTCGTTTTGCCTAAAAATGTTTTTCCACCTTCATTTTGCATCAAAATCAATTTGCCTAAAGTCGTTTTGCCTAAAAGTAATTTTTGCTAAAGTCGTTCTGCCTAACGTAGTTTTGCCTAAAATAGTTTTTCCTAAAATAATAGTCTCTCGCTTAAATTTACAAACAGTCGTTTTGCTTAGTCATTTTTACTTAGTCATTTGGCCTAAAGTAATTTTACCTAAAATCATTTAGCCTAAAATTCGAGTACCTGTCGTTCTAAGCGACTTTAGGCAAAGTGACTTTTAGGCAAAACGACTTTTTGGGAAGGTAGTCGAGAGGCTAGAATTTTAGGCAAAACGACTTTAGGCAAGATTATTTTAGGCAAAACGATTGTTGCTTGTCGTAGATAAATGAATTTTGTTTCCTGATTAAACCCACAAGCACCATTTTGTTCTCATTTATGACATAAGTGGCACCACTAGTACAATGTCTCTAAACAATAGAAGTGTTTTTTCTTGTAAATGGCATCAAGTTCAATGTAGCAGTAACAGATAGCGCCGCATGTCTTAGTTTTAAAGCAAACGAAAACGTTCGTGCAATTTTTTTGCCAAAAGGGTATGTACGAACTCATAAATAAAATTTTACATCAATCAATCAATTTTATTCATCCAAAAGACCATACATAATGGTATAGGACATGTCAGATTTACTTACACAGTACATAAAATTGAACGAGTTGCTAAACTAAAAATTATGAATAATTTACAGGATAATTTTTATATATCAAACTTAGACAAGCCAAACCAGCAAATAAATGTTGCTAAACTATTCAAATGATGAAAAATTACAGGACAATTTATATAGGACCTTATTATAAAGACAGCTATCCGTGAAAATAAATAAAGTACAACAATACACGTTTTTTTTTTGTTACAGAAATGCAAGTGAATTAGGCATTACTAATATTAATAGAATACCTACACAGGATACAGTACTTTAAATACAAACAAACACCAATATAGGTCTAACATGGATAAATAAACATAATATAAAACAATAGAAATGTTCATCAGAATCATAACAGACATGTTAAAAATAAATCATTATGATACAGGGACAATATACACAAATCATGATTGTACAAAATCTTCAATCTTATAAAAGGACTTGTCTATGAGGAATCTAAATAGTTCAAGTTTAAATTTAGAATACTGCTTAATACATTTTAGAGCTGATGGTAATTTATTATATAATCTGACACCAGCATTACTTACAGATTTCAAGGTTTTTATTTTATTAACCCTCTGAAGATAAAAGTTTTTATTTGTTCGGGTATAATGTTCGTGTATCTCGTTATTTACAATATTTATGTTTGTTTATAAAATAAAAAGTAATACTTTATATAAATATATACATGGTACAGTAAGAATACCAGCAGATTTAAAAACATTCCGGCAGCTGTCAGAACGCTGCATTTGGAATATTATTCTAATTATTTTCTTTTGAATAGTAAACACTGACAGAAGATGTGATTTACTTTGGCCCCAGTAAATTATCCCATAACTGATGTGCGAATAAATATAACCAAAATAGGCAGACCACATGCACATTTTAGTTGTTATATGTGAAAGCTCTTTAAACATATAGCAAATACTGTTTAATTTATTAAGCATACAACGAGTGTGTTGGTTCCAAGATATAGAGAGTCATCAATTTCAATTCCAAGCAAACGAGTATGTTCAAAAGACTTAAGTTTAGTATTGCCTAGCAGGATATTTGGCTTTGTTGCTTTTAATTTAGAAGAAAATACTATGTAATTAGTTTTATCATAGTTAAGTAACAGCTTGTTAGAAGTGAACCAAGAATTTAATGTACACAAGGTGCTAGTAGCCAAGTCATCTAATTTAGTGTCAGTATTGGTCTGAATCAGAACATTTGTATCATCAGCAAAGGAAATGACAGGCACATTTGTAAATTGGAGACTTAAATCATTTACATATATTAAAAAAATAAGTGGTCCTAGAACACTTCCTTGTGGGGCTCCCACATTTACAATTTTAGGCTGAGAATAGGACTCAATAACATTATGTTTTTTTATTAACTTGAACTACCTGCCTTCTGTTTGATAAATAAGAATTCAATAATTTACTTCAAATTCCTCTAATCCCTAAGTTATACAATTTATCAATGAGTAGCTTGTGATCAACATTGTAGAACGCTTTAGACAAATCTAGGAATACTCCAAGAGCAACCTCAGATCTTTCTTTGCATTCTGTAAACAGTTCAAAAAATTCACCAATGGCTAACTCAGTATTCCTACCCTTCATGAAACCATGTTGAAATACAAAGAGGAGATTATTCTTAGTTAGATAAGGCTATTCTATTATTTATTATAGATTCAAATATTTTAGAGAAGGAACTTAGAAGTGAGATAAGGCTTATCTCACTTAATGTGGAATTTACTGTTTTAAACAATGGGATAACTTTAGCAATTTTTAAGTCATTTGGGAAAATACCATTAGTGAAAAATAATTTATTATACGGACAAGAGGTATGCTTAAAAGTTCTGAACAGTCTTTACTTATTTTGATAGGAATTCCATCAAGTCTAGATGATTTTTTGTTCGTAAGGTTTTTTTAAACATGTAAAAATTTCAGAATTTGTTACAGAATACAAATACATTGTGAAGTGTGATTCTTTTATTTTCCAGTGTAATGTACTCTGAATGGGTAGTTTAGCTCTAACTTCATTCGAAACGTTGCAAAAAAAGTTGTTTATGTAATTTGCAGTGCAATAAGCTGGTTTTAGTGGGGTTCTAGTTAAATAAACCAATTGAGGGGTTTCAATGGTAATTTTTGACTTACCATTGACCCTGTTTATTTTATCCCAGACAGTCTTGGATTTATTATTTGAATTTATTATCATACGTTCAACATGTTTCTGTTTTGAGGCTTTTACTATTTTTTTTTTTATATTCTCTTATAGTTACTGTAATAGGTAACAAAGTCTGCTGATCTATCATGTTTGCTTCTACGATATAGATGTTTCATATTTATACTAGAAATGTTGATATCTTTTGAAATCCAGCTCTTATCAGGTTGAGATAAGTATTTAACAGATCTCAGTTTTTTTTTAGTAAAATACTGTTCAAATTTTAAAGTAAAGATATTCATGAACGTTCTGAACATTTCTACAACAGTTGTAGCTTTGAGGACTGAATCCCAGTTTTCAAGTTATGAAGCATCATAGAACAACGGAAATGCACTATAATTCCTAACATAGGTTAAACAAGTATTTGTCTCAAGCTTGGAGCAGTTGGGTTTTAACAGTTCACCATAATGGCATGACAAAATGCTCGTTATTCTTTTTAAAGATTTATCTAATATATTGCTATTAATTACATGATCTATTGCAGATGCACTGGTTAGTGTTTCCCTCGTTACAAAGTCAGTTAGAATCACCATACCATGGTGCTGGAGAATTGCTAAATATTCTTTCGTGACCTCAGTGGAACTTAGAGCATTTGTATTTATATTGAAGTCACCACATAAAACTACTTTCTGCCCAATTTTGGATATTTTAAAAAGTAATTCATCCAAATTATTAAAAAAATATATTTATGGCGGTATTAGGGGATCTATAAACACAAATTACTACATACACATTGTTATAGATATCAACAATCTCAACAGCAGCAACCTGAAATATTTTTTCCAAGTCAGATCTTCTTTTGAATTGTAAGTCATTTTTAACAAATATACAAGCCCCGCCACATTTAAATGCAGTTCTACAGAAATAACTTCCAATACTGTACTTATTTACATACACTAATAATAGTTCCTCTTCGCTACACCAATGTTCACAAATCCATACACAAGAAACCTCAGAAAGTTCACTTGCAATAACAAGCTCTAATTCACTAGTGTTGTTTCTAATAGACAGTATATTCTTTAGAAATATACTAAATGGAGAGTACTCATCTGAATCCCTAGGTTTCCCCTGATGCAGTTTATTGAAGTTTTGCTGCTGATTTTGGCAATGTGCTGTTGCTGATTCAGATGTTTCTTCTGCTTGGAATCACGGACACTAGTGTTTGTACAGAAATGTTGAGTTACCTCATGCTGATAATTAGTTGCAGGCCCTACTAAATTTAACTGGTTATTATCAATAGTACAAAGAAGTTTAGGGCTGCTATTTAGTTTTTTGGCTCATGATAGCCAGCTATAACAACATCTGCTTGTGGCCTGGTTTCAGCATTACAGCACTTCAATATTTCCTCTGCAACCAATGTTTTCCCTTTGCGAATTGTATGTAAACCATAACGAGTGAATGCTTTCCTAGGTAAACTGAATACGTCACTCGGAGGGTGTTACCTCGCCCTGGGTCCACCCCCATACACATTTATTATTATTACTCTTACATGGGAAAATCTCGCACAGAAGTTAGCAATCTTTTTGTTTGTTTTCGCAATTTCCGAATGGACGCATAAACCTGGCAACAAATCATGTCTTTGCGAAATATTACAGACTGCCACCCTTGCATGACTAAGGCTAGGTAATAATTTCTTTAGGTTTACAAGCATGTTACTGGACTCATTGTTATACACATCATTGCCGCCTGCATACATTACAACAAGATCTTTCTTTGTGAAATATTCACAGTTGCTCTTTGTATTTTTGTCACCTCTGAAATTAATGCATTTAAAAAAAGGTGGCTGAAATATAAAGCCATGTTTGTTCCATCTTTCCTGATCGCTCCACGTTCCAAATGTGGCTTAAGGAAGACTGATCGTATATCTGAAGACCCTATACGTATTACTCGATATTAGAGTGAAAATGGCCCGTGTAACTAATACTTCGAAGTGCGGTTTGATCTTGGGTCGAATGTTAGTGGTGTTGCAATTGATAAATAACTACTGATTTTCTTATTTGAATGTGCAGTGCGTAAATTAACAAGGATTAATGTTATTCAGTAATATAGAGTACAATATTTTCGTAGAATTTCGTAGCATTGCGCGGAGGTATTGTAACGCTGAGATTGGCAACATAAAAATCATATCACATAAACTCTCTCATTGATGTGATATGCCTATATTAAACTAGTTTTTAGCATATATTTTTTATTATTTTCTACAGCACAAAGACATTTAATTGAATTGAAATAAAATTATTGCTACGAAACCCTTTTACGGAGAGTTTACAAATAAATGCATTGTATTAAATTAAAATTAAAAAATTGTGAATTATTGAAATTAATTAATTACACAAAAATTTTAAACATTAAATCTTACGAGTTTTTAACCCCCTGCCAGAATTGGCGTAGCCGAAATTACGGTTTTAGGGGAGGAGAGGGCAGCATATATTTACAAATTGTAAAATTAACTACGACAGATTAAAAGTTTTCATTCAGCTGGAAAAGGACATAAAAATTATATGGCCACTTATCATACATAAATTACTATTCACGTAATATATAAGCAGTTTCCCAAGTTTGTTCGTGGAATTTCTGGGATAAAACTTCCGCACGTCTGTATGAAAGTAGTAATTGACCATAACGAAGTACAACTAGCAATATATAAATGTAAAATAATTTAAGATTGAATAAATAACAGGTAGTTGTAAGCAAATTTACTTACCGATAAATATTCTGAAGTCACATTGTCTATTACCCGTCACATCTATTTTATTGCGAAATTCTCAATCAGTGTGTCTTAATTTAATTGTATAATACAATGTGTTACAGAATTAAAAATAGACGTACGTTCCTTTAATCATACTGTGTTTTGCGATCCGCAACAATTAGGAACATTTAAATTGTCGTTAAATGTGATTAACATGATATTGTAACTTTTGCTACTTTACGAAGTTACGGCTGTAGTTACATTCATATAAAATGAAATAAATAAAGGTTTGGAACTCAAGACTGATATTTATTGCTATAGTGTTTTCTTCGAATTCTTCCTCATTCAAGCTTAATATAAAATACTGCGCATTTCAAAACTTAAAAAAAAAAATGTATCTATAAATGTAAAACGCTTATGTTTACTTGTTTCATATATTTCCGAAGTACAGCATGGATTTACATGTCGTGCGTCCGGTAAAAGTAAATAGAATGATACGACAGAATTTCACTGTCTAGTGATAAGACATTTTCCCAAAATCTGCTTTTGTTAGTTAAGACAGTCTTGCACTCAGGGTGCAAATCATTTCCATCACTCATTCTAGGTGCTTAGTTTTCCTGCATAAATACAAGATGTTATAAATCAACAAAAACAAGATGTTACGTGACATCACAAGATGTCACGTAAACTTTGTTGATTGTATACAGAGCCTTGCCGGGACACTAATTGTTATATTGTGCCGCTTGCTGATTATTCGATCTCTTCTATGTATAAACGCTACGTCTGTAACAAATCTGATGCTGCTGTAATTAGTTACATGGAGCCTCGTTTAATAATTCTACTATTTTCCCTGCGTAACAGTGCAATTGACGTTTCTTTCATCGTGTGAACTATTTGATTTTCCGTTATGATTTATTACGCGCCAGCTTTCTAAACTTGGAAACCGGAAGTGGCTACTTGTGCGGTGTGATTTCCTCTGCAGATACCGGCGAGATTTAATGGCGCCGAATGCCAGCCATCCCTGCAATTAAATTAAATTGCCGTTAGGATGATGCCGTCTGGGCGTATCTGGAAGGAAGAGGAACCAGTTCAGCAAGAGGGAGCTTTTCGTTTGTATCTGTACTTCTCGAACAGATCGTGGGGGGAATACTAACGTGATACGTGCTTAAAAATGGTTTCAGCCAATTTAAAAACACACGCCGTTAAAAGATTTTGTAGAGAGGACGGTACTAAAATTGATTTACGGAATGCGAGTATTTCAGACTTGCTACTTTACAAAGTAATAAATAAGGTGAACAAGTTTATCAGTAAATTTTCAAAAGTAACACAAAACTCATTTAGCTAAAATGTTTATCATGTTAACAAATACAGATTCTGCTCTAATTCTGCTGGTTAACGGTTAAAATAATAATAATACTAATAATAATTTCATTTCATTTATTCACACATGTTAAAGTGTCCACGAACAGTTGGGAGCCTTAGTAAGGATACACTTATACACAGAACATTCAACGATAACAACAATTACATAACAAACAATACTTAAGACAAACCGCCACACATACAAGAAATAGATAACCACAAAGACAAGACATAGAGAAACGCCAAAGATAAGATTGAGATTGTATTAAGTATAGATTACACAATAAATAATATAATTAAACTATAGATTTGTGATGTCCAATTTGTTGTTTATAAATGGATCAATATTTATTTACATTATCAAGACATGGGTGAGGCATCACCCTCCGAGTGACGAGCTTTGCAGCTGGGACCCGTCATCCCTGAACATGACATGAAATGAGCGGCGCTGGAGTGCAGGAGCGGGGGAAGCGGGAGCACCTCGAGAAAACCCGCCGGTAAGTGGCATCGTCCAGCACATGCGAAGATCCAGGAGCAGGGCTCGCCGGGGATCGAACCCGGATCGCCTTGGTGAGAGGCGAGTGCGCTAACCACTGCGCCACCGCTGCACCTATAAGATCTATATGTAGGTATATATAAAAGAGGCGTTATTTGATGATAATGTGGAACTTTCAGAGAAATACTTTGTACAATTTTAAAGCTATTCACTTTACCAATCATACAATCAATCAAGAAGAAGGTGTCTATTACTATCCTTCTAAAACTAAGAGTAAGAGCATAATAATCCTTACTACTATATAAATCCAAAAGTGTGTTTATTTGTCCTTTCACGCCAAAACGGAGCAACGGATCGACGTGAGTTTTTGCACAGAGATAGTTGGAGGTCCAGAGAGTGACGTAGGCTACTTTTTATACCGAGAAAATAGCTCAGTGGGTAGAGAATTAAATAGTG
The DNA here is from genome assembly GCA_029891345.1 of Dryococelus australis. Classification (NCBI taxonomy): domain Eukaryota; kingdom Metazoa; phylum Arthropoda; class Insecta; order Phasmatodea; family Phasmatidae; genus Dryococelus; species Dryococelus australis. Next base: position 68,238,824 of record CM057003.1, on the reverse strand, counting down.
GGGCCGCAGTAGATCAGTGGGTAGAGAACACAATTGTGGGGCCGCAGTGAATCAGTGGGTAGAGAACCCAATAGTGGGGCCACAGTAGCTCAGTGGGTAGAGGACCCATTAAGGGGGCCGCAGTATATCAGTGGGTAGAGAACACAATAGTGGGTCCGCAGTAGATCAGTGTCTAGAGAACCCAATAGTTATTTCAAGACCTAAATTTCACGCGAGCGAAGCCGCGGGTAAATGCTAGTAATGATATAACTTTTTAAAAAGAAAACTTTCTTCCCATTACATGTACGTGTGTACGTTACAGATATCTGAGTACATCACTAACCAACACAGGGGCCGCTGTGGCGTAGTGACCAGACCACCAGCGAGGCGTACCGGGTCCGATACTCGGCGGTGTTGCTCGGATTTTCGCATGTGGAAAACTTGGCGGACGCTGCCGTTGGCCAGCGGGTTTTCTCGGGGTAGTCGCGTTTCTCCCACCCCCCGCTGCTGCTCCATCCTCAATTCATTTCACCCTCGCCGACGTTGATTACCTCGCTGCTAAACGCCGGCTGAAAACCTCTCAGCAATCACAACTAACACAGCACAGTATAGGACTATTATACATTAGGATAAAATTCCGCGCCATTCAATACGAAACTTGTCATCTACAAACGATTCTCTTTCTCGCAGTGGAAGTGAGTTATTAATTGAAGCATCTATTTGGACGCAGAGCCCTGCAAAACCCTACCCGGCTGGGCACGGCCCGGCCCGGCTCGACCCATACGCAGTAATGCTTCGGGACAGCACAGCCCGAGAATAAATAGGGTTACGTGTTGGGTCAGGCCGTAGTAGGTACTGCCGGGCCTGGCCGGGCTGTGCCCAATGGTAGATACGGGTATCGGGCAATTATCGGGCACGCCCGAACCGATACAAGAGTGTACCGTTGGCCTTAGCCCTCACATGAACGGTCGGCGAATGTATCCCATTTGGTCATAGTAATCGTATGTTGAAATTACATTAGTATCAGAGGGTACATACAATGGACATTATTAAACTACATATATTACTATGTAAAGCACTAAGATGTAGCTAATACTCCTGCAATACTACCAATAGAACACACAGTAGATTATAATATTTCCCATATCAAGGTATCATATTAATTGTCAATAGTAGTTTACTTATCTTCGTTCTGAGGCAGGATGTGCGGAGTATAAGGTGGGACTCGGTCGCCACCTTGGTTGACGTCAAATGCAGGGCTCGCGGCTGGTGGATATGTTGGATGTTCGTCCCCCCCCCCTCCCACCCGGCGGCAACACATAAAACTTGAAATTATATAAATAAATTTCAAAAATTTAATGAAAAATATTTTAATAAAAAGTATTTTACTAAAAAAAAAATTTCAATATATTATATATTTCATAAAAAAAATTATATAAGATTTAAACCCCACCCCTTACCTTTCACCTACCTTCACCTCACGCACCCCTTTTATCACCCTCTCCTCCCCTACCCCCTACCCACCACTCCCCCCAACGCAACCACAAAAATTTCGAAAATCGAGGAACATAATAGCAACCCTACCTCCCACTCACCACACCGCCTTAAATAACACCCACGCCTCTCACCAATATACTCCCAGTTAAAAAATAAAATAAAACAATCGCAGAAAATCGAAACAAAAATGTTACACATCAAGGAACGTATAACGTAGCCATACCCTCTCAGGCTCGACTCCATCGCCGAACCGACTACCACTACCACTCACGACATCCCAATCATATAAAAACGAGAAAAATAGCAATAAATGGAAAAATAATACTACAAATTAAGAAAAAAATTAATTGAAAATTTTGACCACCATGTTGGTTGTCGACGACACTGACATTGACTCCAGTAACTTTAAACTCGCAAAACCGAGAAATAAACGGTAAAAATCGTATGAAACTCGTATAGATTTGGGAACATTTATGTCACTGACCCCAAAACCCATGTCGGATGCCGGTGACACTGACCTTAAACCCAAAGACATTGAACTAGAAAAATCAAGAAAAATATCGTGAAAAATCTAAAAACATAATCGTACAAGAAACATCGAGGAGAAAATTACACACCTAATGCGAAATAACAAAATGGATGTGTGTGACCCTCAAAGTTCGATTCTCGTAAAGATGGCAGAGCACAGCTACTCTTTGGTATGACGATCAGTAGTCGACTGAACCCCCACCTCTATATTTCATTGGCTATATAGTCGATCAATCTGGCGACCCCCAAAGTGAATTACTGACTTTACGGAATACATATACCACCCTCCCCCTCCCACACACATCACCATCCACATGTCCAACACACCTCTCGTTTCAATCAACTCGCCATTTAGTTACAACACCTCAGCCACCATCAACATCCATGCATGCCAGCCACCAACCCCCCTCCAAACCAATAACTCGTCATAGTTCGCCCCCCCCCCCCCTCACAATTCACCTTCGCAATTTATCAAACCATACGACTCTCCACCCCCTTACTGTCCAATCCCCGAAAGTTTTCTGGAGAGGCTGACTCCACCCAAGACTGGCTCCTGCCAATACCAATTCCTGCAGAAATGACTACAATGGCGGAAAAGACCAACCTACCACGCCAACCACATATACCAACAGTCGATGACGGCCAGTCTCGAAAAATAAAATTCGCCTAATACGTTGTCGGAGTACAATAGGAATGACTGCAGGTCGCGGGTTTTGAAGTGTTATGCGGGTACGCTCTCGCCCACTGCCCAGCCCGAACCCGATACATGGAAGGACGGCCCGACCCGGCCCAGCCCGGTTTAGATTCTGGTGGCTGAGCCCGAGCCCGAGCCCGGCCCGGCCCGGCCCAGCCCGGTTTAGATTCTGGTGGCTGAGCCCGAGCCCGGCCCGACTATCCGCCGGACCCCCGACCCGACCTTCACGGGTAAGGGATGTTTCACGATAAAGTGAGCACTTTGGAAATCAACCTTAGAAAAAAGTCACTCTTTCTACCTGCATATATTGTAACGGTCGCAATGAGTTGCATGCGCCCATGTAAAGTTGGTAACGATGGATGGAAAGTAGTTCCATATCTTAACGTCGAATAAAAGTGTTAGGTAACCATCTGCGATAACTTAAATTATTTCTTCCGCTCTCATTTTTTAATGCATCGATGTGCAAAAACGAAAAGAGTTTTAAAATACTTTTCTAATAATTTCACTGGCTCACTTAACCGAAGCATGAATAATGTGATGAAGCCCATGGCAGCGTTAATTTTAAATTAGGCGGAGTAATACACTATGTGCAAACAAGTATATATTAAGCAGGGCTTTTAAAAGTGCTCATTTTACTGTGAACAGCCTATAGTAATCGGTCGGGCCTGTCCCGAGTCCGGCTATTTCGGGTCGGATATTAGGTAATCGTGTATTGCGGGCTCGCCCGGCCCGTGCATAGCACTGTTTGGGCGTAATAGCATTGCAATACTTTGCTGTAAACGCAGAAAACACACAATATAACATAAAATTCCCTTTAATACAACAATAATAAAAAAACAAATATTTGAATAACTTAGAAGCCATTCAGTATAATTAATGTGGTCGTGAATCGCAAAGAAAAAGACACAAGAACATCAGTATGCGAAACAGAAGAACATCGATTATGATATAGGACACAAAAAATAACAAAACAACTTGGCGAAACAAAGACAACACAGTCGAACACAATAGCTAAAGACGAACTTTGTCTATAGGTTTTCCTCAGACTACGCGTGTTCGCCTGAATACGGAGACCACATTCCAGTTCCTAAATGCTGTTCACGCTAAACTGAGCAACTTTGACAACCCTGCCTAAGATCTATTTGTATACACATTACGTATTCTTCCACCATATGTAAAATTAACACTGTCGTGGGTCTGATCACTTTATTCATACGTTGGTCAAGAGGAACTGTGAAATTGTTAGAAAAGTAAAGATTTACAAATTTACTCATTCTAACACTTACATGCATTGAAAAACAGAAAGCAAAATAAAAATACTCTCATATTCACGAGTGTTTACCTAACACTTTTAATTCAACATTAATATATGGAACTATTTTCCACCCGTTGTTACCAACTTTACTGAATACATGCATCTTCGTGTACCCGTTATAATGTATTACTAGGGGACCCAGCCCGTAACCTTTTTTTTTTTTGTATTATCACGGGGCTAGAACAGTTACCATGTTAAAAAATTTGGTTATCATACAAAGAATGAAAAAAATATTTCATAGATATATGTATGTAGGTAATAACGAAATTGTGTCAAACAAACTCAAAATTGAAGCGACTGCGGTCCCATTTAATTTATCTATATCCACTTGGCCACTGCGGCCCCACTTAACATAGTTCTATCCACTGAGCCACTATGGCCTCACTTGGAATAGCTCTATCCACTGAGCCACTAAAGCCCCACTTGATATAGTTCTATCTACTGAGCCACTGCGGCCCCAATTGGAATCTCTCTAGCCACTGAGCCACTAAGGCTCCACTTGGAATCGCTCTATCCACTGAGCCACTGCGGTCATACTTAATTAACTCAACATTGAAGCGAGACATTTAAAGTAAACAAAAATGATATTTCATTACCTTCATATCTCTATGCAATATTCTTTATGCATTAATACAAAACTTTTCATAGGGAAAAAGTAATTTAAAAATGAGTTTTTAAAGTAAAAGGCAATGATTGCTTAATCTGATCTTTCTGAAATTCGAATTTGACCTGTATTTTATCCTGAGGATTCGCTCTGCAAAATTTTAAGAACTTCTGTTGAGTTTCAAGGAACTTACAGGTATAAAGACAGACAGACAGACAGACAGAGATCGTCTACTTATTATATAGGACGGATGGAGGTGGGGGAGTGACATTTTTCAAAGATGGATTTCAAAAGTGTTCAATTAATCGTGAACAGTAAAGCGTCGCACCTGCTGTCGTCGAAGGAAGCCTATTGCTCATGGGTAGAGCTGATGGTTTATCGCGGGAAAAGTTGATTTTTTTCTAGGATTCAACGTGCTGTACACATGTCCGACAGTTTTCTTTCCTCACTGGCTGTCATGCATGTATGAAGCTACTGCCCCATTTCACTGGGCCGATGAGGATTCTGATACTACAAGCATTACGTTCGTAATAGGTCTGGAAACAACTTAGCCGAGTCAGAACCTTGATCATTGAATCATGAAAGAATAAATTGGTTAAGAGTGTTATAGAAAATATATTGTCTGTAAAAATTCTCGCGATTCTCCATCATCTCTACTGATGGGGAATGGAGCCGAACGTTCGTTACATGAGCGCTCCACCCCGAGACCCTGAGTGGGCAGATGTCTCCGGAGCAGTTCACGACTCGCCTTATATTCTGTTATTGCATTTCCTTTGCCTCGACCAAACTACTGTATATCATTAGAATGTAGGATCATGCCTTGCATGTTAACACGCGAACATTGTTCTTACAGTCTATTCGCGGCTTCTTCGCACTTTTGGACGTGAGAATATGTCTTTAAATTTGCAACCATAGTGGAAGGCAATCTAGAAAATCCGATGCTAACGAAATCGGGTGATACAGTTTGGCATTGCAGCTCCAAATATATCGCCTACATTCAAAATTCAATTACACCTCTCGATTGCCAAAGGAACATAGAATATGTTACGTTGAGTGAGGATTGCGAAGCATGCCGATGGTGGTTGTGAAAATGGGAAGGGGGGGGGGGGGGGTATTGCCGCAATTTTTAGTTCGATTTGCCGCGTCTCATAACTTCCGCGCAATATAACTTTTGCCGAAGAGAAGCTAAGGCGCTCATTTAAGTTTCAATCGACAGTTCTCGTCAAAATCGATCGAGCGCGTGTATAAAAACATTTGTGTGGCGTGGTTATGGCGAAATTGTATGCATTTAATGTAAAAAAAATTAAGAAAACTTAACACAATTTCGGCCTATACTCGTCAAAAAGCTAAGTCTAAATACATTAATCGTATACGGTTGGAAAGAGCATCTCAAAAGCAATTCACTGATACCCATGAAACCCCATATGATCGAGTGAAGCGGCGCCGGGAACGTAAAATAAACATCCAGGCGTCCGAGCGCGTTAACGTAGACGTATTCACGCAAAACAAACGGCCGTGTCCCTACAGCCAATCCCAATTTTTTAATCAAACATTCGAAAAATCACCTCATTTGTGATGTTCTTGGTTGTCTCCTAAACATGTCACGACGTATCATAAGCGTTTTACAGTATACTTGTGTTAAAATAAAAATGCCTCATTTTTAGTTAAATTGAACTCTTGGCTATATTTGATCTAAATTATGACATTTTATTTACAATTAATATGAGTAAATATAGGGAGAAAATAGGTGTGTGTAGGTAATGCCTTGTAAGAAACAGTTCTTAAGCAAAATATTATTACAATGAGTGCGCACGAATGCGGTGCGTTGTTTCTTTGGTGAAATTTTCTAACTTTGTTTGCAAAAGGCGGAGGAATATCGTTTTATTGGTGGAAAGTCTGTAGCAAAGTTAATGACAGATCCCTTGAGTATTTTCGTATGTACTTAACGTGTATATTTTGAGGTACAGCACTTCGAAAAAGCCGTTTTAGCTATGTTGAAGTAATCTCAAATGTTGTATTTAGGATGTACGACGTCTTGAAGCACTTAACAACCTCTCGTAGATCAGCACACAGGACACGCGTTTAACAGTTTCGAGGGGAAACGTGTATTTCAAACATTGCAACGCAGTTCAAATGCCAGGTAGACTGGCCCCTTAGGGCATATTAGTCTCAGTTATAAATTTCGTTTTGAAGTTAGAGTGGAGTAGCGAGATTCGGAAGGCTCTTAACATCGACTTCTTGAGAGCCGATCCGGTTGACGTGAGATGAGTATGGAGCAGCGCCGAAATGGAAGGGCTGGGGAAACGGGAGATCCCCGAGAAAACCCACCGACCAGCGTCATCGTCCGGCGCGATTCCCACGTGCGAAAATCCGGATCCGACCCCGCTGGAAGAGAAGATGTACTATAGGAAGTACCAGAAATGGCCAGATATAAAATCCCGTGGTGCTAGACTTTCCAAATTATGTTAGTTATGCCCACTGCTCTCTACGAGAGAATGGTCACCAGTATTTACATTTTTTTTTATTGCTAAGCTTTCGTGCTCATGTCGAGGCCAACTTTAACCCGGCAGCGACTGTATCACGTGGCGTGTGTGGGTTTTCCCAGAAAGACGTCTCCTTTTATAGCTTATCTGTCAGGTCGTGCCTCTCCCCTGACTTCAGGTGGGGCTGGCGGGTAGGCAGCTGTTGGCAAGCACGAGTGCCGGTTGAAATAGGAAACAACTTTCCTTATTCGGCTGTTTGTAGTGACCCCGCCTTAATCTCATAACCATTACAGGATGATCTGCTTTTTATGTATTTTACTGCATCCACGCCCAACACCTACCTACCTCGCCTGCCCGCCTACCAACGTCTCGAAGCCAGGAGGGGGGGAATTATTCCCGGCCGCGACCACTTTTCCGATCATACTCGCTGCCGAACAACGCAGTCTTCCAGTACCTATACGTCGTTCACGGCGAACTGAGCACTTTTGAAGACCCTGTGTAAGATCTCTTGTATGCACGTTGTTGTGTTTCTTCCAACATACAGCGTACACTGCCCCTTTATTCATGTGTGGGTCAAGTAAGAATGTGAAATTACTAGAAAAATAAATATTTTACAAATATGCTAATTTTTTTACACCCAATTGCATTGAAAAAATTCAGAAAGCGAGAGAAATAATTCAAGTTACAACAAAAGGTTATCTGGCGCTTTTAATTCGACATTAAGAGATGGATTCTCTCCATCATTGCCAACTTTACTGGGCATGTTGCTCAATATGCCCGTTAAAATACAGGATGTGACTAAATACCCATTCCACAATGCAAGGGCTTGTAGTGAGGATCAAGACGGTTACGTTTTCTATGGGAAGATAGGTGCGGAAACGCACCATTTCCCTGCGACAAACAAAACACCACCACATCACATGTTGACCGCTCCCACGTCTGCAACACATTGTACGTCGTTTTTCTTCAGGGTCCACTTACAAGAAGGGCTCGATGTGACGACCAGCGACGTCTATACAAAAACACGGTACCTACGTACCATGTTCTGGTACACATGATCACCAATACCTGGAAGTCCAAGGTCCGCCGCAACCATAATCCGCAAAAGCAGGTCCTCCTCTGATTCCACAGGGGTCTCGTAAATTACACCCTTCATGTGACCCCACAGGAAGTAGTCTAGCGGAGTCAAGTCAGGTGAACGTGCTGGCCAAGCAATCGGGCCACCTCGACCTATCCACCCTGTCGCGTGGCATGATAACGGTATCTCTAAATACATACTATACTAGCACCAATAACATACAAGCAACTGAAGGTTAAATTCTAAACGCGTCAACCTTCAGTAACACTAGTTGGTTGACGCTACAAGCGATACTTAAGTCCATAACCTTGAAAACTTAAAACGCAATAGCGCCCAAACAAATGAACCGAATTCGGTCACAGTGTCATGTAATCAGAATCACTCCAGCAGCACAATAATGAGAAACATATGCAAATTTCCAACAACAGAAATTATGCCACAGTACCTAGTAATAACAACCAAATACAGTTTAGAACAGCCTGTATATTGGATCTCAAATCAAATCTGAAAGTACAACCACAATACAGCACAAGGCTGTATTCTTCCTAATGAGTTCCCTTCAAGAACTGTTATGTCACCGTCAACTGTCAATCACGTATGCGTGTATCATTCTTTATGTATAGTTTGGTGCAAGGCAGTTGGCAGGTGGGTCTGTATTGGCAAGTATGTCTGTAATGGCAAGTTTCTGTATACAGCATGTATAATTGTTACAACAAATACGACATGTAGCACGTAATTACAAACGAATACTTAAACGCCTAATAATTACTCATTATTAATAGCCATAGCATAATCAATAATGCAACGATAGCTCTTGGACTGTTAAGAATGCGGAGAGTTATATTTTGTTGTCGTTTTTGTACCATTTTGGTCTGCAAGGAATAGCCGCGAAAGCAGGTAGTGGTTTGTTGGAAATGTGTTTCTTAAGGAAGTCGCATACTCCAAAGGATCCTGCACCTAAGGAAATTGGTGACATTGACACTCGTGATATAATATGTTGGAAGACTTTTCCAGTTCATGAAGCGAAGTCGGATAATATTGCTGTTATTAGTGTATTTGGTAACGCTTCTATGTTTTAGCGTGAGAAGATGAAGTTTGAACTTGGTGATCGGATTTGGTTGTATCGCAAGCTGGTTGGTACGACTGATGACATACATATTCATGGTCATGTCTGTAATGGCAGGTTTCTGTATAAAGCATGTATAAGTGTTACAACATATACAACCTGTAGCACGTAATTAAAATAACACATAATCAATAATGCAACAAAAACGACAATAACAAAACATACACCAATGATTACGGGAAAAGGGATTTATTATGGATTAAAATACAGTTCCGTATGACCAAGAATATGCATACAGACCTGCTTTAAAGCACGTGACGTCATCAGGAGTCGTCCTTTCTCCTGATGCTCGTGTCCAGTACAAAATGCTGCGGTCACTTCCAGCTGTATTTTATACTTGGATTTATATTAACTTCATAATTAGCTTCTGCCGAATTACTAATGAACTTTGTGTTAAAATTAAATAGCTGTAACGATAAGAATAAAATTGACTATCAGTAGACATAAAAATACATGAATTAGAGCGTGATATATTTGGTGATCTGTTGTTAATAAGCCGAAATTCATAAAAACGCGATTAGCTTACAGACTAAATTAAAGTTCAATGTTTTTGGTAAGAAGTTGAATATTATTTTTGCTTAACTTAATGGCTTACAAAATTTCACAGTTGATGGTGTGCAACTATAATATTCACATTGAAATATGACATAGTATATTTTTAATTGGGATAGTCACAACTGTTTACATCGAGACCCACGTGACAACTAGGAAGCGCCCCCCCCCCCCCCAACATGGTAATATTCAGACGAAAGTAAACAAAATTAATTTATCCGATGAACCATAAGTATTTTTTTGTTAATTATATTTACGGCACGATAATTTAATTCTATGACCCAAACCATTTTACACATTATTTATTACAGTAATTATTTATATTCTATCGTGTTAATTGTGAGATACCAATCGTTCGCCGCGGATTTGATTTTTTAGTGAGTGAAATTTTCAAAATATTCACATCACTCCTTTTCATAAAACTTGCCTATTGAAGTGGCTCCACTCAGTATGTACTCTCACTCTACAAATATTTTAATATACATATCCTAATAAACTACAATCACCGTAATTAATAAATAATCTATCCAAGGGTCGGAGTCAACCATTAATTGATCTGAGTGTTACTTTTCAATGCCCCCGTTTTATATTGGAAGGCAGAGCCAGGAAGCGGGGTTTACAGAATAAACTAAAGCTATTCTTGATCAAATATACGACACACCAATTCATGCCTTCACCAGGATTCGAATCTGGAATCCCTGTCATCGTAGGTTAGCGCATATGCCAACTGAATAATGGCGGTCTGGAAATCGTCTGTCAATCAAAAGGTGGCGTAGACCTCGCATAGCACTTTAGCGAACAAATGGTACTCACCAATTAGCTTACAATTTGAAGGAAATGTCAACACAATCAACCACTGCCACTATGACAACTTATGCATATTTATTACCTGGCCAATTAAATTAAATTTGAACAGATCTGAGGACGTCACAGTCAAGTGAACAAACGGAATGAGTATATATGTATGTACGTACAAATACATACATACACATATTTATATACATACAAGTACACACATAAACATATGTATATACATACAAGTACATATATTCTATTTACACATGCACACATGCATATACATAGACGTATATTTATAAAGATATACATAATTCATACACATTCGCACGTTTAAGAGACATATATAGAGACAAAAATTTTCTGATTATTCTCTTGCAAATAAAGCCTAGTTGATTTTTTGGGGCCGAAAATTGGAGTAGGAATAAAAACTGACAAATTAACCATAACATGTCAAATAAATTACAATAAATTCGATATTATAAACAAAGGTAAGTTATCTCCCGGTATATTTTTAACCTGCTTTCCAAAGGAAAGATAGGCTTAAGCAATAACTTAGTTGTCTGTATGGAATGTATGTCCACCCCAATAACTTTTAAACCCGACAATCGAATTTATTTAACCAACTAGGTCCACATAAAGTATTTAGTAAGAATATTAGACTTATAGTTTTCAATCACGATGGATATGTATTTTACAAATGGCGGCAATTTCGAAATTAATGCCACTGTGTCATATTTCGAGAACCAATTATCTCTCCTATTTAAACGAAATTTGGAACATTAACAATGTATTATATAAGCAATGCATTTTGAAAGCGGCAATGTAAAAAATAAAGCTTTTTCATTATATCTCGCCAGGAACCATTTAACCGATTTAAACCAAATTTTGTATATTGACAGTGCATGATGTATGTATTGAATGAATTTTGATAATGTTACTAACCAGCTATTGTAGAAGATAGCACAGCGTTAAAAATAACTTTTATGTTATATCTCGGTAACTACACAACCGATTCCTGCCAAATTTGGTATATGCATAAAACTATTATGGACCATGTTCATATAAGCTATTTTAATGTGTGAAGCATTTATTTTCAAAATGGCTTTATATACTTCGTATGCTGGCAGTATCTATTACAATAATACAATTTGTCTGCCCAGAGCCTGTTTTGTCCCCCATTTTTATAGTAGATAGTAGCATACAAATAAGTTAAGTTTGCTCCTACTTCGGGAAACAATTTACCAATACCTTCCAAATTTGACAAACAAGTAATACTGTGGTAAGCCATGCAAATTGATAGGCCATGTTTTAAGAAGATCAAGCGCTTATTTTCAGAATAGTGCCGTTGTAAACATTTGAGCATAACATGCTATATCTACGAAACAATGTAACCAGTTTCATCCTAACTTTGCATGCTGACAGTATATATGCAAGCATAAAGCGAGCGAATACATAAACTCACTTGCCCGCTATTTTGGAAGATAGCACCATATGAAAAATAAATGTTAGTGTCCTCTCTCGGGAAGCTATTAACTGATAAAGGCCGTTCACGTTAAAGTGAGCACTCTAGAAATCAACATTAAAAAAAAAAAAAAAAACACCGCCCGCAACTGCGTATGTATAACCATGTGTGTCACCACACAGGCTGGGGATGAACACACCCAGTTATGTTGGCAATGAAATTTGAAAAGTAGTTCTGAGAAATAACGCTGTATTGCAAGTGTGATGTTTAGATTTATGTCTACTTAAGCTGTTTGAAGTGTATTTTAAGTGTAATTATTGGCGTAAAGATAACGTATTTACTGTAACTCATAATTATTTTGTCTCACGCGATCGGCGTAAAAGTCAAAACCAACGGCCCGTTGTTGTGGTTCCTTCATGCTTGTTGCTTGGCTTTGCTTGTGTGGAGTGGTTGCGAGGCAAGCTACAAATTAGGAAACTGGAAGTTGTGTTTTAATATTTCTCATTTATTTTTCAGCTTATCTGCAGTCATCATTGTTTTATTATAAGTCGTGTAGTGTTTAATTGTGTTGTAGTGATTTTGTGTAAAGTCATGAGTTCCAGCAAACTACGTAAGAATAGTCAGCGTCAGGAAGACATTATAAATCTCGCCGAAAGTATTTATTCGTTAATTCGCCGAGGAGAGATGAAGCCATGCACGGTCGCCGAACGAGTTGCAGAAACGATGAAAATTTCAACTGCAACTGTCCGGAGGTAAGTGTAAATGTGTTTTTACGACGTGTTTTCCCCGCGTATCCCCGGTACGTTGAAGTAAATCGTTGAAAAATAACAAGTAGGAATCGACAGTTGGAAACGTGATATTATAAACGGAAAGTTAAATAACAGTAATGAAAGTGAATGAACGACAGCAGAAACGCGACATTTATATATTCATGTGAGTTTGCGAAGTACATGTTATATCCTAAGTTTGACAAATAATATGAAAAGTTATGTGTACTTATGTACCTACGTCGATCTGTTTAACCTTTCTTTTAAATATAAAATAAATATTTTCATTTGATCTGAGATATATTTTTATTGATAAATTATTTACATTTCAATTTTTACTATAAACGTTACTTAAATCGTTTCAAAACTTCTGTGGTTGTGATTATCCAGAAATAAACTAAATAAAATATATTTCCGAGGAATGAAGTCAAAATACACACTTTCTTGATTAGTAAATAATATTTCAATTGATAACGTAGTATAAGTGTCGGGGCTTCTGATTGGCTGTTTATTGACGCACAACTATAGTAACAAGGAAAGTTAAGCCAAGTGTTTATCACTATGCACAGTTGAAAACAAGCCGTTTAACTCGTATGTATATCACTGTGTTGTGTTAGTGATATGCTTACAGCAATTGTGGCCCGGCCTTAATTGTAACAGTTCCACAATAAGTGCTCTAGTCTGTTATATTGTGAAATACAAATAAAGTCGTTTTTTCTGTCACTGCTGTGTAAAACATTTCAGGTACTACAAGAGAGAGATTGAAGATGTGGCCACTCCGGATATGAAGAGAAAGAAGAGGCCACAAGAGGGAAAGTCCTTTGAGAGTGTTGATGACTTCACCGCTGCAGCCATTCGCCGCACCATTTATAGGATGTATCGTGAAGGAATGGGCAACACAGATCAATAATGTGTTGTTGTTGATGTATATTTAATTTATAATATTTACACTGCAGACGCTAATTTAGTTCCTCTATTAATATGCTACGTTCCGAAAATGCAAATACACATACTGTGACTGACTTTATAATTTCACTACAAAATATTCATTGTAAGAACATGTAGAAGTTTGGGGGCAATAGGTTTCATTTGGTATTTTATAAATAATTCTTATTGCAGTAAAAAAACAATGGTAAAGGAAGCCTACGCTAGTGTTACCCTAGCAAGAAATATCCAATTTTTACGGATACAACACAATATTATTTCTAATAAATTCCATGTACGCTGGTCAGAGAATAGCTATGATCCCATATGACAAACACACAGATTTATTTTGGCAATTCTATATAACATTTAACATTTTCATGCAAACACATTGAAAAGTATACCATTTCCACACGTGATAGAACGGCACTGTGTTGTGTCATAGTGTTGTGTGTACCAGTTAATTTGATTGCTAGCAGATTGTGGCGTTCACAGAGAAACTTTTGCATTTACAAAGCATTTCCTCTATGGTAAACCAATTCTATTACCGACTCCAGACCACGGAAACATGATACTGGAAACACCTACAAACAGTTTGCAGTACATTAGCAAAAAGCACTGCAACCACGGGCACTGCAACCACACACAGTGTTTGCAGAATCTGCTACAAATTCAACCACGAAAATATGCTTATTAAACTTAACAACTTCACACGTGTTAAAAAGTATGATTGCTGAAAATAAAATTGGTAAAAACACAGCACCAATATGATGTTACTGTCTTGTATGCAATGTGTGTAATCAATACATGTTGGGAGCTACTGTGGGTGAGAGTAAGTGTATGACAAGTAGACATTACCAAAACTGTATATACCAATATTAAAACACCACTAATTATTATTCAGTTATTTTCTGTTCTTGCCTACGACAATAATGCATTTACATTATCAAATTTTTCTCACTGTGTCGACTTATATTTTCATATTCCACGCAAAGATTGTAATATAAATAGTATTAGTATTTTAAGTAGCCTAGTTTAAAATATCATTGCTGAGCAGAAGAGAAGTTTCTTGGTTATTTGTAAATTGCCAGCCGTTAACATTTCGTGTAATATGAAAACATTTGTCGACGAAGGCACGTGCTACCTTTGTGATATAATTTTCATGATAATTTTGCAGTTGACCTCGCAAGGACATCACATCACTTTGGCGACGCTACTGAAGGAGGTGAGAGACTGTTATTGAGTTCTATGGTGGAAGAACCAAACTCTACCACCTCCTGAAGAACATGGGCTTCGAGTGAACGACTGTGAACGGGCGACGGGCCATGCTCGAGAAGGAATACATAGTCATCCAACGTGCTATTTTTTTGAGGAAGTACATGGACGCAAAGGCGAATGGCGCAAACTTCATATTCATTGATTAAACGTGGATTCTTGCAAAAGGTTTGCTGTGACTTACATATTTAAATATCATAATGTTGTATATATACCAACAACAATAAATCACAGCTTTGTTATATTTAGGAACTGTTAAGAAGAGCTGGCAGGACGAAACAGTCCACACAGTAAAGAGACACTGTGTGGACCAAGGTAAGCGGTTCATTGTTGTTCATGCTGGAGGTTGTAATGGCTTCGTGCCGGAAGCCGGGTTGCTGTTTGTTTCAGGGCAGAAGAAGGGTGACTACCACGGCGAAATGAATGGGGAAAGTTTCCAGAAGTAGATGAAGCAGCTCTTGGCGAGCCTCCTGGAGCCCAGCATTATCGTCATGGACAACGCATCGTATCACAGCACCCAGGTATGTGGTTCGGCACAAATGTAGGATTATTTTTACCATATTTTCATTTAAACAAGGCAAATTATTTGTTCAGCTAGTGACATACTCAACAAAATTATTACAATTTGAATTATTTTCTGAATTGTTTATTTTATATCCTTTCAGCATGAAACATTTCCCAACAGAAACTGGAGGAAAGACGACATAGCCGCGAGGTTGAAGCAGCGCAACATTCCGTTTGTTGCGCATACAGTGAAAGGTGAATTGCTGGGTATCGCAAAAGCGAATTTGCCTCCAGTGCGGTATGTTTTTCTTCACGGCCATAGATTGCATTATGTATAGTAAAGCTTCCATTCGGTTGCTTCTTAACATAATAAAATTCATTAACAGAGCTGTTGTGGCACTGTATCAGGTGTTAAAAAAATATTTCAGGAATGTGAATGATCTCTGGGCCCAGTGCAAGCAGCACTACAGTAGTCACATGGGCCGGGACAGAAAGTTTGATGATGTAGCTGTTAGGACAATGTGGAGTGAAGCTCTCCAATTAGTGACCCCAGAGAGGTATACCTGTGTGTCATGTGTGTTCAGTATCATCCTATTCTGTGCCTGTAGGTTCTGTGTAGTGGTCCTTACCATGTTATTTCCTTATGTCCCTCAGTAGTTTGAAACATCCAATGTCTTTATGTGTCGTAGCTGTACTTCAAGGTGTTGGTATATAATGGCTAGTTAACAGTGTAAATTGTGTGTCCATATGCGTGTGTTCTTTTATTTTTATTGATTGTTTGTTATATTACATTTCTCTATGTGTAAATTGCTTCAGTATACTTACGTATTAAGTAGTGATTTGCAATTTCTGCATATCAGACATTCTTCAAGCTGTGGTCTGACTTTGTACAATAGATTAGTGTTTTTACCATGTTTCTTGTCTTTACTTATAGTTATTTATCAATTATTTATATTTTTTATTCCATATTAATTCTTCTCATATATATCTTAACAATTCACTCTTAGACTTACTTGTGTGTATCTAACTGAAATGCCACAAATTATGAAAGACTTTAATGCTTCTTAGCATATATGTATGGTCTTGTTGTTTATTTTAAATTATTTGCATTATTTCTTAGGGTTTTTTTTTAAGCCTGAAAATATGAATGTTTCTAGTGCCACGTGTTAAACACACAGCTTTTAAGTGTACCTTGCACAAACTTTCCTTCAGATGGGCAAAGTATGTGGACCACATGGAAAAGCTGATTGCAGAGGACTGGGAGAAGGAAGTGCACGAAGTCGCTGACATACCTCCATTCATCATCTCCTTGGATACGGATTTGGACACCACTGACGAAGATGATCCTGGCAGTGGAGATGAAGTATTGACAGTGCCACTGACAGAGGTACCAGGCTGTTCTAATGCACAGTGGGTGCTGGATGGTCAGTGGCGGTAAGGTTTGTATCAGCAGGTAAAGGTATTTGCATTTTGTAGATGCTTGTTTGTAGTATACACATATCTGTTGAGGGTGGGTACTATTTGTCATTGGAGTCCACATGCGTTTATGTATTTGTCATGTTGTTTGTTAATATATGTTATTTGGTTTTTAGTGTCTAGTATAAAACAAATATTAGTGATTTTTTTTACATAATATATACAGTTTTACAAAATTTGTTCTAAATGTTCAAAACGGTGTTGCATGATACGATAAGGTCATGTATATTGAGTTACTTGTTAATATAAATGTCATTGTAACATGTTAACATGTTTGGAATCTTGTTAATACAAGTGTCATGATAGTTTTACATCTTACAAATTAAATTGTATATTAATATGTAATTTTGTTGTGTGTGTCGGTCGTACACTAGATAAAAGTAACTTGCCTGTAAGTATTACTTTTATAATTTGTCCTTTGCATTATCATTTTGCTGTCATTTGTTGATATGTATTGGTTTTACATTAATAATAAGCCATTTCTTTCAGCTTTGTGTGTGCACGCATGAACCATTTTTCGTAAGCCTAGTAATTTTCTTTAAATACTTTTCTCATTTAAGTTTTCAGTTTTGCTGCAGTCATTGCAATGAAGGAACCACAACAATGATGAGAGTCCATGTACTTTCCCTGTAAAATTTAGTTCTTGAGGTCTGTGTGGGTTTAACAAAAAGGTAATGTCGCACCCATTTGGGCCACAAGAGACATTGGAAATGTGGCTATCACCGGATCGGCATTTCACTTAGCTATAAATAATATACATTATTTTTAGAATTATTTTGTACAAATGAAGGTGGTGCCAGTTACAAGCCTGATATACCCTTCTGTTACCACTTCAATTCATTGTATAAATGTTCAGTTATTTTTTGGAGGGTCTCAGAAGGGCACGAACACAGAGTAATGGTATCAAAAAAATGCACATATACACAAATGCATTTGTTGATATGTTTATATTTTAGTGTAAATATTTTTTATTTTACATGTATATAATAGGCCTATGTTGAAATATATTTATCTCCATTTATAAAGGTGCATATAAAACTATCCTTAAAATGTACATATACATGCACATATTTTATATATTTTACTTTTTATATATTACATATTTTTATATACTGCCACATTAGCGTCATCATGTTAAGTTTATTAGCACCATCTACTTCTGTGCAGTGGTGTACTCTTTGCTCGGCTCAGACCCCCTCGTAATTCCTTGCTGTTCTGCCTCTCCGTCTTCTTCCTTTCCCCTTCGTGCATCGTTATTTTTTTATGTCTTTTTTTATTTAAGGCCTTGCACGGCCTTGCTATGTCTACTTTATACGCTTCAGACGTCGCTACGTTACATCGTTTCCTTATGCATGCAGGATGTATGATTTTTCCTGGTGGCTTAGTTGCACTTATCTTCGGTCAACTGAAGCCAAACACAGCTACCATGTTTTCGAGCTTACGTTTTACTAGCCATGCTACAGAGCGATGGGGCACTTATAAAACGGTGTCATGGGAAACGTTAAGTTTGCGGTACAGTTTTTAAATGTTTGGTAATTTGTGTGACAATTGGTGTTGTACCTTGGGTGTGCAGTAGTGCTAGATTATTTCAAAATCTGGATTTGGCTGCCCTTCCAAATTATTTTTCGGCTTAACTAATGTGTGTCCTTTTTTAACGTGTCGTGTTGGTCCTTGTTCACACCCAAGTTTAATGTTTGCTTTTTCACGGTTTCCATGACTTCATCGCTAGGGCATTCATTTTTCAATTTTTATTGTGTAAAGTTTTCGTCTATCGGAGCTTTGACATGACCCAAACAATTATATATGTTACATATTTTATATATATATAATATATTGTATATTTTACATTATATATGCATACATATACATTTATATGCATATACATTTATATGTATATATATGTTACATGATTTATATATAATATACATGTTACATTTAGCAGTCCTGAAATGTAAATATTGAGTTTATTAACATGTGGCAATCACATGGCAATGTTTGTTTACATGTGGCGGAAGGATACATAATGGGCAAGAAACTAGAACTTTAGCAGGGCTTTCAAAAATGCTCACTTTATCGTGAACGGCCTTTACCCACTAAATTCAGGCGACAGTTATATTTTTGTAGTCCGTCTAAATTTATATGACTTAAGGAGGTAGTCACATATTTTCAAAATCACAGCTATGTAAATATATTATCAGTATATCACGTCACAAGCAATTTCAACCGATTTAATATGTTGCAGTATCTATGGCGAACATATAATGTGCCAATAAATCCCCGTTTTGTTTTCCAGTAATGAAGATACCACCACATTAGTAAATGGAGCTTTTTTGTCATATGTCAGGGACTAATCAAGAGATTCCCACCGAACTTTTAACACTAGCAGTGTTACAGTAGGTCATGTTTAAAGTGTGTTTGGCTTTATTTATAGTAAGGCTGCAAAATAAATAGTGTAGATAAGTTGATCATTTCTATTAAACAATTTCATCAATTCCAATTAAATTTTGTAAACGCCTTCTGAGAGTACTCATTAGAAGCATCAATATGCTTATAGAGACCATCTTTTTCCGCATATATGCAAGAAAGTGCCAGATGATAAAATGTATAATTTGACATATCTCGGGGACCAATCGTCTAATTCCTTCCAAATTTTTCACACAAATAGTACTCTAGTGGGCCTGTAAACTTGAATATTTCAAGTCGGTAAGATTTTTTTTAAGATGGTGCAATATAAATTATTTCGATAAGTCAATCACATCTCTTAAATAAGTTGGCATATTTTAGTATATATTAGAAATATCAGATATACCTATACAGAGCCTGTTTTTGGATGTTTTGTACGATATCACAAAATGAGAAACGGGAACTTTTATGCCATATCTTGAGAACCGGTCAATCTATTTCCACCAAATTCTGCACACAATTAGTTCTACGGTAGCCCATGAAAACTTACATGATTTTGGTTACTCACTCGTTTGTTTTCATAATTATGACCGTGTATATACTTGAAGTTGATAATCCTAGCCTACCAAAACTTTAGACTCATTACTATCGAAGTTGATGTTTTGAATCCTATCTGCTTGATGACGTTGACTGCGCGCCAGCTTACTGTACGAGGCGTTCTGTGTTCGAGTCCCAGGTAAGGCACGTATATATTTGTAATTGTTTTACTAGTATTGCATTTGTTTCTGGTTGTATCTCAAATGATATTGTTATCAACGAGACGTCAAGATCCACCTACCATCTAACCTTTTAATGGGTTCACCAAAATTATTTGCATCCATGTAAAGGAAAGTAGGCTCATTAGTTATATTGATAACTTCTTGTATTAATATTGTGTTAGCAGTTCTGGTTAGAAGGTCTAAAAAAATAAGCTTAGAGATATAATTAAAATATATTGTGATGTTATATTTTTTAAATCATTGTTTATACAACTGGCCCGGCTATTGAAAAAAATTATTACGTCTTAGAATTATAGTTTAATTCAATTTATCTAACAGGAATTAAAAGTTAAAATAATTTTTGTCCAAAACGAGCAATTATTAAAAAAAATACAAAAAAAATTACAGGCACAGTAAAAGGTCAGCTGTCAACTAATAATTGTTAGTAGTAGGGGCGGGGGCGTCATCCAGAAACAAAGGGATGCCGCCTTTATTTATATCAAAGGGTTAAATTGATTGAAAGGGTTAATTAAATTGGTTGAAAGAGTTAATCGAATCTATCGAGAGGGTTAAATGAATTAAAATGGTTAAATGAATTGAAATGGTTAAAGGTATTTAAAGGCTTAATTTCTAATCCGATTTAATCCGATCAAAATAATTTACCCGATTTGAATCCGACAAAATTTTTTTAATCCGACAAAAAAAATTTAATCCTATTTTTTTGTGTTTTTGGTGGAAGAGTGTACCTAGGGTCGCATCTATTAGTTTAATTCTTTTTTGTGAGTTTTGGAGTAGCTGTGGTAGATGTTCACCCTCTGAGCTCTGGCACTCGGATGAGGTGTGAAGTGTTGGGGACAGGGTATATCTGTGATGAATTTTGTGCAAAAGTGTCATAAGTGTAAATTTTTGGGTTGGTAGTAATATTACTTGTAGATGATTTTGGGAGATAGGCGATTATTTGGTAATTAAACAGAAAACATTATGTATAGTTAACACACGAGATAAATTTCAGAGTGTATAAAGGAAATATATTTCGAACAAGTTCTACGAATGAATAACCTGGTGTCCTAAAGAAAATTAACGATCTAAAATGAAATAGAATTTCCCTATAAATTAAACTGCTAACAAATACAGTAACAAGGTATTTTGAAAAAAAAATTACACAACTTGAAGCCTCTTGCACATACCTGACATGATTTTAAAACGTCAGTTTGGTCGGGAGATGGCCTAAGCAATGATTGCAGTGAATGACATGTGCCAACTTATAAGGTGTTATATACCCGGAGTGTGTCTGACAAGCGACTAATAATATAACTACTTGGAAAGAGATGTGAATACTATTTATGTGACAAATGGATAAAAATTATGTTTATGGTGCACGTACTAATATATAAATTACACTAGTTCAATTTAAAAATAATACGTAATGAGAATGGCAGTTAACAGTTAGTGATTATAATATAGTCCTTTCACTTGGGAGGACACTGCAGCACTGACTTGGATATACCATTTACGTCAACATATAAGCTGTGTTGAGAGCAAAATTACCTAAGTCGGCCTATGTTTGATTATAGACAGAGGTGAAAACTTGTAAATGAAAAAAAAATACAAAACGAATGTTTCCAAATAAATTAAACAGCTAATGAACTCAAGTACACGACAATCACTAAACAAATTAAAAAAAAACACGTAACTAAATAGCACCAGGAGCTCCCCCAGCACACATCTGTCTGCCTGGGAGCCTGGTGAATGAATGACTGGAGGGTATGATGTCCACTGGCTTATAAGCTGTTATATATGTGGAGCACGGCTGAGTTGAAATTTACTACAACAATTCTGAATACACTATTCGTCCTACAACAGACAACGAAACAATTTATTTTTTTTAAACTTACCCTGATTTTTAAGGAAAGTCTCACTATTGTAAGAGGAAGAATTCATGTTTAACACAATTTTTTTTCCATTGAAGAGTAAGTAGACTCAAATAGCTTGATCATGCAACACTATATATAATCATACAATATATTATTTTTATTTATTTAAATAACGGACGTACTAAAATTTTTTCTGTTAAGTCTGTGAAATTCACAGCACTAATTACCAAAATGATAGTTGAAAATGCTACGAAGTTTCATCGACAGAACTCAGAAACTGTGTTAACACTATAAACATACTGTATAGGTTTAACACACAGAAATAATATTTTCCCGGTAAATTTTTAAAAAGTTTGAGATTTTTTTAAATTAAAACGAGAATCGTGGCTAACACTAAGGTGTATGAAATGCCTAAGCTCTCCGAAACCCTCTGACCGCCGAACCCCTTGGTCGTGGTATGAAGCCCCGCCAACTGTCGACCTGCCTGGTGAAGTTGGGAGAGCTGGTGTATATGTCTATCCAAGACAAGTGTTTGCGAAGAACTAAGATGGTGCCGGATAGCTAAAACTGACCGCGGCTTTGTGCAAAAAGAGACTTCCTGCCCATGGCCCCCACCCAAGGTCATGCAACAACACCCCAGAGCATGTTTTTGGAGGACTGTCCCTTCCAATGCCACGCTTCGCAAAAACCTGCCCACTGCCCCCTGAAGGTCAGAATGTGTTTTCGGATGACTGCCCTGTTCACAGAGAGCGCTGCAGAATCCCCGCTATCGATTCAAGGCCACGAACCCCCATCCTCCTCCCTTTGCCAACAGTGCAGATATAACCTTTTTTGTCCAACAACTTCGGCAATTCTCCACCTGCTTCTCACCCCTCAAGACACCAAGTCGGACTCTTCTAAACCGTTTATTAGTTTGCAAAAACTATGCTATACCCATGAATTGGGGACTCTCCCGAAAATCTGCCCTGTCCAGTTCTGTGAGAGGAGTACTTATTCCCCCAGCCCACTCTTTCTCCTGACTCGCCATACCTGGAACTGGTCAACAGCCTTCAAAACTTTATGGCATGGGATATTTGAAGCATTCTCGCATTTCGAGTCTCAAGTTTTTTTAATGTTTATTTCCATCGAACAAATATTTAATAAATTGTGCTGAAAAAATGTTTTCTTTAATATTAATAACTAGTTTGAAAATAAAACAGAAATGCAATGTATTGTTTACGAATAACTTTCGCTATCACAATAAATTATTTTTTACACCTTTTCCACCAAATCCCTCATAGCAGAGTGGAAACTTTTATAAATGTTTGATAAAATGTTCCCAAAAGTAATTAAATTTCTTTCATTATCATTATTACCGAATTTAATGCTATGAAGGAATTGAAATTATAACATTTCTTTTTTAACACCGGAACCCAAGCTTGCTTGTATGGTTGTCTAAATCCATTTGGAATGTATATGGGAAAATAAATGAAAGCATTGCTATGAACACACTATGATCACTGACATAGGTTTTCTCATATCTCACGCATTCTTCTATCCTCTCTCTACAGCACTGATTCTGATTGTTAACGCAGGATCAATATTCCCTTTCCTTTGTAATTGCCAGTGGTTATGTAAAACTTTACATTCTCCCTGCATAGAATTCTTTCTTAGGAAAAAAATCTAAGTTAAGAAATAAATAAGTTGGTATTATTTTAAAAGAAATGTATAATTAAAAGCATTTAACAACACTGGATTATCTGGATTATCACTTAAACATTAATCCAATGAAACAATAATCCATTCAACAAGCTGATTGATTACATAATAAATACTACATCCATCACCTATCCAGAGGTTTATTACATTATATAAGACATCAAATATGATTTAAAATCATTTATTTACTATGATAATTTTACAATCATTGTATTACAATTATTTAATATCTTTATTCTCAACCCAGGAGTCATGTCCTTTTGAGAAACGCCTACATCGAACATAGGACACATCTTTTTCCTTTTAATGATTTTATCAATCAGATATTCATTTGGAGCACTAACTTTTTTCAGTTCATGCTCGTAAAATCTGCCTTTTATGGGCTTTCTGTTATAGGTTTCTATGTAATACACTCAGAGATGTGTTAGTCTAATTGAAATAATTTTTAAAATTTCATATGATCAAGTAACCATAAATTTTTTCTCAAAGAAATCTTTCTGCTTCGAGATACACACACACACACACACATATATATATATATATATATATATATATATATATATATATATATATATATATATATATATATATATATATTCGCCAACTTTGAACTTTTGTTTCCGCTCATCGACGACTTTAACATTATTATAAATAGTTTTCATTAAACTATTATCCTTAACTTCTATGGGCACCATCTTGATAGTTCTATGATATCTGGAATTATAAAATTCGACTATTTCAGACAAAATGTCAACCCATTTGTAAGTCCCTTTCGAAGTGAAATGTTGATATATTAACTGCTTAATCCATTTATTGTATGGTTCCACAACACTGGCTTTCTTAATCCATTTATTGTATGGTTCCACAACACTGGCTTTAAATTCCGAATACATTGCTTAGTGAGTAATACCATAATCTATCATTAGTTTCTGGAATGGCGCAGGAAAAATTCGGATCCTCTGTCGGTTTGGAGCGAATTTGGATTTCTCTCTCTCAAAACTATCTTCATTGCATTGGTTAAATGTTTCCTAGTTGTGTTTTTCAAAGGTATACACCAACCATATTTCAAATAAACATCTATTGCGGTTAAAATACATTTGTATCCTTTATTGTATTTGGAAAGCAGTGTCATCTCACACAAATCTGCTTGAAAAAGATCATTTAGCCCTTTAGTAATAACTCTTCTTGTAGGATATCTTATCCTTGCAGGGGTGTGAAGGTCTTCAGAAATATTACTAAACTTCATTGTAATATAACTGTCTTCTTTTAGCTCTTCAATAATATAAACGATTTCGCTTGTATGTGAATTATTACCAGATTCTCTCGAAGCTATGAAAAGTTTTAATCTATCGACCAATTCATTGGGACTGTTGCAATATACAGGTGAAAACTGGTTGTAAATTTCATCTTTGTGTATTCCAATTCCGATTATATAACCTATTAGATGTAGTTTCGGATATTTTTCATCTCCTAAATGGTTATTCGCGTCCGTATGACGAACAAGTTCTTTATATTTTTTCAAATCTGTGTCGGAATATCCATTTGGAAAGTTTATAAACAATAATTCAATCAATCCTTGACTCACATCAGTTATGTAATCACCTATTATAATTTTATTGTTATGCAAAAACTTAATTACAGAATCTCCAAGGATACAGATGTCATGTCGATAAACACCCAATGTCGTAATGTGCAGAGGTGAAGAATGTTCTAAAGATAAATAACGATGTGTTAAATGAGAAAGAGTTTGCTTTTTCTTTGTAAAATGTTCTTCTTCTGATTTAATTTCCAAAGCTGTTACATTAAGCAGTGTTAGAGAAGTCCAGGAGGCGACCTGAGGATGATGTTCTGCTGGGCCATATTCTGCGATGGCTGCTATTGATGGGTTGTGATGGTGCCAGATGGGTTGTGATGGCGCCAATCTCCTCTGTATAATCTATTGGCGAGTCTGCCGATGAGGTCCATGGGGTGGTCGACATTGGCCAGTTTGTAAAATGGATTGGCTCTGGAGTGTATTTGGGTGATCCAAGAATGAGTCGGAGACCTTCATTGAATGATTCAATGCACACAGGAACACCATAGAAAAGAATAGGAAGAATGAGAGCTTGCCAGAGTTGGATATGGACAGTTTGTGAAATGGGGGAAGTGTTTTATAGTACTGGTCGGAGGGCATATAGTGATGGAGCCATATGAAGTTGAGAAGATCAGGCCGTTTGGGATTGCTTACCTTCACTGCAACAGGGGTGTGTTTGACGAGCTCCACACTTCACGTGATACAGCGTATGATTCCAGGAGTCATGGGATAAAAATATCATGAAAATCAGGACGTATTTCCCATCAAAAGTGGTTAGCAATCGCAGTCACGCGGTGCTGAAATTACCGCAGGCAGTATTAGAGTGGATACAGCTTCTGTCGCAGGCACCACAGAACCTGATAAGTTGCGAAAACACTTTACTAAAATGTTCTCTCTCTCTGAACTGGAAAGCTGGCGGATGCCAGCACCACTACACAGCATATAGCTGAAAAGAATAATGTTTTCGTAAAAGTTTTAAACGGAAATATATTTTTGATACTAACTATTTTAGACCAAATGTAATCAGAAGGAAAATTGATTGGAAATTTATAGTTTTATATAAATTATTATTTGTGATATTGGGGGGAAAACTTTGTAAATGACCCAAATGATAATATAAAACCAAGGCAACGAATGATTCCAACCTTTTCACTGGAACCAACACAAATCCCTTTTTGACACAATTGGGGGACTCACAGCTGTTTTCAAATTTAACCACCTAAATTCAGGAAGAACTGAGACAAAGACCTCGTTCTGTTTGTGTTGGCAAACACCGTCACATACAGGATAGAGAAATCTGCGTTACTCTGCTTCCTCAATGAAGAGAAGTTAAAAAGGAAAGTAAAGTTAGGAATTCTGTAAAGTTACGAAATAGTACAAACTTACTTCGGTTTGTTCCAGTGGTCGCGACAGTAACTTTTGTTAGTAGTGGTGCATCAACTCATTCCCAAATGGCTTCTACAGGTATCCATAAATCGTGAATACAGAGAATGTCTAAGGAAACTATCCAGAAAAGTTTGATGGGCGCTGGGGTGTCATTCAATCCGGAAGACGGAATATATATCCTCAGACATCATATGATGGATCTGGCGAGGAAAGGTGAAGTAGTTGCTCAACAAGCTGGTGAGTCTGACGCAGTTAGCATCTTCAAAAATCTCAAACATTTGCCATCTCATTTGGTGGATAATATAGAAGTAGTTCACAGACTAACTTTAAAGTCAGTTGTAAGTCTTTTGGAGCAAATGGCTGGAATCGCATCTTTACATATTTGTGAAATCGTGCTTTTGTATGCCGCCATAATGTTTGAAGTGCCAGAGCCATTACAAAATGTAATGGGGCAAGCAATAAATAATCGTATGCCATTTAGCAAGTTTAGTCAGGCAATGTTGAGACAGATGGGTTCATCAGTAGCATTAGCACACCAACGTATGAAAATATTGGAAAGATTTCAAAGTCCAAATGCGTCAATGCAGTAATTTGTCAGCGAGACATTATATGGGTAGAAGTGTTAGATCTGCCATATGTGGAAGAGGATTTGGTGGAAATACTGTTTTTTAATATGTTGCCGGAAAATAGTAAATATTTTTAATTTGCTTCAAAGCCGAAATATTAAATGAATTATTAGCTTTAGTAATTCAAGTGGAATTAACGATTGGTGATTGCAAGCATAAGAGGATAAAGTAGAAACATCTAAACGGCAATGCCAAAACTGTTCTCGTACTAATTATCCGATGGCTAAATGCTTTTAAAAAGTGCAAAAAGGTGAAAAAAGTTCTGTGCAGGAAAAGGTAAAACAAAAATTTCAAATTAATTTGATAAATAATCATCCGACAGAAAGATGTTATAAGAAATCGGATAGTGACGAGAAAGAAAAGCTGCTTGAAAACGGGGGCCATTCAGAAAGTGTTGCATCATGTGAGGGATCATAATGAATAAATCTGACAGTACCAGAATTACGTCATTTGTATTTATTCTGGACGCTTCATGGCCACATTAACCATGGAAGAGTAATGTAGCAAAGTCTTGGCATGGGGATGGCCTCAACAGTTTCCATGGTGTTTTGGATGAGCATATAGAGAGAGAGCTCAGATATCCTCGACTAGGCTAGGCACTTGGATTATAGTTTACAGGACAACCCCAGCAGTGACGTAGAACATCAGGGGGCCACATTTAGGGTGACTAGCCCACGACCCCACCTTCAACATTGTGTTCTCGGCTGAGCGAGGACTGGCATCCAATGGCAACATGATCCTGCATCATCGAACATCCTAACCAACAACCATTCCCTGATTTCCAGTTTAAGATCATGTCAAGATGTATTAATTTTCCAGAGTATATTGGAGAAAAATTTAAGAGAGTGTATTAATATATGGGGAAGCAAGTATACGCTACTCAAAAGCTAAATGAGTACATAAAAAAAAAAGTACAAATTTGTAAAGTTATAAATATTAAAATTATATATATTAGTTTTAAGAGACAGTATGAACATTTAGTAAGCAAGGGTACTCTACTCAAAAGTTAAATGAGTACATAGATCAAGATGTAAAGTCATAAATATTTAAAGGTATACCTGCATACAATTAGTGACGTATTTGAGCTTTTATAGGTAAATGGAAAAATTGTTCAAAAATTAAATGAACCTACGCAAAGTTCAATTTTGAAAAAGAGTTTTGAATGTTTTATATCTTCGTGGAGTGACTCCGGATCCCTGTCTGTTTTATGGTTGCTGCTAACAATGTGACACATGTCCCATGCTGATGGAGCCTGGGGTCAGGGTCTGGCCAGCCTATACCATAAGTTCTGGACGCGTGTTCGACAGTGACTTCGTGGATCTTCTTCAGGGGTGAAGGGATATGACGGCTTCTCTGCACATCGAATGAAAGCTAAAACCGACGGAGTCAAATGAAGTTGAGAAAATGTTGGCCGTTTGGGGCGACTTATCTTTGCTGCAGCGGGAGTGTGTTTGATGACTTCCATGTTTCAGTTCCGCTGGGCGGGCCTGCTGGTCTGCAAGTGTGGGCGCCGCGTGGCTGCTGCTGCTGCCAGCTAAATCTTGGGCTGCCTTTCCCTCCCTTGTACGTCACCTTGACCTCATTATGCCAGCCAGTCACGTACCACCAGGGTGCCTTTCCAGGCCTTCTGGATATCGATGGAGTGAAGATCATTTTGTATTGTTCTCAATAGTTTGAATAAAATATAAATAGGAGTGTCTCGCCCAGATTCGGGGTGACAGCACAGCGTATTCATTTTAGCAGGACCTGCTGTTCCATCAACATTTTTAATGTGGGGGGGGGGCGGGGGGATTTGCAGCCATTAGTTAAGTATTATTCAAAGGAAAATATTTATGTAATCTGCATATAGCTGAAAATAATTATAATTTGGTAAAAATAAATATAAATTTTGGGGGAAGTTTTATACATAAATATATTTTTGATGCTAACTATTTTATACCAAATGTAATCATTGGGAAAATTGGAAATTTATATATTTATATAAAATTATTTATTGTGAAATTGGGGGACAAACTTTGTAAATGATGCAAATGATAATATAAAAACCAAGGCAATGAAAAATTATAACCTTTTCACTAGAACCAACCCAAATCCCTTTTTGGAACAATGCAGATTTTGCTTTGGCAATGGATAGAGTGATGTGGTATCGAGCAGATGAATTCCATTGTAATTTGTGGCCTAGCATGATCTTTGGGGGTGGGGATTTCCTACAGTGTTTGGTGAAGAATAGTCGCTGATTTCTTGGGATTAGGTGTCACTCACGAGCTCAAGAGGTATGTAGTTATCGTGCGTACTGCATTTTGCGCTCTAGCTGCGAGAATTTGGGCTTCTTTACCTGTGAGGAGAAGGATTGTCATCTGTATACTACAGAATTTGTGTGATAGGAATTTTTGGATTTCAGCTACGAATATGGAAAATAGAGTGGGGCTTGGTAGGGCTCTCTGTGGAAATTCTGCATGAATATGTAAAAGTGATGATAGAGTGTTGTCGATCCGTACAAAGAAAGAGCGATTAGCGAGGAAGCTAAGATTTACACGAATGATGAGTTCCGATATATGAAATTGTCGAAGTTTTCTGAGAAGGGCAGCATGATGTACAGAATCAAATGCCTTTGCCAGGTCAAGAAATATGAAGATGGAATATTTGTGTGTACAGAAGCTGTGTGTGATGGTGTGAATGGCAATGCCCGTGGCATGGAAAGCTGAGTGGTGCTTGCGAAATCCGAACTGGGTGTGTGGACGTATGCTTAGTTCTTCAAGGCTGCGAGTGAGGCGAAACAGGATAGTTCTCTCAGCAACTTTTTAAATTACTGAGAGTAGTGCTATGGGATTATAGGACAGGACTGATTCTGGTGGTGAGTTAGTGACAGGAACAACTATGATGTGTTTCCAGGATGTGGGGAAATGACAGGTAAGAAAAATGGCATTAATGATGAGGGTTAGATAAATTATTGCCTTATGTGTCAGTGACAGTAAGAGGTGTGCTGCAACAGTATCGGCTCCTGGGGCAACTGAATATCGGACCTTTTGAATTGCGGAGTCAACATCTAGTAGAGTGACAAGTAGGAGAACCTCAGTGGGTGTATTAGGATCTGGAGTTAATGTGAGGTTGGCAAGTTCACTGCCAGGGTATCCAGGAGGAGGAAGATTTGAGTGAAATGTAGATGAGAAGTGTGTGGCAAGTAAGTTGGGCTTTATTGTAGGGTGAATCAATAGTTGAGTCAGTATGAACAATGTAATGAATGGTTCTGGGCGTGGAATGGAATTTCCTGATGAACTGCCAGGTGGTGCCATTGGTTAATATAGGGGATTGTAATTTAATGGCTTATTGTTGCGCTGTCCAGAATGAGATTTCCCATTTTACTTGGTGGCAGACTGAATGATAGCTGCCCAGATAGTCAATTTAACGAGTGCATTGTCATCGTCCCCTAGCTCTATCTCTCTTGCGAATAAGTGTTCGGAGTTGATGAGGGAATGAGTTACCAGCATTTGATTGATGAAGTTTAGGAATATGTTTATCGGCAAAGGTGAGAATGGATTTTGTAAATTTCAGAACTGTGACATCTAATTCATCTGGAGTGCGAGGAGCTTTAGTAAGATACACGTGGCTGTCCAATGTGTTTTTAAAGTTGTCCCACTCTGCCTTGTGAAAACTGTAATGTTGAGTCGTAAGTGTTAGATGTCGGTTTGTGGAGGTGATCTCAGCAGGAACTGGTAGATGATCAGAGTCCAAATGTGTGACGATACGAATATGCGAGAATTGAATATTTTGATAAGTGATGAGATCCAGAGTGGAAGGAACAAAGTTCGCTCGCGGGGATAAGAATGTAGGGGGAGGGCGGAGCATACATCACAAGATTGGCAGAATGGACAAGGTTTAAGAGACCTCTACCTTGGAAAGTGGTAGTGTGGCAACCCCAGCAAACATGTTTGCTATTAAAGTCTCCAGCAATAATTATACTGTGGCTTTGAAGTGACAGACGTTGAAGTGAGAGAGTAGGAAAAGGACCGCAAGGCGGCATTTAGCAGTTGATAAAGGTGAAAGTAGGGTGGAAGCCAGTGCAGCCTCGATGTAAGTTAGGAGAGGAATGGATTTTTAGATAGTGTGTGGTGTCATTTTTAATTAGGGGAGAGTGTCCACCACGGGTAGCCACTTCCCTGTCTAAACAGTGGCATGTGTATCCTGGAATATGAAAATATAATTTAGGAGTTAGCCAGGTCTCTGTAATGACAAAAATTAGTGAATGATGTTTGTATAGGAGTAGTTGTAATTCAGGAGAGTGTTGAAGAACAGACCTGGTGTTTCAGATTAAGATGGATGTTATGACTAAAGTGGATTGGGGTTAAATGTGTCAGGCTGAGTAGAGCTGTCGCAGATGCCGAAAATTGTTGAATGACCATGAATAAGAATTTGGCATTTGTCTGCCAGACTTTTGGCAATTTGGATGCCTGAAGAAGAGTTTTGAGTTTCTGCAGTGTTTTGCATATGATTGATCAGTGCCATCGAGAGTGGAAGAAGAGAGTGGAGCGGACTGATTGGGGATGTCAGAAAGAGCAGCAATGAAGGAGTTACCTGCAGTGATAAATTATTGAGGAAGAGAGCGAAGTGATTTAATTTGAGATGAGTGTGTTGTGGTTTTTTTCCTGGAGTTTGTGGGTTCTAGCTTCAGTATAATGAATTCGTTTAGGGAAGTCCGAGTAATTTTCCGAGTGTTGGCCTGTTTTGCATAAGCAGCACGTTGGTTTGGCATCTTTTAGCCAGTCACATTGGGTAGACATTTGGGGACCACCACAACGAATGCATCTGATGTTCTCATTACAGTTGTATGTGGTATGACGAAAACCCTGACATCTGAAACACTGGACCACCTTGCGTGCTCCATGGTACAGCTCGACTTTGATGGCCCCACCATTAAGACTCGTCAATTTTTGGGCTTTTTGAAGTTTTGATGTTCCTTCAAGCACGGCCAGGAATAGTTCGGGAAACTCACCTTTGCTCTCCAAGCGAAGTACTTTGTAATGACTGGTGTTGTGTTCTGTGAGTGATTCTAAAATGTCTGGAATCGAGGAGTCAATGTGGATGTTTCTAATAACGATGTGGGCATTGTGATCTTCCGGGCACTTCCATGAATGAAAAGGAATGTTTTGTGATCACAGAATGGAAAGCATTTTTTGAAGGGTGTTCTTGCACCCCATTCGAAATGCAGAGGCATCATTATAATGTGTGATGTTTAGGTCCATTTCAAATTCAGATCAGAGTGTTGGCATGAGTTTTATGGCATTGGGGAAAGACCAGTTTTGCAGACAATGAGAGGTAGTTTCTTAATTATGGTTTGTAGTGGATCAGGAGGAGTATGATTGAATGACTGTTATAGAGATGTGGATCTTGATGTTACAGTTGTGGTTGCAGATGTGACTGGTGTTTTAGATTGAGAAGTGCGAATATGGTGAGTGGAGTCATCATCAGTGCTGGTAGCATAGGAATTGTTGTCTGGATGATTTTCAAGGTTGCGTCTATTTTGGTGTTTCAGTGTGGACTGTATCGGCTGCTTCGGAGCTGGTATTTGTGTATTCTGGAAGGTAGACTTTACTTTCCGGTGTGTGACTGTGGACCATTCGTTTTTGTCTTCACTCCTGTCATGAGAGATTAAGTCTGTTGTGGTAGAGCGCTTACCCAGACAGCCTTCAGATTCTTCCACTTTGTCAGCAGTGGATGAAGGTGGTTGTAAATGGAAGAAGTGGAATGTTAGAAGAGGTGTTAACATCAGTTTTGCTGAAGTAGTGTGTTCGAAGTAGTGTTTGTAACAGTAGTTGTTGAAATGGTGGGTTGTTGAAATTGTAGAGGATGATTGTTGAGAGTCAGGAGATTGTATGAAATTAAATTTGAGAGGGTCCCCATATAGGTAATTGGTAAAGAATGTGATGAAATGTTTGTTTGATGAGCCATTAACAGTTACTTTAGCAGTGCTGTGTTGACAGAAATGTTAGAAGCTGGTGGAGCATATTCTAATGCTTGCAAAAAATCTTGGCAATATTTGTAAGAAGGTACATTAGAAGAGTTAAGCGTTTGTGGGTTTGATAAGGAAAATATGCCTTTAATTCTGGAGAGAGAAGGTGAGGCAAGGCCATGTGGTGAAATGATTGAGATTTATATCGTGTGTAAAGCTGGGTCTGTATTAATAGTCGAATCATCATGATGTGCAATTTCTTGGGATTGGTTGTGTTGAAATAGTGGAATAATATAGTGTGTTGATCCTGTACCAGAAATGGGTCGAGAACATGTTGTGGTAGTAATAGTGGTTGCTGTGAGTGACAGGAGACTGGATGATGTTGTGACTGCTGCTTTTGCGGATTTGTAGTATTTTTGTACGGAAGTATGTAAAGCCGACCAGTCTGAATTGACTGAAGATTGTATTTTGTCGGAGTCATCAGGAGATTTTTGTACTCTTTTTTTCTTTGATTTGGATTTTAGTTGTCTTAATTTGGGTGTTGGCCAATTATGACCACAGCCATGAAGAGAAGGCGTTTTCGGTGGTAGTCTGGATAAGACATCAGACGAATGTAGGACTTCAGATTGGTAGCTTAAATTTTTTGTGTCTATCAATATGAAGACGTAATTGATTCATGGGGGTGAACAGCTTTGGAATGGGTGAATCGGTTCCTAGGAATGCAGTGATCACTTTTTTCCTGATCTGCTCACTAAGAATGCTGATCTGAGCACTTGAAGTTGAATATT
The DNA here is from genome assembly GCA_029891345.1 of Dryococelus australis. Classification (NCBI taxonomy): domain Eukaryota; kingdom Metazoa; phylum Arthropoda; class Insecta; order Phasmatodea; family Phasmatidae; genus Dryococelus; species Dryococelus australis. The sequence goes on along the minus strand of CM057003.1, from coordinate 68,204,709 downwards.
AGGTTATCATGTGTGGTTGCATGAAAGATGGCAGTATGAGGTGTGCGCATGCCAAATTTTGTGTGGATGCGATGATTTTATAACATTAAGATTGATAAAATATTATTTTAGAGGACATTGTAGGGTTTTTTAGCATTAGTAATTACAAAACTGATGTAATAATATATATATATATATATATTTTTTTTTTTCCAGGGTGGTATCTAAACAGATATTCCCTTCAATCCAAAAAGTAAATTTTCAAAAATTATTTTGTTTGTTTTGACAGTTGACTGTAGTATTGGAATAAAAGAGACAACAATTTATACAAAGCATGGATTATTATAGGAAATAATGGAGAGTACATAACCCCATAAACAGTCCAAACCTAGATACCAGTCAAAACAAACAAAATTGGTTTAGAAACTTACCTTTCTGGATTGCTGGGATAGGTGGAGTATTTTCACAGTGAGGAAACCAAAATCTTGTAACACATTTCTTTTTAATTTTCCCAATTTCAAAATTGGAATTCAATTCAATTAACGTACGAAGATTGTAAACAACTTGGTAAAAAATGCCAACTTTATGGAATAATTACAACCGCAGACAGTGATTACAACATTGACAATTGAAAACATTTATTAAATTATTTGCTTAGCGCTTAACGTGCATACGATTGAAGTTGACTTGATCGCATTTGTAAAAAAGGGCAACTGTGCTTAAACGCCAATCCGATGAATAAATTATTTTACAATTTTACTCGTGTAGCTTTTCACCCTGGCCGTTTGTCACACTGGCCGCTCCCAATCTCAAGTTGTCCATCTAAGCCATCCTAACCCTGTTTAGCCACCTACCCGCAACAAGCGTAAGCAGAGGAGAACATCTACAGCATAGTGATTCATTCAAGATGCCTGGGAGATGCCAGAAAAGGGACAATATGCTCTGCAGAAAAAAGGGTATGCAAGCACTGGTTCATCTCCATTGTGGGGAAAGCAGAGAAGAAGGGTGAGAAAAGCAGCAATATTTGCATAGCACATGACACCTGGGCTCACGCCTCTAGGCAGGATACAGGACAAAGGAAGGGAAGGGAGTGTTTGCCCGCGCCTCTCCCTCCGACGCATGCAGCAGCGCTCAGCAGAACAGGAATGCGAAACAAAGGGAGAAGTTCCCTTCCTACCTCGTACTCATCGCTCACGCCGCCTCCCGGCGGTCACCTAAGTGGGAACCAGTTTGTTGCCCCCATGCCAGCGCACACTCTAGTAGGGCTCCAACATCATGACCATCACGACGCACATGTGGACTGGAACTGTAATCGGTGCCGCACATGTCACTGCGAACTGTCAACATGGACACTTACACCACATCCACCGTGACATCAACAACATTGTGCTTGTAGTGCCTCAAAGCACTCCCATTGGAACGTGTTGACAAATTCGGGCGAGGCACACTGTGAATTCGTTGTGACTGCCGACCGAACTCAAGAACAACCAGCTGCATCGCGACCATCCGCGAACAACAGCGCACATTGGAAACAGTGGTGTCACTGGAAAATTCTCAAACAGAAACAGTGCAATCGCAACTAATCAAGACGGAATCAGAATCAGACTTTCAATCACCATGTTATTCTGACAATCTCATTTACGATGGGCAAGGGGCAATTATCTTACAGTGCCGGAACTGTCAATTCAAATTCCACCATAACTGTATATACAAGAAAGAACAAACAACTGTAAGCAGATTAGTGTTTACATGCAGTAACTGCATCATTAATGATGGACATTGCAATGTACAACAACCAATTCCGAACCTCATGTCAACATCTCACATTCAAGTAAGTAGCAGCGAGAGGAATGTTCAGAATTTTAATTGGCAAGCGGATGAAACAAGCATGAACGATGAGAAGTTGGAAAGCATTGCACAAGTCGCAGGAGGGGAGGAACGCCTCGCAAATATGGCAGAAATGCAAGCAGGGGTGCAACATCCACATATGAACAGCGCACATAGGGGGAGCGGAGGAGTACGGCCACCATTGATGTCAGCAGCATTACTTCTACCCCATCCGAATGAACCTCCATTACCATATTTACCTATCAGTACCTTTCTACCACCAATGCTTACCATGTACCCAACACCATTGTACCTGCCAATCCTACCACCACTAACCATGCCATACCCGACCATATGACACCACAAGCAGAAGTAGTACAGTCAACACCAAGAAACGCAATGGAACTGGCTAGAGATACAGGGACCACTGAGCCAAACTTCAACACAACTCCGCCAGGACAAACACACGTAAGGACGCCTAGCAGATTTCAGATTTTGCCCACATTTGAAGGAACATAGTCGGAGGACGCCACAGCCTTCCTAGAGAACTGCGCCCGCAGGCTCTCTATCTGTGGTTTTAGTCAGGAGAAAAGGGCTAGCTGGGTGGCTGTGCAGCTCCAAGGAGACACACAGTCTTGGTGGAAACCAATAAACCACTATGGCCTACAGTGGCAAGATTTTCACTGTTCCTTCCAGAGCTGTTTCAGGGGTGTGTTCAGCTATATTCAGGCACAGAGTCGACTCACACTGGAAGAACAGCAGCCAAATGAACTTTTAACTTCATTCATCACACCCAATATGCTCATCATATGTCAGATTCACCCGCAGATGCCGGAACGGTATGTCTTAGAAAATATTGCGGAAACAGCCAGGCCAGAATTCAGGGCAGCACTGATACCGCTACTGAATGGGACCGTTGAAGATATTATGCACACAGCGATCATACTGAAACTGACCGTGTTCAACCGTGCTGCGATCCGGGTGTAGTTCGGTGGTGTAATGAGCAGAGAGACACGCGGGGACATGCCGTGCCACCACCAGTACAGCAAGAGAAAAATAAACAGTTCAGCCAACCTAAACAATATTTCTTTCGATCACCACCAGTGAAAAGACTGGCATACCAGAATGGGAGGAGGCAGGAGGGTAAGGTACAACCCACAGTGCAGGTGTGCAGCCGCGTGTGTGGGATCAGAATAATCTGCCGCGACATCCGTGTTGGTATTGGTCTATGCCAGCATACAACTGGCATAGCAAATGCGCCAGCAATCTTCACATACTACTCATTCAGGAAGCAGCAAGTAAGAAGCAGGTAAACGGGATGCAGGTGTGAGGCGACCAGATGTCTCTTCCACCCCTGATCCATGTCTGAAACTACAGGATCAGACATAGCAACAAACTTTATTACAATAGATCAGTAATGGCGAACAACAATTTATAAGGATCCTTGTAAATGTGATCTGGCATCAATATTAATTGCTAGTTGATACCAGAGCATCACAAAACTTTGTTAAAAGAACATAAAGATATATTCGGGAAATGAGATGCATTTACGCCGAACCACAATTGCAGAACAAACATGAAATACTGTTAGAAGCAGAACCCGTACGGACACTGCCATGCAGTTGCTTACTGCACCAGGCGATAATCATTAAACAGCATATCCAGGAAATGCTAAATGAAATGGTATTGAGCCACCAGACAGTATGTACAACTCCGCATTAACAACATGCCTAAAAAAGATTGCAAGTAATGTTTCTGTGTCAACTTTGGGCCGTTAAAAAAAGGTTCCCCAAAAATTCATTACCACCATAACAAGTGAAAAAAATGCTCTCAGCTCGTTAGGGCAGGTAAAAATTATGTCATCCCTTGACATAAAAAGTGGTTATCTCAAAAATTAAGATGGAAGACCATAGAAAACAGCCAGGTGGGCCCGTTCCAGTCTGTGCTATGCCCTTTGGGCTTAAGTGCACCCCAGTCACCTTTCAATTCATGTTGGCGCATGTGTTGGATGGTAGCCATTATATGATGTGATTATGGTTCAACACATGGGAGGAGCACTTGCAACATCCTGTCCATAGTTTTAGAGAAGTTAGCTATCAAGCAGTACTACCAACTGACAAGCACGTAGAGACAGAAGAAGGTATGTGAGCAGCACATGCGATACACATCAAGATGGGTGCCGACAAAACAAGACCAGCACCGGTGCGACAAATAGGGCAAGAAGTATATGTGAAGATGTACCCGCAGTCTGCCCACACAAGGATTTTTGTGTGGGCTTCGTGGCTAAATGGAGTGGCTGTACCGAGAGTTGCAGCAGTTGGGACCTACCACATACTTGGTCTGCATCTGCAGGAGACAGGTGAGGGTGCATCGAGATGACATCTGGCTCACCCTGGCTGTCGTCCATGACAAGGTTGGTTCCAGTGCCCCTCAGTCAAGGATGGCGATAGCGCTGCCAAGCTCGCCGAAGCAGGGAGTGGAGAGGGAGGTGTGACGGCTCTTCTGGACGATGGAGTAGCTCTGGCTCTGCAAGAAATGAACCATCTGGGGGAACCACCTGGTGATCCCTATATGACCTCGTGGGAGACAAGCTCCCTGAGAAAGCAGGAAGGGAGGAAAATACATAAGTACCTCCAGCAGGAAGTGGAAAAGAGGGGAAGAAGACCTGCCATTGCCCAGTGTCACCACACATGACAGGGAGCGACAGAGTCTTACCAGGTCTCTTCGACGGCGATAGCAACCTTCAAGTGCTGTCATTGAGTAAACGGTACTCATACCAGTGACATTACCTTCAGATGGGGCACCCGCAGCAGATACACCAGCAAGTTGGAGGAGGATGCCGCAAGAGAAGAGGAAGGTGTAAGTGAAAACACCACAAGTGAACAGGAGGAAGAAGACCATCTGGATTGCGCCGAGAACAGCAGCATGACACAAGTGTAGAAGAGGACAGCAAGAAGAGGAGGAATGGCAGGAGCAGACAAATGGATGGAAGCAACAGCAGTGACACGAGAATAAAGCAGCAGATCTGTTACCTCATTCCGCCACCACAGGAAGTCACGGCGGGTTCACCCACCTCAGCAGTGCCATCTGTGTTGGTGTGCTTCGGCCACGCACAGCACATTTTGCCGCAGACACACAGGAGCACCGGGAGGAGGTACGTCTAGTAAGGAAGGGCCTACAACCTATGCCCTCGGAGGAACTCCGAGGACACCCGAGTGCTGCATGTAGCGGCATCAGCCCACAAACGGTCACAGTTTAAAGGGGGGGCATTTGATGTGTGTTGCTCCTCACCCTAGGCCGTTTGTCACGCCGGCCGCTCCCAACACAGCACACATGCACTCTAGACGATTGATCACCGGCAAGTAGTGTCTGTGTCGTGTGAGTTGCAGGAGGGGGCAAGATTGGGCAAGTGCAGTGGAGTGCAGAAGAGTGTAGCATCATGTGCGCCTAACACCCGTGAGAGAGGGTGGAGTAATACACGAACACAGCATTACATGTATTACATTCAAAAGGTTAGAACATTTTTGATTCACATTTCCCGACACATGACCCGCAAATAAAGTGTAATATATCTAGAAACCTTATACTCTAGTGTTATTGTTTTGAAGTGTTATTGCTTTTTACACAAATGTTTATTTTCACTGCCACCATTGTTATGTCCACACCATTTCACCCCAGTCGCAAGGTAAGCTTCAGAGGTAATGATTGATTTGTGTTTTGCAGTGTTTACGTTTGTTATAGCATGTAACTGTAAATTTGTTTATCCGTGTGTGCAAGTCGATTCCTCCGCGGGGCGGTGGCCTGCGACCACCAGCCCTCACGCCATGGTGGGAAGGTAGTCAGCAAGCTGCACCCAGAGGGTTAGGACCGTGTGAAATTGCTTTACCCGCATGGACAGTATCAATCTTCATTACCGGTCATTTTCAGCAATAGTTTAATTATATCAAGAACTTTATTCGTTTTCGCCGTCTGGGATACTCCCCTTCGCCTCCTCAGGAATTGCATCGCCTAGGGAATTTATAAGTTTTATCAGCACACTTAACTTCATGCAAGCCCAGTGCTTTATTTACCCTCATATCCTTAGCTGCAGGTTTAAAGTGTGCAACTGTGTAAGCTGTTCTCCTGGAGGGAAGATTAGATTCTCCAATAAATAGCGTGAACTGACGAGTGCTTTTTATTCGGTTGCGAAAGTGTTTCAGGCAAGGGTTCCTTAAAACCCTCCATTTTCTTAGCAAGTGTTTATGTGAATCAAGGGTAAATATTAATTTGTAGATGTGCTGCAACCTAATCAAAGTACCGCGAGTAGCATTTATGGGTGTGTGGTTTGGCCCTAACAATCCACCGGTAGGGAGTTTTATTATGTCGCAGTCGTATTTAATTTGCAATACCAAGCGATGATTGGGCCACCCGAATAGCCCCTCATTTAGAAAACAACGAGGCCTCCACATCAGGCGAATAACTGCAAGATCTACGTGGGAATGTGGTTCGGGTGATCAGTTCGCAGCATCTCGAGGTTACGAGGACTATGCTCTACCGCAACAACATCAGTGATGCAGCCACAGCGACGTCGCGCGCCTACCGAGTGTATAATTTCAAACTCCTTTTTCCAAATTCTCTTCACCGCCTTTTTAATCCGAATCAACCCCTTTCAAAGCCACGACAGCCGTCAAATTGAATGACTTCGATGTTGGTACAAACGGAATTGTTTGTGTTCGTCAAAACCAGCGAAAGCCCTATGTTGTGAATAGGGATTTTGCGATACTACATATATTATACTGGTATTGGTATTTTTCTTTCGATACCGTTTAATATGGACTCAATACTTTTCATATTCGTTATGTTATATCGAAATTACTTCTAGCTGTTAGTTTTTAACTCTTTCAATCAAAGTCCCCCAATTATAATATGTTTTTTCTCCTTAAAATAATCATATAGTTTGTAAAGCAGTACAAGTCAGTATTTTCTTGTCCTCAAAATAGAATGATGACCATATATAATTGATATTAATAAGTGCTGCTCTCTATATTTTTTCAAAGCAAACAACATATATGAAAAAAAAATCCATTTCTGTAGAGACCCGAAAAAAAAAAAAATAGAATTGTATGGTGTTACAACATCGGGTATTGTTTTCAACCTGGAGAGTGGTTTTCTGTTTGAGATGACTTCATGTTTGCACATTATGACGCCATCCGCAGCGTGCTACGAGCAGAGATTAGAGATGTTACAGATGGAACATTATAAGGCCGGAAAAAGTCCACGCGGACTTTGTTTATTAATGTCACAATATGGCGACGTTTGATATTAACAATAATTAGTTTCTCTGTTGTCAAATGTAAATTATTTATTGAATAGCTTTTAGCAGGTTCGATGACTTTAATATCACTGCTACTTTTATACTAGTACCTAATTCGGTAACTTGCCCCAAAACATAACTGCAATACATGCCTTATAAAAAATTACATGATATACATGATGTGGCTATATTGACGATCTGGGGTTGATTGGGATTTACAAAGGCATGAACATAATTTGGAAAAGGTGTTAGGAATTGTGTACCCGGTAGACGCCAGACGTCGCAGTGGTGATGTCACTGATGCTGTTGCGGTAGAGCTCAGTCCACGTACCTTCGGGGTGCTGCGGGCCGATCACCCGGGCCACATTCCCGCGTATATATTGTAGTAGTTCATCTGCTGTGGAGGTCTCATGTTTCCTAAACGAGGGGCTCTTTGGGCAGCCCAATCACTGCTTGGTATTGCAAATTAGTATGACGTTGACGTAATCAAAACATAACTCCCTACGCATGGATTGTCAGGGCCAAACCATACACCCATAAATGCTACTCGCGGTACTTGGTTAGGTTGTAGCACACATACAAATCAATATTTACCAATAAAAATTCACATTCACTTGCATCAGGAATGGCTGGTTTTAAAGGGGCCCATACCCTGAAATGCCTTGCGGCAATCAAATAAACGCAGTCATAAGTTCATGCTGTTTATTACAAACATGAACATTCCCTCCAGGGGAATAGATGATACACTTGCCGCTTTGAACCTGGGCAAAGGCTATACAGTACAAAAGAAGCCCTAGGCTTACACAAATGTTACGTGTGCTAATTACGTTAAAAACTCCCCAGGCGATGCAATTCCTGGGCGGCGAGGGGGCATGTCCCAGACGGCTAAAATGAAAAAGTTCTTGATAATTAGCTATTGCTTACAAAGATGATCGGTGATGAAAGTTGATACCGTCCAGGCGGGAAAAGCGCGATGCTGTTTCACTCGTGCCTCCCCCTCTGGTCATAACTTTTGCTGACTTCCCACCATGGTGAAAGGATTGGCGGTGGCGGGCTCACACACCACAGAGGAAACTACTTGCACACGCAAATACACAAATATACTGTTACATGTTATCATGTGTGAAAATATTGCACAAAATGCAAATCAATAATTATTCTACAGCTTACCTTGTGGTTGAAATTACATGGAGTAAATGTAACATCGGTGGTGATAAAAATTAACATATGTGACATAAAACAATAAAACTTGAAATCAATAATATTTGGTGTAAAGAGGGGTGTAAACATATTTCATTCATTTGCGTGTCATGTGTCTATTACGTGTCCAGAAATGAATTTGTGGAAATGCTAAAGGCCCTTTTTACGTAACACACATGGCTGTGTATTCTTCCGCCCAGTCTGCCAGGCAGGTTGGGCTCACTGGCGCCACACGCCCTGCACTACACTGCACTAAATTGCTCTTGCCCACTCCTGCACCCAAACTACACTACACTGCTCGCTGGTGATCAGTCGTCGAGAGCGCAGTGTGTTGCACTTTAAGTGGCCAGCGTGACAAACGGCCTAGGGGTGAGGGCGACATACATCATACAATATGACGTGGCTAAGCCCAAACACACACTACTTGAGTTATTCCACTTGAAAACGAATTAAAAAAATGTATTCTTGTAGAACCAATTTTAAAAATCGAGAAATTTTATGTTAACAAGATAAGCAAAATACATAATTAAGAGATGTGGCCACCTCATTGCATACAACTTGTACCCTTCAGGTTTAGAGCACTTTGGTGGTTTCGTTGAATGATACGGACAAATTAACAAAAGTGACAGTTTTGTTGCAACTGCATTTTCCCATTAAAATGTCCAAGATTCCAGTAGCAGCAATGGAACACGTGGCACGTACACAATATGTATATGTATGTGAAGGTGAAATTTGCAAGCAACTAACCAAGATGTACAATGTTAGAGAGCTTAGGTAGCAATGTTCAATAAGACAACACTTTTTTGTATTAATTTATAGAGACTATTTTGTATTAGCTTTTGTAAGGAGTTCCCTTACAGTTGATTTTCACTTATCGTTTCGCTTAGTATTCATTTTATCATACAATAGTTCACATTTTAAACTGCATAATAATATGATTCCCTGCTTAAATATCTGTGTTTAATGTCTTTTAATTTTGTTAAATAATAGTGATAAAGCTATAGTATGAACATTCGAAAAACTATTTATACATTTTAACGTTAATCTGTGCCATTTACACTACATGGAGAAGATCAGATATCGTGAAGGTAACCAGGCAGAGGTTTTTGTTTTTGCTTGGAATGTTTTGTGTGAACATTAGTTGAGCTGGCACGAAATGGAGACTGATGTTAAAAAGTTTGTTGAAATAAGTATGTAGTTGCTACTGGTGTCCTGCCGAACCAAATGATTTGTGGATGAAGAGGATGTCCTGCAGTCCTGGAGAGTATCGTCCATCCCTGATGATGGCTACATCTATGTGTTTGACCGATGTTACTGTCCAATTTTCTTAACTTATGATTTGGTGGACTTTTGATTTTGATGGCAACCAGATCTTCTTGACTTTGTGTCTACATTACGTCAGTAAGGCGTATATTGCCCTTAAAATTAAATATGTTCCTAATTTTCATAATGAATTTTCGTTTCAAACTTCTCCAGCCAGTGATTCATCAAAGTGGCTTAGTCTCAGAAGTCCTGATCATTATTTGGTGTGAAGCTGAAGTCACACAATCACAGTTTTCGTTGTTTTGTAAGACTGAGTTGCTGGCCGATGTCACATGTAGGAGTGCCGTTTCGTGGACCATTTGATCGAGTTTAATATTCGCTTGCATGTTTTCATTGTTGAGGTATCATTGAATATTCAGGGAACATCCTAAATTTGATTACTAAACAGTAATCATATTCTTATTATCATCTAATTTATTTTCCGAGAACAGATAGTAGTTCTTCCTTCTTTGATTTTTTTTAATTGTAGGATTGAAGGGTAGTTATAATATGTTGTCCTGTGTGGTGTTAGAATTGTCTATTTATAAAAAAAATTTGAACTTGATTTTACATGTGCTTTCTTTAGGTAAAGCATATTTTAAAGTTGCACTATTACATGATGATTAAAGGTGATAATTCTGAAGTTAATTTTTTTTCATATATTTTCTTGAATAGAACTACCAAGTAGATGTACTCATATATACACGTGAAAAGGCACCCATATCTCTACATCCACGAACTACACTCTTCTAAATAATTCTGTATGAAACTCAACACCATTATGTCAAACCTGGAGGCACGAATGTTATACATGAGAGAATAACCATGGCTTGCTGTTTTTGTGAAAATGAGGGGGTATGCAAGGTCTGTGAAAGAGGACGTTGGCCCAAGAAGGGCTATATAGACGAGGGGTCTGGGTGGCGAGGGGCAGAGGCGTAATGTAGCCTGCAGCCCTCCCATGCAGCCCTGCATTACTCGCAGCAATAGTTCCCGTGCGAGCAAGCTATTTGTTATCTCAACAATGGCCACGTTTTTTCTGTTATCTGATTAGACTATACGATGCCAGGTACAAGTGTGCTGTTGCAGTTTTCAACAATAGTTGATATGAAACGAAATTGCATGGCAATTTATTTTAGTATTATCATAGATTTCCGAAGGATGCACGGAAAACGAAATCCACCTTTAAATGTAGAAGAGAAGACAAATTCAACCCAGATACAGGTTACACCTGCTCTCAACAATTCAAAGAAAATGTTGTGTTTTGAAATAAGTTTTGGAGGACAAATATACCTGTTATCGATATCTAACAAACCCAAAATTATTTGGACAGCTATAATAGACAGTAAAATGACTTCCAGCAGTATTATAATTGTTATCCATAACTCCCGACTCACAACAATGTTTGTTGCTTTTATTTACTGCTTCTAGTTTTATATTCCGAACTGACAAGGAAATGTTTTCTTTAGAATTAAACACTGATGTAATACTACCACATTGAAAAGTTTTCTGTAGAATTACGAAAAATGACTGGTAAGACATTATTAAGAAAACTTCGTAATATTCCGGACACACGCTTTTTTTTTCCTCAGTAACGGACTTTCCTTGAATTCTTGGGCCTTTCCCGTATCTTATAAACTATATTACAGTGACATATGATGTGGTTTTCCAAAAATTTTATTATTGTCGTCACTGTAAAGCGAGCACTTATGAGGCCAAATAAGTTTCTCCTTTCAGCCATTTTTTATTCTTTAACTAACTTTTCAAATAAATATTGACATGTAAGTAATAAATACAGTGTATTCCACCATACTCAGAAGTTAACACCTAGGGGTAAAATAACACACATTTATTGACTATTATTCCAAATGAGAGGACTTTCTTTCAATAGTGTTCAGTTTACCATGAATAGCTGAAACGATGATGTTGCATTGTGTAAGTAAATATAGCAATATTTTACGTCCATTTTGTACTGAAGCGGGATTTTAACACAAATAAAAACGTTCCTAACCTAGCGCCCTGCTCATCCACTATACTCCTATGGGGATACTTCAGGACTGGTGTTAATATTTACAATATTATACACATTCTCAATCTGCCGTATGTTACAAAGTGTTTGTGCTATTTAGTGATGTTTTAAATTACATTACAGTGTTTGAGACGAAACATTTTTAAAAGGAACAGGAACAAACGTTTTTCATTTTACAGCAGTTAATATGGCTTCGTGTATCCTTGACATTGTTTGTTCCCGACTCACGAAGCTGTGGCAATTACGGATAGCTTAGTATTTTAAGTGCAGAAATCGGTTCCGTTTTCCATCGTAACGGATGTGATTTGGGTACATAAGCGGTAAATTTCTATTAAAATGTCCATTTAATGACGGGAATTTTTAACAGTGCCCTTCTGTAGAGAAAGATTTACAGAAAAGTTGCTGTAAATATAGTAACAGCTCTTGAATTACTAATGTAGACCACAAGAATATTTCATGAAGCTGCTGTTACTTTTGAAGTGGACCAAGAATAGTGTAACTTTAAATAAATGTTATGAGTTATCTCGATTGTGTTTTATTACATTTTTTATTTAATTATGACATGCATTCCTTGAGTGTGTCTATCTCTGCTTGAAAAAGCTATATTTTAAATACACTATATTCTTAAAACATGTTAATATTTCCCTGGAAGGACGTTTGATTACAACTGAAATTATCTCTTCGCATTCTGTTACTTTATATGAACATTAAAAATATCACTCTTGTAAATGTGTGGCCGTAGTCGTTTCTGTTTCCATATTTTTACGTTAGCTCATATGTCGTGGAATTCTTGCATTATTTTGAAACAAAGAAGGTCGCGAGTTTTTACATATCTGTTAAGTCTACGACTGTTAACTAAGCAAATATCATATATTTTAATATTTAGCTGCATTTCATATGCTTACAAACCCTTACCTTAGAGCTGAAAAATATTTTAACTACAATAACAGGAGCACACAAAACAGCGCGATAGTTAGTTTTATTGTGAGAGGAGTGCATCAGATAAAATGAAACAATACCTTCGATAGGTGTTCGGTAATGTTGCTTCCCAAATACTAAAAGTTTCGTGCCATTATCTTTAATGGTTTAGTTGTAATGGCGAGTTTGTTTTTCCTTAATATTCGGATCGTGTGCCGCGGGTCAAAGCTGCACGCTACATCACAAGCAGCCAGCCACTCAGCATGCAGCAGGTGATTGAGCCAACCTACCCTTTTACAGACCTTGGGGGGAATGGTGAGATAAGGTATTTATAGTTTTTTACTTGGTTGATAAATTCATATGACACTTCTCAATATCCAAAAATATTGTACATTAATTTTTATTCTACCACAACTTAAAAACATAATTAGGAATTAATTATCTTTCAATAAACCAAAATTGTGGCAGAAGCCTGTATTGGGCATATTTCCACAAAATATTTTTGTTTCCACACACAATCAAATCCAGTCAGATTTGCATAGTAATTTATAGCAGTAAACTTCAATGTTAACAGTAGGCCTAAGCAAACAGTGTAAGAAGCCATGTCATTAAGATTTATCAGTATTAAATGTTTGCACATTCTTATCAATGTTTGTGTTCATCTGATGGTTTGTTTCCAGCATCTACGAAAAGCAACTTTGGTCTCCTGTACTGTACAACGTGTATGTCACTTTGTCTTCACGCCTGCTAATTGTAACTACATGTTTGGTATTTTTGTGAATGACCTTGCAAGTTACATACAGTCGAGGTGTGGAGGCCGACTTGTAAACACAAAAACCTTTCATTTTTCAGTTATTAGTCTAAAACATCTGAATCCTTACCTGTCAATTGTAACACCAAACTACGATGACATGCATATTCAGACTGTTCGCATTATACTTCAGCATCTTCTATATTTGTATCGTCAGCATTTTCAAGCGACAGGAAAATATTTCCTTACATGACCATAAACCAGGGTTACTTTGCACCTGCGAAGCAGGTAACTTTACATAATTAAAATTGTTTTGGTGCCTTTTTGTGGAGGGAATATCGAATTTAACCTGGACAGATAAAATTCAAAGTTTAAAATACTCAGCTGCAGTTCAATGTTGTCTTTCCAAATGGAAAAAAACAGTTTGAGGTTCACTTTCCAAATTGCAAGAACTGAACATACTGAGCTGTGTAAGGTTACCCCTGCAGGAGGAAATAATTCCTGCTTACAGAACTTAGAATGAATTTGTCTTGCCTTATATTTATTTTTAAAATATGTTTGATTTCAAAATTGTATAATATATGTATATCAAATCTTCTTCAACTTAGGCCTACCGTCAGCAGGTGCTTGTGATAATTCTGCTGGAAATGCTATGTGCATTATGGAGGCACATCAGTTACGCTTGAAAGTCCACTGAAAATCGGTAGGGCCTACTTATTAGGTAGTACTAGTATGTTCCTATTTAAGTCATGGCCTAGCACAAGATACACGTAACACCATATACGCGAGACATGCGTCAACCAGGAAGCTGAACTTGAATCCCTGGTGGTGATTGTGAAAGAAAAACTAGATATATAATCATAGAATTTGACACTGATGCCATCGGGTGAGACACGAGACAAACGATGACACAAATACTTACCGGTAATTTGGGCACCAGCAGGGCTTCTCAATCACCGCACCATTGAGACTCGGGGGTTCTCAGGGATGCTGTGGGTTCTGTGTGTCCATCTCATCCATGCGTACTTACAAACATGTAGGCAGTACAAAAGCAGCTGTCGGCCCTCTTCCCTTGTAAAGGTTAGGGTGAATTGATGGTTTTTCCGTGAAGACAGGACATGAGAATTACAAATGAAACCCTTAATACATATTAAGACACCTGATTACTTGCCATCACTAACGCAAACTTGTCGGGGCTCGCCCACCAGCATGTGGGTAGTGTGGTGACGGCCTATACACAGAGTCGGTTAGGACAGGAATAATTGCACCATATGCTAATTACAAAATTACATAGACCCTTAAATGATACATGAAACAAGATGGGACACAGGATGAATATTCACAATTAACACACACATGTGAGAAAACATGTTTAGATAGTGCGGATGCCGCTGGTTTAATTTCGTTAAAGACCACGTGATGCAGGTGAAATTGCAATATTTCTGCGTGGAAACAGCAAACTAAATTCAGACAAATAATTATTCTTGCGGAGGAAATTATTATCCTTACGATTGAAGTGGTTACAGGCGTGTAACGTGCTAGATGGCGGTAATATCAGACATTACTGTGACCGCGTGGTCAAGTACAAAAAGCATTCATTTATGTGAAAAATACATTGAACCCTGAATAAAATTGACATAGAACCCTGAAATAAATATTGCACATACAATGTTACATAAATAAGCTCTCAAAACGTAACGATGGGGTATACAAAGACTTTGTTTCGGTTGGCGACGTGGTTATACATGATGTGGCCATAACATAGTCCAACACGAAAAATTACCCTCAATTACATACATAAAACAAAGCCCTTAAAATTGCATGTAGTAATGACGTAAAATTACAATGAAACACCATAAACATAGGCGGATGGCGCCTGATTCAAGTTGCACGGGTTGTGTGACCTCTCTGACATCTTTTTCCTCCTTCTCCTCAATTAAGTTAAAAATGCCACAAGGGTGCAAGAAATTAATAGAGTGGAAGCATAATGCTGGGGAAAATGTCTGGCAAAACACACGGAAGCAAAGTTAATCCGTAAATTAAATTAACTGTGGAAACCTAAATCAGTGAACAAAGGTTGTAGTGCGTACGCAACAGTGTCTTACCTCACCAGCTCTCCTCAACAGACTGTCCAGAGACAAGCGTCGCACGGACCTACCATGGCTGCCTACGGGGTTCACATAAGCGGAAGTGCTATGCATGCCGAGTAAAATATTTTATATTGAAACAAAATGGCACAAATTAAATTTAATATTGTTTTACAATTTTATAATTTTCTTATGAATTTAAATATTATTCTAGTGTCTCTTTATAATGGCGTTCATGCTGGAATATTAAGTGTTCCTATTCTCGGTGTCACGGGCACTTTAAATTTTATAACCAAACAATTAAAAATAGTAACAAATAATTTAAAAACAGTAACAAACACTTGAACACATTTTAAGACACATTAAACTGTGCAAATACTATAGAACACATTTTACACTGAAAATAACATTTATACAAAAGTTAAAAATTATTGGCCTCTTTGCGCACGTGAGGGATACGTGCGTGGTGAGTACCGTCATGGGCTCTAGCGCCGCAGGCTGTTAGCCAGTGTTAACTTCCACCTTATTGCCTATTGTAGGAGGTCAAAACTACTCATTTGAAGTTGGTGACCAAATGTTTCATTTTGAAAAGCTGAAAAGAAATCTGTATTGATTCTAAATTTTATGTATGTGTGTGAAAGTGATTTAATACTCATAATGTTACTGTTACCGGCATACCTTTCTGCCTGCAAGAGGCATCACCACCAGCTGGGATAGGCTAAAGGACAAAAATCACACTAAATGAAGAAAAATGATAGAGAGACATAAGTTTTATGCTTATACAGTAAATTGTTTGATTGGACTCCATATCACATGTCTTGTGTAAATCATTAGAGTTAAATATAGCCAAGTGGTTAGCCTTGGCTTCATTCATCAATATGTATTCTATAATTTCATCAGTTAAATTAGTTTAAGTTGGCTGGTATAATCCCAAGTACTTGTGAAAACAAACAGTATTTACCATTTCACGTGGTCTAAAGGCATTTAAAGTAAGAGGGTAGAAGTGTTGATTAAAACTGTGGGCAGTATCTAGCCTAGAATCAAACTTGTATCACTTCAATAAAGATGTGCCAATTCATACTATTTGCACTATGCATAGAAATGCTGTAGGCCTATTCAATAACGGGGTGACAGAATACTGTATTTTGAGACAGTCTCATAAGATATTTCTTTCAACAAAATATGATAAGGAATTCCCCAATGTTATGTCACACCTTTTCCTTCCTTTAAGTTGTGATTATTCCAGTCAAATTATTATTTAAAAAATAAATACTGGTTCATGCTCATATTTGTGCCCTCTGTGAACTATTTACAGTGTGGCTATAAAATATCTAGATTCCCACATACCATTGAATTCTTTCATTAGAAATATGTATGTAACGACGTGTAGATTTCACACCTTGCTAACTATCTACAATGCATGAGAACCTTACTTAGCCTATAAGCAGACAAATGCAAGATTTAATCATAAGCTTGTTGCATTTTGTCTTTGACGGCAGTTGTCTGCTAACGCAATTTCTCGCAGCTCAAGTTTACCTATTTTTCTGTGGCCACAACAGTTTTTTTAAGGAAGTGGTTGGGTGTGTGTGGTGTGTGTGTGTATATATATATATATACATATATATATATATATATATATATATATATATATATATATATATATATATATATATATATATATATATATATATATATATATATATATATATATATATATATATTATGGTAGATGTTACTTTATCAGTATTGCACTGTAAAATGCCATAGTTGTAAGAACTATAAAATACTGTCTCAGCTGCTAAATGTCAATAAAAAGTTGACCCTAGGTCTATGAAATATTTAAAAATGCATGTAATCTTTATCTTGAATTTACACTGGTCACAATAACAAGTAAACCAGAACAAGGTAAGATAATATAAAATAGGCATTGTACTAAATAACTGATTGCATAATTTTTATTGTATATTTTTTCTTCGATAAAGTACAAAAATACTACCATTTGATTTACATACATCGCCCTAACAAATACAACAGAAATTAAAAGAAATTCTTAAAGTACAAAATACACACAGCTGTGATAGTATCAATGATAAATGGTAGGGGCCCACACTGTAAACAAAAATTCAATTGTGGTGGGTTTCATCTAAACAACTTTTGATTGAAAAGCATCTAAAAAATGTCAAAATAGCAACAAGTATGGTACTATCTTGCCACTAGCACACTTAAATTAACATTTACGTTAAGTAATTTCACCAACAACAGTGAAAAAACCAAATCCAAAACTATTGCAGGAAAAATCCATCAAGTTCAAAAAAACAGCAATTCCACATACTCACTAAACAAAATATTCAACGTAGATAAGTGAGATTACAAAGGCTATGTAATAAACCAAATATAAAACTGTACTAAACAAAATGTGTAAATCAACTGTAGGTTACACTGAAAAAAATACAAGTAGGCCTACTCAAAGTGCATTAAAATAAAATTGTTACAACTGTGTACAAAAAATGTCACTAGTCATACTGAAGAAACACACCACAGATATTAAATCGTTGCTTACTCGCAACATATGAGTGATATAACTTGAATGGGGAAACAATTCTGAAAAACAAATGTAATTCATTATATTTCTGTAAAAAACAATTTCGAGTATAGTTGATTCACGATAACTTCAGACTTTTCTGAAGCCCTGCCAAATTTCTACTTTTGGTTGCTCATTACGTATCCTTTCGCTACATGTAAACATAAACACTGCCATGTGACATACTTTTATAACTGTCAAATGTGTTGGTTACTGTTTACGGCTGTTCAAAGATTTATGTCATATTGCAGAAACAATTTCTACGAATGTTCACTATTTAGGCCTATAAAATATTTAGGTCAGCTTTATAAACTATTTGTTACACACAATATAGGATGTTACACATAATGCAGTATATTTTGCCACGGTGGTGATTGTTACAACTGTGATGGAAACAACAGTAGTATTTAACCTGTTGATATTAATATGTGATTGGAATAAAAATTACAACAAAGGGACAAACAGTGCAATGAAACGACACAGTAAATTCAAGCACACATCTCGTGTCACTTATTTATTGTACTACGTAACATCGACAAATGTAAAAGATAGTGGTGAACATGCAAACACATAGGCCTACCGTAAAATTTATTCTGCTAATATTTACATGCATTGGTACCGTACCTACTGGTTTGTAGGTTAAGTTTATTATTTATTTTAATTTGTCTGGGTGGGCCTAGTATTTTGTTGGGATTGTTGTAGACATTAAAATCACAGAAACGTAAGCTCGTTACACAACTGTGTTTCAAATACCTAGCGCGAAGATACAACTTTGCACACATTTGAAAACCCACAGGCCTGCATAACGAATACAACTTAGCCACCGTAGCCAGAAATGGCAGCTAAGCCTTTGCACACGCAGCGATCACAACACTCGTTACCATATATAAATTAACCCTGCCGTGCCATGGAAACATATTTATTACAACATTGTATACTGGCCTAGGATGTTTCAAAAACGCAAGTACGAACTTGAAGCTTCGTTCAGAAACACTCCGTGTCATGTCACACCACTGCCTAGTCGTATGACCGGGTTTAATCCATGGAGGTAATAGATGATAATCGCCTGCCACCGCCATATTGGGAACGCTTTCCACACCACGTCTGCCAACCTGCTGGATTTGTAAGTGTCGGGCAACGAGCTGTGTCGCGACATCACGTCTAATAATATTTTGATGCATCTAAATAACATATAATAGGTTTTTAAATGATAAAATCTTGTTTCAGTTGTAAATTACAATCTCAAACATCATTATTGTTGCTGTAATTAGTATGAAATGTGCTGAAATTAGAAATAACAAAATGTATACCTTTCCTACACAGGTGGTACGATCTTCCTGAGAGAGAGCGACATGCTCTGCTTTGCTTATTGAACCTTTATTCCGGACGGAAAAAATCACCAACCTACACACGGCGAATTTTCGCAGATATTTTTAACTGCAGCAATGAAATGTGTCTCCATCAGTGCTATCTAACAATACAAATAATCTATTGCCAATGTTTAACTTACAAATAGTACACATAAAAACGAGGTTAAAATATATTGTAACTGTGAACTATTTCTTACCGACGTCACTGCTCTTGCTGTTGTTAATTCATATTTAATACAAAATACATATTACATGTTATAGAAGATAATAACGTAAAATTTCATTTATTCAATAATATATACTCTAAAGTTAATTACCATGATAAATATTTGTGGAATACAAGTTATTGGAAAAACAGGTTCACATAATACACCTAGGGTGATTTTTAAAAGGTTCAGTTCCAAAAGGTCGAAGAAAGCATGAATGGACTATAACTAATCACTCAATAGTATTTATAATTTCCCCTTATTTACACCATTTTTTCATTTGTACCTAGAAAAGAGTAAAATAGTGATTCTATTTATTATACTATAGCCTAATGATGTTCACACACAAAAAAAAAAAAGTGACTATTTAAGACAATATACTTATTTTAATATCAGTTTGCTACAGTTAGTACCCTTCAAAAAGAATATGTTTGTAGGGTTGTGCGAATGTTACTTTTTTCTCACGAAACGAAAATGAAAGATATGTTATGAACTTTTATGGAATTGAAACGAAGATGAAAATCAATATCATTAAGGCTCAGCCTTAATGAAAGCTTGACGAATTTCATAACACTATAGCAGGTTATTCATTATAACAAATTTGTTGAAAAATTATTTTGATATATGTAGGATATGGAGTATTTACCACAGGGGGTTTCTCCTACATTTAAATTGTCATTTTATGTATTTAATTAAGATATAAAATAATGAAAACAAGCAAAAATGTTCTTTGCCAGTGCACTAAATGAATATTCATTAAACACCCGAAAATTCATCGAAATCGATAATTTTCATTTCGTTATGACTTTCGATGACCAAATTTCTTATCGCAATGGAAATGAAAGCTGTCATTTTTCGTCTTCATTTTGTTATACCGAATATTCGCACAACCCTATAAATTTGTTCCAAACTTGCCTTTTGCTTTCTGACCAGCCAATTGATTTCTTGCAAATATAATGTGCGCTACTATGAAATTAATTTTCAGCTACTACACGAATCAAATGAATATAGTTGTTGTTCAAAGGTTCCTGATTGTTTGAATGTTCATCCAGGTGAGCAAAAAGATGTCTTTTAAAATCATTTAGTGTTTCCAATACAAAATACACAAGTCTGGACACTACAAATTTCTTCAGTAGAAATTTCCCACCACTTTCTGCAAGTGCAGTTTGCATCACCTTCTCACATATTTTGCATACCTCAACAACATTATGGGAAGGGTTCAAAAACCCACCACTGTATTTTCAATGAATTAGTGAATCCAACAATTTTCTGGATTTCCAGACAGAGAGCTCAAACAATTTTCACATGTTATAACTTTACTCAGACGACGAACAACATGTCCAAAAATGTAAATAATTATATGATGTGCAAATTCTGTAATTTCTTGTGAATGAAACAAATACAAAGGGTCTGTTCCCTAATTGATTATCGTAAGTGCACTTAAGAGATACCTAGTGTGTAATAAATGAAACTTATGGTTGGACATATAATTGTCACGTTTATGAAACAGTTATTTTAAGGCTGACAGTTTACACTTTTTTGCCTATCAAATAAGGGAAACATAACATAGTCATGACATATTGACAAATTTGTTATATTTGACATAATTGTCGTAATGTCACACCTGTCATGTTTTATGAAATAGGGTCCTGATTTGGATGCCTGCTCGCCCTTAGTACTTCCATGCATAAATTTATCACACTATCAAAATACTACCAGCCAGATAATACCAGTGTAAGTTTCATATTCATTTCCTCATGGACACATTGTTGTATGTTACCTACAACCTAAAAAAACCCCACAGTAGGGGGGGAACGTGAATATCTGGTAAATTTCAGGGTAAAAATGTAAAAAGTAATCACACAAGAAGCCTGTGGTTCCACATTTCTTACTAGAACATAATCTCACTATTCATTCTGTACATTTCTGGAATAAAGAAAATCTGTAATAAACATGAATATAAATACAAAAGCTATAAAATAGAGCCACTATCTACCTGCAGAAAGTGTGGTGGATGTGCAGGAAATATTGTTGGGACAGCACTTTCTCGCAGTCGTACACAGCACAGAGATGTCATATAGAAAAAATCTTCAATAAAGTGACACGATCAATGAACACTTGCTTTGCTCCCTTTCTTGCATTCCTGTTGGTACACCGATACACTACATAGGACGGCATTTCTCTTCACTTTTACAGGCGAATATTGAAACTGAAGTCCAATTCAATACAACACATTACACATGTGAAAAACTTCTATTCTGGAAGTAATTAGGCATCACATGATATTCGGAACGAAAACTGATAACCTGTTGTGTATCACATACATACTGCTCTCAAGTGACAAGAATGTTCTGAATAAAAACGAAACACTTTTGCATCAACCGCTATGCAACTCTTATGGGAAAAAACAACTTTCTTCAAGTCACAATATGGCGGACATCTACTTTCCCCATTCTGTCTCATGACCTCAGTCCACTTGCCTAAAAGTACACATCATGTTCCATCTGTACCTTCTCTAATCTCTGGCTACGAGCCGTTGGCTAGAGTACTTTGTCTAACCGCATGCACCATCTATCAGCACAGGTGAGAACTTCTAGCCTGAGAGTGTTTGCCACGCTGCGATTCCCGTAAATGACACCAAGCATAAATTCCTTTTAATGTGAGAATTTCGTGTTGTGTGATATCAGTGTTGCAAGATCTACCGAAATTTCAGTAGATCTGCTGGATTCCATAGCAATCTACTGAAATACTGAAAACCATGTAAAATCTATTAAAATTTTTGGTCTTCTTATTGCAATTTATTTAAATTTAATAATTTGCTAGCATGGACAATACAGTATTCAAAATCGTTGTAATTCTACAGTGCAGTGCTACTTTGGTTGGTAATTGTGTAGTTAACTCGTACTAAGGACGTCAAGCAAGTTCAACAACAATAAAATAAAACAATGAATTTAATGTTTGCATATTTACTTTTTGATAAACATAATGGGTTTATATTGGTAAGTAAGTATTTCAACTTTTTGTTATTACATCCTAGTAACATGTAAAATATACAAGTAAGTTGTTTTCAGAAATTTTAATGTACACGAGATATTTTTCAGTGATGAGTACTGGCGTTACTGAAGGGGAAGACCTATTGTATACGTATTTCACGTTCTTTTGAGGGGAATTACCATAATCTACCAGTTCCATTTTATAAAGTTCAGTTGACGCAGTGGAGTGTGTGATTATGCTTTTAATCTTGAAGTGCTCTTCTAAACTGTACCTAGTTTTACAATTGATTAAAAATTCACAATTTTTATTTTGCAATGGCGAGTGATACTAAACCAGGTTTTTTCAGCAGTGACAGTTCAGTGCCTGTAAAGTTGGAAATGCAAGTGAAGGAAGGGGGAATTAGATTGGCAGCTCTCCTGGCAAAACACAATTTGCCCTTCAATGTTATGGAACACCTTCCTCTGTTAATAGCATCTGTTTGCCCTGATTCAATTTTATCTAAAAATCTAGCTTGCAAAAGAACAAAGGCAACAGCTATCATTACAAATGTAACAGGAAAAACCAGTAGTGATGAATTAAACAAATTTTTGCAAGAAAATAAATTCTCATCATAGTAAATGAAAGTATTAATAAGGAGTGCACCTAACATTTTTGTTTAGTTACAAGAATTGTAAAAGACTGCACTGTAAGTGATGCTTTCTTAGGACTTTTACTTATGCAAGATGCTTCTGCTGACAGTTTGTACAGGCATATGACCAAAACACTAACGGAAGCCGACATTCCATACAAGGACAATATGATGGGGCTTGCATGGATGGAGTAAACGTGATAACTGGTAAACACAATTAACTTTCTACCAAACTAACACAAGATATTTCGAACTTATTTATCATTAAGTGTGCATGTCAGTCATTTCATTTGTGTGCAAGTTATGCGTGCATGAAACTACCAAGGGCAGTAGAGGACCCGGCAAGAGATGTGTACAATTATTTTCAATGTAGTCCAAAATGCATTGACAGCCTGGCTGAATTTCAAGACTTTGTTAATGTGAAACCTTGTAAGATGTAGCATGCATCTCACACATGGTTGTTGTCATTGCAACCAGTAGTATCCCGACCTTTGGAGTAGTATGGCGCACTTAAACTCTTTTTCACAGATGCTGTTTTTACTGATCGTTTGAAATCCGCAGAGACTATTTCGAACATGTTAAATGATCCAGTTCAGAAACTGTATCTTTCTTTTTTGAGTTTGTACTTGAAATCTTTAATAAACTAAACAGACAAATGCAATCAGAAAAGCCGCAGATACATTTGTTGCATACAGTTATTTCATAGACAGTCCGTACTCTTCTTGACTGTTTCATTTCGGAACATCATCTGAACTCAACTGCAATTTAGAAATCCAAAATACTTCTTGCTACTTAAAAATATGTATCTAGGTGCGAAAGTCAATGCACTGTTGGCTAAAGGCACCGACAAGTTAACAAAAGAAGCACTTCATAGCTTCCGAATTCGTTGTTTAGATTTTTTTTATTGAGGCAGCAAGTCATCAGATATACAAACTTTTTGAATTTGAAAACACTGTGCTAAAAGAACTGGCAGTTCTTCATCCAAAATGTGTTTCAAAAAAGAAACTTCCATCAATTACTCATCTTGCCAGCAAATTTCCGGCTACAGAAGATAGGCTACAATCACTGGATATGGAGTGGCGACTTTTAAGAAACCACAAACTCGACTATGATGAAGATGTGTGTGCAGAATAATTTTGGTTTCATGTCAAAAAACTTAACACAGGTGATGGTTCACCAATGTTCCCTCATTTAAATTCTTTTGTCGAGGCTTTGTTGTGTTTGCCACATTCCAGTGCAAACGTGGAAAGAATTTTTTCAGCTGTCAACATGATAAAAACAAAGCAGTGGAATAGGCTTTCAAAAGACACTCTTGTTGGGACTCGTCCATACAAAAAGAATGCTAAAAATTCCAAGTGCCTTGACTTTCCAATTAGCAGTGAATTAGTAAATAAAATGTCAGCCTCAATGTACGATGCAGACTGAAATCACCAGCTAATGGGTATAATGGATATGTTAAATACAGTCAACATTGTAATTTGTTCCTAAAACTTCAGCGTACTTTTGAAGCAAAGTATAATATTTTTAACTTTGCATTTTACATAATGTATTTATAACGTTTGAAACAGTTAAGCAATAATAATGGTTGTAAAATGTAAAAAAACTTACAAATTATATAATAATTGTTAGTTTTATTGATTCTGGTATGTTGTTTTCTGTTTTGCATAGTGTTTAATTGTCAAGAAACTAATTGATATGACTGTCTTGAAAATATGAGGTAAACAAACTTGTAACCTTCCTTAACAGTTGAGTGTAGTTGTGTAACTTGAATTTTGTCATGGTTTTTTTTTTTTTTTTGCATTGTCATTATTGTGAATACACTGTAAGGATAATTTGCTGTTTTGTTAAATTTATTTTGCACATTAAGTGTTATTTTGCACTCTCATTAAAATCTACTGAATTTTCACTAATTCTACTGAAATCTTCTACTGGAATTTCCAAAATGCATCTAGCAACACTGTGTGATATAGTAAAATTCTTCCCTTAATAAAATAATGAGCTACAAATGGATGTGACGCAATCCAATTTTTACACACAAATATAGTGATGCAAAGTGCCGAACATGTCACGTGAATCTACTTAATCCTGCATTATTTTGTAAAAGTAATTAGCGCATCGTAACCACAATAAAAAGGAAACTCACTGACTGGCAGTATGCCCTTTTATTACAACACTTTAATAAATTTATTAAATATGTGTTTTGATATTTGTGTATTATGTGCACCGTTGAAAATGCACAAAACAAAAATTGCTTTAAATTTTATTAGTAATTTAAACATTAATTGCAGTGCCTTAAATTAATGTCATGTAATACCCTTTTGAGAGTTTACAATGTCAATGTGTGTTTTTCTTTTTAGCAATCATAAAGGCTCAAATTGAAAAGTTAACGATAAACATCAAAATTAGTAACACGTAATTTTTATTCAGAGTTTTTGTGTATAATTCAATTTTAATGCACGACATGCATTTTAATATGTATTATCTTGAGTTCTGTGTTTCACATGATCCATTTCAAATATATTATCAAGGGACATTTTTGTTCAGGTGGACATCGGTAACCAGGGATCACTAACACCACGCCACCCCATTCAAACTAGAAATCATGGGCGTCAGGCAGGTCGCATCTCGAGCAGCTCAGGAGGTGAAGCATCTCAGCATTTATAATTTAATGGCAATAGACTTGTAATTTATCTGGAACAATTTTTTTTCATTGTACACCTCCAAGTATACCTACTTCCATAGCAGACTCACGACCCCTCCGGCATAACCTTACTTAATTATTTTACACCACGTCCTTAGATGTTTTTGTGCAGCTTAGACCAATGCCGGGCCTCGTGCCGCATGCCCACTTCATTTTTGTATCGTGTACCATCACATCTCAATTCCTGAATGATAACCATTGTTATTTACGGATGTGTGTGTGTACCTTCATTCTTGTTTTTCGAGGCGTTTAAGGGTGATGGCCCATGTATCAGCCAAATACATGCCACGTGTTCTGCAACCACATAAGTCAGTGCATGTTCTATTGTTATGGAGAAGGGAGAATTTTAACTTTCACTTCCCAAACATAACAAATTTAATTTTACTATATATTTTTGCCATGGCTAGCTTCAGAACCTTAAAGTAGTGAGAAAATCAATTCCTCAGTCAAGTGTAGGAAACACTACCCCATGTAAACGAGACATAGAGATAGTCATGACAAAATATATTAATGTACAACTAACATGCAAATAATAATGACATAATTAATAACCCTTCTTTAAATTACCAAAAACAGGACTAGAATGAGGTGAATCTGTTTAGAAAATTTTAATGAATATCAAAAAGAACAAATTTGTGTGCTCTCTTTATCAAATATTCTATATGAACAAAGAGGCATATGTTCACAATCCAAGCCACATTCACAAGCAGCATTTTGACTAAAATAACAATTAAGAGACAACACGACTTGTTGAAGATTAGATTAAAAATAATAATTTCCTAGACAGGAGAGGAAAGAAATGGTTTTCATTTTCAGAAAATTATAAAATTAACTTTTGATTAACCTTTAATTAGATATATGGCCATATAGAAACTTGTGTGGAATTACCCCTAGGGATGACGATGATCCTCCTTTGGTGTCCTTGATCACTCTAGTTCTCTGCTCGAACATTGGTCCTGGACTTCCACAGTGGCTCAAAGTGTTGGTAGGTCGTTACACTCCAGATGCAGCAATGGATCCTTAGCAGTGGCAGACGATTATCATTCCTCGGATCATCATCAGTTCCTGGATTGAAGTCATTTCTTCATGGGCCTTCATTAAATCTTATGCTGTCCAATTTTAATATTGACAAATGATATCATAACCATCACTTCTATAAATCAGGGTTGGACAGCAGAACCAAAAAAAAAAAAATTGTTTTATCATCTTTTCAATATCAGTTTGGCTGCCTTCTCAACATTCTTTTGCTCTTCTGAAGACGAATAATAATATTCCTAACAAAAAAAAACAAAAGCCATCAAAACAAAATTTGTCATTAGAAGTGTTTCCCTTTACTTTTGAAATACATTTCCAAGTTCATAGAGATGAATGCAAAGGTTCCTGCATCAACAACAAATAATATAGGAAGCATAACAGTTTCGCTACTATATAGATACCGTCTTGATTATCATCTTTACACACCCTGCTATAATAAATTTAAAAGGATAAAGAATTTCAATAAATTACTAGTTATCCTATCGAAAATTAACAAAACAAGTACACAAAAATATTTACAAATTACCAGCTGTTACAGATAGCACCGCTAGATTTCACGACCATTTAACTTAAATGTGTGCATGGAATCTGTCTTTCACCACTGTAACATTGGTATAAGATCTAACACTGAAAATTATATGAACATTAAACACTCAAAATACATTTAACGACAGATTATAAACATTCCTTTGAATGTAAAAAAAAAATTAACACATCCGTTATAGGTCCCTATGAGATGCTGTCTCAAGTTAGAATGCAACAAGTTCTTTTTTACTATTCCTTTTTACTATAGACACCCTTTTAATAAACAAAAAATTGTTTCATTTGTTTTTAAAGTAGTTCAAAATATTTTAAACGAAAAACAAAAAAAAAAAATTATTTCCATTTGTACCGAAGAGGGAGATGCTGGTGACAGTCTTGTTGCTGGGCACTCCACACTCTGGTTAACCGTCGGACTGGACAGTGGACTGCATATTGTGTGGCGCCGCTGACCTCTGCGTAGACTTCGCTATGCCCCAGCTTTCTTTGTACTACAGAATTTCCCTCGGAGTTGTATACTTTCACTGTAGCAAACTATAAATAATGTTATAGGTAAATCAATTAGTCTTATAATTTCCCGTTACCTGGGTTTCTGGGACACATCATTAATACTCGTTAATAAAAAAAAAAAATGTATATAAAGGGACAGTTATATTCCTGCCACTATTCTCAGTTTAGTTCGTATAGTTAAACACTTCACTATCTCCTCTCCTCCCAAATGGCTTGGTTTTAATCCTATCTGAAGGTCAATTATGGCCATATTTACTTCCCAAAAAAATACAAAATAGTGACGTTCCTTTTATTTATAGATTTGACTATACTGATGTAATTTTAACAAGTTCATGAAAAAACCATTCTTGGTTATACTGTCAAACAAGACACCAGAAACCATCAATTAATATTTGAAATTCTGATAAGTAACTACACAAGATTAAGACATCCGTACCATTTTTTTTTAAATTAGAATTCACATGAAGAAAGAAATCTATACAACAATGTCTAACTAGGATATTTCAAGAAGACTCTAGCCACAGAATTATTAATCTAGACCGAAATTAGTATTATTTTGAAAATTATGAATGAGATTTTGGCAAGTATTTCCATTTGACTCTTGAGATTTATTTTCTTCTTCTTCCATTGAGTAGTTCAAGCAGTCCAGTTGCTTACAATATTCATTATACTTAATTTTTTTCAAGTTCGGCATTCTAGTAGCGTAAAAATTTTGCTGCTCTTTATTTTGGCTTATACCTCAATTGCTGCAATAGTGTAATGTAAGCCATACCCACACCATATCCGAATTTTGCTGGAACTTACAAATACTTAGTTTCAAAATACGTTTGAAGATTACAATAAGAAACATTGGTCATCTTTTTGTAAGAGAAGCAAAATAAAAATAAAATACATGATACATATCATCATCATCTTAACATGGCAACTATCGGCTACGTCTATTAAATATTTCAACAAATAATCATAACATTTCACCCCTTGTAGAATATATCAATAATAATAAAAATGACATAAACATCCCTTATTCTTTCTTCAAGTATAAAAGAATTAATTAATTTCCACACAGCATTATCAGCATTGGCATGTCTATATCTCCACCACATAAAACAGTTGTGGGAGATGGCTGGTATTCTTTCAGAGCGTTTATATTATATTTTCCCACTTTTTACCCTTGTCCAACGAAACTAGTTGATAACAATTGGTATTTACAACTCTTGCTATCTGACCTTCAAACAATGGCATAAGTTTCTTTGTTAAAAAAATCCCAATACCTGCTCACAGAATATGCTGTTACTAATACTAGTTTTCCAATGTCTAGACCAGTCTTTCTCGATTTCTTAGCATATTTAAGGCTATGTTCTGCTGCAAAAATGAGCTCCTTCCTAGTTCTTTCTTCCAATCTTCCGGGGTTTTCAATGGATCTTCTGGTGGTTTAGGTGGCGTAGGTAATTTCTTTGGATCAATATATGGAATTGCTGGCCGGTCATCACTTCCAGAGGGGTTAAGGTTGGTGCTCATGCACGGTGTTACTCATGACAAACTCAATTAGGGGCAATTTATCTCTCCAGTCTTGTAGCATGTTTAGTTTTTGTTTGCCTTCTTGCCAAATTTTCCCAGCAAATTGGATTCCTTTGTCAGAGAGTATGCACCTTGGCTGTCCTACTTCTTCAACAAACAGTTTTAATTTAGTCAGAACAGTAAATGCATTTGCTTGCACAATGGCATAAAGTCTAGTAAATTTTGAAAATATATCCATAATAATAATAATAATAATAATATGTGTTACCCTGGCCTTAAGATGGTGGAAGTGGACCAAATAGGTTGACTGATAATACTTTGATTAGTTTATCAGGAAAAATAGGTTGTATTTCCCCTATTAAATTTTCAGTGGCTGGTTTACAACG
This sequence comes from Dryococelus australis, assembly GCA_029891345.1. Classification (NCBI taxonomy): domain Eukaryota; kingdom Metazoa; phylum Arthropoda; class Insecta; order Phasmatodea; family Phasmatidae; genus Dryococelus; species Dryococelus australis. Next base: position 68,174,857 of record CM057003.1, on the reverse strand, counting down.
TTGAGAGAGGTCGCAAGTGCGCACAGTTGTGGTAGTCAGTTGTTGCATGCCTCGTAAAAAATAAAGTTGCCGGCGAAGTACTTCATAGGTTTTATGTATACCTGTGTGACCTAACATCTCATGTGTGTCCAAAACCAGCTTTAGTTGTTGAGACAGTGTGTGTCATGTCATCGATTTTCGTTTACAATGCCCCCCCCCCCCCCTCAAATCTGACTGCTGAGCGGTCGTACTGCTGACGTCCTGCTCGCCTGCCTTGACCATCTGTGTTCCCAGTCCACTTGTACGATGCAAAATTCAACTGGCGTTGCCTAACATGGATACAACAGAAAATGAAATTAACTTGTATATTGTGTGCTACGTGCTACACATTTCAAAATAATTACATTTTACCCATCAGTGGAATTCATTTATAGAATTTGTTATTTTTCTCCGGGAGCCCGAGTCGCTATAGAACGTCAAGTTATGTGTCTGTAGTTAAAATGAGTGGTGCGGCAACCCTAGTTATCAAACTCACCGCTTGAGCGCTGGTGTTGTGGAGGGAGCCCCTACTTGCTCGCACATCTCCAGGGAGGGGCCAAAGCTTCCTATTGGACAAGTTACAAATGACGTTTTGTTTCCCCGCCTATTCTTGTATTATATATACCCCCAGTAGTAGTTTGGACGGGAAAGACACGACTGCTGGGGATCAGGACAGATAAGTTAAGTATTTTCACAATTGTTCATAGGGCCTTATTGGTAAATTCAAATGGTAGATAGTATTCATGTAGTTGGTAAAATGAGTTACTTGCGTAGGCACGACATTGTTTTTAAGATGGCTATTCATTTACGCCATTGAGTTTAAAGTCTGCTTGAAAGGCTGCTAGGTTTTTTAAACTATTCATGTTTTCAGCCTCTGTAATTTGTCTTGCAATTAATCATGTTAAAAGACTATGAATGTTCGAGTAAGAAATATTTCAGCTGTGTTTAGGGGGAAATGAGTAAACAGGTTTTGTTTGATAACTCTAGAATAGCATACATTTGTTAACCATGTAAGATGGTTATGGAAGGATAATGTCATTAGTAGAGCCCTAGTTTTAAAAGAGTTTTGTAAAACGTTGTGTTTTAAGGGTTTGTTTTTACCATTATCTTGTTTGAAGTAAATAGCCATTTTGAAGTTAGAGTAGCAAATGCTGTGGCAGCCTATAATATGGATTTATTGTGTGATAGTTTGTGCATAACATTTGTACGTATTTGTCAAATACAAGCTTTTCCCTATATATGAATGTGTTTGGTATTCTTCATAAATTACATGTGTTTTAAACACATTCAAATAATTTGTTGCTGTGATCTTATGGTTTTGAAATGACCGTTTTCTCTTTTGGTCGTATTGCAATGGTCGTGTCGTCCTGTGTACAGGAAGTAGCGAGCATTACAAAAGCTGTTTGCACTCTGCTCAATTTGACGGGTGTGGCGCATTAAGTTTGGCCAAAATGCATATCTGGTGTAGGGAAAGGTTGTGGATATGAGGTGAAAGGTATAGCAATTCTTGTCAAACAAAGCTTGTATTTACGTGTTTTGCTGGAAACACTTAATTTTATTATTTTTTAATGGCAACAGGTTGGATAAAAACATCAAGTAAGCCGGTCCTTCTGCAGTTACTGCGGAAGGTGGGGAAGGAAGTTTCAAAAACAGAGGGGATCGATGATTTACGTGTCAAGGCCAGGGCTGTGGTGCGTAAGGGAGATGGAACTGCCGGAGCTGGTGACGGAGCCAAAGGCCTGGGTGAGTCAAAACCAGTTTTAAAAGCATTGAAAAACTTGTCAGCCAGGCTCATGGCAAACTTGCCTGAGTTGAAGAATACACAGTTAAATGTGGTAGTAGTGTTTTTCATATCATTAAATACTATTCTTTCTATGAATTTTTGTTCTCGCCAGGTAGTTACACTGCTGCGACCTTTAAGGTCCTTGAGGAATTGCAACCTATTTTTAGTTTACCACGAGAAGAAAATTGGGACGTTTCTCGGTTGCATAATACCATATATTAAGTTGCTACAAGTGAAGTGGCACTTGCTAAATTTATATTAAAACCTGTTAGAAAAACATCAGATGGTAGGTCAATCCATGAAGGAATTTATTACTGAGGTTATTGTTATCATAGGAGTAATTGGGTTGCCATGTTCAGAAGATTATTTTACGCAATTAATGTTTAGTAATTCATTGCCTCAATAGAGTCGTTTCTTCAATTTTGCTATATGGTTCAGTACCTTAAGGACACAAAAACATGTACATTACACGCAAGCGCGCATATTATAAACAAACAGGCATTCTGCAATTTCAAAAAAAATGCCATTCTCCAACTGATTTCTACATGCCACTTAAGGTTAAGAGCACAGAGAAGGAAAATGCACAGAGCAGACAGTTATAGAAGCAAAACTGGAACAGAAAGAAATTGATCTTGAGGGGACAGTCATACATTCTCTCAAAAGTATTTCTTTCTTGACCCAAACCACCTTCAAATGAGCCTTCACCACAGCAGAGGGAAACAAATGGTTTTTGAGGGGACAATCCTACATTCCGTCAAAAGAATTTGTTTTTCGCCTCACTCCTTTAAAGATGAGGCTCCGTTGCAGCAGAGGGGGGGTGAATTGACTCTTGACATCCTTCCAACAATGATATTACAACTTTGCCTATCAGTGAGCAAGCCTTGCTGCGTGATTCCAATGAAATTTTCATTATTACAACGTATCACGGGACCCAAGATTGTACTGTTTGCATGGCTCAAGAATGGATGTTCCAGCCCAACATATTATTTACCGGTTGCCAAGGCTATGCATCCAAGGCACCGAGTACCACAGCACACAGCTGGGCGGCTCTACTAATACGATTCGCAGCATCTCGATTCTTCAAGCCAGCCGGTGACGTTGACGCGTGATGCATTCCTGCACAATTGGCATGCACTCTCTACTTGCGACTTGGCCCGTCATCAAGCATCCATGCTCATTTAGGTCAAGTATGCAACGCATTATTATATTAAATCACGTGCCTACAAGATCTACAAGTATCACTGCAACTGAGATTACAGATGCGTGGTTAATAAAAATATCATGACTAATTAAAGCAGTCACGTGGTCGCCCTATCCCTAACGTGGGAATTTTAAATTTTGAAGAACCACCGACACTTAGAGCAGAGATAAGGTAGTTCAAGGATTTGCTGTAGGAGTGCAGCACTTATTCTACAAGATCGCTGTAGTCTCCAGCACCTCGCGCCCAGGCGATAAGAAATGTCGATGCCTCCACTCAAGGAGATAAGAAAAGGGTAGTGCAGCACCGGAGCCCAAATAAACAACCCCTGTGATGTAAGGCTAGCCACCCCTTCACCCCTTTGGAAGCCTACAAACAAAATTTTTTAGTATAAATAGGGTGTGCCATGCCACACACAAGAGTAGTCATCGCTCTCCTCCAGTCTGTATAAGGCAGAGGGAGCAATAGGGGCAAGGGCCGTCCACCCTCTTCCAGTCTGAAACACGGCTGAAGAACTGTCTAAAGGGTGCGATGGTCAATAGACCAACTTGGTTAGTGGCAGGCAACCAACCTCACTCTGAACAAGGCTGAAGACAAATACTACGGTTAATGCGCTGACATCTAGACAATGTGCTGAAGTGCACATTTCAACCAGAGAAGACTCCTGCCATTGGTGAGACCAGAAGATGCCTCCACCGCTGCGCCGCTTCATACAGAAGACGTCTCTTTCCAGCTCACCCTCCCTTTGACCATTTTTACTTTCATGTTAAATTCCGCTTGAGAGCAGGGGGCTTATTCTAAGTTTTCGTTCCAACAAAAAAGGTAGCATCCATACAATTATCAGTCCCAACCTACTATTTGGTATTCTAAGCTTGAAACGAAGGTCGAGTGACGTCACGAGTGGAGTTGGAACTTCTCAACTGCTAACGAGCAGTTGGCAGGCTAGAATTTCGTAGGTAAACCAATATGGCACGCGTTGGTATTAAATGTGGCAGTGTATTTCAATGATACGGAAATAAATAATGTGTAGTGTAAAGTCAGTGCAACACGTGTTTTTGTTGTATGGCGTTATAATTTTCCTACACATAAATTTACGATACGAATAAGCATGAAAAGATTGGCTATAACTATTACAAACGTGCATCACGCATGTCTGTCAAACATTGTGCACAACATGATACAGGCTATTTTACATGTGGGATGTTATTACAAGCGCATAAATGTACAATTATTCAATTGTAAATATTTATTCCATAAATTATTATAACCATAGCTTAAATGCACATTTATTCATCCCTTGAGAAACATGTGTTCAGTTAAGGGTAAACACCTTTAAACAACATAAAAAAAAAAAAAAAGCTTATAAGCTATTGCAGGGTTAGATTTTAAGGCCTGTCTGGTCTGCCCGGGGCAGGTAAAATCATATCCTGGCATCACCTGTCTGTTGGACAGGTTTATAATGAGGCACTGGTTGACAGTTTTCTAAAAGCTGAGCCAGGGTGACAATCTTATTCCAAGTACTAAACAAACAGATTGTTACTCCAGGTATAGGCTCTTCACGGTAAAGTGAGCATTTTTGAAAGCCCTCTCATTTGGAATAATAGTCAATAAATATATTTTATTGTATTCTTAGATATTAACTTTCGAATGCGGTGGATTATAGACAATGTGTTTATTACTTACATGACAATATTTATTTTAAAAAGGTGGTTAAAGGATAATAAATGGCTTATAGGAAAAAGTAACTAGGGCCACAAAAGTGCTCACTTTACTGTGAACAGCCTATAGAAAAAGGAAGGGAGATGATACCTTGCTGTGAGATAATCATCTACTGCAAGTGGGAGGAGTGTGGAAGAGTGAAAGAGAGAGAAAGAAAGAAATAGGCTCCCATGGCAGTGTGGCCTGTTGTGACAGGCACTCTAAAGAGATAATCATCTTGGGCTTGTATTGAGGCTTCCATCCCATTGGTCTTGGTTGGTCTTGGTCAGCTTCCATCCAGTTGGTCGCAGAATATAATTACCAGCCTTGCAGGGGTCACACATTATAAATAAGGGAGTGCTGAATTTAAAAACTATACATATTAATAATTTTTAATTTTCTGAATATGATCAAAGTTGAATTATGCTGAGAAATGTGATACATGGCCTTGTACATTTAATATATTTTTTTTGATAAGTTTAAAACATAATTTGCTTAGGTTTCTAAGACTTACATTTAAAAATTAATTACTAAAGTATATTTTGAGTGCTGCTCTTATTGTCTGATTTTGAAGAATTAATGTGAAATTAATTTTCCTAATGTTTTGTATGTTTACTTAAAGCATCAAATAGTACATTGTGTGAGACGAACTAACGCAGATTTTCAACAGCTTCCCAAAATACTTTTAGCCCTAGTAGAAGTCTTTCAGTCCATTGTATTGGTAAAGTAATATCAGTTCGTACCGGTATCTGTAAAAATCTATATCAGCTCAGCACTACAGTTTTCGGCATAATGAAGTTAAGAAACTGAAAGGGGTTGTATGTTGTAGACTTCTAAGAAGATAACTGCTATAAATACCATCACCGAAAATTTGGAATCTCCCCTTGGAGTCAAGCAAAGTGAAATTTGTAAATTACAGGATTTATCAAATTTGTGTGGTTTTAAAATGTGGCCTTCAAACAATGAAACTGAGCTTGGTGATAGTTCTATCATCAAGTTTGATGCCGTTGGGTGAGACACGAGACAAACTATGACACAAATAGTTACTGGTAATTTGGGCGCCAGCGGTGCTTCCCAATCACCGCACTATTGAGACTCAGGGTTCTCAGGGATGCTGTGGGTTCTGTGTGTCTGTCTCACCCAAATGTACTTACAAACACTTGGCCAATACTAAACATTGTTGTACTATACTGAGAGGTTATAACTGGGCTGGTTACTGACGCTACATAAACACTGACAATTTGCACTGATAAACAGGGGTTTATTGTACCAACATACAATGTGTGCCTTTATTATTTAGTGATAACTTCGGGCATGTGTAGCTAGTTCTGGCGAGTGTACCCTCTGCACATAACCTAGTGACACAGCTCCTACAGGATGATTTCCCCACGGTGTCAGAAGAGACAGCATCTTCTAGGTGAGGGGCCTACAGCCACTATGATGGATTGCAGGGTTCACCCAGAGGCGGGACACTGGGATGAAATGGACACAACATAATATCAAATTAATACATAACCCTGACAAATTAATGATACACTACAGGCTTTACCCTCAACTATTGCCACCCGTTGGAACTCGTCTCCTAGGCACATGAAGTGGGGCGACTGTCTAAACATAAGGCGCAAACTAGTAGCGATAAATAATCGCCATACAAAATACCCTTGACAAATAGCACATCACAACTTGGAAGAGATTCCACCGCAGCTAACCGCAACTCATTGGGACGGAGCGGGCTAATGCAGGACATACACATTACGAGACAAAACATTTAGGACAATGAAAGAGATGAAAATTGGGCACGACATGAAACTGGAAAATAAACACACAACTGTGTGAAGCTACTCTTAAATGGCGCAGCTGCCGGATGGTGGTAGGCCGACCACGTGGTCAAAACAAAACAAATGATGCAGAACTCTTCATAAATATTCCCATAAAAATTCTAGAGAAACAACAGCGTAGCAGAGATGAGCATAAATAGCTCTTAAATCGAGGTAATTACAGAGTTACTGGCCTAAAGGTACACGACTACGTGACTGGATATGAAATTGGCGCCAAACACATTAACATGAATAAAATACTTTAAATTTCCATAAATAAATCTTGCCCGTAATATTTCACATCAGAATAAATCTGCAGTTACATAAATTCACTCATCACATAGCTAGATGGTATCAGATACTGTCTCCTACGGCCACATGGCCTCGTGGTTGAAACAAACATTCTCTCGTCATTTATAATAACAAAAGCCAACAAGGGCTGCAAATAATTTGATTATGCGGACTAGCGTTATGCTGGGGACAAATTAACAAAACGTATGCGGGCAAAGGTGAATTGGTATGCTAATGAAAACTATGGTAACCTACATCAGTGCGATAAAAACGTGAGTGCGTACAGAAAACTGTAACGAGGCAAACTCGCGCGGCCCTAACATGGCTCCCTACGTGGTTCACACGAGCAGAAATGCTATGCACACCTCATAAAATATTAAATAATTAAATGCAATGGCACAAAAGCAATAGTAAACAATATTATACGTATCACTTAAATTAACATTTTTCTGTTAACTTTATAATGTCTTTTAAAGGCACCTTTATGTGAATTACTGTCTTGTAATTTTTCGATACACATTTAAAATTTAAAACATAAACACAGACATAACCCTTACATTAAAAAGACGTTTGTACAAACTAGACCCTTGAAACACAAATAATTTACACAAAACACTAATTATAACTGCACTGGAAGTTGGAGTTGTTCTCTTATTAAACATGTTATACCACTACGTGTGTTTAATTGGCGAGCGTCGTCATGAGCTAATGGTCACTGGTTTTTTTGGCTGGCGTCAAGTTGATACACTTTTTTCCCTCTGTCGTGTAAATAATGGGGTGAAGTGCGAAATGATTGAGCTAGAATGGACAGATCTAAAAACAACAGGGTATCAGCAGTATAGTTTTGTGTGTAAAGCCAACTGGGGTAACATCAACCTAAAACATCACAGTGACTACCCAAATGTATTGTTGCTCATAGATCTGGTGCTGTCCCAGCCTGCTCAAACTGCACACTGTGGAGGATTTTCGCTAATGAAGTTTATCAAGACAGACTGACGAATTTGTCTACATGATACACTGTCTTCACCTATGCATGTTCAGTTGTAGTTATATTGTGAAAGTGAGTTTGATCCTGGGAATCTCTGGTATCGTAATGCTCACAGAAAGTGTTGACCTTTCAGCCACCATACAGATGTGAGGAGGGACAGAACAAGTGCAGTGAATCTGACAGCGAGTCATGAAAAAGTGATTACTAAATGTTTGTGACTGAAATAAAGAACATTGTAAATAATTTGTATTAAAAATTCTAATATATAATACTTTTTTTAGCGAGACTAAAATTTCTATTTTGGGTACAGCGGTCAGGCAGGTTGGATGACGGACAGGTTAGCTAGATCCTTAAAATCTAACCCTGAAGCTATGTACATTTGTATTTTGGCCCTTATTAACCTACAGTTTGGTTTTTTTTTAAGGCTGGCTCTGTTATAGTATATTAAGTAGGGTAAATTTTGGCAGTTCTAGAAAAGTAACACGAATTCTCTTCCACCACAGCTGTTTTGTTAGTGAAGAAAAAGACGTTTGTAAAGAAATGTTTGAGTCCAATGCACACTTGCATTTTCCTCTTTCCTCGTGTTTTCTGTCATGACAGGCACAGAAAGACGAACGTTATCTAACTTCCATACAGTAATTAAAGTAGGATATTATACCTAGGCTGGCATTCCAAACTGTTTTATTTTTATAATTACCGAGTTAAATTTGTTAGGGTTCTGTTTATTTCATGTTGAGGAAAAAAAGGAAACAGTAATCACAGGGTGGGTGGGGGGGGGGGGGGGGGTTGGGGGGGAGCTTTATTAATTTTACATCTTTCATGAGACAAGATTATTTTGATGTTCTTATGAGTATGTGGCATTTTGATTTTGATCTGCATATTGTTTTGATGGAGCAGTGGAAAATTTTACTTGTAAGGAAATAACATTCAAATTATTTAACTTCAAAAATTTAACTTTAATGAAAAAACGAAATGGAATACATAGGCGTATACATTGCTGTTCATATTTGTACAGATGCAGATATACACATACACACACACTTTGACCAAATACTATTGAGACTAATACCGGACAGCTGGCAATTTTCCGTGCGAAAAGTGATTGCCCTGCGCTCTGCCGGCTTGAGGTGGCAAAACATTTGTTTACATTTACCGTTGTGCGTTTTAGACTGGGAATTGCTTATGTTGTATATAGTTTTAATGATTTGCTTTGACCGAAGATAACAATCTTACACTCATTGAATTTACGATATAGACAAATAAACAAATATTATTCACTCACTACAAAAATATGGAAAGTGCAGCTTTTTCAGGCCACGTGCATTTCAATAATTATATTAACAGTTTACAAATACATTTACAAAACACTCACACTTACTGTTTGTAAAATTTGCAATCTCTTGAACACGAGGGTTTCCATGGCTCTGCAGTACACTTCGGCGGACACAAAGGTTACGAATATTAATGTAATCAATTTAAGACATGTACATTTCTTTGTTATTCAGGACAGTTTTACGTGAAATCTATAATTAACATCTGCTAACATTCCTCCACTTACCCTTGGCCAAATATTTTATTTTCCACATACACAAATAGTTTGCTAAACACACGGGCCTCATCTGTAACACGTAAACATCTATATCTCCCGATAACTCTGATTACGGTTTTAGATCTGATGAATGTTTTATCTGCTGCAAGACTGTAGGTCCGTGATGGTGTGGGCAGTTACCGACGAAACTTAGAATAAGTCCCCAGGTGAGCAGTTGAGACTTAAAGACACGAATAGTAAGATTTATATTTTTTTCCCAAGTGGAATTTAACATGAAAGGAAAATTGGTCAATTGAGGGTGAGGTGGAGAGAGACATCTTCTGTAGGTAGCAGCGCAGTGGTGGAGGCATCTTCGGGACTCACCGACGACTCTTAGAATAAGTCCCCAGGTCACGAGATATTAGTAATATCTCAGGCTCCTTCAGAGCATTCCAAATTAAATTAGGATGAATTGCAAACTCTATTATTGAATTTTATTTTTAGTTATTTAAATTATATATTATTTTATTAAATATATTTTAATTTGAGATATATTATGAGTGAGTACAGACTCGCCTTGCATTTATTAAAACGTTAAATAAAAACCTAATTTTTTTTTTACCATTCATTTTGAGAGTAATTAATTTTACTATATGTGTTTTTCCATTTGTCAATTGCATAAAGGTAAATTAATTAGCATAGATAAATTTTGGTTCATGCTAATTGCACCATTAAGAATTTCTGCCAGTAATAAACAACAGGTGTGACAAGTAATGCGTGCCGCAAAGTCAAAATACACACACTACTAGAACGGCAAACCGAGGCCTGCATAGTAGGCAGTTCATCGGGAGTGCCTCACTGTAGGTATACAAATCCACACCTTGGTTGGACAGCCCAGACGTAATACTTCTCCTTCCCAGCCTGAAAAAGCGAGAAGGAAAACTGAACATCCTGCAAACTGACTCAATCTCAGGTGGATGCCTCACCCAATTCTCAGGTGGATATACATCCTTCTCAGTAGGTCCCAGCCTGAATAAGGATGAACAGTGGACAATGAGATTGACAGCATTGTTATTTGGTTCGACACATTAGGAACGCATTAATTACTTGTTTATCCTGCTTGTCAGTTTTCACTAGTAGCTCAATGCTTTATGCAGAGTACAGCAGGCAGAGTAGAATACGTAGATGAGCTCTCGGAGAAACAATAAAAGCACTTAATACTTTAAACGTCACATTTCTATAGTAGTGGATAACTTAATTCCTAGCAAAAAAACCAACACGTCCTATTTTTTACAACGATCGCCTCCCGGAAAGGGAATAATTACTTTGACCAATGTTTCAAGGTGTAAACCACCTATGCCCTCAGCGAAACTGACTTCATCCCTTACTTTGAAGTATCTGAGAGTGTATAAGTCCCAGGTGTAGGGTCTACAGGAACACAAAGTTCTTTTCACTCTTTCACCTTAGTCTAGGCCTAAGATACAAAATTCTAGACCTCAATCGTCTTCCCAACGTGGAGGACCCCTTACCGAGCTGGCATTTACATTGTGTTTGGTTCTGAGCTAACCTGGGCCAGTCTAGTAACCCAAGAGGTAAAGAGCAGATACCCCAGAAGAGGCTGGAGAACAGGAATTCAGATTCGCTCCTGGAGGATAGGCATTCTAGCAATCACTTTAGAACTAAACAATTCCCGCATTTTACTTAATGTTTATCAAGAAAGGAAAAACCCCAGGCTTCGCCATACCTTGAGGAAGCTATGTTACAACTACACCCCTCTCCAGCACCGCCCCTGAAGGGGAAGGCATAGCCAGAGTAAATCTAGTGGGCCGGCCTCTTTAGATGCTGGTCTATCTGAAGCCTTCACCACATTTTTGCTGAAGGTCCCATACAGTCGTTCAGACTATATTTTCTCCACCGCAGCCCTTGCTGGAGATTGTGACCAGCCTGCTCGCCTCGCTCCAAACCTACCCTCCTTTACTGCATTTGTGCCGAAGGAACCACCTCTCCTTGATGTCCACCGCAACTTGTTGCTGGAGCTATCCTTTCCAGCCTATCTTCACCACATTCGTGCTGACGATATACCCTTGCCAAATGTCGTCTACACACTGAGACACTGCAGCACCTTCTGGGCAACACATGCATATGAAGTAGTACCAGTTTGATGAGTGCCCAACCTCGTGAGGTAGTGGTTAGGCCATTGACCACCCTCTCGGAACATCAAGTAAGCCTACCATGGCGTATATTGCTAACTTTCTGGGCCCGACAGGTCGTGGAAGGGTTAGTTATCTGAGTTGGTGGTAGGGGACCATCGGGTTCAAGGGGAGTCAAGCCCAAGTGTGAGGCGGATGGAGGTGGATTCCCTCCCAGGAAGTTCCACCCTCCTCACTATTAGGGTTGCCAATAAGCAGGATGCTAGCTATTCCAGGGGTATAACGTGACAATGAAGTTACGCTATCATGGAGGTGGAGGCGTATGATCTGGCTGGGGAAATCTTAACAGGTCGGGTGGGTCAATGTACGGAAACGAAATCTAACGTAGGAGGTGCCACATGTGACTTGAGGACTGCCTTTGGCTAGAGTCAAACCAGTAGTCTTTCCTGACGCTAGCTTTATGGCACAAAAATTTGGGAGCTCCGTGTCTGCCGGGTGTTTCACCCGAATGAGATTGCCTGAGTTGAGTTTGATGAGGCTAGATGTTGTAGGAGCCTGGCTAGGTACGGTGTCCCCAAGGGTAGCACTTACTGTAGGCGGTGACTACTCTACTAGGGATATGTAATCTCCTGTAGGGTACCTGGGCCAACAGCTACCTAAATGGTGATCCAACGGGGACACGTGATCAAGAGGAACAAAGGACAAGATGGGCCGTGGGACGGCTTCATTACTCTGTGGCAGGAGTTCAACCTCTGATGTAGTACTTACAGTGACATTCACTACTTCGGTACTCGCTAGGGCATGGCATTCCTTACGCCATTGCCTACTCTGTGTCCCACCTATTCTACTACACATTAGGTCCCTCGTGAATACACTAAATCACACAGTATCTCTCCAAGGAGAGTTAAATACTTAGTACATACAACGATTTACACAGACTCTGAGAGAATAGGTGACTAAACTAAAAAATGATGGAAACAGACAACTAGATTTGACGTAATATTTATTATGTGATAAGAAAACTTGAGAGTCCCGGCCAAAATCAATTTACAATTAAATATATTAGCTGACTGGCTAAACACTTTATCGATTATAAAATTACATGAGTAAAAGAGAATTTGGTGAATGCGAGCCTGGATAAATTAAGTATAAAATTACCAAATTTTACTGACCAAAATCTATGGTGATTAAGGTGCACTTTGACAGCATACTAAAATTTACCGGGAGTTTTTCATGAGGCAAACTAAGATGTACCGGCTTGTTACCACGTAGTCACGGAAGTTGACTGGGGTAAAGGGTACCGGGGTCAGGGAGTAGGTTTACCTTGGTGAAGGAGTGCTGTCCTCACTGTCAACAAACGTGGCTGAGGAGAGCCATTTGCAAGCTTTAGGATGCTGCAATCTTCACAGTCTGCGGCTGCGGAGTGGATGATGCACCATGTTGCAGGTTGCGGAGAGGAGAGAGAGTCCTCTCAAACTAAAGAGAGACTTGTCCAAGCTGATGAAGTCTTAGTAGACTAGAGAGTCCTTGCAGACTGGATATGGAGAGTCTTTGCAGACTGAGTTAGGGAAGTCTTTGCAGACTGAGGAGAGTCTTCACAGATTAGAAGGGGCTCACGTCCTCTTCGGCTGGCGAGCCCCTCATCTCTGCCGGTGCTGGGCGCTGGACTTCTATTTCTACAAAAATTTCTCATATCATCAGTTCTTCGGGATGTGGGGGTAGCATAACCTTCCAGCGGAGGGGAGCTCATTTCTTATCACCACGCTTGAAGGCGACGACAAATTTAAATGCCTGTTCCTGAGGCGGGCCAGTCGTGATGTCACAAGGCCACAGGGGTGCTGCCATCTCTGGGGGTTGTAGGAATTTCTTCCAGGGCTAAGCGACGAGTAGTAGAATATCAGAAACATTTATTTATTTCACTGGGGTGACTCTTGCATGCAGGTTTCCGGGCGGGCAATGGGGATTCTAATTATGTATGTAATTTACAATTACAATAATTACAGTTGACCAGGCTTGTGGGATCTCCTTTCTCAATACATTAAATTCATTATGCTGCTTATATATCTTCCCCCTGAGCACGGATGGCTCTCAGATGGGGCCAAGTAGCCCGTAGAGTGCGCATTCGCACAGCGCAGCATGTTGGCATGCATCAAGTTTAAGTCATTTTCATAGCGCTCATCTATTATTTTGCCATTGTTAGTCTAGGACCAGGTGTCCTCTACCTGGCTCAGCGTAGGTTAAGCTTCCTTTGGCTCTTGTCAATGTTAGGAGGTAGTGCTTCGCATTAAACAGAATAAACTGACATTTTACTAACTTGAGGTTATCCTTTCTCGTAGCTGTAATACCTCTTCTAGTGAACCTCATGCAGTTCAAGGGATTATAGGTGACTGGGAAAATTACTCACACGAGCCAAATACAACCATTGAGTACCCACACGCACACTGGGCGGCCACCCTTTTCGTGCTTCCTGGAGAACAGAACGGTAGAGCCCCGACACTAGGTACTCAGTCTCTTGAGGCCAGCTTGCCTGCTCAGTAGAATACACTTTCCAATGTGTTTCAACCCTGGAGTCAGTATTCTCTGAGTCTGGGGAGACTGTTCCCTGCTGAGACACTCACCCACGTGCAGAGACTGTCAATGGCGAGGCCTGACTCTCAAAGTTCACCGCGTTTCGATGCTGAGTGATGATATAGGGAGTCTGCTTGAGTCGGCAGATGCTACATGTGGCAGAACACCAGTAGGATAGTAACCTACAGTCACTTCACGGACATGAGAGTGTTATTCAGACCAGATGCCCTACTCCCATCAGAGTAGTACCCGAGAGGTTAGACAGGAGCTAACTGCCTCCGGGTGCTTGTAACGGCTTACTACCCTCCTCATCTCTACAATCGTTAAGCTCTCACCAAAGGAACAAGTCCAGGCATTGAACCGTCTACAGGTTCGTAGACGCTTCGCTTGTAAATCAGTCTAGCTCACACTCACGCCAGCCGGAGTTGACCCAGGTTAAACAGCCTTCTCAGGTTACACATCGCCCAGGTATACAGCTTCGAGTCAATCCTCTGAAATGTGAGTTCACTCTCACAGAGCCGGACTTTGAGCCCTACCATAAATCTACCAGGCCAGTCCTCTACACTGGACATGCACCAGTACCATGTAGAGATTGAAATAAACCCGAACCTCCCACCAGAGGGTGTGCATGACCTAGCACCCTAACAAAAACTCCCTCTTGCCGTTCCCTATTGCCCTTCGGGCGTCACACGTCAATATATAGAATCATACTTGCAACAATCTCTTGACCTTGCTACCAATTGATTTATGAATTGTTCTCATGACATCAAATTTTGTTTACGTTTTTATAGTCAACGACGTGATCACCACACAAATAGTTTTGTTATCCAATTGTATGTGAAGTAATAGCAAGCTAATGCTGTATAAGAAATGGAAAATTGTAAAACTCAATGTTTATAAAAGTTTTCATGGTAAAAGAAGCTTGCACTGTGGTTTTAGATACACGTAAACAAGAAATTTTGTTGATGTTTTGCAAATACAGGAATTATTACAGAATTTCCAGCATAAACATAATTTCTCAGTACAGTCGACTCTCATTAATACAAACCTGAGGGACCTAAAATTCTGCACTTTGTAATGATGAGGTTTGTATTAACCAGATACAAGTAAAAATTGTGTATTGACAACAGCAAGAAAATGCAATACATAAATAAAAAAAGGGTACATAATTTGGCAATGTGTAATTAACAGGTAGAAAAATTAATTTGACTGATTTATTACAATATTAAGCGAGGTAATTCAAATTAGTTTACAAAATGTACATACTTGGTCTCAAGAGAATTACTCTGCAGGAGTATGCAGATAACAAGAGAATACATAAATATAAATAAAAAAAGATAGTTTGGCAACATTAACAGGCACTTTTTGCTACTCCAGGTTTCGTTTTCTTCCCATTTTCCACTTAGTTTATATTCGTCAGTTTTTTGCCCAAGGTAAATTTGTTTCGGTTGAACTTCATAGTCATTGCACTTCTCTACTGTATAGCAATTTCACACACAGAAAATTTTAAGGATTTCTGTACACGCTTTCAGATAAAAAAAATGTAAACATTATGTTGCAGTAACTTCATTGTACACATAACAAAAAATATTGCAAGGCGGAAAAAGTCCACGTTCAATTAATTGATACACAGAAAAATGGCAGCCTTCTTGTGTAGTTAAACATTTAGACGCCAGAGATGTAAGTTTATCATCGATTGGGCTTTATTCTTGATTTAAAATGTGTACATAATGAGCGCATGCTAATCGAAATGAGAAATATTAATACGAACCTGCTTACAGTCAATGTGTAAGTGTTAAGACCCTTACATTAACTATGAAACACATTACACACTTTCGTACACGTTCTATGCATACATCTCTTATGTACACATAATTGATTGTAAATGAAGCTTTAGCGAGAATGTTGTCTCGTATCCATATAGCTGTGTCGCTGTGAATGTTTATATTTTCATCGCAAATATGTTTTGTAATAATTCGTACTAACCACATGAATTAAATATAAATTCTTCTGTCTGGGATACAAACAGACTTCACATTACATATTAACCATATTTCGTATAAAACAAAGTTAATACTATTGAAATACCAATTCTGTTTTCTGGGTCCACAAATGTTCTTCGCATAAATGGTAAGTTCATATTAACCAGGTTCGCACTAACGAATTCTACCGTATTTTGAGTTATTTCACATTATTTTGTGATTCACGAAAATTTGTATGGATAGGCCAGAATCGACCCAAAATCAAACAACTCTCCCAGACTACCAACCATTTTCCTGGGAAATCTAAAAGGTCGTAAATTTGAGTTTTGACTGTATTGTTATAATTCTGTATACTGTCAACAAAAACAAAAAAACTAACTTAAATAATTCTTTAAACAACTTCACAACACCTATGAATACTGAAAAGTTATAGTATGAGGTAAAAAAAAAAAATGCAAATATGTTGGTTTTATGTTGTAAACAGCACGTTTTTATTAGTGTGTATAAAAAACAGAAAGAGCAGCATAGCACTTCACATGGCCATGTCCAGCACTGCAGCCAGAGACTTGGGAAGCCATGTATTCCCATTCTCACTGAGAAACACCACACTGCGGTCAATGTAGATTTGTATCTTGCCACAGCGATAGATCTGCTTGCCCTGCCGGTATCTGTTGGGCAAGGGCACAAACAATATCCCTCGCTCCTCGCACCGCTTCTGGATAAGTTCTCTGAAGCCCTGTGGGATCTGACTTGCTGAGCGAACTGCCTCCGCCAATAACTGCAACATGGCAAAGTAAACCACACCATGACGGACACTCCTCGGTAACTTCACATCACGGTAACAATATAACTTAAGCTTCCCAGCCAATTTAATTGTAACTTCATTTGTTTGGTTACAAAGTCATTAAGGTTAAAATATGAGAAGCCTGAAGTCACCTTCTATTCTCTACTATATTAAAAATATATAAAGGACAGGAATCGAAGTACTCACTGTCTAGTACTTGTTGACAGTTTTTTCATGCGATCGTGCAACCGTGTAAAAAAACTGTCGTCGTCCTACTTTGTGTGTGTGCCTATCAACAAGTACTAGACTGTGAGTACTTGGATTTCTGTCCTTTATATATTGTTAGTAGCCTAGCAGCCTATTTGCAATCTGTACTATATTACTTCATCATATTTTATAGCTCAAATTTCACTATAGTGTAATTATTTGAACATTATTTTCAGTTGTCAATAAAATTCAAAAAATTTCTCATATACATTGCACAATAGTTTCCATCTAGCAACGAGTTGATATACACAGTAGATACTACCTAGGCAAAAGTCAATTCCATCACCAGGTTATCATGTTTTTATTTTCCGATCCTGCTGATACGCAACTACACCATATCTAACTTTTGTCTATTCATACAACTGTATCACAATTTTGAAACATGGCTTTTTAAGTACAAGCTCACTTTATTTGAAAGTTTGTTGAATTCATGTTTTAGTTTTGTGTAACACATATGTTGGTACAGCTATACAAATTACCATACTTGGATTTTATATGCTTTTAAGTTTGGTTAATTCAAAATTCACCTTTTATGAAATTGGAAATTGGATTTCATCCAAAAGTGTATGTGAAGTTCAGATTAATTAATCAAAGATATAATAATTATGATAGTAAACATGCATCGCCTACACTGTCCTGGGTGCTGGCATTTAAACCAACAATGAATGGCTGCATGGTAATCAGCTGATGCAGCCACTGCCTTGCCTGCCACAGTGATGCCATTGATCTTGCCAGGGTTTTCAAGTCTGTTGACTGGTTTTTGTCGCCTCTTCCCTTGGTTGAAGAGGTGAAAAGATATGACAGATAGTGCCACACACTGCTTAAAGTTAGGGAGAGTAGGGCAAAGAAAATACTGGGCTGCCTGTTGTGACAGTTGCTTTAAAGGAGGAGGTATGCTTGGAATAAGAGGATGAGAATGCAGATGTTAGAAGGTGTACAAAGAGAGAAGGGAGAGGAAAAAGAGATAGAAGAGCGAACAGGGGTGTGGAAGAGCTTAGTGCAGTGATGGATTGAGCAGGATGATGGGGGGGTTGGAGGGGGAGAAACGAAGAAGCTTGGTGTTTTGTGGGCGTGTTTTGATGATGAAGAGAGAGAAGGAGAGTAGCGGTCCTGGCTGAAGGATGTAAGGAGGCAGGGAGCAAAGCGAAGCCGTGTGGAAGGCGTGGCTGATGGGAGGGATGATGGCTGGTAGAGGGTAGACTGATATCAAGGGGAGGGGAACAATCACAAAGATGAAGGGAATGACCTTTTCAGAGGTCTGCTTGACACAAAAACCGCAGGCAAACCCATTAAAAATATACACCACCTTAGAGGGCTCCCTAGCCGTCCCTCCTTTCCAGTCTCCATGCTTGAAAAAAAAAATTCCGGCAGGAGCAGGCACACAAACATACCGCATGGCATCCCGTTTTCAACTTTAACAACATTCGCCATTCATAATAGAGGGAGCGAGAGAATCCTGGGTACCAGGGCTGCAGTTTTTAACCAAACTGTACCTTTTTTTTTTTGTTTTTTATAATTCGGCATAGTAATTAAAGGCAACAATTAAAACACCTATATTTTACTGCATGTAAACATATATTTAATTACCGATATAAATGCAATTAACTTATTTTTTGGGATTATTTCTTTCAAACTTTTGCCTTTTTTAAACCAAAAATTTTATGGTTCCCCAAAACAGGGCTGTAAGTTCAAGAGGGTAGTGATTCCCCAGGGCAGTAGTTGTGTTTACTTTGGAAAGGGAATGCGTGAATTTCTTTAATACACATAACATTTTTTAATTCAATAATTTTAAATTATGTAAATCAAAGTCGAAAAATTAGGTCCCGAGCACTTTGAAATAACGAGGTTTTACTGTACTGACAATGAACATTGAAAAAAATGTAAATATCTGCACTTCACGATAAAGTGAGCCATTTTGAAAGCCATCTCATTTGAAATAAAAGTCAATAAATATATTTTATTGTAGTATGACGTTAACTTTTGAGTACAGTGGAATATACACACTGTGATTATTACTTACATGGTAAAATTTATTTTAAAATGTGATTAAAGGATAAAAAATGGCTGAAATTAAAAAGTAACTAGAGTATCAAAAGTGCTCACTTTACTGTGAAATGCCTGCTACAGTGCCAACACTGTAATGCAAAATACATCGGCTTCATCCGTAACACACTCAGGAAGAAAATGAATGACCACAGTGTAAATACCAAAGAAACCTACAGGACAAACCGGTTGCATCTATCACTATCATTTACTAAATTTTTAGTATTTTGGAATTTTTGGTTTTTTGTTATCATGTTAGCAGTACGAAGAGTTGTTAAGCACAGGCCAGCTACGGGCCTTGCTGAGTTGGGATTATACCTGGCCAGCCAAAAATTTGGTTGTATGTGTATATGAGCATTGGTTAACAGGATGTGTGAACCCGGCAAAAGCTGCTGTGGCGTGGTGTGTGTGTGTGAGAGTTGAGCTTGGCCAAACCACTTGGCTATAGTGTGTGAATTTGTGGGTAACCTGAAGGGAGAGGAAGTAGTAAAATCGGCAGCAGGGGGGGCTGGTGGGAGTAAGAACACACATGAGTGTGCTGACGAGTGCCTAGCAATAGGCATGTAGCGTAGACATGTGGGAATTGCTGCTGGTGTTACTGAGTGGCAAATTGATGACACTTCTTAGAAGGGACTTGAAAGACTGGATAAACTCCTTCCAGCAGTCATCATGTAAAATACATAGGATAAGTATGGTTTTGTAGCCAGTTAGATTTTGGTAGGTTCTGGGACTCAACACAACATTTGTTTTAAGTTTTCAGTAGTTAGTTGATGCGAGACGACAGCGTCAATGTCCCTTGATATCTTACTGTGTTCGGCAAGGGAACACACACTTGGGCTGGCTCTAGTGGGATGGCGTCTGCAAGATCTGCCACTGGGCTTTTACCATGCCCCTGAAAAGGGTAGGCCGGGGTGGTCATCAGCAAGGCACAAAGGAACGTGGTGTGAGGTAAGGCCTCCGAGTGACTGGGCTAAGGGTGTTTGCTGGCTTACCTCTGGAACACCTCACCCAGTGATGTCATTGGCCCTGGTCCTGGAGAACTGACTTCAGTCCTGGGTGTGGCACCAAGGAATCTGTGGTGGTGTAGGTCTTGTCCCGCGGTGGACGAGGTGTCTGGAAGGCGGCGGCACTACAGTCGGCCGTCGGTGTCACTGGTGCTGGTGCGCTGGAGGGCTCTGCCTCCACTCCCAGGAGGAGAGACTGACTTAGATGGATGAGCTGCATCACTGGATGTACGACTCCGGGACTCTAGTAAGGGGGCCAAAGAGGTTACCGTGAGGGGGGGAGGAGGGATTGCGAAGTGAGGCTTCGTCAGTCGTCGGGTGGCTTGAGCGCATTCCCCGAGGGTTCAGGCAGCTAAAGGCTGGTGTGGGTAGATACTCTGAGGTATGACGAGCAGCAAGGACAGCAGCTTTCCTCCTCTCATTCCACCGGCTTCCTCGTCTTGTGGCCAACAGAATGTGTGGGAAGGGTTCTATGGTTCACTCTCAAAGGAATGGCAGGCAACAGTGCCCTACCTAGAAGTGTATCCAGAAGTGCTTAAGTCAGTCCTCATCATGCCTGGCACCCCTTCCAGTGGGTGTATACACTCTGGAAGGAGTGGGTTAGCTGATTTGGGTGGCTTAGATGCTTCGTAATGTGTCTTGCTAGTAGGGGGCTCTACCATACGTGTATGTAGGGTGTCGCAGGCCTTTGTCCACAGTATGGTTGGCCTGAAAAATATGTTGTGTTCTGATGTACTTGCAGTCCTGGTTAGGGACAGCCCGCAGTCCTACTCTAGAATTGGAAAACTGGTTGTAAAAACCATGGTTCCCTGTCGCTCCCTTGCGGGATGATGCTTACGAGAATGGGTGAGGTACACAGTTCACTCTACACGAATACAGCGGTAATTGGATTGAATAACGTGTTTATATTCTCTCAAGAACAGAATACGCTGACCCGTACTATTGCTTACTTCTTATCACACTCTGGGTATCCTACGAAACTGGTACTTATGTAAAGACAGATGTAAGGTCCTGTCGGCTTGAAGAGCATGGGAGAGCAACAACTAGGTAGCTATGAAAACAACTGAACCCTAACTGAGGTCTGTTAGTCCTGAACGGACTGGGGCACTGCGTGTGGTGTGTGGGGATGTGATGATGCTACACGGCAAATGCCTAGGGGGGGAGAGTGAAGAGACTTTGGAGCTGAAGTAGATGTTGAAGACATCTGTGATGGTCTCTGGAGTAACACTAGAGGTTCTTGGGGTGGGTCCTAGAGAGGACGGCAGAAGGTAGGGAGCTTTAGCATGACTTGTGCTAAGGCGAGCTACTGGAAAAACTTAAGTTTCCGCCACATGCAAAGCCTTATATTCTGAGGGCCGGACAGTCTTTCAGGTCCTTCTTCCTTCGGCTGTCTTTGGCCGCTAACCCCCTATTAGTTCACATCAGGTGGTGATCATGCTGTCATATTTGGGGGCGGCTAGTGGCAGGGTAGTTTGGCTGGTGTGGGGGTGGTATCCGTCGCTTGCTTCAGGGCAAGCTTAGCTTGTATTGGCGGAAGGCTCTGCTTCACACGTCTTTAGTGGGCGGGGGTGATCGCATGACTATCTTCAATACTGCATAACTGCCCCCTTGGTCTCTTACATTTTCCGAGGGGGGTTGTTGCCTGGCCTGGGGGAGGCAGTCGGTCGGGGTTCATATCGCCATTAGGGCATGTGGTGGACATGTGATGTTTTAGAAGTCAAAAATAAAAATGATAGTCTAAATACCCATCATGCATCACAGTTTAGGTTTAAGTACTGTGCATGTCATGTGCCAGTTAAGTTAATGTTGAAAGAATTGAGTTCATGACATTTTCATTACATTTGGTTTGCTCGACCATTGCAGTAAATTGATGCAAAATTTTTGTTCTTTTCAACACTACACAGTTATCTGAATAATTTTCCTAGTATAAATTCTCGGCAGAATGTCCATTCCCATTTGTAACAGAAGAAAGTTTCTTTTAATGTACACCAAACTGAACTTGCCAGGTTTTTGTTGTTTTATGGCTTGAAGTACTGAAGAGTGTAATGCTTTGTACAAGTATAGATAAACCGTTTTAGACATTTTTGTTATTTACTTAGTGTTTTGCAGAGTCCCATAGTGATCTAGTAGTTAAAGTTCCTCTTGCAGACCAAGTGGGTGTAAATTTATTTGTTTTTACATAAAGTACAGTAGACTGGTTTCTTCCTGACCCAAATGGCAAGTGGTAAATACCCCTCCTCCCCCATGTTTTTAATAAGTAACAGCTGAGTTTTGAAAAAATTTGATAAATTCTACGGTAGTTATGAAATTATGTGTAATTGATAGACACCTTCCCATCTTTCCTTTCTTTCTCCAGCCCCTCTCACTCCCTACTCCCTTCTCTTCACCTCTGGTCTCCTCCTTCCGTTCCATACACCCTTTCTCACCCACTTCCCATCCTTTTGCTGTGCAACCTTTTCCGCTCTCTCCTTTTTATCTTTCTCCCCCCCCCCCCCTCATAAATTGCAAGTTATAATATTTTCATTTTTGAAGCTCAGAAGCACAGAGCAATAAGGACAATATACTGCCATGCACATCAAGTGTACCATCGCTGCTATGCGCAAGGCTCAAAACTGGCATGTAATGTTCTCATCGTACTGCATGTACCTATAGGACTTTCAGTAATGATCCCAACATTATAGTTTTGCTCATGTCCAGGTAAGTTGTCTTAAAATACGGCAGCTTCAACAAGCTGATTTTAACAATGTTGGAGAGCTCCAAAATATTTATAGCAGGCATGTTATCTTGAAAGTACTGTTCAGTCCTCGTCTGTGATATGTTTTCTTTTTGTACACTAACAAAATGGGGGCACATCTAATTGTCTTGTTAAAAAACAAGTTCTTCAAACATGCTGTAACACAGTTAAGTGTGAAGTAGGCGACTGCCTCAAGGAATATAGATTTTTGCCAACAGAAGGCAAAGATACATGGAGCACTCTGCAGTACGAAGTGAAAGAAATGATGTGAGGATGGATGGTAAGCGACGGACAGTCACCTCGAGGCGGGACTCCCTGTCGGCACGAGCCTGCTGCTGGGTCTGCTCTATGTTGGTGAGGTAAGACACGGACTCAACTGCGCCCGGCTGCTGCTGGCTGATGGACTGGCCCGCGGAGTTCACCGCTCTGTTCATCAGGTCCAGTGCCTTATGGAACTGCTCTGCAACACCACCTCACATTTACACCACTTACGCATGCTTGACAGTTTTACAATAAAAATTTATATTTAAATATTTTTGCACAATTACACAAGATACAATCATAAAATGACAAACTCAATTAAACACTATCACACCTACACTAGAAAAAATAATAAATTAATGTAATTTTGAGGATCCTGAGAGTTGTCACCACTTTTGCATTAAGACCTCCAGCTACAGTAGAGCTAAAATATTTTGCTGTATGATATTACATCCTGTAGCAACTAGATTTACTTGTAATGTACCACACTTGATTTTAAGAACATGTTACTGAGCTCCCACAACAGTCAACTTCCATGACCCAAAAGGTGTGAAAGAGAATAAATACACGCTAGCACTGCTTGGAGGCACAATTCCTTAAAATGGAAGGGAGTTCAGCGAGGTAGGGTAAGAGTAGTGACCTCTCTGCCAGCCAACAGATATATCACATGTGTGCAATAAGGGAGGAGAAGAGGGCCTACTTTCATCTACCTTTTCACCCCCATCCCAAATCCCCTCACAAAGTATGTATGTTCCTAACAGCCAGCAGGATTAACATATGGCAGTTATTCCCAGGCAGCCATGTGCAATGCTCAGTTCACATCAGGCTTTTGCTAATGCCTAGCTGTAGTTCTCCATGGGTAGACACCTCAGTCTATCCGTAATAACCACCTTACAGTTACAGCATACCATTTATCTTCTGTATCAGTCGACTAGTAGAAAAACACTACACATGTAGCTGAACAATATACACAATGTGATCAAAAGTATCCAGACAACCTACAGAACGTGTGTTTAACATAAAAGAGGATACAGTACTGTCATCTATCACGTGGAATACATGGTCAGCGATTGCAGTAGTTAGCAGACACAGTGAGACAGCAGAATGTGACAGTCTGAGAAACTCACAAAGTTTCAACGTGGTCAGGTGGTTGGGTGCTACTTGTGTAAGAAGTCTGTGCACAAGATTTCTACCCTCCTGAATATCCCTAGGTCCACTGTTTCCAATGTTGTAGTGACGTGGAAACATGAAAGGATGTGTAAAACTAAAATGTGTGCAGGTCGACCTCCCATGTTGACCACCAGAGACAGTCAATCATCAATCGTCACCATCACAGAGGCAAGCACCATGACTGTTCAACACAAGGTGCATAAACTTCATTTCTATGGCAGAGTAGCTGTCCATAAGCCGAATATCACACAGGCAAATGCCAACCACCACCTTGCTTGGTGTAAGGCATATCGAAACTGGACAACATTGTGGCAATCCGATGGTAGAGTGCGGGTGTGGCAAATTCTTGGTGAACAACTGAATAGTGCTGACTGTGAAATTTGAAGACGGTGGGGTTACCGTGTGGTCATGTTTCTCCTGGGGGGGGGGGGGCGGCTTGGCCCCCTTGTTGCTTTACACGGTACTGTCAAGGCACAAGTTTAGTTGACATTTTAATCGTTTTCATGTTGATTGCAATCAAAGATCAGTTCGGGGATCGACCAATGTCTCTTTCAACATGGCCAAGCACCTATCCATACCGCAGGGCGGGTGAGGAAGTGGTTTGTCGACAACAACATCCCACTAATGGACCGGCCTGTGCAAAATCCTGATTTGCATCCAGTAAAAGGTATCTGGGATTTTTTGGAATGCTGACTTCATCCTAGTCCATACAGACCCACATTGATAATAGTTCTCATTTTGGCAATTCATGAGGAATGGGCTGCCCGCCACCTGATTGAAAGTATGCCTGCGAGAAAACAGGCTGTCATCAATTCTACAGGTGGGAAAACACCATACTGAATGTTTAGCATAGACCGAGAAATAGCATACAATTATGCGTTTATATTGCCGGACACGCCCGCAACGGACTTACCACATCGCCATCTTGAATCACACTGGTGTCAGTAACTACTTGCGGCGATGCCATTGCCGTAGAAGAAAGTAGATCTCTGCGGAAGGATACACAAGTCTGATTGCATATTACACAATAAGCAACACTGACTGTCAGTGTTCCCGATGAATGGCAGCCAAAACTTGTACTTAATTTTCAGGTGGGTGTCCAGATACTTTTGATCACATAGTGTATGTGGGTTTAACACATTACTCTGAGAAATATAATGCCCAACCTCAAACTTAGTGTTGGGCATACTGATAGGGCTATAGAAATTTAAAAAAAACCTGTTTTTTAAAGTCAAGTTTTTAGGCAAATAACTTAAGAAACGACATGCCACATGCAGTGGATTCTCTATCCATCGTTTCTCAGGGGACTGACAAAAAATTTCAATACATGTAGACTTTCAATGCATGTGATTTTGAAATGCAGATAAATAAAAAATGGGACCACAGAATATGTCCCATGGATGCGGGATTTCAATCCATCTGAGTTCAATACATAGAGGTGCCATTATACCACAATACATGGATACAGTACATGTAATGTTAGTTATGTTTGAATCAACAAACTTTTTTTTACTTAACCATGTGGTTTTGTTAGTTCTACGTACAGTGGAACAGCACTGTAACAAATGCTGACAATGGCAAGTTAAATTATCATTACAGTGAATTACTGTATCAATATAACCAAATTTACTGAGCAGAATCATTTCATGTGGTGTTATTATTGTACACTCCATTCACTGGCACACTGCAATTTCTGAGTGTTGTTAGGTGCTTACATACCAACATGTTGACTGTAAAATACAATGCAATACATCTGGCAATAGCACATTGCACACATTACTAGTGCACTTTCTTAAAATAATAAATTTCATAATAAATTATATTCCTTGATATTTGAGAAAAAACATTTTTTAGCTGTCTAGTGTTTTTAAACGCACATGAAAACAACTAAAAATATCCATCACAGTCACCTGTTGTGGCTTAACCATGAAGCAACCATTTCAAAGTCAAATATTGAACAGCTGTCACTAGTCGCACACTGCTGCTATTAATAACCCATGCACATGCTGGTAACGCTCGCTCAAAGTTTTCTTCAGGTTTCCAGGCAGCAGTCGATTGGTGCAGTGGAACGTCTGCTGACTCAATGGTCACCTTCTCTCAATGTTTGACACCTAAACGCAGAGAGCACTAAGAATCAGGCCTTCACCGTCAACAGTCCCAACATGTGGGTGTATGCTCAAAAGCCAAGACTTCCCAACTCAGGCAATGAACCCTCCAGCACCTAAATGCGGTGGAGAGGATGAGCACTAAGTAGACAAGCTGAACTTGAGAGACAGAGTACCTGTGTGCGGGCTTTACCGTTCTGCCTACTGTGGTATGAAGAAAGGATGGCTGGTGCGAGTGTGTGTGGGTAAGCTAGTAGTTTATCGACTCGAGTGAGTAATTTCCTGGTTCACCTGCAACTCCCTCAGCGGGGTGAGTTACACTAGGAAAGGTGCAATGTCTACACGAAGATGATTCCCATGAGTCAAGTAAGATTTGTTTATTCATTGTTACAGAAATAAATGGTGTCACACTACCTCCTAATACTGACAAGAGCTTACGGAAGCTTTCAACCTGCACTATCCACGTAGAGGACACCTGGTCCAGAGCTAACAATATGGGGTAGATGAGCATTATTAGAATAACTTAAACTTGCCTAAACTCCCTATGCATGTGTTTGCCCAGAAGGGGCCGCAGTGTCTAGGTGTGTAGACGACATTTGGCACTGAAAATTCTTTGGTGATGACTAAGCAGGTTGCGAAAGATGGCTCCGGCGATGAGACATGGTGTAGACCAAGGAAAGGTGTTCCTTTCAGTACTAAAAGTGTGGTGAAGGGAAGGTTGCAGCTAGGAATTAAGTGAACTAGGTTAGCTGGAAGGTTAGAAGGCCGGTCAGATCTCCGGCAACGAGTGCGATAGAGAAATGAAGACTGCTTCTGAGCGAGCATCATGACCTGTTATTTATACTCTGCCGGGTCTTTCCTCTTTGGTCATTGCCTGGAGTAGTTCGCTGGAGAGAGGCGTAGCGATAGCATAGCTCCTTGAATACTGTGACGTCATCGGCCTGATTGAAGATGAGGAAGTGGCGGAGCTTACTGTTGTAGCCCATCTAGTGGTGTACAGTGGAACTCGGTGCCTTTGATGCACAGTCTTGGAGGGCCGGTGAATAATAAAATCTTTAAACTGAAGCATCCTTCCTTGCCATGGCAAACAGTAAAATTCTTGACATCTTGTTGTGGGTATACAATAAAACTCAGTTGAAATCAGGTGCAAATCATGCCCGCTGATGAGTTAAAGTTGGTTTTATACCATTGTTGCAAAGACATCATCCGTAAATTTGCCCCCTCTCCGCTGTGACGAAAGCTCATCCTCAAAGAAGTGAGGCAAAAAAACAAATTCTTTTGCAGGAATGTCGCACTGTCCCCACAAGAACAATTCATTATCTTCTCAGTAGTGGTTAGGCCCCTGAGAAGGATGGTGTGGGTTAAGAAAAAAATTCCTTTGTGAGAATGCAGATGTGACCTATCAACAGCAACTTCTTTTCTAGCTTTACTTCTGTAGCTCCTGCTACTCTGTGTGTTTCTGCTCTGTGCCTTGTTGTCTGCCCTTGATCTTGGCAGCATGGAGAATCAGCTGGTTTAGAGAATAGCCAGGTCAGCCGCACGTGCAATAACACTTTTTAATTTCGTTTCTTCACTTGCTTGGCTGGCTAGAACAGTTTGTCTCTCTCAGATCCACAGCAAACTGGCATTCTGTCTCTCTTTTTTCTCCTCAGTCTTGGGTTACACTGGAGTTAATGCCTTTCTTTTTCACGAGCTCTTGGTGTGGGTTTATTTGGATTCTTTTTGTGTAGGTCATGTCGTAGTCTTTACATTAATGTGTGGTGCTGATTGTGATATGTTTGGAAAACACTTTAACTAAATAACTTGCTGCACTAAAAACCAAAACATTGTATTGAGTTGTATGATCACTACTTTGGTCGTTAAAAGAAAAACGTCAATTGCGGTGGGCGGCCGGCTACCTTTATTTTTGTTTCTTTTTAGCCCGGTTCACATGTGCAGACATAGACCATGGCGGTGCACCTGCTGCAGCACCGCAGTGGCACTGCAGCTACGTGTACACTGATACATACAAGCCAAGCCCTCGTGGACTGCATTTGCGGTGCTGCACGGACATCGTCCGCACGTGTACATCGGGTACAGTGGGTGGCAGGCTTTATTTTAATTGTTCCTTTTACATGGGATTTTATTTTTCTTTTTGCTTCATTTACGCAGTCTCTTCCTTTTTTGCTTCTTTTACCCAGTAACATGCTGTCTCATATTTTTGCTGTGCTGGAATGTGACACTACTCATCTCTCAAAAAAAAAAAACATGTTACCTCTTCCCTTCTCCCGTGGTCATGGTTGGCTATCCTCAACTTTACTCGTAAACAAAGGATACTTTGTATTGATGGACAACAAACGGCCTGGGGAAAAAGAGGAAGGGCAAGATAACCTGTGGAAGCTCTGCTGATGCATGTAACTGCCGTGAAAGGGGGAACGGGTCTGCGACCTACAAAGCATACTTTATGACTGACAGCTTAAACCTCACAGTGTAAGAAACACGTGAAATTCCGGCATTAATCAATACACGTTTATTGCATGTGTATTGCGTAAGCACTGCCATGAAGCAGTTAGTGGGGAGAAAAAAAAAGGGGGGGAGGCATTAGTAGCTATCGTTAGGGGGTGGGGGCGAACGGAAGGAGCGCTGAGAGGAGAGAGAAGGGAGGGGATTGATTATGCAAGAGATGAGATAAACTGTTCACTACACTTCCCTCTAAACATCTCCAGACAGTTTACGACTACCACTCCAGTCCGCCTTTCTTAATTTTTTTTTAGTGTATAACCAGCACCCTGGAAATGTTTTCCTTTATTTTGGAACTGGGTTCAATCCTCGGCCGGATCACCGGATTTTTGCAAGTGGGAATCGTGCCAGATGATGCCACTGGTTCGCGGGTTTTCTTGGGAATCTCCCGCCCCTTCATTCCGGCGCCACTCCATATTCTCAATCAGCCTCATCGGATCTCAAGACCTCGCTGTTAAGAGCCACCCAAATCTCTTCACTCACTCACTCACTTTATTTAGGGAAAAAAGAGAGCGCTATACATGAGTAAATATGGTAGGCAAACATGATAAAATTTTAGTACAATTATGCATATAAGGATAAATTATTGTTAACTGATCATCAATATTTTTACTAATATATGTACTAAAATAACACAGTACAATTTTGGCTCTAATAATGCACAATTTTTGCTATAAAGTTTAAATTTATTAAGTATTTCATGATAAAACCTATAACAACGAAATCAGATATTTTAAAAACTAAATTCTCCTTAAAATAATAAGGTAATAAACCTTGTTAAGGAGACCCTGTTTCCCTAGTCTCTAGGGGATACTGGGGCCTGTTCACTTTCATTGTCACCATGCTGAGAGATGATAAAGCATCACATTATACGTAATTATTTCAGTTATAAAATAAGTAAAACAAACACAATGATTTATAAACAAAATTTTCTTTGCTGATGCACTAAATGAAAATTCATTAAACAACCAAAAATTCATCGAAATCAAGATGTTTAGTTTTGTTTCAACTTTCCGTAACCAAATTTCTTACCGACACGAAAATGGAAGTTGTCAATTTTCGTTTTCTTTTTCATTTTGGTGTACCGAATATTCGCACAACCCTATTAAAAAGTGATAATTTCTGCTCCTGTTAATTTCATTTCATAAGGTAGTTATATTTCAATGAAATAACTCTTATATACAACATAAATGAGAAATTTTCAAAATGTTAATGTTACTTTCAAAAGAAAACACATGCTTGTGGTAAGCTCAAAAAATATCATATATGCTTTGTGTTTTAGACCCATCTCCTTTTACACTGTTGCCTATATGAGAAATTCATTACATAAGTACTAATCCATGCAACAAGAATTTATTATTTTTCTGTAAAGGACAAAGAGGAAGATAAGTAAATTATAAACAAATGTTGGTTAAGTTCAATACAAAAAAGGGCAATACGGCAATGATCGTAGCAGATTATTTGGGCAGCGAATAATGAACTCAAACATGCCAGGGCTTACTAGCAAACCTTTCAACATTGAAGAGTTTATAATAAATATACATGACGGTACCTTTTATAGAAGGCTGTGTTAACAGTTTCTCTGGGAACATCTTCTTCCAGCCCATGTACCAGTTGGTGATCTCGTCATAGTTAGGGGTGTGGCTGAGCCACAGCGTGAGGATCTGTAGCCATTTTGGAAAGAAGTTCTTCTCGAGGAGGGAAGCAAATATGTGTACAGGCAACAGGTCTTCCCATTCCATGACCCACGCCCACTGGTCTACACATTACAAACACAAACTGTTATATTTAAGAATTACAGCCTGACAGCACAATTTTATTCTGTGGAAATTTTTACAACTACAGCAATTCTCATGGAAGGAACAGCTTTAACAATCAATTCTGCAACAAATTAAATATTGTTCAAAAGATTTCATTGTTGAAGCCTTATCAAATCTTAAGTGCCAATCAAAACTGTTGCAACAACTAACACAATTTGCAATGTAAAGAGAGGAACAATACAGACATTTTGCAAGATCAAAATAAACGGCCATGCAAGAAAGAAGAGCTGTTAACTTCTCCAAGTGGTATAACACTATTCCAGATTTACATTCATGTTTAATTTACATCTGACCCTAAACTAAGTCAACTATGGGTTATAGACTTTTGGATTCAAATCATAGATAAGCTATGAGAGTATGTATTTATTTAGGTTAATATGTAATTGTTATGCACCAATTACTTTGATGATTACTAATTAAAAATTAATAATTACAAATACTATTTATGATTACTAATTACCTGCTTGGAATTTTTATGTAGTTCTGATACATAATATGAAAAACAACTGCATATTCTTACTTAAAAGACGCCTCAATAGGGATGGAAATCAAAAGCAAAAATATTGATATTATGGTATCCATGTATCTGAAGCTTACAGATATTTTTTATTGATATATCAAAATAAAACTATCAATATTTCACATATCAGATTATAGATATTTGTAAAATATTTTTGTTTGAAAAAAAGATGTAGATAGTGGGAATTAAAGTTAATATTTATTTTTAATTTAAGTACCAAGGACTCTATGATAATGTTCTAAAAAATTTGTAAGCTGGCCCATATGATTTCCTTTTTAAATATACTATCTTCTTTACTTTTTATGTTGACCGAATTAAAAAGTATTACTCTTCATACAGCAGTCAAAGATGTAATTTTCATTACAATTTGATTTTAGGAAAACTCGGAGCAACAACATAATATTACTACCCCCCTACTTTGACTCCCCCTACCCTCACCGTGCCACCACCAAAGTGCCGGTATTGCCCGGGCCCTAAACAAAGATAGCTATTTCCTGGACACGTACTGGGTGAAGATCCAAGTTAACCAGCTAATTACAGTGGCCATGCTAGATACGGCCACCATGGGCAATTTTGTCAGGGGCGAACTGCTCACACCACGGCAATGAGCCCGTCGTACACCCACTGAAAAGAAGGTCCAGATGGCGCAACCCAACAAACCTCTCCAGATAGAGGGGGAGGGGAAACTAACGAACGCGGTTCACCACCAAACTACCCAGGTTAACTTCCTGGTTGTCCCCCATCTGGGGTAACAAATGATTTTGGGGCAACCCTGGCTACAGCAGCAACACTGCATTCTGGATTGCGGACAATCCCGCATCCACCTGGGAAAATACGGAGGCATTGATCATCAACTGGGAAGGTAGCACGGTCAACTGGGAAGGTAGTATGGTCAATGCTACCTCTTCCCTTACGCTAGTCCACCTCCAACAGCTGCAAGTGGAAGTCCCCAGTCTGCCGCCCAGAGAAGCCCCACGCATCCAGAATTTTGGTGGCACCCCTGTGTCAGAGTTTTTGTATCACCCGGATGAAGATGACCCTGTGCCAACAGTGCAATCTAGACGTCAAGCCACCTCTACCCAGAAAAACAGAGGTACGGGTGAAGCCAACAGGAGAAACTAGTAATCTATCCTGACCAGAGTGGAATCCCTCGCGCGCCGAGAAGCAGCCGGTGCGAGAACCCTGCCCTCAACGCCCACCAGCCCCACCCAAAATGTCACCTCCAGAAGTGGCCAGATGTTGCCGGCCACAAGCGAAATATCCTGTTGCAGCCAGTTAGACCAGAACCCTCCCCAGCGAAGACCACCTAGTCAGATATCTGAAACGAGCTGAACAGACCAGCTGACGAGATGGAGGGGTATTAAGAGTCTTCACAATCGGCCACCCAACCAGAGCCAACCTCGGAGAGCCAGGATTGCGTAGAGTCCACGTCAGACGACATTGAGGCCCTCGCCACCACTTTGCCTACTGACCAGGAGGAGGAACCCTACCGAGCTGAGAAGGCAGAGGCATTCAAAGAGCATCTGCCTCTGATGGCCACCCTAGTCACAACGTTGGACGATGTTGAGATCACCACCCAGACCCTGCAGTTAAAATGGGAGGATGCAGTGCTAACGAGGTTGCAAGGCATACAGAGTCCCTGCCTCAGGCAGCTGACATGGCCATCTCCTACCAGGACGATGTGGCTGACCCATCAGTAGAGGCCGGTGTTTTTTGCGAAAATATTTCAAGACTAGTTGCACTCCAAAACACTTTAGTTCGTATACACTTCCATGGGTGGATGATTTTAAATGTTACGTGCCTCAAGTGTCTGTCTGCGAATCATAGACGTTCAGTTTCGGAGTACTTTATTACGATTGGCCCAGTCAAATAAGAACACGTCTTCTCATGTAGACACGTGGCCAATAACCAAGGAAAGTTTTGATTATGGACGTAGGATATTGAAGTATAGCATGCCCATAAATATTTTCGTGAAAAACACCTGTCCCTACCCATCAGCCATGAAGGCACACCGCGCCATTGCTCCAGGAGCCAGTTATTCCTAACGGGAGGATGTGCCCAACAGAGCTGACGAGCCTATGGGACTTCCAAAGTCCCTAGTCCCTCCCTCAGATGGCAGCCGGGGCTGCGTCCTACCAGGACAACGCAGCCCAACCCCGGGTCAAGGTGTCGGGAGACGCCTCGACCGACAGCCAGGCCAGCAAGGTCGAGGACCCCGAAAAGCCTCAACCTCTGATGGTTACCCTCCAAACAACCCTCCAGGAGATGAGGGTAACCGTTTATCCCCTGGTGCCTGGTGGTCTGCTGATGACCGCTTCTGGGGACAAAACTTCTACACCCATCAGCTCACCAAGGAGAGTGATGCCAGCCCACGCCTGCCAGGGCCCTTCAATACCAGGCCGGTATCGACAGTTGCTCTGGAGGCAGACGTCCCTCTTCATGTAGTCATACCCTGAACAAGTAGCTTTGAGGAAGCAGAGCCATTCGGCGAAGAGAAGACCGCCACCACAGTAAGTGCAGCAAAGTGCTCCGTCGAAAGAGAACTCAGTAAACCAGTAAGATGCAACATTTTAAGGAACTTGTAAAACAGCCCATACAAAAGTTTTCAAGGAAATATTTTAAAGGAACCAAAGTGAGAGATACATAATTTTCAAAATGTTCTGCATACTCAACACAGTGCAAGAACACCATGTAAAAAGATAGTGAAACAGCCGTCAATAGCTGTGTCAGTTAACCCGTAAAAAAAAAAAAAAAAAAAAAAGACAGTACAAATTACGTAAATTTATCTCCGAGAAACCAGTTATATTAAGCGGCCGACTGCCATTTTTTAAAATTACCAAAAATTCAAGAACTTTTGTATAACACTCCCGGACATCAATAAGTTTCGGTGCTACACAACAAAATAAAATGAAGAAGTGTTTCCCAGTATTTTTAATAATGACCAGTGCCAGTGTTAAACCCAGGACTCCTGTCAAGGGAGCAAGCAAAAAATTTGTAAAGGAATTGTCTAAATATTGTTGTAAATATTTCAAGGATTTATGCAAATGTCATTCAAGGGTCTATGTTTGTGATTATTGTAGGTGGTACCGTACATATTTATTAGCTTTAAAATCTTTTAGTGTACTCATATTTGTATGTTAGATAGTTCGCCTTCCCAGGTAACCAAAGGCCTGGAGCGTTACATGACATGCGACACAATAGGATGGCCACAAGGTAGGGTCACATTACTTCGCCCGCAGCGCCATGGCAGGTAAACGCTATAAATCCAACACCCCTCTTACAAGTGCAGCATTGTACATAGTTTCCCTAGTGTCGATTTTTTTTAATGTGTGGTTCATGTTTGTATTTCTTTCCACACGTTAAAATCTGTTATAAGATTCCTGTATTTATTAACCACAGCCTTCAGCTAATAATTGTACAAAGGCACATGTAAGCAAGAAGATCGCGAAACACCAGACACCGGAATTCCCACGCTACACTTATCCTCTCTGCAAGGGAGGGGGGGGGGGGGGGACCATTAGTAAGTCACTCGCACCAGCCAGCCGGCCAAGTGGAAGAGAGACAGTACTACAACCAACCAGATGGCAGCGCTAGAGTGAGACAGAGCTACGACCCAGCAGAAAGCGAACTTACATGGTGCTGTGTGCCGCATCCCGAGCAACCAGCACACAGAGCAATGAACAAAACAGAAGCCAAACCAGCTTTCTTGGAGGGACGGTACCTCATTGCCCGAAGAAAATTTTTTCGACCAGATGAGCCTTTTTTGCAACGGAGGGGAAGGGGGGGGGGATTGATGTGAGACTCTTTCTGACGTTAAATAAAATACTTTGACTCATCAGCCATGTACTATACTGTTACCCTAGGTGGGGTCAACACCAAGACGTACAACCACGAGTGCCTACAGAGTACGCCCCTTGTTGAGGCAAAATTACAGGCAAGTGGAATTGCACCGTCCGCCGTCAGAAAGCAAGCCCGCCTCCCCGACGGGCCAAGAAAGGCCCTGAGCAACACAGAGCGGCCAGCTGTCACAAAGTGCCCCGAACGTCGCTGAGCAGCCCTGCAGCCCAAAGCAAAGTAGCCAAGCGCAAAGGGATGATTCCCCCCCCCCCCTTTTTTTTCAAGACTACTCTCACGAGAGATGTCATGAGCGGACATCACACCTCCCACTCCAGCCTGGACGAGGGTAGGGCCGGCAGAGTATTACATGTACGCGGCCCTAGAATGCCAGTCTATCTCCAGTAGCTTACTCCATCACCTCGTGTGCTCTCTACTGCTAACCAGGTTCTCACTATCCACTACAAGATCTTCAACGACCTACCAACACCTACCAGATCTCCAAGAAGTTCTTAAGTACCTACAACCAGAGGTTTCTGGTCCTACCAGAGACTCAACACCAGGTTACCCCCCGAAGATGGCGTCGAGCTCCCCAGTAGTTGTCGACTCTTCTGGTGATGAACAATCACTGCACTTCTGGTAGTCGTTAACACCCCACTACCCTTCAGGTGTGTGGCCCCCGCAATCCCTTCTGGACAACAGTGAAAGTATAGTTAGGGATAGTTGATTTCATAGCCACCTAGCCAAAATTACCTTGTCCAGTTTATAACCAGGTAACCTTCACCTAGCACAATAGTTTATTTCCGGTCAGCTTTTGCTTGGTTAGGAGATAGTACAGGCCACCGGGTTTATTCCTACCGGTATAAACATGTATCTCAGCCTACTATGGAGTATTATATCAAAGGTTATTTTCGGTTAATTCTATATAGACACCATGTCCGCCAAGGTTAAGCAGGAGACCGCAAAATATTATTCAACCCCTTTACAAACCATAGTGTAGGACTGCGGGCTCCTCCTCAGGGAGGCACGTACATCATAACATACACAGTAGATGGCCACCCGTTCTGTAAACTCTAGTATATAGAAAGGCAGAGCCCCAAACATTAAACAAACAATCCAAAGGGCGGCTAGTCAATAAGGCCCAGGTCGTCCTTCGTCCACCGCACTGAACTGCGGTGGAGGGAGTAATCGCCTGGCCCTGGAGGTCTGACACCCTTTGTGACCCACATTCAACTGCAGTTGACAGGCAGCCTTAGTATACTTAACAACACTCTGTATCCACTGTGCTGGATTTAAGAGTAAAGGTTGCAGATTTAGTTTGTTCGGTTTGGCATTTGGAAGTACACCTAGCTAGAGACTTCATCACCTGATTCCCTTTACGTGGCCGGTCATGGTTCCTCCCTATATGCCATACACCCAGAGGAGTGTTGCTCGGCGGCACGTTAGGAAGGCAGATACCACCTCCATTACCAAGCAAGGTTGTAACCCAGTGTCGACTGCACTCTACAGCCTGACCCCTGGGAACGACTCAAGCCGCCGTCAGTTGAGGAGGCCTCGCCTCCTAGCTCCCTCCCCTTCCTGGACTTCAGCCGCCGTGAAGACTGCTGGGTGCCCGCATCCCATTGTTGCAGCCTTTCTTCAAAATGAGTAAGTTTCATACGGCATCGCAAACCCCTGGTTCAGGGGGAGGGGTCACACCAGCCCGCCCAGGGTCATGACCAGTTACAGCCCCAGCTGCTCCACCTGCACACGAGGACCTGGTACCAGCTCCAGCCGCCAACTATCGTTGCCGCAGCTGGGTCAGCAGCCACCCCAGGCAACCATTCACCAAAGTAAACCAGTGGCTGTGTGTCCACCCGTCCACAGAACAGTGATCACAGTTCGGATTTTGTACTCAGCAGGTGGGCCACGCGCCCAGTGCTTTACACCAGCCATGCTCCAGCGCACCACTGCCAAAGTCAGACTTGAACTGAACCCCATGTTTCTGACCTAACGTACCCAAAATGTTCCCAACCGCAAAGTAGTCTCAGTCACCAGAGCACCTCACGCGTCAATATACTATGTTATAATTCTTCTACAAGCAATATGTTATGTAGTACAATCCCCTCGTGAATATAGACAAGGCAAGCCTTGAAAAATTCAACAGAATTACATGATATTCTGACACTGTTTGATTGCAGTGTTTTTTTACCTCACAACCTTAGCACCTCCATATAAATATACCCTGTGAATGACGTTTTATAGATTAAGCATTGGTTTCAAAAGGTATTCTCACATTTAATACAGTTTAGCGACTCAATAAATATATATATATATATTGGATATACATTTTATGTGTTTTACCCCATAAACATCCCAATCTTCATAGCCCTCTTCTTCACTATCACAGTTCATGCTATATAATAAAATTTGTATTAAGTGTGATTAGTAATTACCAATATAACATTTGCAGGTATTACCTATTTTCCCGATTTTCGGAAGAGTCACAATGGATGCTGCATAATGCATACCTTTTTTGTGACATATGTATTCACAAAAAAACCAAACTCTTCTTGTTTAATCCACACACTAACACAACTTTCCAAAACCCACATTATCAAAACTCTGGTTTCAACTGACTGTATAAAACCACTGAAGGTCAGACCTGTCTGTTAAGTCTCATGAACCTCAAGGGATGATCCCATTAAAAAGGTGGGTGACACAGGGAGAGGGTGGTGGGAGAAAACTGGAAGAGAAGAGGCGAGAATGTTACTGGTTCTTGTCAAGTGTGGCATACTGGCAGAGAAGTGGAGGCCACAATGGGAGAAGACTGTCGTGATTTCACAGTTCAGAGTTGTATTTGTGAGTCAATTTGTAGGCTTCCACGTGGCTGGTGGTATGTCCAAACAAAAACTAAGCCTAATTAAGTGGTCAACAAACACTAATCATACCCCAAGAGACATCCAAGTTGTAATAACACACACAAAGTGAGGAAAAGAGACAAAGTGAGGGGGGGGGGGAGTAAAATGGCAGGACAAATATTGAGGGTAGTCGCATCGCATCACATTAAGAAGTGGGGTAGGGGAGCAATATCACTGGTGGCGTAGAGGGGTGGTATCTATTTCTATATATGAACTGACCTGGCCCCTAGAGTGCTCACCAAGAGAAATACAAAGTACAACAACCAGAACAAAGTGCAACATACTTATTATTCAGCAGATGTCCCTCAAATTTGTTTTTTTTTTTTTTTCTCGCCCAAATTGCTTACAGTTCCTCAAAAACAAATCATAATAAAAAAAAGTTGGCCACTTTAAATGGAGTCATTGTAGAGAGGTGCTACTGTATTACTATTTGAAGAACAACCTACTTTATTTATATAATTTTAACACTTGAAACACATTTCAACCCTCATAGGTTAGTAATTTTTTTTATGTTCCTTGAAATGTACACAAATAAATGTAACTGGACAATATTTTTTAAATATCAAGATTCAAAATAAGTTAAAAATTCATGGATCAGTGTTATGAATGAATAACTTGCAAGTTCTTATTCAGAAACACAAGAATTCTCAAATTTTCTGGAAGTAGGCAATTTATTCAGTCTGTGAAGGTATTCCCAGCCTTGGAAAATAACCTCTCTGATGCTACACAAAAATTAATATATATTTTCGCTTAACTTTGTTTGTTACTTTTGCTAATCCATGTAATCTCTGGTCCCAATTAACATTGTCTAGCTGGTCTGTGTTGAACTAGATTATCTTGTTTACTATGGTAAAATAAGTTTGAGAAACTAACTTTATCATAATCAGTCGCCTGATGTAACCTACAGTATTAATCACTTTCTGGTCCAATGAAAACAACTGCCACATAACTGGTGCATCACTAGTATGCAAGTTATCTGCTTATTAGCCTCACAATATGGAAGAGGACAAACTAATACACACAGTTTGGGATTGGCTTACCCAAATGCTGCTCATGCGGATTGATGACGAACTCCTGCAGCGCCAACTGCAGTTTTGGCACAATGTTCTTCACCAGGAAGGCATCCATTTCCCCCTTAATGAATACTTTGTGCCACGGCAGCAACATTAGCCTTGCCGACCGGTCCGAAGGGTGCCAGTTGATAAGCGCTTTACTTAGCTTCTGCCTTATTACTGGGAACACCACTGTCTCCAAGCGATTGCCTGTACAAATGAAACACAACCCTTGACTTGGCCTGCTCACCTTCAAAACTCCTCCTAAACCAATGGATTATAGTCTGACTTGATATTATACAAATCAAGATGTTACACCACACAGTAATCACAACAGTTAATTACTACACTGCACTTGGCTCTTTTTATTCCTCCAAAGGCTCTGATGCAGACAGAATATAGAATTATGATTTAATAGGACACACACATAAACAACTAAACTGAATTTACATAATTTATGCTGCGCTCATTTCTAATGAGCTGTAAACAATGATTTAATTGTGGACACTAAAATAAAAGTATGTACGTATTTATTAATTTATTTTGCAAGGTGTGCTGAGTGCGCTCCTAGATATTAACAATTTTAGTTCACCACTCCGTAGACTTTCTGTCTTGCTTTCCATGCTGCTCCTTTTTCCCTCCCTGCTCTTTGAATGCTGCACCTTTCCTCGCACACGCAGTAGACAGATTAAGCCTTATTGGCTAATGAAATTTTGTTTGTGCTCGGCCTTCTGCTGGGCTTGTGTCTCTGCCACTTCAACTGTGCTCCTGTTCCTGTTCGTTCATCTACTGCTCCTGACCGCCTTGTTGCTTACGCTCCATCAACTTGGGTCATCGTCACGCTTGTCACCTTTGTGGCATAATGATATTGTAAAATTTCA
Source organism: Dryococelus australis (assembly GCA_029891345.1). NCBI lineage: Eukaryota > Metazoa > Arthropoda > Insecta > Phasmatodea > Phasmatidae > Dryococelus > Dryococelus australis. The sequence continues at coordinate 68,134,962 of CM057003.1, read as the reverse complement.
ATGATGGCCGTAGGTCAAATGTAAAGGTAGAGAGGGTGGGGTGTGTGTGTGCGGTTTTTTTTTAAGGTAACGCAATTTTCCGTAGCATTCAAAATTTGGTTTTGGCCGCCCAGTCAAAATTTTCTGCTTGGTTCAACTTGCACTGTAAATGTGTGTGGATCCCAGTAGAGCTACATGTGTGTACTTGCAGTACGTATTTTAATGTTTTGTATTTGTAATGTTTTTGCAGTGACTAGTTATTGCAAGCTGCCTGAAAGTTGTTAGATGGTACTGGAAAATGGGACCGCAACAGCTCACGCAGATTGATTAGCAATGTTTGGTAACCCATCTGCAAAAAAACCTTTAAACGCTTTCAACCTTTTAGGACTTGCTGAGCCTTTTCAATGTAGTTAATATTTTAATATGTGCTTGTAATTTTAATTAATTCTGTGAGGCTATGAAAGGCCCTGCTTGAGTGTCCTCACAGAAATACTCTACTTTTTATGTCAAGAATTTTTAATACATCTGGACTGAGAAAGAAACAAGATATTGTACGAGTAATTTGAAGTAACACACATTTAAAATTTAATCAGTTTAATATATTGCTAGCATGTGTTTTAAGGGGCCCTTTAGTTCTCGTATTGTTTTAATACGTTGTCTAATTTTATTCCATGAGGCTTTGGTTAGACACCATATGTAATTGTATGCTGCTATCCTTTAAATTATATTGTGCCCTTTTTTTTTTTTCGAGACACAAGTCTTAAGTCTCAATTGATACAAGTTTATCTGGTCTGGTAATACTCATGTACGTTTTAAAATTAATGCATACTTTTTTTGTGTATGTTATTGTGCTCAGATTGTTGAAATTTTGAATTTGCTAGTTGATGAAGCCAATAAATATTATATATGTAAATTGAATGATTTTTCATGACTTGTGAGTAATTCATCACAATATTTGATAAATCAACATAATATTTGGTCAACAGTAGTACATACTTTGTGTTTATTTGTATGTATTTGGAAATGTACTTCTGTCTAAAATAGACTAAATTTAAAAAAATTTACAGTAGAACAACATTAAAAGTATTTGATGGTGCCACTGTATACTGACAACCTTAAAATCAAGACATATATAAGCACATTAATACTCTGGTGGAGAGGGGGAAGGACAAAATGATATTACGTACTTCATTTCGCACACCTTTGTCATTAATTTATTTTCATATCCTAGAGTTGCCAAGAAAAAATGTTTGCAGACTTCCTTTTTTTTCACCATTATCACTTGTGAGTGAGGTGTACTTAAATTAATGAATTCTTCTGCTATTTGGTCCAGAAGTATTTCTGTGAGTAGTAGTTTTACTTGTATGCTTGAAAATAAACCACTTTTTTTCCCTAGGAGGCATGCAATCTTTTTTCTGCATTTTTGGAAGATAGCACCACATGCAAAATTAAGTTTTTTATGTCCTATCTCATGAAACAATCACCTAACTCATGCAAAAAGGTACACTTATGTAGTCCATATAATCTTATGTTACTAAATGGGGTAGTCACAAATTTTTAAATTAATAGCCATGTAAATATTTATGCTTAGCATTACCTAAGTCCCAAACAATTTTAACCAAACTTTACACACTGGTAGTATCTATGACAATCATCAAATTAATATGCTAATACATAACGTTTTGATCTGCCATTTATGAAGATTGTCAGTTGAAAAAATTGAGATTTTATGCCATATCTCAAAACCAATCAATCAATTCTCTACCGGATGTTACACACAAGTAATGCTACAGTAGGCCATGTAAACTTACATGTTTGAGATGGAGCACACATATTTTCATATTGTGTTAATATAAATAATTTATATTTGTATGTTAAAAAATTCAACAAAATTTAACCAAGCTTTATATACACACACACCATCTATTGTAAGCATCAGATACTGAACCTCTTTTTAGGCCTTATTTGTATGATATCACCAAATAAAGTTTTTATGCCATAATTCAAGAACCAATAAACTGATCTCCATCAAATTCTTCATACAAGTAGCATTATGGTAGCCCATGTAAACTAACATGTTTTAAGTTTCTCAGCACTTATTTTGAAAATTATGGCCCTCTGAATACTATAGGGTAGTAAATATTATTTATCAAAACATTAGACTGATTTCATCCGAAGTTGATGCTCTGAATCCGACCTCCATAATGCAGTTGGTTGCTTACTAGATTATAGTGTGAAGCTTTGTGGTTTTGAGTTCTGGTTAAGGCAAGTGTGTATTTGTAACTGTCTCACTACTGTTGCATATGTTTCTGGTTCCATCTCTAATGATACCAATATCATTGAGACATCAAGGCCTACCTACTACCTAAGCTTTCAAAAAATTCATAAAAAATTATTTGCATGCATGTAGAGGAAAGTAGGCTCATGAGCAGTATCAGTTAACATCTTGTTAAAAATGTAATTAGTATTCCAGCAGTTTATTTCCACCAGAGCTTAATTCCAAAACACTTACTGCTGGGAGTTGTGTGATACATGAGGGTTTCCTGCGACTACACAGGGAACAAGTGGTAATGTGAAGCAGCGCACTGACCAAGGAAGGTAAGCCAGGGATGAGTCCAGGCATGTATAGGCACGGTGTCTGTCATTGGGTTCCACTCCTCCACCTCCTTCTGCAGTTTGGGCAGCACCAGCTGCTCCCGGATGTTGTCCAGGATCCACGGCGGCACCAGATGGATCCACATATACAGGAAGTCTACCAGCGGGTCACTGACCCTGCAGTTCCACGTGCTGCAAACAACAACTACAATGGAACAGTTTCCATACACTTCTCAGAAGTATCAGAATAACATAGCAAAATACAGGGAAGTGTAGGTAGGTAGGTAGACATGGCTTAATGTCTTGTTGACGGAAAGGTCATTAGATATGGAGCAAGTTGCTCAGAAAAGTAGGAATGGGCAAGGCATTAATCATGGGTTGTAGTAGTAAGGTATTATAAAAGCATTCACTTAAGCAGGCTTTACAACAGCCCGTTGCGTCCGTCTGTCATACGTTCGTCCGTCTACCAGCCAAGCGATTTACAACCAAACTTCATACGTCCATTGTACATTAATTGCTACAAACTAATAAAAACAAAACTGTTTACAAATATGAAAAAATTCTCCATACAAAGTGAAAATATTTTGCGGTATTGTATCTCTAAGAAACCAAAACAACCATAAACATACGTAACGGAAATTAATCTATGTAAAAAAAAAAATTTGAATAGCATATATAGTATAATTTTATTATCTTTATTATCGCACAAAAGGAGCTCGTGTTTCTAATCGAAATTATTAATAAATTTTTAGGAAAAATGTAACTTAATTTATTTTACAGTTACATAAACCAACATGTGAAAACAAAACACTGCACACATTACACAGCCTTGTAAAGAACTCGGGATGAACGAGTAACAAAACAAACAAGTTTAGAAGGCTGTAATTTCATCTGTTCATTCATCAAAAGTTAAAGCTTGCCAAGGTTTTGACGGACAAATGGATAGAATTGATGGCCACTTCTGATTGGCTGTTGATCATGTGGTTAATGGATGGATGACAGACGGACGCAACGGGTCGTTGTAAATCCTGCCTTAGGGAGCTCTCGGAGAACCATGTGAAGTTGAAATGATGTGAAGATGGGGCAGTGATGGAACGTAAGGGTGGGAGAAACAAGAGTGCCCAGATAAAACCTGCTGTGCTGACCAACTGCAACATCCGCCACGTTTCCCACATGTGAAAATCTGGGTGATCCTGCTAAGAATCAAACCCGGTTTGCTTTGGTAGGAGGTGAGTAATCTGACTGGACTGGAACTCGATCCCACATCCTCCCAAATGAAAATCCACAGATTTGTTACTGTGCCACCTAGTTCAGTTGCAGGAAAGTGAAAGATGGGGGAAAGTTATACTTTCATGAGCACGAAATGGGACCAGACAAAATAAGTATAAAATCCAGGAAAGTATAAAATAAACAGAGTTCTGAGACACCATTACAGTATTAATAAAAACATGAGTGTTAACAAACTGCTCTTCTTAACAGGACACACTATGCCTCGCTTTCCGAAATAAAATTGCTCCCAAATACCAAGGAACGAATTTACTCGCACTGCTCCATTATTAAGGTGCATGTCTGCAACTTCCAGCCACGTAAAAACACTCCATAATGTGAGGTTCCAACATGTACTCTTTTGCCCGTGTTAAGGCAACTGGCCAGTGCTCAACACTGGAGTAACTATGTCTTGTAGTGCATGCGTACACATAAGAGCCAGCGTGTGTTGAAGATACTGCCCACTGTTCATGATTGCAACATATTTTTCATAACAGACATACAGCTAAAGTTTGAGGGTCTTTTATATCTATGCATTTTGTATGTCGAAAACTCTTCCTGTAATGGGTTCTCCTACCTGTCTTTTCTTATGTATGTGTTATATCTTTAGCATGTTTAGCTTATTTTAATGTTTTATGAATAATTGTTATGCACTACAATCAGCATATTGGAGGATAAGCATTTTCAAAACAATGGTGATTGATCTATATTTATTTCCAAGTCAATTTATTAATACAGTTATATTACATACAACAAAAAATTAACTCATTTCTGAATGGCTGTGATAGGAATATAACTGATCAAAAAATATATAGATTTTTCATCATGATGCGTTTAAATCATGAACAAACATTCATTGAAACAATTTTCACAGGTCACAACTATTATTCACTTTCATAACTATCTAAAATTTATATGTGTTGTTGAATACATACAGTCTGACATGTGATGTTTATGTACTGAACTGCAAATCAGAAGTCTGCGCCAGTCGGCCATATCCTCAAAACATGGTGCCGCAAAAATGCCTATCTATTACATTGCTAACATTTTCTGGTCCTCCAGGCTGAATTATTACGGTTTTACACTATGTAATGCTCTGCAAGTTACGCCCAACATTTGTGAACAATTAGTTATGGTTCAAAAACTGTCAGTTCTGATCAGGAATAGGAAACTGAAAACAGATTTACATACAGTACCTGACGGCCTGAATTCATATTTTCCAGTGACCTGTTCTCGATAAACGACTGGATTGGTAAACATTCATGGCAACTTCGAGGATATGAACAAGCAAAAACATATTACTAGTATTGTGAAATTCGTACAGTTAACGGAACTTTGAACTAACCGTAATGCCTTGACATGAAAACCAAGGCCGCAAGATGGCTGCAGCTATACTTGAACTGCAATACATCACTTTTAATTTCCTTTTGGCTCACGCTGATGAAACACGGGAGTTATACGAAGTATCATACAACAATGAATGAAAACTAGAAGATTTCAAATTACTGTTTGAGTAAATGGAAGGAGAAAAGAATTACTGGCCAGTTTTTTTGCTCTGTGTGCCAAGCCACCAGCAGAGGAAGCTATCAACATGGACGCAGTGAAGCAACAATTAACTTAATATAAAGCTGTATTTTGCAACTTACACAAGATTAACACACAACAAGCAAAAGTTAAAAAAGGGCAGAAGTCACATCCAATAGCATGAATGATAATGCATATCCTAGCAAGTGTGCATTCAATCAAGTCCGGGCATTGCCAACTTTTAGTGGTAATAGGGCCGAGTGGACTGGTTTTCCCAAATTGTTTAATTCAGTGGTCTGCGACACCCCTCAACCAACCAAGTCCAGAAAACACATTATTTCCTAGGTTACCTGAAGGGCGAAACTCGTGATCTGGCAAGTAATATACCAGTCACTGATAAAAATTACACTGAGTAATATACCTCATTGATAAAAATTACACTGTCATGTGATTATAACTGGGGTACAGGAGAACCTAAATGCCTTACAGGCAAAGAAATTTCCGATAGAAGAATAGGATTTTCTGCTTTTCAACATACTATTAGAGAAATTGGATGCACGCCTGAGATAGGCCTTTGAGATGCCGCAAGATGATGACATACCAACAAGCACCAGCTCATCAAATTTCTCTAAAGAAAGGCTATGGCAGAGGAGCATGTTCAACTACCGGTAATTAAAGTAAAGGGATGGGTGAACACTAAGTACCAAAGATTGCAGGAAACAAGATAACCTTCATTGCTCACAAATTCCTGGTAGGGAATGCAACGAACACTTCTCAGCTTCCAGCCAGCCTCCCCAAAACAACTCTATTATCAGTTCAGGGCGTAGGAGAAAAACAAAATTGTCCAGAATGTGATGAACCACAGATGTCAAACATTTCTTTCGAAGTCATCAGGATAAAGGTAACAGTGTGTGAAGGATAACAAATTGTGTTTCAACTGTCCATGAGCACACCACAATCTAGTTGGCCGGAATACTGATGTCAATGCTGTCGCGAATCTCATCATACACTACTTCATTTTAGTGACATTGAGGAGACATGTGATAAGGCCACCAATTCTAATAACATCAACCCTACTAGCAATAAGGAGAGTACAGTAACCATGTGCTGAGCAGGGAATGAATACACCAAAGCAACCACAGTTTTGTTGAAAAGTGAACTGATTCGTGTAAAGGACAATGTAGGTGAAAACAAGGTGGTGCGAGCATTGTTAGATGGAAGTTCCCTATCCTGATTCATAACAGAAACATGTGTGCAGCATTTGGGACTCAAACATTACCGAACAAATATATCAATCTTTGGCATAGGTCATACAAAGGTCTTGGATGCAAGGGGAAATGTGCATGCGAAATTAGTTCCATGCATTCTCAGCAGCTCTGTCTTAACAGTAGAGCTGTGACTCATAAAAAAAATCATCATGGAGTTACCATCAGTATGAATTGCCACTTACTTGGGCACCTCAATGACTTGCCGCTAGCAGATCATGAATTTGCCACGCTTGGTGTGATTGAAATGTTGTCGTCTGCTGAGATAGTGGATGAGGTTATGACAGGACTTAAGATCATTGGCCAAACCCATGCATTGCATTCTGTGTTTGGCTGGGTCATAATTGGTAGTACCCCATGTGAACACATTGATCAGCCACAAGTTACATCTTTGCTTGTTCGCAAAGGTGCATCACTCAATGCATCTTTACTTGTTTGCAAAGATGCATAGCTCGATGCAGCACTACAGAGGTTCAGGGAGATCGAAGTTCCAAGGAAAGGGTTAACCTCCACTGAAGATCAGGAGGTGAAAACCATTTTGTGGATACGCATACCCATGACATCGATGGCAGGTATGTTTTGAGGTTACCATTCACATCTTCAGTCCCTACACTAGGAACTCTTGCAGTGTAGCTCTGAATCAACTTCACAGACTGGAACGCAGAATACAGCATATTTTTAGCTGTGATAACAATACCTACAGTTCATGAAAGAATACATAGATTTAGGCCACATTACATGCATTGGTATTTTGAACTGTCCAGACAGTAACAATGTGGTGACACTGACCTTGAGTACTAGTAACCAACCAGTGTATGTAATTCCGCATCATGCAGTAGTGAAGCACGAGCGTGCTTCGACCAAGGTCAGAGTTGTGTTTGAGGCATCAGCAAATGTTGCTGAGCACCATCGCTGAACAGTCAGGTACTACCCGGTCCAAAACTGCAAAGGGATATAGCAGAGAGTGTGTTGAACTTACCCAGATCACCAGTTGCAGTGACAGCTGACATGTGCAAGATGTATCATCAGTTACATAGATACATAAGCTCAGGCTCAGGAATTTTGGCCATTAAATGAATGTGGTGAACAAGACTCACTTCCAGAGATGAAGTCTCCTACTAATATACTGATAGGGCACCAGACCCAGATGCAGACCTCAGAAGATCCCCATTACGCCTCCTAGAGCAGATGTCCTCTCTGACGAAACTTAACCATGTAACAGCATGGGTGCTGAGGGCAAGGGGAGTTTTGGATGTTCAGCACCTCCTGCAGACGAATGCCTGACAGTCGATAAAATGGGACCGGCCTTGACAACCTTAATCAGATTTGTGCAGGCTTTCTGGTTCCATGTGGAAATTGCAGTTCTGAAAAGGGGTGAAGTGCATTCAATACTGTACATCCATTTGCACCATTCATGGATTCAGGTGGAGTTGTCAGGGTGGACGGGCGACTGCAGTGTGCCCCATTTCGAAACAAAAGCAAACATCCGATACTCCTCCCAAAGCAGAGCAAACTGTCTAAGTTAATTGTCAGCCACTACCATGTGAACAATTTACATCCAGGGCCAACTACTACTCTGTATTTGATTCGCAGGGAGTATTGGATAATATCAGCTCGATGACTGATTTGCAGTCTACTTCACCGTTGTATTGCCTATTTTAAGGTAAAGCCAAGTTCACTGACCCCTATGATGGGCATGCTACCAAGGGTCTGGTTTTAACAAACAATGCCATTCAGATTGGTTATACTTGACTTTGGGGGTCCTCTTCTTGCCCCAACAGTCAGAAAACAAAAGATGACAGCTGTAAAGGTTTACATGTGTGTGTTAATTTGCATGACTACGAAGGCGGTGCATTTAGAATTTGTGACTGACTTTTCAGCTGCCGCATTTCTAGCGGCACTGAAACCATTTGTCTCTCTTGAGGGGAATTCCAGCAGAAGTGTCCTCTGACAACAGCACAAATCTGATGAGAGCCTACAACTACTTGAAATAAATCTTGTTTCAGGGTGACAACAGGTGGGACAGTGTTAACGAATCAACACGACAAGGTATGGAGTGGCACTTGAGTCCACAAGGCCTCACTTTGGTGGTCTCTGGGAGGCGGCCATCAAGAGTGCTAAGTGACACCTGAAGAGAGTTTCGGGAACCCAGGTGCTCACTTTTGAAGAACTTGCAACACTACTAATGCAGGTATCAGCAATGTTGAACTCATGGCCACTATGTGCGCTCTCCACCAACCTGCAAGAGGATGATGTGCTAACACCTGCACACTTCCTAGTTGGTGAACCTCTTGTGGCATTACCTGACCATGATCTAACACAGTTGACTATGAACAGACCAGACCGATGGCAACTAGTCAACCAGTTCCAGCAACAGATGTAGAAGAGATGGAGCTTGGAGTATCTGCACACTCTTCAACCGATGACCAAGTAACCAAGCCTGCTCCAAAACACCCAGATTGGACAGCGGACAACTGGTTCTCCTGAAGGACTCAAATTTGCCATCCTTGAAATGGAAAACAGCTCGTACAACTGCAGGTCATTGTTCATCCAGATCAAGGTGGAGTGGTTAGAGTTGTGACACTTAGAACATCTGGGGACTTCACACATTCAGCCATGACAATTTGTGCTTATGGAGTAGTGTGTTCAATGACACAAGACATCTATGTGCATATATACATATGTTTTCCTTCCTTCTTTTTTAATTTATGTGAAAATCTGCTATCTTCAGTGAGCAGCTTGTTGGATATGCAGTGTGACATGTAACATTTTTTTTACTGAACTGCAAATTTGAATTCTAAGCCAGTCTGCCATATTGGATGAATAACCAGTCCTCAAAACATGATGGCGGTAAGATGTTTACTGTATCGCATCGCTAATATGATTATCTTAGAGGATTTGTCGAAAACATAATTTTTTAAAACAAAACGTGGCTGTTGACACTTAACTTTCTTGTGCATCTCTAAATTATCTTTTTGCTTATTGCATTGTTTTTGGGCAAGTTGTGTGCTGCACTATGTGTGATTTGTGACTGTACCCTAAGGAATGGTTGCTTAGGCTACAAAGACAAACAGTTGTATTATGGCATCACAGTGAATGACTCATGGTTGATCATGTACTGAAAATTTGAATGGAGTCAACTCAGTCATGAGGTGAACATAATTACTGTTCCTCTGAGAAGGACAAAATAAGTTTCACTGTATGTTATTGGAAAGCAGATCATGCCTGTTTATGTTACTGAACATGGACTCTCAATTAATTATCCACACTATTTTGCTGAGTGAGACACAAATTTAACCAAAATATGGAAAAACAGGAGAATGACAGAATTTTCACACAGAAATACCAAATAAAGAAAATGTAACTAAGTCATACATTAGATTAATATGAAACTATAAGTCGTCATTATTAACAGACAAGCTAGAGTGATGTCACACAAACAAGCATAATGGCCTATTAAATCCTGATGTTCATCATGCAATGTTTATCCACATAAACTTATATGAAAACATTATGATGCAAAGCTGCAGAACACAGTGAAAAAAAAAAAAACAATTTTGCGCAACTTCGCAAAGGAATCATGGAGCATAAGAGAGAATTGTACATAAATTATTTTGGTCTATGCATCAAGCTGCACAAAGGAGTACTTGCAAACCACCATAAAGCAACAAATCATAACTTCTGAGGTTGTGTATTATAAGCCATTAACCCCGCTATGTGATGAGCTTGTACTGTTTACCATTTAGGATGGATATTCTAGATAGGGTAGATTTTATTATTCATTGGCCCACCATAAATATGCATCTAGAGCACAGAGTACTTTCACCCACCTCTATATAGCATTACTAATATGGTTCTTCATTTGTCTCTTTCTCACTCTCCGCCATGGAGATGACCAGTCTGCTCACTTATGCCCACCCCACTAGCTGCCAAGGTATCTTAACTTCAATCCTTGCTCATACCTCCCTTACTTCACTGCACTTTTAGTGCAGTGGGAACTCTACTTCTTTAAGCCCCAGTTGGGACTTATCCTGCCACGCCTGCTTAGTCGCTCTAGCACTGTGCCAGCGATTTGCCGTTACATCATCTATCCACACTAGGCTACAGTCCCCTCTGGGCAACAATGGTCAGGGAGTTAGTTTAGTTCAGAGTAGAGATGGGCCATTCAATACTTCAATACCTCTATACCCCTCGATACGGGGCCATATCAAAAGTATCCAGTATCGCGACGTGCATATCGATACTTTTTATTGATAGATGTATATGGCTTGGTCCGCCATTTTCCCTAGTGTCACGAAGCGGCACCGTTTCTTTTCATCCTGCGTTTACTAGTTTCGGAAAGCCAGTGAAGTGTCGTATTTATTTAATGATTCAGCTAATTATTTTGTATCGATGGCACAGAAACGTAAGATTGCAATAGAACAAAATGTATTCAGGAGTTTCAATTAGGAATTACGAACAGTGAGTGTGTATTGTAAACAATGTGTTTTGAAAGTGTGTATTGTAAATAACGTTTTTTGAATCGGTTATTAGAAGTTTTAAAGGTACGTTGCCTAGGTTAAGGGTACTTCTACAGGAGACTGCAACACGCACCACCCAAACTGAGTTTTGAACCCGTGACTCCTTGCCTCGTGAGTCGACTGACGTGTTCCGTAGCCAGGGACACCCCAAGGAAACAGCAGTCAGCCCATCAATTCATACTATACCAAATGCCAAGTTGTTTTAATTGCCCTCCCCCTGCAACAGAAGCTGAAGTGAAGCCGGCATCGTAAGCCAAGCCTGTCCATAAGCAAGGGTGGATGCAACCTGCATACAAGGAAAACTACCTTGCTTCCAGCATTCCTCGAGAGAATGCGGTCAGCCCTGCAAAGGGAGGTGCTCGCCCACGAAGATACCCGACAGCCGAGTAGGTCATCTGGATAGCACAACACCCTTCACATCCGTGAGCTGAAGGCTGGATACTTGTGACATTTAAGCAGTGTCAAACCACGTGTGGGCCATCGACTGGGTGGACACCTTGTCAAGTTTTAACCTCACCGAAAGAAAACATGATAAATTTGTAGTTTGTACGGTAATTCAAATATTAAACACATTCAGGACGTAAATATTTTCGGTGAAGTTTGTTTTCCATACAACAGACATGTTATTTTTACACTACAAAACAGAGTTGAAATGATAGTTTTTTAGGCCTCTTCTTCACGCAAAATGACCTCTATGATAGGGTGCTGCCTATCGGGTAGTTTGATTAAAGATGGAAACAAAGGGTTTGGAGAAGCTGTCCCTGAAGGGCTTAAGTTTTTCTTTCTCCCTTTCTAGCTTGCCTTGTTGCACATAATGAGTTGGAGTAACAAAAAAAAAGTACTATGCCAATATGCACCATGTTTCAATACACACAGATACATACACATATTTAGAAAATGCTATGTTGAATAACAGTTTGAAATTTAGGAAATTACAGAGTAATATATTTACTTAGCCTGAATATATTTTTGTTTCCTAAATATAAAATGTGTCTTCGACTACGTCCATGTAAAAATTATTTTTGCCTGTCTAAGTTTTTTTAAGTCAGGGATATTGAGGTCCAGGATATCAAGAGTATACTGTTTTAGGCTCCATCCAAGTGAGGATGGCCTAGAAACTGCCAAAGAAGCAACTTTAAAAGTACAGGGGTCGCGGTTGGTGTACGGGCTTAGAGACCTCTCCTCCCACTACGACGAACTGGGTTGAACTTCTGGTAGTACCACTCCCAGATTTTCCTATGTGGAAACCATGCCTGATGATGCTGCTGGTCAGCCGGTTTTCTCGGGGATATCCCATTTCCCCTGCCCTTGTATTATGGTATTGCTCCATATCAACTTCATTACACCCTCATTGGCTCTCAAGACCTTGTTGTTAAGAGCCACCCAAACCACTCCATTCCACTCTTTAAAAATACAGTAAAAGTCTAAAACTAATTTATGGGTTTTTTGTTGGTAGTGGAAGACTTGCTACTCACTCGACAGCAATTCTGACACTTGGCATCCATGCACTCCACAGCAGCTTGTGGTATGGGTTCTGTGCAGCAGACATGGTGAGTGTGTTTGCGTCATCCCCCTGCAGAATCTCCTTCCACTGCTTGAACATTGCCACAGGTTCTTCTGGCTTCTCCAGGGGGTTCCAACATATCAACTGCTCACAGATCATTGGTCCCACCAGTGTAATTGCCAGGTCTCCAATTTCAAACATTCTGTACTCTTCATAATACTTTGACTGTAGTACAAATAAAAAGATAAACCATACTCTATTAATTACACTTTACAGGAAAAAGTACCATGTTTACTCTACAAAACCTTATCTATAGTTCTTAATCCATTAAGAGAATAATTTTAATTATAAATAACAGTCAACTCGCGATTCTATGAACTATCATTGTTCCCAGGAAAAGGGTTGTTATTTCAAAGGGATTGTTATCGGAAAAAAAGTTTTTAATTACATTTTTTTATGGTTCCCCAAAAAAGGTCATTTTGAGACTGTTGCTATTCCCGGGGTTTTAGAAACGAGAATAGACTGTAGTAATAGAATCTTAAAACACATTCAAATAATATTAAACTTGACATTGTGAGATTACAAGATGAAAAACTTTCTACACATGCTTGCAGAACTGCTGTCAGATAGACTATATATATATATATATATATATATATATATATATATATATATATTTATTTATTTATATTCATTTATTTATTTATTTATTTATTGCTTTCAATGGCAAAAATCTGCTTACATCATTACAGTCTTAACTCCTCACTTTTATCCAATACATGAAACACCCAATTTCTATTAATAATAATAATAATAATAATATGAAAAAGGTGGAACAGTATAATTTCTACCTCAAGGAAGAGGGTGCAGGATTTAAAACACCACTTTTAATGGCATCTGCTGGTGCTTATGAATCAAGACCAAATGTTCAAACAGCAAACTTCCCAATTTCTTCAATCACCATGAGCAGGAAGACATGGAAATGGCAGAGATACAGATCAAGAGTTCCATATCTTCCTTTCTCCCAGTTCATTATGTATAAAATTAGTCAGTGTTAAACAATTTAAAAGGAAATTGCCAAAATTTCACTATGCTGTATGTACTGCTCACATGCTGGGGACTATCTCAGCGCTGAAGAGCTGCAGGGCCGGATCTTGGGGGGGGGGGGGGGGGCAAAAGGTGCATGTGCCCGGGCGGCAGTCTGAAGGAGCTGCAGAACTGCAGGTTCTAATTACTACTGCACTTATATTCCAGGGGGTCTATTCTGTAACTTGAGCGTGCTAAACGATACTCACTGTTACAATGATAACAACAGCTTGACACATGCCAACATGTTGCGCAGTGCAGATATGCACTCTACGGGCGACTTTGCCCCATCCAAGAGCAGCCAGAGCTTGGGGCAAGTCATGAGTGGCAAAATTACTTAAAATGTTTTGAGCAAGGAGACTCCACAAGCTGGACAGCTGAATACATAACCGTAATTAACATGCTTAATTACAATATGCATTGCCCGCCCGGAATCCTGCATGCAAGCACCACACCCGTGAATAAATTAAATATTTTTGATAATCCACTACCATTCGCTTTGATAAGGAAAAAGTTCCAACAAACCCCCCAGATGGCAGCACCTCTGTGGCCTTGTGATGTCACAACTCACCAGCCTCAGGACAAGGTGTTTTAATTTGTTGTCGCCTCCAAACGGGGAAATAAGAAATGAGCGGCGCTCCCACTACGCTGATAACCAACCCCTGTGTTGGAATGCTACGCTACCCCCGCACCCCGAAGAACTGCTGATCAGAAGATTTTCAGTATATAAGAAAGTCGAGTAGTAGGGTTCAGCAGAGATGCCGGGCTCGCCGGCCGAAGAGGTTCGCAAGCTCTCCCTGGTCTGTAGAAGACTCGCTTTCCTCTCCCACTCCCAGCCTGCAACACGGCTCAGCCCTGAGCTTGGAACAAAGCTCCGCCTCCAGAAGTCTGCACAAGTCTTAAGCCTGCATCCGCGGACTGCAAAGACTGCAACTTCCAGCAGCTTGGACAAGGCTCGTCCACCACTGCCCCAGCTGACCGTGAGGTCAGCATCTATCTCCAGAGGTAATCCACTATCAGCACCCCCAAACCTTTACCTCAGTCAACTTCCCTTGACTCTCACGGTAGCACGTAGTCGCAATTCTGGAAAAACCCCCTTTATGCTGTAAAATTGCCAAACGTAGAATTTTTGCATATTAATTAGTTAATTAATATTTTTCCCCAGGCTCACCTTCACCTGATTTTTTCAGTACCGAGATCCTAATATAATTATTTTTCACCTAGCTAATTTTTGATTCTTTTGTAATTGCTTTAGCTGGAACTTTCCGCTTTTCTTCCTTTTGGCGAAATAAAAATTACGTGAAACCTATGTCTCAGTTTACCGGTTTTTTTTTTCCTGTAGCTCCTGTGTCACTTTTAATACTTTTTCTCTCTAGTATTTTAAGCAGTGCTCAATAAGATCAGCAATTAAATTCCGCTGGAGTTTAGTTGTGCGGCGCACCGAACTCAACAGGAGACGTGAACTTGAAGAAACCATCAGTTTGAAAAGGTGGCTTACAATGTCGTCAATGATGCGAGAGCGTCGTGCATTAGAAAGAGCACTTAATGCCAATGCCACAAATGCACTGCCCACTACAGTAGAACCACAGTCAACGAAAATTGCTCCACCTCCACGACCAGGCTTGCCCATACTTCCGTCCACGCAGGAGTCGTGGTTCAATCACCTGTTAGGAGCATGCTGGACAGAATATGACCCCGAGGGAGATCAGCAACGCCAAGACAGGCTGTCATCCCCAGTAGCCAATGTGACCCCTCTCAGGTAGTCTCCGATAAGGCCCCTGATCATTCTAGAATTGTTAAGTTGACTTCGGGCAAGCTTACTCGAGTCCGGCATCTACAGGAGGTAGCTCTTCCTAATTTTTACACAATCAAGTTGGTCTCGGGCAAGTCAGTTCGGGTTCGACTCCTGCCACATGTAGCCTCTAAACCCCACGTTGTGGCACCACTCGCAGATTACTTCCCTACATGCCGTCCAATCAGGCCAACTCATATTAATCCAGTCTCTCTATCCAGGTCATCCACATCCACCCCTGCCATCGCTTAAATCAGTGCTCACCGCATTTCATCCAGAACAACTGGCTTCCCAACTTTTGGCAACCGTAGTAGTGAGGCAGATAGAACTCCCTGGGTGGGAAACTATCTCATTCCACCTCACTCTGGGGTTTGACTCCCCTCTTCAATGATGAGTCAGAGAGGGCAGTCAGTGCCCTAACCTCTATTTCCCTAATCCAAAGAGGAACTGCACATGTCAAGTTATAACATTAGTTCTGCTAGCCATCACAAGATAGCAGCATTTGTTGTTTCTTGAGGTTTTCAGCATATTACCACAACAGTACAGCAACAATTTCTGTTCTAATTTATTTCGTAGTCAACAGACATTTGAAAGTCAGCCATGGGCACCATGCCACAATACTAATTTACAGAATACAATTTATTGTTATTAAGACAGTTACTATCTTTGTATAACTACATAAAAAAGTTACAGAATAGGGTCCCAGGTTATATATCTATCAGTAGTGTCACATTCACACCAACTAACAAGGAAGCTGAAGACATGAATGTCATATATAGCAGTGTATTTTTGTAAATTTTCCTGAGTATCATTGACAATGACACCATTCATTATAAATTGTATTGTAAAATTGTTTTTAGGAAATTGTATAGGGTATTTTCATAAAGTTTGGGAGGAATTTAGCTAATGTCTAGGGGATTAATTCACGTCTGGTTGGCAACACTATAAGCTAGTGGCAGTCAATCTCTCCTGAAACTCAGCCTCTAATGAGCTGGGAAGCCAAAATGTTGCCAGCATCATGTTGTTATAATACTGGGTGATAATGAAATTGTGATTATATTCACATGCTGAAATTGTTACCCGTTTATGAAAAGTTTGTTTTGTACTGTTTTTGAGTGCTATGCTAATTGTTTAAGTTTTAAATTCGCAAGTATGGACACCAAAAATTAGTGTTGGTGATTGACTACAGAGGTAAAGTCAATTAGATTTATAAGTGTCCTTGCACACATTTACATGTGTCAATGTGTTTATCTTGTACGTGTATGTTTGTACGTATACAAGGGCCTTTATTTCCCAGATAAATCATGATTCCAAGGAAAAAACTGTCAGGTGCTGGCTACAGAAAAGCAGCTAAGAAAAAATAAATATAATATAAAAAAATGTTCTACTCAAATGAAACTGTGGCTGAAAAATTTTACGATTCTCTTATACTTTAAGAAACTGAAGAAGAAACTACAGAGGAAACACACATTTTCTCTGACACTGACATATGTAAAGCAGTGACACTGGAATCGGAAGCAATTTACAGTTATAGCACTAAATTTACTGAAGACATTTCTTTGTGCATTTTAAGCCACAAGCCTACTACATCAGCTGTAATTTGTTTGGAAGAAAATATTTTTCAAGAGGGGGAAGGGATAACTGAAGGGATAGGAGAATTACCGCAGTCTATGGGCGCTTAAGTAAAAGACAAAATGGAAATTAAACATATGGAAGTTGACCACTTAGAAGATAAAATTGGAATCCCAGATGAAGCAGAAATAGTAAAAGAAGCAAGTTTGTTGTTAATGGAATGTATAGAATTTGTAGAGAAAATAATTGTTCCAATGGATTGTGAATTGGCGGAATGTAGGGAATAAGTGTTAGTGCCGGTGGAAGAACCACGATTACAGCAGGAAGAAGATTTCCTGTGAAAAGAAAATTAATTAATTAATTGGACCACCAGATCCTTTTACTTTGTCAGTTTTTGAAAACATGTGTGATACAACACATTGTTTTCTGAGTAGTGAGACAGCAAAATCATCCAATGAATACCAAAATTGCATTTATTTTAAATCATCTCTAAGAGGAAACCGACATTTGACTCCTGAACTGTGGTATAAAGTATTGCCTAATGGAGAGAAAATGAAAAGAAGCTGGTTGACCTACTCAAAATCACAAAATACCCTTTTCTGTGTTGCCTGCAAACTTTTCCACAACCTGTCAACTTCAACAGAAGCAGTAGGATCGTCATTGCAGACTACAGGTTTCACCAACTGGAAAAAATGTTCAGAAAAATTGAAGCAACACGAATGTTCATCTATACATACAGCAAATTTGGTTAAATGGAGAATGTTGCTAAAAACTATGTCAGCAGAATGTGGAATAAACAAAGAACTGGAGAAATCAATCGAAGAGGAAATACAGAAATGGCGACGTATTCTCCATGCTGTAATCAATGTGATCTTGTTCCTTTCCTTTAATGGCCTGTCTTTTAGAGATTCTGGCGAGAATGCAGATGTTTGCTCTGATAAGTTCACATCAAAGAGTCACGGAAATTTTTTGAACTTGTTCTGGCAAAACACAATTCAAATTTGTCACAAGCTTTGCAACATTTGGAAAAAGGTCAAGTTTTGTATATATCAAAAACAACACAGAATTAAGTGATAGAACTAATGGCTGCAAAAATTCGAGACAATAGTCTGAATAAGGTTTTGCAAGCAAAGTACTACACAACTATGTTTTATTGCACTCCTGATGTGTCACATTCCAAACAAATGAGTTAGGTAATAAGATATGTAAAAATTGATGAAAATAGAACATGTCAGGTACAAGAAAGTTTTCTTGATTTTGTAGAAGTGCACGGAAAGATTGGAAAACACATAACCGGGACTATGTTATGTAAGCTAACCAAAGATGGCCTTAACATAAAAAATTGTCAGGGTCAGTCATACGACAATGGATCTAATATGCCTGGCATATACAAGGGGGTAGAGGCCAGAATCAGAGAAGAAAACAAATTTGCAGTGTATGTACCATGAATGGCACATTCACTTAATCTGGCTGGAGTATATGCTTGTACAGCAAATCCAGAGGCAGCAAATGTGTTATTTAAGTTGATTAAATGTGAAGAAAGTCATGGTTAATATAGGGCTAAAGTTGCTTAAATTCTTAACATTTAAATTTTGTTCAGGTTGCCTATTCAAAATTCTTGTTTGGAATAGCTTCATTTAGTGTTAGAACCTTTAGCACTTTGCTTTTCTTCACTCATGTTTCAGTTTGCATTGCTAACATGTTTATTGTAAACGTGTTCAATAAGTCATCCCGACTTTTTGGATCGGTTTGAGGTTTGCTAAGCTTTATGATTTACGGCACTTTTGACCATTGTGTCATGTGTCGCCGGCATGCTAAAACTAAGCATTGAATACTGATTGTGGGTTGTCCAAATGTTTGGAACTTTAATCATAATTGGTGGGCATATTTTAGCTAAACTCTGAAGTCAAGTAAAATTAGGGTTTGAGTAAATAATCGACTCCTTTTCCTCGTTTTTGGGATCTTGGTATTGTGGATTCCATCTGTGTTGAGAGCATGCTTAAATTGGTAAAATTTTATTTTAATGTTAACATCATAATCTTTTAATACAAATTGTTTGGATGCCCTTGATCGGCCTTAAGCATCACTAATTCCCTTTCAGCTTTCTTTTAATTGTCTTTCCTTCTCGGCCTTTGATTGGCCTAAATTAGGGTGCGCTGAGCTGGTGAGTGTTTGTACTTGTTTTGTCCAGAATATTTTTTAGTGGGTTTTGAAGTTTAAAATTTAGCTTCCTGAATCAACATAAGGATGACAGTCGAAATGGTAACACAACTTGTTTAAGTGTTATATTTTTTTTCTCTGAGTCAAGTGGGTACTGGTTTCTGTTTGCAGACATGAAAAGATATTGTAAAGAAGAATCATAAATTTGAATTGCTCCTTAAAGAGTTGTCAGCGGGTCACTTGTGCCGCTTCGGTAAATTTTGCAGGGTCGTATTTTTGGTAGGCAAGACTCTTAATGTTGTAGGACCACTATTTTGAGCAGCATTAAATACTATAATTGTAATTGGTTTCTGTTCCTATGAGACAGCCTTGTATTTATTCATACTTGCAATTAATTAATGGAGCTTTGGATCTGGTATGAATTATATCCTACTTGTACCTGCTTGAATGAGTTTTATATATGTTTGTGAATTTACGAGAAAAAACTGTGAAGCTTTTTTGTGGGGTCACCACAGACTTACAAACCTTTCACTGATAGCAATAGAAAAAGATGTAGCAAACAAAATTAACTACAACGACCTCATACAGAATTTTGCGAACAAAAAGCAAGAAATGTAAAACTATAACTTTTCACTTCTCACATTCATCATAATGGACATTGCAGTTGCTTAGTGAAGTTGCAAAAAAGTTATTTTAGAAATGGAAAATGTATCCATGAGGTGATCGTGATGTGACTTTATATTTGAATATACAATTGTATTTTGTTTGTTAACTATTTCAATATTTGTTTTTGTATTTAATGAGTATGTCTCTAAGTAACATCTTGGGAAAGAATTTTTTAGGTTGTTTCTTAATATATTTTCTACAGACAGTTTCATGATCATTTTCTATATAAAAAAAAAAAAAAACACCATAAATGTCTAACTATTTACAAAAAAATATAGCTTGCAAAATATTTCAGTGTGATATTGTAATATAAGTTATTTAAAATGCAAGTTGATGATTACATTTACTATTGTTTTTCAACCTTTAATGTTTAGGAGATATCTTCCTAATTTTGACATGTTATGTGTAGCTGCTTTTGTTTTGTAAAAAAAAAAAATTTAATTTTTGTATTTGTTATATTTAAAGTCTGTAAAATTTTCATTTACTGTAAAAGTAGATAGAGTATATTTTTTAAGGATTATATATATTTTTAGCCATGTTCATTAATGAACAAGTATGTTTTAAAATATACAAAGCAAGTGTGATTCTATCAAAGAAATGAGAATACAAGTTAATTATCATCACTTTTAAAATGTTTTTATTAATTTTTGTATGAACAATTATTTTATTTAATACAAAACTCATTGTGAGGTGATTACAGTGCTTGTGCAAGGAAAGAAAAGTAGGCTCTACATATTCACATTATTTAACAGGATTAAATAAATGTTACATTTTCAATTCAAGGTTAATACAAAACAAAGTCGCAAAAAATTAAAAATTAATATTGTGAAAAAACAACGAAAAAAAAAGGGGGCAGTAGAAAAGCCCGTTTGCAACCCCCCCCCCCCCCCCCCCACAGGAAAATCTGTAGATCCGGCCCTGAATATGCCACAGCAACCCTCTTCTTGGTAGTGTGGAACCACAGGAATCACTCTTACACAGTAACATAACTATAAAAACCCACAATCCCCATTGCCTATGAATGTTCAAAACTGCCGGTATTAGAGTCGACAAACAATGCTGCAAGAGATACAAAGACCGCAGCAATTATTAATTTTTTTTGAGGCTTTGTAAACTGTATGGCGGGGTTTTACAAAAAGTCTAAATGTTATCTATTCCAATAAAAAAAAAAGGACAACAGCGAAGCTTAACTTTTTTGTGGATTTTTATATGTCTTTAAACATTTAGTAATGATACCACAAACTTCCTGCAAAAGTGAAAACTTTTTGGAGAATATTATTTCCAAATACCCCCTCTCTACTAGTATTTCATCTCTACTAGCCTAGCATTTCTGTTTAATGCATGAATAATTATGAATTCTTTCCTGTCGTCTGGGTTTTTACGTTGTGTATGACGGTTTTTCCCAGCCTCTTCTTAGTTATAGTTTTAGATATAAGGGTACATTTTGGGAGGTGGTTATGGCCCCAATTGTTGGCCATTGCTGCCCAATCCCTCTCTGCCACGATGCATGTCTCCATGCATGATTTCCCTTCCTTTAGGCGTAAGGGGTTCGCTCGAGACGGAATAAGCTCCTGTTCTACATTTGGGACTACGCTTAACACTTAGTAATAAGGTAGTTGGAAGAAAAAAATCGAGAATATTTTGTATGTATATACTTTGTCTTTATAAGCAATCCTATATTTTTCCTTTGCCGTTTTTTTACATGTTATAAACTGATTTGTTGATCATTTCATGCCTGAAAGGGGCTACGGGCACAGCTAAATAATGAGTCATGATTAGCTAGAGCCCAACAGTATAAGAAGGGGTTTATTGAAAATAAGGATTATACAATAACTATTTACGTGACTCTTGACTGGAGAGCTTAAAGGGAATACCAAGATGCTAATTAATAATATTAAGATATATTACTGCACTCCATTATTATTACAATCTAATTGGAATGTTCCCATCTTGTTCATGTTGCCGGAGGCTGATTCCCGGAGGCGGTTAACGATGGTCGGACATGCCCATCTTCAGTGGTCTTCTCATTCCAATGGCCCGACGACAAAAGACGCCACTCCCAGTGTTACGCTGACCTGTATCGGGCGTGTTGTTGAATATTTTCAGCCCTGTTTACCAGCAGGTCGAGGGGTCTTCTGCAACTGCCTTACTAAGGTATTACTGCAATCACGGTCATGCCCTGGTACAATGTTTGAAAGTGTAATCAGGTAGACCATCCACCTAAGGCCTTATCAATTCATAACAATGTCCAAATTGAAAAGTGCTTAATCTATTCAAAATCTCAAGATAATTTGCTAGGAAACAGAAACTTGTTAAAACAAATAAAATTGTCAGAGAAATATGATCAAAATGTATCTGAACCTGAGATGTGCGAGAATGATTAACTGTCTATTTAAAAAATTGTTTCTAGTGCTTATGTACAACTGTGTCCTGTGTGAATACTTTTATATTATTTTCTGGCAACATATTCTGTAGTGCCTACAAATGAAATGTAATTGACTTTCATATTCAGAGTGAACATGATTATCACTTTATCTGGTTGCAAATAAATATATTTTGTATTACTTAAAAGCCATATGGAACTTATCTTTAACTGACCTGCCACATAATATACTAATTTTGTATATTTTCATTGTAAATGTATGTGTCCGCTTTCTTCGTGTCATTTTTTTTTGCAAGTGTTCTCTTTTTCAATGCCAGTTACTTGAACATGTCCTTTTTTTGAGTACCTTATAATTATATGGGAACCCTAATTAAGAGGCTTGTTCGACCATTACCCAAACACAATGGATACTGTCATGGTCAAGTCAACTAACAAACTACCTATGTGTAATGCTATAACAATCAAGCCAGAAAAGTGTTTCCTATCAACAAGACTGTCATGGCAGCTGTTGACATGCAGTATTTGCACTCTGCTGGGAGTCTGATGACACGACACAACTGTTGTCAATTTTCAGACATATCATACTTACAAACTGCTACACCAATCCAAACAATACAATACTATGTTATGTTTAAAGAGCTGAAAGAACACCCATTGCTATCCATATCAGCCTTGCAACCAGGAATGATGCCAGTTCACTCAACTCAGTGGAAGAGGATGACAAAGAGATGGCTAACAACGCCCAGTGCTCATACTGCACTTCTCGTAGGGCCTGAGCAAAAAGTTGAGGCATTTGAACTGAACTGTCTACAACAGTCGTCTTCAAACTTTTTTGGATTAAAGGAATAATTGTTTCTTAGATAAAGTGTTGCAGGCTATCACCATAATCTAATAATGACTTTTTTTTTACTATTTGTATCCATCAACTTTAAAGACAACCAATTGAATAAAAATAAATAACGTATAATACAAAAAATAGTTTAGAAATTACTATTTATATTAGATCAGCCAACCAAAATTTTTAAAACTTTTAAAACACACTTGTGACATTTAAGAAGTTATGATACATTTGAATTTAGGATTATTTTTCTGTATGTGGCAAGATGAAGACACTAAAGTCTGATAAAATTTATGTTTACAGTCAAAAAAGACCGTAGCTTCGTACATTTATGTTTACAGTCCACCATGCATATGGTAGAGGATTTTTATGATGGAAGTTTCAGAAAGGAATAATGGTAGCTGAAAAATTCTATGCAGGCAGTAAGAAATTACTTGGTGTGTATTGAAGACCTCTGTATTAAACAATCATGTTAAAATAGTCACAAAGTTGATAAGAAGGTGTACGAAGAGAAGAGCGATTACAATGCTACTGCTACCAATACCCAACCTCTGAGGTCTATTGAGACTTCAGACACAAAGTTCTGTATCTGAATCCCAAGTAAGACATGGATTGTATGCAATTTTTATACACAGAATTACATTACGTATTTTCATTTGTAAGCTATCACAGTCCTCTCTTCCTGTTAACAGTGGATACATCAATAAATCCAATACTACCTTACACCTTGGATGGAAAGGAAACGTGGAAAATAACAGGGCTCGCAGGAGACCCGAACACCTTGAACTTTTTTTGCAGCTGATGGCACCCCACACTCCAAATTATGGTGAACCACTAACCGTACGCTGCTACATACCTGAATTTGCAGGTCAAGAACACAAAGACCCACATCAATTTCTGACCAACTGCACAGGGAAATTCCTAGCAGCCCAGACCAGTATGCACACTGGCTATTTCTGGGTGAGGCCAGAAAGTGGTAGGACTCTAAGGAATTCAAAGGGCTGCAGTGGTGTAGTGGTTACACTAGTCACTCCCACCTAGGTGAACCGGGTTCACTTCCTGGTGAGGCCGCCCCCCGGATTTTTGCACGTGAGAATCATGCCAGACAATGCCGCCGGTTTGTGGATTCTCACGTGAATCTCCTGTTTCCTCCACCCTTTAATTCCGACGCTCCATACTCACATCAGTTCACTCTCATCGGCTCTGAAGACTCAATGTTAAGAGCTGCCCAAATCTCTGCACTCCACTCCACTCTAAGGGTTTACACTAATACCAAAAATGTTATACAATAATAACCCTTTCTAAAAACACAAGCCTCCTACCCATTCCAAAATACTGAAAACTGTAGTATGTATTTACTTCAAAAACACGTTTCCTATTAGCCACTACATTAAAATTGAATATGTTAAAGAGTTTAAAAACTATGAAACTTTTAAGACATTACTAATATAATAGAACCCTTTTTTTACACCCCTTGATTTCACATTTTCCTACATTTTAACACCTACTGTTTTCAAAGCATTAATTTCCCTTTATTTACAATTTCCTGCATTTTGCAACAACTTTTACCAATGCCTTGGGGAATAAAAAAAAAGATTTTACTGTAAGTTGGGAAAGGTGCTACTAAAATTTTCAAAATCTATAGCTGTACAGAAGCATTTATAGAAAACAGAAATTTTAGTGTGTGGTACACTAAATTAGCCGCCATGTACCACTCACCTGCAGTTGCTTGAAAGCTTTGGCAGCATTGTCTAGAGTCAGAGGGTCTGTCTGATTGCTGCTGCGGTTTATCATATCCTGCACTATGTCCAGAACAGACTCCAGGGTCTTGATGTGTTGTTTCTCCTGATCCACCAACGTCGACAAGTTTGCTTCTTCGTGCTCCAGTGTGACCATGCGGTCACTCGAGTACCGCAGCTTGTGGTCATTGTTGATTATGTCCTGATAACAGGTAAGAAAGATTCCTTATCCTCAGCAAGTCACAAGGTGGTAATACCAGAGGTAAAATAGCATCTCCAACTTAGGAGGGGGTGCACTTTTAAGTGCATCTCCTTGAAGAGGGGAAGGGGAGGCAAGCCTTAAGACATTTCTGCTGTTCTTACAAATTTCAATTTGGTGTGATGAAAACCAATTTTACATGGTGCATAACCGACAGAGGAAAGTCTATAACCCAGAAAAAATTATGTATACAAGAATCTAGATACATTATAGCAAACCATTCAAGATTGTATACAATATATAAATGCATCTTGGTAAACAAAAAATAGTTTGGGTACTTATTTATTCTCATTCTAGTTGAGCTCTTAAGTAAATTTAGAGATGGGCAATGTATACCCAGCACACCTCTAGTAGTTACACCACTGAGTAATATTACTAAGGAAATTACATATTTTAATATTAACCAATTTTCTCCTTGCTGCATTTACTCTTACATATTTTTGTAAATTTTGTTTACACAACTACATTTTGTTTACACAACTACATTTTGTTTACACTACATTTTATTATAACTGATCTTAAGGAGAGTAAAAAATGTTAAATGCCTCAAGGTCACATCTGACTATAAAGAAGTGAGACTTCACGACACTATGATGTAGCCAGGCTACATCCCCGGGAAGCTGTGTTTCTCACTAATTACATCTCTAACAGTACATATTTATTGCACATAATGTAAGAAAATGGACTGAATTACACGTACAGTAACACTTTGTGCTTTTCTATTTCCCTTGAGAAAACTACACGAGAAAGCCCAAAAAATATATTTTTAACCATTTTCACTATTTTTTTTCTCTTTAAATGTAATGTAATAGGGCAAATGTGAAAAGCAGTGGTTGTAGATAGTAATTTTTGCCTTTCCTGAATGAAAAAAAGTACCTAAATATATAGAATGTTTATTCACTGATGTACACGTATACACAGCAACTCGTTTTACAAACAATATTTTGTTAGGGAATCCCTCTAAACCCTATGCCTACAAAAATTACAGATGTAATTATCTGAAAACATGCCTATCACCTGAGATGCAATATGGACTAATTTAAGAAAAGGAAAAATTGCAATATCAAAACATAAACCGATAATTACGGCAAAACATTTTTATTGTGGATTAAAATACAATTCAGCATGACCATGAATATGCATGTCACCAGTCGTACAAACCAGCTTGTGATACAACCAAATCTGATCACCACGTTCAAACTTCAGTTTCTTACGCGAAAACATGGAAGCGTTACCAAACATGCTAATAACAGCAGTATTATCAACCTTTCCTTCATGAACTGGAAAAATCTTCCAACATATTATATCACGAGAGTCAATGTCACTAATTTCCTTAGGCGCAGGATCCTTTTGAGTATGGGACTTCCTGAAGAAACACATTTCCAACAAACCACTACCTGCTTTAGCGGTTATTCCTTGAAGACCAAAACAGTACAAAAACGACAACAAAATATAACTCTCTTCTATATCAACTATCTTAACAGTCCAAGACCTATCATCCTTATTGACATCCTTACTAAAAGACAAAATATTTTGGTATACCTTCTTAGGATAATACCTAGACATGCGAGAATGCCAAGGAAGCATTATTGATGTGTCTTCTCTAATGACACAGAGCAATATGAAAAGCACAAACAAATTACAACCTTTATATACGACAGAAACATGACATTGCTGTTTGTTTGACTTAATTCTGTGCCGTGGTTCGGATTTTATGGCCCATTGTGTTTTCAAGGTTACGGACTTAGAATATTTTGAACGCGCCACAAGCTCACAAGTGTTACTATGAGCTGTGGCGTTTAGGATTTTTAACCTAGGGAGATATAAATAACTTGCCAGCTGGCCTGCTGCCAAGAACTCGCCCGTCAGGGAGGCTGGGTCGTTTGGTGTTTTTGGGTGCGTTGTGTCTTCATCTTTTTGTGTTATCTATGGCCATGTACAGGTTTTATCTTGTTTCTGTCGTATATAAAGGTTGTACTTTGTTCATGCATTTCGTATCGCTCCGTGTCATTAGAGAAGACACATCAATAATGCTTCCTCGGCATTCTCGCACGTCTAGGTATTATCCTAAGAAGGTATACCAAAAATTTTGTCTTTCAGTAAGGATGTCAATAAGGACGATAGGTCTTGAACTGTTAAGATAGTTGATATAGAAGAGAGATATATTTTGTTGTTGTTTTTGTACCGCTTTGGTCTTCAAGGAATAACCGCTAAAGCAGGTAGTGGTTTGTTGGAAATCTATTTCTTCAGGAAGTCCCATACTCAAAAGGATCCTGCGCCTAAGGAAATTAGTGACATTGACTCTCGTGATATAATGTTGGAAGACTTTTCCAGTTCATAAAGGGAAGATCGATAATACTGTTTGAACTTGGTGATCAGATTTGGTTGTATCGTAAGTTGGTTGGTACGACAGGTGACATGCATATTCATGGTCATGCTGAATTGTATTTTAATCCATAATAAATCTTTTTTTCCGTAATAATCGGTTTATGTTTTGCTATTGCATCTGTTGCCAGGGAAAAATACAGATCTGCAATTGTGCATGCATCATTGATGTCATGTTGAAACAACAACAGCAAAATTACATTGTCCAGGACTGATTCACAAGATACTGTACATTTGAATGGCTGATCTGGCAGGCTTATACCTAACTGGCTATACGTATCACATGAAGGAGTGAAAACATGAACCATGTGATTGTCTGAGGCTGTACATTTCTCTGAAAGATGACAATGTGAGGCTGTGTTTCCACAACTTCCTGGTGTTCAATAATATTTCTGGGGGCTCAGATTAGTCTTCCATGAATATCAAATTTCTGTGAATGAAGAATTTTTAAATATTTATAGCTTTCACATATTCTTTAAATCAAAAAGCTACCTCCATGGCAGTTCCTGGCAGCCTAGATCAATATGTAACTATAGTGATTTACATGGTGTTTTGGGTTTGAATCCCAGTTAAGCAATACTTAAATGTGTCATTTTTTAAATTTAACTTTAGCTTGGTTTAGTATGGTTAACCTCCTGGAATAAAAGCAATGGCAAGTAAACAAAATAATCCCTTAAGAAATTATTTACATGAACAGTTTTTTTAGTATAATCAGTCATTAATAAAAGTCCTCTATGAGGTTAAACATTTTCATGCGTCGTCCTCATTTCCTCAAAAAATCACTGTGACCTTAGGTAAAACTTTTTAGCCAACTAATAAGTAATGAAGTAGTATGGCCACGTAAACAGTCTTTACAGCCAGCCAGGAAGAATGAAAATAGCTTCATTGCTCAATTTTCCCTGGCTTGGGCTTCAGTTCCACTGGAAGCAACAGTAAAGAACTTCAACGTTAATGGCAAATCAAAAACTTTGGTACCCATCTGGCCACTAAACTTGATTCTTTGTTTAACATTTCCGTGTTTTTTTCCTCTCATGTGCACATCAACAGAAGAGCAATTTTGTATGCTGGAATACTGATTCTGTACACTGGCTCCTGCATTTGTATTAAACTTCAAAGATAAAATAAGACTTGTTTCCCCAAAGTATTGATATGTATTTTTTAAACATCCTTTGTACAGATTTTTTTGGAGATATGTTTTAATATTCAGCCAACATGATTTTTCTCAACATCTTTTGTAGTAGAATATAAAAATATTTAGCTATTAGTGTGTATAAGAACACATGTATTATCATTGTTGGAATTTTTTTTTTTAATAGTGCTGTAATAGGTATAATAGATTAATCCCTTCAAAATACATTTTTTTCTTTTCACAGTACTATTATGTCTTTTCAAAGAGAAAATAAACATCCTTCATTTAAATTCAATGATCACCCACCTAATTTGCAGGGAAAAAAAAAAAAAAAAGTTTACCACACCATAAGATGTAAATAGATACCAGTGTTGAATGTTGTTAACACCGAAATGGGACAACTTTATTCGCCAAATTTTGGGGTCCCTAGTTATGTCCATTGCAGTGTTAATTTTCACATGTTATGGAAAGCTACACCACAAGATGGGGAAATCTGCTTCCAAAAATGTTCAACTACAACATAAACCAGCTGTACCTAAAACAGCCTGCGACACAGCTGAAGAAATATGGTTGAGTGACCACAGAGGACTCACCTGTTCACACATGTCCATCAGCAGGTTGATGTTGTGAAGCAGTTCCGGGAGGGCAAAGTTAGAGAACTTCTTGTCCTTCCTGATTTCCCATTCGTCAGTCGGCCTCTGCTGGCCGGATATTGCATGGTAGCCACTGAGGACCCTTTGCTCAGGTCCTGTCATGTCTATCACCTTCACCTTGCTCAACTGACTGCAACAGCATCACAACTTGATGACAGCCTCAGAAGATGCACCAGTGCAAAAGTAAATGAACTTCTTTTTATAAATAAATTGACCCTCTAAGCATTAATAAACTATGGCACCAACTTGGCAATTAAAAAAGTTACATAAATTGTAACATTGGGCACTGCCTTGGACGTAAGCAGGAAGGAAAAAATAATAATCTTAGGTTTCAGATGACATCAACTTAATGATGATATTCTGGGTTTTCTAAAATACTACAAGTATGCATTTAGGGTATTAATAGTGATAGCAAAATTAAAAAAATCATCTTAAGAAAATAAAGTAATCAGTACAACTACATTCAGAACAATTTTTACTAGTTTCTGTCTCGTCTGGATTATAGTAACTTGTGCCAGTCACTGCCTGGTGTTTTGAGAGTTAAACTCTATTTACATGTATTTTCACAAAATTACAGAAGGTTTTAACACACTAATGACTGACTATACCATGCTTCTCCTCTGTTCATGTGATTTACCCCTGCTTAAATACTGCTAAGACAACAATTTAGCTAACACAGTAAAATACGAAACAGTTATTGTATGCCACTTAAAATTGAAAAGAGCAAAACACCTTGTGTTTTACCACAAATACTAAAAAAAATTGTTTCACAGATTAAATGTCTTTTATCGTAGTTATTTAAGGTTTTGGTCACTATTGATTGACTTAAATAGTCACCCGGTATATAATTATAATATACAATACATGTAATACATAATATCATTATAATATATATTATTATACATAATATAACCATACATTACAAAATATAATATAACATAATACCATATATAATACAATGCATAATATTACACATAACTGCTGGAAAACTCAAGCTCCAAATACTTCTCCTCAGCCCATTCCAATGTTTATATTTGTCAGAGAAATAGTATGTAGAGATGGACACAGAGTTTTTATTAATTTTGACACACACATACCAGTACATACATCTGGATAATTTTATAGTGCTACTTTCAGTTTAACAAAAAACATAACACACTGGCACCAATTATTTGTGTTCTCCATACAAAAAATTTCTTTGTACATAAGCACGTACCAAACTACTATAATAATATGTAGATTTATAATAATCTGTAGATTTTAATAAGGGTCAGTATTGTGCACCTCAAACCAATCAGTTTTATCATTCACACCCCTTAAAAGTTTTTAAATTTCAAAAGCTTCTTTTTTTAATTTTTAAAGCACATTATAACATATGCTAAAACTGTACAACATAGTAATAATGCAGTGTTGATGTCTCTAATTATGTTTATAAAGGACTTAGTGCACCATTTGTTCATTATCCTCAAAAATGTTCACACATAAAGCATATGTGAGTACAATTTATTACTTGCACAGCTACATTTTTCATGACACTAAATCATGTTTTAAAATTTTAAACGGCACATAATGTGGAGTTATAAATCTGAAAATACACTAAAAGTATCTGGACATCCCTCTGTTAACATAAACTTGTACCTAGATGCCACTATGACAGCTGTTGCTGCTATAAAAGGGAGCAGAGGGCTCGATGTTGGGCAGTGCCATGCAATAGAATACCACCAGAATTGGTGAAGCAAGGGAGCTCAGTGACTTCAAATATGGTGTAGTTAATGGTTGCCACATCAGTACGCAGTCAGCCAGGACCATTCTCACCCTTCTCAAGTTGTCCAAGTAGACCATCCGGAGATGTGATTGTGAAATGGAAATGGGAGGGCATAACCACAACAAAACCAAAAGGGATCATGTGTTGACCAATATAAACCGTAAAGCATTGAAGAAGGTGAATGGGAATATCACATGTCACTGTATATCGTCACCAGTGAATTCCACACAGCCATTAATTGTGTAACAAGCTCCAGGACTATGTGCTGGGAATTACGAGGAATGGGGTTCAAAACTCAGGCACCTGTCCATAAACTGCACATTTCACATGTGAATGTGAAGTACCATATTCAATGGTGTAAAGAGCACTGCCACTGGAATGTAGGTGACTGGAGAAGTGAGATTTACAGTGATGAATCACGCCATAATATAACACAAAAGGCCATACATGGACACCAATAAAATTAGTGAAGCTCAGTAACCTGTGGATGGAAGCCTTGAAAACCAGCCCCTTGCCTCTCAAGAAACCACCACCATCATCGCTCCTAGTAGGCCAGAAACCCTGTCTTTCTTCAACCTTGCCACACCAGCACATACCACAACAAGTCTGCTTAAGCCATTCCCGTGCATAAACACAAAAGAGGAACAACCACCCCATAAAAGAAAATCACATGTACTGAACCTGCACAAACATAACCTCTCTGCTGAAGAGAACAATATTCTACAAAAAAAAGGGGGTGGGTCTCTCTCTCTCTCCCTATCCCCTCTCTCTCTCACTATCTCTTCCCCCCCCCCCCCCCCCCCCAATAGCTTGACCACTTTGTCACTGTGAAGGACATCCTAAGCTTCATACGCAATATTTGACTCAGGCACATTTTTGACAACCTCCCCACAACACGCCATAACAGGGTCCATTGATTCAGCCCTAACCAAGTTTGCACCTCCATCCACTTGGGATGCTTACCCCTTTCCTGCCCTAACATACCCTTGAGTAGTTCATCACATACATCCTCGTAAGTATTGCAGACCCTGATTTTGCCACTTCAGTACATAACAATAGCAACATAACCTTTTCAGAAAGAAAAACCACCAAAAATCTTCAAAACAATCCAGATACAATGATACTGCCAGCTGACAAAAGCACAATCACAGTGATTCTCAACAAAACAGACTGCATTCTAGAAGCAGAAAACTAAATCAAGGGCACATCTACCTACAAACGTCTACAGGACGATCCAACCACCAGATTCTGAAACCATATCAACCAATTCCTTGTGTCTCGGGACCCCTTACAAGACCTACCTGAGACTTCAATCAAAATACTGACCCCAAATAAACCCACCACAATAGTTCTATACATGCTTCCAAAGATACACAAGGAACAATGAACACCCCTAGGGCATCCCATTGTATCAGGAATAGGCAACCCCACTGAGAGAATCTCAGCACTTGTAGATGCCCACCTTCAACCTTGGGTACAGCAGCTTTCCTTCTACGTCAAGGACACTGGCCATTTTCTTGAATGCTTGACACCTGGGCACATTCCCAAGATGCATACATGGTCACCAGAGATGTTACATCTCTCTATACCAACATCTCCCACTCATTTGAACTTTCGTCCATAGAATATTACCTTAAGAAAAGACCCCCACTCAGCAACCCTACAGCATTCCTTGTTGAACTTACCAGGTTAACTGTCAACCACAACAACTTAACATTTCAAGATACACACTACCTTCAGGTCAAAAACACAGCGATGGGTACACGTATGGCCCCATCCTATGCCAATTTCTTTATGGGCAGATTAGAAGAAAATTTCTTAGCCACCAACCAATCCAACCACACTACTGGATGCATTTCATCATCATCATCTTCATGAAATGGTCTTCCACTGAAGTATGCGTAATTGACTTTCTGAACAACTTAAACGCACCCAGTTCATTCAAGTTCACCTGGTCATACTCCAAAACACATACCATATTTTTGGATGTTGAACTGACTCTCCACAATGGCACAATTCAAACTGCTGTACACACCAAACACACCAACAACCTCCAGTACTTACATTTAGACAGCTAGCACTCATACCATGCCAAAAAAATCTCTACCCTATAGTCATGCCACCAGGGCCAAATGTATCTGTTCCACCAACAGTGATCTCAACAAAGAGTGTGAACAAATAGCCTGAGTATTCCTCGACAGGGGTTACCCCAAGCCCCTCACCCACAAATAGATTCAGCAAGCAATCTCAAATACCGGATCACAAACCAAGGTCAACAACTCTGACATACCCCTGGTGGTCTCGTATTATGAAGGCCAAAGTAAACTCAGAAACATTCTCCACTCTGGATACAAAATCATGGCTTCCTCACCACAAACTCAAGACTTGATCACCAAACTGCTCAGATTGGTCTTAAAAAAAGACACCTAACTTCTGCAACAAACTGGTTAGTCCAAAGCTACAGCCTACCACAAATGTCAACCAGACTATAGCCCCCAAAAGATCACACCCCTGCAATAGCCCACACTGTAGCTCCTGTGCCATCCACCAACTCTCAACTTCTTCCAATAGCAGACTCACTAGCCATACATGCCACATCCAAGGCCACTATAACTGTGCAACAGAAAATCTGAATTATCATCTACAGTGCCAACACTGTAATGCAGAATAAATCGGCCTCACTACCAACACACTTAGGCAGAGAATGAATGGTCACAGAGCAGACAATAAACAAGCCATAGCTGGTCACATCCTCAATAGGAGTGTGCAAAGATTCAGAAAATCAAAGTCAAATCAAAAACCTTTCTTCTTCGTCTTAGTCTACCGACAATAGCAAAAACTTTGAAAAATAAAAGAAAAAAATAAAAGAAATTATAATTTTGAAAACATACATATTTCATGATTTTTTTCCCCTCTCCCACTCACAAAATATTTTAACTCTATAGAAGTTCGCTATAGAAAATTAATTATTTTTATTTTTATGTCTATTAACCTGTAATGATTGTTTTGAACACAATCTTATTTTGTTTGTTTACAACATAATACTAATTTCAGCCCCCACAGTTAATTTTCAGTAATTTTTAAAGTCACTAAATGTTTATTTAGTAAACCAACCATCCTTTTTATTTTGTTGTATTTTTATTTATGACTCTATGGTATTATGTATTTTAACATAATATCCTAAATAGTGAACGTGTATTTAATTTTTATTTTCCTTAATTAATTTTGTAATTTTTCAAGAGTAATTAGCTGTTTTTCACTTTTGTTTTAGTTGTATTTTAGTTTCTCATAATTTTCTTTTGCACTTCACCGGAAATGGGATTTTATGTATGTGCTTAGGATAGAGCAAGTTGCCAGAAGTAGTTTGCTTCTGGGTGGGACCTTTAAAATTATTGCCGAGATAATTTTCGCTGGGGTTTTTGATCATCAAAACCCCCATTGCCATCATAACTCAGTTATGAGTTATAGGTCCCAAGTTACAGTTTTGGTAGGAGAATCCGGCCATGAGAAGAAAAAGGCTGAGATTCATAGGCCTACAGTTTAATTTTGGAGTTGTTCTGGCCGACATCAGATGCGGCACCGCCTAGCGCCAAGCGCCATTACTACGTGAGAAACGCATCTACTGCCAGGTGACGCCAACCATTTATATGAGCCGGAGGGGCGCTTCCATGTAATTTGGTACATTATTTTGATAAACTGCACCATGAACTCTCAAATTAATATCGTTTTTGAAGATTTTAGTTTGGATGTAATGTGTAGTATGGCAAACCAAAGGTCTGCTTCTCTATTGAACGAGTTAGTGCCAGGGCGGAATTTTTACAAACCCTGAGAACAATTGTTACATTGGGAACAAGTGAGAAGAAAACGTGAGAGATTTTAAAAGGAGAAAACTTAGAATTTTTCTGAATTTAAAATTTTTTAAACAGTAATTTTCATTCATAATTTTGAGATTTTAAATTGACATTGTAAGTTCAGTTACGTGAGGCAATAGTCAATAAGAGTTTTTCTGACTGTAATTTTCAGGACTAATTTTGGTCAAGCAGTAATATTTTCTTTTCTTTTTTCATTTTAAATTATTATTGTAAGGATGGTGGTACCTTGAAGTCACAATACTCCAACTTACACTGATATTTTAATTTTCTTTTACATGCACAATGAACATTTTTTTTTTTTCAGTCAGCACACAAATTTTAATTTTCAGCCAGAATAATTAAAGTAAGAAGGAAAGATAGATTTTGAAATAAAATATTGCAGTAACACATCTTGATTTTGTTTTCTTTTCAATATTTTATATTTTATACCATCATACTTATAACTGGAAATTTATTACTTCATAATAAAGTCTTTATTTTCCTTTCCTGAAACTGTTCATACCAATGGAACTTGTTTGTATGTTTTGTTAACTACAGGTCACCAAAGTTACAGCTCCACTGTTTCTCAAAGCAAATTGTAAGAATAAAGGTTTTGAACTCCAGTGCAAATAAAAATGAAATAAAAAAGCTTTCTCCCTATATTCTCTACTTCTCTCACTCAACACACGTAAAAATTTCTCAACAAACAAAACAAATTAATTGTGCCTCCTATTATTAGATTTCTGGTGCCGCAACGTTAGGCCATAAAAACTAAAGCTTTTCTGTATATATTAGTAATCAATTTCACATTTTGTCAAGATGGCTGAAGATCAAAGA
Source organism: Dryococelus australis (assembly GCA_029891345.1). Taxonomy (NCBI): domain Eukaryota; kingdom Metazoa; phylum Arthropoda; class Insecta; order Phasmatodea; family Phasmatidae; genus Dryococelus; species Dryococelus australis. The sequence goes on along the minus strand of CM057003.1, from coordinate 68,099,194 downwards.
GAAATGCAAATAAATACTTTCACATATGGAGGAGATGCACACTCGCAAAATAAAATGGAAGTGAGGTCAGCACAATTAGGTGAATTACTAAAACTATTAGGTGATTTAAAATAAAGTATTGAAGAAACAGAAACTCATCTTTCACAAGAAATGAAATGAGGTGAAAGATTGGATGAATTAGCACAGAGTATAAAAGAATTTAACACTTGCCTAGACCAACAAAACAAATTTCTGGGGGTAGTGAACACTAGTACGATGCAGCTGACTGAGAAAAAAACCTCACCAAACCAAGCTTTCAGAAACACCTCCAACTCACAACTAACATAGCTGGAAGATGACAGGCAGGCTAAGTTACAGCACACACACACAAGCAGTGCAGCATTTGCAAACTGGAGTACACTCTACCACAAGTACACCAACACTCCAATAAGTAATTTTGTTCCAGCAGAAAATGGGTCAGTTGAAACACAGCCCACATGTAATTTGATGCAAATCAATGTCACTGAACCTCACACACTTTCACATGAACTTGTGGAACATGAACACCCCCCCTCACCCCTCCTAAGATTGAAGTGAATACTGAAGGAAGAACAGAATCTGGTTCCAGGGGTAGAAAACCAGTACACACGAGTACTTCAGGTACCAGAGGTAATTTCAAGCATTGATTGCATGTCTAGAGGTGAAATCAGACACTGCAAACAATCACCTCAGTACGACCTGCAACATAACATGATTTCAGCGGCAAATGAAATTGAGTTAGTTCCATCACAATGTGAGACTGAGTTACGTAACATCAGTGTACAAAACCATGCCAGTGAAACACCCATACCACATCAAAAACGTGTTGAACATGAGATTGAGACCCCACACTTAAATGTAAATGTACAAGCTGAAATGAAATCCTGCACATTGTTATGTGAATGCAATTCCAGACATATCACCAACATTGAGATGCCCCTACTGCCCCACCAAAACAATGTAAGTGAAATTTCAGCTCTTGCAAACACGCACAAAACACCCGACACATTGAGAACAGCGATACAAGGCCACAAGTCACGTGCAAGGCAAAGGGAGAAGCGTAAATGCAAACACTGTGCAATGGTTCGCCGGAAAAAGCGAAGAAAGAGAGGGGAAAATGTCTCAAGAAACATGATCACCTGGAGGGATGAAGAAAACGACCAAATTTTTTTTTGCATTTTGTCAGAATTGATTGCCACCAAGCCAGTAGGCAGAGTCAGTATCAGAAACACATATTTGACCCAGGAGAATTGCTCAGCCAAGGGCAGCTGAATGTCGAAAAATGAGAAAATGTTTGTCACATGTATAGTAGTCAGTTAATTTTCAGTAGGATGGATGGACACTATCGCCACTAAGCTACTGCCATCTCTGAATAGCAACGCACAGCTTGGAGCAGAGAAAGTGCCTATCACACACGAAGATCTGTTGGCAGTAGTTAAAAGATGCATATTCAGTTCCACAGAATCTCACTGCAGACATCAGAAGTTATCTAAAATAAATAAATTTAAAGAAGGAAGTTTGGTTTTGACAAGGATTAGCTACGTAAGTTCATTGTGGGACCAAGTAACGAAGAAACTGTTTTTGATTTTTGATGGTCCTTTTAAAGTAGTAGAAATTGTGAGAGAGAATTGCTATGGTATAGCTACGCTCAACAACCAGCCTGTAGGTCACTAAGTATCACTCAACTTAAGCATTACAGAAAACAAGAAGTAAAATTGTAAATATTTGCATTTTTTTTATTTGTATGACGTATGGAAATTAATCTTTGGGGACCTATGTAAGTTGTAAGAAGTTTTAAGAGGTCAACAACAGAACTGCAGTACAGAAGAAAGTTATTCTAAAGCCCCAAGTACACTCGACAATGTAATTAATTTTATGGCATCATTTAAAAAAAGTATTTTGTCCTCTGAAGCACAAAGTTGTCAGAGTAGACCAGCGTGGGATGAGTTTATGCATACGTACATAGTGCTGTACCATTATGAAGAAAGGTAGCCTGTCTTTGCTACAAGAGCTGTTTAGTTATCTCTATAGGGTTGTATTATGGCCAAAACCGACTCACGGATATTGATAATGTCGTACAAATTTATCGTGAAGGTCAACAACGAATATGTTTAGTTGAGGTTATTTTTAAAGGCAAGATTTGACCCCGACCTACACGTAGTTGAGATTTTAAGTGGTAAGCAAGATTATTTAATTTGGTCAAGAATGAAATTGTTTCACGTCGATACACTCACATGGCTCAGAATTTAAGTGTAAATATTAGGGGAATAAAAGTATAACAAACACCCTGATACACAAACTGTACAAAATACACTTTGTTTCACCTACCTTGTGCGGTACTTACCTCGAGGATTATTATCCAAGTGTTATTGGGAGGACTGATAGCTATATTTATTTAATATTATTGCATTCTGGAATTTAGGTCATTGATTTTTGTTTGGGGGCTATGATCTTTCTTCAAGATGTGTGTCACACTTATTTAATCACAAATTTATAATATTTGCACTTTTAATTTTTTAGCACTTAATTTTTAACTTATTTCACTTATTTTAATTTTGTGAATTTGTTTTGTGATTAGTGTACTTGTATATCTTCATGTGAATGTACGATATTGTTGAAGTGTAAAATGTTGTCTTGAGTTTACATCTAAGTTTTTCCTAGTAGGTCAACGTTGTTGTCTTCTGAATTTTCTTTGTCCATTAGGGATTTGAGAGTTATACGAAGACTCTCCCTATTATCAATTAGATGTTGATTAGTAAATTATGGGAAGTATGAAGAAAGAAGCTTAGGTACAATACCGAAACAACATGGTTTTAATTTTATTGACAATTGTTATGTATAAATATTAATAAATGAGAAGATAATTAATTTTTGCGTTATAATTTTGAATTTAATAAAAGTTGAGAAGGAGATGAAATTCGTTTTGAAATATATTTTAAAGAGGTAGTAAAGTGCCACCATTCATCTCGTTAATTTAATCTTAATTGTTGAATAATGTTTTTTTATTTTGTAATATAATATTATTTTAAAAGTTTAATCAAATTTTAAGCTGCTAAATATTGATGAAAGTATGTGAACATACTTGGGATTAATAATTCCAAAAATTAATTGTTAAAAAAGTTTGTAAATTTTAATTTATCAGTTAATTTTAAAACAACTTAACTTTTATTCATTAAAACATCTGGTTAACAATTAAAATGAACATTTGTTAACTTTGCAAATGCCTGGAGGCCGAAGATGACGACAAAATATATGCAAATGGCACTTAATATCTTGACAAACTTCTTAAAAATACAAAACTTTCAACGGAATTGTGAAGTAGGCGAGATGCCACCATAGCGATCAATCAATACAATCTCTCACTACACAAAAATCACAGTTGCACAGTGGTGGTCCTTGTGCGGCATGCACATTTAGATTATTTTTGTAGTCACTGCACTGGTCTGGTTTCGTGCTAAGGTTGTGCTATAAGAGTTTATTTTAGAAGTTTTATTTCAAATGTTTTTGTACAAGATTGTTAATTCATCATTTTATCTTCCCTCTCTCAGCAGGTCTGTGTTAGGCTGATAGTCTACACACAGGGTGCCATTTGCACTCATATATGTTGGGAAATAACTCTTTGGAAGAAGTTTAAAAAAAGGACTGCTACTTTTAGGTGATAACAATTTTTTACGCTTTTCAGCATTTTAAATCGTGGTGATAGTATTACACAATGGCAACAATTATATGATAAAATTGAGTATTTGTTATGTTGCTGTAATAATATTACTATCAATGTTTAAGAGCTATCCTAAAATGCACACTTTAGTATTTAAGATTATTTACAGTATGCAAAAAATTATATTCAAGTAAAATTATTAGTCAACCTTTTAAAAATATAATTGAAACACTTTTAAGGTCAGTGCATGAAGCAATTACCTGTGATCCCCTCTGATAGGCTGGTACTTTCCCTGCTCCAAAACATCATCCACGCTCTTGTACACGTATCTCACTTTTTTCTTGTTTCCAACATCAACCTTTCTCCACTGCGACAGTTTCTCTACAAAATCTTTTGCTTCCTCTTCATCTGCATCTTTACTGTCTAGCAGTTTGGGAGTTTTCTCTGGGCCATATGCACCTGCTCACAAAAAAAATTAACTGAATAAAATTATAATATATGATTTAACTAGAAAATTTTACTTTCAGTTCATAAAAACTTTTGAAACTGTGTGTTTGGGAAAACAAAATTCTTTTTATTTTCTATACACACAATTAGTACTACGAATAAATGCCAGTAATTGACATGACAGACTAATGTACATTTACAGTAATAATTGAAAAGTTAATATTGGTAAAAGTGTTCCATCCATAAATGTTACTGACAGTAAATGTGTTCCATCCGTAAATTTTACTGACAATAGAAGTGTTACATCCGTGTCACAGTTTCCTTTGTCAAAGTTAATAGTAAAAATTCTTATTTCTTCATCCCTGCTATATGGAAGCAGTTGGTAATTAAGTCATCACACATAATGAACTGATATATACCAAAATTTATAGCAAAAATATTTCATGATAGGTAGTGAAAAGTTCACAACAGAAATACCCCATGACCAAACCAGGGATAATGGGAAGTGATGCAAAGTAGGGGTTTGCCTAAGGGGCAACATACAATGAGTTCTTAGTAAACCCAGTGTCTATTAATGTAGCTGTGAAGACCATATACACACACACCTTGAAAAGCAATGGATAAAGAGACACTGGCAAAACTACAAAAGGCCTACAAAGCCAACAGTGGACATTAAACCTGATTTTAAGAAAGGAACAAGCCTAGGAAATGGCAGACCAAACAGACAGAGATCTGGCAAACAAAACCGACTATGAGAGGGACTAAAACTGGAAACTTCTAATGTCAGGACATTAATGTGATAAGTGCAAGAAATTGTGGACTTGTCTTGTTGACAGCAAGGTCATTAGAGATGGAGCAAGTTGCTCAGCATAGCAGGAGCAGAGAATAAATCTGCCATGGACCCTGTAGTAAGGAAGCATCCCAGAATTCACCTGGAGTGATTTCAAAAAAACCATGGAAAATAGATCAGGATGGCCACACCAGGATTTGAACACAGGTTCTCCTGAAAGTGAACTTGTCACTCAGTGTGGATTTAGTGGAGAGATGAAAGTTGGATGCGTTGGGAATTGCAGAAACAAGATGAAGAGAAAAAGGAAATAAGGAGCTGTGGAAAGGATATCAACTCATTCAAAAAATGACAGGATTCTGAAGATGAAAATAAGGGTGCAAGAAAAAGAGACAAAGAAAGAAATATTACAGGTTTATGCTCCCCAGGTAGGCTGCATTTTGAGGTGGAGGAATTACAAGACGAGCTAAAAGATCAGTTAGATGGAAGATATTCTGTAGTAAAGGGAGACATCAATGTGCCTGTGGGAACAGAAATAACTAGATATGAAGAAATATTGGAGGAAGAGATAGGTAAACAGAAAAGAAAAAGGGAAGATTTGCTATACATGTGCAAAAGGAATGGGTTAATGGTAGGAAAGATATGACTCAATAAAAGAAAGAGCAAAAATATATTGTGGTACAGCATAGTTTGATGAAGAAGTCGTCATTGATTATGTGTGAACAAGCAGATTGCTGTGGAAGAACACCGCAGCTATGAAAGTGACACTGGATAGTTGTTATTCCCTTTTCTTCCTATCTTAAAACATCGCGAGTTGGTACTTGGACGGGCCTGATGGATGGTCTCTTGTGCAAGTCTCCCTCTCCTACCTCCTTGCCTCGTGCTCTGACAAAGTCAGTGATGCTTTCTTTGATCGAGATGGCGGAGTGGGTCTGTTGGCAGCTCTCCCAGATTTGGAGTGTTGCCTCTACTAACACCTCATGGATAATGTAGTGCCATTCAGGGACAGCCAGAATCCTTCCCTCAGGATTCGTTGTTCGGTCGTTCGCTGGAAACAGTTTTGGATACTGTAGGTATAGTTCTGGGAGCTGGGTACACTCCACAGAGGGTTGCCTTTCCCCCAGGCGGGTTTGCGCCTGTCAGCGTCGCCGAGCTTCCTGGTCACATTGCCTAGCTCGGACGGGGTGAACAAGGCCTGCAGTTGTTGCCTCCTGCTGCCTGGTAGTTGGTGTTAGGACCGGGTGAGGCTGAGGCCCAAAGAAGTCCATCAGATCCTGGTATGCTCTGATCAGGTCCCTTGGGTTAGCAAGGTCACTCTCGGCGGGTGGGGTGAGTTTCTGGGCAATCTGACTGAGGCATCGTCGCAGGTGTTCGGCCTTAGGACATCTGGCACATCGCCGGCCCCGGTGATGTCTCCCAGGCATGCAGATAGAGGAGGGATGGTAGGAATCCTCTATGCATGAACAGTGTATACACAACAGGGGAACATCACAGTCCACCACCATGCCGGGACTGGAAGAGGTGTGGGGAGATACTACTGTAGGACTAGGGAATATTCCTTGACTTTGGAATCTGATATAGCGTGGCACTGGCCACCTGAAGTGGGGCCATGCCAACATTCCATCTACAGATTTCCTGACAGGTGAGCCATGTATACCTGACAGAGGAGAACACCACAGGCCAACACCCGTCTGTAAGAGGATGGTCATTACCCCTTAGTGTCAAAGAATATTGAATGAGTCCATTAGAAATTTACTGCCCCAAGTATTGGCACTGGCCACCCCAACCAGTGATCAGACAGTGTCAATTACTGAAGCAAAGGTTCCCAGGTGAGTGAGCCATGTATACCCATCAGAGGGGAACAACACAGACAGGCATCCACCTGTAAGGGAAATCCTGAGATTCCCTTAGCCCCAGTAAATTTCTTCTGGCTGTGGCCCAGGACTTTCTGGTTCTTTCTACTAAAGAACAAAGTTGAAATAATGTCAGATCTCTCTTTATTCACCGCCTGCACGCCACCATCAGCCAACTCCGTTGCCAACACACGCTTACAAAACTCCTAAAACCTGCACAGGATTACTATGCCTTCAAACCGTGAGCCAACACTCTTCCAAGGTCCCCCACTCAATAAAATAATAAAGCCTGCACTTTCCTTGACAAGGCTACCTTTTACGGGTCGTAAACTTTGACTGTAAGTCATTGGTTGCTCGAAAAAAACAGCCCAGAGCGGCATGGTTCGTCCTGCTTTTTACCTGCTCACGCCGGGCAGGGAGTGAGAGCAAGGATGGCTTGGGGAATCCCAGCCACGCGCTGCATGGGCCTTGACTGACAGGTGGTTCCCAACCCTGCACTTGGTCAATCTGCACGCTTCGACTAATCTAAAGCGCACTGCCCTCTGCTTATTGATCTTCCCATGCCCAACAGACGACTAATAGTGCACTGCACATCTGTCACGGCTGCCAAGCAGCAGGTAAGGATTGTTTGCAAATAAATCAGGTACTGCCTGCACAACAGTCCCCCCGTACTTTGAAGGCACCTGTTGCTCAGATCCTTTTCCTATTCGTTCTCCAATCAGTTCCAGTTCTGTCAGTCACCTCCTCATCTGATCCTAATCCTCCACAGACACTCCACTCCCTCCAAGGCGGTAAAACCAGGGAGCCTGCCATCCTGAAGTTACTTAAACCTCTTTACATTCACATAACAACTCACTTTAAAACACAATGCAAAACATTTAAATGGCTTGAAGAGCTGTAAAGTTACTACAAAAGCTAACCACATATCACAAACCTTCCAAAATGATTAAACTCTACAAATCAGCTAAACTTGGTTACTGGTGGCTACAAAAAAAAATTCAAAACAAATATACTTAACAAAGAGACAAATTACATATTCAAAAATCTGATACAAATTCTCTCACAATAAATACAAACAAATATAACACATAACACATTATCTCAACAAATACTGTTCATGAAGCACTTAACCACAATTCACAATCTACAATATGAATTATCCCTCACTCTTACTGCACCAAACTAGGGCAGCTAACCTATCATAACTCTTCATGAAAACTATCTTTTAAGATCAACACCTTCTCATCACTTCCAATGTAAGTGAATTCCCAATTATATCTCAACCGTTATCTGTGCGGGTTCTAGTCCCTCATTCACAGGATCTACACTCAGATACACTCATGTCCACTACCAGCACGGTCATCTCTTCTCTGCAGCATCACTGTTTGCTGTCCTTAAACATCCTCTTTCTCTATTCTGCTCTGCCGCACAAACGCTTAATAATATTCATACAATGGTATTGTTCCACAGATTCCTCAAAAACTATAACATCATAACCATTATTCAAATCACTGAAACCGAATTTTCCACACTCAGGATAAAATATGGTAAAAGAGAGACATAAGGTTACTATTTACAGACTATACATTAAGACGTGTGGACTCTCATCACATATTCAGTACTGGTATTACCCAGTTTAAACTCTGTTAACTGGACTTTCATAACCCATGCCTTCTCAGGGACACCTGCATAAAACTTATTAACTAATACAAAGCCCTTATAATGTTTACAACATCACTACATGTATTAACCCTCTTACCCTACGTACCTTTTGCTGGTAATTTACATATATAGGAGCACTGGGCTCCTTTCTGGCACCACTGAAGGTAGTCACCCAACCCGCACTTTACTTGCACCATTCTTGCCCTCCCTGGGCGCACGCACACACACACACACACTTTACCGTCGCACAACACAACGCAGCGTGCAGGGATGCTAACACCTTCACTGCACCAATGGATCTCCTCTAGTTGGTATGACGGTCAAGCCAGGTCACACCTGACGTTTGTTGAGCACTAGGTGGGTGTGGGGATCCATCCACTATCCCCACACACACATTGTCTTATTGAAGCACTCAGCAGGTGCGGGTAAACCATTTCATCACACACAGTGTCTGTGTCCGCAACATTGGCGGCCTGTAGAGGGCCTGTAAGGAGACGTTGGAGGGTTTCCTTCATTGAATCGGAATTACTTCTTTGGTTCTTTCTTCCTTGTTTAATTTCATTTTCTCCTTCCACCATGGCAGTGTTTTGTTTATTCCAGGTCCAGTTTCCTTTATATTTGCCAAGTTGGTTTTCTATCTTTGCTCTGCATGTTCTCCATGATCTTTCTTCCTCCTTTTGGGCCAAGTTTTCCCCTGTCTTGCTAACAGGATTTATCCTTACTATAGTTAATTTTTCTGACATTTCCTGTTGTGTACTTTTGTTACCGTGTTTGTCCAGCAGTTCTGGCTGTGGTTCCCATTCAGTTGCCAGTGGGTTTAAAGAGCTTTGTGGGGTCCTGCTCCACAGTGGGTGAGGAGGGGGGTTCTGACTTGCCCTTATGAATGCCCGAAGATACTTCTGAAAACCCCCTAAATCCAGTTCCATCTGAAGTAGTGATATTGGAGATGTGGAACGTGTGCAATTAGTTTAGGGTTCTGATAGGGAGGATGTCTTAAGCCCTTCATCTTCGGTTATGATGCAAACTGGGGTGATTCCTCTGTGCACATTTCCTTTGCTCTCACAAGAACCTACACCTTCCCCCTCTACCCTTGATTGTGGTCTCTTCCTGAACCCCCTTATAGAAGATGGGACATATTCGTGTTGTTCAGTTCTCTGGACCCAACTCTGAAATGGAGGCTGATCCTCATTTTTCATTTCTTTGTTGGGTCCTCCTAGAAGTTGACGGTTTCTTCTCCATATCCTCACAGTTTCTGGTTCACGAGCATCATTGGGTGCACAGTGTATCCGCCACCTTTTCATGGATATCACCACTCCTGATTTTAACCTTACCCTCCGCCATCCTTGACGGTCTTGGTCCAACCCACATGGGTTCATTTCCATAACAGTATGGCTCAGTATCAGGATCTACCAGGTGCGACCACACTTCCACTTTATCTTCTTCTATCAGCCTGAGTATTTTCTTATTATCTAGTGTGGGAGCAGGTATTTCTTGGTTTGCAAGTCTCCTTTATGTGTGGAATCCGGCGTTTCTCGGACGTGGTTCTTATATACTTTCTGTGGCTCTCTCTTGCCTATCTCGAGGAGGTACAACTCCTCTTGCTGGTCTATGATTGGGTAGGGTCCATTACACTTGGGTGCAAATCCTGCGCAGAAGTGTAAATTTGCTTCGCTGAGTGGGTGGGTTCTCACATATACACTTGTGCCTATTGCGAGAGGTACTACCTTATTCTTATTAACCGATGGGCAATTTTCTTCTGATACTGCTCTTATTTCTGACTGCAGTTTGCTATCTTTCTGCTGGCGACTGTCCTTAATCGTTATCCAATTCCTTGTTCCTGGGTTCATTCCATCTCCAGTCTCCTGGTTGGTGTAGGTTTTGGCCGAAAAGCAGTTTGCTAGGGGAGGATCCAGTCCCTCACTTCTTCTGTTTCGAAGGGAGAACATTATAGTTGGGATGTATTGATCGCTTATGCGGTGGTCTTCTCCAATTCGTATTCTTCGATTTCTTGATTTCATCTTTTAGTGGGGTGGCCTGGGGATGGTATCCAGGGGTTGTCATATGTTTCACCTCCTATCTTTTACAGGCTTCTTCCCATACTTTTCCCATGAACTGTGTCCGATTTATGGTTAATATTTTCTCTGATACACCCAATGTAAATTGATCTCATTTTACAGATTTTCCAGTTGCTTTGAGTAATCACTTGTCTCAATGACTTTGCTTCTGTCCATCTAGAAAATTCGTCAGTAATCACCAAGAGAAACTGATTTCCTTTCTTTGACTGAGGGTATGATCCCATAAGGTCAAGGGTAATCTCTCTCCAGGGATGTGTTGGTCGGCATGCCCTGGGGGCAGGGTGTGTAGTTGGATGGCTTTTACACATGATGCACATGGTACATTGGGTCACATAAGTTCCCACATCTCTTTTTACTCCTGGCCACCAATATTTGTCAACGACTGCCCCAAAAATTTCTTGCAATTCCCAGGTGTCCTGCTAACTTGTGTGTATGGTGATGCTCTAAAACTGTCTGACGTAGAGGCTTTGGTACCCATACTTTCTAATACTGATTTGCTCGGAGGGGTTTGGTTCATATCATGCCTCAGTCATCTTGGCAACATTGCTCTGGATTTTTGTAGTTTTTTTCCTTCGTTTTTCGGCCCTTACAAGCTCATCCCAGCCTTGGTCTCCTTCTTGATACTGTTTCTTCCACAGAGCTTGCAGTGTATCTTTCTGTACTCATGTGTTTTGTCTGGAAGTATCATCTTATCAAATTCTTCCATTCCTTCTGCAACTTTGTCCTCGCTTGGGTGTCGTGACAGAGCATCAGGAGAGGCATTCTCTCTCCCTCTTCAGTATTTGGTTTCATACACAAACTTTTGTAACAGTAGGGCCCATCTTGTCAGCATTGACCTTTCCTCCTTGATTTTGTGAAGCCATACCAGTACTTGGTGGTCTGTTTTGAGTATAATGTGATGGTCCTCCAGGTAGTGGCGATACCTCTTTATGGCCCATACCAGAGTGTGGCACTCTTGTTCACTTGCTCGGTATCTCTTTTCAGTTTCTGTCAGGGCTGCTCTGGCATATCCAACTATCTGTTTTTCTCACTGGTATAATACTACTGCCATGCCAACCCCACTTGCATCAGTCTGCAAGATCAATGTTCTCTCTGGGTTTCCAGACGTTGCCACCAGGGTAGTTCCTTGAATTTACTCTTTACCTCATCAAAGGCTTCCTGATGGTTTCTCGCCCATTTGAACCTGCATCCTTCTTCAGCAGCTCATTGAGGGGTGTGGTGCTTTCTGCCAAGTGTAGGACATAGTCCCTCAACTAGTTACAAGTGCCCAGGAATTGTCTTGAGTTGTTTCTGGATTTTGGGGCTTCTGCTTCCAAATTGGCAGTTACTGACTCTAGGGTAGCCTCATTTGCTTCTGGGGTCACTATGTGGCACAGATATTTCATTCTTATCTTTACCAAAATAGCATTTCTTTAGTGTACAAAATAGACCATTAATCTGGGGACTTATTCTAAGTTATTCATTAATTTTTCGTATTTGTTGTTTCAAAAGCTCTCAAAATGAATAAAATTTTTGAGAAAGACAAATTTCAAATTCTAAGTCATAATTCGTTACAGCCCTCTGAACCTTTGACAATACTTGGGTTTTCGTTAGCGAATGCAATATGGCAACACTATGAACATGAACTTTAACTGTATTACAAGAGTTGGTTTATAAATTGTGAATACTTAAGCTTGAAAACATTAATAAAACCAAAGCAGTAATGCCCTTTAAATATTTTGTTTGCTTTTGGCATGTTTAATATTAGTATTAAATAAACAATGTATTCTAGGAAAAAGGTATATTTCGTTTGTCAAGTGTGTCAAATTTGCTCACTACATTGTACTATTTTATAACTCGGCTGGACGTGTGATGTATTACAGATAAAAGTGCTTTAATTTTGTATGCACTGTGTTGAAATAGACTCACATGAGCGCCCATAGGAGAGCGCAGACAAAATTTTGGTTGTTACATGCACAAAGATTTTTTTCAATTACCATTTTGCTGTTTGGTTACAAGCTATTTACGAACATGCTGTTTCCTTTGTTATTTATAATACCAAGATTATAAAATGCAACGGACAACAAACTTGACACCGTCATCTTTCTAGTTGATTGTATTAATATCAATAGGGTATGAATTTTCACTCTATTATTTTTAATAGCAGAGAAAGAAATTTTGTTGTAAACTACCAAGAATTATTTACAGTTTCCCACTATCTATCGTTAATTTATAAACTACATTGTTGAAAGGAAATTTTTAACAGTGTTTATGTTCTCATATTTCATTATAAACAACTGTAATAAAAATAATAAATACCCTCACAATAGCCACGCTACTGCTTATATAGTTCACAAATTAAAATAGAAAGGTTAATTGGTGTTTTTAAAATATTTTTTCTGAAACATATTTTTGTTTTTGTTATGCATGAAGGCACAGTACATCACAATTCCCTTCTTTCACAGTCCCAAAAAACCACCTGTTACACACACCTGCCAAGTTTTTTTAATAAAACTCTGTAATGAAAGCCCAAAGGGCTTTGTTATCATTCTGAGTTTCTTACCAAACATAGTGACATCAAATGAACACTAGAATGCACTTAGAATAGCTCCTTTTGTTAGTAAACGAAAATTCAAGCACTCACAAATATTTCTGTCTACAGGAAAAAAAAACGAATAACTTAGAATAAGCCCCCTGGTATCGTTCTAACACCAGAATGAGGTGACTCTTGTGCTCTTTCCGATTATCAAAGTACACAATGATGTCATCCAGGTATGCAAAGCTAAATTTTCCCACATAATCCACTAGGACCTCTGTCGACATCAATTCCTGAAATGTGAAAGGAGCATTTTTCAGTCCGAAAGGCATTACAGGAAACTATAGTGTTTCTCCATCCAGGGTGGTAAAGGCTGTACAGTGTCGGGATCCTGGTTTCATGGGTATCTGCCAGTACCCATTGTGTAGGTCCAGAGAGGAGAAGATATTGGCCCTGATTTGCCCATACTGGCTGGTCTGTTTTTAGGAGGACCTTGTGTCCTGTGCTTTAGGTCTGTTTCAGGGGTTCTCTGGGTGAAAAGACTCCGGCATACTGATCCAGTATTTCCTTCAATTCCTCCATCTGATGCTCTGGTAGTTGATGTAGTACCTCTTCCCAAGATATCTCTTCCCACTCTTCCTTCCTACTCTACAGGATCCAGGGTATGATCACTGTTTCCTGGATTCCTAAATGGCTCCTTTTTACTGAGCATTCAAGAACACATTCTTGTTTTTCCATCCAGGGTAATCCCAGTATCACTTCTTCCCTGGATGAGACGTGTAGAACATTGCCTCATATTCAATCTTTCTCCTGATCCAGAAGGTTAGCATTATGGTTCCTTCTAATTTCAGCTTCCTGCTTGGCTCTGCCAGGTGAACTGTTTGACTTGTGGGGATGATCCGTCCTTGCTCTCCAGGGGTTAGCATATAGGTTCGTATAAAGTTTTCAGTGGCTGTTGAGTCCAGTAGGGGTCTAACTTACCTTCCTTCCAGTTCTATCATGATTCTTGGTACTTTAGCGTCCAGGTCTTCCGCACTTAATCCTCTAAGTTGGTTGGAGTTCATTCCTTGGGTCCTCTTTTCGGGCCAGTTTTGGCGTTTCCTGCCTGATCCTGTTGGATTCTTTCCATTCTTTGTTCCTCCGCCTTTTCTCTTGGTTTCCCTGTCTGGTTAAGGTAATATTGTTTCCAGTGCCCCGACTTTCCACAATTCCAGCAACTTGGCTCCATAGTGGTTTTGGGCCCTGGCAGAAGGGCGGGGAACGTGGTAACCCCGCCGTACCTCGTACTTCTCTAGTCCTCTTACGAGGTTGCATACTGTTTCTTTCTTGATCCCGCTCTACCAACTTTGTCCCCTTTACTAATTTTTCCACTGATGAGGGTTCTCATGTCCGCAGGAATGTTTTGATATTTAGGTGTGATAGTTATATGAAAAGAGGAAAGCTCCCATTTACATTCCCCTCTGGATACACTCTCTTGTATAGTTGTATTTTCCTGCAGCTTCTCTTCACTTTCTCCTTGGGGTTGGTTATAAAGTTCCCTGGTTATTTTTGCTATAAGTTCCAGCCCCCCCCCCCCCCCCCAAATCAGTCTTGCAGACATTCTATAAATTCTTCCCAGGTTTACACAAAATTCCCATATATGTGCCACCATCTTTGGACTTCTTCTCCGAGCTGTCTCCATGTAGCGATCACGCACTGTGAGCGAAGTATGCCATTTTCTTCCAGCAATGTCTCGCACGTTTACATAACCCTCTATGGCGTCTAGTTTCCCTTCCCTCGGAATTGAATTCAGGCAGCACCCTTGTCACGTCTATGTGGGTTAACACATGTCATACTTGGTGCATCACATGTTCTGGTTGTTGTCTTGCCGTAACTGGGATAGCTTCATTATTCTTTGGGTTGGGCTTAAGTCTGCATTTTGGGCAGTGAAATGATAGTTCTATCTTCTGTCTCACTACGTACCTCTAACTAAGCTAGGCAAAATGAAATTCCTTCCAGCAATCCTCACATTGAACTCGGTATTCCCTTTTTCCCATACAGTCTCCTAATGCACATCTTTCCCATCCTCCACATCAGGTATCACATATGTAGGCTATTCCCTCATATTGTCTCGCTGTGTCTTCCCATCCTATGCATGGAAGGTGAAATTTTCTTTGTAATCCTCACATGTTATCCTCTCCCCACTATTCCCTAAGCATGTTTTTGCCGAGCACAGTTCACTCCTCTGATTCTCCTCCTGATCTATATTGGTTTCCCCCTCTATACTGGATGCCACAGGGTGTTTTTCGATTCCCGGAAGTTGTGTTTCCTCCAATTCCTTGTGGGTCATCACTATATAGCAACTACAGTGCCCCATGTTGGACCGCCACTTGTTATTCCCTTGTCTTTCTATCTTAAAACATTGCAAGCTGGTACTTGGACAGGCCTGGTGGATGGTCTCTTGAGCAAGTCTCCCTCTCCTACCTCCTTGCCTCATGTGCCCTGAAAAAGACATCCTGCAAATTTATTATATATACCTCAAGTGCCAGTGTTAAAACCCAGGACTTTACGAAAGGAGTCAGTGGAAAAATTTGTCAGATAATTTTTTCAAAATATTGTTATAAATATTTAGAGGGTAATTCATGTTATTTCTTGTTAATACCAGAAGTGTTTATTATGTACTCTACAAACCAAAGACTCTCGTCGAAAGAGAGAGCAAGAAAATTTGTTAATGAATTTTCAAAAAAATATTGTTGTACATAATTCAGGGTTTAATTATTTATTAAGGGTAACCTGTAATTGTTATTCACAACTGTTTTATATAACTATAACCAATGAATGCCTCAAATCAAAGAGTCTTGCCAAGCAAGCCAAGAAGATAATTTGTTAAAGAATTTTGAAAGTATTATGTAAATATTTTAGGGCTTATGCTAATGTATTATCAGGATTCAAATGTATTTGTTTATCTGTTTTTGTGTAATGTAGGTGAGTAATGTACGCAAATTGTTAGTTAAAGTCATTGAGTGAACTCGTACTTTTGTTAGATAGCTTGTCGACCAATATTGCGGAAGGTGTGGAGCTAGCATTCCTTTAGAAACTATGACACACGTAACTGCCTGCGGTACGACACCATAAGATGACCACAAGGTAGTCACTTTTCCTCGCCTTCAGCGCCAACGCAGGCAGAAGCTAGTTTGCCCACACTCCTTTTATGAGTAAGGCTTTGTATATATTCCCTCATGTAGTTTTTTTTATGTACCATTCATGAATTGTTTTTTCTTCCAAACGTTAAAATTTGGTAATTGAACCTTTTAATTGGTATCCATGACCTTCTGCTGCAAAATAGTAAAGAATGTCGCGAATCACCTGACACTGGGTTCCCAACGTGCCACTTATCTCACACACACGGAAAGAAGACACAATTATCAGGTCATTTCCCAGCGACCAGCTGCAGCGCTAAGAGACAGATAGCATCCACACTGCAATGGGTCCAAAAGAGGCAGTGTGTGGCGGCCCACCTGGCCATACTCAGAAGGAGACACAGTTATACAGCCTGCTGCCACCTGCCGGTGAGTCACGCGGTGTTTTGCTCCATAAGCCAGAGACCCCAGCCAACTACAGAAGCAAAACAGATTTCTGATGATGGGACAGTTTTAAATCCCTTCAAGGGATACTTAGTTTTTCCTTCGCCCAGATGAGTCTCCATCGCAACAGAGGGGGAGTGAATTGACATGTGACGTCTTTTTCAAACTACTAATACAATTTCGCCTCATCAGTGTGAACCTAAATATCGCTACCAAAGAGGTTTTATAAACAGCACAAGACTTTCAGAAGTGCATAAGAATACGTCCATCGTGCGGGGGCTATTACAGATGCCGAGCAATTGTACTGTTCACCCCACGGTAAAATAACACACTCATTTCTACAAGTATAAATGAGCTGACCACCAAGCCGCTGAGATGATGTTACGCAATGCCATAGCACACCAAGGGATTGCACAACAAGGAAAAGCTCTGACTTGTACTGCCTCAGCTGAAATTCCGCTGGCTGGCAATACCACATACCCTGAGAGCGTCATGCAACCCCCCCCCCCCCCTAAATTCCAAGACAAGGGCGAGCCAACCAGTATCAGTATAAATAACGGTGCATCACCCTTATTCGCCAGTCTGCTCTTTCACCATACTGGAAGATGCCGAAGGAGTATGTCCTTCCTACACTCCTGGTACCAAAGGAACAATAAGCAGCCACTCGCTCCACCCCTCCAGTACTGGGGCCCTCTACTACCATCATGGTCTTCCAGATCTACCAGAATCTCAGCAACACCTTTGCCTACATCTTCAGCACCCTCCAGAGATCTTCTGGAGCATAACCCCACAGAAGTCAACCACGCATAAATATCTTTGTCCCTTCAGGAACACCAACACTTACCCTGCCTTTTAGCTAGTGGTAAATTCCTTAGTCCCTTCTGGACACCAATATTAGATAGTTAAGTCGAGTTGTTTTCATAACCACTTACCTTTCCAACTTGCATAGTTCAGAAACCAATCACCTTCACCTGTAAACTGTAGTTTAAATTCTGTTCAACTTTTGTTTGATAGGAGGTAGTACTTACCATTGTGTTTATTCCTCCTAGGAATAAACACGTTTTTATCCAACTTCCAAATATTATTCCGAGCGTGTTGTTCAATTTCCTAATTAGACATTGGTACCATTAAAGGGTAAAGCATGAGACAGTGTAGTATTTACTTAACCTCACTTTTTCCGAACCTTAGTACAGAACTGCAAGCTCCTCTACAGGGACACTCGTACATGAAAGACATACACAATAGATGGCCACCCATTCTGTACACCCTGGTGTATCAGAACATTATAGCTACCACCATTAGGAATTCAACCCCCAAGACAGCTAGTCTAAGTTATACTTCGTCCACCCTGCTTCTGGTGCTGAAGGAAGTATCTGCTTAGTTCTGTAGGTCTAACCCCTTGTGGGCCCACACCCAAGGGTTGTAGTTGTCAGTCATCATTTAACCTAACGCTCTGTGTCCCCCGCACTCCTGGTGCAGGGTATGACCAGAGCACATGGTACCTCTTCTGTCAACCTCAGCTAGCGGAAGTACATCTAGCTGGGGACAAACGTTGCCTGTTTCGTAGTAGTACTCATCCTCATGCCCTACTGCCATCGGAGTGGTAATCAAAAGAGGGATAAAAAGGCAATAAGGGCACTTAGAAGTCTGCTTACATGGGAACAAGCCCAAGCTGCCCATTGCTTAGAGAAGCTTCCCTTCTCAGCTCTTGTAACAGCTCTATTTGAATAACCCATCAAAACCTCAGAGGACACTCACACCATTATTAAAGCCCTTCAAAAGGGTGAGACAGTCCCATTTCGTATAGAGAACCCCTGGATCAGGGGCACCCAACACGACAGCCCACCTAGGGGCACCAGCCGTGACAGTGGCAGCCAACCCGTCAGCGCACTAGGTCTCGGTGCCAGCTCCAGCCAGCCACCACCAGTGTTGCAGCAAGGTGAGCAGCATCCACTGGCCACAAATCACCCAGGTATAAAGGTAAAAGTAAGTCCAATCAGACAAAAGGTCGTACTCGCTGTTCCTGATTTTGTACCAAGCCTAAAACCCACTCAGCCTGTTCTCTATACCGGCAGGGCTCCGGTACGTCATTAAATAATGACAAGTCGAAGTAACCTGGTGTGTCTGTCCTTACACCAAACAAAAACAGTCTGACCATGACGATCTACCATTAATCAAAGGATGTAACACGTCAAGGTTATATACCTTCTGTACAGTTTCCCCTAGAGTTCAAAATAGTGGACGAAATATTAACTCTTAAAGTGCACAATGTGCTATATTGTAACACATGCAATTCAACAACCTGTAAAATAATTACCTATTGCGCCATTATTGATACGCAGTTAAGTTATATGACAGACCTAAATGTGGTCAAAAATTGGAAACACTTATGTTAGGCTTTTTGAAATACAACAACATTGACACGAAGTTGAAAAAAATGTAGTTTAAGCAAAGCATTTTGGGCCGGTTCCACCACACAAGTTTTACTTACTAAGCTGAGTTTAAGAACAAATTAACTAGGATTACTGGTTGATTGCATTTCACCACTGTCAAAACACGATCAACTTTAACTTAATCGAGTTTAAGTTTAAACGCCCATTTTTGGCCGTTTAACTTATTAAACTCCACTTACCAAAGAAATTTGGCTGCCAAAACATATTAAAATACCTTGAACATTATGATAAATAAATTCGGCAGAAGCCTTCATTGCGATCACAATATTAATTGCAGTTTCTGTGATGTAGTTTTGATTGATATTTGTTATATGAACATATACAAAACTGTAAGTTGGATTAGCAATGCAAAATATACACGTTTTAAACTTTTTTAATACTAAATTAATGACGAATATTATGTATGTTATGTAAAACTGGTAGCCAAAATAAAAATATTGTTTGTATTTTATTGGCTCTTTAAGCCAAGTACAGTGAGTTTGACAATGAAGTCTAATTCTATTGTTTGTTGCTGTGATTTGCTAGTTTTTCTACATATGGCAGCAATAACAAACAATTTGATGCACGAGGACAATGAAAATATGATTCACGAAAAATCATGTTATATGTTGGCTGAACTAAAATCTGCAGCAATTATTATTTAAACTTGCGATTTCCCATTCACTGACATTATTCGTCCTGTTATATTTTACAACATCAAAGTGTCCGCACGCTGTTTCAATTACTGTTTAATATTTTATATAATTTACCTACTTCTTTCTGCCAGGATTCCACAGACAACACAACTCAGATTCCATAGATTAATGAGTAAAATCCTTACCACCGCCTTCTAGATGCACAATTTTCTTCAAATGTAGGGCCCTAAACTTAGATTCACTACACTGGTTTAACATTCTGCTAGATGTGCGTGGTGAAATGCTCCGACAAACGCCGGTAAATAAAGAGTTAAAATGTTACCTTAGTTTAGTTAAGCTGAGTTTAATAAAAAAAGTGGTTAAACTGGCCCTTAAAAGTTTATACAGAGAAGCCACATGGCGATGTTATTGTTTGTGTGTGGCACTTGAAAGTAGAACTTTAGTAGGGCTTCAAAAAATGGGAAGCCATGAATGTACTATGCTGAGGCAGCTCGACTATGAGTGAGAGTTGAGACATCTGCGGCAGGTGTGTGTCACAGCTGGTCGGATGCACGAATCCAGCGTATCTGAGTGGAGGCAGAAGGACAACAGTCAGGGACAGGTAAGTCTGGCCACATTGCTGCAGCAAACTTACCGGCCCCGAGTGCAGGGGTTGGGGGAAGTTCTCACTCACATGCCAGTGGGGAGGACCCGTCATGGAGCAAGCTGACTCACCCTCTCCATTCCAAAGCTCTCTCACAACTGAAAGGATCTTGGAAGTCACCAGGTTTATATACATACCTGCAGAGTGCTGGGGGACATCATTTCAAGACCCTCTATATCATTTTATATATCAGAGAACAATAATTTGTAACAGTGATGATTTTTATGACATAAACCGCCCCCTTAAATTTCAGAAAGAATACGTTACCTATGGCTCCTCGTCCTCTTCTAAGATGTGCTTCTACAGGTGCTGATATGCCCTGTAGTTCTCTTCCTAAACCTTTTCCTGGCTGGAAGCCCATCTGAAATACGCAAGAGAAACATGAACAATACTCACAATATGATTTATTTAACTTAACTGATTACTTTTTAACTTTTTTTTAAATGCAGTAATAAACAACAGATGCAATGAGTTAATTACAAGCTATCAAAGAGTTCATAGAAAAATACTACTAGAGTAGCAGTAAAAAAACATAAACAAACAAATCCTTACTACAGTCTGGCACCATGTGGCAATTCCTATACCGCATACCCCTTTTAAACTGTACTATAGAGTAAATGGCATACATCATAAACAGAGTGCTAACGTGTTTCAACATTCATGAATTGCAGTTTACATTCATATTTTGTATTAAAGTAGATAATCACACTCATCCATTTCCATGCAGCACAAAGATTGAGAAATTTTCACAGTTAAGCTTTCCAATTTTTTGCACACAATACATCTTTCACTTACTGTATATAGACAAATGATTTTTCTTCAACCTACAACTTAAAAAACTTTTTTTTTGCTTTTTCTGATGATTATGATGCCACTGAATTATATTCTCCCATTATATAAATGCAGCTTCATTTTCCCTTCCTACCTATTAAAATTCAATATTGTGAAAGAATCTATGCAATATGAAGTACGAGACATCTAAGAGAGTTTTAACATTACAAACTTCAGTTTCAAATTGCATTTAAAATGGTGATACAATTAGCCAACTAAAAGGTAACTCATTCAGAATAAAACAATTACAAGTTTGTTTACAGAAAATTCTAACGTTTTCCCTTCCTTTTCTTATTTTCTTTTGCAGGCACTGATGAGTAGTGTCGTTTTTCTTTCCTTACAAACAGTATAACTATTTATCACTCCCTCTTTCCCAGCCTACCATTATAGTTTCTTTTCTTGCTTCAATTTTCATACAATATACTTACGGCCACCTGTTTCTCATGAAAAGATTTACATAGAAGCTAGGCTTCAATATCCTACATGCACACTTGCAGCCTTTCTTTGGCTATTGGCCGCCTGTCTTTGTGTGAAGACTAACTGCTACATGAGTGAGCTAATCAGAATTAAGTTTCCTGACACGGACTGTTCGTGATTTGGGGACAGACAGATAAGGTGTGTAACAATTCAAATGATCCAATCACGAAAGTGGTTCTGAACTAAAGTGCTTTGAAACACAATGTGACCTGAAATATTTTCGCAAAAAGCAGGTAACCCTACATATACTGAATCACATTATCACAGTAACAATTAATGTTTAAATAGCGTAATCAAACAAAAAAATTAAGTCTTCACCATGTTTTCAACAACAAATTATCCATTCAACAAACATGGCACATCTTACCAAGCAAACTAAGACACAAAGTGGGTACTTGTACAAGAAATGTGTTGCAAAAAAATTGTCTGAGTTAGGAGGTTTTCATCTTAAAATTTCTTGTTACTGTTTAAAAACAAACTGCACTGTGCTTCAACAAAGACAAATGGATCAATTACTATTAAAACAACAACTTGTGACAAACCCTTTGATTGATTTACTCTGCTAGTACATTGATATAGCTGTATCTTTATAGCTATAAAATGATAGGCCACTGTAGGGACATGTCTTTGAAAAAATTCCATTCCTTGATAACATTTACTTTAATTATAAAAATAATCTACCTTAAAAAAATTTGGTCACTGTGTAACTTTTCCATGTATGAGTTCATTAACATATGTACCACAAGCAGAAAAATATTTTTCATCTACATAAATATTTTCAGTGGTTTCCAAAAATTAGCAAGTTCTTCAATACAAAAATCTTTTATAATTTATGGCCACAACTTGAGGTGTTTTGATCTAGATTTGGCTATGTCAAAACAATATTACGCATGTGTAAAATGTTAGTTTTATGATTTATTTTACAACTTGTAAATGTTCTTATTGGTGTGAAATTCAAGCAAATATTACACGTCATCCCCTCCCCACACAATTTTATGGTATATCACATCAGTACTTGCTGAAATATTGTCTGCGTTAATGACAGAAACTGTTTATTGGTAAGAGATAGTGGACTGCTACTACGAGCAGATTACAATCTACTATGAGTGAGATGCTCTACAACACGACATTTACTGGAAATATTGAGTAAAAAATGAAGTCCAGCAACCTAGCAGGCATGCTAGGTTCTGGCCAGATGTACTAGATCAATATGTATCATTGTTAACAAAATATGAATTTTATGGTATCCATTAGTTGATTATTTACTTTTATAGAAATCTTTTGAAACTGTTTTATGAATATTGAATTATGTACAGACTATTAAACTAAACAACAGACATGATGGTACATATGCAAACACTGTGAACAAGAGGCTAGTAAAGTAATTTTTCATACAGTGTACAGGTCAACTAAGCAGTGTTTGTCCCTTTGTTTACCAACTTTTCAGAGAGAAAATAGTATAACGTGAACTTCTAGTAGGCATATGCCTGGGTTCAGGCCTGGTATAATGTGGCAGCTGCACCAAGACTTTCAAATGTCTGTTTCACCACCAGAAATAGCTTTAACACTGCAATGTAAATCAAATCAAAACAGAATTTCTGCAAATCATTTGACATACCATATTTACCCGAAAGGAAGACAAGGTTTTTTAACAGAAAATAAATAGAAAAAATAAGGGGCCGTCTACAATTTGGGATTGTCTTCATTTCACAACCTAGGACCACAAATACCATAAATGTGTGACACTGCTAGTTCAGTACTTAAGTTTGTGTAACATGTACAACATTACTATGGGCTTCTCTGGGCTTCTATTCAAAATTTTTTACTCAGGAAGCAGTTAATCCTCCAAAATTGGCATGCCATGAGACAGAGGATTTTGACAAATGCTTTTCATTCTTAAATTCTGTGTGTTCTATGGTTGGACATATTTTTGTAGTGTAGTGCTGAGACTGTATCTGTCAACTCTGACAAGGGTCCCCTTATCTGATGTCACCCAGTCATAAAGAGGAAGTGCTTTGCTGGGAAGCAAAAAGGCTCAAGTCACGAATATAACACCTAAAAAAGTTTTACAGTGTAAGAAAGATGCTGCTACCATACAGCCAGGTTAGACACACCTATAGGCCGTTCACTGTAAATTGAGCGCTTTTTAAGGACCTTACAAATGGCTTTAACCCCTAATAAATATGTTTTGTGTTTATATTAAAAAATGGTAAAAATATAGAAATTTACTCATAGCAAAAATTAAGCAGGGCCTTAAAAAGTGCTCACTTTAAGGTGAATAGACAATATTTTATTGTGATTAGCTTTTCTTTAAAAGTAAACAAAATATATCATATTATTCATATAATGGCATTTCTTCGTGAAGGGTTTGTCATGAATTCATGCAAAAATACTTTCAACTTAAATAATTTTTTCAGCACTTCACAGGGGTAGTCTTGAATTCAGGTTTAAATATTTTCCCCTCAAAAATATTTTTTTAGGAAGAGGTCATCTTAGATTCAGGGCCGTCTTCCTTTCGGCAAAATACAGTATATGCTTTCAAAATACCAGCAATAATCAAAGTTCAATCAAAAAATTTTGTAAGTGCTACAATGCTTTTTTGACAAAGACAGGTAATGTTTTATTTTTCTTTTTTCCTATGCCTAGTTGCAGCAATAACTGCTCTGATCTAACATCTACGATTTTGGTTCTAGCACTATCTACATTGGGTTGCAGGGTAAAAACATTGTGTAAATGCAATCAGTCAAGTTTTCACTATAGATCATCTAATCTTGGTGCAGAAAAAATTAGATCTAAAGATAAAATTAAACACTGTCATCGGACCCTGTTTTGTGACATTATGGTGCATTCGTTTCTTTTGGGTTGTTGGCAAAAATTTAAGAGAGCTGTTTCGTCATTGCAACTTGAGATGTGATTTTTTTTCATTGCATTACCTGCTGGCATTTCAAAGAATGTGTTGCATACACAAGCAAAAAATTACTTTATGAAAATTGGTGGGAATTCATTTGTAAGAATTAAAGATTGTTATGCTTAAATATTTCATTGCACATTTTGATTATGACAAAGTTTGTTACATCAAAAGAATTATTTAAATTTAAACTTACGACATGTGGTGAGTATGTATGTTGTTAAGAATTATGTATATTTGTTTCCTAATATGATGAGTGAAGAATGTAAAATGAAAATAACTTTAAGTTATATCACCTTGGTTATCAATTATATAGAAATAAAGTATGTCCCTGTGAAAACACAAATTTGTTAAGTGTACAGCTCAGAATTAAGAATGTATCATATCTCATATACAGTTGTTTGTTGCTAAATATTACAGTGTTTTTGGTTGCAATCTCAACATGTTACTTGGGAACATAAGATTGTACAGAAATTAATAAAACACAATACGTACTGTACTCACAATCATATAGCATAAAAACACCATATGGTTATTTCCCCCCAGTACATGCTAAATAATAATTTTTTTTTTAATAAATTGGTGAAAAATTTTAATTTACTAAATAGGAATAATGTTTAGAACTTTAAAATTAGTAAAATTCAAATTAGTTCAAAATTACAAAAGTATAAATGCCTTGTCCGGGAATATACCCTGGTACTTCAAAACAAAAGATTCCCAAATCCAAAAGTAAAAATAATATATTAGTTATTCTGTCGCGGAATTGAACCCGGTAATCCAAAAACACAAATTCACAATTGCTCTCCCCGGGAATCGAACTGGAAGTGCAGGTGCACTGGAAGTGCATGTGCAAAAATGAATTTTTTTAGGAAAGTAGTCACACATGTGCAAAAAATGCACTTTAACTAGAAGTGCATGGCAGAAAGTAGGTCACGGGGTCAAATGGAGCCAGTATATACATGCTGGTTCTACTTGTGTCATTACAAAAGGAGACTATTTTTAGTGATACAGTTATGTTTAAACCATTCCAACACTTTATAATTGTGTGAGGCATGAACAAACTGATAATGAAAAATATTTATCACTACCTATCTTTAAAACATCACACAACCAAGTCTAGTGAATACACAGTACTCAACAAATATAAACATTAATTGTGTAACCAACCACTATACCTTTACACAAGTAACTCACCTGCAACAAAAGTTTTGCTCCAATGCCTTTGGTGTGCTTTTCCCATCCGCCAACTCCTTGTTTAATCAATACTGGATTTAAAGGGATCTTCTTCTTACGCAACCCAGCAATTTCTTCACTAATGGGAGAGAACTGATTATTCTTTGTAGATAGTTGTGATGACTGTGATATGACTAGATCTTCATCTTCGTCGTCACTGGAAATACAGTATATAATTTATTGGAAGATACTAATCTCGAAGTCAGTCAAATCATCTAAAACATTAAAAGACATATGACATACTTTTCACATTTAAATGGAGATATGCAATCACAACTTTTTGCTAGCTGAGCAGCTTCCTCAGACATAACATTACAGTACTGTTTAGCAAGCAAAGTATTAATATTAGAGAACTTACTGACCAAAGTGTAAGTTGGAGTACAGCAGGAAATTTAAATATGTACTGAAAAACTCAGCTGCATGTACAACTTGAGCAACCTGGGATACTTGCTACCAGGGAAGGATGTATCTGCCTTGGCTTTAGCTGCTAGATGGCACCTACACCTGACCTCTAGGTTAAACACTGAGCACTCAAGCAGTTGGGGCCTACAGGAATTTCACTGTAAAGAAATTATATTGGCCATGGTAATGGACACACTGTAAAACCCACAATCAACACAGAAACTTACGTATGGTCAACTCTCAAAATAAAGACCTTTCACAGTTCCCAGGAAAAAGGTTCTTATTTTTAAAGGGTTATAATCGGAATTTGGACTGAATCTGATCCATCCCTACCGCTATATGTAAAAATAGTTTTTGCATGGCTTTAATGATGAAAATTACATATTATATGTGTCAAATACAGTCAATTCTCATGAACTTACTCATAAGATCTATACACTTGGTAAAATCAAATTTGAGTTATTTTGATTGGCTTTGACCCCCAAAAACTTGAAATTAGTGTTTGTGTTTAACTGTTTCTAAAGGAAAAATAACATGTTTTAATCAAATATTAATTAATTTTAATATTGTGATGTCTTCCAAGAGAAATTACACCCTAGACGATAAATAGGTCCTCCCCTCGTCATCATAAAAAAACCTAAACACAGTGTGCCATGCAAATTTTAGCGAGCATAAACTCCATTTTCCCTGGCTTCATAAAGGAAATTGAGAGAATTTATTATTTAATACTAACTTATTTTCACAGGTCCATTACCCGATCCTTCACAGGCATAATCAAAATGTGACATAAAGTAGATGTCCTAATGCAGTTACAATTAGTGTGGCTCCCTTCAACCTGAAAGAGCCATGTATAACGGAGCCACGCAACCTTGCCAAGGTGTGACAAGTGAGTGGAAGGTGAATAGCTTACCCTCTCTCCGCCAATACAGGTGGGCATGCACCCTCCCTATAGATACTGGTGTCCTGGTGCCATGGAGCATAGACTGTTTGCCTTGTGGCAGGTAACATAACATATTGCTATTTCCCTCCCTCCTCTTGCTGTAATAAGAAAGTTGTTTACCTTTCAATTTTTCTTTTGGCACCTTTGTGGTTATCCGAGCTCTGAATATTAGTTTCTTAGTATCAAATTGTTGGGAAAAAAAAGTACACAGTAATTCCATGTCAGCTACTGAGTTACGTTTTCAAAAACACAATAGTTGAGAAAACAGTGGCAGGTTCTTATGAGAAACCGAGGGATAAGTTATGCCTGCCAACTAAGAAATGTATCAGCACTCAGAAATCCGACTTAGTAAATAGTAACAACACATACTTGTAAAGGTACACGACTTTTCAGGCGAGTACCCCGAACTGGTTGCAATAACTATATTGCAGGGAACTAAACGAATGGTCACGGTCAAAATGTACGAGTAGAAGACTGTGATATGGCGATTGCCCCCAGGGCCCCCAATGATGTTAGCCACCAAGAGAATTCCAAAATATATTCTCTTCATCTTCACCGAAAACGCAGAAAGGAAGATAGTGGTGACCCCATATTTAATTTATTTTACCCATTACATCTGCTTCGCATAAGCAGTCATTTTGTGTACACAGGTGTATCAGATGCCAGGTAATTGATTCAGTAAGCTCTTAAACTCACCAGCTGTCCCAATACAGTAATGGTAAACCAGGCTCGAAGACAGCGGCAGAGTTTTTAAGCCTGGTACAAAAATGCCCCGTACATATACTTACATCTGCCTTTCATTCCTGGGATAGGGTAGAGGTTTCTTACTTACGCCAGACATTTCTACCACTGCAAAGCACACATGCTTCCCAGTGGAAGACTTCAAGGCTTGTGATTCACCCCACAGCCATTACAATGCAACCTAGGGATACACAGCAAGAAAGTAGTTGGAGTGAAGCGGAGAGGTTTGGGTGTCTCTTAACAAGGTCTTGAGAGTCAATGAGGGTGAAGTGAGAAGAGTATGGAACAGTGCCGGAATGTAAGGGCGGGGGAAACAAGAAATCCCTTAGAAAACCCACTGGGAATTGAACCCAATTCGCCTTAGTGGGAGGCAATTAGTCTGACCACTACAACCCCCATACTGTGGCTGGAAGATATAAGTCAGTTTCAAATACATCATAGTCCAGTTCCTTCAGTGTACTTCTAAGTGAGAATTCCTGATCTGTGAAAATACTCTTCTCCACATGCATCAAGTGCTGCATCGCCATTATGTGCGAAGCACTAAACTAGTGCGCTAGCTTTTCATCGAACCATTTTTTTCTATGGGACTTTAAGCAGTGACTATATTTACGGATGAAAAGTCTAATGCAAAGTTCAATGCAGGATTGTATCTGAGTTTCACATAGATCCGGTCAGCACATTTTGACACACTGCAGTCTGAAAATGCTATTTTTAGCTATGTTGGAGTGCTTGGAAATAGTGGTTCTAGCATGCATAGTGTCATGAAAGCAACATTCCTTCATCACCTGAAGTTTGTTTTCTTTTCGTAAATTAGCACATTGGGCGCATGTGTAAAGTTTTGTCAAAAAAACGGATTTCCCAACACACTGCAAACACATTTCTAGAACTTAGTAGGCAGCCCCCTTAAAGGCTGTTCACTGTAAAGTGAGCACTTTTGAAATCAGCCTTTGAAAAATGTCACTGCCCCTACCTGCGTATTGTTTAACAGGCACACTGAGTGTCACACGCCCAGAAAAGTTGGCAACGACAGAGATAAAGTAGTTCCACATGTTAAAGTAAACATTTGTAAATACTAAAATTTTTTTTTTATCTGTTTTTAATGCATATAAGTGTAAGAATAAAAACATTTGTAAAATATTTACTTCTCTAAAAATGTCACAGTTGCCCTTGACCGACATATAAATAAAGTGATCAGTCCCATGGTAACATTAATTTTACATTTGGTGGAAGAATACACAATGTGAATATAAGTAGATGTTAGACAGGGCTTTCAAAAATGTTCATTTTACCATGAACAGCCTATACATATTCTGCATAGCAGATGAAAATTGCCAGCAACAGTCACCAGTTTGCCTGACTTTTTAGGGTTTTCCAGACTTGTAGCAACTTTGCAGATTTGCCATTTTAGACACTCACTTAATTTTCTTTGTTACCATTTTCTCTTTCTGAGAATTAATTCTTTTTTATGGCAAAGCCATTTTTTTTCAGCACCTACTACTTAATTTATTTATGTATTGACATTTACAATCACACTTAATTAAGTCATGGTCACATTTAGGCAATTCTATATATTTCACCACTAATATTTGTATATTTGCATCAACTTGTAATTTCAATATTTATAGGTGACCAGCTCCAAGTGTAATCTCATCAGTTTAAAAGTATTTAAAATAATTTTTCTTGGAAACAAAATAATTCTGTAAAATATTGATGTGGAATGTTATTTTGCTTTTCTGAAATTTTTCATTCAGTTATTTTGTATTAATCATTATCAATAAAAAGTATCAGAATACTTTTGTTGTTTCTGGTGTTAGGTCAAGCGACTTGATATCTGAGATAGTCACAGTTTCTTTCCGAACGCACCCTTTCTCTTCCTTCTTTCTTGAGATTAATAATAGCGTAGCTTCATTTTTAGATTATTTCCTTTTCTCATCATTTAATTATAGACTAATCATCCTACTTTACCACATTTTGAAAGTTCCTTTTATTTCTCTTTCATCCCCTGATCATGTAAATTATTATTTTGAGCAGGGCTTCTATTTTCCAGTATTTTTTTTGTGTTAGCAATCTCCCGGGTTGGAACTTAATGATACCTTGGTGAGGCGTGTCCATGCTACTGCTCATGTTGGGGCGTTTTGGCTGACGCATGACCGTTTTTGAACTTTGGCAATGGCAAGACCTTTCCAGTAAACTCCAGATTGTGAGGGAAGTCCAGCATGTAACTTGCCTTCGTTCTACCAGTTCATCTTGTGCATGTGCATTTACTAACATTCAACGCACCAAGTCGCTCATCCAACATGAATTTCTTTTTGCAACTCGTCTGTGTGAACCTATTTTATCCTGAATAACATAACATTGTTTTGAGTAACATAAAGAAAATTTTGTTTCAAAAAACCTTGTTAAAGTAACTAAGTAACAGACCATTGTTTATTTTTAGGTTTGGGATCCCAATCACAAAAACTATGAAATCACTTATAAAAATTGTTGACATTGCAACCAGGAGGAGGAGGACGAAGAAGAAGAAGAAGAAGAAGAAAGAGAAAAAAAAAAAAAAGTAAAACCATTTTTAACTCTGTTGAAATTGTGATATTATGTATGCTGTCCTGTTTTTTTATGAGATATAACATTGTTGTTGGTCATTAAACAGTCTATCTATGAGAACTTCTGTAATTGAATAACCTTGACTTCTTCCAAATTACTTACACACAAACATATGCATACATACACACACAGATATAACACATGTAGGAAACAAATAATTGCTTTATATGCTGGTTATATTTCTACACATATTTATGTAAACATGCTAGAATCTAGGCTCGGCCCACCTTGTTGTCTTTTGTTAGGTGACCCTCTACATAACCAGATCCACTGGAGCTTCCTCCCATGCTTCCCACAATAGTTATAGGCTTGGCAAGGCTAAAAACACCTCTTCATAGTTCCTGTACCATGGGTACTGAAGAGATATATGATGTAGCAGAACAGTTGGTAGCAGTAGCTCATGGATGTGTACGAGTGTGTACCTTTCGTGCATGACTTTGTTTGTGCATGTTGTGTGTCTCCTTTTGTGTGGGCCTTTTGGTTTTGGGATTTTGGTGTCAGTGATACAGGCATACATACTGCATTCTTTGGGGTTAAATTTAACGTTGGATATTTTAAGTGTTCTTTTGCCATAGCAGCTATTGTGAAAGAACATCTCGTCAAGGACGAGTGTCAATAGAAGTGTATTATTAGAGGTCTTCAACCTCTTGAGAACACTGCTATGTCATTTAGGAGTACTTTGCATACTGCAATTAATACTGACACCTCTATTGATTTAAATAATTTATCTAATACAAATATTGAGTATGAATACCGTACTTGTGCTTCAAAAATAATTTCCCTCCAGGAAATGCTCGACAACAATGATGATGACT
The DNA here is from genome assembly GCA_029891345.1 of Dryococelus australis. NCBI lineage: Eukaryota > Metazoa > Arthropoda > Insecta > Phasmatodea > Phasmatidae > Dryococelus > Dryococelus australis. The sequence goes on along the minus strand of CM057003.1, from coordinate 68,067,937 downwards.
CCAATTCTTCAGTCTATTCTAGACTTGAGCAAAAACTCACCCATTTGAGAACGTGAGTCCAAAATCCGTTAACAAAATTTGCTGACCAATTTTCAGAAATTCAGGGTCAGACCCTGAACAATATTGCCGCTCAGACACAATCCCTTTTTGAGGCTGTTTATTGAAGCCGATGAATACCAGAAACATTTACCTGATGTTCAAACCTCTATGGTCGCTGAGCAGTTTGCTGCTCTTAGTGTCCGTACTGTGTCCACCACCATTCCATTTCCAACACCCCCCTACATTAACTTAGTTGGTAACCCTTCCACTTCCATTACAGTATCTCACATACCTCCATCCTCTATTTCACTTCATATGCCAATATCATCTATTCCACATGCTAATGTAATTTTCAGCACCATTCCACTTATGTAAGCTATGGTGGTGCCATTTGGGCAAAATTTAATGTCACTGTCAAAATTTAATGTCACTGTCATTCAGCAAAATTACCAATCCGCTTGAAAGAATGTTGCATGATTTCCCAGCCACCAATGGTTTGCAGGTGCCCAAATTCTTAGAATTTTTGAAAATTATTGTGAAACTACACCAGAGTAGAATGATGCCCAAGACCCAGCTATTGGATATCATTTATCCCTACACACAGGGACTTTTGAGTGAAAGAACTGGACTAGCTATTTCTCAACTTTCTACATTTTATGCTTATCATGCAGACATCCTTCACTATTTCATTCCATCCAGATTACTTACACAGTTACAGTTGAAAATGTTTAACCAATGAAACATTGTCAGTATATGTTAGTAGCATTAAAGAGGCTGCTGCAGTTTTGCGTTTGTCGTATGAGAGTGGCATTGTCAATACCATTTTGGAAAGTTTACAACCTCGAGAGCACTCCCGTTTGGTCTTTGTTGGTAAACCTAACTCATTTGTGGAATTAGACAGAGTTTGCATTCATTCCCAAAATATTTGGTATGCCGACCAGAAACGTGAAATATATTTTGGACAGGGCAGATTCGTAAAGAAGTCAGCGGCTAATTCTGATAATTGAATAACCCTTACTTGCATCCAAATTACCTCTTTCTTTCTATATACATAGACACACACATAGTAAACAACTAATTGCATTATATGCTGGTTATATTTCTGCACATATTTATGTAAAGGTGCTGGAATCTAGGCTCGGCCCACTTGGTTGTCCTTTGTCAGATGACACTCTACAGAGCCAGATCCATTGGACCTTCCTCCCACGTTTCTCGCCAGTAGTTCTATGCTTGGCGGGGCTAAAAATACCTGTTTGTAGTTGCTGCACCAGAGCTACTGACTAGAAATATAGTGTGTCAGCCTGATTTTTTCCCGGGTTTTCCAGACCTGTAGCAACCTTGCAGGTTGACCCACTGCCCTCAGATTCATACCTGATGGTCCATAGACAACTTAGCAAAGCCTTTCCTATCAGCTCCTTTTGTCAACTCTTTTCATTAACCTACCTAACACATCTTGTTCTCATTCCACTTTATAAAGTTTATTTCAACCAAAAATATTATTTTATCATAAAAATTTACAAAACTTACAAATATAAAGTTTTACATGAATAGCCTTAGCACAAGCCTTGCTTTAGGAGATGGTTAGACAGATGGTGTGCATGCACACACACGTACCCATATGCATGCATGTGCCCACATGCAAGCATGTGCACATACACACACACATACATGCACACACACACAAAGAGACAGAGAAAGAGAGATCCACATGAATAATGAAGAGGAAAATAATCTCATAGGCCTTTGTTTCCAGAAAAAGTCAGACTGCAGTTTAAAATAAAAAATTGAGGAGTAACCATCGATGGATGGATGGATGAAAGAACTCACAAATGTAGTTTCCCATCAGTGCACTGAAGTTTCCTGAAAGACACTGATTTCTTGCACATGACAGCCATTGTAAATGCATGATACATGTTAAAAATTTAATTGTTCAAGTTGCTTAAGCATAGGATTCTGTTGTCTACTTTCCCTCCCTCCTTCCTCTCATTAGCTCTCATTCCCTCCATCCCTTCAACATCTCCCTTCTTCCCTCCCTCTCATCCTTGCTGTGGTCTTCACTGACAATACTTCTCTCACAACGTTGACACAAGCCAATGAAACATCCACAACTTCAATTCCGTAGTTTAAAATCTGTTTCTTGACACTTGACTGTTTCTCTGACTCACTAAAAACAGTTGTTTTAATGCCAGCATCCAACTGCAGAGTTTTTATTTTATACTTCAGCAACTTTACTGTTTGTAAATAATTAGTTATAGCTAGCTACCAACTAATACAACAAAATCCTGTATTTTACCAACTTCCAACATCTAGGTATAAAATAACATTTGCACAACTGAGGGTTATAACTTCTTCAATAATATTAACTAAATTTACCTGGACAACAGCAGGGAACTGTCCCTTATGCCTCGCTTGCTAAAGGCGAAACGAGACTGTGAGCCCTCTGCTTCTTCCTCTTTCTTGTCCCCACTCTCTTTCTCCCCCTGGTCCTTCTTCTTGCCTGCCTGATGCAAGCCACCCGCCACAAAGCTGACTGGTACAGCATAGTTGGGCTTGACCTTACCCTTCGGGCCTCTGAAACCAGGCCTTGAGCGCTCTGGGGCATCATCTTCATCACCACTGTCTTCCGCCCAGATGCCTAGTCACAACACACAACACATTCAAGTACTACTAAGTCAGCTACCTGAAGCATGAACTGTATTGCAACATGTTAGAAATACTTACTTTTTGACAAAACTATTAAACAAGTTCCTAATATGTTTACCAGAAAACATACAGCAGACAAGGTTAGAATAACACATGCAGCATAAAATATTATTTTGGAGCTCTCCAATATTAAAAATGGCTTTTTTGTACTGCCTTACCTTAAAAAATAGTAATGTTGCAGGTTATTTCTAATGTTTGAAATTTATGGCCGTGTTCGGGGTTTATCAATAATGCATTTACCATTTCTACAGTCGCAGTTCAGGTTGTGTCAGTTTGACTTTGTATACTGTTTTTCAATAGTAAGTTGTTTTAATTCTAAAACGTCAATAGTTTTGAAGTAATGCAGTTGAATCTAGCCAATAGGAGGAGTTTGTGTTCAGCATTTCCGTATTTGGTGTGAGGAGTGGGGGTAGAAAAGCACAGATGTGAGCATCAAGCCCCCGCTACCTGCTATCAGAATCTAACTAGCCATGAAGAAGGCATGATGGTGGGTGCCGTGCCTCACGATTTTCTCGCAATATGAGTTTTCAGAATGAACTAATTCGTTGACTACTGCAATGCTGTTCCAGTCATTTTTCTTTGTAAAAATGATTAATTGAAGATTGTGAAACTGTGTTTGGGCAATTAAAAATAAAACTGAGTAACTATTCCCAGACAGGAATTCATTTTGATATTATTACAACATGACGCCTTTGTCTCATGCTCTACCGTGGAAGTGAAGTCTGGCTGTAATGCCCAGTTTTCATTTTTTCACAACTGCCACACTACAAATTGGCACCCGGCTGCGGGGTCAGTACAACAACGTCATTGAGTAAACACACCTGATTTGCAATCATACAAAATGGCTGCCCGGCTACAAGGCAATTCAACACACCGTCTACAAACATAGCAGCACATCAATTTCTAGTCACCGGCAGTTCTCTACGAATAGCAAGCGACGTAGTAGTTCTAGTGTTCCAGAAACAACAAAGAATCCAGGGATCCAAAAACAGACTACAGTCAACAGCAACAGTGTAGAAAGGTATTTATAACGACGGAGAATTCATCATTCATCAAAGAAGACCACATAAGTAACATCATCATTTGTTTAAATTTAGGTTAGGTATTCAGAGCAAATTTTATGTTCAGGCCTAAATGTAATGTCACAAAATATTTTTTAGAGGTCATAGCCAGTCTGACAGAATTATACACAGGTGCAGAAAAAAATCAAACAGGCATAGAAATGGCGCATTATTCAGATAGTGAAATAAGCCTAAAAGAAGAATAGCAGATAGTGATTTGACAGGAGAAGGAACCGTTATATGAAATGCCCCAGAAATACAGAGCATAATCAGTTAGAAATGTACAACATTCTGGTGTCTTTGCAAAAGAAATTTCAAGAATTAGAACAAAGTAGTAGGTGTACTGAACAGTGATTTCGGGAGTTTAAGGAACAAAGTAAGAATATTGAACAGGGAATAATAAAATTAATTAGGGCAACAGAACAAGGGCTTAAGCAGGAATTAGGGCAACAAATTAGGCAAAAGGTAGAAAAGAGTGATAAAAAAATCATTCTGGATGGCCACCCATTCTGTGTACCACAGTGTATAGAATGGTAGAGCCACGACACTAGATACTCCGCCTCTTGGGGTTAACTTGTCAGCTTGGAGATTACCCTTCCCACCGCGCTGCTGTACCAAAAGGGGTACTTCTCCGGGTCTGAGGAGACTCAGTCTCCGGAGGCACTCACCCATGTATTGTGCCAGATATTGTGATACGGTTACCGCACTCAGTTGGTAAACATTGTACGTGGTTGTACACCTGTAGAGGACCACACAATGCCAGCAACACTTCTGCAGGTTTTGTTAGTAGTGATTCTGTCCTCATGCCCTACTCCCGTCAGAGTGGTATCCGAGAGCGGATTAAAAGGGTTGCAGCCGTCTCACAGTACCAGACACGAGCGCATCAAGAACCACGAGAGGGAACAACCTATACGCCACCTGCAGAGACCCACTACACCAGTAGCAGCACAGGAACTCTTCATGCCACCTGTCAGCTACCAAGAGACACATACCCTGTGTTCGCTGCTTATCTGATAGGTCAGAACCAATTCCATGGGAACACTAACAAACGCTTTTGTGAAATCCAGATTGCCAAGCCGACTCCAGCGACAACAGCCACTCATGAGCACCTGCCCACCTCCACTGCCACTTTAAGCCCATGCCTTAGCGCTAACACATCTATACCAACGCAGGTCCGACAGGCTTCACGGGTTATAGATTGCCCAGGTCTCTCCGCAAGAGTAGTCCCGCTAAAACGTAAGGTAGTACTCACAATACCAGACTTTGTGCCTTACCAGAAAGCCACCCGGCCAGATCTATATACAGTACGCGCTCCAGTGTCACGCAAGGACTAGAGACCAGGCATTCTCCCAGGTGTGTCTGTCCTAGCAGCAACCAAAAGCACTAGACACTCTGAAGTATCTCCCTCTCGCCACAGGGTGTCACGTGTCAATTATGGGGCCAGGCACCTTAATTAAAAGGATTTATTTAAGCAGAACCATGCCAGCATGACCCTGAACTAGCAGACCTAGCCAAGAGCCGAACCAACTATCACAATGACTTCAGGTAGTCTGTAAACACCCCATGACGCTCAAGAAACATGTCAGACACCAACATGAATGAGCACGACCAGCCGGTAACGTAATAATCAAAACTGAACCACACCACTGTTCCACGCCCAACTGCCCTGACACTGGGATACATCGCATAGAGTGTGCCCACTGTCAGAGGAGAGTTCACTACGTCTGCCTAGGCGGGCAGATGAAACCAGATTCACAGACGGTCTCGAATACAGATGCAACCAGTGTTGAACCCTGCAAATGGCATACAGTACCATAGCGGATTACCTGACTGGGACGTGGTCTCCACATAATGCGCTGCATACTATGAGGAAAACCATATCACCACGGCTGCATATGATAGCCAGAAGAAAGGGTCACCAGACCAGGCATGGTCTATCAGTGAGAAATATGTCGGTGCACCACTGAATATCGACCGCACAACCTGCGGCCAGCCATCCATAACCAGTACCATACAAACCACAGGGGAACCACATATCCCAGAATTTCCAGGATGCCCACATGAAAATCCACTTGTGTTTACGACCAAATGCGAGAAGGAGTTTCGTGCTAATGAAATTTCAGAAAAGCAATTGGTAAGTAGGGCACAAGCAAAGCTTAAGGGCAAAGCCCTCAAATTGCAGCACAAATACAGAAAATTTATTACAGAGTGGAGCCATCTTAATAGCCGAATCACCACACCATTTACAGATGAGGAGGTACTAGCGCACTTTACTACATAATTTTATAGCCGGACACAAATGTGCAACGAAGAGTCAGAAATATTTGTCCGATGCAAAGTACAAATGTATCTGCAAATATTTTCATACGGGAACACAGACAGTTGCGTGCGACACTTAACACGCTGTTGCTACCCAAGCTACGCAATCTGTTGCTGATACCAAAGCGGCTCATCGTGGATGAATTAGTAGAGAGAGCGAGGGAAACAGAATATAACTTCAAAGCGCATGCAATATTAGATCGACCAAAACTCAGCAAGCCAGGTGAAACAGACAAGCTGCCTGAACGAAAGAGAAAACCTTATCCCCCTGCAACACCCGTGCCAAGCCTTCAAAAATGCTGGTACTGCCCAGAGTATCACTTTCATAAGGATAGCCCACAGCATTAGACACCACAATGCCAAACAAGGGAAGAGGATGCAATCTGTGAAACATATACCACCCAGCAGACAGCTGGAAAGAAAACATCACTGCAGGCAGGAAACGCCGCAACCGGTGCGCAAAATGGGCCGACCCCCACTGGACAAGAAGGGCCCATCATCCAGCTCTTAGAAGAAGGGATGGAACCACCAGAAGCACCCCACATAGAAGTGGGAATTAACTGGAAGAAAGTTCTCGCCTTATTGAACTCTGCCGCCACTGGTAATTTCATACACGACTTATTGAGCACGAAACAAAGGGCATCCCTGCATCCTCAAACCCACACTTTAAGAATGGCACAAAGAGAATGCACTCTCAGAGTCGACAGCCGAACCACTCTTACAGTAGAATTGTAAAAGAACTCACAACCAGAGGACTTCATCATTTCACCAGACATCCAAGAAGCCATCATCTTTGGACACCCCTGGCTGAGCCAGCAACATTGCATGATGGACCATGGCCAACGCAGGATATACCTGGGGAACAAACACCACATAACATTAACTGGCAAATCAGTCCGGAAGCCATTGCTGCACCAACCCTCAAGACAGAGGAAACTAACCACCAGCTCCCCAATGCGCAGTTTGAAGAACTGCCCATCTACAACCGGCCTCACAGAGTGTCCGCTCTGCGACGCCGTCTGATAATGGAACAGATAGAGGAGATGAAACAACAAGGAATTGTCGAGGCTTCCGATTCTCCATACAACTCACACGTAGTATTGGTCCCTAAGAAAAATGGCCAACTACAATTCTGCGTAAACTACAAGGTGCTGAATGACGTCACTCACCCTATTGATCCTCCAGCCATCAACCTGGAGCACACATTGCACAATATAATTATATAGGGGAAGCAAAGATATTCGGTACCCTTTACGTGTAGTCAGGGTACTGGCAAATATCAGTTCACTACAACAGCAGAAAGTACACCGCTTTCACAACGCCAGAGGGAGGAACCCTGCAGTTCAGAGTTATGCCTTTTGGCCTCAAAAACGCTCCAGCAACCTTACAGTACCCCATGTCTGCCAAAGTCTTGACCAGCTACATAGGAAAATTTTGCTTTGCATACCTCAATGACATAATTTACTCCAAATCATGGGAGGTACAACTCAGACACATCCAACGGGTTCTAGAATGACTGGATCTACATAAAATGATGGGTAAACTCTCGAAGAGCCACTTCGGGGAGACCTCAATTGATTACCTGGGCCATATAGTAACCCCCAAAGGAAACTCCAGAGGAGAACTCAATAAGAACCATACAGGAAGTCAACAAACAAACCAGCAAAAAGCAACTGCGCAGCTTTCTTGGTCTCTGCAACTGGCTCAGACACTTCGTGCCCAACACAGCCAGCCACATGGCCCCTCTGTACCCCCTTCTGGAGAAGGAAACCTGGTGGCACTGGGGACCTGAACAACGAGGCAACCTTCCAGGCCTTGAAGAACAGTTTTCAAGTCATCCAGCAGCTCCATCGACCGCAAGGGGAAGGACCAATAATACTGCAAATGAACACTTGCCATAACAGCCTAGGAGCCATACTTTACCAAGAGAGCCCAGATGGCCAGCCCCAGGTGATAGCATATGCCAGTACCCAGCTGAATGACACCGAACAATGATGCCACATCAACGAGCAAGAGTATCTCGCCGTTAACTGGGCAGTTCGAAAATACAGATACTATCTGGAAGGCACACACTTCATCTTGCGAACCGACACAAAAGCTTTCCAATGGCTACGCGAGTTGAGAAATGCCAAAGACAAGCTTGGGCGGTGGGACATGTTCCTGACAGAATTCAACTTCGAAGTGCAGCACTGCCCAGGCAAGTCGAATGATCTCCCAGACGCCCTGTCCCACCAACTGAAGACACCAAAGCCGACAAAGAATGGGAGAGGATTACCCTGCTCCAACTCCCAAACCACATCCCCAATGAGCAAATCAAGTTGCTCCAGCTGCAACTCAGCTGGAGTCAAGTAGCGATACACCAGCAGCAAGACCCAAATATCCAGAACCTCCTGCAGAAGCAACCCCAGCGGTTTCAACTGAGGATGACATTGTGTGGTCGCAAAGTGGACAGTCAGGAAGCAAGTAGAGAATCTGGATACCCAAGGACCTACGAGCCGACGTCTGTAAGCACCACCACGACCATCGAGAAGCGGGATACTCGGGTACTAAAGAGACTCTAGTTGACATCAAGTGTGAGATAGCTATGGGACGTTATGAGCCGAGAAGTCAGTCAATACAATACATGCATAGCTGCGAGACATGCTGCAGGGGTAAGGCCTACCCAGTACCGCCGCCCAGCTCCAAGTCCCGTTGGCCCCACGTGTCCTGGACTCGTATCGCAGCCAATTTAATAGGACCTTATCCATGAAGTACAAGAGGGAACCACTATTTACTAGTCGTAACCAATCTGTTCTCAAGATGAATGGAAGCGTTTCTCCTGCTGGGCCAGGTGACACACCACAGTATCAGTAAGTTTGAAACAGAAATATTTCTGCACTGGGGATACCCACAATCTGCGCCAACAGACAATGGGACCCAGTTTTCCAGCTGGAAATGGCTGACAGCCTGCCATGAGTGTGGGGTCGAGACCTGGACGACCCCCGCCCCCTTTTATCATCCATATGCAGGAGGAACCACTAAGGAATCCACCGAGCAGAGGAACCAGGAACTGAAGAAGGGCCTCCGTCTCAGTGTGGGAGAAGACCACAAGCACTGGGATAAGCACATCCCGAAGATTCCATTCTCCTTATGCCGCTGGACAAATGAGGTGATAAATACCAGTCCCAGCTAGCTCCTCCTGGGGCAAACACTTTGCCACCTCGGTGAATGGCAGTGGGACAGCCCACCGACAGAGATGTTGTGTCCTAAAGACATCCGTCTAGCAGCCCTCACTCAAACAGACAACGCCAGGGACTCCCAAGAGGCATACACCAAAAGGAAATACCCGCCACCACCAGCCGGCATCAGGACCTTCTACATGGGCGAATCAGTTCTCCTGCACAGCCACCCCCTAAGAAAAGCCAGCGGCCAGATAGTGCGGGTCAGGCTACATTGGGCAATTTTTCTTTGCCTACCTCGACGATGTGATCGTCTATTCCAAATCCTAGGAGGAACACCTTGTTTACTTGCAACCGGTATTAAAAAGCCTGGAACTTTCGAAGAACCACTTCGGAAAGTCTTCCATAGAGTACCTGGGTCACATAGTTTCAACTGAAGGGCACTACCCGCAAGATAAGTCAATACGGGCTTTACAGGAGGCTGACGAACCCCGCACCAAGAAGCAACTCCGCCGCTTCCTTGTGTATAATTGGCTCCGAGACTTCCATGCCCAACATCGCCAACCTTATGGCACCTCTCCACCCACTGCTAGAGAAGGAAAAATGGTGGCGATGGGGACCTGAGCATCACACCTTTCAAGCTCTTAAAAACCAGATTCTAAAACATCAAGCATCTTCATCTGCCACAAAAAGAGAAGGAACCCTGATCCCACAGACAGACGCCTGCCAGAACGGCCTTGGCACCGTATTGTACCAGGAAGAAACAGAAGGCAAACCCTTAGTCATAGCGTACTCTAGCACCAGGCTCAACGCCACGGAGTAGAAGTACCACATAAATGAGCAGGAATGCCTAGCGGTCATTTGGGCTAACTGGAAAAACCACTAGTACCTGAAGGGAACTCATTTCATTTTGAGAACCGACAGCAAAGCTCTCAAATGGCTTTGAGATTCAAAGACCAACAAGGCCAAGCTTGGAAGATGGGACAGCATCCTCTCCAAGTTTGATTTTGAAGTCCAACACTGCCCAGGCAAAGACAACAACCTTCCTGATGACCTGTTACGTCAACCAGACCTGGAAGATAAGGCCAAGCCAGACAAAGATGTGGACCGCATCTAGCCACCTCAACCTCCGGAGAGCAGCTCAGGTTTCTTCAGCTCAAAATCAGCTGCAGCCAGATCGAGCGCTATCAACAACAGGACCCTGACGTGAAAGAACTTCTACGAAAGCACCCGCAATGATTGACGCTACAAGACGACATCTGCTCACACAACAGTCAGCCCGGAGCTAAGTGGAGGATCTGGCTACCACAGGAGTTGCGCGCCAATATCTGCTGCCATTCTGCAAGCCCAGCTGACTTCTTTTGTAGCCACCCAAGATCAAGAGCAGAGCCGAGAGCAATGTACAGAGCAGAGCCAACTACAGAAACAAAGTGGGAGAGAAAAAACTGCTTGAGAGGACAGTGCTGCATTCTCTCAAAGGAATTTCTTTATCGCCCCATCCTGACAGTAAGGAACCTTCACCACAATCTAGAGGGAAACCGATTGCTCTTGAGGGGACAGTACAACATTCTCTCAAAGGAATTTATTTCTCATCTCACTCCTCCAAGATGAGCCTATGTTGCAGTGGAGAGAGGGCAAATTGACGCATGACGTCTTTCCAACAATGATAATACGACTTCAACTCATCAGTAAGCAAGCCTTGCCACCTGATTCCAATAGAGAGATTTCATTGTTACCACATATCATGGGACCTAAGATTGTATTATTCACCAGCCGCTGAGACAATGTATCCAAGACACAGAGTAACACAGCACGCTGCTAGATGGCTCTACTAGTACGATTCGCTGTATCTCGATTCTCCAAGCCGGCCGGTGATGTCACACTTTAAAGAAGCTATGCCATAGATAACCCCTCTCCAGCACCGCCCCATATCCAGCCGACTGAAGGGGAAGGACCAGCCAGAGTATAAATTGCGGGTCGTTCACCAACTCATGACCATTCTTCATTTTCTCCAACACAGCACTTGCCAGAGGAGCCGACCAGTCTGCTTGCTTCCTAGCTCTACCTACCCTTTCTCCACCACATTTGACACCAAAGGAAATACATCTACTTGGTCTCCACCACAACCAGTTTGCCAGAGCCATCCTTCCAACCTGTTTAGTCTTCACTGCATTTGTGCCAAAAATTAACCATTAGCGACATCATCTACACACTAGACACTGCGGCCTCTTCTGGGCAAAACATGTGTAGGACGTAGTACCAGTTAAAGTTATTTTCATAACACTTGTCTACCCTGCCATTGTTAGCTCAGGACCAGGTCGCCTCTATCTGGCTCAGCCTAGGTTAAGCTTCCCTAAGCTCTTGCCAATGTTAGGAGGTAGTGCAACACCATGCGGTTTACTCCTGTCAAACAAATAAAAAGGAGTTTTACCAACAAGGGTATCCTTTCTCTCAGCTGTAATACCTCTTCCAGTGGTCCTCACGCTGTTCAAGGGATTGCAGGTGACCGGGAAAATTACTCATACGAGCCAAACACACCAGTTGAGTACCCACATGCATATTGGATGGACAGCCTTTTTGTGTTCTCGGAGTACAGAACAGTAGAGCCCAGACACTAGGTACTCAGTCTCTGAGGCCAGCTTGCCTGTTCAGTAGAATACTCTCTCACCGCGCTTCGACACCAGAGTTAGTGTTCACTAAGTGTGGGGAGGATGTTCCCTGCTGACACACTCACCCACGTGCAGAGACTGCCAACGTGGAGGCCTGACTCTCAGTGCTCACCGTGTTTTGATGCAGAGTGCTGAGATAGGGAGACCCCTTGAGTCTGCAGATGCTGTACATGGCAGAACACCCAGTAGGACAACACGTCACCTACAGTCACTTCACGGACGTGAGAGTTTTATTCTATCCAGATGCCCTACTCCCATCAGAGTGGTAGCCGAGAGAAGGTCAGACAGATGCTAACTGCCTCCGGGAGCTTGCAGGAGCTACTCACTTCCTCATCATCATGATTGCGCAGCTCTCTCCCAAGGATCAAGCCCAGGCGTTATGGCATCTCCAGATTCCAGTCACGCCAAAGATTCCTAAGCAGCTCTTCACAGATCCCATCCACTAAAGCGAAGACACGTACCCCTTGCTAGCAGCATACATCAGTGGACAGGACCAGTCCTTGGGACTCACCAACATCTACTACGGGGGAATTAAGCCAGCAGAACCTAATCAGCAGACCGACACAACCTTTGAGCCACTGCTCGTGAATCAGCCTAGCTCAAACTCACGTCAGCCACAGCTGACCCAGGTGAAACAGCGTCTCAGGTTACGCATCACCCAGGTATACAGCTTTGAGCCAAACCTCTGAAACGCAAGGTCACTCTCACAGAGCCGGATTTTGTGCCTTGCATAAAAGATACCAGGCCAGTCCTGTACACTGGACATGCACCAGTATCATGTAGAGACTGAAATAACACTGAATTCCCACCTGACTTAGCACCCGAACAAAAACTCCTTTGTGCCGTAGTCACATTCTCTACTGCCCAAAGGGCATCACGCGTCATTATTACAAATTTTTGGTAACTATGACTTTGAAAGTTTTTCTACACCACAAATTTTAAACACTGCTTTATTTAAACTTTTGAAAATTCTAGCTAAATGACAAGTAAACATCCAATTCACATCTCTGTCTTGCAAAAAAAAAATTCTCAAATACTAACGTGTGTTGTGTTTTAAAATCAAAGGCAGGTATAAATTTTTTAACGTATTTGAGAAGCATAAAAGCATCACTTAGTTTACAAATCATGCTATAGTATTATTTCTGCAAAAATACAAATTTTGTATAATTATTTAAGTCTATTTTTTGACTAAAACCAACATAACAAGCATGATAAAACACTACCTAACTCTGTTTTAACCACAATTAGGTGAATAATTATGTCTTGGTTCCATATGTATGGTGACATACCATAAATCTGCTGATTTTTGCTGATCTTGCGTGTGGGGCGATTAATGTTGAACTCATTTTCCAGATCATAATCTGTGATTTCAAATTTCATTACCTCTTCATCACCCATGATTATTTAATTATGAGTATCTGAAAGGCAAGAATTACAGTTCATTAATATCAGCAATAAATAAGTAGGTCTATTGTACACACAATCTAATAGTATTCATGTCCATAAACACGTAGACCTAATTCATGGCATTTTCCCAACTTGTCACACCAGGGTTGTGCAATTTCATACAATGACCACCTGAATAGTGTTCAAGTGTATGTCTAATTTGCATAGACACAACTACAGAGACTCTGGAGAAGGAACAAAATTATTGCACTAGTGCAAATATATTGGGGCTTAAATTAAATTGTTCAGTATTCTGCCAGTGTGATTTTGATTAAGAGCAATACAACAACTAATAACTGCCAATTCAGTATGGATTTCCCACCAAGCACCGTCATTACTACCAGCATAATAAACAATATTTAAAACATTTGAATTTCAGCCAAATATTTTTACATCTTTATATTTTACCATTTTTAATCCATTACGAGTCAAAGACTTTGCAGACACACAGCAAAAAAAAAAGTATGAATGGCTTTAAGTGTAGAGTATGATAAACCAATAAACAAATTCTACTCACTGCAAAACATTTCATGGAAGTGTCTAAACAAAACAGATTCAACGATGACAATTTGTTGATTCAATAATTAATTACTTATAAGCTGAATCCATTAAAGAATACGGTATTTATACTACGCATATGGAGAGGACACTGATATAATTGGAACAGTGGGTGATTTTCTCTTCTATCGAAGAGAGCTCAGAAAAAGAGATAAAAAAAAAAAAAAGGTAAATCTGAAATAATAAACAGGATTATTCCTCAATGTAATCCTTTGGTACAACTTTGTTAAGAGTGAGTAGTCCAACACATTTCCTGTAAATTTATTGTTTGCACGTTTACACGTACTTCAGCAAATAAATATTCTGGCAATATCACTTTTGGCCAGAAAAGAAAAAAACCAACTATCTAAGCCCATACCATTTTATTTTTATCAGATCACATGTATTCAAAGAGGAAAATATTGTGAAAATGGTAAATAATCACATTTTCAGAGCTTGCCTGCACAGTTTCCTTAAGATGGAGGAGAAAAGTAAAACCATACAGTTTTAGTTTAATCCATTGAGTTTCATGACATGTAGTAAAGTCCCACTGTTAAAAGTCTGATTCACACAGGAAAGAGTGATTGCTGAAGCATTGCAGCCAGTTCAACACATAGCACGTGTTATTGTCGCACATATCCCTGCGCTTCGATCTCGGAAAAAGAATCTCAGGGCTTATGTACTCTTAAGCGGTTGAGACACTGGTTTCTTGCGCTAGGGTCCCTGGTCAATCCTAGGGCTTGGTGGGTGGGAAATGTTCATCTCGGAGCTATCACGTCTGGAGTGTAGAAGACTCTGCTGTGGTGTGGAGATTGATGTTGCTGCTATTTTCATTCTCCTGCTACAATACCCCCATTTCATCCCTCATCAAGCGCGTTCTTCAAGTTGGCCGGGAATAATAGACGAGTCCCTCGGAGAGGGCAGCCGGCTCCCTTCGATGACAAACATCCTCTTATCCACTGTGACCATGCTTGAAAACAGGAACACTGTGTGGAGTTACACTTACCTACATGTGAAGAATGGAATCAAAGGCAGGGGCATCACCCACGAACAGCAGGCTTTCAAAGTACAACTTGTAAGTGCCTGTGGGATCATATCTATTTATAAACTGGATTCAATGGTATCTGAAGTTACTATGACTATTATCTCATTCTAGCATCTTTCTTATTTAATTGTCAATCATGTAGTTTAAATGTCATAATTTCCAGTTGGGATCACCTTTCATTAATTTTTTTTTCTCTCCTTCAGAGAATTATTATGCTGTAATTTAATATGCTTACCTCATTTTATAGTTATTTAGGCATAATTTTAATTTACAGTTAGGTGTCTTTTTGAGGGACAGAAGTTTGGTGGAGTCTAACTGTGCGGGTGCCAAAACACGATTTTTCTGCTGAACTTAACTGGATTTATGCTACATTTCACCTTGTAACCTTATGTTCTCATCTCCATATTTATCTATAGTTTTTGGCTGTAATATTTTCTGTGGTCTTTCGTAAATTCCTGAGGCTCTTGGCTTGATATTGTTCAGTTGTGTACATTGGGGACGTCATGCCATTTACGTTTAGGTGTTCTTTCAATATGGCACCAAACTATAGGTACCAGGACAAGGGCTGGAAACTGAGGTGCACAGCTCTGCCATCTTGGGCATCATGGTTTGTTCGGCTCCCTTTGCTCTCTGCTCTCGACAGCAAGTCGAGATCATGCTAGGTGCAAGAAAGGAGCATCAAGAGCAGTTGCTCTTAACGATGACCACCCGAAAAACAAAGAGCAAAAAATGTAGTCAGTTGTTGTGAATAGGGCACGTAGACGAGAGCTTGGGAATGTGCTACAAGCAGTTACAGCTCAAAATTATTTGCCAGGTAAAGAAGATAATGAAGTAGCTGCTTGACATGCCCACTTAGCTTAAATCATACCATTTCAGAAGCAAATGGGCAGTTCAGTGGATCTCAAAAAACATGATGACTTACTTTCCAAGATAAACATAATTTCATTGTTTGCATTGAATAACGTATCCTTCAGCATTTCTTAGAGGATGTTCAAACATTTTCACACCACGATACTTTACTGGAATTAAATTTTTATTTATGAAACTTCCCCCCTCCCCAGCCATTTCCTTAACCCCATGCAGACAGACCACATCAACAAGATGGTAAAGATAAACATGTTTATATTTTTGAACATTTGGCAACAGCATCCTTGCTCTCACCCTGTGCCTTCTGCTCCACCTCGGCAAGTAACTTTGAGAGCAGAAAGTGCAATGCTCCTGCCGTCCGAACACCAAACCAAAAAAATACTTCTGGTATCACGAATGTTAGAAAGCATGAAAAGAGCATTAAAAGAGCAGAAGTAGCAGAAAGAGCATACCACACGAACACACCTCATGTTTATAATGTTCTTGACCTTGAAGCATCAGCCATATTGTTTCTGGTAGACACTTTTTACACCACCAATTTGTTTTCCATCCATCATCTTGTTCTTTTCCCTTTTTTTCATCAAAATTGTTTGTTTTTTTCCCTTTAAACATCTAGAATTTTCCCTCTAAAATCATAAAACATTCTCATAAATAAATTTTTTGTTTCCCTGCCACTGTAGCCATGCCTGTGCAATAGACCTACTGGCACCTTTTAAGAAACACCCTTATGATGTTCAGAGCTACATTTATAGAAAAAAAACCTGCAAAATCATCTGGTGTCTCAAAACCACAGAAACTCGTCTAATAAAACTGAGGCACATGGTGTCAAAACCATGTACCATCTTGGATTATAATTTGATGTTATAACTGGCAATTAGAGCCTACATGATGCATAATTTTATATTAATTTAAGTTAATCCCACTGAAGTACTCACGTTAATTGAAGTTTAGTCAGCTTCAAATCCCAGCTTTAATCTGGGGCTGCCAACATTACAGCAAAAAAATCACTAGTGACTTTTCCACTCTCCTGGAAATGTGTCAAGCAAAAACTGCACATGACCCATTATCTTAAAAATAATTGTTGAATTGGTAATTATACCTGCTAGCCGATAAACACAGCACCCATAAAACTGTATTTCTGAGCCTAGCTCGAGTTGTTTTAAGAACCTGCCAAGTTGTCACAGCAAGTCCTGATTACCATTAACTGTTCCCCCACCCATTGTCTCTGCCTGCAGAGAGGTCGTGGAAGCACATTCACCATTTTGTGCTACAATGGGTAGCTGTTGTTACAAGTCTGTGCATATTTTTGCTACATTGGAGGATTTTATTCTAGAAGGCCGTAAACATGCCTCCCAGTATCGTGCACTCGTTCTGAGTGTCATGTTTATCGGATATTTTACAAAAAAAATTTTACTTTCGCCATGAATCTGATACACTCAGCACTACACAGTTTTTCTCTCCAACATGTGCCACAAGTAACTTTTTCATAAGGTTGGATGTTACCAGATACACGTGGTGTGTCACCATTTTTTTACAGATTACAGTGGTCCCTATGAAATTCAACCTACGTACAAGCAGTTATAAAGTACTGGTGAAGGAGGAATGGGCCTGCCCTGAGAAAACCTACGAGCCAACATTACTGTTTGCCCCAAGCAAAAAACCAGGTGTCGTTCTGCCATGAATTGAATCTAACTACCCAAATGTTATTCCAGAGTATTAGTCATAAAATCACTGTAAATTATCTTAATCAGTACCCTTACCGTATCACAATAGATAATGTGTATATCTTTTACGTGTCTCCCAGAATCAGTATTCTGAAATTTTTTCAAAGCCCAAAGATCAAACCATATTTCTCAATATCTCTAAGCACCAAAATGATTTTGGAACTAGAGCAAAAATGTACTGAACATAATTAAACATAACCACAAATGACTTTTTGTGTGTAAACAAATACTTTCTTCCGATACTCGCATATTATAACGGCACATCAATATAGTATTATCAGACATGTTTCGATACTAAAGATGAATACTAATAGTCACGTCTTCAAACCGAAAACAGAAAATACGATATGACAGCAGTAAGATAAAATGAAATGTTTATGTGTAAAATGCATTACTAGCTCGTACGTTAGCCTTATTGCAACCCATAGCTATTCAAAATGGGAATCTAGAAGGACAAAATTAATTTTGGATATGTTAAAAAAACACCTATGGCGATATTCATAAACATATCTTGAGCTCTAGCTTGTCTCAAGCACAAGCAAACAATGCGGTTTTCATGAAGACTGCGAACCGTTTGCAACATAGTGGTTTGAAACCCGATCCGAGATCGGATCTATGATAGACACAGAAAACTGTTGCACTATTCCAGTTCAGAGATAGGGGCCGATTTAATACACATTTTAATGGGTCAATGTAAAATTTGCACTTGTGTTTGACTGACGTCAAAAGGTAGCAAAAGGTATCAGGAATATACCACACGTTCGGGCAGCCATGTTGACAGCTAGGAATGACCTGATATGGGGTTGAAAGTGATTTTGGAGGCGGTAAAGGTAGGTCTAGGATATAATTTTGCCCGGTAGGCACCAGATGCCGTCGAGATGACTTCAACGGGATTGTGGACTCACTTAACCTCGGGGTTGCAGGCCGTCCACCTGGGCCCAATCTCCTCGCTGATGAAGTAGGTGAGCTCAGTCCCATTGATTATTATTCAAGATGAGTAATCCTGTAGGTGCTTGTTAAGCGGTAGCCGGTGGGTCGGCTACATACTGCCATGCTGAACTTGGCAGGAAAATCTATTAGGCATTTAATACTCGCTTATGTGGATTGCCTGGGCCAACCACACGCCCATAAGGTATGGCACAATGCATAAACTGACACGTGCAATATAAATAATTGACGTAAACATGATTTAGCTGGTATTATTAGGGCCCATCCCCTGACATGCATAAAGCAATACAAAATATAGTACGTACCATTCAGTTCACAGACATATTTATTCCGATGAATTTTCATCCCCCCCAAGGAGAGCACTTTACATGAACACAAGGTGGCTAAAGCTGGCCACTGTGGTGAAGATGTATAACGTCTTGCGACACACGACAATTTACGGGAAAATGAAGCTTCCCAGGGCAATTCTAATCCTACAAGAAGAGGAGGTGGCTTACCGGGTGGCTAGAACAAAAAGAAAGGCTCCAGATTTACATTAAAGTATATTGCAGTGAATGTCCAAATCTAAAGTTGAAGGCCGCCCGGCATGCGTGTGAAAACAGGGAAAATTTAAGACAGGAGATTTGGCCACACAGAGGGGCGACATTTTAACGGCTGTCAAAAGGTCGGAGAAGGTGTTAGGAATCTGCCACACATTCTGGCAGCCTTTTTTATGGCTAGGAATGGCCTGGTAAGGGGTTGGATGTGATTTTGGGGGCGGTGAAGGTAAGCTCTAGGATGTGGTTTTGCCCGGTAGACGCCAGATGCTGTCAATACGACATCCATGAGATTGTTGACTCTGTTAACCTCGGGGTTACGGGCCACCCACCTGAACTCAATCTCCTCGCCGATGAAGTAGGTGACATCTGCACCATTGATTATTACTGCAGTTGAATGATCCTGTAGGTGCTTGTTAAGCGGTAGCCAGTGGATCAGCTACATACTGTCATGCTGATCTTGGCGGGAAAATTGACTAACCATGTAACACTCGCATACGTGTATTGTTAGGACCAACCACATGCCCATTAGGTACGAAACAATGCTAAAACTGACTCTTGCAATAGAAATGATTGACGTAAAACTTGATTGAGCTGGTATTATGTGGGGCCATCCCCTGACACGCATAAAGTGATCGAAAATTAAGTATGTACCATTCAGTTCACAGACATATTTATTGCGATGAATTTACATCTCCCCCTAGGAGAGCAGTTTACAAGAACACAAGGTGGCTAGAACTGCACAATATGGTGAGCTGTAAAATGTCTTGCGACACACAACAATTTACAGAAAAATAAAGCTTCCTGGGGCAAAGCTAATCTTCGGAAAGAGGAGGTGGTTTACCGGGTGGCTAGAACAAAAAGAAAGGTTCTGGAGTTACTATAAAGTCTAATGCAGTGAATGCACAAATCAAAAGTTGTAGGCCGCCCGGCACATAAGGGGAAAACGCCGGAGCTCACGACACATACTCTACCTCTGTCTGAAGCTACTTGTTGACTGCATTCCCTGCCTGACACGGGCTCGCCTCTGCTTACCTACGCTCCATAGTGGCACTATTTTCTGCTACACCTTGCATCTCTTTATCTTAAAATGTGTTAATAAATAAACTTACATATCAAAAATTCCAAATAGAACCGTGCAACACAAAACACGTATGAAAGGAATGGACATAATACTATATGCATAATGATATAAATGATAACACATTAACAATGCACTATAAAATAAGAGAAACAAAACAATTAATATATCCTATAATAAATACAACAAATAATGACTGACATAGGCCCTGGACTTGTAAGTTCAGTCACTGTCAGGCCTATTTCATGTCCCTCCCCCTCATGGCATCTTTGGTAACAATCTTGGTGCAGATTGTTAAGGCACTGGCTGTACCATGGTAGGCCTCTGCTGGCCTGCAGTAGCAAAAAGGATGCCATGGTTTCCCTGTTCGCTCCCGATGGACATCTCAACTCGCGGGAATACGTGCACTGTTGACATTACTGTTTACATGTGAAAATTTTGAGGTAAACTGTCCGAATTGTGGTTCGTTGTCCATTTTTGGTTTCACACTGTCCTTTGCACTGTTGTCTTCTCATGGCCTGTACTGTCACATGCAGCATCGTTCTCGCGGCACGGTTGGCATGGATTTCTTTCCAGTATGATGGCAGCTCTCACCCTCTCCTCGTCGGTGCTGTTTAGCAGCAGTACTACTGCTTCACTGCATTCCGGTATGAATACATTTTGCAACTGGGCTCCCACACATCCTGCCCATTCCTCTTTCCATATGCTGTATCATTGTAAGAATGCAGTACATACCTAGAGAAATGCCTGTGGGTCTTTCGTTGGTGCTCCTGCAAAAGTTGGTAATATTTGATATCAGTTGGTCATCTTTTTCTTTTAAGGTTCCTGCTGTTGTTGACTGCGATTTGTCGTCATCTTTGCCTGTGCCATGCTAATTTGCCTCAAATTCTGTTCTGTTGGTACTTTGGTGCGATTCATTGGGATTGGTATCAAGGGAATTGTGGTTGTACATGAAGTATACAAAGGAGGGATATGTTGTAGAATTATGGTATTGGGTTTGAATGCCGGTAACAATTGTGGATATGGTGTGGTTGGTATCAATTGTTGAGGTGCTGAAGTAAGGGTTGGTTGTTGTGGGACAAACTGTACCTCCTTGATTCTTGCATAGTCAACTGCTATGTGCATTTTGTTCACATGCGACTGTTAATTCGTGCCCCCCCCCCCCCTGTGCATCACAATCTCCACACGTAAATCTGGTTCCCTGTACCTTTGCCCTCTCTCGTGCACTCTGAAACTTTTCGGGCACTGGTGCTTTGTAATTACGGTATTTGTAACTTACTCCACATGCTTCTCCCGTGCATGTGGCTTGTGAACATGCTGTGAATTACCTTCTGAACTCTGTGAAAAACTCCTCCCAGTTGAATGGTGCAGTTATTTTGGTTGCAAGTTTTCATTGCCATTTTTACAAATGTACTTCTCTACAGTTGCATTTTCTGTCTCCCACTCATTGAGACATGTGTGGTGACAATGTGTTTTACACTGCATACAGATGAGAGTCTGTGTATTCTCTCCCATGCATAGCAGACTGCTGCACCAATTTTACTCTGCTATTGCAGGAAAAATTTCTTGAATTTTAATTTGATTGTCCGAAATATTTGATATTTCCTATTTGACTGGACTTTCGCGGGTGTCCACGAAGCGGTAGCTTGCTGGACCTGGACTGTCTGTGGCAGTGGCAGCTGTCATTGTCATTATCAAATTTAGACCTGAAGTTTAGTGGTCTAAGTTTCAAACTATGCTGGCAGAGCAGGGCCGGTAGACTGTAATCTTGGTGATCAGCCATGGTTTATTTTGATATAAAACACATGGACATGCGAGTATGAAAGCACAAGTGCAGAAGTGTGGTACAGTAATGTGGATGCAGCTGGAGAGCGGCTGTTCTGCGCACAGTGCTGGGGTTAATGCATGGCAGGTGCACAACTGACCGTAGGCATGCGGTGAGTGGATGGCACGGGAGGGAGGGGGCGACACGAGTGGAGGGGGGGTCATAGGTGTGTGTGCAGCCCTTTTATCCTACTGGCATGACAGGATGGTGCAGCTGATGTCACGGTGCTCCAAAATGGCCACTATGTAGACTATTTTCTTGCCCTACCCACGCTGTTGGTAGGCACTCACTTCTTTCCCCGAATGTGTTCGTCTGGCCACCTGCTCACCTTTTCGACATCTTGCAGGCATTTGAAAGGCATCCCGATGCTGTAAGTGTGCAGTTGTTGTCCTTGCTGCCTTCCTCGTTGCGGGTAGTGGGAAATAAGTGTGAAAATGTTCAGCGGGAAATGTGAGAAATAGTGAGAATTGCGTGAAAATTTTGTGCAACTATTTCAAAATATTTTGATATTCAGGGAATAAATGATGACTGATAGGCCACAAAGTTGGGCGTCACTTTGATGTCTGTCATTACTCGGAAAGTGGTAAACTTGGCCAGCATATGGTGGTCCAGTGGTCAGGGTGGAAATAAAAATTCAGGAGTGGTTTTGTCTGGCTGAGGTGATTTGGAATGAGGTATATTACCCGGGCGCTAGGCACTCTCCAGATCTAGTGCCATTGAAGTAATAGAGCAGACTCTTCTTCACTCTGGGCCATGTGGCCGATGACCAAAGGCAGCTATCCTTCTGTGTGCTGCATCACTCCTCATGCTGAATATCGACGAAACTGTTATGCATGCTACACGGTGAATTATCTAGGATATCGACATCCCTATGCTACTTTGCACTGTAAACACTCGCAAACAAAAGCTGAAAGTCAATACATATGTGCTGGTCGGCGGGAAATTATAAGGGCCCGTCACGGAAATGCCTTGTGGAATACCTTAAATAAAACACTGAGTTAACATAGTGCCATTTATATATGTGATTGCTTACATGCCTCTAGGGCAACACTTTACATGAATATGCCGAACACTTACCAGTCGGCAGTGGTGATGTGGTAAAAATGCCTCAAAAGGCACATGCGTGGCTATAAATGCAAGTAAAACTTCTCCAGGTGATGCAAGCCTGGAGAAGGTGAGAGGCAGTGTCCAGGCAGCTTGCGAAAAAGATTCCTGTTACTTAAAAATACTATGAGTATCAGAAATGACTGGTAAAAGTTGTGAATGCCGCCCGAGTGTAGAGCCAAATGGTACATGATCTGCCTCTCAAAGTCCTTGGTGCTTACTGTCATTCCAACATGGCGCGCCCACTGGCGTTTCTGCCACAGCGCACCACGTGGAACTACTTTCATCACATTGCACTTGTATAACTATGCTTAACTCTGCCAGAATTGCTATAATACTCTGAAATATCCCTTTACATGACAATAACACATAATACACTGCAAACAAATTGAATGCTGTGAGGATGATAACATGTGAATATGATACTCTACAAACACATTGCAATGACACTTAATAAAAACTTTAGGGCTTTGAAATTACTATTATGGGTGTCCCTCCACTTGCATGTGACTGTCTCCACCCTAGCTCATTAACATAATATTTTAGGATATTATGTACGTGGGTATGCTTTCCTTGTATGTCTGTGCGGCTGCACACATGGCTACTATCCTACTCTGTGTTGCATTGAACCTAGAACAAACACACACTGCATTGCAGTTGTGTCATTGCCGGCCACCGACGCACTACCGCATGAGATAGAGTGCAGCATTCTGCTGCAGATGCGGTGGACGGCGGGCAAATGGTTTAAGGGCTGGGAGCTTGGCTCACATCAGAAGTATTCAAGTATACAAGTAAACAAAGTTGTATACTTCTCGCATACTTGCGGAATATGTGCCGCCATTTTAAGAAGCAATTTGTAGGTTACATTTGTGTTCCGACATAATGATTCGATTTAAAGTTTTATAGGGCAACCTTACTATTTTGTAGAAATAGAATTTTGAACTGAGTAAATAATTATCGCAAGTTTCACAAAAAAAAAAAAAGTGTAAGGGCCTGTATTACTACGGTCTGATAAAGTCCTGAATAAAAGTTATCAACTAGATAGCTCAAAAAAGCATATTATGTCTTGTTGAAACTTCCTATTTGGCAGGCTATCAGCTGATAAAGCTATCGGGTACTTCGTGCACCTGATTGCTATCTATCAGCATGTAAAACTGTATTCTTGATTCCGATGAGCAGGTTTTGGATGAAATGCTTTGGTGCACTAGAAATTCAAAGGCGACATATATTTCAAGTAACTTACCTTTCCCGTCCAGTTACTTGCATCGATTTTTTTATTTTCTACAAAAGTGTCTTTTCTGACTGAATTTTAGTTTACTAGACTGGTGAAATGCTATTGCAATTGAGTTCTTTACAGTCAAAATGTATGTATATGCGAGAATTTGTTGCTAGTGTTATAGAAATATTGTATACGCAGTAGATAATTTTTGTATTTCATTAAATGTAGATCGTCATAAATCCTTTTAGAAACAGTCATCTCAGTGAAATGAATTGAGACCTGTCTGCCACTTCGTAAAAGTGTTGTGTGCTGACTGATTTAATTAACATAACACTTGAGCTATTTCTTGAAACCAAGAAATTTAAACTTCACAATGTAAATACTAGTTCGGTTAAGTTTATTTAAAATTTGATGGCTTTTTCTTGGAGGGGGTGGCGGGTCGTGGGGGCTAAAGTTTCACGTCTTTCAGGAGACGTGATTGTTTTGCTGTTCTTCTTATGAGAGTAATGATTGGAACTCACATTGTTTTGATAAAACAGTGGAAGAGTCTATTCGTACGGAAATATTATTCAGTTTACTATAACTCAAAAGCTTTAACTTCATCGGAAGAACTGTATGCGATTAATGTGTCGCTATCCGTATCTATGCGAGAAATATTCAACACATGAATGGCATTACAATTTTTATGTGATGAACTACTCTAAAAGGGAGTTTATTTAGGTCATGTACATTTGAAAAAATCCCGCAAGTACAAAACACAATAAATACTCCACTGGTAAACCAATGTACGAAATGCACAATGTAAACATGTTCAACAATTTTAACTTTCCACATACAAATAGTTAGAAAGTCATTGCAACAAAATAAGGGTAAAACAAGGTTACTTTAACGCTCAAATACATTCCAAATATTATAACAACAATTTAAGAAAACATCATTTATAAAACATGGAATCCTTCTGCAATGCTGTACTTCATACACCACTCGTTTTGGCTGGGAATCGGCCTTTCCCATTGTGTCTTGCCCAGTAACCTCTCAATACATTTTCAAATATTCTAACAAGAATTTAAGAAAACATTGTTTATAAAACACGCAAAATATTCAATGCTGCAATTCACAGACACCACTAGTTTTTCCTGTGAATCGGTCTTTCCCAGTAACCTTTCAATATGTTTTCAAATATCCTAACAATTTAAGAACACATTATTTATAAGACATCCAAACAGTCTTTAATGCTGTTATTCACAGACCCCACTCGTTTTTGCTTGGAATTGGACTTTCCCATAGTGTCTTGCTCAGTAACCTTTTAAAACTTTTTTTTTATATAAAAAACACATATAAATAGTAAATACCACTTTCGTCAATAGAAAACTAAAACAGAGTCACTGTCGCCAATGCAACTAACACAAATGTCACTATATTTCGAGTCCTAATGGTGATTTCTATTGCCAACAAACAGAAAAAATACCAGGTATCACCCAAACTACCTGATAACCTGCTGATAGCTATTCGCGTGGTATCAGATGGTTGCAATACACAATAACTGGAAACTCACTACTGATAGCATTGTCAGCAGACAGTTATTTAGCACCTACATCAGGCAGTGGTAATACAGGCCCTAAGCAATAGTTTCGTATTAGGACTATATTCATAAGATACAGAAGCTAACATAAAAAAGGGTAATTGTTCCGTATTGCGTATCGTAATGGGAAAACGATACAAACATTCAGTGTGTACTATATAGTTAACCCAACCCAAATCATTTACTTTATAGTCTAGTGCCATATCGTATATCAGGCAAAGTTCCGTTTAGCGTATCCAAATTCTGCAACTATTATTCGGTATTGCATATCCAATCATTTTTTCCTGCAAATTTTCTCGCGAACCGCAAGATGGTGTGTGCAGAATATAAAATTACAATGTTGAATGCCAGGCAAGTTATTCATTCCTTGGCAGACATAAACACGTTTCTCATCGAGCACGACATTCTCGAATGAGGGGAAAGGCGAAGCGAAATTGGTGGAAAATAGGTGCTTGTTCTACTGGTGCCGACGGCGAATGGAGGATGGTACTAAATGCAACTTTAAAGTGTCGGCGAGACAGGGCAGTTTCATGGGAGATTCAAACTTGTCTCCAGGAAAGATAGTGGAGCTTGTTTACTCTGGTACCTGATCAAATACCCTTGAGAGCAGACTATAATGAACGAATTTTTGTTCTCGGGAAATATGGTCGTCGCCTGGTCGAGTTTCTGCCGCCAAGTGTGCATAGACTGGGTGTTGATATTCAGGAAACACATCAGCAGGCCGGGCAAAGTGGTCGAGATTAACGAATCGAAAATGGGTAAACCCAAAAACCGCAAAGGACGTAATGTTCACAGCCAGTGGGTTTTCGGGGGAGTGCAGCGGGATGATCCGATAAAATTCTTCCTGGTGCCGGTGGAAAAGTGGAATGGTGCGACCCTGACCAAAATCATTCGCGAGTAGATCACTCTGGGAACAATAATAATTTCAGACTGCTGGTACAGTTACAGCAACTTGGACATTCATGGCTACCAATATATGCAGGTGAATCACTGGAGGGAATTTGTGTGCAGCAAAAAGAACAGAATGCTAAACACTCGAAACACGCTAAAAATGAAGAGGGTCGAGATGTTGAAGGTGCACGCTCAAAACATTGAGCGAAGTTGGTGTTCTGTGCGATACAGCATTCCCTGCTTTGGCCGACGGAAAAAAACTTGGGATCAGCTACCTGGCCGAGTATGTCTGGAATAAGAATCGTCGGTAGGGAGAATGAATGCATGCTTTTCTGATTCACACCGCCGACATGCACTATCGTAATCGGCGCAGAGGAGATGGCGACGATGGCTATCCCATTTTAGACAGGTATCTGTTTGTTATGGTTGTTTTTAATTTTCAGGCACCAGCATGATTGAGTTTCTGTTGCAGTTGCAGTTTTAAAAAAAGTTAATTGGATTGCTGTTGCCATTGCAGAATATAATTAAAGTGTGATTGACTTGCTGTTTGTTTCAGTTTAATACAATGTTTAATTGATTTGCTGTTTGATTCATGTTTTACTTAATGTTTAATTGAGTAACTGTTTGATTAAAATTAAAATTATTTTATTAATTGACTTGCTAATTGATTAAAATTAAAATTATTTTATTAATTGACTTGATAATTGATTAAAATTTAAAATTAATGTTTAATAGAGTTGCTGCTCGATGTTTAAATGAATGTTTATTCGAGTTGCTGTTTGATTCAAGTTTTAATTAATGTTTAATGTAGTAGCTGTTAGATTCAAGATTAAATTAATGTTTTATTGAGGTGCTGTTTGATAGTTAAAATTAATGTTTGATGGAGTAGCTGTTTGTTTTGGTTTAAAAAAAAAAGTTTGAATGACTTGCTGTTTGTTTCAGGAAAATAAAAAAAATTTTGATTGACATGTTGTGTGTGTAGACATTCATTCGTGATCTGGAAAAAAGGCTAAATGAGTCGAGTGGCTGACAAGGGGTCCGCCTGGCGATGACGGATGTACCTGCATCTGTTACATCCGCAAAACTTGGATGTTAATTTCAATTATTGAAGTAAATTGATTTTTTTTTAAATTGCATTCATTCGTGATCCCGAAAAGGCATAGCATGTTCGTATCCGTCATGACCAGTTCGGCGGGTGGCAGATGCAATTGCATACGCTGTTGCTTTCACGGACTTAGGATCTGGCAGTTTCGAGCATTGAGGTAATTTATAAAAAAAAAGTTATTGCATATATATATAACATTAAAATCAATATTGTTAAATTGATAAAAAGTTGAATTTTTTAATGTATGCCATTTTATCGTTCCCTTTTAGTAATTGTGTACATGGGAAATGATGTGTAATGAATTGTTAGATTTATAAAAAAAAATTGAAATTTTAACTCTACTTTGTTTTTTCGCACCCTTTTAGTAATGGCATACATGTGAAAGATTGTTCATTAAATTAATACATCTTTAAAACAATTAAATTTTGTGTATATATGTAATAGGAATGCTTTAGCAATAGTTACTTTAGGAAACTGGACGCACAACTGAAATAAATAGGGTATTTTACCCTATATTACGTTTTCGGTTTGGATACGCTATAGGAAGTAATTGTGTGTAGGTCGAAATTCCCCCCCCCCCCCCCCACTTGGCTGGATACGCAATTCGAAACAAGTGGGGCATGGCACCAATTTCCCCCCTTTACTGCTTAGATACGCAATGTCATCCTTTTGGGTCCTGCACGTTTTGTCACCTGGATACGCAAAGGGAAACATTTAGTATAAACCAGCTTTTTCAAGGTGCACTGGATACGCAGGAGAAACTTTGTATTTTAAATGGGCTTTTCCCGGGTCGTGGTTGGATACGTAACAGGTGTTTTTTCTCGACTTTTTTTATCATTGTTTACGTAATACAATGGTTTTTGTGTGATTTATGTACGCAATAAGAAATAATGGCCAAAAAAAAACAATACAAGCTGCACTTACATACAATAATGCAAGACAATAAGGTTTGATGTATATAAAATTTATATATTATTTAATATTTTATTCAAGCCCTAAAACTTTAGGCAATTATAAAATTCTTATTCGAAACTCAAAAACATTTAAAATTGTCAACTGGCTAATAATTATGAACGAAGCCAACGAGACTGAATTTCGGAATTCATCATTTTTGGTCCGAAGAGTAAGTGAAGTAGCGAGGATGTGAGTATGAAAGTACATACCCTTGGAGTTAGGAGTATACAGGTGATGGAATGTTGTGTTGTACGTGAAGTCGCTGGAGATAGGTGGTTATACTACTACGGACTAGTCATCATCTTGACAGGAGACAAAATCATTGTGTTTACTTTAGAATGATGTTGAGAGAAAGGTTACATTCGAATCATTTCGTGTTGAACAAAGAAACTGATGAATAAATATATATTACAATTCACGTGGGAATTTTTACTAGTTTATTATTGGCTTGTGTTAGTTGTGCAATCAAATAATTTCCTTATAAAACTACCGATCGTTTGTGTGTCTCCTGTGGACCAATATTTGGTTATGTGCGTCAATAAGCTCGTGTTTTAGATATAGTGTTCATATCAGAATTTGTGGAAAACTATTTTCTGAATAAATAATTAAATAAAATATAACAAGCGTGCTACAGTTGTGTAATGTATTGCAGGTTGCTAATAAGTAATGAGTGCAACAAAACGGCGACCAGCAGCCATGCTAAATTTCTGGAAGGCAAAGTTCACATGTTCCTGAGTCACGAATAAATAATTATTTGCTGGCATTTATATTTAAATTCCTATCACTGACAATGACTCGAGAGGTTTGTTTCCAATATGACTTCATCTCCTTTATACATATTTAATGTCAATATAGTAAATGTTTTCTGGTGAATAAATTCAAATCCCATTTTAGTAATTCCGTCTCTTTACATTACGTTAGTTCTCTGTTATGATACAGTTTTATACTTATTTATCCCTTACTGTAGGGTACAATCTCGTTTCTTGCATCTACAATGTTGAACAGGGTTAAGTTAACCTTGGTACATAATTAAAACACAGAAATTAAAATTTTTAATGAATTGTCTGCACTGGACAATCAGCTTTAGAAATATTTTAGAAGGAAAAAAAGGGGGAGGTACAGGAGACATTTATGGATAATTCTATTCCCGATATCTACAAAAATTGTGTTACATCTTTCTCCAAAAGTGCATTTTAGTACCAATCACCGCAAGAATTAACAATAAAAATTGAATCCACACATGTATATGGCACCAGCTACAATATAACATAATGGCATAAGATGGTGGCCTGCTCGTGGTAGCCGCGTTAAGAGTATTTTTTATATTTTCAATTATTTTACGCCAAGTTCTACGCCGGCCAATCACGAGACATTTCCAACCATGAGTGTCAGTGCAATGCAAGCTTATAACAAAAATATAGTTATCAAATGAATTTTGTGGTACAGTTCATATTTCCGTTTATATAAATAGTCCATACAATTATTAACATGTATACCACACTTTAAATATCTCGAAACACGATTCCCGTGAAACTTTTTTTATCACAAGTAGATTAATAATAAATAAATATCAGGTTAGGCAACACACTGTTTGAAAATATCCGCCATTCATGTACAGTCTGTCTTTTTTTTTGTGCTTGTTTCTCATTAGTCGCGTATCAGTTTTCTTACTGCGGTTGTAGCCAGTTCATATTCATACTTCCATGGTAACGCCACTGTTATTTTGTTACAGGAACGCTACGGTGATTGTAGCCCAGGCTTTAGTCAGCCAGTAGCCACAATTTTAATACAGCCCAACATTTTAAAAAATCTCACATTGGGAGAGGAAACTACAATAGGATATTATTTCTAAAAAAAAAAACACTTTTAGGGATAATAAAGGAACTATCCTGTGGTTAGGTTTAAAATGCATGAAAACTTATTAGCCAGCATTTTAGGTTACTTTCGGTAGTTTAACTAGATTAGGATACATTGTTGAACTACAATGGGTGAAAGACGCATGCACCGCAATGATATCGATAACAAGCACACATGTACTAACCACTACCAATGGTCCACAGACACACACACACACACTTGTGGCAGAATTTCTTTGTTGTTACCTACCAACTTGTGCAATTATTATTTTTAAGTGTGAAATTTTCCTCTGAATACATTAAAAACTATTCAGTTTCAATATCTTGGAACCACACAGCAGAAACTTGACAAACACTCCTCTAAGAAAAACATCGCTGAAGAAATTAGGTTCCTCTCCTCCCTTCCCATGGAGGATGACAAGGGGGGGGGGGGGGGGCTGCGGTGGGCATAGTGACAGGACGCTTGCCTTCCACCAATGTGATCCATGTTGGTTTCCCTGTGAGGTTACTCACAGATTTTCACATAGAGTAATTGTGCTGATTGATGCTGCTGGCTGGCATGTTTTCTCGAAGGTTTACGATTTTCCCCCACCCTTGCATTTTAGTGCTGCTCCATATCTGCCATATTTCACCCTCATTGGCTCTCAATACCATGGTTGTTACAAACTGCCAAACCTCTCTCAACTCCTCCCGTCTTAAGATGATGGAGTCCATGGTGGTATAGTGGCTAGAGTATTTGCTGTTTCACAAAGCACACTTTTTTTACATCCCATATATATACAATACATTTTGGAAAGGACTTGTCAATTATTACGTTTTTATTTAATTTGTGTTATGCCATATGAATGTTTGCACACAATTACATTGACATAAAAATATATAACAGATAAATAATATAATTTACACATTTATTAATTCTAGCAGCTGTACAAACATGTTAAGACTACATTTGGTTGCAGCACAAGATGTTACAATTCATGTACAGATAGATAATAAAGTATAAATATGTAAAGTCTACATTAGATTGAAACAAGGTATTACATGAAGTCTCCTTATATCAGTCTTGTTCTGCGCTATAGAAATTTATCGTTATGTAAATATTCTTCTACGAAATAGAAGGCCTTATTTAAAAAGTATAATTTAACAGCTCTTTTTAATTTCTGTAAACTATTAATTTACTTCAAACGACTGGGAAGATTAGTTATTAGTTTTGCCCCAGCATAGTATGGATTTGATGTAAATGTTGAGGTTCTGTAGGAGAATAGGTGAAGATGATTAGCTTGTCTGGTGTAGTAATGGTGTATATCACTATTTTAATGTTTTCCGTGTAAAAAAAAGAATACTACGGTACATATACATGCATGGAAGAGTGAGAATTTTATTACATACATAAATAGCGGCCTGCAATGGCTTCTTTTTCCTTATAACTTATTCATCTCACTCTATTTTCTTCTGTAATCTAAAAGCCTTTTCCATATTGTTGATTTAAACCAAAATATGATTCCATAATTTATTATAAACTGAATATTTGAGAAATAGTATGCATGTATTGGATTATTATTACAAATCTTTTTTAAGTTATGTACCGCAAAACACATTGAACTCAATTTTTTACAGACACTATCAACATGCTCATTCCACGTTAAATTACTGTCTACAGTGAGCCCTAGAAATGTATTACTATTTACTGTCTGTAACCCGTCTTCTTCTATTGTTGTGCATCTTTCATCCAGCATTGTATGTTTATTTCTTTGCATGGAATTCATCAGCACAGATTTGTTTACATTTAATATTAATTTATTATACTGGAACCAACTGGACATCTCAGTCACTGTTTGTTTTATATTTTCTTCAAGAACAGCGTTATTTGAACTAGTTACCAAAATGTTTGTCTCATCCACAAACATTATAGCTGAGCCGTTGATTATTTGTTATGTAAAATCATTAATAAGAATAAAATTGGTCCCAGTATTGATCCCTGTGACAGTTCTACTTGAGTTGTTGTGATATTGGACATAACATCTGTAACGTGATTTTTGTCATAATATCTTACGGAGGTTAGCTGTTTTCTGTCTTTAATATATAATTTAAACATATTATTGGTTACACCTCTTGCTCCACACTGTTCAAGTTTTTGCAACAAAATATTGTGGTTGACACAAATAAAAGCTTTTGAAAGATCTGCGAATATACCTGTTGAGAATTGTCTTTTAAAAAGTTAATATTTTTTTCAGTGAAACTGTAAATAGCTTGTCCTGTATATCTGCCCTCTACAAAGTCATACTGATACAATGAAATCACCTTGTTTTTTTATAAGAATTGTGTCAGTTTATTTATTATCAATTTCTCTAAAATTTCGAAAAGGATGTAAGAATAGCAATAGATCTATAGTTATCCACTAATGCCTTGTCACTTTTTTATGTATTGGTACTACTTTGCATATTTATCAGGAAAAATTCCCTGGGCAAGACTTTAATTGAAAATGTAAGTCAAAGGCAGTTTTATTAAAATAACAACACTTTCTTTTAGCGGTGATAGGTACCTCATCTAGTCCACAGGAACTTTTACTATTGAAATTTTTAATTACATTTATGATGTCTTGTTCAGGGATAGGTGAAAAAAAAAAAACAGCATGTTAGCATTCCAAGTGTTAGGTCTTTGGGGTATATGTGCAGGACTAATATTTGTAGCTCTGTGTTGATTTTGGAATTTAGTGGGATGTTTGTGAAATAGTCATTAAAACTACTAGATATTTCCTTGCTATTTTCGATTTTGACACCATCAACTTTCAAGGAAAGGTTATCATGTCCTTGCCTAGGTTTCAATTCATTATTAATAATATTCCACATTGCTTTTGTTTTATATGAGGAGGAGGCTATTTTTTCCCCATTGTATTTCTGCTTTGCTACTCCAAGTAACTTGTTATATAATTTTTCGTATTGCTTACAGTCTAATTATTGTTTATCCCCTGGGATCTTAGAATTTGACGCATTATTTTTAACCTCTGTTCTGAGACTGTCAGACCTTTACTAATCCATTTTATTTTCGAGCTACTGCTACATTTTACAGATTTGAGTGGAAAGGCATGATTAAAATGACAAAGAAATGTAATAATAAAACTGTTCCAGGCAATGT
Source organism: Dryococelus australis (assembly GCA_029891345.1). NCBI lineage: Eukaryota > Metazoa > Arthropoda > Insecta > Phasmatodea > Phasmatidae > Dryococelus > Dryococelus australis. The sequence continues at coordinate 68,034,133 of CM057003.1, read as the reverse complement.
TTGATTCAGTTAATGTATAAATTATGTTTGTTCAGGAGAAGTTGTTCGTGGTGGTTGAAGAAAATTTTGTTTGTGGTGGTTTTGCAGTGTCCGTGGTGGTTCTGTAAACATCATCCCATTTTTCATTTACAAGTAGGCTTTTAAAAAATTTAACATTTTCATCTAAATATCCATGATTCATCATCAATATTAGAATAAGCTTATGTCCAATCAATATCCATGATTCATCATCAATATTAGAATAAGCTTATGTCCAATCAGTTGCCCTCAAAATTATAATTTGAAAAATCATTAAGAAGGGTGAAATAGAGTTTAAATAAAACCACGCTATGTTTTTCTATTTTGAAGATGGTGTAGTTATAGGAAAAGATTGGCCTTATCTAAGTTTTCTTTATTTTGGCTATCTTTGGAAAATGATAAAATGTATACACATATAATTTACTGTAATGATTACAACGTACCGTTTAATACATAACCATCTAAATGCACGAGTAAACTTTATTTATTTAACTTAACATCTTGTCGACAGCAGGTTCATTAGAGAATGGTAAACCAAGAACACAATGAAGGGAATACAAGGGAGGAATTGGTCAAATTGTCTTTATTGAGTCACACCAGAAATTGCATGGAGTGAGTTCGAGAAACCATGGAAATTGCAAATCAGGAAGGCTACATTCAATAGCTATTAAAAACATGAGAAATGATTTGGTTGTAGGCCTATATCTTGTATGGATAAACAGCTGATTTCTTGTCACTGAAACTCTGCTGACTTGGGGAGAAAAAATTTGTAAGAGTGGAGTGCGTGGAGTTTTTATAAGGTGTAGCTTTGTATTGGTTTACGAGATGATTTGTCATCACTAACAAATGAATTCCATAAACTCCTACTCTGAAATAGCAAATCGCAACTTACAGGTTAGACCTTAAATTCACAGCACGTTAGTAATAGCGACCGCACTTTGTAAAATATCCCTATACACACCATAATCGTGCGATATCTTTCACGAATGTATCCACGGTACATACGAATGCACTAAACATTGCAATCCCATGGCCCGGCTCGTACGCATTTTCATAAATTAATACTACTTTTCGTTGGTCGCCGAATAAATAAAAAATAGATTATAGTTTTAAGGCGTGTTTACATGTCAAATTCACATTTTACAAACGCAAGGATAACACAAATTTAGAGAATATTCAGAACTAGAGAGTTCATATAGCACTCGCAAGGTTGTTCGATTTCAATGTGTATACAGAAGTTCTCTCTCTCCCGCATGGCTGCTTCACTTGTAACACACTCACAGAAGGCTTCAATACCATATTTTATTCGATTTTAGTACGGTTAGAGCTTTATCATAACTTTGAAAAGCTCCTATAGTCGTCAGAAAAATATTTCGTGGAATATTTTCAACGCAAATACATAGGGAATGAGAAGCAAGTCAACAAAAACGCTGTATGCAACACTCCCATTTAAATGTAATTGGTAACTTTATAAATTTAACGGCGAAATTCATATCTAGTTATCTAATCCAAACACACACACACACTTGATGTATATTATCGTTTAGGTTAAAAGGGGTTGTATGTTAATTTATGTCGATTATAAAACTCATACAATTACATGTGACAGATTTGTTTAACAATTACATGTGACAGATTTGTTTATACAATGTTTTTGGTCTGCTGAAATCACGTCACCTTTTTTGCTGAAAACAACCGCCTAACTCCACTCTATAATCTGGCCTCACTTGTTCACATTGCACGGTATAGGACATAGCCACCTACTGTATATGCCTGAGTTCGGACATGGCCAAAGAACGAGACGTTATGGGGGTAGGCTTATTTTTCATTTTAGGTAGAACTATATGTGCGATTTTTGATCGTTTTTTTAAGTTAATTATTGATGTCTGAATTTAAGTAAATAATATTTAAGACCGAATATATATATTTTTTTAATTCCCTAAGAAAACAATCTAATGTAGTTCTATTCGTTAGCGTATGTTCAATCTATATTTGTCGACAATGGCTACTGATCTCGAATTGAGAATTCGAAACATAAATTTCGGCAGTACGAAATAACTTCATATCGGTATCAAGTCCAGCTCTGAACTAGAGTTGTGCAGCAGTTTTCAGTGCCGGTCTTAAATCCGATCGAGTTTCGAACCACGATGGTGCAACCGGGCATCAGTAAAATCAATACTCCGCACGTTTCCTAAAACCACCAAACTTGTCCTTTGGCCTCTGTCTAAGCTAACGTTCAAATTCTCACTTTTCTGGCATTTCACCGCCACCGTGACGTCAGCGAGCAGGGATCCGAACTACTTTGCTGTGCATATTTCGCATTGTGCTGGTAACTGAATGCGCCCTATGCCTCCCTTTTGGAGCACACTCACGGCCCCACTGGTATATTTAATTTAAATATTTTTACTATGTCCTTAGACTTTTTGTGCAGTTTCGGGAATAGAAAGCCACGTGCTGCGCGCCTGTTCATTTGTATTGTCTATATCACGTCTTGTTTTGTGATCAATAATAACCAGTATCATCTCAGATATGTGTTTGTGTACCTTCATTCACTATTCTCGGGCAGTTTAAGAGTGGAAACCCTCAAAGCAGTTCAATACTCGCCAAGTGTTCTACAACCATGTGAGTCATCGAGTGTTTTATGTAACTTATACCGAAGTGTGTATGTCAGTGTATGGTAATGCATGCTGGGAAAACTCTATATTCCAACTCGGTCAGTGTAAATATCACCACAGTGCTGCTGTCGGTTTGAATTTACCCAGGCAAGCTCAGAAAGGCATAGGGCACAAGGTCATTTAGCCCGAGTTTTTCGAACAAAACCCAGAAAAAAAGGCGTATCATACTCTTCCCAACTTACATCGTGTGTTTTAAAAACTCTATTTGCTTATGCTTATTTTACAAACCACATTTTATAATAGATTGGTGGCGAGTCTCCTGTTAACCCGAGCTGTCTTCCTATATTGGTTAGCTGGCACCCTTCAGACATTTACATCTACTCCGAGATACTATGACCACCCGAAACACGTCAACAGTCTATGTATTTACAAACAAAAAAGTTTTTCTATTCAAATCTATTAGTAATTTATATTAAGCGTTCAAATGAGAAATAAATACAAAATATAATCTTTATGCCTTGTGTTAAATCGAAAGTTAAAACAGAAATTAACTAAATATAAATAATATTTATATTATTTTATATTAATAATATGACAGAGTCTAAGAGTCGAAAAGGAATCTGCCACATTTTGGCAAACCAATATGACAGTGTCTACCGAGATGATAAAGGGTTGGACAGGTTTCCAGGATGGTGAAGGTGGGTCTAGGATGTAGTTTACCCGACTAGATGCCGGGCATCGTCAAGGCGACACCGAGATGATTGTTGTAGTACAAAGACCCTTGATGGCCTAAGGGTTGTGGGCCATATGTTTGGACCAATATCACCGGTAATGCTGTTGCCCTCTGCCCTAATGATGCTATTCCAATTAGGATGTAACATGGTGGCCAGTGTGTTGATTACTGACATTGCCACATGCCCTTGCCCCGAAGAACGTTGGTCCAGCTGTGATCAGAAAAGTTACTGCAGCAGGGCTGTGCACTCTACTGGCGAGCAGAGCGTGCACCAGGTCACCGGTGAGTGATCAGCGCAGTGCAGCATTATGGAACGCTGATGCAGTGCAGCCGGTTGTTGTCATGTACAAACAACAAAGATTCCACGAGGCGTAATTGTCTGAAAGTAGACATGGTAACAATTGGACTTGTGAGCCCAGGACCTATGCCAGATACTCTTGTTGTGTTTTATGGATCGTTTTGTTGCTAGTGTGTTATCCTTATTTTCTATTTCATTGTTTACTGTGTTATTATTTGTCTCATCACGCATCCAGTGTTGTGCCCATATCATTCACCCGTATCTTGCATATCAGAGTTTTATGTGTAATTTTTAATGTAAGTTTTATTCAGTAGCATGGCACAGGGCAGAATATTGCAGGTACTAGCAGGAAGTAGTTACGCTCTGGCACATGGGTCAGCCGAGGCCCGTCTGTGCATCAGACGGGAAGCCAGTCAGCCAGTAGTTTCGTACGTGGGTGGTTCGTGTGTCGCGAGCACTGGCTTTTCACACATGCGTCGGGCAGCATTTATCAATTTTTGGTATGGACATTTAATTGTAACAGACTCTAATTAACTCTGGAACCTTTTATCGTTTAACCGCCTGGTACACCACCTTCTCTTACAGTGGAATAACATCGCCCCGGCAAGGATAGTTCTGCAGTAGTGTCATTATTGTCGTAAGACCCTTTTAGCAGTGTAACCGCAGTATCCGGTATTGTTAGCCAATTTCTCAGCATGTAAGAGCTCTCCTAGGTGGAGATTTAGTCATATCGAATAAATACTGCTGTGAACTGAATGGTATGTAAATGATTTCGACCGCCTTGTGCGTTTAAGGGAATGGACCTTAACAATATCTGCTGGCATCGTGTATGACTTCTTTCAGACTTTGCAAGTGTGTATGTTTTAGCAAGTTGTTCTTTATCTTATAGAAATGTGGTTGGTCCTAACAATCCACGTACGTGAGTGTTAATGGCAAGTCATTTTTCCCACGAAGGGCGATCATCATGGTACATAGTCGAACCACCGGCTACTGTTTAGTAAACAACTACAATATAATCCAATTTAGAGTAATAATCGACGAGGCAGAGGTTACCAGCATCAGCGGCGAGGAGATTTAGTCCGGGTGGACGGCCGGCAACCCCAAGATCAGCAGAGTCAACAATCATATTGGCGTCGCCTCGACGATGCCTGAAGCATAGTCGGGTAAGCCACATCCTAGACCTCACACTCACCACCCCAAAAATCATATCGAACCCCTTATTATTCCATTCTCAGTCGTCAAAATGGCTTGCCCAAACGTGTGACCCAGTCCTATGCCTTTCCAAGCTTTTGACCATGTCACTACATATCATGCCGATTGCTGCTCACTTGGCGGGAACTTACCAAATGTTAACACTTATGTACATGGATTGTTAGGGCAAACCACACACCCATAGAAACACGGAACAACTTGCTAAGCCATATGCACTTGAAAAGGTCGAATGAAATCAAAATATACTGACATGGTGTGAAGGTATTGTTACAGCCTGTCCCCTTAAATGCACAAGGTGGTCGAGATAACTCATGACATGTTCAGTTCACAGCAGCATTTATTCGACTTCACTAGATCTTCCTTTCTGAAGAGCACAATACATGCGGAGAATGTGGTGAATAATACTAGCCACTGTGGTTGCACTGCAAAACCATCATGATATTAATGACATTACTGTGCTACACACTTCCCCGGGCGATGCTATTCGTACGGGAAGTGTGGGTCGTGTACCGGGTGGATAAAAAGACAATAAAGATTCCAGTAAATAAAGTCTATTGCAGTCAAGTGTACATTACACAAATTACGAATGCCGTGCAGTGCACTGGGAAAACTGGAGCTTACGACACATGCACCACCCTTGTACGATGCTACTTGCTGACTGACTCTCCCGTTTGATGCGCGGGTGGGTCTTGGTTGACCCACATGCCTGAACGGAACTACTTTTTGGCACAAACACATATCTCCTGCTTTATGTAATGCTACATACCAAAACTTACATGGAAAAATACATAAAAGGCCCTTCAATACAAAATACTGGTGAATGATAATGACAGATGAGTGATTAAAATATTTACGTATGAAAACAGAACAATAATACTCTGGGGACCAAAAAAAAAAAAAGACAAACTATAACTATTTAATAACAGGTAACAAGAATAAAATACCATAGACCCTGGGTTCTTTGATCCAGCTATCATTATGGATCTACTTTTGTACCACTCTGCCTTGGGGAGAATCCTTTGCAGTAATTTCTGGCAATCCCTTACTGCACTTACACCAGCGTGCCCTTATGCTGCACTACACTGCATTGAACTGAACTGCTACTGATCGCGCACCGACGACCTGGTGCACAATCCGCTCATTAGTAGAGTGCACATCCCTGATGCTGTGAGCTTTTAGAACACGGCTTGACAAACTGTCTTAAGGGTGAGGGAACGTGGCACACGTCAAATATAATATTAATATATTATATTAACACAGTACATTTTTAATTGCATGGTTATATAAAAAGTCTTGGCTCTACATTAGAGTTTGATCATTTATATTCTAAAGTATTGGCCTCAATTTTGTGCCGAGTTATTTTCTGCCTGCTCGTGTAAACAAATCACATTATTCAAGAAGCCTACTTCACAAACTTGACAGGACGAGGGCTTCCAGGGCTTAAGTGCTGGGTTTGTACCCTGCCCGACATATTAGGTGAGCGGTAAGAACTGGTGGATGTGCTCTGTGCCACACTCAGGGGTCGTTTAGTCAACAGCCCAGTGGGACCATGGAGTCCTCTGTCAGGTTGATAGCAGATTTTATGTTACGTGCGTCAATGAACTGCTCGTATTATTAAAGGTCTCTATGAAAGGGCGAAACTGTGGACCGCTCGAACACCATAGTTACACTGATTTGTCTTTGCTTTCTGGGTGAAGGACCTGTAATAAAACATACTTTTACAGACCTGTAAACACTGAAGTTAGTACTGCATTAGGGCGCAGTGCCCGACAATATCCAGCAGGATTTAAAGCCAATATAAGTTCGTGACTAACTTTAAGGTGTTTTATTAGCTTCTCCAATGATACACAGCCATGAAGCCGTCGCCTTAAAAACTCGTGGACCTGGCACTCGTGGCGTGTTGATGGTCTACAAGGATAACAATGGCTTTCACCATAAGTGAAAATTAGTTGGAGATGTGGTGCCAGTTACACTCTGGTTGTTGTTTAGGATTTGCAGTCTGGTCAATCCCTCGACATCGATGATACAAGCATACATACAAGCATAGTTACATACTGTTACAATATAAGTGATTAAAGCAGAAGTTGGGGATGCCGAGAGGGTCCGTTCCAGAGGGAAACTTCCATCCTGCCACAATGTCGAGTGCTCAAGTCAGACTAAAATCATGGTGGTGTTATTAGTGTGATGTTTGACTAAGGTTTCGGAAGGCTGGCAACTAGTGCCAAGGTGTTGGTCAATAAGGATATTGGTTAGGTGAGGAGCGGTGAATACAGTTATGGAATCTCAGTGGAAATAATTACCCAGGGTACTATATATTGTCGGATTGACAATATCGTGAAGTCGGAGAGCAGCTGTTGACTCGTTCCTCAGGGTCGTTCGACCGACGACCACATCAAATCCTCCAAATACAGTGGTTGTCTCCTTGTATAATAAAATTAACACTGACTGAATAACTCCCTTACTTGTTGCATTGTGGGATATCTAGGCGCCCCACCTGCCCATACGAAACACTGTTACTTATTACACCGACTCGTGACCATTTCAATCGCACTTGCACATAAGCGACACATTGAGAAAATTGGCAGGAGAAGGCCTGTAACTTAAATGCCTAGCGGCGAACTGGAAATAAAACACACATTGTAACTCGTCACTGTTGCGATTTATTCAGTAATATGATTATATTCCTGTAGGGAAAAGATTACATTTGGCGCTACTTACAAACCCGTCAGCTTGGGCAATACTGCGAAAAAGACAAGTGATCATACGAAATAACTTAAGTACAATTTAAGCCTACCCTGGCGATGCAAGCATTGGGTAGGTGCGAGGGGCAGTTAAGTCTCGGGCATCTGAAATACGAAAAGGTACTGGTATGCTAAAATTACTATTGCTGTGAAATGATTAGTCATACATGGTGATGGCTGTCTGAACGTGCGAAACACGAGTCCCGACGTGACGCGGCAAACCTTTCACAAAGACGAACGACTACTGACTCTCCGCATGGTGTGCCGGCCGGCTTGGTAGGCTGGCACCTCGTGCTGCTCTACCACCTTGCACACAACATTTGCAAATCGGACACGTATCCTGAATTACGGTTGTTACATATTACTTCTAAAATTAACCCTGTAGATATTATTCAGTGAACCAAAACATTGCACTGCATGGCTGACGTGAATATGAAAGACACGTGAATGAACATTACAGACAATTACTAAAAGACACTTTGATACACTGAGGGATTTAGGGCTGTGAAGGCAGGCGTCTTTAGTAATTGCATCCCCTTGTGAAAACTTCCCTGTACTTTAATTGCACAAATCAAATAACAGAAATTTCAAAGGGTCTATTTTCGGATTCCTGCATCTCGTGCACATTCTCGTGCTCACTCTGTTATGCAAAAGCATCATTCCTTGTCACAATGCACTGCACTTGCGCTCGTAAAGAGCGTACAAACACAGTTTTACAGAACCTGGTGTGGCAGGCAAACAGGCTAAGGAGAAGGGGTCAACATAGGCACATGACAAAAGCCCCCACCCCCCTCGCGAGATGGTTTGCAGCTGCACACATCACTGATGACACACACACCTCCTTGTGTGTGCCCATCGTGAACATAGTACATTGGGGCTTCTTGCCAGCCCCCTAAATTATGGAACTGCTAGCTGCTGCTGTCGTTCTTAATGTTCTTGCCGTCGTCATGGTGCTCTCGTGTTCACACACATTGGGCATGCCGCAGATGGCCGGCATCGGCATGCTGAGCGGCGAACTTCATACAAGTCGCAACAATACTCCGTCATTGCTGCCACTGCTACTGTCCTTGTGCGCGACCCCACATCGCTGCCGGTAGCTAAGCAGACTAGCAACTACTGGGAGGTTGGAGTCACCCTCGGGTGATTCCCCAAATGGTGTTGGCATTGTTGCATTTTCTGTTGTGCTGTCACCCTCGACGATTGGCGTCCCATTGACAGGTATCATGTCGTCACCTGAGGGACCCCCTCCCAGAGATGTCACCATTGGTTGCAGTTACGGATCACTTTGGGTTGCACAGATAGCAACTCTGCCATCAATCTCCGCAGAGCCGGCTGTCGGATGCTCCCTAACTGGCGCCACTGCTCTGGGTGACATCGTGCCTTGGGCACCCACTACTGGTGGTCCTGGGGCAGGAAATGACCCACTTATCATACTCGTTGTTCGCCCCGGGAGCTCGTACTCGATGGGCTTCCAGGTCTCGTGCCCCTCCTCGGTGTTGTGCATGCTTCTCCCCTCTTTCTAGCTATGCGATGTTTCCAACAGATGTTGAGGTGGTGCTGACCTTTTGTTCGATGCGCCATGTGTCATCCAGGTCTATGTCGTCCTGGCACCTTGGGGACATGGTCTCATCCAGTTCGGCGACATGGTGTCATCTGGTGGGGGACCTCCTGTGGGAGGTGCTTCCCTACTCTCCTCCTCTCCCCCTTGCTCATCGGGCTTAGCAGGTGTTGCACTGTCATGGGTAATGTCACCGGCCTCGTCGCTGCGGATGTCTCTGGGTGACACACGTATGGCATCTCGCTGATACTTGCTCGTCCTTCCCATGCGGACCAAGTAGGTGGTTGGCCTTAGCCCTATCTCCTCACTTGCTATTTACATGCTGATTCTCCCGCTCACTTGCATTTGTACATGTTACACTGCCTCCTCCTTGCTTGCTTCTTTTCTACACACTACGAACTCCTCTGCTTGCTTGCTTTGTATGTATAATACCTGCTCTACTTGCATTTTGCACAACCTCTTCTTTATTTGCATTGTATGTACAGTACCTCCTCTGCTTGCGACTGTACATGATCTTCTCTGCTTGCTTGCTTTGATAGTGATCTAGAACACTTGTGGTCTGGCTGTCTTGCAGCGCTGCACCTCACAACTGTGTGGATAATGGGTGAAGGGGGGAATTGACACCCACCGATTATCTCCACTCATGTGAAAAATGTAATTGTGTGTGGAGGGGAGTTATGAGCCCACCGATTAATTCCCCGTGCATGATGGTGGTGATAATGTCACTTGCATAGGGGGATTGACGACTCGCCCATTAACTCTACTTGTATGACAATAAAGTGCGGGATGAGCTAAATGTACGATACTGACGACAGGATGAGCCAGGACCACAATGTTGCCAAAACAAACTACATGATGAATGATGAAATCATGACATTAACTCCCTTCTTACGTGAAGTGCAATATACATCCCGATGTAGCTGTGACTATTCGACTCCTACCTTACTTGCGTGATGAACTTTGAAAATTACTTCTCTTCATACTTGTGCGATGAAAAACGAAATGAACTCCTCCTTAATGCATTGATGAAATTAAAATGACCTACCTTTACTCTTGCTTGATGAAAAATTCGATGAACTCCCTTAAGACTTACGGTGCTATATACAGCGAACTTCCTCCACACATGCGATAAAATATGCAATGACCTTCCTTCATACTTGCGGTGCTATATATGAAATTATCTCCCTTCTTACTTGCATGATATATAGAGTGAACTCCTTTCTTACTTGCGGTGCTATATATGAAATATCTCCCTTCTTGCTTGCATGACATATACAGGGAACTCCTATTTTATTTACGGTGCTATAATTATACGAACTTCTCCCTTCTTACTTGTAGTGATATATGTGAGTGTTTGTGCAATGTTTACATTTAGGCACGTAGTTGTTAACTTCGCGAAACAATCTTCTTGCTTGTTAAAATCAAAACGAAAAAAAAGAATTGTGGTGGCTGGTCTTTTGTTTCCTGTGCTGTTCTTGCTCTCCTAGCCAACTCGGAGCTGTGTTGATTCCGTAGCTGGGCGCGGGAATGGAGCTAGTGGTGGTATAGATGCCGGCAAAGACGTGGGAAATATGCTGGATATTGGTTGAGTAAATATTGCTGTTGGTTGGAAGGCAGAAAATTGTGGTAGGCAAGGTATCATAAGTGGGAGTGATAAAGGTAACAGGGGTAGGGTTGGCAATGGTTGCGAGCACTGGCAATGCAGTGCTGGAATATTGACAGCTGTCACTGGGGCCCGCCCGCAGGTGACATGTGGTTGCAGATATCCTCGACCTTGAAGTGTACTTCCTCGGCTTGTGCATGTTCCTTCACTCTCGATGGGACATACCGTGTTAACCGTGGTGATGCAATCTTCATCCATCTACATTGCTTGCATATTGTTTCCAGCGCTGTCTTTTGTTTGGCACACTGAATCACCGGGCTGTTTGCCCATGAGTAAGATGGTCGAAATGTTAATGATCACGGTCGGTTTCAACTGTCCAATGCACTCGTCGCAAATGAAACGCAATCCGGTTGTGGTTTGTAACTCCATGGGTCTCATGCATTCTTGGTGCACGTGCATATGGCACTGTGCACGTGGGTTAGGCGTGGTTCTGGATCCTGTGCATAATAATCTTCCGGAAAAATAGTAACTGGGGTAAACTTTGAATTTTGTTGATACTGTCCGAATGTTATGTCACTTGCTCTTCTTTGCGGTTGCCCGCCGGGCTGGTTCTTCGATCGCACTTGCAAAATCGGCTCCCCATTTCGTATCTGTCTATCATGTCCAGTGGTTTTTAACGCAGACACTGCTGAAACAGTGGTGCCGGCACCCCATACTGCATCTGGCCAGCCATGGTGATTTGACAACACTACCACATGAGCACAGTACGCAGAAGGACAATAGCGTGGTTGCACGGTGTGGAAGTATCGAAGGAGCACGGCTGTCCTGCGCGGTGTGGGCAGGGGTCAATAGACGGCGGGCTCTCAGCTGTTCCGCTCGGCGTGCGGCGGAGAGTGTGGGGGAAGGAGCGACCAGATGTTCCTCCCTATTCTCATTTCTCCTTCTCCCTCCTTGAAGGATGGCACGATGTGGTGAAGAGGTGGGTTGGCATGCTCGACTCGCCCTGTCCTTTGTCCCATTGCTGTGACGTCACATCGCTGTCCCAAGATGGTGGCTCCTCGCCACTTTCTCACCACTACCCCCTTGTGCTGAAGTAATGGCAGCACTAAGCTGTTCTGGCGCGCTTCCCTCGCTGGCCACGTGCGTCCTCGCTGGCGTCATTGGGGGGCGTCTAGAAGGTGTCTCGACACTGCCACGTGTTTTGCGGGTCGCCTGGTTGACCATGTTTTTCTCTCTTGGAAAATGCAGGAAACTTGCGGGAAATATTTTTTTATTTTGGAAAAAATTGCTTTGATGGGGGAAAATTAGACTTTATAAGGTGTCGGAAGGCTGGCAACTAGTGCCGAGGTGTTGATCAATAAGGATATTGGTTAGGCGAGGAGCAGTGAATATAGTTTTGGAATCTTGGTGGAAATAATTACCCAGGGTGCCAGATATTGTTAGGTTGATAGTATTGTGAAGTTAGAAAGCAGCTGTTGACTCGTTCCTCAGGGTCGTTCGGCCAACGACCACAGCAAATCCTCTAACTGCAGGTGGTGTTTCCTCGTAGAACAAAATTAATACTGACTAGGTAACTCCTTTACTTGTTGCGTTGTGGGATATCTGGACTCCCCATGCACCCATACGAAGCACTGTTAGTTATTATACCGACTCGTGTCTGTTTAGGTGTCAGTAGGGGCTAATGTAGTACTATACACGAGTTGTAGTTATTCACATACTTTATTATAACATCATTACATCAAACTATTCTATGCTTACAGTTACTCCTCTCGCCATCTTACAATCCTCACTATCCTCCTACATGTCCAGTGCAGCTAACCTACATATATCATCAATATTCGAAGTCAGTCACTACCAGTCCTGCAACGCCTTCCCTTTTTTACATGTATTCGATGAAACACTGTGGTAACCTTCTCACTCTATGTGAGTAATTTTGATAGCTGAAGCTTCCAGGGCTTCTCATTTCTCTTCTTCACCTCCATCTGTTTCTTTGACTGGAAACCCTCAAAAACTCGCTTCCTATTTTTCCTCTTCACCTGAAGTTGGCAGTCGTCTAATGCTCGTGGACCTGTCGGTTTGGTTTGCAGTTGCATCTGGCCAACTCAGCCAGTAGCTGGAACTGTTAGCTGTCCGACTTGATGATCTGATGCGTTCATGAATATGCTTTGTTGTTCGCCTTACAATACTTCCACCTTCTGTCATAACCCAGAATTATCTAGGGATGTCGTTCAGAGTATCTTCCCCTTGGTCCATGGATCTCCTTTCCCTGTGCTCATGAGCACCTTGTGTCGTGTTTGGAAGTGGTCCAATGACTTTTCGGCTGTTTTGCTATACCAGGTTTCCCTTTTTAGCTGGCTGTCTCTGATCTTTACTAACACATTCTTCTGCACCCTAGGTTGTAAGTTGCGTGGTGCTAGGTAACCCTGATCTAAGTATTCTGCTCATAAACAGTTGAGCTGGTGATGCTTTCAGCAACACTATGGGCGTATATTACTGTACTCGTGTAACAAATCCCTCCAATCCTCGGATTCCATTTTAGCTTTCCTCAAGATCGATTTTGCGATGTGCACTGCCTTTTCTGCTCTTCCATTGCTTTGAGGGTATCTGGGGCTTGATATCGCCAGTTTGCTGTGTATCTCAGTCACATATTATCTGAACTGGAGAGAGTTAAATGGAATATTATCTGAATATATAATTTTAGGGTTACCATTAGTGCTGGTGGCAGCTTTAAATGCCTGGATTACAGATGAAGCAGTTGTATCTGGGATTGGAATAATTTCCAGCCACTGTCAGTAGTGATCCACAATTATGAGGTAACTTTTCCCATACTGATCAAGTATGTCTGTTGAGATCTGTTGACAAGGGAGGATTGGAACAGATCTGCTACAGAGTGTTTCCTTTTGCTTAGTGGATTGTTGTGATTCATACACCCTACACATTTTAACATATGCTGTGATATGCTCGTTCATGGCTGGCCAAAGCAGAGCCTGATTGGCCTTCGCTTGACATTTGTCCCTCCCACAGTGTCTCTTGTGCAGCAGCTGGAGCATCTTACCTCTCAGTGCTGCTGGGATGGCTACCCTTAGACAGCCCTCGTCCATGTCATTCATTATCACAATGCCATCCTCCTCAAACAGGTTAGATCTGTGTTTCCAGTACACTTGTGCTTTGTCTGTCAATTGATATATATGTTTTGGCCACCCACTATAGTAGTACTTGCTTATATCCTGCAGCACTGGGTCAACCTGGGTTGCAGTGATCAGTTCCTCTGTGGCTCTCTCACTGAAGGGTAAGGACTGCAAGGAGTGAACAACTTCTGTTATGCTGAAGTCTTTGGTTATGTGGTCTGTTATATATGCCCTGGAAAGCATATCTGCCACATACATTTTCTTCCCTGGTCATTAGCATCCCCTTCATTAGCATGTCATATTTGTACAATTTTAGATGCATTTGTTTTAGCTTAGTGGACCCTATTCTATAGAGTTCTTTTTGCATCAGTGGCACAATAGGCTTATGATCAATAATGACTGTAACAGGATATCCATACATTATATCGTGAAACTTTTGCAATGACCACTGTGTTGCCAGCATCTCTTTTTCGACATGTGCATAATTGGCTTCACTAGGTGTTAGGCAGCATGAAGCATAGGCGATTGGCTTGTCGTTTTGCATGAGGCAGCAACCTAACCCTGATTTTGAAGCATTAGTTTGAATAACTATGGGATACCCTGAGTCAAAGTTAACTAGTGTTGTTGCAGCTGCTATTTTACTCTTAATTGCCTCGAAAGCTTTTGTGTGAACATGTAACCACTTCCACTCTGTTTTAGATTTTTGTAGGTCTCTCAGGGGTGCTGCAACTTTTGCTAAGTCTGGCACATATTCCCTGACATAGCTGAACATCTCCATAACTCTTACTAAGTCCTGCCTATATTTAGGAGTATCAACCTCAAGTAGCGCTCTAACGTGATCAGCTTGTTTACCCTCTGATGAATAAATTTGACCTACATATTTGACACTGGTGTTCAGAACATTGTTTTCACGAACACTGTCTAAGCGTTTAATCAAACCTAGCTGCACACAGGTTTCGATTTCTAGTATTGGGACCGCATTGATTTTGATGATTAAAAATTCAAGCCTAATAGTAGTTCCACCATAAGTGCTCTTGAAAGTCACACAACCCCCTGGGGTTAACTTAGCCCCCCCCCCACATGCTACTACTGCTGTTCTAGTTCTTCTCATCTGAATGTCCCCAATCACACTCTTGAGTATCACCAATGGTAATATGTTCACCTCTGAGCCTGTGTCAAGTTTGAAAATTACTGTGTGACCATTGACATTTACACTTTGTTTCCACTCCTTCCGACATTCCCGTTCAACAGTTTTGGCTCTGATGTGATCGTAACAGAATGCCTCCGCTGTGTAAGTTTCAATGCTTACTTCAGCTACCTCCTGTACTCTGCGTTGTTTAGCCTTCTGGCACTGCCCGACATAATGTCCCTTCTCCTGACAGTACAAACATGTTTTTCCATATGCGGGGCACATACTATATTGGTGAGATTTACCACACTTGCTGCATGTCCTAAGCTGATAACCTCGATGACTTCCCCCTTGTTTACTAGTGCTGTTTCTACTGCCCATTCCATTAACACTTTGACCACTGTAAATGGGGGGTTGCGATCTCCAATAACTAATGCGCACCACATCCAATGGCACTTGTTTATCTTCTTTTTCTGTCAGTTTTTGTGGTACATTTTACTTCGCTCGGCTGCACGACAGTCCCGAATAGCATGTTCTAGTTTCAAGTTACAGAGAAGGGCCTCCCTGAGGTGTTTATCTCTAATACCAATCACAATTCGGTCCCTGACGATGCTATTTTCTTGGTTCCCATAACCGCAACTCTTTATCAACTTCTTAACCTCAGTAAGTAAGTGGTTGAATGTTTTCCCTTCCTTCTGGAACCACTAATTAAAAAATACCTTTCATAGGTTTCATTCCACTTTGGGGCGGCGTAGTTATCAAAGGCTTCAATTAACATGTCAAAATCATCAAAGTCTTTGTCCCCTAGGCCAAACGTCGCCACCAAGTCAATCACATCTTCCCCTGCGACGTTCAGCAATATTCTTACTTTTGTTTTGGAACTACTTATCTTTTGACCTGAAGTTGCATCTTCCGCTAGGTTCACTTTGTTCCCACTAGCTCCAAGGTAAACTATAAAATGGTGTTTAAACCACAACCAATTTTCGTGCGCATTACCTTCTAGATTTAACATCGGAGGGAGGTTAAGGGATATCGTTGATAGACATTCCATAATGCACCGGTTTGGATTATTCCTTATATAAACACAGACACTTATATTTATCACTCATGTGTGCACTTCTGTTTTTCCTTGTTCCCTGATTCACTTTTTGCGCACGAGAAACAACGTCCACGACTACACTTGACTCGCATTTCCAGCCCCTTCATATTAATATCCTACCGACTGTGCCATGATTAAGTGTTAGTAGGGGCTAATGTAGTACTATACACGAGTTGTAGTTATTCATATACTTTATTATAATGTAATTACATCAAGCTATCCTATGTTTACAGATACTCCCCTCGTCATCTTACATTCCACACTGTCCTCCTACATGTCCAGTGCCGCCAACCTATACATACAATCATCATTCTAAGTGAGTCAGTACATGTCCTGCAACAGTAACCATTTCAATCATACTTGCACAGTAAGTTACACTTTGAGCAAATTGGAGATAGAAGGCCCGTACCTTAAATGCCTTGCGGCAAACTGGAAATAAAACACACGCGGTAACTCGTCACTGCTGCGATTTAATCAGTTACATTCCTGTGGGGAAAAGCTTACATTTGGAGCTGCTTACGAACCCATCGGCTCGGGTAATACTACGAAAAATACACATGGTCATATGAAATAACTTAAGTACAATTTAAGCCTACCCAGGCGATGCAAGCATTAGGTAGGTGCGAGGGACGGTGAAGTCTCGGGCAGCTGAAATAGAAAAAGGTTCTGATATGCAAAAATAACTATTGCTGTGAAATGATTAGTCCAACATGGCGATTGCTGCCCGAGCGTGCGAAACACGAGCCCCTATGTGACGTGGCACACCCCTCACAAATACGAACGACTACTGACTTTCTCAGCATGGCATGCTGGCCTGCTTGGTGGGGTGGCACCCCGCGCTGCACTACTTCCTTGCACACAACATTTGCCAAATGGACAAGTACCCTGAGTGCCGATTGTTACATATTGCTTCCAAAATTTACCCTGTAAATATTATTAATTATACCAAAACATTGCACTGAGTGAATGACGTGGAGATGAAAGACATATGAATGAACATTACAGAAAATTACAAAAAGAAATTTTGAAAACATTGATGGCTTTAGGGCTGTGAAGGCAGGTGTCTATGTTAGTTGTGTCTCCTTGTGAAAATTTACCTTGCCCTTTAATTGCACAAATTAAGTAACAGAAATTTCACAGGGTCTATTTTCTGATTCCTGCGCCACGCGCATATGGTCGCGCTCACTCTGTTCTGCATCTGCATCGTTCCTTACCACACTGCACTTACACTCGTAGAGCACACGCGCGCACGCACACACTGCATTACGGAGCCAGGTGCGGCGGGCAAACAGGCTAAGGAGAAGGGATCAAAGTGGGCACACTTCAAGTGGAAGATGGCCAAGGCCATGCGAAAATTGAAAAAGTGAAAAAAGTTTACATTTTGATTGCAGTTAATAAGCAAATGACTACTCAGTGCAATTTCGATGGTTGATTTTATACATACATTCACTCTTAAGCCCTTGTTGTGCTTGAGATTGTGACATCACAGGTATGTCAGTACTTCAAGGGTGATATACGGGATTGAGCCAACATTGGCAGTTTGCTAAAATAATGAATTTGCACTGTTTTACATACTAATTATAATGGTGATAAGCCACGGCACATATGTGGTGAATGCGGTTGTACACTCCACAATCTGTGCATGCCTGACTGTGCATGTGATGCTGCAGCTTAGCGAGCCGCGAGGGTGAGCAGGGAGAAGGGTTGAGACCCGCTCCCCTCCCATTTAGTCTCTGCTAATGTTGTGTGGACTCCGATGTGGCTGTGAGTGCTTTGCAATCAGGCTTGTGGAGCCTGATACACTCCCCCACCACTTGGTCGGCCATCCCCCGACTTGGCATCATCTGTGATGAGCGGCCTCAAAGATACTGCGGCATAGCCAGGCGGCGAACTGACTTGCAGGGAGCTGTCGTCCACAAGTGTCCCTACTGACTTACATTCGGCGACGTCTTCAGAGGGCAGCACTATGATGCTGGGCATCGGGATGCTACGGAATGAGCCTGATGGGCCCGCATTTCCTGGCGTAGTGACCAATGTGTTTACTGGAGGGATTGTCTCTCTGCTGAGTTTCTCTTCGCCCCCTGCATTCCTTATGGCCGTCGAGACACCTGGCTTCACAATGGGGAAGAGGTACTGGAGGACACTCCCATCAGTTTTTGTGTTTGAAGTCTCTATATCGTCGCTTGGCATGGCAGATGTTTGTTCTTGATTTTAGTAGACACCATTTTGGCTGGGCGTCGTAGTGCTGGGTGGTTGTATGGTCAGGCGGATGTTGTCACGGTGTATGGCTACCCTCCACCAGCTGCTCACCATTATTAGGTACATCTTATACCCCAGAATTTTAATTACTGTGTGGGGACCGCTTCGTTTTGGGGAAAACCCGGCGCAGTAATTTTTGCTAGTGCTGCTCGTCTTGTGTTCCTGTACGAAGACCAGTTGTCCTGGCTTGAGATTTTTATTTGGGCGCATTGTTGCTGGTACCTACTGCGGTATATATTATTCTTGTCTGCAGGCATTTTGTATGTTGACCTCTCGGTGTTGTCGCCAGACTGCGTGGATTTTCTCACTCGAACATTCCTATCATCTGACGGCGAATTCCCCAGACAGGGCAAACTCCCTTCCTTTGAGTATGTTGGCTGGTGACTGGCCTATTGCCAGGTTCACCCTTCATCAGATGGTGAATGAGGCCATAGGCAGATGTTTGGCGCAGGTTGGGTGATTTTTACCTACCAAGATGAGCAACTGATTGATAAGGTCTTTTTTTTGCTCTGTAGAATTGACCCACTGGTTGTAGATGGCCATGGTGTAATGTTTCACCATCCACTATGTACACAGTTCCTCCAATGCTTTCGTGTGTGCTGCGTTCCATTGTCTTAAAGTGCGTGGGTAACCCCATCAGGGGAAAAATTCAGTTTCCAGCGTACATGCGATGTTACGTGCATGCGCACTGGAAACTGGGCAGGCACGAAAATGCATCCCTCACCACCAGTATGAAACATTTTCCGTTCGGTCTGCGAGGGTAAGGGCCCGTCAGATCCAGTGAGATGGTCTTGAATGGTTCCTGAGGCTTACGTGGCTGTTGCTGTGTCATCCCATCTGCTCTGCGGCTCTTGTACAGATTACAGGTAATGCACTCCCTTATATACTGTTTTACATCTGTCATGACCTCTGGCCAGTGGAGCTCCCCTTGTATGTTTCTGGTGGTTTGTGAGACTCCAGGATAGCCTGCAAAAGGGGTGTTTATGCCTAGAATAAAAAAAGCTCTCATGCGCTCTTGGGAATGTAGAGGCGCCATGTTATATCTGATTGCCATGGCCAGGTCTCGATGCACATCCCTTCAATACGCCACCACTCCTGGCTACCTAGTAGAATGTCCATTACACGACATTGGTTGTCGGCGCATTGTTGTTGTGCACTTAGAACATGTCTCTGCAAGTCATCTAACCTGAGGTCAGTTCCCATTGGTGCCTCTATGTTCTTACAGCTCGCACTGCCCTCGCCAGATGGTCGCCGGGGGGCTGCAGTTGGGGGAGTAGGTCATCTCACTCATCTCTATTCACCGCCCGGCACACATGACAGCTAGTCAGCCAGTTTATTTTCGGCCCTGGGAACGTGTTCGACCTCAAAGTCATATGACCGACTGCAATAGGTATGCCTAGCATGCTAATTTACTTCTGGCTTCTCTCATCGAGTGAAGCCAGAGCAAGCATCGGTTGTCATTGCAGTGTGTGAATCGCTAATACTCCAGGTATGCCCAGTACGATTTTATGGCCAACACTACTGCTAGACACTCTTGTTCATTCACATAGTATCGATGCTCCATTGCTCCAAACTTGGCACTTCTATACTCTGACATAATTCCGAACTCACGAATCTCTGCGACCATTCGCTCCACCACAATACAACTGCCAAGCACCATGCTGACGTCAAGAACAGCAGACCTGGCCGTCAGCTGCAGTATCTCCGCAGGTAGGTACTCGGCGCCATGCACACTATTACGCCAAGTTTACCCACTTGCCACCAAGTGGGAATAAATCGCCACAGTGCAACAACTACACACCCTGCACCAAAAAATTTGGCCCTCTCAGTAGGGGCAAACACTGAGTGGTGCCCTTTATTTATTCCAAGCAGCAAGAAACTAACCCAAACTTCCTTGACCACACCTCCATGGGACTTCGCTACCCCATTCAACAGGAACCAACAGGACGTGCAGCGACATGTGGTGCCTGGAATGTGTGGTGTAAATTTCATCCTACCAGGACCAGCCACGAGATGCCCTGAGTACAGCACACTGACCCTATAATAGTTGCTTCTGATTTTCCCTTAGTTGGAAGAGGACTGCGCCCAAGCCTTTTTTACTTGCATAATCCACAGATATAAGTGTTTGCTTGGGTCATGATGGGTTAATGTGGCGCACAGTGTGAATCTGACTTTAAATTCGATGAAAATTGCTTCGTGTTCGGCTGTCCAATGATTCTTTCTGTTGGGTGAAATCATATCTGGTAGGGGTGCTGTTGCCATTGCAAAATCCCGTATATTTCCACGGCACCAGTTAACTAGGCTGAAGAAATTTCTTAGCTGCTTGCACATGCACAGCTCTTCGTAGTTGTTGATTATAGTCAAATACTCTGGTGCTGATTGGCTGCCATGTTCATCGACCAGGTGGCCAAGAAATTGAATGCATGGCTTGCCGATGTGGCATTTCATGTTTGTGCATGGCAACTTCATGTTGGCTAGACGTTCAAGTACTAGCGACAGGTGTGTGATATGATCGTCCCATGTCTCCGACCATAATACCACATCGTCCAGGTATGCGAGGTCAAAATATCCTATGTACCCATCGAATACCCGACCATCCTGGCGTGAAAAGCACCGATGCACATTTTAGGCAGAAGGGTGTTGCACAGAACTGGAACCATCTCTCATTGGGGACTATAAAACTGGTTGTATGGCAGTATTCACTGCACAAGTCGAGTGATGTTATTACCTTGACTTTTCCTAATGTACGGATTGTGTCTTTGACACTTATGTATGGGGGCAGGATGCATTTGGTGATCAGGTTGATTGATCTAAAATCCACACAAAAATGCCACGTCTCGTCTCTCTTTGGTGCTTAGGTTATTGCACTGTTTCAGTGGCTGTGGGTGGGTGTAATCACCCCCTCAGCTAACATTTCCATTATTTGTTCTTTAATGATTGCACACTGTTGCAGTTGGTGACTTCGTGGACCAGCAAACATGGGTCGCTCATGTTCCAGAAGTATGCTATGTTCTGCCACTTTAGTATGATACAATGGGTCAGCTGCCGCAAATACATCATGCCGTTCATGCAGCAGGCTTTACACAATGAGCTAATATTCTGGTGGAACCACATGGTCTAAATCGTCCAGCTGGAAGTAGGATGCACAACTTGTGGGTCGTGGTTTGATGTCAATCCTTCCATCCATCATGTATGTATTTATGTTATGGTTGCCAACTGTCTCGTGTTGTACAGGATTTCCTGTATCCTGAAGCCGAAATAATTATATATATATATATATATATATATATATATATTACACACACACATAAAACACGTTATCATATATCCCACATGTGAGAATTCTTTTAAAATAAACACAATATTAATAAACCGTGTCAGTAATTTATCACATTCTCAATTACATTTATGTTTACACTGCCACTCTGGCCCAATGTTAGAATATATAATGTAAGAATACAAGCTTTTGAAAATGAATTTGTTGAGAACTTGCTAAATATGAATTTTCGATGTGCAAATAATATTTTTTTTAAATATATACACATTTTCAAAGAAAATTTTGTTTGATATACACTACTATTTTTGCACTTGTATAGTATTAAAAATTTTCTTTTTAAATAATGAGTAATCATTTATTACTTCATTCTTATCGAACGTGTTGAGTTGTCGGAAGTGTCCGTTATGGCAAATCTGAAAAAGTTGGTAAACTCTATCACTGTGGCGGGCAAACTGTCTAGGGGAAAGCTGTGGGCGGCATCATATGTACATATGCATGCACAATATACATTCGTAGATGCATGTGTTTTAAGTGGAACACTAATATCTCGTGTACTGTTAGCCTACTTTTTAAAATCTCTTAACTCCATTGGAGGAAATGGTGGAGGAGAGAACAAAATAACTTAATGGGGAAAATAAATTTTGTTACTTTAAAATCATAGAAACATGATGCAGAGTATATTTAAGATGAAGTATCAGCACACACTTTCCCGTTTATTTACTAAACGATTACGACTCCTCAACCTCTTGTATTTCTATTGTGAATATAAGGTTGCGAAAGCCATCAAAAAGCACGCCTTGCCTCCCCACACCGACAGCCTACAAGCCATCATCTTCCTCGGTGCACGAGATTCTCTCACCTCGGCCTCTCACTAGAGGGGCGTCATAAGACTTTGTTACAACTCCCACCCCAGCCTGGTGTGCACCTATCCAGCGGATTATATAAGGCCGTGCATGCCCGAGCTCAGAAGTTATTTCCTTCTCCAGTAGCTCCCTTCAACACTTTGTGAGTTGGGGCTCTCTACAGCTACAAACTTTCTAGCAACCACCAGTGGCTGTCACCACTAGCTTTAAGAAGCCCCATTGTCATCCACCAGAGGCTTCTGCAGCCTCTACCACTAACCAGCAGAATTTGCATTGACGTCTACCAGAGGCTTCTGTGACCTTTACCACTAGCTACCATAAGCTCCATTGACGTCTACCACCATCAGCATCTTCCAGACACACTCCTTCAGTAAAGCCTGCAGACACAATCACACATTCTGCTGCTGTTCCTCCCATTCAACAGCCACTACTTGCTGGTAGAGCCAACTACACCCACTGCCCTTAATAGTAGTGGTCCTCTTTTTGTAAAGTTTATTCTAGACGCCCCTTGGTTAGAGTAGCTGCGACTGAGTTATTTTCATAACCAACAAAGTCATTCGCCATATTGGTTAGTCTAGGAGCAGGTCGCCTACACCTGTTTACTGTAGGTTACTTCCATATGACACTGCTTGGTTAGGAGGTAGCACACATCACTGTATTTATTATTCCTAATAAATACATCCTATTCCTTTCACTGAGGATTTCTGTTCTAGAAGTATTTCCTACGATCACTATAAATTATATTACCATGTGACGTCCACAGAGACCAGATGTTGTTACATAAGTACGAACCATACAGTAGGACTGCAGATTCCCTTCAGAAATCTGTATGTCATACACACACACACCATTCGATGGCCACCTGTTCTAGACACTTCGGTGCATAGAAAGGTAGAGCCCCAGCCACTAGAAACACATCCAAGAGGGGTGAGACAGTCAGCTCAGGTTGACCTGCTACCGGAGCGATTATGGTGCTGGAAGGAGTACTTGCAGGGGTCTGAAGGTCTAACCCCTGTTTGCAACCTCACCCAATAAGACAACCACTATTGGCTTTACACTTACCTAGGAATCTTGTCTTACGAGTTCATGTCGATCGAGAGTGTACTTTAATGTCGACAAGACCTCTTTGGCTTTTGGGAAAAGGCATGGTTTACAGAGGGAGGAGCAAAAGGCGATTTATATTTCCACCAAGCGAGTGGGTATATCTGACCCCGCTGCACTTAGCAGACAAGCCAAACGTGAGAGAGCTTAGACTGCCCATCAACTGGAGAAGCCTTCCTCTACAGTATCTAAGTTTGTTTATTTCCCTACACACATTTGCCTAGCCCACGATTACCATCCTGTTGTCCATGCTCTGTTAGTGGGCACAGAAGTTTGGTACGGAGTAGCTAACTCCATGTTTTGGAGTCGAGTTGCAACAGAGTGGAACCAACGGTACTGTGTTAGTCAGCACAGTACAACCACACTCCACTCCTCTCTGAGAGTCGCCAGTTTCGGCCAGCCAGCAACAGCTTCTACTGCAGTGACCGAAGAAATTCCTGGTAAGACATGTATACCAAAGCGAGTCAGTGTCCCAACCAGACATATTGTAGTTCCAGCAGTGGTTAACTTTATACCCAGTCGCCAATCGACCCAACCCGTATGAGTAGTGAGTCAAAAACCTAACCCAAAAGCATAACTCTAATTACAACACGAAAAAAAACCTGCTCAAACACATGTTAACCACATTGACGGTGTCTCTAGTGCTCTTGGGCCACATGCGTCAGCACATATTTCACACAGAATCTAAATTGTAGGAAAAATTGGACATACAAGATTTTAGAATTAAGCTGACAGTACGTTATTAAGCCCCAGACTGTGTGGAATGTGGTAAAAGGATTGTCATGCACACAATGAAACTGAATTGAAAAGTCAAGTTCAAAAAAACTATTTAACTATAAAAATTACAGTAACAATCTTTTTCACAAACGTGGGCTTTCACGACACATAGTATAAAACATGACCGGGCAGTATTATAAAATAATTTTGAAACTCTGCCCATTATTTTTCATCACAGGTCCACAACACTACAAACTTTCACTTGTTATAAAAAATATGTGCTATTTACATACTCTACATATACATTTCTGATATTTTCAATTACTTTTTAAAAATAAATACCAACAAATAATACTTTTAACACTATTATCTAAATCACATCACCTGCAATTACAATAAATTACCTTAACATCAATAAAATTACAGTAGCAACAGACAGTGAACAAATGACTCGAACTTACTCTTGAATGATGACTCAACTGGAAGTCTGAAATTAAATGTTTCAAAGTTCACCCAGTTCTACGTGAATTATGAAAGGGAAGTGACTAGATAAAGAATAGTAATGCCAGTCATTGTTCCACTGAACTGTAGCAACAAAATACAAAAGGCTTTGCTTCTGCTTTTCTTCAAACAATCATCTAACATTTGGCTCAGCTCTGGGAACTGGAAAAAAAAATTAAATAAAAGTTATTACAAACAAAATACAGCAAAACATCTTTTTTTTACAGCACCTAATTTTACAATTTCTTGTATTTCACACCTATTATTGTTGGTCCCACTTACTGTTTCCAACCCACAAATTTATTTCTTTTTAAATCTTCCTAAATTTTACTACACTTTCCATGGTTCCTTAGAAAGTGAGGAAAAATGGACTTCAATGTAGCTTATGAAAGGCATTTTTTTTTTTTAAGTTATTGCAAAAGATAAGTGGTATAGACATAAGAAATGTAGATAAAATATAACATTTTACAATACAGTGCAGTGTTTTCGCATTTGGCAGTTACACCTAAGATTTTACATAGTAAGATCATTCCTTATAAATGTAACAATATTGTATGCAAATGAAAAAAACATACACCCTACTCAATTCCTTTTGCGAAATATTTTCTACTATATTTTATACACTTCACATATTTTAGTTTAACTCAATGCTTTTGAAGTAATTTGTTAAATTGTATACGTATAACCTCAAAGGAGTTAACACTTCAGACATTTTCTTAAACAGACTGACTTTACAAAACCATTTAAAATGAATATTATTTAATATTATTATTGTGTATGTACGTTTTGTAAGTATTTTCATTACGTTTTATTTCAACTACGAATGCTTTTATTATAAAAAATGGGAATTTCACACTATTTGTAAAAACATTTAAACTGGCATGCAGTTCAAGAGTCAAGTTAACGCTGTTTTTATGCATTCTAAAAGTTACACATACGTTTTCTGTAAACAAGTGAGTTTATTTCAGTCTGTGATTATTGCTAATATAATGAAAATTATATTTCAGCAATATTCAGTACACACAGCTACAATTGGGCATTCAAAGACAAATGGATGCTAGGCATAATTAAATTTTAATAGATGTAATAAGTTATATTATAAAATAATAAATGTTTAAAAAGACAAACAACAGAACTATGAAGTGGTGGCATTTTCAATTGAGTGAGCATACACACGTCTTTAACTGCATGCTAATTAATTTTGTTAAACAACAGTTATACGCCTTAGTGGAAAATAAATTTGTACTGTATACAACACTGCTACAACATCATGTACTTTTAGATTCATATCTATTGTCCAATTGTTACTATTTGTGCTAGCATTAAATGTCACTTAGTATAGAAATGTATCTTATAGACCCCAACAGTTTCTTTTAAACAAATATACAAATATATACGTTGTTTGGTGTTTGCCTATTTTACTTGCGTGTATGCCATCATGACTTTACATTGTGAATATAGGAGAAATTATGCCACAGAAAGCGTTACTTCATTAAAATTAAACAAGCATTCACATGTGATGAGTAACACTATATCGCTAGTCAATAAAGTTTGTCCGGGAATCAGCCCCCAGGCTTCATGACATGGCTGATGATGGTATGGTGTGACTGAAGCACTAGTCCCGCTGCCCAGCTATGGCCCTCAAGTTTCTGAGTTAAGGCACTGACTCCTTTGTAAAACACCTCAAGGCCACATCTGGCCATAAGGAAGCAATGCGATGCACCCGGCCCTCCCAGCACTGCCATATGCATTGCTGGGACGAAGCTGAATTTCTCACAAACTAGATCTGTAACAGTCGGATATTACTGCACGCAATGAAAGCCAATGGATTGAACTATAAATGCAGTTTTGTACTTTTTTTTATACTTTCCCTTAAGGAATCTGTGCAGGAAAGCCGTAAAAAATGCTGTTTTTAACTATTTTTACTATTCTTCTCTCTTTTAATATATTATTTAATAGGCTAAAAGAAAAATGTAACAGTTTCAGATAATCTTCCCTGTAATAATTTTATTCCCAAACCATTCATTTACCGAGACATGCATAAATGTGCAAACGATTTTACAAACAACATTTCACTATGGATTCTACTTAATGTGAAAGAAAAACTAAATTACGCAGTGTGCATGTGTAACGTCGCCAGCCATCATGTCGGAGGAAGAAACCCTGTGAGAAGAATCCATTATGATTACGAATGCATGAGAAGGATCTATTGTGATTATGAATGCATGAGAAGGATCTATTGTGATTACGAATGCCACGTCAAACTGGTTGATGTCTGCTACGTAATAGAATTCCTCGACTATTTAATCACCCGTCACTCTCCGCCAAGTCCTGACCCCCCGCCCCCCTTACGACTGGTGAGCAGCAGCTCTTCTAGTCAAAAAAAAAGATTAATATTGCAGATAAACAAGAAAAATAGGGTCATCCTCTCACAATGTTCAGCAAGCCGACGTGTTCAAAAGGGCAGATTCATGACTTGCTTATCATCTCTATTAAGAATGTAACTGGGCCCTCAACTTTCGTTGCATGTACAACCTTACTGATCTAACCACCCTGCACAATAGCAATAACCTTTGCTGCGTGACGTTTACCTATGCCCTTGGTATTTGTGCTCCTTACAAGGGCCAAATACCAATAATTTTCCTGCTCACAGCCTTTTAATGCACGACTCATCAATGTTAACTGGCAGTACAAAAATATTTGTGAAACATACTTCCCACACCTTGGCACATGCATATTAAACACATTTGTGGTGAACTGATAAGTACAAATGAAAGAAGATTCATCAAGTCGACATAAAATAGTGTGTGAGTATAAACATTACAGCTTACACCAACATGTTAGCCATTCTTCCATCCCTCTCCACCATAATGATATTGTGCAGGAACCAGCCAAGCCACAAAGCAATAGAGCAGCCCATGATAAAATGAACCCCTCTGTGGAGATGGAGGAGGTATTGGCGCCCATATACCATTTTATATTGACAAAGCCCGTCTCATGACAGTGTACATCAAATTATTGAATATAATACTGGGAATGAAAACTATAATTTAATCTGTAGTTATTACTCAAAAACACTTTAACTTACCAAGCCTGTAAGCGAGACATACAGGAAGAGGCCACCAGCAAATGCAAAGATGAATTCAACTTGAAAATCACCCAGAATTATTCCTACTGCCAGACCAAAATATATTGTACATGCCGACAGAAAGTTGTATAACAAAGCCTTCTTCACTGGCATTCCAGAGCTGATCAGAATAGCAAAATCTCCTGAAACAAGACATTTTGTAGTGCTAAAATTAAAAATAATGTTTAATGTGTAGAACATTGTACATAATAAGAAGGGTGTTTCTTGTTAATTTACATAATTATTAACTGCAATGCCTTCAATTACTACAGAAATATTTTCAGTGTCCACATTGAATAGTTCCTCTACCAAAAGCTTCTCTTTAGTCTTATAACTAAACAGTTCAAATTTCATGCACATAAATTCAAGTTTGAAGAGTGATGCATAACATCCTGTGGCTACTGGAAGCACGTCACAATGCCAAGCGCTTTTGGTAGGCGCTAGGATTGGTGCACCCACAGGACACTTGAACTGTAGTCCAGGGTTGCCAGTTTCACGGATTTCATCTGTTTTAACGGATATTTTAATGCTAAAATGGATCTACAGATAAACACTCGAAACAGCAGATAATTCAATCACCAAACACTTAATCATAAATATTTACCAGGATCCAAACGCTCACACTACCAAGAATTATTCCGTCACTTTTAACATGGCAATGTGAGTTCCGCGGTAACGCTTAGAGCTACGGGACGTTGCTGCAGAACTCGCATTGCCATTTTAAAAGTGATGGAATAATTCTTAATAGGGGGAGTGTTTGGATCCTGGTATTTTTTTTTATTTGTACTCATATTAGTGTGAGGTTCTCGGTTAGTATATAAGCAGGTTCCGGGTATAATTTTATTAACTTAGAACCGTGTCATTACAGAAGACGCATCACAGTGTTGCAGAGGCGTTCCCATACTGGTTATTACCCTAGGAAGGTATACCGTGATATTTTGTCATTTCAAAGGATGTTAATAAGACGATAGGTCTTGAACTGTTAAAATTGTTGATGCAGAAGAAAGTTATATTTTGTTGTTATTTTTGTAGCATTTTGTCTTCAAGGAATTACTGCTAAGGCTGGTAGTGGTTTGTTGGAAATGTGTTTCTTCAGAAAGCCGCAGCATGAAAAGGAACCTGCTCCTAAGGAAATTTGTGACATTGATACTCGTGATATAATATCCTGGAAGTCTTCCAGTTCATGAAGGGAAGGTGGATAATACTGCTGTTATTAGTGTCTTTGGTAATGCTTCGCTGTCTTCACGGAAGAAGATGAAGCTCATAAGTTATTAGTGTTTTTACATGTAAATATTTTACTATTGAACAATGTATTATTTTAACATAAGTTGATGCAAGAAGAATAAGAAAGAGCTATATTTTCACAGTAACATCCTTAATAAATTTCAGTATTTACTTATCTGTAAAACTTTTGTTGACGTGAATGAAAAATTCACAATTTTGTTATTACAGGATATTTAATTGTCAAGTACAGGATTTTATAACCATTCTTGATGGCATCTCTGCTCTAGTCTTTATGTGGCACTGGAGCACATCCAGAATATATGATTGGCCAAGTGGCCTTCCTGCATGGCACAAAGTCTGGTAGGGCATGGGTGGGATTCCCCTTACTGGTATACCTGGACGACGTTGGACTGGCTGAGATTGCTGTTTCGGAGCCTGTTACACTGGGGCATGATTTGCTCTCCAGCGGGCTGGTGTGCAAGTGCTTGTGAGTGCTTGTTGCTGCAAGCATCGTCGGAGGGAATAGGGTTCTCCAAAACTACTAATTACTTCTAATTTAACAAATTGGAGAAGAAAGAGGCCCTTCTCAAAAGATGTTAACAAGAGCAGTTCACTGCCAGGAGAAGTAAAATACAAAATTGGAGCACAAAAATCTCAACTATTTTGTCCATAGAGCTAAAATCCTACTTTCTATGTCATCATCAAAGTCCCAAATAAATAGAAGTTGTTCTGTTTAAATGCAAACTAAATTTTTTATTTATCAGCAATACATTATTAGCCATGCAATAATCTTAATCAAATGAATCCCAATAAAAAATCTGTAACCTGTATGTTCCAATGCAAGGTGCAATCACTAGCATCATAAACGCAAGATATTTAGTGATTCTGCAGTGGACGTTTCCTACAATGCTTTAAATTCATTCATTTATATTTTCCACAATTATGAATTGAAGAAAAATGTTTATTTAAGACGTTTATTTTAAGCATGTAAATAAAATACTGTAAGTCATAAAAAATTTACTTAATGTCCACCTTCATAATGCACTAACCACTCTCATGACAAGATGGGTATATGCTGATGGTGTAACAAACATATGCAACATTAGCTTGGGAAAGTGTATCTTTTTCATTTTACCTAATTCATGAGGAAATTCTTCACAAGCAACTGCGATTGCCAAACCCATTCCTGTCTTAACATTCTGCACGTAGCCAGCACCAATAGACATACCGTCCATGAAGTTGTGAATACCATCTCCAATTATGATCAACATTGCCAAAGGAGCAATGCCTTCTCCAACAGTCTGAAAGCAAAAACATATAACACCATTATTTCAATATTAAATTATTAAACATGAATGGAATTACAGATGTTATTACAAACTAATATATAAGAAAACTACGATCAATACCAGTGAATAAACCATTTCTAAATTTAGATTTTTTGCACTGTCTTTACAAAGTATCACAGTTTTCTGCAATTATGTTTCATAAAGATGTCGTGTACTTGTTTGGCTTCTGCCATTGGCCAACAATTTATGTTGCATTCACATGGGCACTTGTAGCCAATAGCAATTGTTCGGTGGTAGGGCCACCAATCTCCAGCAATGCATTTATGCAGGTAAACGATGCTGTTTAGTTGGAAGTAGCCAATTAAATTATGAATTACACTTGGGTAGGTATTGGCAAGTGTAACCTAAACCTGTTGCCAAATAATGCAAATTTTGCACGTTCCTACCTATTACGATTCAGATACCATAAATGGGACTACAAAGGTCTTGCAATCCAACTCTGTTGGGGTTAGTTGTTCCTCTTTACAAACTCCTAGTTAACTTACAGAATTTATTATTTACAAGTAAAGGATATGAACATTTTCATTTTACCAGCACCATATTAATTAGACAAGTTATGCACAATAAAAAAGAACATATGTTCTTTCTTATTGTGCATTATATTCAAGAACTTGATTTACTTCTTCCACTACCATATTGATGTATTCAGACCATTACAAAAATAGTTTGAGCAATCAAAAAAGTCAACTACTGCTTCTACTGGAAATAATAAAAATACATAATCAAATGCTTGCAAAAAACCTTTTGCTCCACCTTTAAAACTTTTGTAGTGGAAACGGGTGCCAACAAGTCATCATCTTCCACTTCCACTTCCACTGGCAAACTACTTCGATCCTTGTTTGGTAACTCTATATCCCCATTTGCCTAACAAAACAAAAAACAATAATGAAATGTCATTCATTATTTATTCTGCAATGAATATCATTTAAAAAAAAGTACCCAAGTACATAGCAGCAAAAACCTTACAAATAGTTAGATCCGTATCCTTTTTAAGATAAAAGCTGAGCCATAAAACTGATTTTGTAAAATCAAGTTTAAAGTTACTTGTCAACAGCACTACTGTTCAGTGTAAGTTGCAACATATTCCCAAAATTAGCTCAAAACAATGCAATATGATGAAATCATGTTAGGCACCAAGGACATACAAAAAATAACACCCCTAACTCATTTAAAACCAGGAAGACTAGACCACAGTTACCTCGCTCGCAGGACTGGCTTTTGAACACTTGTGTACATTAAAAGCTGATAGATTAATGAGTTAGCAATTTTGTGTCTGCAATGTTTTACACTTCCAGACAGGTACAGTGTATGTCCATTGACACGTGCCTCTTTCGTGTTCTACTACGAATCATCTGTTTCGCGTATTTCTAAGTAACCCCGAGCGAGAGCCAAACACGGCAAGAGATTACACGAGTGTTCTTAGATCTTGTTTTGTTTTTTTGAGTGTTCTATCATGTGCCAGGGTTGCGGTGCTCACATAAGCAAGCAGAATGTCAACAACCGACATGAGCAGGCAGAAGCTCAACTGCATCGTTGCAGCCGCAACCGAACACAGCCGCTGTTCACAGCAAAATTTCCCTGGCATGGGGGTACACAGAATCCAGTGCGCCCATTGTCAACAATGGTTTAACTATTCCTGCCTAGGCTGGGTAGATGAACAACACTTTACCAAATACAGATGCGACAAATGTCGAACCTGCCAGTCTGCATTATGCAATTGGATTATCTGCCCTCAGCATGGTACCCACACAATGCACTGCAAACTGTGTGGGGAGACCTACCACCATGGGTGCATAGGTTAGCCAGACGAGCGCATAACCCGACCAGGAATGGTACATCAATACGAACGAAGTCTGTTGGCGGGACGACGAGTACAGACAGCATAACCAAGGACTGGCTTCACACATCAGCACTGCTCGTTGCATAAGAGAGCCCCAGTTACCGGAGTTCGAGGAACGACCTTACGAATAACTGCTAGTGTTCATGGCCGAATGTGAACAGGAGTTTTGCGCACACAAAGTACTGAAAAGCAATGGGTCTCACAAGGACAATTCAAGTTGAAGGGCAAAGCCCTCGAATGGTGGCAAAAATATAGAGAATCCATTTCTGAGTGGAGCCAACTCAGTAGCCGACTCACCAACAATTCACTGGCAGAGGTACTAGTGGGTTTCACTACAGAATTTTACAGCCGCATCGAGACACCAGATGAGGAAGTAGATATCTTTGTCCCCAGAAAGTACAGATGTACCGCCATATTTTCCCAAATGTTGTTGATGAAAGCTGTGTGTGGCAGGCAACTTGCCTATTGTTACCCAAACTCACGAACATTCTACTCATCCCCAAGCCACTCACTGTGGACCAATTAGTAGACCATGTGCGGGAAGCAGAGCACAACTTTAGAGTGCAAGCTATCCTCGACCACCCAAAGCCAACAAGCAACCGGAGTCCGAGAAACCGTCTGAGCGACGACATAAGATATCACACCTGCACCACCTGCTCCTAGCTTACAAAAATGTTGGAATTGTCCTGCATACCATTTCAACAAGGACTGCACACAGAGGCTAGTGCCAAGGCAAATATGTGTGGAAGAAGGGGGTGCAACATGTATGCCACTTACCACCCAACCTAACACTAGCAACAAAAGCATCCCATAGAAGGGAAACACCACTGCCAGTGGGCCAAAAGGGGCAACCCCATCGGACAAGAAGGGCAAACCATTCAGCTCTTAGACGAAGAGGCTGACCCACCCAGAGTCCCACATATAGCAGTTCAAGTCAATGGGAGGAATGTATTAGCACTGCTCGACTTGGCTGCATTTGACAATTTCACACAAAGAGACACTCGTGGAAGAACAGAGGGTATCCCTACGCAAACCAAAACAGTAAGAATGGCTAAGTCGGAATGCACACTCACCATCGATGGTCTCACGACCCTCATTGTTGAACTTCCTAAAATCAAGACCCAAGTGGAGTTTGTTGTGTCACCTGACATCCAGGCTGAACTTATACTAAACCACCCTTGGCTCAAACAGCAACAATGTGTAATGGACCACAGGCAACGGAATGTATACCAGGGTGACAACCACTGGTATAATCATGAATTTGGAGCACAGTCCTGAAAACACGAAACATCAAGCTCTCTGTGAAGAGGAAATCAACAATGAGCTCTGCGAGACACAGTTCCAACACCTGAAATAAGTCCCCAATGAGCACTTTGGTGCTATTGGCACTGAAGGAACGCTTCGTAACACGAGAACCATCCAGCATGAAATCCTGCTCAATACAACTGCTGCTATCTACAACAGACATTTTTAAGTATCTGACTGGCGACACGCCTAATCATGGAACAGCTTGAAGACATGAAGTGCCAGGGAATCGTCGAACCTTCAGACTCTCCCTACAACTCCCACATTGTACTAGTTCTGAAGAAGGATGGACAATTAAGGTTCTGTGTGAACTACAAAGCTTTGAATGACATCATGCTATCATGCTTCCGATACTGCCCCCCACACTCGAATTAGCACACACCTCGCATGATATACGAGAGGCGAAAGTCTTCAGCACCTTGGACCTGCAGTCTGGTTATTGGCAAATCGCAGTGCACTCCGACAGCTGGAAATACACAGTATTCACTTCACTGGAAATCATCAATATGCAAGCCTGCTACCTGATTCCAACAGAGTTTTTATTGTTGACCCCACAACAAGATGCAAGATTTTACTGTTTGCTAAGGCAAGAATGGACGTTCCAGTCTGCAGATTGTATTATTCACTGGCTGCCGAAGATATGCATCCAATGCACCTAGTACCACGGCACGTTGCTAGGTTGCTCTACTAGTACAATTCGCCACATCTCGATTCTCCAAGCCAGTCGGTGACGTCATGCCTTGAAGAAATTATGCCACAGCTACTCCGTCTCCAGCATCGCCCCTATCCAGCTGACAAGGGGAAGGACCTGCCAGAGAGTAAATAGCGGGATGCTCGCTCGCGACCAGTCTTCATTCCTTCACCGGATTCATGCCGAAGGAACCAATCAGTATGCTTCTCTCCACCGCAGCCCTTGCCAGAGATCTACCACCTGCTCACTTCACTCCTAAAAACCTAACCTCCGTCAAATGCATTCGTGCAGAAGAAAGTACCTCTCCTTGATTCCACAGTGACCGTCACCAGAGTCATCCTTTCCAGCCTATCTTCACTGCATTTGTGTCAAAGATACACCGACCCGAAAATAGTCTACACACTGAGACACTGCGACCCCTTCTAGGCAACAAATGTGTAGGGAGTAGTACCAGTTCTAGTTATTCTCACAATGCTTGTCTACCCCATCATTGTTAAGATTAGACCCAGGTCACCTCTACCTGGTTCAGCAAAGGTCAAGCTTCCCTAAGCTCTTGCCAACATTAGGAAGTAGTGTGACACCACTCCGTTTACTTCCTGTTAAACGGAATAAACAGCAATTTTACCAACTCGAGGGTATTGTTTCCAGTAGTGTAGAACCTCTCCCAGTGGACCTCGCACCTATCAAGGGATTGCAGGTAACTGGGGAAACTAATAACATGAACCATACACGCAAATAGAGTACACACATGCACCTTGGACGGCCGCCCATTTTGTGCTCCACGGAGTCCAAAACGGTAGGGCCCCGACACTAGGAACTCAGTCTTTTGAGGCCAGCTTGCCTACTCAGCTGCATGCTCTCTCCACCGCGTTTCGACACCGGAGTTAGTGTTCACTGAGTGTGGGGAGACTGTTCCCTCCTGAGACATTCACCCACATGCAGGGACTGTCAACGGCGAGGCATGACTTTCAGTGCTCACCATGTTACGACGCCGAGTGCTGTGATAGGGTGACCGCTTGAATAGGCAGATGCTACATGTAGTAGCACACCAGGTAGGATAACACACAACCAACAGTTGCTTCACGGATGTGAGGTGTGTGACTTAATCCAGATGCCCTATTCTTATCGGAGTGGTATCCACGAGAAGGTCAGACAGGTGCTAACTGCCTCCGAGCACTTGCAGACACTTACCTCCCTCTTAATCGCTACGATTGCACTGCTCTCTCCCAAGAATCAAGCCCAGATGATGTGTCGTCTTCAGATTCCTGTCACCCCAGAAGTACCTAAGAACCTCTTCAAAGGCCCAGTCCGCCTTAGCGAGGATACACACCCATTGCTAGCAGCATTCTTAAGTAGACAGAACCAGTCATCCAGACTCGCCAACTCATACTACAGGGGAATGGATCCAGCATAAACTAACCAGACTACCATCACCACCCTAGAGCCATTGTCCGTAAACCAGTCTAGTACAAATTCGCGTCAGCCAGAGTTGTCCCAGGTCAAATCACAGCTAGAGGTTACGCATCGCCCAGGTGTACGGCTGAGAGCCAACTCATTAAAGCAAAAGATTACTCTCACTGAACCCGACTTCGTGCCCTGCCGAAAAGCTACCAGGATAGTTCTCTACACTGGAAGTGCACCAGCGCCACGTAGAGACTGAGAAAATCCAGAACCCTAGCCACCCCAACAAAAACAACCTCCGTAACGTAGTGACGACCTTGCCAGCCCTGAGGCATCACACATCACCACTATGGTAACACAGATCAAAGGATATTTTTATTTTAAAAAAAGGCAGCTGTTATGATATAATGCAATGAAAAATAATACACGTAATTTCTGGGACATAAAAAAATACGAAATCACAGACTGTTTATGATACTATACCTACAGCTCTCGATGCAATGTTACCTAAAATTATATGGTGGGTTACTGAAATGAGTAGGAATTAATGTCCATTCTGTGTAATGAAACAAGAGGAATATAACAGATGTTATGAAATTAAATTAAATTTAAACATAGATTTACATCTACATTTTGGGCAATATTATACAAATGATGAAATAGTATCATGCAAACTGATGTGCAAGTAATCACACAAATGATACAGTATCTTATATAAAAGTTACAAGCCTACATATTCATACCACGCATTAAATATTTTTTTTTTTATATAAAAATTTATAGGTACATATTGACACAAGTAACATTTTGTAAGCAACACAGTGATGATTGTGTGGCAACAATTTTAGCACAAACATTTTTAGAGTACTCAGTATCAAAATAATACCTAAATTCGTTTGCTACTAACGATCAACCGGTGAACGAAGAATGCATGAATATTTTTTTAATGGAATGGCTGTTTCTGAAGCATGAAAATCACACACAAGCGCACACATACACATAAATGCAGTTTAAGTGCACTGTCTGGCGTGTGAATGCCCAGTAATGGGTTTATTAATGAACCAGGTACTAACTCTAGCAGTGGCGATCGTCAGTAAGCTGTCCTCTTCCAGCCGTATGCTGCCACTTGGGTCTCTGCTGGGACCTCGATTTTCAGCAGTCTGGGAACATAATAAAATTTGTACTTGCCCTGTCCACAAAGCACTATACTGTGCTTATTTCAAGAACACTAGCCTGAGTAACTAGTTCCAAGGCCACTCACTCAAACAATATCCAGATGAATGAAAACAGATGTTCACCAGAATGCAAATTTTCATTTAATGAAAAATCAGTCTCCTAAAAATATGCATGGGTAAATAAAGACTATGCATGTTGTCACACACTATAACACAGATATGTAATAACAAAGATGTCCTGCAAATTTCTGACAGTTTAAGTATTTAGGGTTGTAAATACTGCATTAAATGTAATTAAACTGTGGAAAGATGTTAATTTTTATCGATATGTGATCGATTCAAGGAGAACCTTCTCCTACTATATTGGTTTCTCTAGCTTGTGTATGAATAATAAAACGAACATTCGGTAGCTATTGACCTTGCACAGCAGTACAGACGACTAACTATGAACTTATTTACATCACAATGTTGATTTTGCCCAACTTTGAAAATTAAAATTGTGACATAATTATGGGTTCCTATTTCCCTTTTCTTACCTGTACTATAGTGTAAATGTGCAGTGGCAAAGGCCAGTTACCTGCCCTGCTACAAACACAGTTCACACTAGCTCAGTCGGGTTATTCATGAAGCTCTGGCACCATGTTTAACAAAAAATGAAAAGAATGTACTTCCAATTCGGAATCTGTCAGAGGTCTATTTTAGTTTCCACAACAGTTTACAAGCACATGGACACGAACAGAAATATCTTCACTCAAATGACGAATTTATAAAGTAACAGATCCACAGTAATACTATTACAAACACATCGGCAGCCACGTTGCCTTCTCCCAGGCATGCAGAAAAATTATATTGACGAACAAAGACACTGGTAGCGCAGCTCGGTGCAAGGCTACCTCAGAGGTTGTTATTAATTTGCTGAAGAGTCCAGGGCTCTTTGCTCTCAGCTAGGCAGTGCAGCTATGCCCACTCCTCAAACTATAATCTAAAAATAGCACTTGGTCGGGGTTCGCGACCTAATTGCTTATCGCGACCTAATTGCTTATGTCACTGCGAGACCTTCAAAACAAATACTGCTGATGGCAGGGAAAAAATTTTAAAAAGTTGAAAAAAAAAAAAAACCTAATCTCAAAGTGACCCAACCTCCCTCCGATCTTGGGAACTCGAAAATGCCAATGCACTACACATAGAAAGTTTGGAATACAGCCCTGCATTAAAACAGATAAAGCCCTTACTTTTCTATGTGGCATGAAAGTGAAATTTCGAATATTACACCCACTGACAAAATAAACAGGGAATTTTAACTAAAAGTCAGATGAAAAATAATTATAAAAACCATTAAGATTTACATAATCTGCAATGCTCAAGGTCAATAGCTAGTTTGGTACAGGTGTACTTTCGAATTTCACTTTTTTAATAACATAAACAAGCTACAGAAACTGATAACCAATTCAATATGACATGGAACGTTTACCTTAAGGCATACATATAGACTTCCAAAAATGTTTGAAATCATTTATCTTATACATTTACACTTACTAACACAGGTACATAATAAAATCATCAACAATTCTCACTTTGCTAAATTGATTATATCCTAGATAAATATCACAAAAGTACTAAATGTGTGGTATATAATGACTAGCAGGTTGGCTGCTCTGACTTCCAGGCATCAGAATTCTAGGATGACATCTTTGCTATATGCTCATTGGTATGAACACAGTATGTTGTAATCACTGTAATGTAACCTGTGTTTGTGCAAGTAAATGTCTAAGTTGTTGTGTTTGTGATGAGGATGGGATTGGCCTATGGACATTTGCTTACAGTCTGCATAATAAGTTAAAAAAATGTCTGAATTCAAGGTGTAAAAGTTTAGCCCTGGCGAGGACATATGGGTGTCGTATATTGAAAGGCATGCTTTACTTTTCATTGCCAATTGTGGGAGACAGTTGACGATCAAATTAAGTGTCGTGTCTCGTCCGTGGGGAAAAAATGTATAAAGTGGTACACAATTTGTGTGAACCTAAAAAGCCTTCTGAAAGTACATACAAGCTAGTGGCGTTGCTGACAAGCAATTTTTCCCAGAAGCTGTCTAATAGCTGAACACCGCACCTTTCACAAGTGTTTTCAATAAGAACACGAAACTGTTTCTGATTTTGTTCGTGTTAAGTTTACATAGGTAAACTCGCACCTTAGAAGTGGCCTTACAATATCAATTTGTGGTAGGGTTAAGGGACAAAACTTTACACAGAGGCTTTATTTGCAGTCGGACGAAATTTACTTTTGTAAAGTCGGCGAGTGTAGCCATTCTGTACGAGGTGACTGCATGCATTACTTCACACAGCAAGAGTTCCACAGGCTGAAACTTCCCTGTATCCGTCATTTCCAGTCGTAGAGCAAGTAAGTGTAAATATGTTGAAAAAGCACCCTCGTAAAGACAGTGCCATGGCCATCAGCCAGCCAGTTTGTTTCTGATGTGGCAATGCCAGCCATTTTTCGAGGGACTACAAATTCCAGAAGTTAGGTGCAATAATTGCAAACAACTGGGACACCTGAAAAGAATGTCCCCAAATATGCAGTCGGCTGGACAAAAGAGCCTTACTGAACACAATTACATTTAAATTGTGCTGTTGAGTCAGAAGAAGAGTTTGCTTCTATTTTCCAGTTATGTGGGTCTGCAACAAGGCTGATACTGTGGGTGATACCAGTTTCTTTGGGGGGTGTTGTGCTGGACATGGAATTTGACAGTGGCACATCCACATCAGCCATTTCACAGAGGATGTATAAGAACCTGTTTTCAGAGTATCAGCTGTCACCAACATGTGTTCGCCTAAGGTCATATACCAATGGTGTCAAAACACCCATGCAGTACAATATGTTCTTGTGCAGATGAAAAACAAGCTGAAGGAGCTGGATTTGTTTGTGGTTCTAAATGGTGGTCCGCCACTTCTGGGCAGAGCTTGGTATGATGCCTTGGCATTGCTATGACCAAGTATCAACACCATCGGTGCCTCTTCAGATGAAGATAAGTCAGTGCTGTGCATCAACATGGAAAAATAGCCTACCTTGTTTGACGAGGGTCTGGGAACATTTACAGGAGGTAAAGTTCATTACATGTGTGTAAGGACACCATACCAGTTTTTCTACCTGCCAGAACCTAGCCTTTGCCCTTAAAAGTAGGGTTGATAAGGACTTAGACTTTTGAAGTTAGGCATACATCACCCTGTTTCGTTCAGTGAGTGAGCTACTCCCATTGTTCCCATATGTGAAGGACGAAAAATAGTAGATAACCTCTAGTCCTCTTGTAAAGTTATTTGCAATTTATACGAGTCTTCCAGAAAGTGCTATGTTAGTGGCATAATTTTTCTTTGATGGCTATGATTTGTATGTTCGTGCATTATGGTGTTCTGTTATGCATGCTATGGAAGTTTGGGGAGAATATAGATGATGGAAAAAACATCTGTTGTGTATATTTCACAACGAAATTACTGCTCATCACACAATTTAAAACCTATAAATGATACATGGTGAACATGATGGGACTTTTGGTGTAACTGAGAGGTAAATTTTTTGTTTTTGTCGGCGACACTGAGTTCGGTAATAGAAAAGTATTTCAAGAAGTTCGTTCATGAACATCTTACAACCATAGAAAATGATGACAACATAAAGATCGCTGTGAGGAAGCATAGAGTTTTAAGGTCACTGTTTTCTAAACAGTTGAATGCTATTACCAACCTGATAGAAACTGTAGCTGGCGTAGAAGAAATTAACACCAAGTTTTTTAGTCAAGTATAGTGGCAAAATTTCTCAGTGGATTGGGTTCAGGGCACAATTCTCTCGCATTGATGGTGACCCAAAACTCTCAAATGAGGATAAATTTCAGTATCTTATGCAGGCTGCTGTATCAAAGTCTAGCACTAGAGCCATTGTTGAGAGTTGTTCTCCTTCCAGGGAGAACTACATTAAGGCAATCTGTTTGTTGAAAGAGCAATTTGGCTGCAAGGATCTTCTTAGTCAGTTTTATATTAGGGAATTATTGAATTGGTTACTGATCAAGAAGTTAGGATGCTGTCAGAGTTTTATGATGCATTAGAATTCCAATTACATAGGAGACATTAGACATAATGTCTGATAACTATGCAGCTATTCTCTTTTCTTGGGTGGAATCTTGTTTGCCCTTGGAGACTATGCAGCATTGGGAGCAAGTGAACAGTGATTTTGATGTCTATTTGAAAGAGCAACTGGACAGACTGATAGTTTTTTTTATAAGGGAAGTTCAGGCTGAGGAACGTGTTGCCCTATCTAATGCTTCTAATACCCCTTGTTTGAAACCTAACAAGAGGAGGAGAATGTTTATTAATAAGACTGACCACTACGTTACCACCTCTGATCTAGATAATGTTAACCCTGCTGAACAATGCCCCTTTTGTACTTGACATCATGGTTCTGTCTGTTGTAAGGCCCTGAACATGTCTCATGATGAAAAAAGAACGCTTCATACTCAGGTTGGCCTGTGCTAAGAGAGGGACACCTTGCTTGGAGATGTCAAGTTAAGTGTATTTCATGTGGGGAATGACACATATTGCTGATGTGTAACCAGAACACAGACAATAATAGTCTTCTACCTGACAAAGATGATTCCCCATTCTTGCCAAATTCGGAATCAGATCTCCTTACAGTAAATCACAGTCTTGCGGCCAGTGCATCTAATGATGTGTATTTGCAAACATTTGTTACTATTTTACACAATGGAGACATAAGAAACAGAGTTTTGATTGATAGTATATCACTGAGATCCTATATTTTGGGTAGTTTGGCAGGAGAAATGAACTATGTTTATATAGGGAAAGAACATCAGATTAATGATCTGTTCAGAGGTTATAGTATGGGTTTGTTGAAGCACTCATGTTACAAAGCATGTATGCGAGAACTGAACAGCAATTTCGCCTGCAAATTCTCAGTGTTGAATCAACCTGTAATAGCTACAGCCATCCCCTTAGCACTTCCGAGTGCAGTAGTACAGAAAGATCTAAAAAAAATTGGGTATCCACCTCACTGAAGAAATGGCTGGACCTATTGCAGTACTAATAGGTGCTGATGTGGCTGTAAAGTTCTGGTCCGGTAATAGGGTTGTCTTGGAGTTGTGGCTGTTGAGACCTTGTTCGGATGAACACTGATGGGCACTGAGAAGAAGCCTTCTGTGTCACATGTTGTAGCACCAACCTCATCACTTTCACTATGAAAACTGTAACTACAGGAGACATCATAGATCTGTGGAAACTCGAAACCATCAGCATCAGTAATCCAGCTGAGAAGATCAGTGATATGAAGAGACTTTCTGCATTAGAACACTTAAAAAAAAAACTGTAGAGTTTGTAGAAGGCAGATGTCAAGTAAGTCTTCCTTGTAATGAGTTTGTTTGCGATTTGCCCATAAACCTTGAGCTGGCAAAGAAGCAACTTGTCAGAGTAACCAATAAAATGCACCACACCAAGGTTATTTGAAGAATATAATTCAGTGTTCTATGAATGGTTAAGATTCGACATTGTTGAGAAATCCGAAGAGGACGTTAGGGGTCATTACTTGTCGCATTGCCTCGTGTTGAAAGACACCAGTAGTACCACGAAGGTATGGCCTGTTTTTGATTCTTCTGCAAAGATTGGCAGATATCCCTCACTCAATGACTATAACAAGGTCCGAATCTTATTGAATTGCTACCAGACATCTTGTTGTGTTTTAGAGATAAGACAGTTGGAGTGTCGGCCGACATCGAGAAGGCATTTTTACAAATCGCAGTTCATCCCGAGAATCGCCACTACCCCAAGTTCCTGTGGTGGACTGCTGATGATGAGTTGACGACAAACATTCCCATGCCATTTTTTGTAGTAACAGGTAGTCCTTTCATATTAACAGCAGTTCTGGACTACCATCTCAGCAGATGTATGGAAGAATGCTCCCCTGGCGATGTAAAACC
This sequence comes from Dryococelus australis, assembly GCA_029891345.1. Lineage (NCBI taxonomy): Eukaryota > Metazoa > Arthropoda > Insecta > Phasmatodea > Phasmatidae > Dryococelus > Dryococelus australis. Next base: position 67,991,198 of record CM057003.1, on the reverse strand, counting down.
TTGCAATGAGTGTAGACAAATTAGTAAAGCCAAGAAGGTGCAAGTTCTGGCTACTAAAATAATGGCTCAAGGAGGGTTCAACCTCAGAGGGTGGGAGTTCTCAGGTGACACTTCTGAAGAGTTGACTTCCACCTTCGGACTTAAATGGAACCGCAAGTCTGATACACTCAATGTAGATTGGTGGGAGAAGGTTTTTGGTAGAAAAAAAGTACGAAATGGAATGTTATATCCATGAAGCAGAGCGTCTTCGATCCAATAGGTTTCAGTGGACCTGTGATCCTTAGCTTACAATTAATGTTGCAGACTCTATGGGTAAATACTCTGGACTGCGATACTCCATTAGATGGGGATTATTAGGAAATCTTCAAGGTCTGGCTGTATCAAGTACTCCTGCTCACCAAAATAACTATCAGTCGGCATATTGGTACATCATGTATGTGATCATTACACCTCTTCTGTGATGCAAGCAGCAAGGCATACACTGCTTGTGTGTTTCTGTGCAGAGAGACAGAAGAGGGAGAAGTCATGGTCAACCTGGTGCAATCGAAGTCCTGGGTTACACCATCGAAACCTGCGACTATAACACGGTTGGCGTTAATGGGGGCTACAATTGGAGCTTGTCATCTCCAATCAGTCCGAGAGACTATAGGCTGGACTACAGAGCCGATATTTGCATGGAATGACTCGAGCACTGTACTTGCTTGGATCCAGCATGAAGAAGAGTGGTCTGTCTTCATCAGAAATCGTATTAAGGAAATAAGATAGTCGACTGAAGGAATTGAATGGCGGCCTATCCCAGGACCTCTAGATCCTGCTGATCTGCCCTCAAGAGGATGCACTATTGAACATCTTGTGAAGTCAGCAATTTTGTTTGTGTCAAAATTAGGTGGGAGGAATGTGAAGGACAAAAAATAGTATATAAAATCACTATTACTCCTGTAAAGTTATTTGCAATTTATGTGAGTCTTCCAGAAAGTGCTGCGTTAGTGGCATAATTGCTCTTTGGTGGCTATGATTTGTATGTTCATGCATTATGCTGTTCTATGGAAGTTTGGAGAGAATATAGATGATGGATAAAACAGCTGTTGTGTCTTCATACATCACTACAGTTCCAAGGTGAACAAGAATATGTGAGGGTTTTTCTGTGCATCTGTATCTTTTCTGGGGCAAGAAGTGGATAAGGATGGGTTGCACACATGCGATGACAAGGTTAGTAAGACATTAGTGGATGCCCCACCCCCTGCAATGTTAGTCAGTTATGAGCTTGGCTTGGTCTCAATTACTATGTGCGATTTCTACCAACATAAGTCATTATTTTGGCACTATTACATTAGCACTTGAAAAGGGGTCAATGGTGGTCCTGGTCAAAGAGGCGTTATTCTGCCTTCACAGAGTTGAAGAATTCCATTATGTCATAAAATGTAATCAAGTACAACCCTGAGGCTGGCATGTGATGCATCTCCATATGGTATGGGAACAGTACTCAGTAATATCCTACCAGATGGGGAGGGAAACCAATTGCATTTGCTACACACACTTTGTCGTCTACAGAGAGAAAGTATTCTCAGCTAGATAGAGAAGCTTTAGCCATCATATTTGGTGCAAAAAAGTTCTTTCAATATTTGTATAGCCACAATTTCACTCTCATCACTGGTCATCAACCATTATCACACATTCTAGGCAGCCACTGAGGTATTCCACAGTTTACTGCCAACAGGATGCAGCTGGACAGTTTTTCTTCAAGGGTTTGATTATACAATTCAGTATGCTAAGGGTGACACTAACTCTAATGCAGATGGACTCCAGGTTGCCACTCCCAAGTGTTGACCCCACCTCAACTTAGTTCTCATAATTTACTTGTTTGAGCATCCAAATTTTTTCCAGTGACCACACAGGAAATACTGCGGGCATCTGAAAGAGATGCAGTGTTAAGTAAGATGATCTTGTGTTAGAGATGGTTGGCCTTCACAACAGATAAACCCACTCAAGCCATTCATTCTATGTATGGAGGAACGAGCTGGCACTAGAGGAGGGGTGTATTTTTTGGGGACACAGAGTCATCATACCACCTGCCTTATAGGATCATGTCTTATACTAACTGCACACAAGCCACTTTGACATATGCAAAATGAAAGCCTTGGCATGTTTGTGGTGGCCCAAAATAGGGAAAGATTTGGAAATCGTGGTGTCAGCCGTACCCCGTGCTTCCAGAATAAAAATTTTTCACACAAGTCCATTCTCCTACCATGGACATGGCCTGATCGTCCATGGCAGATAATGCACATCGACATCGTAGGTTCGTTCATGGAGAAGCACTTCCTAGTGCTCGTCGACAGTCATGTAAAATGGCCAAAGTTTGTGTGCTTCCCAGCATCACTTCAAGTGCAGTCATAACCCAGTTGTGTTGGTGGTTCACTGTCTATGGCCTACCAGAACAAATTGTTTCAGATAATTGTGTTCAGTTCTCGCCAGAATAGTTTAGCTAATTTTGTAAGCACAACACCATTAAGCACACATTTTCAATTCCCTATCACCCATACACAAATAATCTTGCAGAGAGCATGGTCAAAACTTTTAAAAATAAACTAAAGTCATTGGTTCCATCCCAAGTTCCACTTAACATAGCTTTACCCCGTTTCATGTTGAGCTATCACATGAGTATCCAAATAGTTTAATGTTTCGCAGGGTGGTGTGCAATCGGTTGTCAGTACTTACTCGATCAGTCTCTGCTAATGTTGCAGCTCGCCAAATGGGTTCAGTTGTCTCCAATTCCACCTGCAAGACCAGGACCTTTAAAGTAGACAATTATGTCGGGTTCGCAGTGCATACATGTAGAGAGAAGGGTGGTGGTGTTGCCAAAATGGGCCCTCTTATGTACAGAATGCAAGAAGCTAGTGGAGTCACCTATCACCGCCACCTAGATCAGCTTCGTTTTGTTCCATTACTGCTCAAGAAACAGGCAGAAACAGTCAGCAGCATGCAGGTCTGAAGTAGAGGGTCAGGGCTGCTTGTGACCAAACTTGCCCAGCTGCACCACAGACGGACATCAAGGTAACACCCACAGCAGAGAAGCCACAGTAGAAGGCTGCTAGTAGCTAAGTGGCCAGCTATATCAAGAGGAAGGAATAATTCGTAGTAGCGACACCAAAGAAGGTTTCAAAGGGTTTCCCCATGTGGTAGCTGACACTAACGAACCTAGGTACCTTAAACGAAGCAGAGTCCCTAAGAGATTGATGGACTTCTAATGTAATAGTGCACACAAAATGCTCTATGTCCTCATTGTGCTGCAATAGTCCTTTGTTATGGGTATAGGGGAGGAGTGTGGTATACCACGACCAGCATGTTCGCTGACCTGACTTTTGGGCAGTGCAGTTCCGGGATGGCCTCCTTGCTATATGCTCGTTGGTATGAACACAGTGTGTTGTAATCATTGTAATGTAATCTGTGTTCGTGCAAGTAAATTTCTTGAATTTATTACAAAATTTTTCCAAGTTACTTTCAACTTCAATTCAAAATTCAGATTTTATGCTAGACTTTAAAGGAAACGCAATAAACATTAAAAACAAAGAATAAAATGTTGTAAAAGTTATAGTCATTACAATTAATGAAAATCTTTATATGATGTTAACATAAATCAAATCAAAGAATTAAGAGTTACTTCTTTACGTACTTTATATGCTGATATTATGTATTAACTGCATAACTATTGCAAAAAAATTTGATTTAAAGTTCCTGGATAACTAAAACAACGAGTGTCTAAGGACAGCAGGAAATTAAATTAACTGTACAGATATTTTTATTCAACATATTTTTACAGATAATGGTGATAAAGAAAACTTACCTTTTTTGTATGAAAAATTATTTTGGATAGATTCTGGAACAAGAAAAGTAACCATATGCAGCTCAAAACACTTAACGATATCTGTATGTAGTTCTCGACGTAGTCCATTATCCGAAAAGCCTGGAGACAAACAGTTACCACAACTGCATCAGTATGTCTTATTACATTTCCCTTAGCACAACTGAAGGTAATAAATACAATATGAAATAAATTTACGAAAATTACAATATTATAAAACCGCTGCACTACCACCAAACAAAAATTATACATCAAAATTTTACATTGCTTCGCAGAAGAAATTACAATTGCTTTAATTGGTTTACTGTATAAGGCCCTTGAGCCTACCTGAAGCTAAGGACGGCCGTCCAATAGTTTCAGCACGTCGGACACTCGTTTAATAGTTTCATGGAAAAACAAAAGTAAACACACTGCAATGCAGGTCAAGCAGCAGGCAGGCTTACATAGCGACAGGTTGTCAAGTTGTTAACAAGGTTTCTCATAAATCAAAATTGAAAATTTGCAGCGATGATAATGAAAAAGAGGAGCATAAATAGCAATGGTGAATAAAGTGCCATTAATATCTGATGGAATTACAAGCAGCAAATTAATCTACTGAAGATACCTCAATTGCCACTTCATAATCTTGGATTCATATAGATCTATTTGATAAACATGCACATAAAATATTAAACAAATGCTTCTAGAACACAATAATACACAGATACCATAACAAACTTTACACACTGATAAACTGCAATTACCTACTTACCAATTTACAAAATTATCTTGAAGGTAAGGATCCATATCCCTAGTTTGTCAAATCGGCAATTTTTATGTATCATACTTTTTAAAGAATAAAATACAATAACAAACACAAGATAATGCAACTAACGTTTAAAAAAAAATGTTGGGGTAACATCAGGATGCATTTTCTTTTATCAGTTCAGTCCCTACATTTGACTTTTTAAAATTAGGTATAACACAAATTTGACTTAATATTCTAAACACAATAATGCCCAAATTATATTGCTCATACATAATGATTTCGGGGAAAAAAAAAACAGGAATATATCTGTAAGTATAACTAATGAACCTACTTCTCACCACATGAATGCAAATAATTTTAATGAATTTCTTAAAAACTTAGGTGGTAGGTAAAGTACGCCTCGGCATCTCGCCGACAGATGGAACCAGAAACATGCAACACTAGCGAGACAATTACAAATACACAGTTATTTAAACGAGACCCGAACTCTGAACACCTCACACTGTAAGCTGGCATGCGACAACTGCATTACGGAAGTCGGCGAGGATTTGGAGCATCAACTTCGGTTGTAATCAGTGTAATATTTTGGTAGAAAGGTTTACCAACCTGAAATATTTACAGGGCTATCATTTTAAAATAAGTGCACAATCACTTACATTATGAAAGTTTACAAGGCTTACCATAGCACTAATAGTGTGCAGAATTTTGTGAGGATCGGACGATTTGTCCCCTACATATGGCATAAAAATTCAATTTCTTCATGTGCAGCTGTTTCAATAAATTGTGGGCAAAAGGTTATGTATTAGTACATTCAATGTTTGTCACATATACTGCCAGGTGTCATTACAGTATATACAATTTGGTCGATGTTTGAGATACAAGGCTCATTAACCTAAAATATTCACATGGTTGTTATTTTTAAAATATTTGATTACCCCCTTAGCTCATATAAACTTACATGGACTACAAAAGTACAATTTGTCACCTGAATTTGGTGATGAACAATCAATTAATTGTTTTCTAATAGCTGATTTAGGATACAAATGCTTAATTTTTCATGTGGTGCTATGTTCCAAGATGGCACACAAAGTTACGCTGGAATTCGCTCAATTGTTTCGTAGATTAAGCACACTAAAATAAAATGTTCACATAACCACCATTTTGAAAATAAGTACCTGACCCACTTACATAAATTTACATGTCCGACCATAGTACTACACGTTTGCTAAATGTGGCAGGAATCAGTTGATTGTTTCCCCAACACATGACATTAAAAATTTATTTTGCATTGTGGTGATATCTTACAAAATGGCGACCAAAATAGGTTATGTATTGTCATATTTTATGCTTGTAACAGATACTTTCAGCATACTAAGTTTTGTCAAGCAGCACGGTAGATATTGCAAATAAACTTCAAATATTTATATGGCTACCATTTTGAAAATAAGTACACTATCTGTTTACATTGCATATGTTTACATGGCCTCTCATGATATTACTTACACGCCAAATTTGGCGGGAATTGGTCAAGCGGTTTCCGAAACTTAACGTAAAAGCTTCATTTTCATGTATTGCTCTCTTCGAAAATAGTGGACCAATACCAATCTCTCTCTTTCAATACAATGCCTACATTATGTACTGTCAGCACGCGAATTTGGTTTAAACATATTTAATGGTTCTCATATAACATAGCAGCCTACATCTTGAAATCACAGCCATTTTTTAAATGAGTAACTGGCATGGTTGAAAACTATAAAAGTCGATGTCCTCATTACGTGCTATAAATGTATACTGAGGTTGGTGAAATTCGGTTCTCGGATTTAAAATTTACACAAGGGGGCGGGGGGACATACATCCAGACATTCGAGGAAAGTAGGCTCAAAATGATCAGTGTTGACGCCATGCCACAGCACAAAACCAGCTCCACAGCAGACGTGTCTTTGTTAGCTGGGTGCATGCCACCGATACACACTAGTTAACTGGAACTACAGACCTAGAGCAGAAAACTGTATTTCCCGTAACTATAGTTAAAGTCCTTGGTCAGCTGCCAGATGTCTTAGTGCTCACAGACGTCGCTGAGATGCCTTCTAGCAGGCCACAACCAAGTAATAATAGAGCAGTAGTATCAGGCCAGCCTGCATTAAAGGGATCATTACCCTGCTAACAATTTTGATTTAACACTCAAGTTGGTAGCCGCCACGGATGTGGTTGCCAGTTTTTTTTATCTTATAACTATTAAGGTTTTAGGTTAGAATTCTGGGTAAGCCAGAAATGAGTACACCATTTCAAGATGTGATATTAGGTTAGTTTAGAATGTAAGCCACTCCTATCAGCCCACTAGCATAAAGCAGAGGATTCAATATGCCCGATGCCAATACGCCCGAAAAGCCTCGCCTTGTGGATACATGTTGTAGTTCCCTTATTGTCCGTATGAACAATAGTGCAATCTTTAGTGTTGAGAGTTAGTTGTAAACAGTTAAGAACTGGTGTATAACTTTTGTTTTGTGTTCTTGTGCATTAATATAAATGGTTGTTTATGAATAAAAAAGTTATCAGGTTATGGGTTCAAATAAGTTTCCTATTTTGAAAACTCTGTGAAGACGTGGATAAGGCAAAGTTTTTAAATTCTGGAAGGCTTAAGATTCCAAATAGGTCTTTTGGAAGGCCAATCTAACTGGAGAACATGGAAGTACAAAGTGAGTACTCTCTTGCGTGGAGTGTGGTTGCATGGACATTTTGGAAATAACTTTATGAGAGCCAGAACCATTAAAAATAGATGCTACTCCAGCAGAGGTAACATTATATAATTCAAATGTAGAAAGGTTTGCGACAGCTGAAAGCAATGCCTTGCTTATCCTGACTACAGACATGACTGTAGACACATTGGAGAAGGTCATGGGATTCTCAACAGCCTACAAAGTGTGGATGGAGCTTCACAGACTGGTTGACAGGGGAAGTGAGGATAAAGTTTATGATGTACGCATGGAATTTTACAGTTTTATTAAGAACATTAATGACGATATTGGCATACACATATCAAAACTGAAAAACCTATGAAGCATACACACAAAAAACTATCTACAAAGGATACAGAATTTAGTTGTGAACTACCAAATTTGTTACAAATATGTAAAATTTTAGGTACACCGCCTGAAGAATATTTTACATTTAAGTCTAGCGAGTTGCTGATGAATAAATCTGAACGAACAATAGAAAACCTCACAAACCAGCTTTGCGCATTTGAAAAGGCCTTGCAGTACGACTGCTGACTTGGGGCAGAAAGCGTTAACCACAACATCAAGGAAGGCATCGGATAAGCAGTTAAGTAGAGAGACAAAACACGTCACCAATAAGTCAACATTTCTTTGTTATTACTGTAAGAAACCGGGTCACGTTGTCAGGAACTGCAGAAATTGGGTAGAAGATGGTAAACCACTACTTCAAATGAGGAAGAGTGAAGGCTCACAGTTAGAAGAGTTAGCTGAAGAAGTCTAGGGCCTCATGTCTGCTACTGCATCTCTGGCATCTGACGATGATGATTACGGTTGGTACATAGACAATTGGGCTACGAACTGTGTCACAGACTCAGATTTACCTTACCACACAGGCTATAGGTGCATATGATTTTTTTTTTCATAGGTTTCTGGAACACTCGTTCAGCAGCACATTAAGAGATAACAGACATCAGCTATGCTTAGGATTACCAGGAAAAGGATCACGAATGCTACTGAGACAAAAATTGCACGGACATTGTGTTAAAAATCCTAGCGTTTAATGTGAGATGTCATCAACATAGCCCCTAGCAAAACTAGCACACTCTTCTCCCAAGGCGACACTCATACAGCACGTAAACTGCGAGACAGCATTACATAACCCAAATGGAAGTACCTGAAAGACAAACTGTTGATTGCGAAACAGGAATCCGGTATACTGCTGGAACTCTTCTTTCAAAGGCACCTGCCAATATCTGTGCATCAAATCAATTTTAGACATAAATCTTACCTCTTGATACAGTTGCAACAACTCTTCCATGGGTCTTGGGCTTTCTCTATACTTGATGGTGATGTCATTCAATTTACATGCATCCAAGCACAAACGTACTGACCCGGCTTTCTTCCCAACACACACCATCGGGTTACAGTAAGGACTAGAGGCATGACGAATAATAATCCAGGACATCATTAAACTGAGGTACTCTTATACCGGTATAGGATAGGATTTACAGTGAAACGATTCTCCTGGTTCTACTTTAATGTCAGCCTGATACAGCCTGTTACTTCCTGGATACTGGTTACAAAATAACAGCTGCTCTAATAGGCATCTCTGATTGTGGTCGAGGAACTCTACACTTTCCAGGCTTGATAAATATCCTCGAGTGTGGCCGAAACATTAATACACAAAGGCTTGTCAATGTGGTGCAAATCTCTCTGCAGCTGGTTAACGAACTTGTCTGACCACCGCCAACTATCTGGCATCGTCATGACGCTCACAGTGCTGTCTGATGTGCTCCAGTAGCCATCCGCCGAAATCTAAATCTATCTTGTAAAATCTTAAAAATTCCACTACAAGAATCACTTGTTTACAGGGACCTTTAATTACTAGTGCCGAGACGTCCTTATGCTTACCTATGCCTTCAATTGTAAGCAGAACTTGTCGGCTGACCAAAGGGCTAGATTTAGACGTGCCCCCGATAATCTTCAACTTTGATACCGGGACTATTGGTAATTTGTAGCCAGTAGCTAATACCAAATCCACAAGATTTTCGGACACACAGTTCACCACTGCACCGCTGTCCAATAAAAAGGGTACCGTCATACCATAAAATTTAAGTACCAATTCAGGACAAAGCATTTCCTCACAATGTACTACCTTGTCAGCTGGATCATTTAAAAGAAATTCTCTGTCTGTTTCCCCAATAAGACAGTGCTTATTAGGATTTCAGCAACTCCATCGGCTGCACATTCACTTCACTGACTGCAGCGATCACACTTTCGGACGCCTTGGTTATATTAACTGGGCTAAAAGTCAGTGAATGGGCCCCTTCTTCACCGACTCGTTCTAGTTTACCTTCCGGTAGCCTTGACGTCCGGAAGCGGCCGCATACTGGCCAATCCATTTGATTTGTGGTGGTGCAGGTACAAATGCTAGAATGCGGGGATCTAGCGGTGCTTGGCTAGCGAAATATCCTCCCCTCGGCTGTACCACACATCCGGTATTCCCCCCCGGATGCAGCGGTCTTGCTGCCTGTCCGAAAAAATTCATTTGTTACAGGTCAACTTGTTGGCCTTGTTGGGGCGCATTACCTTGCCTCTGTTTACTAGGGCTGGACGCTCCTGCTGACCCTGTTTGCTGGGTCCAGGTGGGTTACTTTGCAGGGATGCTTGCATATCTAGCAGGCGAGGTGATCGTTGTCCCCGATCGTTACCTAATATTCCCCCCGTCACTGTCACCTCCTTCATCCCTAGCTCCACAATAACGTCGGCCTTGCCTAGGCTTTCGGCTAGAAAAGTACTTCCTACCTCTGTACGAGTACTGACTGTCCCGCCGACTGTCCTGATTTTTCCCCATCTCAGTTGACTTGTTGGCGTTGTAGGCGGTCTATCTGATCAAAAACCATTAACCGTTCCCTGGAGGTTACCAAACCACTGTCTAGTTTTCCCATCCAATGGGTCTGGTACCAGTATAGCAGCTGGTGCAGTACCATTGCAACAAATTCGTCGTCACTAATAGGTGGGGGTAAATGCCTAGACTTTTCATATACTTTCGAAATGTATGTTTCCAGGTTATTGCCTTTACCTGTCACAAAACACTCGGCATACAGCTGCACCCTTAAATTCCTCTGTATCTCAGTGTTTCAGAAGTGGTCGTCGAGGAATTTTTTCCGAAATTCGTTCCAGCTGTTTACTGTACTGTGTACCACCTCCCACCAATAGCAAGTCATTAATATGAGTGCCACATTTAAGCAGCGCAGCATATCTGTCAGAAAGGCCATGCAACACCGAATATTCTGCAAATTTGATTAGAAAGTCGATGGTGTTTTATCCCCGTCTTCCTTCGAATTTTGATAGCTATTCCACTCAGGACTTGAAGGGATGATGTAATAGAGTGATCATGGGCGTGCTTTGTGCTGGAACAGGCAGGGTGGCAATCGTGTTGGCAGTGCTCTCTACTGGACTCTGTGTATTGGCGTGTGACGTACCAGTGCTGGTTAGGGGCACCTCCTCCCTTATGGCATTATCCGATGTGATCTGTAGGCTTCGCATTCCCTCGACAACCTGTCCTATCTGCTCTATCTTTCCTGATACGACCACTAATCTTTCCGCAGCTGCCTTCTCCACCTGGTAGAACCAATTCTCAATAGACCGGTCAAAGGAACTCGGCTGTTCTGAAACTAACCTGCTTCCCCTTGTAGGATCGGTCGCCAAAACTGGCCTCACTTCTAGTGCCTGTATCTGCTGCTCTACAGTGCTGACTCGTACCGCACAGCTTACTTTTACCAGCTCCAACTCCTCTTGGATCCTCTCTGCGAATCAAGTTCACGTCTTCCCGCATCTGCCCTATTCTAGCAGTCGGATCACCCACTAATTGCGTAATCTGTAGCTGTATTTGGCTACCCTGCTCATGTAGCCTTTCCTCCAACTTCTCTGATTGGCTACGTAACTGTGTTTGCAAATTTTCCGACTGTTTGGATAAGCGTAAACAATTGCTGCATTAGAGTAAGCGAAACTATTTCCTTGCCAGTGGTCCCAGTGTTAGTAGCTTGTATTCCTGTTTGCATACTGCTACTGGCTGTGTCCTGAGCATCTGTCTCCAGGCACGCACTTGCTACCATCTGCATGACTTGCGTCGTCTCCTCCATTCCGTTAAATATTCCCACACGTTGTAGTTTATACAAGTGGTTGACTTCAAATTGTACGGAGTGCGATGTCTCCTGTTCATTAATTATGCAAAATTTCAGTGTGCTTTTCCCTGATACTCATGGCCCCACTTTGGTTCGGCAATCGATGTAATGTAGTGACGGAATAGTGTAATAAATGGATCTGCTGCTCAACAATACAATGTGTGTGAAAGGTGAATAATATGTAAAATAAGCTATACTTTGACACCATTGTCCACCAGCTGCGTAACAGAGGCAGCCATCTCTTCGTCTCCCAGCCTGCCTGACAAATACTGCGCTATAAACAATCCGTTAGGAGCGCCTGGACGCAGCCAAAGGTGGAGCCACCCCCAGAGGACGTGTGTGCGTGTTTTGAGAGGGCGAGTAAGCAGAGCTGCTGCAATAAGGACATCGCCTCATACAGAAGGACTGGACCAGAGCGGGGCAGGGTTGATCTACGCTAGTGTAATGGACACACTTCTGTAGACGACTGAAGTAAGATGTGGCATCTTAGAATGACGTGTTTAACAGTTGGTTAGAGTGCACACCCTAGCTGCACGGTACCTTTGCCCAACGTTACCTTACTCTTTTATTATGCAAATTAAATAATGATTGACTTGTGTTGAGAGAACTACAGTGACATAAATATTCAACCTGATGGTATGCAAGTGCCCGGCCCCATCCAGACTGCTGTACAGTTGACTCACAAACACTCAGATTTACCTTACCACACAGGTTATATACAGGTGCGTATGCTATTTGCACACGGTACTGGAACACTCGTTCGGTAGCATATCCAGAGACAATAGAAATAATCCATACTTAGGATTGCCAGGAAAAGGATCACAGATGCTACTGAGACAAAAATTGCGTGGTAATTGTGTTAAAAATACTACTATTTAATGTGAAAAATGAAAATGGTTACTTTTCCAGAAAAATAAAATATTGATTCCCTAGATGGCAATTCAAAAATAATGCAAATCAACTTTAAAAACTTAAATGAATAATCGAGGTAGTGGCCGTTAAACTCTTACGCCCTTATTATATGTTTCCAAAACAACTGCCTCAAACTGTTCAAAACTTGAAAATGTCTAACATTTAAAAAATTATTACTTTCCCAAAAATCACGTGTTAAAAGTATTAGCATTAGCTCTTGGTGTCATGAAGAAACTTCTCAGGTTCGCCATGATAAAACGTCATGAAGGGGGAGTACACTCAGAACTCGACAAAATGGCGGCTCAGCAAAACCTTCTAGAACATTGAAAAGGAAAGTGTGTGTGTGTTACTGTTACATTATTGTACAAAATCCAAATGTTTTCTTATCTTTGACGACTTTGCTTTGATGAAATGGAATTCTCTTGCAGATATGTGAAGTATTCGGGCCTCTCCCGCGTGAAGGGAAGCACAAGGTGAAGTCTAGGAACTGCTATGTATAGGCCGTTCACGGTAAAGTGAGCACTTTTTGAAGCTGTTTTATCAGACATAATAACCAATAAATGCATTTCATTGTGGTCTCAGACTTTTGGTTTTGGGTCTGGTGAATGTATACACTGTGTTTATTACTCACATGGCAGGGTTTACATTAACAAGTGGTGGAAGTATATAAATTGGTTGAAAGAAAAAACTAACTAGGGCTTCAAAAGTGTTCACTTTATCGTGAACGGCCTATAAGCGCATGGCTTACGCGCCAACGGCCTGAATTCAAAACGAGTAATCTGAACTCCTGGACATTAAAGCGGAGGAGGTGCTCTCATGCCGACTTACTGATAACTGCATCTCGCGTGACATGTCTTCTTATATACCAATATTATGGGCGATACTCTGACTTCCCTAAACTTACGGTACTTTAAATTCCCTCTCGCAACCATCCACTCGTGTACGCGGCCAATCGACTTCCTGCCGGTTCTTGATGCTGTAGCTGTACGGACCTCCTCACGTTATCCTTAGCTTAAAGAAGTTTTTAAAACTTCCGACCAATCACCAATCACAGTGCTCACAAACCAAATTCAATTCAAAATGACTCAAACGTCCTAAAATCATAAGAGTATAAATAAATACGTATGGGGGGGGGGGGGGGGTGGACCCAGGACGAGGCAACATCCTCCGAGTGGCGGGCTTTCCAGCTGGGACCCGTAGGTGCCCGTCATCCCTGAACATGACATGGAATGAGGCCCTAGGATGGAGCGGCGCTGGAATGCAAGGGCGTACTCCGAGAAAGCCCGCCGGCAAACGACATCATCCAGCACGATTCCCACATGCGAAAGTCCGGGAGCGGACCCGCCGGGGATTGAGCCCGGATCGCCGTGGTGGGAGGCGAGTGCGTTAGCCACTGCGCCACCGCTGCCCCGCATCATAAGAGTTATAGGTCTCGAAACAGCTAATTAACAAATCAAATAATCTGAAAGAAATACAAATATGCGAGGACATAAAAAAAACGTAACATTACGACAATAAATATCTCGACTCATCTCAAATATGAAAATTAACATGAAACTTATATTGCCATCTCACAAAATAAAAATAAATCATAGGATACAATTATAAATATTGAAAAATGTGGTTTCCTTTTAAAAATGCAAATACATTAAGTATTTATCGACGTCAGAAATACGTGTGCTACATTATTAAATGGCATATTAGGGATATTTATTCAATTGGATTTTTCTGGAAGGAATACTTGTAATTTATTTAGTATTTTGAATATTTCGGCAAAGGTTTGTGTGTTTAAATTTGCTGCGATTTTCCATCAGAATTTGCAATTTCAGTTAATTGAGTTAACAATGGCAATAATTGTTAGTTGTTTATGTTCTTTGTTTTTCGAATTAACTTTGGAAACACCAGTTGAATGTTAAAATTTCTGAGCAGTTTGGTTTCCGTGCTTCTACTGTGTAATAACAGTGAAACTGCGTCATACACAATCTCAGTTGAACTGTTCTTTTTCCAATATCAGTTTTATTTGTTTTTATAATGGCACCTTTATCCACAAAATCACATATCATGTTTCACAGCCCCCCTGAATTAGGCGGACTTGTTCTTCCATCGTCGTTCATCAGACAGCGACCGCAAAGTTACATCTGGCGCCCAACATTCGGCGAGTATTACAGGATGTCCCAGCGTTCACCTACCATTGTGAAATATGTGCAGTATGTTAAAACAGAAACAGTATTTATCGACGTTAAAGAAAACCGAAAGATACGTGTCTGCCATTTGTGACAACACACACAACAGAACCATTTATTGAATGTTACTCCAGTGAGATGACGTCCGTTCAGGTTCACGCATTCGGGCACACGATGCAGCACGTTTTTCATAACCCACAATAATGCTGCTGCCGGTATAGCGTTAATTTCCGCTGAAATCCTCTGTTCGAGTGTGTTCAGATCTGGCGCGGGCGTGCTTGAAAAACGCGACTTTTGAGGAATCCCCAGAGGACATAATCGCAAACCGACAGATCAGGCGAATGGGCAGGCCATGGAATGTCTCCAGAGCACGAAATTATTCGATGCTGAAACATTGTTTGTAAAGTGTCTATTGACTGGCGAGCAGTGTGTGCTGTGGCTCCATCTTGATGGAAATAAAAGTTTAGGTCACATAATGCGCGGTGTGCAGCTGACCACCGCTCCATGCTTAATGACAATGGCATCACTCGCCGGACAGATCTGGCAGTATCACGCTACCCCCACCCTAGAAACACATGAGTACTAGGCGAGTCAAAATGGTAGGTGAACGCTGGGACATCCTGTATTTACATGCCTGAGAAGTAATGTGAGGCAGAACAGCTAGTTACCTCTGGTATAAGCTGAAGCGTTGAGGTAGCAGTGAGAGAACCAGCTCCCAAGCCCAGGAAGAAGTTGATACCCATCAGGTAGTACTTGGTGTGTATGAACGGCATGAACACGCCTCCGCCCAGCCCAGACAAACTGATAATTGCGACCGAGATCAAGCCAAACCCCCACACTGTAACAAAAACATCATATATCATTACATATTCACCTACACATGTGCTTAACTTCTGTACATTAATACGCATACTTGTCAAGACAATACTCGGGTCTTATAGGCTGTTCACGGTAAAGCGAGACCTTTGCAGGCCTTATATCTTTTTTCCTTTCAGCCATTTTTTATCCTTTAACCATCTTTCTAAATAAATATTGTCATGTAATTAACGAACACATTGTGTGTATTCCACCGCACTCTGAAGTTAACTTCTAAGGCAAAAATTAAATATAATTATTCAGTATTATTGCCAATGAGGGCTTTCAAAAGTGCTTTTAAGATACACACACTTTACGGTTAATCACAATAAAAATTTCTGCATTTCATTTACGAGAGTGTCGCATAAAATTTCTTCAGTTTGCAGTAATCTAAGTACTTGTATCAACAAAAATTAGAATAATTTAAACAAAGATAAAATGACTGCTGCATCATTTCAAATTAATTACGAACTTAGAAACACGTTAATTTTCATATGTGAAGTGGAGGGGAGGGGAGGGATGCCGTGTCGCCGAAATATTCATTGATCCTTGTTGACAGATACTGTATGTTTTCCTGCACATTTCAATGTGAAAGCCAGCTGTTACAGCGACCATTCTTCCAGTCTTATGCCAAATCCTCTTAATTACAAACCGTATCCTAATCAAACCTCTAAATGACAAAAATTTTATTTCAAGAATATTGTAAAAAGCAATTATCATTCAATCTATTACACGTAGTTTTCTTATTTTTCATGGATTTGTTTACAAATAGCAGTGCCCATAAAATGATTTTGGTAATCTTAGCTGAAGGGACAATATATTGAACGCTGCATTCATCCCCATGTTTTAGATTCACACAGTGACACACTGATATCATTATGACGCACTTTTGCAGAGGATGAAGCTAGCCAAGGAACTTTGAAACTGAATTCAAACACAGGACTCCGTAGTTACAGGTCTTCGAAACACATTTTCATGCAGGCTTTGTTAGTAACGTATACCAATGTTGCTTTACTGCACCAAAATAAGCTTTCACAAACAAACTCTCTCCTTAATAGAGGATGAGTTTAGGAGTCAAGTGGAACTAACAACTGTGTGACCTTGGCAACCAATTGTTTCTTCCTCGATGACTAAATTCAGCTTCGGATCGTGGGCTTGCAGTGCTGTACCGTGCTTTTAGAGTTAGTGCGTATGATTTCTGGAATTATTAACAATAAACGTATTTATATTTTTCAGCAAACCGCAGATTCTCCGTTATTTTGTTCAACGAGCACTACGAAACATTGCCACTTTGTAACGTTGCGGATTTTCAGGCGTTATATTTACCGTTAATCACAGACATTATAATTATATATGATTACAGAGTAGTTGCTTATATTGCCAAGTCATTTAATATGATTCCCAAATTAAGGTTTATTATAGGAGTTAAACAAAATACTGTATAACCTTTGGTTATTTGAATAGTTTATTGACATAGAGATCATGTCTAAGTATATTTCATTTGTTTCCAGACGATATGAAATTTTCTAAATTTGTTAGTTATTTTTTCATTTCTTCCCTAGAGGATATTAAGTATTGAAGGTTTATTAAACAAATGCAAGAAATGAAATATGCCTACTAGTTGTCTCTCATCTCGCCATCGCTTATTGGCGAAGAGATGTGACATGGTCAGACCACAGCCAATTGGATGACAGATGACAACATAAGTAAGGCTGAAGTTTTCGTTAACAGAAATCTTACCACCATCGTCAAAGACAGACGCGTGAGTGAAAATTTGTTAAAAGTAATAAGTAATAAAATATAAATGTGCATATTTAAGAATTGCTGCACTACGTTTGAATTTTAATAACTGATAATTGGTTTGATTTATTATTGTGATTGAGAAAATGAGTTAATTATTAGTCCATTTTATTTGAGAAGACAAACAAGGTAATAAAAATACCGAGAAACTGAGAAATTCGGTATAATAATTGCATTGAAAGGTTACAACTGTGATTACAACTGAAATGTTACAACCTGTGTAAAAACTGTTAACACCTCAAGGTTAGGCTACATCCGGTCGTAAGGAGGCATGACGAAAAATAGCATAAACAAGCTTCAAGCGTATTGTTTCCACAGAATTTTATGCGGTGACTAGGCATACGGGTTTTTAATACAGCTACATAGACGTATTAAGATACAGCATTGTCTACACTTCTACAGAACGGGCTACTTAGTGAATGTTGCCGATCGATACATTACAACGACCACGTTTGTGTTTCAGTAACAAAAGTTATTAATTGGCTACAAAATACCACTTTAATATTCCGTAGATTAAAAAAAATTAATAATGATGAGAGATAAAACTGCTTACAGTGAGACCCATATGATAACTAGGGATGCTTCTTAATGTATAACGTCCTGAACAATAGGATAAAATACTTGGTGTCAACACACATGTTCATGAACCGAGTTGTTACAATTTGAAATACAAGCAACAATATCAAGTCGAAAGTTAAGCATAAAGTTAATTACATTTGACGAGATTACAGTTTTCAAGGATCGTGAAATATATCAGAAACTATAATTTTATGCAGACTATGTCATTTTCCTCACATTTGTACATTTTAATGTATGATCACTGTGGGAGTTGCGTTGTAATTTATGATCTCGGCAGAATTTTTTATTAAACTGGAAATGGCTCAGCATGCAGTTAAAATTTGAAAAATGCTTAAATCATTTACAGACCCATAGAATTCTCAACAGCCAAAAAGAAATACAACCTAAGATGATAATGCAAATGTCATTTACTTAAAGTACGAGAGACTGAAAATTTCTTACATCTGAGGAAGCTGAAATTTCACCTGATGAACATTTCCTTGACATGATAAGGAAGGCAAGACCCAAATGGCAAGCAAAACTTGCTCTTCAGTTGACATTACAGTAGAGTGAACAAGATTTGGGCAGCAATGAAGGACCGAGGTCTTTACCATTGAATCAGACAAGGGTGATCCAAGGTGAAGATGGGTCAGCGATTGAACATAATGTTGTAGAGAGTATCCTGAGAAATCCCTTTCACCAGCTTCAAAACCTTCCGAGTTTCCCCAGTACATAATACTAAAATGTGGGGCTTACCTTGTCAGGAATTCACTAAAGTCCATTCCCCATTGGAAGCGACTTATGAAAATCAACCTTTGAAAAAACACTCTAGGCAAAACATGTCAACCTGTTTTTTCAATAACCTGTATTCCAAAAATATATAACACTGTGGTTAACTTTAGAGTACTGTATTATTGAATAAATGAAACTTTACTTTAATATCTTCTATAACTTGTAATATTTCTTTTTAAATATGAATTAACAACAGCGAGAGCAGCGACGTGTTTGCAACGGCCGGTAAGAAATAGTTCACAGTTAAAATATTATTTTAACCTAGTTTTCTAGTATAATATTTGTAAATTAAACGGTGCCTATTAAAAGTATTTAAATATTTAGGTATCCCCGATAGCAATAGATCACATTTTTACAGTTTAAAATAACAACGGAAAATATCGTGAGTAGGCCGTTTTGGTACGGTGTTGTTATATCAAGCGAGAAAGCTATTGCTTAACGAGGCTTGGCACTCTGTATTTGTCTCTTTCACACTCGGGAAGTTTCACTTCGCTAGTAAGCAACCATATTATACATGTTTACAATTGTTGCATATTTCATACTTATTACAGCAAAATAATGATTTTTGAATGTGTAATTTACAACTGAAAAGAGATTTTAATGTTTGAATACTTATTTTAATATATTTAGATATGATGGCGGGGTAGAAACACAGTGAAGTTGGCAGACTTGGCGAGCCATGACATGGCGTGTTGCTGTTTTACTAAATGAAGCGTAAATTACACTTACTCCGAAAAATACTTCGAATTACCACATCACGTTTGTAGACGTTGTGTTTTTTGAACCTACCTAAGCAAGTTATGATGTGGTAAATGTCTGTTTCCGCGGCACTAATAAATATGCTGTTACGGCGTGTTTCGTTCACCGCTGCGTGTGAAATAGCGTGGCATGGTGGTTGGGCTATAGTTACGCTGGATCTATGCGTGTGCGTGATTTCAAATATTGATGTTAACTATTTATACGTTGTAAAAGTGAACTGTTTTTATGACGTAGTTATTTGTTTACATTCACGTATGTTTATTTATCACAAACTGTACCTTTGTCCTGGGTGTTTGAAGCACAGTTGTGTAACGTGATTTATCACCAATCCCAACAAAATATCCAAGCCCAGCCCCAATAAATTTCAATAAACCCAATACACAGTAAATAGCAATACATATAAATATGAGTGAAAAGTTACGGTAGGCTTATTTGAGTGCATGTTCACCGCTATATTTTAAGTTTCTATAACAAAAAATGAGCGACACGAGTTGCGTGCTTAATTTTAATGTCGTTTTTTCGTTGGACTATCTATTCCTTCGTTATTCGAAATGAAGCCGTCCTTTTAAAGAAAAAACCCAACACATATCAATAACAAAAGGTTAAATACTACAGTTCATTACCCCGCCGTTGTAAGTGTGTAACACAGTCGCGGCAAAATACTAACGTGCATTACGTGTAATGTGCTATGTCGTGAAAAGCAATTATGCTAACGTAACGTAACCGTAAGAACTATAGTTAATTCGGGCATTTTTAAAACATCATAAAGCTGACGTAAATAGTGTTATATGCCTAAACTGTGAATATTCGTACGAAATGGTTTTTGAAATAGGCCTAAGAGAGAATTCTTTGAAAAGCTGTAAACAGCAAACAACACATGACAGGTATAAAAGTAGAAGTCACATTTCAATGTTTATTTTTAGGTGTAGCGAAAGTATACGAACACAAGTACACACACAATGGCATGTAAACATTGATTTTGACAGATGCTACATGGCAGTCACATGGCAATGTTTGTTTACAATTTGGCGGAAGGATACAAAACGGGCCTGCAAGTAGATATTTAGCAGAGCTCCGAGAAAGTAGCGACACTGTTCAACAGTCAGATCTCAGTCTGTACTATAGTAGAGAGAGCGGCGGGTTTCTCGGACACTTTTCATCGGGCAGGCGTAGTGCCATAAGACTAACCTGGGAATGGTTTCATACAGGAGGATACCAAACTGGTACTGTCCATATTTGGAGTGAGGGATACTAGCTGGCGATACCCCTAGTCGCAAATGCTGTGATTGGTCGTTGGTTGTGCAGACAATCAATTTTGAGTTAAGCACTTTTGTTAATATAGTCATGATTTCCAAACCATCGAAGCTATGTTCATCAAATTCTTCATAACATAGACACCGTATCCGATATCCATCACAGTGGTAAGAGCATTTAAGCCCTAACGTCTTTCTGACTACGTCAATTTTGAGTTAAGCCCTTTTTACAAATGTACTCATAATTTCCGAACCAATTGATACTATGTTCATCAAATTCATAACATAAGCACCATACCTGACATACAACATAATGGTAAGGTCATTTAGACCCTAACCCCTTTCTCTCAAAAGTTTAATTTGAGTTAATCCCTTTTGTAAATATATTCATAATTTCCAAACCGTTGAAGATATAGTGATCAAATTCATAACATAACCTTCATACCCAATATCCATCACAATGCTAAGGACAATTAGGATCTAAAGCCTTTCTAACAATATCAATTATGCATTTAAGCCCTTTTGTAAAATGTAATCATAATTACCGAATCGTTGAAGATATAGTACTCAAATTACTAACATAACCATCATACGCATTATCCATCACGATGATAAGGTCAATTTTGACTTACGGCCTTTCTGACAAGATCGATTATACCTTAATCCCTTTTATAAGCACAGTAACTCATAATTTCCCATCTACTAAAGCTGCAAACATAAAATTCATAATGTACACATCAAACCCATCAACAAACATGACTACAAGGTCAAACACATCTAAAACCCTTTTATAAGCATAGTAACTCATAATTTCCCATCTACCGAAGCTATGGTCATTAAACTAGGGCTCTAACGACTGGTGAGTAGATTGCTACTGAACTCGATTCCCATTCAGGATACTCAAATTTTATTCAGTTTTTATTAGTTTGTAATTTAAACATTGACTGACAAGCAAAACCCATCAAGGTAAATATATTGGTGTAATACGCAATGGATAACTATACAAAATAGTATTGACATACTAGTTCGAGACTTATACCTTACATTCAGATACAAAATGTGTAACAAGTAATCACACCTCATGAACATTTCTCAGGGAACAGCTCTGCTTGTGAGGCGAGTACACACTTATGCAAAGGCTCCACAGATTCCACATGCTCCACACCTTGCTCCTCCCACCCACCCCTCAATCACTCCTTAGTTAGCTTCCCAGTTAGCTCCTCACGCAGCACCTCACATAGTACCATAATCACAATCAGCACCACAATGGACTCTGCAGGCTCCGCAATCGAGTCCACAGAGTCTGCAATCGGCCCAGCTATTGGCACCACGATTAGCACTGCAGTGCTGCAATTAGCACCTCATGTACCACCTCACTTAGCATCTCACATAGTACTGTAATCACACTCAGCACTGCAAAGGACTCTGCAGGCTCCTGAGGCTCCTCACACGGCACTGCATTTGGCATTGCAATTAGCAAATCACATACCACCTCGCATAGCACCTCATGTACCACCTCATGTACCACATAACACCTCACATATCACCTCACACATCACCTCGCTGCTAACCCTCCACATTCGACTTAATATCTATACTAGCACCACAAACACACACACACACCTACAATCACACAGTTCAATTACACTTACCAGCCAACTGAAAAAAAAAATAAAAACTTTGCAAATATATCAACTTACCATACAGCTAAAATGAACCAAAACAAACACGATCATATTCTGAGACAATTTCAGCTTAACATCAGACCAAAAGACTTAGTTTCCAAAACATTCCAACCAGCTAAGCCACATTGCCTTTAATTCGCATACCTTCTCCATCACATAGTGGAAGTCATTTCATTCGCCTTACACTCAACAACAGATATAACTAAAAGATTTACATTAAAAACACTGATATTTTTTCCTTGTAATGTTAGGATACTCGAATAATTTTCGCATATAGAAATAAGCTCACTACTCAATTTCACAACATCAGAGAGACATAATTAATTTAAAAAATGATACGACCTCCCACACCCTATCTAGTGTCAAAGCAAATGCTACTGGAAGGTGGATAACATTTGAGAATTTGCTGAAGTCATTCAATTATATATATATATATACACTCAAAACATTCAATAATAAGTAGGAAAAAACTTCTCACATTAAATAATTAATTAATACAAGTTTTCCTTTCCTTGCTTTACTTACAAAAAAATACCTTCATCATGAAGTTGCACATATCTCTTCTAAATACCATTTAAATTACCAGAGAACTCCATCTCAATAGATACATCAATCTTAGCTTACAATTACATCTCAATAGATATATCAATCTTAGCTTGCAATTAATTTGTATGTATCATAACAGTCTCTACAACCACCACAAATTATGTATATTTGATTATAACATCTTCCATTCGCCTTTAACTCAGATTAAATTTAAAATGTTTCTCCCAATCAGTTAATAAAAACATGGAATGAATAAATAGAATAGTATTCCATACAATTTCAAATTTTATTTCACACAATAGTCAAAATTACATACATAAATACACTCAATCATATTCTTCACTCAACAAAACATTGGTGCAAGCAATCCAAACATAATTATTACAACCTTAAAAACATTTCATAAGATTTACATTTTACCTGCAAATATATACAGATTTCATGAAAATAAAAACAACCATTACTACATTACTCTGCATTTTCATTTACCTATATATTTGTATAATATAGACTTCCTGGTAAACATTCGTGCACACAGCATACACCAATTACATTCAATATTTTTAAAACAATTGCTCGTCATGTAACAATACATATTATTACAGAATGTAAATAACTTCCGACAAAATCGGCACAGATTTCCAGAAACCATTTAGTTATCCACCCCAACACTTCCATCGCAAGTCAACAAACATTTTTCATGTTGGGTATGATCACTAAAAACAGAATGGCATTTACCACATGAATATTTCTTTCTAACTATGTTTCCTAAACAATTATTTTTGTTTTGATGTCTTCTCAAATTGTGTTGTGAAGTAAATTCCTTCTCACAAGTTTTACACTGGAAACAAGCTTGTGTACTCTCTTCTGAAGTAGTTGCCAATGATTTAATCAATGCACTTGATTGTAAGGAATTTTTACATTTTTTCTCGTCCTTCTTTAATGTACTCTCTTCCTTAAACAAATGTAGATATATTCTACATCGGTATACTTTCAAAATAGGATTTTTGGAACAGGCTCTTTTTTCATGAACATAACGATATGTGGTAAATGTTTTCCCACAGACAACATACATGCTGTATTCCCGTTGATATATTACCTTTACATACAGACACATGCCTTGCTAATGCATAATATCTCGTAAATATACGTCCACAGATTGCACAGCAATACCTAACACACTCCGGATTCGTTGCATAATTACTTCTCTCATGGCGCTGCATACTGCAAATATGCTTAATATTTTATAGCAGTGCTGACAGTGTAATCCAAGAGATGGTTCACCCATTGCAGGAGTAAAACTACAGCAGCTCATAATATGTAGATATACTTTAGCACTAGTACCAAACAAAGATTGACATTTCAAACGTCTATGTAGATAACATTTAGGTTTACTATGACAGTATCCTTCATGACAACATAACTTTTCCTCATCCAAATACACCTTGGCACAATAAAAACACTTATGCCTCATATCTAATGCTTGCTGCGAGTTTTCTTCTGAAGAATGCAGCGCCGATGTGTTCACCCCTATCATCCTAAACAGATTGAGCTAAATACCTTAAGACAACACACTTTTATACCTTTCAGTAATGTAGTAATATACGAGGGGGGAAAAAAAGCAATCAATCATTAAATATCCTACGTACTGGTGATCCATTGAATGAAACAAGGACAAACACAGTTTATCAAACACAATACCACTACTGTTTGGAGATCATTCGATCTTAAACCACCGAAACGTTAACATCTCTCCGCAATCCTACTAAACACAACATACATTTATACTGGCTCATAAAGTAACTATCATAAAAAGAGACAAAATTATATATGAAAAACATCTCTTTAAAGTATGTAATATTATTTTAACTGTTCGCCTTAAATAATCACAATATGTCAATACTATTTTGATGGATTTTGCTCGTCACTCGCTGTTTAAATTACAAACTAATAAAAACTGAATAAAATGTAAGTATCCTGAATTGAAATCGAGTTCAATAGCAATCTGCAAAGACTATAGCTATGGCAGATGGGAAATTATGAGTTACTATGCTTATAAAAGGGCTGGTCATGTAGACATAGATAATGCAATGGTGGGAGCTAAAATACCATGAGAAAAACCGTAACTGATTGACGCAGCAATATCAATAGCATTGCAACAGTGCTAAATACACAGCAACAAATATGAAACCTACCACAAATGTGTCGCAAGTCTTCCTCGAAGGGTGGAGACTGTGAAAATGGTAGACTACCTCACATTGACGCTATACAAGATCCGGGTTAGTACATTACCAAGAACATCCAAATGTAAGATGTCCATAAAGCGATTTAAAGCAGGTGGTTGTATGAGCAGTGCTTGATACGACCGCACAATACATAAATAACTTCAGTGGCAAATTTTGATCGGGTCTGTGAAAAGCAAAGAGGGATGGATGGGAATACTGGTCCCCAAGCGTCCACTTTTTCACAAAGACAAAGTTCTTCTCAAAATGCAATACACACAGCAATACTAAATTTTTCTCTGAATGATTACACTGGCATTAGTATTGCTGGTTAACGTGTTAATTAGTACAGATACTAGGAGAAAAATTACTTCAAATACAAACAGTATTATCATACTTGACAGAAATTACAAATTTTTATCACAAAAGGTTATTTATCACTTTAATATTAAAAGTCGACAGCCTTGGGGTAACCCTCAAAATACCTCCTGAATTCGCCACACTGCATTTGTGGATCTCTGATCAGATTTTTGTCTGGATGTTAATAGTCACTTATAGAGTTCGTTTATGGTGTACTCGGCACACTTTGTCCTTACTGCCCACGGTATATCCTTCCGTCACATGTACAAATTACCACCACTATGGTCGCTGCTTGTATTACTCCACCTCCTAGGTGGATGATGCTTGCATGGAATGGTGTTGCGTGCTTGTAAATAATTGCATAATCCGGCTGGCATTTGCACAATTTCTGCCGTATTCTACCGAATCAACCGCTAGTCGGATTGCGCAAAGTGCACCTTTTCGGGAAATTTTTACCAGTTTTGAGGGAAATTCGGGATTTCTTTGGAAAACGGGGAAATTTTAGACATTCTTTAAGGGAAAAAAGGAAATCCAATATAGCCACCGTGGCACCCTGGCGCCCCCGCCCCACGCCTCTGTCCCAGCTGTGGAATGTTTGCCCGAAGTATTGTCATGCAATTCTGCAACATCCTGTATATGCGGGTAAGGGCAGTGACGTATTTTTTCTAATGTTTATTTCATACAGTAAACAGATTCTACCTCAGGTGTTCCGGATACTAATTTCCAGGTAGGCTAATAACAACAATTATGCAATTGAGGATAATTTACTAAAGTAAAACGCAATAAATGCACGACTTTCGCAGAAAACACATTTACTGCATTATTTTCAAATGACCTTTTACCCAGATAAGACAATCGCGAGAATGATTCTGAGAAACATGAGTGGAAACCAAAACAAACCTCAACAACAATCGCAATATTATTTTTCCTTGTGCACTGTACATAAAGTGCACACTTGACTTGTTTACTGCGAAGATTGGCGACGAAATCTTATCACGAGCGGAAACTAGTAAAATTTCCACTGGCCATGAGCAGGCTACTCCCGCTCGTTACGGCCACAAAACTAGACGTTAAACAACTTACGTGCTTAGCCTACACAAAGATGACACCACGAATATCATATTGGCAAATATTGCTGTTCAGGGTCACTTCAGATTTTTCTGAAGCCCTGCTAAAGTTCTACTTCCAGGGTATTTCTCCGCCTCATGCTAACAAAGCTTAACTAAGTATAGAAAATTACACTGAAAAGACACCGGGCCGAATCCATGCGCACACAGGGTAATATTATTTTCCATAAGAACTTTTCCTTCCAAGGCGTTATCAACACACCTTTTTTCTTCCTGTATATTTTCATATTAATTATTAATTAAATAATACAATTCATAGACAGAATATTAGTAAAATTTAATTTAACACACGAAAAGGTAGGTTTACATTAATACAATTATTAAACGCCTGTAACACGTTGCTAGCCTGATCGCGATAGCACAAACATATTGCGAAGAAGTGGAGCGAAACCTGGAGCGCTTCTAAACAAACCCCGCCAGGCAGGCCGAGTGCGCCAGATATTACGGTTGGAAACCCGGCGAACGAGGTCTTTGTCGTCGTGACACTGCACCAGCAAGACTTCCAGAGATAGGGGAGTGCCGTCCGCCGACATGCGTCTAGTCTTCATCCTACGGCATCATGGGCAAGGTGAAGTCGGATAATAGTAAACTAGTCAGAGTGGCCTTCTACTATGTAAACAAGCAATTTAATAACGCATCACATTAATATCTAACACAATGTAACCAAGTAAGCTTAACGAGAGCTCCAACTAACATTCTGTACTGAGTTGTAAATCATATTATAACGAGATGTAATTTGATAGTGATTTAAATAGAGGGACGAAACAGAATATAGTTGAGTTCACCATTGAGTACACCTTACCCCCAACATGTACGTTTATTAAAAAATATAATTAGCCACATTAAAGTCCCAGGCATTTAAAAACGTAACTACGTGACATTTACAGGAAACTACCAAACACGTCACACATCGCCACTTTAGAGCGGCGCATGTCCACCACTAGTGGCGTGACGGTCTGAGGAGCCATCGCACATGACAGCCTTTCCCCACTGGTAGTGATACGGAGCTCGTTGTGAGCTGAAGACATCCTGCAGGCCAGTGTGCTCCCTTTCCTCGCTGTCTGATGGAGAGCAAGTTTCCACAAAAACAACGCTCATCTACACACAACTCTAGTTTCCCACGAGTTATAAAAAATAAACATCCACACGTCTCAGACAGAGACGAGCATCAAAATTAAAACCATAACAGTAAAAACAGAACATAGGTCGTGTGCACAAGAAATGACCACCATGTTTTCGAACCTATTGAGTCACAACAGCGCATAGCAGTGTGTATAAGAGTTCCTGACATTATACACTTCTTATGCGGGCGCATGGGAGCATCAGCCAATCAGAGCAGAGTATATAATCTTCAAAGAAGTTGTTAATTTTAAATGGAGGTACAGTTAAGCTGCAAAAACGAATAAATATCGCAAGATATCAATTTAGAGAAAATAACAGGTAACAATTTACCAGCAGAAATTTTTTAATGCTATTCACATCTCACGATCGCAAAAAGAAAGTTTTTTTTTAAGAAAAATAAAAATGCTAAATATTTTAATAACTGTCTATTTTCAATACAATGTCACAATGTGTTCCGAAAATGCATTATTTACAAACATTGTCAAATGATGTCATAACTCGTCGCAAAATGTTACTGGCAAAATTATTTATTTCTGCGTTAGTACCACGTAAAAATAATAATCATATCATACAGTCTGTGAGCCGACCAAGGCAGGTAGGGGGCAGGTTATTGGTGGAAAGTGCCCCACTTCCGGAAATTACGCATGATCCGTGCCTTGTATGTTCTTTGGAGTACAAGAACCTTCTGGACAAAACACGTTAACTTCCGGGCCGTTTTCTCTGAACGCATGAGTTTTATTGCGGTAGTTGCTGCTCTATCCCGGTACGTCATAGTTGGCTTGTTGAAGGCCTGCCAAGATTTAAGTGAAGATCCTACCGCGTACGGGTCATAGACTAACGATGAGGTAGCCCCATTATTCTTCTTCTGTGCATGTACCCAACATTGACTTCCCCAAAGGAACACAACTGTCAAAGTCACATGGTCAATTGTGATGAACACGTTTGTTTATATATCTCAAATTTCAGAAGACAAGCACTTTAATATGAATATAATATTTTTGATAATTTGAATTTAATCAAACTGCACTACAAATTGATTACAGGCAGTATAAAAACATCTCAAATTACTTGTTTACCAATCAGTGTTCTAACCCAAAATCTATTCCACACAGTTTTTGCTAGACGTGTTGACAAAAAAAGCAGTTCTATGTTGGGACATGGAGACTTGTTGTGCGCAGCCAGCGAGATCGGTCTACCTCATCTTAAATCAATGGTTAAGTGTGTTCCTGACGCAAGGACAACTTGTTTTGTTCGACCAGCCAATTGGTGTTTGTATCTATGCCAGGACACATGCTTTTATCGCTTGTCTTAACGTAATCCGGGGCGATGACATTTTTTTTTTTTTTTGCTACGGGAATTAGCTTCACGCGAGTCAAAAATGTAATAAATTAACTCCGTCGCCTCCCTTAACCCAGAGATACTTTATATCTGTGTTTTTTTTTTTTAATTCGAATAATTGCTTACCAAAGCGGAGGTCACGGAGAAACACATTTATTGTGCATTCCGATAGGAGCAGAACAGAACAAAATTGGTTAAAATGGCACAAGTACCCAGCCGAAGGCCATAACTGGTATCACTTACTTGAATTAAAAATACATTTATAAAATAGTCGAAACATAACATTTGTCACGTTATAACACTTAAAAACAAGTTAAATTTTAAAACAGAGGCTTGATTGTTAAAGTTTAAAAGATAAAAGTTACGTAATAATTTTAAAATGTCAAAAGTTAAAATTCCTCTGCTTCCACCCTTGAACCCTCACCACGCCATCCTCTCCGGAGACAGAGGGGCCGGCGGTTGTTGTCGTTTTGTGAGGTGTCCGTCGTGTGTTTGATGTCTGCGTCGGTGTTGTGTTGGTGTCAGTGTAATGTTTGTGTAGGTGTTGTATAGTGTAAGTGTTGGTGCTTCAGTTTATTTGTTTCCGATAGGAGCAAGAAATTAATTATAAAATTAATACTACACTTTCCCCTTTTGTAATGCTACAGTAGCAAGTACAAAAACAACGACAATAATTCACTACGCCGCTGAAGGTTTTGGTTTCTGCTAGGTCATAAAAACACAGCTACCGTACGACGACCTCGTTTCCGACGTAAAACAAACAAATGAGCAAGTGGGGCAGATTCAAGCCAACACACCTCGTCGGTTCCTTTTGAGAGACAATGGTATGCGTTTTTCGAACAGCCAGTACATTCTCGTCAACCGTGGTTAACAGAAAGGCCGTCACGATATTTAGCAACTGACTACGGTTGAGAACACTACAATGCATTGCATCTGTTGGCGTGAATAGACTACGTAATCAGACCGACCCACGGGGAATTAGTTTTCTTAGTGTGGTACTAGGAAATATAGTGTTGGCAAGAGACTTTCATCCTTACTGTGAAACAAATTCTGTTAGTATTGAATATAAGAATATAAACGAAAATATACTTGATTCTTAATCATAAACGAAAGAAAATGGTTTTGTTACATTTCTTGGTGTTGCTGGCGTGAGTTTTTCGCCTTTACTTTGAAACATTTAGTTTCGACTTAACTGTGTTGATTAAATTTTATAAATTTTGAAATATGTGTTTCAATTCTTTGAACTAATGATATTACTAGATATGTTAGTATGGTATTTTAAGATTATATATCACCCAACATTACAGCTATTTTTATTTCTATTAATGTTACATCATATGCCATTAATATATCACGATACTTTTTGCATCTTTCGTGTTTTTACATGAAAATATATAAAATAGAGCATACATAAAATATAAATTATTTTTCAGATGTATTTAATTCTGTCCCGCTAGCGAAGAGAAGTCGACCACTGTGCGGTGATATGACGTTTGCAGGGTGATCCATTCAGACTCTCATTAACTTTGTGAATAATAACAGGATTGAAATAAACGTGGTCTTGAGTTTGAACAGCGCAAAGCGTGGGCGGGGACCCGCGGCGACTGGCGGCATTTCGAGCCCGGGCAGTGTATCTCGCGACTGCGCTGCGTTAGCGCGCTCGTCTTGGTGTCAAACGAAATATCTCCGACAGGTCCGTCGGTTTAAACCATAAAAGTCAAGTATCCATTACGATGATCTCACATCATATAGTTATTTTCCACATCCCGACGAAAATTTATGCCCGCTGACGCAAACGTACTCGCATAATACTTGGGGCCGTGTTCCCTACGCAGACAAACCCAGATTTTTAAACAATAAACTGTTCCTACACATTTTTTTAAATTTGTACATTGTACAATTTACAGGATGAGAAATTGCTCAACATAAATAAACATCAATTTCTAGGCTTCTGTGTTTGAGCCGCATTGTGTATTTCTTCTCCAACGTTTCGACAGTCGTTGCAGCTGCTGGAGGGTCCTCCAGAAATCAGAATATATAAGGGCCTCTTCCTTCGACTGTCTTCAATTGGTCAGGTGTCGTTCCCTGATGATGGCAGCTGCAACGACTGCCTAAACGATGGAGAAAAAATCCACGACGCAGCTCAAACCCAGAAGCCTAGAAATTGACAATGGCCGCGAAAGCCTGCGAACCATTACAAATAACCATTTTTGGCTAAATATTTGCTAACAAAGTTTGCAAAAACCCTATGCGTTTTTCTTATACTGGCATCCAAAAACTTGTCGATTACAAACTGATGTGTTTAGAGGCGTTCATGCGGTTCACAGACACCGCGCTTCTGTAGCAGCTACATTACTGGCTGGCGGGGAGCTCTTCGTGACCGTTGCCGGTCGAGGCCACGCTTGATGTGGAGTGAAGATATTTGGGCGGCCCGTAACTGTTAGTAGTCCTGGATTATTATTTTATTCTCATTCCTTGTTTACGCGGTTACGCGTATTCAGTAAAAAAATATACTAGGAACTCGCGGCTTTTTGCCAGAAAGGGTAAAAATCAACTATCCAAGCCCGTATGGTTTTGACTTTATGATATTAATTGTATCCATTAAGAAAAAAAATCGTGAAAATGGTTAGAAAAAAGAAATCGCATTTTAAAGATTGCCTGCAATAAAGTGAGCACTTTAGAAATGAACCTTTGAAAAAAAAAAGTCACTGCTCCTGCGTGCATGTATTTTAATGGGCACACTGAGTGACATTCGCCTAGCAAAGTTGGTAACGATGGATGGAAAGTAGTTCAATATCTTAACGTCGAATGAAAAGTGTTAGGTAACTATTTGTGATAACTTAAAATTATTTCTTTCGTTTTCTGTTTTTTTAGTGCACCGAAGTGTAAAAATGAGAAGATTTGTTAAGTATTTATTTTCTTAATAATTTCGCAGTTTCAATTGGCTGAAGTATAACTAATGAGACGAGGCACATGGAAATGTTTTCAATGGTCTAGTAGAAAATGTTGTTCGTACGTAAGTTACATTCAAATTATTATAAAATATAATTTTTTACTTCACTGAAAGAAGAACACGCGATACAATTTATGTTCGTACCGATGTGAATAATAAACACATTCCGTATGTACGTAAATATTTTTGGCGAAGTTAACTTTACACTTGTTAGATTTTCCATATAGTACACGTGTAATTTTTACTCTAAAAAACAGCGTTTAAATTGTGGTTTTCGAAGCCACATACATTTTAAACATTCTAGTAACAGTTCCGAAATACATTTTTTACAAAGCAAATTGACTCACGGTTCGTAATTCCTATTTGCAACTCCTGAACACACATTCTGACTGTGGCAATCCTTGGACACGTTTGTGTGCCACCGATACGGAATAAGCTGCAGAATCATCCATATAATAGGTACGACATTTCTTCACCGGCTTCCCGACAATAACAAACTGCGGAACGAAAATGCACGCCGGAGCTTCATAACACACAAGGGTATCGAAAATGGCGGACCAAGCCATACACGTGTCGATAATATTAAGGGCGTGTCTCAACTGGCCCTGAGAGCTCTCTCTCCCTCTCTCGCTCTCGTAACGTCATCATGACGTCAGAACGCCCTCTGGTCGTCTCAATTCGTCAGAAAGAGCGCGAAGATGTATACTCGCTGGCGCTCTCTCGCACTCTCTGACCACGAGCCGTATTTGTTTACATTATTTCCGTTTTTTAAATAACGTTATAGTAGCTTTCTAGGCCAAAACCACGTCACATTTTAACTGTAAGTGAATAATTTCAACTGTTTTAGTCAATGAAATAAGTCACGTAACACAAATTTATAAAAATATAAATGAAAATTTCTTACAAAGTCTCGTAAATTTTGCCACTTTGCCGCAACATGGCTGTTCTATTTTAAGAAAAATAGTATTTTATGCGCTAATGATTATTCTAGTAGTGCTAACGTTATATGTTAATTATTTTTAACACAAATTATTTAGGATACCGCACAATAGCTATGACCGCGATTTTAGCTTAACGTGATTCCCGCCTTTTTTTTTTTTTTGCATCAGCTGTCAGCTTGACATCGGGGAGAAACGAAAAAGTGGTTGTCTCAATTTCACAGAGCGAGAGCGTGAGAGAGCGCGAAGCAGTGCTCTCGCAAAGTTGTGCGAAAGAGTGCTCTCTCGAAAGAGCATTCTTTGAATTGAGACACGGCATAAATTTCACGCAAGAAAACTCACTACAAAGGCACCTTTACAACCAACTACTCTTAATTAAATAAAATACAAAAATCATTGACTACCGATCAACTATTCCAGTAAGGTGCTCGCATAAATGTGACGGAAAAAGATCACACGCACAAAGGCGTTCGCCGAGCTGGAAAAGTTTCACTGACCGCAACTGTTCGTATGCTCCGCCATAATTTTCTTTCATGATGATCATCGATATCGCCAACATAACATGCATCCTGCAACAACTTATCAGCTCATATAATACTTTGTAAGCGAGAGCATTTACTGTTTATATAGTGTGTAGTATAATTAGTTTATTACACGACATACTAAAATGACAAATTATAACACAAACAGTATAATTATACTAAGGTTGGCAACATTGCTGCTAACTGATCAGGAAATATTAACTCCAATAAGTTCGTCGCTGCGGATCAAAAAAGTTCGTAGTACCTAGTATGAAATAACAGTGAAATAACTGTGTAGTGTTGATAGTGAAAGCAGAGACGAAGCAAGCGGCTCTCGTCGACAGTAGTACCTACTGCCATGGGAATATTGATTTAATATATTTATACAAAACATTTTGGTGAAATATTTAGCATTTATATGCTATTCTGGATTGCTACTGGCTCCTAGCGCACGTAACTACGATTTCCGAAATTCCTAGCTAACAATCTGTCACTTTTGAGGCCTTAGTTACGTTTTCCTATCAGTCATTTTTTATCCTTCCACCCCTTTTTTAAAATGAATATTACTATGTAAGTAATAAACACTATGTATATATTTCACCGGACTCGAAAGTTAACGTCTACGGCAACACCAAAATATATTTACTGACTATTATTCCAAATGAGTGCTTACTTTACCGTGAATAGCCTATAGTTTAATGTGTTTGACTTCAAACAATTAAAAATCGATTTTGCAAGATTAGTAAAAAAAAGGTTTGATGTTTTGCTCACTTACATTTTTAAACGTAACTTTAGTTTGCTATTTCTTTCAGATCTTGAAGACAGTATTGCCAGTATTGCCAAGAGATTATCTCAATATACCTAATATCTTAACGTAAGTACTAATGCGAACGATTTGGACCGGTGAGGAGGGGAGGTGGCGGAGAGGGGAAATGAATAGTCCCACGTTTAACGTCTTAATCAGAATTGCAATATGCAGATTGGGGACAGATTTTTTTTACATACCTTACATTCCACAAGATCTAGTTTGATAATGACAAATTTATGTTACGAACAATTTTAAAGGGTCACGTGATTACATTACAGTAATTAGGTTGGCTGTAGTGTTAAATTGCAACATATGGCTATGAAAAAATGTACGATAACCATAAAAAAAACCATAAGGAAAGGCTTAGCTCAGTTAACCGCAGTAACGAGATAATTCTGATCCCCACCCCCTCCACCACACGTCAAAACGACATAGTCTGATTGTTTCCCGAGACGACTGCTGGTAAAGCATTCTGTCCTGACATCGCATCTCCCGCGGAATTACTTACTGCTATAGGCTGTTTACGTTAAAATGAGCACTTTTGAAAGTCCTGTTTAAGATCTACTTCTGCGTACATTGTGTATTATTCCTCCTTATGCAAAATTAACATTGCCATTGGCCTCGTCACTTTACTCATGCGTCGATCAAGTGCAACTGTGGAATTATTGCAAAAGTAAATGTTTTGTAAATTTGCTCATTTTTACACTTCGATGCGTCTAAATAAAAAAGACAACGAAAGAAATAATTTAAGTTATCACAAATGGTTA
Source organism: Dryococelus australis (assembly GCA_029891345.1). Lineage (NCBI taxonomy): Eukaryota > Metazoa > Arthropoda > Insecta > Phasmatodea > Phasmatidae > Dryococelus > Dryococelus australis. The sequence continues at coordinate 67,956,191 of CM057003.1, read as the reverse complement.
CCCGACATTTTTATTCGACGTTAAAATATGACATTACTTTCCATTCATCATTACCAACTTTACTGGACGCATGTCACTCAGTTCGCCAGTTTAAATATATTCAGGTAGGGATAGCGACTTTTTTCAAAGGTTTATTTCAAAAGTGCTCACTTTATCGTGAACAGCCTTTAGTGATCTTTGTGGTCGCTCTGCTATTCCATCCTGCGAGAAATGGACAGTGAGAAGAAAAATAATCCAAGTGAATTTCAAATGTGTGGGGAGAGCACCCTGGTCGAGGAGACGCCCTCCTAATGACGGGCTTTCGAGCTGCGACCAGCAGGTGCCAGTCATCCCCGGCCGGACATGACATGAAATGAAATGAGACCTGGGTTGGATGGAGCGGCGCTTAAATGCAGTGGAAGGGGGGAAACGGCAGCACCCCGAGAAAACTCCCCTCCCCCGGGCAAGCGGCGTCGTCCAGCACAAGCAGATTCCCACGGCGCGAAAATCCGGGAGTGAACCCGCCGCCGGGAATCGAACCCGGATCGCCGTGGTGGGAGGTGGGCGACCACTCTGACCCTAGGCCACCGCTGCCCCAATAAACCAACGGACGCAGGGTCGCATGGGGGAGGGTTGTTGGGGGTTAACCCCCCCCCCACGAAGTTGCAATAAATAAAACAAAAACTCCAGCACTGTGAAAATCACATAAACAAACTGGCTGATAGTAGTTTTAATTATCATCTAAAAAGTTATGCTGCTTGGTTGTCCTTGAATATTTTCACAGGCGGGCTCTACCAGAAAATTGTGTTCGCTGTGAAAAATAAAGGCGAAGTTGGTATAGGCTATTCACGGCAAAATGAGCACTTTTGAAAGCCCTGCTGAATATCTTCTTGTATACACGTTATATGCTCTTCCGCTTTATGTAAAATTAGCATTGTCATGGGCCTCGTCACTTTATTCATGTGTCGGTCAAGTGAAACTGTGAAATTATTAGAAAAGCAAATATTTTACCAATATGCTCATTTTTACACTTAGGTGCATTAAAGAAACAGGACGCGAAAGAAATTATTTAAGTTTTCACAAATGGTTTACTAACACTTTTTATTCGACGTGAAGACATTTAACTACTTTCCCTCATTTGTTACCAACTTTACTAGGCACATGCCCGTTAAAATATGTGCAGGCAGGAGCAGTGGCATTTTCCAAGGTTGATTTTAAAAGTGCTCACTTTATCGTGAACAGCCTTTAGTATAGCTTTGTCCCTACCAAAACACCGCACCTCCCATTTTCAAATCCTGCGAACGGGTCTAAACTGACGTAACGGGTACGCCGTCATTGCGGAAGAGGAAGGGGAATAGATGGATGGCTGTGGCCTAACTTCTTGACAGCGGGGTCGTCGGAGACGGAAACAGCCGTTCAAACAGGGCCGAGAACTGAAGCGGCCGTGGCATTAGAAAACTGCGTGGAGCATTTCCGTACAACCACAGAAAACCGTACCGGATGGCGGGGGACCAGGAAAACGAAACCGGCTCCTTCCGGATGGAGACCCAAAACTATACAATTTATCCAACTCATTCGAAAAAAATTAGTACGAAAGGTTCGGTGTCCATGACTTTCCACGACAAGCACAACTTGTATTTATCCACGTGCCGTAAAAGGAATTGGGAGGGGATGGGGACGTGACGAAAAATTATAAGTGATAGCTACGCGTGTGTTTGTTCTCAATAAAATTTATAAAGTTAGCTTTATTTTTGTAGTATGCGGTCATGAATGTGCGAACTATGTTTACAGTATAGCTACAACAGAAAACAAGATTTCTCTATGAAGTAAGAAAATTCTACACAATACTATTTGTGTGTAAACTTAAACTGAGGCCCGAATGGCTACCAGTTCAGAGGTCATGCGATGAATCATTAGCATTAAAATACACGGTATCTATAAAGTCACTGTATCTTCGGATTGGGTAGGTAAACGCAGCAAAATAACGGCATGCACCATAAATTCGACTGTTTAATTTACTCCGAAAGCAGGTACACCTTCATATGGTTGGATCCAAGAGCATGACTCATCTAAGTGGATTCTGCATGATCACCACCGTTATCTCTGCAAAGCTGAAATCACGCAGCTGCTTCACGGAATGCATTCTGCAACATTCATGGTGTAATCTGAGCAACTGCTTGCTGAATACGATCCCTCAACACTTGCAAATTGTCAACTTTCGTTCGATACACTTGGGCTTTCGCAAATCCCCGTGCAAAGAAATCCAGTGGAGTTAAATCGGCAATCTTGGTGCCCAGCGTCTGTTAGCGCCATACCTAATCCAGCGGTCTGGAAACCAGTCATTGAGGTAGTCCTGGACAATGACGGCAGAGTGACATGGTGCTCCATCGTGCTGAAACACATCATGAATGATACCATCTTGAACCAGCTGTAGCACTAGATTTTGTTCGAGAATGTCACGATACAGAGTCCTTGTTACTGTTTTTTCCATAAAGAAGAATCCGTCTGCTATGACACAAATTCTCGAGGTTTTCCAGCAGCCCAAATACGACAGTTGTCCACTGGCCTTACCGCAAATGTGGAACGTTGCTTCGTCACTAAAGATTATGTGTTCCCTCATACCTTCGTTTTCATTCTCTTCAACTAAATCTGCAACCATTGGGTAATCTCCTTCAAGAAGGCAATGTAGGGTTTGAATATGATATGCTTTCTTCCCCAATATCGCCTTAATGATCTTACACTCTAAATCGGAATCAGTTATGTTTTACTGATTGTCAGTTGAAACTGCTCCATCCGGAATCTGTAGAAAAATGTCACTAATTCATCAGTTAAAAGAAATTTACCAATTCAAGCAGTAGAAAACTATTTATTTACAGCTGTTATTAATAAATAAGCACAGAGCATTCCTATGTGATGTAAGTTAGGTACGATTTATTTTGTCGCAGAACACAAATATTGTCTATACAAAAGCGTGTTTGGAAGTGGTTGGACTCGAACTTCCGCCCATAAAGCAAAGCATGCTGAAGTTTTCATGATCAGCCATATCCACTGCCTTACTTTACCACTGCCAAATGTGTGCTCGTATTATGGGTACTGAACCACTGTAATGTCAAATATTGCTGTAAGTTTCGTGATGTGGAAGTATTTCTTGTTGTCGAAATATATAGATTTTCTACGCAATTACATGGTTTTGCAAAGTTCAAAAGTCGATCTATCTTTAGTTTAGTTCGAATTCTGTGCTTTATAAGATAAATATAGGAGTTTCAAAGCACGGGGTTATCGATGTCCACTAGTATTCGCCATTTTACAATGCAACGAGACACTAGCCTACAGATTTAAAACTGTTATTTTTAGTGGCAGATAGAACAGTGATAATTTTACTGACTCGATAGTGCGGTGATTCAATATGAAAGACGGATTTACACCAACAAAAGTTTTATGGCCTCTGCAAGGTAACAGATCAAATAATGAGGAAACGACAAATTTTATAAAAAATTGCATTGTTTCTAACGTTCCACTGTCTAATTAGCACAGTTATTACTAGTCAATATGTCTCTTCAAAATAACAATTTCATTCTGTAAAATGTTGCATTGTAAAATAGCAGATACGTAGAAAACACCGACACCGCCGTTAACACCACTATATTTCTCTTTTAAAGCACAAAATCTGAACTAAACTTAACTTAGAATGACTTTCGAACCCTACAAAGACATTTACCTACGTACGCATAATATGTGTATATTTTGACAACATGAAGAACTTTCACATTAAGAAACTTACAGCCGTTCGCCACTGTAAGTTTATGTTACTACGCAAATGCGAGACCATTTCTCTCGGTGACAAAGTAGCAGAGTTGGTAGAACGTCAGCCAAAAGAAACAAGAAAATGTGTTGCGTTTGGGGTGGCGGTTCGAAACCAACCACTTCCAAAATTTCCTTGTACATGTAATAATTTTGTTTTGCGGCAAAATAATTGTATACCTGATTTATTTCAAACCGTAATTAACGGTTTTCAATCCTCGTGGTTTTAATTAATCGACTATAAATAACTGATTTTCTACTGTTTGTATTAGTGGATTTCTTTTAACTGAAGAGATTAGTAGTTTTCTTTTTCCACTGATTCCGACTGGAGCAGTTTCAACTGACAATCAGTAAAAAATGACTGATTCCGATTTAGAGTGTATGGACGGTTGCTCTGAGAATCTGTAGCCTCTCGGATGTTCTACGAAGTGACACGTGTGGTTCCTCTTCGAACAGTTCGCGCGTCAAGTCAACACTTTGGTCTCGTGTGGTCGGTCGCCCACTTCTTTTCACATCAAGAAACGACCCTGTTATGTTAAACTTTCGGAGCAACTCACAAATAGCTTTATCTGTAGGTCCTGGTGTGTTGACACCACTCCCCGACGACATTACGCTTGTGTCACTAGATACGAAGGATTACAACTATGATACGCTCGTTGTTATCCATGTTTGATCACCACCTGTCCCACAATAATCACCAATAATCAGTTATGAATTAACAAATACATAGCGACTTTATAGACAGCCTGTATTTTCAAAGTCTACATAAAAGTAATGTTTATTTGATACTTGGGTAATATAACATATGTCATTTACTTGCCAATTTAAATTTACGCTAACAAATCTAAAGAAACAAAATAAGTATTATTTATTTTCTCTAAATCAATAAAACTTCTGGCCGTGCTACTGCCTAAGCCAAGAGTGTGGCAAGGCCGGATTTGCATAAAGACCTAGCAAAATCCACAGAACACCAAATGGCAAATGTGCATGTAAGGGTGAGTTGATTAGTGGTAAACGACTTATAACAGAAACAAAGAAGTGTGCGTGGTAGTTCTCTTTAATTTTTGTTAAGTTTCCTTTCAATTTTTTTTCATTTGTTGTTCATATTGCATGTGAAATAGCAAACCTAAACTTCCTTACCCCTAAATTCCAAATTGATTAAAATATGCATTAAACACCAAGTTACCATAAAAAGGAGCAAAATGTAAATATTCGTTTCAGGTACATAACTTCGCTGTTACCCCCAGATATTACTTTGATTTTTCACACTAGGATATGGGTACTATTCACGAAAATAACTGGCCATTTAGCAAGACAGAAGGCCATCACAATTTACACTGGGAAAATTACCAAAATACAATCGTACAAAATGGCGACTAAATTCTCTCGTACCTACATTTATTCTGAACTTTTAGAGAATTGGTTTTATTCCTGCACACGAAAACCCAATATGGCAACACATATTACTTTACTGGTCATGAATCAATGAAAAATTTTAACTTCAAAATTTTACACAGTATTTTTCCTTCATCTGCTCGCGATCCCAAGTGGTAAGGAGTAACTGCTGACAATCCCCAACCTTAACTCCCGCGAGCAAATGCTAGTATGTAAAGACTTCCCAAACTTCGTCAAGTTTTTCATTTGTTTACAAATGTCGTACTGTGAAAAACGGCTTTACACAAGCAGTGTGTTTTATCTATTAATTAGGTCCAGTTATATATATATACACACCAAAATTAAAACTGAAAATAGAATTAACCTACAGCGGTGATATATAATAGCATTACAAAAACACAACTGCATAAAAGGAATTCGTTCTGGCGTTTAGCTTTCAAAGAAAAGGTTTCATTTCGAACTCCGATTTTAGTAATATCTTTTCCTAAAAATAACGTTGGAAACCCTTAAACACAAAATTATCAGCAAAGAAGTCTATCACATTAGTATTCATAGAACAGTCTTAGTATTATTTGAAACAATTGGCGGCTGCTGAGGGAGAGCTGCGGAGCACAGCCCTCCTAGTAAAATCTCAGAACACAGACCTCTACTTATCAAATATTTACTGGGAAACTGGAGGCAATGGTCCCATAGCGCCACTTCCCTCACCAGGGCGTTGTTTGCATCATCTGGCTGAATCCAGCACCAATTGAAGAATCCCAAACAGCACCCTCTCTCTACTAGTCTTTTCATGTCTACTAATAAAGCACGAGTTCCAACCTCTGTCTCCCGTAGCATTTCTGTTTAAAGCATGAATAATTTCGAATTATTTGTTTTCGACTGGGTTTTTACGTTGTCTTTTGATGGTTTTCCCCAGTCTCTTCTTAGTTATAGTCTTAAATATAGGCACACTCAGGGAGGTAGTCATGGCTCCAATTGCTGGCTATGGCTGCCCAATCCCTCTCTGCCGCGATACACGTCTCCTTGCACGATTTCCTTTCCTTGTAGGCGTAAGGGGTTAGCCCTGAGACGCAATAAGATCCCGCCCTATTCACCGGGCTTCCACTTAACACTTGGTAATAGGGTAGTTAGAAAAATCTATCTCTACTCATCTGCTACTAAGCAAATAATACTGCGTGCGAATACGGAGGTTATTTTGCAGCCAATGTTTTTGAGATGGACGAGACTGTTGTCATGAGAGAAATGTTTTTGGAAATGTCGAATGGTGGGGCTGCACATTCTTCGCCCCGAAATGGGTGTAGCGAGTAGAGAGAGATGGCCGTAACAACGGTCTAGGGAGCGAGGGAGGGAGGGTGGGAACCGGGGGAAAGGAAAGGGAAGGGAGGAGAGGGGAGGGTGAGGGGAGGGAGGAAGGAAGGAAGACTTCTGGGGCTCGTCACTTTTCAGTCAATCGCATGCTGTAAAGGCCCTTACACAATTGAAAACTTTACATTTGACTTACCGATTTGACTTTACGTTTGCTTTCTGACAGATTGTTTCTTATGGGGCTTGACACACTGGAACTGTCAAAGGTAAAGTCAATCACTCTTGACTTTACGATTTCGAAAAGTTGAAATTTAAAGTCAAAGTTAAACAGCCATTTTGCCGAAAATCTAACAAAGGTTATGTGGAAACTGAATTATTTTATTGTAGGGCGATTTCAATCTCGGTATATTAAACAAAGTTCGTCTTAAATTAAATAAATGGCAAATGAATATACTGCGAAGAAAAAATATATGAATGGACATATTTTAATAAAGTAAACAAATGAGATTTTTGTTTTGAATTTGACTTTTAATATAAATTTTAAACCTATTTTAAAATAAAAGTACGTTAAATGCATTCCTGGAAAATATCATAATTATTTACATAACAAGATACACATTTTTATGAAGCTCGCAGAACCGATGCTCAATTGTCTGAACCTCGACTTTACAATTGTATAGTGTATTGGTGGTTTCGTCAGAAGAAAGGAAATGTGAAGTCAATTGTTAAAGCTCTCTACTGTATAAGAAGCTTAAATCAGATAGAGCCGGGCGCGTCCCTGCCCTCACACAAAAACAACGGTTTCAAGGAACTTGACAAGGCTACCAAAACTACAACGTCGAATTCCAGTGTTTAACAGAGTGTGTTCTACGGTTGTAGGCACACTTGCGCGCTCCGCTCTTTTGCAGCAGTTGTTAAACACATTTCTTAACAATACTTGTACATATTTCGAATAGTTTTTATTTATAGATATAGTTCAAACTCGCGTATTGTTCAAATATAGAGTGTAATATTCTGAATAAGTTTGTTGTTAATGATGAGCCATGAGCATCGGTAAGAAGCAGGGTTGTCGTGTTGTGTAAACTTGTAAATAATGGGTAATTCGGTGAGTAACATTTCAAACCTTATTACGGCAAAGATTTTGAATTACGAGAATAAACTAGAGCTTAAGAATTTGGGACCAGCAAGGTCACAGTTAAAAAAACTCAACAACAAAGCCAAGGCGATAAACTCAGTTGTTCATATACGCGAAAATTCAACGCAAGTACATACAATTTCGCGGACTGGCTAAGCGGGTGTGAAGTTGAACATGCCATGTTTTATTTCATTTTTTTTTTGCTAGTGAAACCAAGTGAGCTTGCGTGGACTGCCAATGTGGCAAAAGATTTTAAACATTTGGGGGAAAAAAAAAGTTAAAAGACTAAATCATATTCACAACAAATAAAAAATGCCATAACATGTTCAGTGATTGGTAAGGTGAATATCCGTTGTCAGCACGTACAGGTTGAAGAATGGAGTTTGTTTACATATATATATTAAGATATACCACTTTCATCATCTAATTTAAATTTGACATGCATTTTGTATGTACTGTACGTAAATTAGTACTGGGTTTAAAAAATATTTGTTTTAGTATATTCAAGTTATTATCATCATTAGTATAGTGGAATTAGTATTATCATCTTATCTCTCGTCATCTCGTGTAATGTACCACACTACGTAGGTACTGGTTGGAAGGCATATAACCTACACACACTGAAAAATACATGTGCTAGTTATTATATCTGAACCAGTTGCCGCAGTGTGTTGACAAATTACAAATTGAGCAATGATACGTTTTTATTCAAACAACCACATTTAATTTTTGTATTTAGCTACATGAGCTACACTTACATAAGTCTGTCGTACGCCATTTACTTATCATTGCGCCTATTTGAAAAATGCTATTTGTAATGATCTGAGTTAGGATCACCACAGCCCTCCCAGTTTCAAAAGTCACCGGCCGCCACTGTTTGAAGCAATAAGATTTTGGACCGTAGTCTTGTGTGTTGCATGTTATCTTGTAAATCAGTTACTAATTCGTAAACATAAAATAAAAATTAATTCACAGAATATAGTAGTTCAACTCCTCTATTTCGCGGAAACAAGGACATTATTTCGTCTTCAGAATAACAGCGAATTTTGTTTAAAGCAGGTTATTTGACTCTTAGGCTTGACATGACTGAGGTATGCAATTATTCAACGACGTCATAAAATTGTAATACCAAAATCATAAATTATTATTATCAGCAGTTATGTAAAAACCTTTGGTACATTTCGATCATTCACGCAAGATAGTAAAAGTGGGATTAAGTAAATTAAAAATGTAATGTGTATAAATTATTTGACTTTCGTAAACGTACACAATATAACAGTAATAGGTAATTACTTGAAATTTGTATGTTTTCACGGCTAGCACACAAGAATTAAATACAGGTCCTTTACATAAATCGTAATCTGCTTTCCATCAAACTGGAGTTCGAACGAATAAAAACTACGATGCTTAAATAAGTACACGAAATTAATCACTACTTTGAGCCTCGCCAAAAACAGCATTCGTTATGATTTAAAAAAAAAAATACAATTTTTCATTTAAAATGATTATAATAATAAACATTTCACTTGAATTTACTTATTTACTTCTGATACTCTGTATTTAGGCCCCTAACTTCAAATGACATATTCGAGTTTTGAATTCACGTCATTATTTTTAAACCTTGCAGGTGTTGCCAGAACGAGACTGCAGAAAAAGAATACACGTTGCCTGGTACAGTTCAAAAGCAGCACGATTGGATACTTCTTGTACCGAGGGTTACCTAGGAGCCAAGGCCAAGTTTGTCTAGAGCCGATGATTCCCGAAGTGGACTTGGAATTATTAAGCTGTTCACTTAATATGGTCATGACTGTACGGCATCAACGTAACATACTGTTACATGAATGTTTGGGGGCGTATCTGAGTTCGTGAGAGATGGAGGTCTTCATAAGAATAAAATAACTAAATTTTATTTTTAATATATTCACTCAGCTATTATATACAGCATTAAATTACGTGTCTCCACTATTACTCTTTTTATTTCACAGTGAGAGCAATATTTAATATCTACTTCAACTCTAATTAACGTCCTTCTTTATATCTCTGTTTGGTTATTTTCAATTACCCCATACTCTCATTAACACACGTTCAGTCTATCTGCTGACATCATTTGTAATGTCTTTCACTAATGTATCCAGTCCAATAGTCCAGCCAGCAGTCTTACTCTTCACTGCTCTGATGTTCGCAGTCGCAGATTTTCCTCCCGCTGGTCACTTCTCTCGCCGCGCGCTTCTCCTCTCACTAGTCGTCTATAGCTGAAACTCATCCATTCAACAACTGCCGACTCAGTGGCTCGACGCGCCTTTTATAGCCGCTGGCCTTGACCTGGAAGGTCGACGCACCCCGAGTCTAGCTGAGAGGAGCGAGGTCAGTAATCCAGAGCAGTTGCACAATTTTACACAAATCTAACTTTTTTTTTGGAAAAAAAAAGAAGTTTATCAGATGACAATGATACTCTCCACCAAAAAAAAATCATAAGGTATACACTGCATTACTATTAAGATAGTTTGGATATTTTATTTAGTGTTAGGATTTTAATATTTATTTTTTGTACACTGGCTTGTTGCAGAATAAGCAGATTTTATAACGATTTTAAAGAAGTGTTGGATATAATCTAACAGATTTCTTTTTCCTATCTGGGTACAAAAATAGTGGAACTAATTTATGTTACTTTTCTTGCAAAACATATTTACACAGGTTTTTTCAATAAGCTGATTTCTGAGTTGTCAGCTGCGATATTTTGGAATTATAACACAGACTCTGTCGCAAATTTATCCTTCTCCGAATGGTGGCAAATCATATTATTAAAAAAATTTAATATGTTAATATATACTAATAACACTGAATATGTAGTGGTTATATAATTATCTTGACTCGTGACTTTAATATCGGCATTAGTTCTGATACCTCAGACAACCCTACACTTCAAAATTGATTACGTTCATATTACTTTTTTTGTTCCAAATTTTGAACCTACAAAACGATAAAGGTATTTATTTAATATTGCTACTAACATTACATCTTTGTGATATTCTTTGTGTGTAGATGTTCTGTTGCCTGGCTGGCTATCCGACTGTTTAAATGATAAGTCCTGATCAAAATCAACAGAAACAAAGGCGCTAATCCAATGTTTATTTATAAGAGACTTTTTAGTAATGAAAATTATGAGTTATTTATACTACTTAATACTATTGGTCTGAGTTGATAAATTTGAACCATAATAGTGAAATAAGTTGTTCGAACTTTTTTACTAATCATTTGGATGTAGTAAATATACTGTTACACGTTCGCTGCTTCGTATCCCGCGTGAGCGAGTGGAATAGAAGGATGGCAGTTATATGATAGCGGCGGCAGCAAGTAAAAAGATTGTTGTGAATGAACAGGCGAGCGATAAGGCCGATGACCGCGTATTTGTTACAGAAAGCGAGCCGATACGATAATTCATTTTGCGGTGCGCGCTGCTAACCCTGCTTGTATTGATTTATGCGTTTATCTGAAGAATGTTCTAGTTCTCTCAACGTGACTCGGGGTGGGTTGAACCCTCCAGATAGTCAGGGCGAACGATATAACAGCGTGACAGGCCTCCAAACTGAACAGTTGAGTGAATGAGTGACTGAGTTCCGAACGGTAGAATACGAGCAGCGAGATAAGTGACCAGCGGAAAGGAAGTCCGCGACTGCGAGTATCAAGCAGTGAAGAGTGCGTCTGGCAGGCTGGGACATTGGACTAGATGCGTGAGTGAAAGACATTACAAATGGTGGCAACAGATAGAATGAACACGTGTTAATAATGAGTATGAGTTAATTGACTGTAACCAAATTGAGACAACCAAGAAGGATGTTAATTAAAATTGTAATAGACATTAAATATTGCGCTCACTGTTAAATAAAAAGAGTGACAGTGGAGACAATTAACGGTGCAAATCATAACTGTATTAATAAATTAGAAATAAAATTTAGTTGTTTTATTTTTATGAAGACCTCCATCAGTCACGAACTCAGATATGCCCCGCAGGCGTTCATGTAACAATATGTTTTCCTGTGAAAGAAATTCAAACCAACAGGCCAAATCTAAAGAAACAAAATCAGACAGCTAGCTTGTTTTTACGTGGTCTACAAAAGTTGTGGGCCATATTTATCACGTTATTTGGTAACTGTAATAAATCAATTTAAGCCAAGGGCGCTTATGTGGTTACCAATATATATTAAAAGAAAACCATAAAATAAAATCTAGATTAAAGGTAAATGATATCCTGAAAGTATCTTCTAGTAATAAATGCAGAACTGCATAACCCCCTACTAGAAATATAAATGGCAAACCAAAAATAAATTCCGGTAACATCAGCGAATCTCTTCAATAAGTACTTCATAAATTTCGGGAAGGAGATAGCTGCTTCTGTTTCTTCATCTCAAACAATAGCCAATATTTAAAGTTTGTAAGTGTTGGCCTACGTGTTTAAGTGATAACTACAAGTGCTGATTTTTATCGCATGTCATCGGATTTCTGAAGCAAATAATAGTGTATATTTTTCTACCTCTTAATGTTAGAATAAATAATTGCCCGACTACTGGTATCTTTCCACAGTGAAAGTCTCTCAGATTGGTTGTATATCGGATGATTTTTACCAAAACCGGCAAAATCCGGCAAGTTATTTATTACGAAAAAGTACGACGAAAATATATTTAACACTTTTTCCTTGAACTAAGTATTAAGGTAGTTATGCACACACCCCCGCCCCCCCCCCCAAATTTTTAAAACGCTTTTGGTTAAAAGATATCAAAAACTACTTGTGATTAAGCAACAAATCGGTGAATGGTTTTTTTTATAGAAACGAGATCTTACACATCTGAAAACGCGGTTGGTGAAAACGGGGGTTGATATGTTATTTTTGGCTGAAACTTTGTTCCCTAAGACGCAAGCTATTTTTTTCAAGAAATTGTATGAATCAGCATATCTAAATTAACCAAAACGATTGTCTTGTCGGAACACTATCAGTAGATCAGTTTTCGAGATACCAATGCAGAATGTGCTTTGCCTGACCAGTAGGCAACACGAAATCTCAGGAAGTAATTTTAAATTAGGATTTTGTTAGCGCGCACAGCTCCCTTAAAAATCATTTTAAGGGGGGGAAATGTACATAAATTTCCGTCGAGTTTTTTCCTGAGGAATAACGAGCCAGTTTGTCGGTGTTGCTCAAACCCCTCCCCCCTTCCACTCCTCCCCGTTATAAAATGGCCTTTGCAATAACACTGGTACACGTGACAAAGTTTTTGAAACTGTTATAAATCCTTGACACTTTTGGCTTGTTTACCGATAACCAATTTTGATCTAGAGCCGGCAAATGTGCGATTGGTGATGTGAGATCTCTTCTTGTGAAAGTTTTAAATTCCTTTGAAAATAATAATTTTTATGGAAGCAAGGGATCCGATTGTGTACCTCGTAACCATTTTATTCGATAAACGGCACTGTTATGAAATATTAGAGAATATAAATGAATTTACTGAAGTCGTATCTAACAGCTCTAAATCGATTTGTTTATATTACTAGCATACAGTCCACTCAAAGAATTGTAAATTGTGATATACCTCCATGGTTGTATACCCTGACATTTTTTACTTTTGATAATGATAAATGATTCAGATAGTAATACGACATGCCATTCGATCATATATTCTGATGATTCTACTTTTACAGATTGTCTTAGAGTTTGTACAACACACTAAAGTAACTTTGTCAAAAGCAAAGAGAATATAGACAAAACGCAAAATATAGTTTTTAAGTTAAGGTTTACTTCTGGTACTGTGAATTAGGTCTATAAGTCTGAAGGTGTACGGTTTTTAGGTATACATTTAGATCAGGAGTGGGGAAACTTAGGCGTGGAGGCGAAATCCCGATCTGAAGTCCATGCTGCGGGCCAACTATTATTTTTTGCCGGTGAGCGAGTTACCAGGTCCGAAATACTTGTGTACTGGGGGACGACCGTTTACGGCACACTTTTACGTCCTAAGCCTTTACTGGTGCCATACCTGTGAATATATATTTGCGTGTTTTTTGTTTAAAAAATATATATGTCTTGATTTGCTTTTAGGAAAGATTACCACACTTAACAAATAAGGAGACAAATGCTATAAATTGGTCATACAATAGACAGACTACAAACAAATGAAAGAATATTAACATCGCTGTAACCCTCGTAAAATGAATATTATACATATGATCCTTTATGAATATTTTAGGCTAATTCTCTGTATTTGGATACTGCGAATTTTTGTCACTTCACTGTTGTGCATGTTTTCTACACTTGTCACATATGTTATTTTAATGTAATCTGCATTTCCATGCGAGTTAATGTTTCATTAATTTTTATTATTTTATTCTGCTAGGATATTTTTCTTAGATATAACGTGGCTATTCATTCTTTTTTAAGGATAGGTATTTAGTTATTGCTCATATTTATTATTATTTTTAATTAATAATATCCTTTTGATTTTCAGGTCTCGTTTTGTGAAAAATTCATGTTTTGTTTATTTTTATTTCATTATGTATACATTCCTGAGACCACCTTATTCTATGCTATTTTTATTAATGGATATTTAGGACATGTAGCTTGGTACGTACATGGAGGGGGAGGAGTTGATAGGTATTTAATTATTCCCTATTGGACCCAAGGTTCGAATCCTAGCCTCCCATTGGCTGGAACGCTTAGGTCCCTTTGAATTTCCAATCCATCCGTAAGAGCGAAGCGTTCCCTCTCTCTCAAACTGACCATCACTGCGGAAGTTTTAACATAGGTCTCGCACCCGGAGGTAGTTGACGAGTAGGGATTTTATTTAGTTTTGTTAGGGTGTTTTGGCTAATCTCTAATATCTTAAACATAGTTTGTGACTAGCAATCAGGGAGTGCCGTATGAGCCCCACTGCTAGGTAGACTGATAGGAGATAGCTAGGTTCGTACGTGTAAGAGAGATGACATTCCTCCTCGTCGACCCGCTAAGATTTGAATTTGAGAGTCCTACAGCTAAGAGAGCTATCGGCCCGATTTAGATCTGCAATACGTCCGAGGGTCGGTGAACATCGAGAGCACCATTTATCTGCTGAGATAAGTGTAGTAAATAATACAGAAGTACATTTTTCAGCGTCCGCCCACATTTTTTCTAAACGGTTAAATTTTTCAAAGGCGACGCCATCTTAATGCCATACTTAATTTTAACCAACTAAGCAAGACACTGCCTACGGCAAACCTGAAACCTGAGTGTAACTTCTCAATCACCGCGAGCTACGCACACCGAAGCTCTATTTTGCAGTGAACAGATTTTACGGGGTTTTTTTTTTTTGAGCAATATTTCAAGTTTTGAAACTTAAGTGTCTGAACATAATGTTGCGTGGCCCGGAACTTAAGGCTAGGTACGACCAGTTACATGGTAATTAGGAGTGTGTTGTTTCCTTTTAGCTTAGTAAATTGCCAGGAGGATAATTTGTCTAGAGAGAGTCCCGATAATAGAAACATTTGAACAATAAAAATAAATCTGAAAATAGCACCTCAATAATGTGACTGGACTAAGAAAATATATCCCGTTGGTGTCGTCTACATTATTTCTGTGGCTGGTTCCTGTGCTATTTACATAGTCTTCTACTTATTACTGACTTATTATTTTGCATAGCTTAAGAAATTCTCTTAAGTGCACAAACGGGGTACTATTTTGTGTTCCTGCCCGACGTGAACGTCCTAGTGGTAAGTCCTACAAACTCGAGCCCTCTCAGACCGGGTACAGTGTTTCTGAGAAATGGCAGCACACCTGGTAGGGTATAACATTAAATTTACGATTTCATGCCTGTACGTTTTATACATATTGAGATTGGAAAATTAAGTAAACGAGTGTTGATGGCATTGGAAATTTTGAATGAAGTCCTAGTAAAGGTTATCATCTTTTCTCAGTAATACACACCACATACACACATGGTAGCTTTTAGACGGGAGTTCTACGACTTCATTTCAGAAGGCATATCATAATGTAATGGCCCTACCAAGACACAACACTCGGTAAGTTTCCTGGCTAATCTCATTCCGGCTTGCCCAATGAAACAGCCCAAGTACAACTAATCACCGAAGGGCAAACTCTACTAAACAGTAAACATTACAAGTTAGGACATCGCTATTACAATAAATAATACATTTTCTAACACATGCATTGCTTCTGCTGTATAAACAGTTAAAAGTACGACTTGTCAAATAGTTATCCAAACAGCCATTTTGCGATTTGATACCATTTTTTTATTTGTGTAAAAATGTACTTGTAATACTAATTTTCTAGTTTTATTTTAAATTTTGGCTTAGTTTTCTTTTTGTTTACTTAATTTTGTACGGCAATATGCATTGTAACTTTGTGTTATTTAATGATAATAATTACAATCTCGCAGGATCGGTAGTGGCTTGAAATCCAAGTATTAATAGCGTTTACTCAAAAAAAAAAGTGTGTGATCATGAACTAATAACTAGAGTAAGTTGTATTTTGCGATGCGTAGAATAGGTTTTTTTTAAGGCACGCAAAATGTAAACGCCTGAATCAAACTGTACTAAACATGTCAATTAATTAAAACTACTGCAAGAACATCGATATTGCACCTCTGCATGGCAGTTTCATAAGAGATTGTAGATCAAATAAAATTTTTAAACTTTGAGATTTATACCACTTCGTTTTTTTTATTCCTTATCGGACATGCCGATCTTAGATTTTAAACCGAATTATGTATTTACGAAAGTCAATCGACGCTTAACTAGTTCTGCTGTCACTTTTAATTTAAAAAAAAAAAACACACATTCTAGAATTACAACTTAGGGTTAGCTTACATACTACTCGGTTACTACGATAACCGAATAAATGGATATGACAAATTTCCTGATAACGTGTACTCTAAACACTGGAGTAATCTTGTGTACAAAATATACAAGTTTCATTAGCGATTCGAGTCAAAATGAGTTTACGAGTTTCATTCAGAAATCTATTGTAGTTGTGCGAAGTTTAGGTACCATAAAATACAGTTTTTAATTAGTTCTCACACAAAAACACAGCTTAAACGCTTTTACGGTTAGTTTGATCATATCTGCAAGAACTTTATTCTAACACACATCCACAATTAATTAGCTTGCTTAAACTTAGTCACTTTTTTTTTAGCCAACTTTCCGAAGGAAAGAAAGGCTTATGAGATCACTTTCCTGTCTGTGTGTGTGTAACTGTGTGCGTGGGTGCATGTGTCTGTGCATGACAAAATAAAATTATGTGCTCCCCGAAAAAAACAATCGATTTCTACCTAATTTGGCTAACAATTAGCACTGTGACAGGCTATGTAAACTGATAAATTTTGAAAGGGTTATATATATATATATATATATATATATATATATATATATATATATATATATATATATATATATATATATACACACACGCGCAATTTTTAAATGACGGCCATACAAACATTTTAGCTCCAAATCAACGAAACTGCAAAATAAATTTCAACTTAACTTTTTCTGCTGATGGCATCAGTTGTATCAATCAAAATTGTCCATGTAAAGCCTCATTTCTCCATTTTGTAGCATAGCCCCGCTTAAAATAATAAAGTTTTTACGCCGTATCTAGAGGAAACAATCGATCGATTTCTTTCTAATTTGGCGAAGAAGTTGTACTGTGGTAGGCTATATTAATTAGTAGGGTCCATGTTTGAAGTATGTAAGTCTCTTATATTCGGAATGGCGTGCAGATGAATGCAAGCTGGCTTAATTTTACGAGTTTTGCTGAATTCAAATCCCGGGTAAGTCACTCGTGTATTTTTACTGTCTTTGTACTGTTTCACATGTTTCCGGTTTCGTCCCTCATAATATTGCTGTCAATGAGACGTCAACGACTACCTACCATCTATGGTTTCAAGAACTTCACTAAAATGCATTTGCACCCATGTACAAGAAATGAGATCATTAGTTAACTTCTTGTTTAAAATGTTTAAGTAATATTGAAATAAAGCTGGACAATATTTACGTACCGTAATAACATTTATGACATATTTAGGTACACTAGAAAAAAATAGTATTTACAAAACACAGAAAATGAATATTTGATGGTTTTCTGAGCAGTTATATGTTCTGTCATTATTTTACCTTGGGTGCACATAGGCGAAGCTTGCCAAATTACGAATACAAATAATGCGCTTCATCACACCCAAATAATTTTAATGGAGAAACTCCACTACCAACGTATGCACACAACTACTATCAAAATTTTCCCCAATATGTCACATAGCAATACGTGTTGAAATAGCACATTTTCGGAGTTCAGAAACATATAACAAATATGAACCATGTTTATACAATTAACCATAATAGAGATTACAACTACATACTGCATTTCAATACACTGCAGGATAAAATTAACACAACTTTAACAACGGAATTTTTACATACAATGTCCAGATAGTTTAAAATTGACTAACATGGAAAGTACACAACATCAAGCTATCATATGCCAATAACTATATTCTTACAAGAAACGTACTTTACTGAAATAAGAAATAAACGAAAGTAGTAACTAATAAAAAAATCGCTTAAAACTGGTAACTGCTGTCCACAAAACCTTGAAAGAGTGACTATACAATAAATAACTGCTGAGTGCAATCGCAATTAATAAAAAGAAATTAGAAATAATAATGGTTGAAATGTACGATTAGTCCAAAATTATCTTTTACAGGAGCAGGAGAAAGTTTATGGAGTGTTATGTACTGTTTGAAAAACGACTTTTCGAACTACTGAACCGACTCACAGTACGTTTAACTACAGCAAAAGAACACACACTTCAGGTGACCCAGGAATGGAACTGTCAAAGACGCCGAGAATCGTAAACAGCGCTATTTCTGAGCCGTTCAAAATAGTAAAAACTGACCAAGGACTGCTCTATCTGAATAACATACTTCCCTGATAACTGGCATAAAATACTACAGCGAACCCTACCATAGACTTTTCACCGATAAAACGATAGAGCCACTTGCTTCAAGTTTCCGTGGTTGGTCACGCCAAGACCGGAACACTGCACGCCGGTCAAGTGCCTTAATTGTGCACAAAGGCGATGAAGCATTAGATAAGCTGGCTAGTGTCACACTTAGCGTTCCACACTGGAGAGAAAAATATATAATGATAAAAACACACGTTTTAAAGTTTTCGAATGTGATAATGTTGGTGCTGTTGAAATTTTATGTAATTCTTTTATGCCGTAGGATCGTAGATTTAAATTTAAAAAAAATCGAAAGGAATGCACGTCACCAAAAAATTTATTTTAACAGAAACGCACACTATTGATTGCGAAAATTGCAACACCCAGAAAGAATAGCTCGAATGAATCCGAATTCGGAGGATGTGTAGAACAGTGCACCAGCAATAAGTGATTACGATTGCAGATAGATGGCGTACACGTAGGCTCAGCAGTGCTCTCTCTTGTTTTACAGGAACGGTCAGTGTTGCGCCAAGCTCAGTCAGTGAAGAGCCGTCAAGCGAAGTGAAAGCAAGTACCATTATGCCTCGTCGACGTCAAAGAGCGCCATATCAGCATGCGGGTGAGTTAGAACGGGGCATAATGATAGGTCTCCCGGAAACTGGTTTGTCATACCGTGACATTTCGGCTCGTACATGTCCTGCTGCTACGACAGCGATGCGTGTGTGGCACCAGTGGATAGGCGGGGGTCATAAGCAGCGACGAGCGGGTATTGGATCATGAAATGTGACCACAGCACGGAATTACCACCATCTTGTCCGCATGGCAATAACGGACCGTACAGCCTCGTCTACAGTGTTGACTAGATGCTGGAGCACTGCAATGGGTGTGGACCTGTCTGTGTCGACGGTTCGACGCCGTCTGATGCGGGCTGGACTGGTGGTACACATGACACTGCGTCGCCTTCCGTTGTCCAGAAACCCCAATAAGCCTCAGACTGCAATGCGCACGTGAACGCCGTCGCTTGTGTGCTGAGTGGCGAAATGTAGTGTTTTCAGACGAGTCCTGCTTCAACCTATCCTACAGTGATGGCCGCATACGTGTTAGACGCTACCGTGGTGACCACAATCTGGCAGCCTGCATTGTGGAGCGGCATGCCAGACAAACGCCAAGTGTGATGGTTTGGGGCGCCATTGGATACAACATGCGATCTCAACTCCTACATATTAAGGGTAATCTGAACAGCAACCACTACATCAGGGAAGTTTTAGAGCCCGAGGTACTGGCCCTCCTTCAGGCAAATTCACATGCCATATTTCAGCAGAACAATGCTCGGCCACATGTGGCGAAGAATGTGCAAACCTTCTTCAATGGACGAAGGATACCACTGCTTCCCTGGCCTGCACGTTCGCCTGACATGTCGCCCATCCAACATGTCCGGGATATCGTGGGTCGGCGACGTGTTCGTCTCCGACCTCCAGCAACCACTGTTGATGCTTTGTGGACTCGCATACAAACCGCGTGGAGGGAGATACCCCAGGTATATATCAAGCTCCTCTTTGATTCCATGTCACGATATTTAGGGGCTCTGATTGCAGCACGTGGGGGTTTCGCACCATACTGAATTATCAAGGACAGAGATCATGTACTGTTCTGTAATCCTAATCAATCGTGTATTTCGTGTGCCTAATCTGTGGTATAAATTTCATTTCAATCACATGTAATCTTCTTGGTGTTGCATTTTTGACTAACGTTAGTGTAAAAAATAGCGATGCTCGTTGATAGAACTCCCAAACCTAATTCAGTAACAAAAAAATAACTAGTGGGGAGTGAACCCATGGCAAGGCAACTCTCTCAGAGTGACAGGCTTTCCAGCTGGGACCGTAGGTGCCCGTCGTCCCCGGACATGGCATGAAATGATACCCTAGGACGGAGCAGCGCTGGAATGCAAGTGCGGGGGAAACGGGAGTATCCCGAGAAAACCCGCCGGCAAGCGACATCGTCCAGCACGATTCCCACATGCGAAAATCCGGGAGTGAACCCGCCGGGGATCGTACCCGGGTCGCCGCGGTGGGAGACGAGCGCCCTAGCCACTGTGCCACCCCTGCCCCATAATTCAGTTGGCAGCAATGTGTAGCTGCAGCTCAACAAGTACCACGCCCTGTTAAAAATAGCTTCCTAATCGCCTTGACGCAAGAGCGTCAAGTCCCGACACACTCTCGGTGCGCCTGCGCCGTAGCGACCATCGCCAGCGCCGTGCTCCACAGGCGCGCTCGTTCCACAGCGGTGAGAACAAGGCGGCACATCCTCCTTGGGGTGAGAATGAGTGCGTCCTCGATGAAGCTGCGCGCCAGCAATCCAAGTTGAGAGGACGAGGGGAGAGCATGAAAGCCCCAGCCTATTAATCCGCTGTGCCCGCTGGCACACACCACGGTCAATTTTCCATCAGCTGCGGCCGCAGATGGCACCGCCAATCGCTGGCACTCGGCGATCCTCAGTTGTTGCCCGTTATAGCCACAATCTGTTTTTCTTTCCCCCCAGTCGTTCAACCATACCAAGCAAATGCTGGCGCTGCTCTTTATCCCGAGCCTCAAAAATATTTTTTACCAGCCTCACAGCCGTTCTCAGAGCGACGTGGCGCCACAGATCAAGTATACAGAAGCGAAGAAGCGTGGCTGTTCCTTAGGTGTAAGCAAGCTCAGTCGCTTACAGGCCGTGCAAGGTTCATTCTGCTCCCGTTGGGGACACTAATGCTTTAAGTTTGGCAACTAAAAGGTTCGCCACTAGGCAAGTGCCAGTGTCGCAAGTGTACCGGATTTTCTCTATTTCCTACGTTACACAACAAAATAATTACAGTAATCGTAAATCAAATACAAAATAACTTCGTACCTAAGAAAAAATGCTCTTTTTTATTATTCATGTAACTTAAAATTTTAATCAAAAGTGATGTCTTTTGAACATTAGCGCTTACCTAGCGGCGGGGATGTTCCCTATACCAAACTCTCCCATAAGAAAACTCGTTTTGTTCCTAACCCGAGTCAAATTAACCTTAGCCGTGCCAAGCTGTAGAAACAGATCTTCAGTCTCATTGGCTATTGCACGTTATGGAATACTCCTTAGGTCCTATTGGTCGAGCTGCTGTCTGGCAAGATGGTCTCCAGGAGCTGATTGGTGACCGGTGAGGTTGCAGTTCGCAGTACACGCCACCATTTGACTTCTGTATTATCGAATGCTCTGTGGCGGCACAGTGGTAAAACACTATAGACTGTTCATTGTTGCTTCAAACTTTTCTGAAGGTTTGCCAAAGTTCTGCTTCCCGGATATTCTTCCGCCTCATGCAAACAAAGCTTAATAACTAAGTCTAAAAATTACACCAAAAGGACATCGCACGGCATTCGTCCGCACTCAGTGTAATATTATTTTCCATAACAACTATTTCATTATTTTCCATAAGAACTATTTCGTACTAGACGTTACCAACATACCTTTTTTTCCCTGTACTAATTATTACTGTAATATTATATTTTATAGACTGAATATATATCTTAAAGTTCAATTTAACTAAAAATATGGTACTCTGACATTAACAGCTATAAAAGTCTTAATAGGCGACATTTTTGGGAAACCGCCAATCACGTCGTACATAGTGTAATTTTTCGAAGGTTTGATTCAAAAAGTATGAAGAAACCGCGAATATAGTATAGCTTCACATTCGGAAGAACCCGGGTTCAACCGCCGGTCCAGCTATCCTGGCTTCGGGTTTCCTGGACTTTCCGCTATCACTCCAGGCGAATGCAAGGATGGTCCTTGAGTACAAGCCTGGCCGAGTCCTCCCCAATTTCTGAATGTCTCGTGTTCCTCTACCAAGACCTTGTCGACGTTCGGGACACTCAAAACACACTACCTAAATTAAGATCTTTGCCAACCTCGGTGCATAAAAGCAAATTAAAAGTACCATACAAGTGCGAACTAATACGCCCAACCATTACACCGGAAAAATTAAATCGATTAGAAGCTTGTCAATCTTATGACGAGTAGGAAGTTTACTACATTTAAATTTGATAAATCGCCCCACTAATTTCCTAAATATGTTACATATCATAAGAATTGGCAAGTAATAAAACACACCTGTGACCTCTTGCCGGCCTCTTCAGCTACGTCAAGGCCAGCATGTGCGCGAACACAGCACACACAAGTGAAGAAGGCAAGCAAACATAAATGAACAAGCAAACAAACCTTGAGATATCAACAATAGAATTAGCGTATCTGACACGGCGCACAAAAGGAAAAACACGACCGGAGGATGCAAAAAAAATACTTTTGTTAACTTTCAAAACAAGTTTCCCGGCCCAATCCTGAAACAAAACACCTTAAAAATGCGCTGTATCGCAGCCATATTTCCATGTAACGGAAACAGCAACTTTTACTGACGGTTGAGCCTTTAGTTTTATTATTATTATTAACCAACGTTCTGGTGTCAGGTTTTTAGGCTAATACCGAAATCCATTTTGCTGAAGACTACCATCGGGGCGGAATTTTTGAGCGCTGTCGAAGATGGTGCGGGGAATCATTAGCCTATATTATATATTATTTTCATGACACCTATTAGTCATTTTATGTCAAAAGGCGAATATTACAAGCTGATCATTTAGGAAAAGCACACATACACACCATACTACATAAAATGGCACATTCTTGAGAAATTAATCGGAAATTTACCATACTAGTGTATATGCTTAGTGAAAAAGCAGGAAAGGTAACGTTTTCCCCTATACATTCATTGTAGCTTCCTACATTTGCTCAGGAAACAGTCAAATGCATAGGGAAGTTGCCAGCTTTGAATTGTAGCGACGCTAAACATTCCTATATCTACAGCTTTGATGTGTGTTATTATTACCATATACTGTATAGGTTAAAAACTTCCATTACAGTTTAGGAAGTTTACCAGAAATGTTTTACAGTGTAGGTCGGAATTCAACCAGCAGACTTCGTAACGAGATTCCTTAAGCAAAATAAAATGTAAAATAAATACGACACACACACTTTCTATCTAAATTTAATATTAAGGGAGACATGAGCTATCGAAAATCGAGATTTTAACTTGTAGCTTTGCAAACTATCGGAAAATAATTTTAATTAAACTATAATTCTCCGAACATTGTTTTACGTTTTCAAGATCTTCAACCTAAGAACAAACACTCATATCTCCGCTCGTATTGAAGATCACGGGTAGCCACCCTCGCCCTGCTGGCAATTTTTTTTTTTTACAGTCAGGACTTCTGAACCGTCCGATGTTTGTGTGGAGCATGACCTCGATACAGTTTCAGGCGCGTAGGCAATACTACGGTTAATTCTACTCGGGCTAGGCTCAAAACGAGTATTCTTATGGGAGAGTTTAGCATTGGGGAAATTTCCGCCGATAGGTGCACAATGTCGCGGAAAGTAAATTTAAAAAAAATTAAGCTACATGAATAATAAAAGACAACTATTTTACTTGGTTACGAAATTATTTTATACATGATATACGATTATTACAACTATAGACTGTTCACGGTAAAATGAGCACTTTCGAAAGCCCTGCTTAAGATCTACTTGTATGCACGTTGTATATTCTTCCCACTTTTGTAAAATTAGCATTGCCACGGGCCTCATCGCTTTATTTATGCGCCGGTCAAGTAAAACTGTGAAATTATTTAAAAGCAGATCTTTTACGAATCTGCTCATTTTTTACACTTTGATGCATTAAAAAAACAGAAAGCGAAAGAAATAATTTAAATTGTCACAAATTGTTACCTAACACTTCTTACTCAACGTTAAGATATGGAACTACTTTCCATCCATCGTTACCAACTATACTGGGCGCATTCACTCAGTGTGCCCGTTGAAATGTATGCAGGTTTGAGCAATGATATTTTTCTAAGGTTGATTTCAAAAGTGCTCACTTTATCGTGAACAGTCTTTATCATGTTTCTTTAACATAGAAAACGGAGAAAGTCTGGTACACATGCGACACTAGCGCTTACCTAGTGGCGAAAATTGTTGGTGGCCATACTTTAAACATCGATATTCGCAACCTGAGTGGAGTAAACCTTGGCAATACCAACACGTTCTGCAGGGAATCGCATACTGGCTGTCGCCAGAAACAAACAGGCGGCATCAGTAATGTATGGTATGTGCTGTTTACGTTAAAGTGTTGAAAATGTCCTGCTCCTGTGCAGTGGGGACTTCAGCAGACCCCATACGCATTTAGTGTAGGTAGTATTGTCTACTGCACCATCGCAGCCTTAGCGTTGTGTGCGTTTCACACGTAAACGGCAGTTTCCGGACAGTTGCTACAAGAGGGCCATTGTTGTTAATTGGTTTATACTGCTCAATTAACCCTTTCAGTCAGAGCGTCCCGTATCTGGGACGTGGCATATGAAGCGACCTGGATAGTCTGCAACTGTACACAGCAGAACATACCATCCAATGAGAAAGGTTCCCTACGTGCGAGATAATTCATTCGCTGCTGAGGCTATGTTTCATAGCCTCATAAACCACTGCTGCCCAGTAACATGAGGCACAGATAGGTTTATGTTGGTCCCGTTGTAAAGGGGCGTTCACAGGAGGCGTGTATTCAATCCACTTGTTCAAGAGACGTAGAACTAGCCCGCTACATGCCCCTAGTACACACCGACAAGCCAGGTAGAGGGACAGTAGCAGGTGGAAAGTTGTAAGCGACAGACCTGGTTGAAAACCACGAGCGACTTGCAGGGTTTTGCCCTGGCTAGTATCGGTCACGTGACCACAAGTCACTTGTTGCTGGCGCCGTGTAAACAGCCACAAACCGACGCACAAGTCGCTTCCTGCGCAGTTGCTCGCGTGTTGTAGGGGAGCGATAGTGCGTGGCAATAGCTGCGCAAAAAAGAGAGAGAGAGAGAGAGAGAGAGAGAGAGAGAGAGAGAGAGAGAGAGAGAGAATGTTCAGGAAGTGCAAATAAAAAAGACAACTGCAACTAAATGGACCTCCAACCAGATTATGCGGTTTCTTGGGTTTCTTTGTGAAACTAAGAACTGTTGTGGAATGCAAAACACCTTGATTACGTAAACAAGAATAAAAGAGATCAATCATTAATGAAGTTAATGGTGGTGTTAGAAGATTGCGGTATTCCTGTAGGAAAAATAAGAAGTGTTACGGCAAAAATTTTTAACAATTCGGAATACTTACCGGCATGAGTATTTAAAGGTTACTGCTTCGAAAAATAGTGTGGGAACAGACGATGTATACGAACCAAAATTAGTTTGATTCAAATATGCAGATTCATTTCTACGAGAAGTTGTTTCAAGAACCTGGTAAGTGGAATGTTGTTGCATATTTATTGTTGGTTTGAGAAACCTCTGAAATCTGCTCACCGTGAAGGAAATAAAGGTGGTAAAAGGGGGGGGGGGGGGGAATAAGTCTAATTTGCGTGTGAACATGAAGCATGTTAAGGGAAAAATATAGTCAACATCTAATTTACATTAGATTGGCAATGTCATTATAAAACGGTGGCGTAGCCAGAAAGGGGGGTGATTCGGGATATATCCCCCCCCCCTCCCCGCAACGAAATGAAAATAAAATATGTGAAACGCAAGGCCATTATAAGTACTTGAAATGGTTGTAAAGGTCTACAAAGTAAACATTTTCACAATAGTGTGTCAAGTTAGATCATTTGAACGTACTAAGTAATATCAAATAACATAATTAAATTGATATTATGTTAATGATACATCGCAAATACAGATGAATGTCATGAAACGCGTTTTTCAAATTGAATATGACAATTAAATAACAAAACGTTTGCCCCTGACAAACACTGTCACCGTACACTGCTGGGACATCTATTCGTCTACCCCAACTGACCAACGTTACCACGGAACAGATCCGGGCTCAACAAAATATTGTGCCAAGCGATCTCTGCTATGAGGCCTCTGTAGCACACTTCCGACCAGACGTAGGTTTTGACAAAGATGGCAAAGCTGTCGCTATGTTTCGCCAACTACCAGGGTGCAACACTCCTGTGTCAGTCCAAAGGACCCCTCCTCCCCCCCCCCCCACTAAAGTAGGTGGCTGGTGATCAGACGTGTCCGCAATTCACGAGGCAACAGCACTACTGAAGGAGAACAGGTCACTTATATATGTCACTTGTTACACGTCTCGTGTACACAGCTACATGCCGGTAAGTCAACAAGTGGCTTGCACAAGTTACTTTTACATGCCTCGTGTAAACGCACCTTAAGACACAGCGTCGTCTAGATATCGGTACAGTCCCGAACAACAGATTGTACGTTGCAACGCCTGAAAATGTATATTTGTCTTTAACTGAAAGGGCTAATCAGCAACGAAAGTTCATCATTCCTAATGACAAAAACATCTAAAAGAAGACTGTGGCCATCATTATTTTCATTACGGGGGAAGGTATTAATAATATTTTGCTCTTAGGTTGGGTATCTCGTTAAAATGAAACAATGTTATAAGCATTTTAAGTTAGTTTCACTTCTTTCCGATATTTTACAAAATTAAATTTTAAAACCTTAATTTTCAAAGCCTTGTATCTCCCTTAATACTCAGTTTAGGCAAAAGAAAAAAAAAAAAAAAGTGCCCCTTTTACTTCCTACTTGACTGTGCGTGAGAATGAGTGAAGAGATTTGGACGGCTCTCAACAGAGACGTCTTGACAGCCGATGAGGGTGAACGAGGTATGGAGCGGAGCCGGAGTGAAAGTGCGGGGGAAACGGGAGAGACCCACAAAAAAAAACCCGCCCACCAACGGCATCGTCCGGCACGATTCCCACTTGCGAAAACCCGGTGACCCGGCCGGGGATTGAACCCGGTTCGCCGTGGTGGGAGATGAGTAGGCTAACCGCTCAGCCACCATAGCCCCACTTGTGCATGAGAGAACCCCTCACGAATTTTTTTCGGTCGAAATTCCGCCCCACCTTCCTACATGTATTATATATTATATATTATATATAGTCTATAGGTATACACACATATCCGATCTAATCATATATACATATATATGCATAAATATGTAAATGTGTTTAAATTAGGTATAAATGTGTATAGGCTATTCACGGTAAAGTGAGCACTTTTTAAGGCCCTTCCAAATATCTCATTTTAAACATTTTTTATCAGTCCGCCCTTTTTTTAATTTCAACATTGCCATGTGACTAATAAATACGGTATATACTTTCACCACTTTCCGAAGTTAATGACTGAAGTTGCAATTAAACGTACTTATTAGTGGCTAATGCCTGATGCGAGGTCATTAAAAAGTGCTCACTTTACCGTGAACAGCCTATATAAATACATGCATGTATATATACGTACACACACGAGCGGGCGGCTTATCCGGAATTTAAACTCGGTACCTCGCAACCTAAGAACGCCAAAGCGACCTCGACTTTGAAGGCAAATTAGAACTGAGATTGACATTTAATATTGCGTTCACTGAGAATAACTAGTGTTAATAGTAGAGATTGGTAGTTCAATGTTGTAAATAATAGCTGTGAGTATTTTATAGCATAATAAATACTTTTTTTTCTCAATAAATTTAGTCCCTTGCGAACTGTAATAAGCACCTGGCGACGTGTGACAATACTTTACGGACATTCAGCACACCGTTGATCTATTTCTGCGAGATAAATTGTGGTGTCATCGCCGAGAATCTCAAGAGACGAGTCGGCGGGAACAAGACTGCAGGCTAGTTCAGTGCCTTGCTCATAGAGGCGACGAGGCATATGATGCGCGTACCTAGGTCATTCTTAGTGCTCCCACGCTTCTAGGCCCCGGGCATGCAGAATACTTCCAGCCAAACGGCATTCTTGAAATGTAATTGATTGGGTCGGAATTTTTTCACCTCTGTACAAACCTTGTAATATTTGGGCTAGAGTTTGTGTATCTTATCCATAAAATATACTGCTACGAACTGTAGCTCTGTTATACACACATCATTTTCGGCTGAACTCTTTTAGGAAGTCATTCTGCCAACAATTATAATCACAGGGAAGCTATACAACTGATCCCTCAAAATAGGGTGTTTCAGGGACTCACAATAGGAAAGGAACCGATTTTTCAAACCTTTTTCTCCTTTTTTTTTGTAGAACGTGGTTTTCCATAATTTAATGCGCAACATTCAAAAAGTTATACAGTAAAATATATTATTATTATTTAGCTATCTCATGGTCGTATAAAATGACTGGTCACAATTCTCGGCAATGAGTGACATTCGCCCAGTAAAGTTGGTAACGATGGCTGAATAGTAGTTCCGTATTTTAACGTCGAACACAAAGTGTTAGGCAACCATTTGTGATAACTTAAAATTATTCCTTTGACTTTGTTTTTTTAATGCATCGAAGTGTTAAATTATGTAGATTTGTAAAGCATTTACTTTCATAATAATTTGACAGTTTCACGCCGACGCACGAATAAAATGATGAGGCACATGGCAATGTTAATTTTGCATAAGGAGGAGGAATACACAACTTGCATACAAGTTTCAAAAGTGCTCATTTTACCGTGAACAGCCTATAAGGGTGTGTTCATAATCATGTTTTACAGCTTGCGTCTTGGAAAAGGCCCATCATCAGTATGTTTAGTTCTAGGGTCATCGTCCAGCTGAATATAAATTTAAGTCAAGGTTTGAGTGTGTTTACTTTCTTAACGTGTGGTCCTTTAAGGGGCCCGCCTTGCTGCGACAGCATGTAAATTTATTACGAGTAATCACAGAGTTTTTTTATAAGTCAAAGAAATGTGTTTGTTTTATTGCGTCCGTAAGATCTTTTTTTTTTTTTTTTTTAATACATAGCTGTACAAAGACATTGGATTTTTAAAATTACAGTATACAAAGTTTATACACTGGACATAGTAAACACATGTATATATGTCAAATTTCACGCAAATACATAATATCTTTTCTTCATAATTTGACTAATCTTCCTCCAGAATGCTAACGGATGTCGTCGTTTTACTGAACCAGAAGAAAAAGGGAACGAGAAAAACAGGAACTGTCAAGGCTGTAGTATAGTTTGAAAACCCTAGCATATTTGCAATGTCGTAAAATGGTACCACAAGGTAACTACACCAGCTATGAGACCAAGTGTAGGTGAATTGTAGGTACTGTAAGCGCTATCTGTGCTGGTGGCTCGCCTCCCTAGATGCCCGTGCCTGGGACACCGCCGACTTGGAAGAAATATTTACGGAGCAACCAATAGATATTGAAAAGAAAACTGATATAGAACCGGCATTAGAGATCTTTCAAAATACAATTAAATTACAGCTCAAAAAGAATGCCCAATTTATTACCAGAAGGCAATTTTTAAAGAAAAACTATCCAGACGTCGATTTTCTGCTAGCTGAGAAACGACAGGCCCGGCATGAATATCAAACATACAGAACCCCTGACTTAAAAGCCAGATATAATAAACTACAGAAATACCTTCGCAATAAACTATCTCAATTACGTATTAACAAAAGGGAAACGTTCATAACAGAAATTTCACATAATATTAAAGGTTTCTGGCTAATTAAAAAAAATTTCCTAGGCAAAAAAGGCGTGTGTGTGTGTGTGTGTGTGTATATGTGTGTATATATATATATATATATATATATATATATATATATATATATATATATATATATATATATATATATATATATATATATATATATATATATATATAGAAAAAAAAACCTCTACCCCCAACCTAGCTCCGTCAGGGTTAAAATATGCGCTAATAGATAAGGCAGAAGCTATAGCAGACACACTCGCCGACCAGTTCACACCAAATTTAGACCTCGGAGACCCCAATTTCACTCGCGATATAAATACAACTACTACCGCCTTTCTAGCGAAAAAACCCAAGAAAAAACCGGAAATTGTAACTTTACCCAAACTATTACTCATTTTAAAAACAGTCCACCAAAAAAACACCCGGGCATGATAAAATTACGTACCAGTTACTTAAAAATTTACCATATCCAGTTTTATGCATAATTCTCAATATTTTTAATGCAATTTTAAAGTACAATTATTTCCCCGCGGAATGGAAACGGGCTAAAGTAATCACAATCCCGAAACCGGGTAAGGAACCCTCCCTCCCTCAGAACCGGCGCTCGATATCACAACTGAGTTCACTTAGTTAAATATTTGAAAAAGTACTACTTACACGCTTAAATCATGCGCAGAACGTAAAACGACTATTCCGATAACTCAATTTGGTTTCAAGGCTGGACATTCCACTACTCATGCCCTCGCTACCTTTGTCACGGCTACATACAATTGTTTAAACAATAAACAATCCACAATAGCCATATTTCTTGACATAGCCGCCCACTCACCGCAGGCGTGCCGTGCCGCAGGGATCCGCTCTTTCCCCTTTTCTATACAGCTGACATTCAAAATAACTATGCAACAGTTCAAATGTATGCCGATGACACCCTCATTTATGCCAAAGATAAGAAATTGCCATTCGCAAAATTACTTACACAGCTACAAATGGACGAATTCTGTCAGTGGTGCGAGCGCTGGAAAATTAAAATAAATGCAGAAACGTCTCAGGCCCTGCTAATTACCAAACGCATTAAAGAAGTAAACGTCCAGCCAATCAAATATGATGGAGTAGAAATTCCTTTTAGTAAAACAGCTAAATACCTACGCATAACTATTGATAATAAACTTCACTGGGGCGTACATATAAACAACATTAAAAATACAGCTATCAGTAAAATCAGGCAAATATACCCATTACTTAAACATCCTAAACTCCCCATGAGATTAAAGCTTTTAACATATATTGCAATAGTCAGATCAGCTATGATGTACGCTCACGAAGTCTGGGGATATTCAGCTAAAATATCAATAAACTACCTTCGAGTTGTACAAAATAAATATATTAGAATAATAGGAAATGCCCGTAGGTCCACAAGAACAGTTGATCTGCAAAATGTTTTAAAGGTTCCTTACATCGGAAATAAACTCATCTCTGAAAACAAATTCTACGATAAAATGGCTCTACATAATAATCCAATATTTAGAAGAATCGGTAAACATTCCCCAGACATAACATTACGGAACAGACGCCCTAAAATGCATAGATTGCAAGTTTAATCAAGCATTAACTTTCCACTGCAACATAGGAAATTAATCTAAAACCCCGATACTAGCCAGAAATCTCCTGCCGGTCCGGGACAAAATTCGACCATTTTAATAAAACTAGTTTGCGATAGCACTTCCTTGCTCATTCTACCCACAAACACCGCACAGTTCAGATGTAAAATTCTAGTTTTCTAGGCGTTACTCTACTCAACCACGTTAATAAATCAATGCAGCCGTACAACTGCAAGCCATTTCGAACGTAATTTTGCTTTTAAAAGATAAATACGTAAGTTAAAACACCTTTTTCTACTCCGAAAACGCTGTTTCTAGCGGGGCCTGCTCTGATTGGCTGCTCACTTCCCAGAGGGCGGGGCCTTGATTTCACGACCCAGAGATGGCGGCACTGTCTCCTCTTTTACGTGAAGCTCAGTTAAATGCAAATACCGCCTCCGGCCTAGCCTTTTACCATAACAAATCTTAATATTATTAAAATTACAAGTAAAAACCTCTTACATTATCTATAATATATTATAAATGTGCTGCCACCGTACGTTTCCAGCCTGTCTTAGGACTCGGGTACTAACAGCGCCTCAGGGAATTGAAAAGATTGATTGTAACAGAATAATTAACTGAACCATTATCTGCTTAACTTAATCTGCTGAACTTAATCTGCTTTGTTATAAATTAACATTTTTTGGGGTGCAACAACAGGTAACAGCATCACTGTTACTTCCTCCCTCGAACCTGTGCAGGCAGAGGAGTTGGTTGAAGGGGGGGGGGGGGGGGGGGGAGCTTCTGGAACGAGGGTTTGATGGGGAAACTCAGCATTCCTTAAAACAAACGCAGCTGGATTGAATTTTGATAGGTTGGGGGGGGGGGTAGCTTCTCCTTCCCTCCACATCAAATATGAAAACCGTCTTGGTGGTAAAGGGCCCGGACTACCCCCGCTCCGAGCTTCGGCAATGATTAGACTCGGCGGCTAACACAGTGACTGTATAAACTGTTACAAAAACATTCGGCGCGCATCGGCCAACGCGGAAGTGATTATGGAGACACTAATGGTTTTAGCACGGCAGGCACCAGGCTGGGGTAGGCTGCGCGCACATACAACTCCCCTCGCCGACCACACCCCACTTCACAGTAAATCCACCCGCCAGCACTTTTTTTTTTAAATATTGTGTTAGACATTCCAAAAGCTTTTACTGCCTTTGTAGAAAACATTTATTTAATTATAATATTCTATTTAATATTAATTAAAATTGAAAGGTTTTCTGAATTTCTTTAAGATAACACTATTATAAGACTTTTAAGTTTATGTGTGTATAGGTGGGATAACAATTCTTTATTAGCAATACGTTTCATTTTGGGATTTTCCTTTATTTTCTTTTGGGCTTAATTTTTTCCTTATATTTATTTGTTGGGGGGGGGGGGGAGGGAGGGGAGTGCCCCCTGGGCGCTATCAAGGGAACGCCTAGTATGTTACTCAACCCGAGGCACAGTTAAAAAAACATCACAAACGAAACCGCTCTAAGAGACGGATAACTTCAACCCACGTCTGACACGAACTATCTACACGCACTACTCTGCCCACTGTCACTCAAAATTCATTGAAGTTCATACACGTCCTCCACAGAAAGAACTCTTTTCTTTTCCTTAACCGTCACTCCCTCCCTCACCCGGATATTTACAGCATTGAAACCTCTAATTGTCAACCCTGATCTGGATAACGTCATAACGATCGCACTTCCAACATTTCTGAAGCCCTGCTAAAGTTCTATTTGCAGAATATTCCTCCGCCTCACGCGAACATAGATTAACGATGTCTACAAAATGATACCAAAGAGAAGGAAGTCGCGGTGGTGGTGTAGTGGTTAGACTACTCGCCTCCCACCAAAGCGAACCTGGTTCGATTCCCGACGGGATTTCCATGTGGTCGGCGGGTTTTCTCGGGGCTCTTCCATTTCCGCCAAATCTCTTCATTTCACTCACACAAAGGGACAACGCACCCCATTCGTGCGCACTAAGTTTATTATTTTGCATAATAACTATTTCTTAATAAGCATTACATACACTCCTTTCCTCACTTTTTATTCATACTAATTATTAATGAAATATTATAATATATTAAATGTAAACCGTATTTAAATTTATCCAATGATATGTACTTTAATGTTGTTTCATGTTAACACAAGTATAAAACGCTCGCGATACACGACAATACAGGGGCTCCCATCGTAGTTAACTGCCATCGTATCCCAGTCTAGGAGGAGTCCTCTGCAAAAGTAAACATATTGGGTCGTACAAATAATTTTCTCAAGAAGTAATTTCAAACATGCTGCAATGCAGTTCGAGAGCCAGATAAGCGACCTACCACTCTCACGATCACTATTCTACCTGCAAATTTTTCATGACGGAACGGCGAAAATGTATTTATAACGTCGGCTACCGGCAGGCTAAATGCCCCCAAGCTCATCGAAGCCTAAAGAATTACCGGATTATCGAAAGGCACACCTTAGCGTTACCCAAGTTATTGCAGAATTTATGTGCCGCGGATGTCAGCTGTATTTTGGCTTGCAAATTACAAGGTGACAACCGGTGTGTGTGCCACTCGCACAAGTTAAATTACGGATTTTAATAGAGATGATGCATACTGTACTAAACATAGTGAAATACAGTATATATTTAGGGGGGAACTGAAAACTACCGAAAAAAAATGGCGACGTGAATATGTCTGACATGTTAATTTTTTCTTTGAGCCGTGAGAATAAAACAAAATTAAGAAAATTGAGCCTGGTCTTTATTAATTAAATTGACAAATATTAGCGTGATCTTTCTTTTGGCGCCAAAATTAGCACGATAGCTCATCGAAGTGTCGAGATATCCTGCCCGAAACTACAGCTAGTCGCCGCGGGCCCCCACCCACTCCACGCACATGCTCGGCGCCGCGCCAACTCGAGGTCGTGGTCGCATCGCAGTTGTGTGCCCGATCGAACGAGACCGCATTTATTTCGATTGTATTATTGGCCACGGAGTCACAGCGTCGGAATGGATCGCGCTGCAAACGTCACACCGCCATAAAGGCTGTTCACGGTAAAATGAGCACTTTCGAAAGCCCTGTTTACGATCTACTTGTATGCACGATGTGTATTCCTCCGCCGTACTTAGAATTAACATTGTCGTGGGCCTCATCACTTTATTCATATGTCGGTAAAGTAAAACTGGGAAATTATTACGAAAGTAAATATTTTACAAATCTGCTAATTTTTACACTTCCGATTCTTTAAAAAAACAAGAAAGACAAGGAAATAATTTCAATTATCACAAATGGTTACCTAACACTTTTTATTTGAAGTTAAAATATGGAACTCCTTTCTCTCCATCGTTACCAACTTTCCTGGGCGAATGTCAAAAGTGCTCACTTATTCGTAAACAGTCTTTACCTCATTCATGTGTCGATCTAATCTTAAATACGTGTTCACGCCAAAAACTTCCTTTGAAACGTGAACAAAAATCAACGATAAATATTCTCTGTGCTAACATGATTGAATTTTTCAGCCGGTACTGAGCAGTTTCCTCGACAAATTTCTACTTTTATAGCCGTCTCTCCCTTAATTTAATTGGCCGATCTTTAATTAGAAAGTATACACTAATTCTAAATGTCACGTGTTTTTACGTCACGAGAGCTGCACCGCGTGCTTCTGACAAGAAGGAAAAAATGATAGCCCCAAGTTCAAGTGCGTCTTCGGCGTATCTGAGAGTCAACAACCTAGACTACTTGAAAACAACGAACAATCAAGCAGATTAACGTGGGTGCCGGAGAATCGCGAGTGTCACTCAACGCACTCGTGATGAAGCTGGCTGAATCGCCGCGCCTTTTCGAAAAAGCGCAGCTGCAATCTGAATCTCGTGACTAGGAAATGGCGTAGAAAGATTGGACTTTCATGAAGAAACAGTCGGCGATCCAGCGGAGGGACTGAGAAATTTGTAACAGCTTCTTGCACACAATGTCTCTAAAAGGCGATATTGCACGATACCAGATTCCGTAAAAGCTTGTGCAAGGTCCGCCATAGAGGCCGGTATATGGGCTAGTGTGGCACCCGTCACGAGATTTCCCGCCTTGTACGGGCAGATTTCGTACCAGGTTTGGTAATTGGACACTTTCTATTTTTCGTGGCAGGTTCCACACCGACTTTCGTACCTGGCCAATCACATCGCAGTTTCAGAGCGTACGGTGCACCCTGTGGCTTCTACTTGAAACGAGTTGGAAGGAAACCGAAAAGGACACCTCCATCTTGATTATACATCCGTGAGATTAAAACTCTTTCAAATAGATTTAAAATACGATAACGATGAATAATAATGTCGATGAAAACTTTTAATTATTGTTTAAAACCGTTCAAAATACTTAAAATATTACCTACTGTGTTAAAAACATAATTTAAAAAACTTACTGTAGGCTATATAGAGTACATAAACTCAAAATATGGTGTGTAAATTGGGGGTACAGTCGTAGCGCCCGCGAATAGCATGTCACTTTTGGGCGTAAGTTCGAAACTCCGCCGTACGTAATTTTTTTAATCAATAAATTTTACGTGCGGATAATATCCCGGTACGAAAAGAAAAAACTATATTTTGCAACCGGTCAGTAACTTTCGTCAAAATTAAAAATAACGCACTCTTACTCTAGTGACTTCACATCAATTACAAGAAAATGAATCAAACTATACTAGAAAGTAATCAATTTATGTAAAATGCGAACAGTAATATACCAATATTACGATGCGCTAGCTAGTTTTTTCATAGGGTTAAGCAAATTACTACCAGTAGAGGGAGCATGTAAGTTCTGGCTCACTAGGTGCAATTTGGTGCAAGAGTGGCACAAGAGTATAATTACCTAATTTTCCTATTGATATGCAAATTATATTAAATAATTATTTTATTAATTAATCGGATAATACAATTGATTAATTGATTAGTCAATTAATTCAAATGTGTTAGATCAAATTTTGTATTATTTGATATCAAATTTAATTATTTTATTGGTGTTGAAAGGGTTAATGCGGCAGAGCAGCATCGATGTGTCCTCTGTGATTCTGAAGCCGACTGAACAGAGGGGTGGGTTGTGAATGCTTATATAAGTGTTAATATCGATGTAAGAGTGGTATATGGGACATTTTTTTATATTTTTTTTATTTGTGAGTGGAATGCATGCACGTGTGTATGTTCTGGCTCACTAGGCGAGTGAGGTGTAGATGGAGCGAGAACACGTGACCAACTTCTGGCTCACTACGATTTACATTCAAATAGGTTACCGAACAAATTACTTGAAACCCGATTGACCAAAAGACTTCTTTCATCATGCGATTACGGAATTAAACTATTTCCCCAGCAAAGTAACTGATCTCCACTTTAATCACGTAACATTAAATCAATCAACAGAACCAAACACTTATTCATGGGATATCTGAATGAAACTATTTCCGTATCAAATGCTAACTAACTAAATTCATTAAACTGACTTTAATCATGCTACAGAATTTATTCCACAAAACTATTTCAAATGCTAACTGGTCATTAAAGAAAGTTAATTAATCAATCACATATGAATTAATAATGACAAGAACCAAGCTAACACAATAAAACGAATTGCAACTCACCAACATCCCAAGTGGCATAAACCCCCCTGACAAAGTCCCACTGACAAAAGTACACAAACACAAATATAAATACGTACTTCACTTCACCCTCATCGGTTTTCACGACCAATACTCTAAACACCGAAATGCACACTTCACCTAACACCTTATAAAAAAGATTGGCTACACTAATAAATTAAGCACACAATGACAAGACCAGCTAACATTAAAATCTCTGAGAAAAATCCCCTCCCACACATGTACTAACCTCACCGCAAACGTAAAATAGTTCCACCAATAATGCAGCAAATCCCCGCTTCTAAAACTATATCTGCACAACGTCTTGTGAAGTAGGTTGTATGAGAATTGCAAATCATATAATACACACTTGTATTTCTGTAAAACTAGTATGTTTCCCAACATAACGTAGTAATGGCTAGCCTCCAAAGACAACAAAGTCATCTGCAGAGCCCTTCTCCAGACTCTGTCTGACAACCTTAGGAGTGCAAGCACATCCCCTCCCCCCCCCAAATATTACCCAGAATGCAGAGTGCCACAAAACAAGAGAACATTTTCCCCTCTCCCTACAGCCACCACCCAAAATCCTGTGAGATGAGTCTTCACCCCCTCTTTCAACTTCGAAATGTGTACTGCACAGGCATGGTGGAAACAAGCAAAGATATGGTCTTCCCCTCCCTGAAACCCCCTCTTAAAACCAAGACTGACCTATGCCACTACCATTGCTTAACTCCCGATCCTCCCCACACAAGCAAGCATGGATAAATGCGTACTTCAGAGTTTCCCTGCCACAGGCCATAAGAAGCACACAAATTGCATTACTCCCCTTTCCAACATGCCATCCTCCTAACCCAGCCGGTACATCCATCTTGGGTATCTGTCCGCTCAGTCGCCACGCTCGTTCTCTCTCTCTCTCTCTCTCTCTGCCCTCCTCCGCCAGTCTCCCGTCAGGGAAAAAAAGGGTCTAGGGCAATATTACATGCCTCAAGAGAGGTGTGGTTCGATGCTGGCGGGGAAGCAAAAGTGAGCCTGTGAGATCCAACTCACCCAGGAAAAATTTCATATACTAGAAATGTATTCCCATCATGTCTACAGCAAACTATGTTTATTGAATTAAAAAAATATTTTAAGTCCAGGAAATTTTTACCCAAAGAATATCCTGCAAACAAACCTATTTAAAATATTTCCAAAATTATATTGTTCAATGATCACACTCAAAATTGAATATTAAAAAAACCCATTTTTACATTCTTTAGACATATTCTGTTCCCAAACAAGTTGAAATCAAAAATCTTTGACAAAAAATGTTTTTGATGCCTAACACCATTCAATAAGCATTTTAAACATACGTATATGTTCTAAAATACGTTTTTTCATGTATAATGCTCTACAAAATTATTAGTTTTAAACCAATCTTTGTATGTACGAAAATTAAATATAATGTCCAAATGCACCCATCCAATATTAGCAGAAATGTTTATATTTTGAACAAATATATGCAAATATCATGTTTCCATCAGAAACTAAAACAATTGACATTTGTATTGGAGTTGTAAGTTTAAACAAAAAACCGTATTTTAGTAATTTCGAACATTGATAGGATTTTGAGAGCTAATAAATGAATTTTTTTTTCTAAAATACGTTTCTACAAAAAACAAATTCTGTTTCTAATAAATTTATTTTACAATTACTGCCATCCAAATATATCAGAAAGGCATATACTTGGACAAATGTGAATATATTAATGAAAACCACGATTTCAGCCTGAAAAGAGTTGAAAAATAGCAAAATCAACTATATTTCAATAAATTATCTAAAAGACCCTAATTTAAGCAAAATTCAAGTAAAACCGTGCCCATTTTGAATCCATATACTATATAAGAAGAAATTAATTCATTTTTCTTTCAGTCTTAAGACAGCAGTTGCTGAAGTCAGATCGTGTTGGGAGTGTATCACCAGGAAGATACATCAATCAACACATTTCACCAAGATGTACTACAGCCATCTCCGAGAGGTTTACATCAATCAAGACACTTCTCTGAGGCACTACAACAGTCTCTGAGAGGTTTACATCAATCAACAGACCTCTGTGGTGTTAATCAGTCTACAACTTCAACAGCAGGTAATATGCACAATGGGCACTACTGTAATAACTGTGAGGGTTTAATGCCATTTTAGCATACACACAAAGCAAAATGCTTTCAAGTTTAGATATTGAGATCCTCTTGCTGCTACCTAAAGCCTTTCACTAACTTTTGCTAGACATGAAATTCACCATTGGTATCCATTCCTCTCAGACGAATTAAGAGGTTATGAGGATATATTCTCGTATTTGCCTTGTGACGAAGGTTGCCCATATGGTACACCAAACACAATCCATATGAGAAGCAATTGTGTAATGCAAAGGTGGCAAAACTTAATGGAACTTGTTAATCATCCTGATTTACCAAGAGATGAATCTAGGATTGATAAAGTTGATTCGGAAGCCACAACTGAACTTTTGTAAACAAAATTAGACTTGTCAAACACTGATGTAATCATGATTGAAACAGTCTTATCATGATTTGCTATATATAAGGATTCGAAAATTATCAAGACAAGTCTTTTAATATTAAATAACCTGCAATTTCATATGCAACTGATGATAATGACACAAAAGTGTTAAGTTTCGAATATCCCTAACATTGGTTTGCTTTAAAACTGGAATTGAAAATGATGTTTCGGCACCCAAATTACGAAGTAGATGGTGTAAAATGGGAAACTGATGATTTAGCTTACGAAGACAGTTTCCAAAACGTGAACGATGCGCTTCTTGAAGACTATCCAGTATTTGTGTTTGGAAAAATGCAGAAGGATATTTTAAAAAGTCTGAATAATACAGAAATTGTAAACATCAGAAGATATCATGACTGTTCATGCATTAATTCACTAGTAAAATGCTAAAACATTAATAATTGTGATAAAAATGTTTTGTTTGCAATGCAAAAGCGAAACCTTAAGAGAGTATTAATATCAGTATCCTACCTACGTGTAAAGAAAATAATTTAAAATTGGTTTGTTACAGGTTCATACCTGCATAAAAACTTTGAAATGGAGGCACTCAATCCAGAGCACATATACGAGTGTTACTCCAGGTTACAAGAGAGTAAGGTTCAAATCTCTAAAGAACATATACTCCCAATTCCAGATGTGTAACAGAGATGAACATTGTAATTTCGCAGGAAATAAATATACAGAACGAGTATTGTGTTATGAACAAGACAACTGATTGGTTTTTAACATGTAACCCAATAGAAAACTGCCCTGTTCGTCTTGGGATCTGTGATTTAAATACATAAGTGAAGAAATAATCAAGGAATAAGGATTTAGACAAATTAAATATAAATTAAGTAGAGAGTTCTACAACTCTCCCAACTTGTGGACTGAAACATGTAATAACAACCAACACACCACACAAATTCAAGGAAGTAGCAGCATTAAAATGTCAGTTTGTGGTATGTGGGATTGTGAGGTTTGGTAGAGCAACGTTTTTGTATGTAAAT
The DNA here is from genome assembly GCA_029891345.1 of Dryococelus australis. Classification (NCBI taxonomy): domain Eukaryota; kingdom Metazoa; phylum Arthropoda; class Insecta; order Phasmatodea; family Phasmatidae; genus Dryococelus; species Dryococelus australis. The sequence goes on along the minus strand of CM057003.1, from coordinate 67,915,292 downwards.
TCAATTTAACCAAGATAACATTAGGGAAATATTACAAAATTTCTAGATGATGATTAAACCTACTTGGTGGTACACTACCAACAAAATGTGTTAACATTTTCTTAGAAAAAAATATATAAAAAGGAACAGACAGCAGCACCATATCAGTTATCATGGAGAGGTTCTGCTCAACACTTCAATTCGCTAGTGTTACTCCAGGCTATATGGGGGTGTGGTTTCGACATGAGGAAGACGGTTCACTACAAATTAAAATGTGTAACAGAGAAGAACGTTGACATTTCTGGTTAATTAGTTCGACATATACATTAAAGGTTTTTGACGTCTGTTTTGGATGAAGATTTTGCCCTTTGTATAATATGCAGCCTGAAAGTTTGTTACCTTGCATTGCAGTAAGAGTAAACTAGCACTTGCAGGTTAATCTAAATTCATAACAAAATACGCATTATGCAAGAAAATTGAATACATCATGCAGAATGAACATTGCTGTTCTATTCCTACAGTATGGAGCAAACAATGTGACAACAAGAAACAACTGATGTATATAGGTAATCAGGAATTAAAGTCTCCCTGTGGTATGTGGCAATGCAATGTTATTCAAAGCAAGAACATCTAATCTAAAGGAGACAGTTTAATAGTAAATTGTCAGTCATGGTTACTATCTTTGAGCCTACAGTCGCATACAAGGTCCTGCAAAAAGGTTACCGAAGTGTATTCTTTAAGGCCTATGATAGTATTTTACAAGTTCAAGTGTGTAACAATATCGAATATAGGTGCTACACTTTCGATCCAGTCTTGGCATCCAGGCCTCATCAGAGAACCTGTATCCATGGGAAGGAAATGTGTGAATTAGATATTCACAATTTTATTTTCGAGCAATGAGGTTTAGTTTTTCCATCGATATGTAATATCTAGGTTTGTGAAGTGGCGAATTCAGAATAATATTCTGGCCTATTTGTAAGAATACAAAAAAATGAATTGTATTCTCTAACTTGCAGCATATTCACATGCTGCTGTTAAGGAAATGTGAGTCAGACATTCATTTCAAATGTTCATATTCCTCTGAAGCTTTGTCAGCACATAGTAAACCATGTAGTTTTGACTCCAGTTTAACTAACTGTAACTGTTCGAATTGTCTCGTAATTTAGTGTAGACCTCATAGAGTAGATAGGAATAATAAGCTTAAGGATAAGCATGTTGCAACTACCTTTTGCCAGGAAGAGCAATATTTGAAACATCTTATTTATAATAAAGATAGTTTTGCCATTTCAATGTTCTGAACAATGTGACGATCTTCATATTTTATATCATTATAGCAAAAAAATATTTGGTTATACATCTAATACTGGTGTGTGTTTCATCAAAGTGTTATATTCACACAGCAATAAAATTAGCAAAATTAAACATTAGTCCAAAAACATGTTTTAACTTGCAAAGATAGAGGGGTTTTACAAAGTAAATATATACATTGATCCTTACTAATTTGTTCTCAGTTGGGGATTGGTTTGCATACGAGTAACCTGAGATTATTTCATCTGGGAAATCATAACATTAGCATGAAACAAGGCAAGTATAATATATCGTATATGTTATGGCATAGCTGGAATATCTGTGAATTTACTGAGTCTTTCGATGGTATGTTCCATTTAAAGGTTATTTATTTCCTGCTAGGAGACAAAAAAGCCATGAATTAATTCAATCCAGCAATGCTACCAAATGTCCAGTGTTTTACATTACTGCAACACCATTGCCATTTAGTATTGGAGATGTACATTCGCACTATTTCGAGACATACCCAGACTAAGTTGAAAGGGTTGTGTTCTACTCCCTTGAATGTAAAGAAGAGTCTATTCAAACAGACAGGATAAAGCCATGGCATAAGAAACATTCTCTCCTCGAAAGTAGACTTCAAGAAATGGATCTGGATCAAATTCTACACAAATGTCTGAAAACATTGTTTACTGAAATTGCCAATAGCTTATAACTTGTGTTAAAATATTTGTGGAACATACTTAACTTACTTCTGCTATGTATAACCTTGTGTTAAAATATTTGTGCTTTTTGAAACACCTTTTGTAAATTTATATAACCATGTCCCTTTCTTAAAAATGTATATTTTTGAAGCTGCCTATACCTCTTAATAGTGTTGGATATTTTAAATAATGTGTGTTTAAATGACTGTGTATATTGTGAGACATCCAGCATTTTGTGAAATATTAGGTGTATTTTGAAACAATCTATTTATAAATGAATTTATTTGTGTTATGGAACCTCCTATACTTGTGTAATATTGAAAAGATTAGTTGCTTAATATGTATTTGAAACAAACAATTTTAAAGAAAAGCCTAGATGTATAAATTAGTATCTAAATGTGTGTGTTAGAAACAAATGCATTTGTGCAAATTTATTATACCTTTTTCTTCTTTACAAGAATTCTTTGATTTTCTTAAGAAATATGTATTACTCTGATTAATAAAGTGTGAAATGTTTTGGTTTCCTTTAGAAATAGAAAACAAATTATTTCTCTGGTTAATACAGAGAGAAAAAAGCCGTAAACTTACTAGAAGTGATTGTTCTTGTCGAAAATCTAATATATGAAAATAAGTGAAGGTTAACCACTTGTGAAAAAAGAACAGCCAATGTTAAAAAAATCATATAACCTATCAGAGTAATCACTGAACAATTAGTTCTTAACTAGAAAACATATCAGTTTTAATACAAACTTGTGTCTTAAGCAGGTAAGAATAAAATATATTCGATAACAATTTCAAGAAAAAATACCAAGGTGCATTCACACCTGAACGAATAACAGTTTTAAAAATGTCATACTAGCCTTAATAAGAAGTCTCAATAGCTGTATATCAATTCTAAAGGCAAATATGAAACAGGCTTTTACATTAAGCCCAAGCAAAGTAGTTAAAATAATAATTCCACTCAAAGGTCCAAGGTTTCAGAGTGAACCCTGGGTCACTTTTTATTTCAAAACGTGTTCGCAAACAGAGCATACTGGTGGTTTTCAAGCAACGTTAAACAGTTGGATGGAAAATCCCTCTCTCAACTCAGAAACACAAATACCAACTATGAGATAAGCCCAAAAAATAAAAAAATGTCTTAGGGAATGACCAAAGTACACGCAACAAACTTTGGATCTCCAAACGTCAGCCATTGGAAAAACCACTGAGAATTAAGAATTAGTCCCTAAAATGCAGAATAATGCTTAACAATTCGAAAAACTCAATAGACTACACAATATTAAAATATTACTGAAGGCATGTGAAATTCTGTTAATGAAAAAGTGTATCCAGAAAAAAATAACAATTTGTTATATTTCAAAGAAAATCTGCCATGAGACTAGTACGAGAGCAGAGCTGGGAAACAAGATTTTTTATCAGTTTCCCAACACAGACTTCTTCCTTGCACATCACTGTCTTCCCCACTATACCAACAGCTCACAAAACCTTTTTGTAGAGGTAATGACGACAGTCACTGTTCACATCCTCTCCTCCCCCATCACATAGATCCACAAACACACAGCTCTTCCACACACATTGATTTAAAAATAATTTTTAATACAAGTACATAAAAACAGTTGTGTTATATAGCCGACTCCTGTGGCAAAGTCACTTGTTCTGGGTTTCGAATCTCGATTAAGGCATGGTTAATATAAACAGGGTTCGATTCGCAGCTAATACATGGTTAGTATAATTCATTGTCTTTATAAAAGTTATACAATAATAACTGATTCTCCCCTAATGTATATGTACACAATGCTTGAAAAGTAATTATATATAATTACAATATACATAATTAAAGAAAAATTACAATGAATTGTTATTTCAAAACATAAGTACTGCATTACAAAAACTATTATGTTCTGGAATCGTAATGCAAAAGAAATCCGTACAAAAATTCAAATTAAATGTAATAGCTAATACCAAAGAAATATGCATGTTCACATTACAGAATCGAGAAAATTCAGAAAATGTGTTAGTTCATTAAAAAATCATTTAATTTCATAGTTACATATTAAAATAATTTAATTCATTAAGCATATTTACTTTTGTAAAATGACATTTTATTACCAAATCCTGGTATTTGCCTTGTTTGTATAGGTTCCCCAGGTGTCACCTTATAAATACACGTGCAAAAGCTGTACTCTCTGTTCATCCATTCACCAAGGGGTTCGGACTGCTCATGCTCACCACTACTCGACCGACTTCTTACCCCCACAGCCCGCTGCATCTCTATCCGTCTGCCGCGAAGGACTTAGCCGGCCACCAACCCAGCCTGGACGAGCAGCCATTTGTGGCTAGCCCGGGACAGGGTTAGCAAAGCACCAGCCCAGCCTGGGCAAGGAGCCACCAGCGGCTCTTTCCAGCTTCGCTTGGACCCTCAGCTGCCTGACCTGCTCTAGCACTCACCCACCTAAACTGAGGGTTCAGGCCTCGCCTACAATCTTTGATACAAGACTTTATGTAAGTAAATAGCGATAACATTTAAGGCTTATTAATACTGTTTGATAGTGTTAATAACTTTTACACTTGTTTAAAATTTAATTATAATGTAACTATTTTAAAATCTTTAACGGTTGTTGAAATTTTTTACCAAAAGTATTTTCATTATTTTGTTGCATACATTAAATTCTGTTTCGGAAAATCTATCGGGATTTTAATAAACTAGTTTAACTTTTTTCAATATTTGTTTAAATTCATTACAGTTTCTTTGCATTTTGATTTAAATTGTTCAACTCTTTTGATGATTGCGCAAGAATTTTCCGGAACTTTCATAAATCTATTAAATTTTCTTCGCAAATTTTTAAATTTTTTTCTTTCAGAATTTTAGACTTTGAATGAAATTCATTAAACTTTCATAGGAATCAGTTAAATTTTATTTAGATTTGTTAAAATATTAATAATTTTGTTAGTTTTACATATTTTAAAGCATTTTTACATATTTTTAAGGTGGTCAACGGTTGGAAGTGTGCTGAGGTGTGAATTATGGAACATAGAAAAATATTTGGGAACTATGACAAACTATGCACAGTGTGTTTGGAGGGTGCACAGCCCTGCCCATTCCTATGTTCTCAATGAGTTGTTTGATGAAGGATGACTGTATGATGAATAAATGCACATTGAGTACTTCGAACAAATGAAATGTTTTGATGTGTATGTGATTGGGTGGTTTAGGCATATAATCTAATTTTACATAGTTTTTAGATATTTCATTTTCAAAGTTGTTGAATAACAGCAAGTATGAGTGCAGGGAATGGTGCTGTAAGGAATTCTCGATAGGTTCTTGATATATATCTGAGATTTTTTATTGGAGTAGATAAAGAGATACTCTGTAACCACATTTATTCTTATAATGGACAGAAGGTGTGGCAATATCACAGACCAAGGCTCTTTCTACAATGTCAAATATTTTCAAAACATAACTAAAACCATTTAGAATATAAAACCAAGTACTGTGAGAACTATTTATTGAGTATATGTATGACTGGGCGAGTGAAAATAAAGGTATTGAAATTTATCTAAAATTAAGGTACTTTTAAGGCAGTTTGGGTAGAAGTGTGGTTGGGTGTGGATTATAAAACATAGAAAAATATTTGGGAACTATGCCAAAGTATGCACAGCGTGTTTGGACGGTGCACTTCTAACAATTGTGGAATGTATGAAAATAGGTTGGGTAATTGTAATCATGTTTTAAGTACATTATTTAGTTGTAAAAGTATACATTTTTCTAATACATTTTTTTAATTAAAGTAATTTTTTAGATTTCAACAAATGTTTTAAATATTTAGTTTTAGTGTGTAACAAATAATTCATCTTGCTAAAACTTTCTAGAGGAAAATCGTTAGTAAATTTATAAAATGTTTTAACAGTATCAACTACTTTTACAGTATCAAATACTTTAATTTTTTAAATTAATGTTTAAAGTCTTGTCTTAAACAAATAATTTTTGCTAGTCAAAATAAAATAACTTGCTTAAATTCAATACAAGGGTAATAGTATTAAATGTGCTGTAAACAAAGCTTGCTTGTTTCCAAACATAGAACTGACCTCTCATTAAAATATATATTTAGAAAAACCAAATTTAAACAGTAATTTTAAAATTTAAAGGAATATTAACTACATTGTCATTCCATCTATGTATTACAGATATTTTATGTTTGTATCCTTAATTAAATCATTTTTTTCAGGTACAACACAAATTTGTTGCAAGAAATTATAATGTTTTTCCTCTCTTTACAGAACTATACAGTACTTTATATTTTTGTGGTGGTGAAATTACTGTATTAGGAAACAAAAACTTTAGTTAGGAGTTAAAATGAGTGAAGGAAATGTCAAAGTTGCATTAGTTTGTTGGGCGATATTTTTATTAGTGATTGAGAAAGTGAATCTGATTCGATAGCGAAAAGAGTGCCTAGTACAAGCTGTCAGGACACTGTCATTTCACCTAAACAGCACCATTCCAGTTTCTTGATGGACGATCTATTTTGCATGAATCGAGCACTAATTCACACACGGAAAGACCATCAACTTCGACAGATCGGAACATGAGCATTCCCCCCAAACAAGGAAAAGGAGATCTTCTGTTATACTATTTGTTTCTATCCGACAGGTAAATTTCGAGTGATTTGGCTAGTGCTTCATCTGTCTCACAGCCGACTTTCGAGTTAATTAGAGAGACTTCATCTAGAGAAATGGAAAATAATTTTTTTCTGATTCCTCTCAGTGGAAGATTCATTGCCTGAATTGAGGTATCAGCTATTGGTCATGGCATTCGAGAGTAGATTGACTGATGTGTGCATACTTAATGATCAAGTAGAGTCTGGTGCAGATTTTGAAAGATTTTCAAGGTGTAGGGTCCCTTTGTTAAAGTTAAAAATGGCATCACCCCGGCCAATAATTCTTAGTGTCGCCATAGTGGTCAAATTCTTGAAATTCTTTTTGGCTGAGGAAGGTGGTATGCAGACATTTTACTTTCAAAGTAAATCACTACCCATCCTGCATTCAACCAATGTGGGCAAAAGCTACGATGATGCAATGAAGTCTTACCTCACAAACAGGCTTGAGGAAATTTGTGGTTGTGGCTCAGGTTGGAGCCTGCTTCTAATTCTGCATATTGATGTTCACAGTCGGTGCTGCTCACACTATGCTCCCCAAGTTTATTGCCAATAAGAAGGCCTGCATAATGTGTGTCCTGAGGGATTGTTTCCATTTAGCCATTATATCAGCTTTGTTTCCTGTTGCAAAGAATAGTGATAGATTAATCTAAATCCTTTTGAGGTTTAGGATACTGAATGTCTGTTGGATCCTGTAGTGTTACAGGATATTCGAAACTTCGAGGAGAACAATGGTTTTTCTACCAATGTCTACTCTGAAGTAGACAAAGATTGTAATATTTTTGACGAAACTTCCAATAAGCACGGTGTTATCGTACCAATGCATATTTCTCCTGTACAGCATGCACAATTCATAAATGTATTAGCCATTCATGCTTCTGGTAATGATGCCCATCTACATTTTGTTTCCATCAAAGATCTGTCAAGGCTGCTTCACAGTCAGTTGACTAAGAACAGTAGAAAAATCTTTGTTTGTGATTGTTGTCTCCAATATTTAATAGCGAGGATAAAATAGCAAACCATAATGATCTCAGTCAGCAACAGAAAACTGTTCGCAGTACTTTCCCTATTGGGATGACAAGTACTTGCAATTTCAGGGTTACAGCAAAGATTGAGTTTCATGGCCTTTGCGACACAGGCATATTTGAAATCTTTGTCCACTTGCCTCCCCAATGATAACATGAGTATTACAAATAGCATCAACCAACATGTTCCATATGATTGGAGCATTTTGTTGGTTTGTTAGTAAAATCCAGCATTATATAAATACTTTGACTTTGTTGATGCGATTGTATGAACCAGTTTGTAGATAAATTGATTGAATTGACAAAGTGGATTGCAGGAATATACAGCATGGCTGTTCTGATGAAGCCAAAAACCACTGCTGATGAAGCTAGGTTGGTGGCTCAGAAAAGTTGTCATATTTGTAACTAAGGAACTCAGTATAGATAATGTGATCGCACATGACCATCTGATGGGGGAAATAAGAGGCCATGCACATAGTAAATGCAATTTGAATTTCAGACTGCCCAAGAAACAACTTGTCACTGTCTTTCATAACCTGCAAAACTATGATGCTCACTTTCTCATAAAGCCATGGGCGGAACGTTATGTAACAAACCCCACCAGAACCATAGTAATTGAAAACCCGGGTAAATCGAGGTGATTGGAATGACCCTTGAAAAATACAAGTCCATAACCAAATGTATTCCCAATGGGATTAACTCAAAAGGAAAGGCGCAACATTTCAAGTTTCATTTATTATTTTCAGTTCATAAGCGCCTAGCTGGAAACTTTGGCAGGTAATTTGAAACCTGCACAATGGAGTATCACCTGCTCAAGGTTTCCAGACAACATCCAATTTGAATTGACAAAAAGGAAGGTAGTATTTTTCTTATGACTTTGTTAAGTCTGAAGACAGTCTGATGTGCACGTCACTCATGCTCATGCCGCATGGGATGTGTTCCACTGCATAAACCTGGTGCAGTACACCATTCAGTATTTACGCGTGGACATTTGCAGACGTTTTTTAAATTTTCAGGACTGTGCGTTTGGCTTATTACAGTCTTGACCCCACTATGTACATCAAGTCCATATTTTACATGGAATGCTTTATTTTTAATGACAGATGCATGGCTAGAGCTATTCACTGACCCTGATATGTACCTTTTTGTTGTACATGGGGTTAGGGGCATCATTACCCAGGTTTCTAGAAGGCATGCACATTTAGATGGGTGAAAAGTAAAACCCAGTGTGGCATCGAAATATATCTGTTATTTCGTCGCAAACAGCCTGTACAGCCACACTATGAAGAGCAAGCTTCCTATTTGCAATTTTGAATGGGTCGAGGCTGATGTCTTTTCATCATGCAATTTTGCAAACATGGTGAATGATGGGGAGAAATGCTTTTTTGCAGATGTGGATTTGTCATTTCCAGACAAATATCATGATGTGCTATCCGATCTGCCTTTGGCTCCAGTAAATAGCATACCTCTGAACAGCTCACATGGCAAACTCCTTTTGACATTCGTGCTGCACAAGAATGATGTTATTCACTGGGAAACACTGAGGCAGTACTTGATGAATGGAGCCACACTTAACTCTGTTCATCGTGTTTTGCACTTTGAGCAGAAGGCTTGGATGGCTCCATACATCGAGTTTAACATTGAGAAATGTACCCAGGCTTTGAAACGACTTTGAGAAATTGTTTTACTAACTAATGAACAATGTGTGTATGCAAAAATTTAACAGAATGTACGCTGGGAAAGGAACATAAAGAGTTGTTACAAGGTATGATGCAATATATGGAGCTGCAGAACTGATAGGGCGTCCTACATTCCAGGCACGACAGATCATCGATGAAAATATTGTCCTTATCGAAATGTCAAAGAGCTATGTTACGTTTAACAAGCCTTTGTACACTAGTGTTTCCATTCTAGATCTTTCCAAATTGACCTTATATGAATTTCATTACCAGCACATGCATCAGAAATTTCCTCCACCAGCTTTACTCCTTTTACACTGTGATAACAACAGCCTGATCTATCAAATTGCCTGTAGAGATGTTTACAAAGTAATTACCCAGATTTAAATACATGGTTTAATACTTCTAACTATGTGCTCGATAACCCGCAAGGATTCTCACAAGAGAACAAAGACTGTACTGTAGTGATGACAGACGAATGTGCCGACCGCATCATCACACACTTTGTAGGTTTATGTCCCAAGCTTTATGCATATATTGTTTCGTATGAGCAGTGCATACGTAAGGTGAATGGTGTAAAACCTAATGTGTTGCAATCCCTCTGATACAAGGATTATCGTTATTGCCTACATAACTGCACCAGGGTTCTAGGGACCCAATACCAGTTACGTTCATTTGGTCACGAGGTTTACACCGAACATGTAACCAAAGTGTTGTTTTCAGGTTTAGACAATAAGTGCTTCATTGAGCCAGATTGAGTACTGACTTTACCCTAGGGTCACTATAAAATCCCAAAGTCATTTCTTTTTCCCAACACTTTTGTTTCAGCACCACATCAAATACAGCTCTGCCACCCATCACTCTCAGCACTACATCCAACACCACACCCTGCTCCGCACCAAAATCTGCATCACAGCTCTTCAAACCTACTGCATTTGCTGCATAAGCATCGAAATCACTCGAGATATTATTCCCACATATTTCTTCAAAGCTACTGGTTTCCCCTAGCTGCAGGGCTTGTTCTTAAGTAACTATTCAGAAACTACAACAACGCCACAATATACCTGTATTCCTTTATGGCACTCAAGAATTACTCTTCACAGCATGGGATCGCATCATGTTATATACAAATTTCAGTCTATGAATTTACAAAGTGCTACATTTTTTGTGGGGCATCATAGGTGTTGGTGTATGGTTGCATTCTACAAAATTTTAATACAGATGTGACATAGTGGACGCCAAACCATAGCGCCACAACGGACGCTCGATCATAGCGACATTTTATGTAAATAACATATAGTTATTAGTTTTACTGCCTGTAAAAAATAATTTTTAATGTATGTGAATGATTATAACATGTGAATGAATAATGTTGTATATGTTTTATAATGTTGTAGAATATCGTTACAAGATGTAAGTACAATTTTAAGGAATGTTTTGTAATAGTTTTTTTTGTAAAGAATTGTAGATGCTTTAGGAAAGTGTGTTGTAAAAGTTTGTAGTAAACCTTGTAAAATGTTTTCAGGAAGTTTGTGAATTTGTAAATAATTGTGGTAAATATAGTTTTAAGGATGATTGAAAAATATTAAATTTCAATGGTGAAGGAAAAATGTGACTTGTTACTTAATAATTTTAATACCATTTGTCACATTCATTATATTTTGTGAATTACCGGCGATTGAGTTTGTTTGAACTATCGAGTATTTGTGGGTGAGTTGTAATAATTACTGTTTTTACACAATGTGAACATCGACAAGTATGAAAATGGAAGTGATCGAGAAATGAATGAACTCTGAAGGTGAAGGAATGCAGTAGAATCTCGAGAAAGTCTAGCTGAACTTGAAACACACAATGGTGGGACAGGGCAATGTTGTTGGAAGGGAAAGTGGATTGAGAGAAGTTCAGGTAAATTGACTCTTGTCCTCACATCTAAGGAATGTTTAGGAGGGGCGAGCCTCACATCACAATCTGGCATAGACTCTCTCTTATAACAAACCAAAATAATAATTTCAACAAGTTTTATCAATCACTTTAAAAAGTTTTAGAATAAAAAAACCACTACGGCTATGAAGAGATAGGCTATAGTTCTTCAACTATGTGCTGAAATGGATTGTATACATGCAATTATTTTTAAAGACTGGAATAGAATTTTTTTTCAACATTTTAAAGAGACACTATAAATTTTGCAAGACTAAGTCTATACTACCTCCTTCTCTTCCTCCTCCTCCTCCTCTTCCACATTCGCCTCCACCTCCACATTTGCCTCCACCTCCAACTCCACAGTTAAGACTTAACACCACACTAGCACTACATCACTCCATAATCACTTCATAATCACTGGCTCCACACACTTCAAACCTTGCTCCACACTAGCACCACATACTTCACACTTAGCACCACATAGCATAATAGTTAGCACCACAATCAGCACAACATAGCACCGACATTAGCACCTCACACAGAACCTCACATAGCACTGCAATTAGCATCGCACACTTGGGGTAAATTAGATTAATATCTTAGTGTAATAAGTCACTTTTATAAGATGTTCCTTGCTTGTATTTCGTCTAGATGTTTAGAATATTGGTCTTGAGAGCCGATGGGGGCGAAGTAAAATATGTATTTATATTCGTGTTTGCGTACTTTTGTTGGGAGGGAAACTTTGTCAGGGGGTTTATGATGCTTGGGATGATGGTGCGTTGCAATTTGTTTTATTGTGTTAGCTTGATTCTTGTCGTTATTAATTCGTATGTGATTGATTAATTAACTTTGTTTAATGAACACCTACAATTTAAAATAGTTTTGTGGAATAAATTCCATAATCGAAAGATTAAACTCGGTTTGATGAATTCCGTTAGTCAGAATTTAATAGGGAAAGAGTTTCAATCTGTAATTGCATGAATACATATTTGGTTCTGTCGATTTAATGTTATGTGATTAAAGTGGAGCTTAGTTACTTTGCTAGGGAAATAGTTTCATTCTATAATTGCATGATTAAATATTAGTCTTTTGGCCAATCAGGTTTAAATAATTCATTCGGCAACCTATTTGAATATAAATCATAATGAGCCAGAAGTTGGTCACGTGCTCTCGCTCCATCTACACCTCACTCGTCTAGTGAGCCAGAACCAACACACATGCATGTGTTCCACTCACAAACAAAAAAAATACAAAATGTCCCGTATACCACTCTTACACCAACATTAACACCTATATAATCAATTACAACCCACCCCTTTGTTCAATCAGCTCCAGAATGTCACAGAGGACACATCTATGCTTCTCCGCCACCTTATCCCTTTCAACACCAATAAAATAATAAAATTTGATGTCAAACAATTAAGAAAAAATCTGAGAAAAGGTAATCGAATCACACAATTTTTTAATCAATCGATCAATTAATCCAATTAACGAATCAAATTAATAAATCAATTAATTAGTCGAAGAATTAGTTAATCTCATTTGCATATCAATATGCAAATTAGCCAATTATGCAAACTAGCACTTGTTGCACTCTTTCACCAACTTGTGCCTACTGAGCCAGAACATACATGCTTCCTCTACTACTAACTGGTTGCAGTATTCGAATGGGCTTCGATTTACTATAAACCACACACTGCGCACCCACCGAGGGTGCCAAATGCTAGTACGCGAACTTGTGATGTGTAATATGAATCCTCCATGGCAGTTCATAAAGCGGCTGGTATATCGGCTAGTACACCATGGCTTGTACAATAACCAAGTACGGCTGAAGGTATCGTGTAATATCGGCTTAAGAATCATCATAAAGGGCGGAAGGGGTTACTATCATTGAGAATAGTGTCATTGAAAACTAAGTAATGCTGCATTTACCTAACTCATCATTTAAGTAAACATGCATTAACAGTTCATATTGCTGGACAGGGGGGAAAATAAATTCTTTTTATATTTGTGCTACACGCTAAAATTTTTATTACATCTCATACGATATTTCACGCAAAGAAAAAATTATTATAACAGACTTTGAATAATCACACGTCAAGCTCACAATTTTACAGTTATTCGAACGTAGAGAATAAAAAAATACTAACTTGAAGAAATAATAATGTAAGCATACACTTGAAAAATTTCCATAAGCCAACTCGGGATCTCCCGATAGAAGAAAATCGTGGAAAAGGATTTTAAATTAAGGGTGTTTTTGCATATTTTTGACCTGTGGCCGTCTGAGAATTTGTACAAAACACGTTTTTCAAAACTATTTAAAACGATCAAAAAATAATACATTACAGTATCCTTTGTCTTATTTATGTAAATTATTTGGTTTATTGTGTGTGTTCTCACAACCTTTCATAACATGTAGGTCTATGATTTCGAATGCGATTACGAAATAAAATTACATCAATTTTTTTATTCTGCTGTAAATAAAACATCAGAGTTGAGCAATGCTAGAGAAAAACTAACCAGTTTTTGCTTCCCAGAGCTTTTAGAGAGGCCATCTACGGCTGACTAGTGATGAGAAACCCGAAATCCTTAGTAGCATTGGACACAGAAGATAAAGACGGAAATTGTGTTTGGCTACGAATTTTTAAGAGCGGAATTTCCGACCACATGTTATTCTATCTACGTAACCCAATTCTGGAAGTTCAAGTACAGCACGGCGCACAGAGTGCCAGAGGACTAAAAACCCTGGTCAAACACCTCCCCCCCCCCTCCCTCCAAAAAATTAGAAATTGCCGGAAAATAACTCATTTATAATTAAAAAGGAAAAGTCCTGAGGACATTATTACACATTAATTTTCATCCGTTATGTGTTATATACCTTTAAGCACCGACGAAGAAAAAGCTATTTGCCGTTCCTTGAGGCGCTTTGTTTGAAGAGCGTATTTATTATTTAATCCCACATCTCCTGCTCTCAACACCTTACCCAACTTTAAATTATTCTGATTGCGTCCCCCCACCCCCCTTTTTTTTTTTTCGAGGCAAAAAAACAGTCTCGCTAGATCAAACTCTCATTTCACATTTTCAAGCAAGATTAAGGTTTTAGCTACGCGCTGGCAAAAGTAACGTGCACGTACTTGCACGATTTACATACTGATCGCCTACGCTACGTGCTGCCCAAGTGGGCGCATTTCAAGCTGCGACCAACAGGTACCGACATATTCGTCCATTGTGTGCACAGTGTCAACAGCGAAGACACGCTTTTCTATGTACGAAATGCAGTGTAATAGTGCACGTATACGGATATTATATCATGTGGAACACGGCTTAGAAACTTTTTTTTTTCAGCAACCAATTCAGCTTTGTTTTGAGATGAGATCTTTTCAGATTTTTTATGAGAAAATATTCCGATGGCTTAGATAAACGGTATCGTCATGATGCGAACGAAGATTTTAATAGTATGCGTGGCTTGCAACTTGACAGGTCGAAGATAAAGACAATACAATCAATGGCTCGCAAGAATTAGTAATTCCAGGAAAGTGGAATAAATGCTACCGATTAGAAGAAAGATTTCTTGAATACTGGCTGGATGAGGTAGTTACAATCTGGGTCATCATAGCAACCATTTTTGGAGAATAGAAGGCACATCGAGGTATTTTGCCTAACCTCATTTGATAGGAAATATCACAATCAATTACGTTAACGATTTTTTTTATTATAACTGATAAATTGAATATCTGTTTTGGGAAGGATAATATCCTTCCAATATTTAACAAAAATGTGTGTGTTTTTTTTACGCGCGTATTAAAACCAGAGAGTTATTACAATACAATGACATAGAAGGTTTGATGATATCCCACCATTCTGTCAACAACTTAAACTCAAAGATCAACTATTTTAAGAAAGTACACGAAATATCAAATACATGCAAAGGAAAAATAAAAATTTAAAATAAATTTAGGTTACAAATATGCATCTTGCTTGGAGTCGTGCTGCAAGGCAAAGGAACGACACACGATAGGAAAATTACCCACCGTTTTTTGTTTTTTAATCAGATTTCATTCACAGGTGCAACGTCACATTGAGTAATATCCGGCGGTTGTGTTGTTACTGTGAAGGCATTCCGTAGCTACGCACCAGAGACGGCGAAGATGAATGAAACACATTATAAAATAGTTCCCAGCGCCAGTATCGGTACGTAAATAGTGTTACATGGTGTAGATATTGCTTCCATACCTTTGCTGTCTATAGGAATGTCAGGCGAAGAAGCTCAAGAGGCATTAAATAAAGATTTACAACGGTTTCAAGAACATACATGTGGGAAATCCTCTCAGTTGGCAACAAATCAAGACTTGCTATTCATGGTTATAATCAATTATGACCCAGTCATTTTATTCTATTCGGTATTTACCTCCCAGGAAATGAGTATAATTATGTGCGGGGATACTTCTACTTAAAGATGCTGTAGACTCCAATGACAACAATAAACAGGTTTAGTTTAAATAGTGGTTTAAATACTACACAAATAAAGTGTTATCAAATTAGTGTATGGGGAGGGGGAGGGGAAAAACTGTAGAAAAATAAAAATTGCGGGATGGAGCTGCGCGTCCAAGGTCAAGAAGCGAGGGAGCGATACGGGCGACACTAACACGCATTTCTAGCGCCTCGCCGCTCCTACGCGCAAGACGTACAGTGTTTCCGTCCATTATGCTGTACTGTGTAAGTTAGATCTGTATAGGCTGTTCACGGTAAATTAAGCACTTTTGAAAGCCCTCTCATTTAGGATAATTGTAAAGAAAAAATGTGTTTTATCTTAGCCTTAGACGTAAACTGACAAGTGAAGTGGAATATACACGCACTCTTTATTACTTACAAGGCAATATTCAGTTAGAAATGTGGTTAAGAGATAAAAGATGGCTGAAAGAAAAAGTAACTAGGGCGTCAAAAGTGCTCACTTTACAGTGACCAGACTATAACAGTGGGAGTTAAATACACGCGATGAAAGCCCACAGGATAAACTACGCCCGTATACTCTCTCTTACCGTTTAAGAAAACTGCATATATAAGCTTTAAAAATGAGATATTTTACCATTTTCACGAATTGTTTTAATCCAGAATACACTTAATATGTCAAAAGTAAAAAAAATTGGGACATGAATTTATATATATATATATTTTTTTTTTCTGACAAAAAGTCGTATTAGCAGAACATTTATTTGCCGAGATAAGCGTATTCGCGCAAACAACTATTTCACAGAATACGTTTTAGTACATCCTCTTATGGAAGTATAATTTGTTAACGGCCTCGGGTGAAAACAGATGTTCTAAGCGTAACAGGTGTATGGGAAAACAAACACGATGTCCTTGATTTACAAAGACAAAGCTGGTTTTTTTTTTTTTTTTTTTTTTTTTTTAAAGTCGCAAACGCACAACGAGGGCTGCGGTTTTGTCGACCTGACAGTTTCTTATTGGCGTTTATAAATATTTTGTTGTGTTTGGGCTGTTGTCAACTGATAACTGACTTCTGGTGACTGCGATGCTATTTGTACTTCACAAGTTAACCCAGTGAAGTGCGATAAGCGACATTACAGATAACTAACACAGGCGTGTTCTTTGTAGGGCAAAGTCCACTGCTGAGCAGGTCAGAAACACGTAAGATGGACTGGCGAATAACAGAGGAAAGGAAAACATGATGCGTGTTCCATCCTCGGGATATCCTGCGTGCGATTAACTACCAGTACGCGATCTTGAGGCAACTTGCCTCCCCAAGGCAAACCCACTAACCAGCCAGCTAATACTCTGTACTCGTCAGGTACAGAGCTCGCCACCCACCAAGGCGAACCGGGCTCAATCCCCGGCCGGGTCACCGGATTTTCGCAAGTGCATTAGTAAACTGATGAGTGAGTGAGTGAAGAGATTTGGGCGGCTCGTAACAGCGAGGTCTTGAGATCCGGCCTGAACTGCGACAAGGAAGGACCATCTTAACGTGGTCTGAAAAAGACAGAGTTAAGGAAGTTTCACGTTTACAAAGGTAACTATTCTCATAATAGGACAATTATGTCGACTATAGAAGTGCCAACATACGTACGAGGGGAGGGGTAAAAACACGTGTGTAAATAAATTTTGTAAAATTTTTTTAAGTTGCACTTATAGTGATACTTTATTTTTTGCAATTGGGTACCAACAGTCTTTACTCTATATCCTAACTTCTGAAGTCGAAAATAGCCTCGTATATGCCTACAGGTTGATTATGAAGTCCCTATAGTCTATATATGTGGGAAATCGCTAATATATCTTGTTTTTGTTTTAATTATTGAAAATGTTCACCAATGAAGAGAGGATAGCCGTGGTCCGAGTTTGGCTGAGAGGACTACCGTACGATGTAGTGAGAGCTGATCACACATTAAAATTTAGGAAATATGGACCCACAAATATGATATTCGCCATCTTGTCAACAAACTTAATCGCTCAGGGAGTGTTAAGGACGAAGAGCATTCAGGCAGGACATCGGTACCGGAATACACCGTACAACGGATTCAGGAAGCCTTTGAACGAAGTATTCGTGCATCGACTCTTGGTCTCAG
Organism: Dryococelus australis; assembly: GCA_029891345.1. Lineage (NCBI taxonomy): Eukaryota > Metazoa > Arthropoda > Insecta > Phasmatodea > Phasmatidae > Dryococelus > Dryococelus australis. The sequence continues at coordinate 67,897,465 of CM057003.1, read as the reverse complement.
TCGTAAACTTGAAGTTCCACAATCCACTGTATGGAACATTTTACACACCCGGAGCGATTGAATATATTAGATATATTTCCCACAAATTGGTAGGGACTTTATAATTACTCTGTACTCAGCATCGTTCGTCCCAGACACCGGAAGCTACAAAAAATAAGGCCATGTTCCGTTCCTTTTTTTTAAATTACGGTTAATGTTTTCTTATTAACAGTGCATTTCTGAAAAAAAAAAATATTGTGTTAATTCACGAACATTAATCATACATAACTTGCATAAAAAATACATCATTCTAACAGATCCTGAACTGGAACAATGTTTCAATTTTTAATAGGCCCTACACTTTCCTTCTAATCCACATCACAGCACGAAAAAAATACAAACAAAACAATTATAACGTCTGACTTACCACGTAATTTTATTACAATTAAATTAAATTATGATGCATTTATGAAAAAGATCATTCATAGTAAAAAAAAAAAACAGTTTTGTAACGCTATAAACATAAGTGACAAATTATCACAAAAAAATACACATATATATATATATACAGAATTAAAAATAATACACTTCAACACTAGCATAAATCGTCATGGATGCATGGCAATAAATTGCGACGGGTTTGCACGAAAAATACTTTTTATATAGTAACACACTGTCGTAACATTAACTCCATTCAAGCCGTGAATGAAGTAAATGACATTTCAACACAAAGTGTTTGCATTAAATTTAAATTTACGATCAAACACTACATCATAAATGTTGGAAGTGGCGCCTTTAAAGCATTAACTGTTTCGTTTGAAACAATCTCACATGCATTATCATTCCAAGTCTCCTTTCCTCGTGTAAATAAGAATCTTCAGATAGGTTACACACTGTTATGGAAGCCGCATCCTGCACTTGTTACGCAAGATCTCGCCTAAGCGAAGCGGCAGTATGGAGGCCACAGGTAGTTTGGAAAACATCACTGTAAAAAATAATTTTGGATGAGATTCCCAATTACCTCTACATGTAAGGTAACTTTACCTCTTAAACGTAGAGTAAATTTACATAACAAGTAATGTACTATTAGATAATCTTACGGGAAAAGTACCTGACAACAGTGGGCGAAATAGCCCATACAAGTAAGGGAAAATTAACTACATTGTGTAATGAAATTATATTTTAAAATACCATGGAGTATTAGCAAATGTTAATTTTTTGTTACCTGTATCCGCTGACGAATAGTAACCGAAACCTCAACACAAATCCTCCACACGTGCTGGTGGGTGGGCACGAACCGTGGTCCTCTACCACGATAGGCCGATGCGCTATCCATCACCCCACGACGAAAGCGTGACCGCATTAGTGAATATAAGTGTGTTAGAGGATTGTTTCTTCCGCCCGTCCTCCCGCTTAGATGTTGAGAATGCTGAAGAGAAGCACGCATCGTAAGGTAATTTTCCCAGCCATGCATGGAATTTTCCACTAGCATGTACGTGAACTTTAGTCCAGAGTGCGGTCATTTTACCTCAGCTCTAAGGAAATCTGTTTACCCCACTAGTATGCGAATAATATCTCACACTTGTCAGGTAATTTTCCCATTATTTTTTACAGTGACGAATCCAAAACATAGAGCCAAAAGTGCAACCAGTAAACCATCAGGAAAGTGCGCCGATATGAACGCCCGGCTAACTCAGTGATTTTCGCAGTAAGCATAGCATCCCCTCGACAAGACTCCACCCACAGGGCACGGCGGGGATCAATTACAAATCTTACACTCGTGGTGGGACGAGGAGTGTAGACGGAGCTAAGAGGACCAGGGAAGGCTCAATCGGTGGTGGCGAGCCAGACAGAGAGGCCAGCGGTCCAGGCAGCATCGGCCAAGGTGCGAGATCCGGCGAGTCCCGCCAATATGCTCTAACTTAACCTAAGTGCCTCATACTTCCCTTATTCCCGTCTCTCCAATTGGCCTAATGGATTATTCATACTATAACATGTATTTGAGATAAATACCATAGTAAATTGGGCTCTAGCAATTTATAGTTAAATTAATATTTAATTAACTAACGCCCTTCGGTTACCCCTGCTCCTTCTAGTTTATGCTCCCAGTCAGGAAAATATCAAACCAGACAGTTGGGCTAGCATTAGAATTCGTCTTTTCTTATGTGCACGTTACGTTCAAGACAATATCACTAGTGTCCATTTTAATTAAACATTAACTACACATTCATAGCACCTACTTTAAAAAGTACAAAAGAAATCAATAAAAACTCTTCGTTAGGAGGAACAATAATGGACTAGCTCTTCTTTTCAACTTAACTTTCTCCTGGACACTGTTCCGAATCCGCCGATTAAAATCGCCTGTCGCACGCTTTTAGCAATTTACCCAAAAATGAACTTCAGTGAAGGAAACGCTACGTGAAAGTCCCGTTCCATTAGATAGTGTTTAATGACTAGCATTCCACTGACAACAAATTCATATTTACAAACAAATCTACCTTAATATTTCAATGCAAATACTCTTTATTAAAAAAAAATAATACATTATACATTATATATATATATATATATATATATATATATATATATATATATATATATATATATCATTATATATATATATATATATATATATATAGTGTGTGATCCGCCCAACGTTAACACCCCCAAAATTTCCGGAATGGTTGCATATCACGAAATTCTGTTTTCGCTAAATGAAATTACGTAGGGGGACAAGTAGATTGACACAAAGTGACACGTGTATGGACAGAAATAACTAAACCACATATTATTTTTGCCCTGGAAATATACAGTCATTAAAACGGCATCTGAAAGTACACGCAAAGAGGAATTCAGTGATATAAGATACGTAATGGAAAGTAACACAGAAACGCCAAGAAATAATGTGCAATTATGATTAAGTTAGGTGGGCCGGTAGCCTGGGGCAGTGGAACTGTACTCACAGCTGTAAACAAGCAACACGCGCCGTGACTCGTATTGGCGTAGCGCTTGCCTCAATGGGGCAAGAGGCACGTAATGCGATATTGGACAAATAAGAGCACAGCAGCGGAAGGAAGACGGGTAATGTGAGTGCAAATGTAATATAAATGCATTACATTTTATTTAGACACCAACGTAATTTAGGAAATTTGTTTCCTAGTCATTAACTGTATTGAGTAACGAGTGCGTACAGATGTACAACAAAAATCAATCTAAGGAGAAATGAAATCCCATCCGCATGCATAGTACAAACGAGCACAGTTACGGCTGAAACACTTCACATGAGGTCTTTTCACAGCACGTGCTCGATGTGTTTACCATCGACAGCAATACGCATCTGTAAACGCACATGTAGCGAGCGACGAGCGGCCTGAAGTCTTTGTGTAATGCCTCTGCAAGCTGCCACAATGCGTTCCTGCGTCATCTGGTGTCGTAGGAACCGTTGTTGTACATCCTATCTTTCGGTGTTTCCATCGAGAGATGGTGTCGGGAGAGCGATCTGGCCATCTTAAAACACCACCACGCCCTAACCACCGGTTTGGAAAAGTTTCATTTAACATTAGCGTCGCCACCAAAGTAAAATGCGCAGGACAACCGTAATGTTGAAACCACATACCACGACGTAGTATGTCAAGAGGTATGTCTTCCAGAAGTACCGGGAAGGTCTCTCTGGGTAAATGGGCATACGTACAGCCGGTAATTGTCCATTGAATGAAATATGGCCCTGACAGAGTCTCCAAAAAAATTCCACACCACACGTTCGCTTTCCACTGTCGCTGGTGCTCCACGTGCCCGACCCAACGCGGATTCTCCGTCGCCCAGTAGTGCATATTTCGTACAATTACGCGCCCATGGTTCGAGAAGGACGTTTCATCGGTAAATAGTATGTTCTTCACACAATTGCTGTCGCCCCTTACAGATATCATATCAAACCTACAAAACTGAACACGCTGCTGGAAATCACCTTCATGTAATGCCTGATGAAGAGCCACGTGAAATGCATTGAATTTCCATCGGCGCAGTATCCGTAACACGCTTGTTTTACTTATTCCTACCGAACCTGGAAAGTTCTTGCATACCCATGTGAGGGTTTACATCGACACGTGCCAACACATTGTGTTTATGTGTCTCGCCCTTAGAAGTCTTTCGTCACACTCGTGTTGTGGAATTACAATCACTTCGTGACGAGATGTGTACAAATTCTTCGCATCGTTTGCCGTGATATGGGAGTCCGATTAGGATACTTTTTACCATACATTTGGACAGCTTGCTTGGCATTTCTGCCACACTCACCGTAAATAAATAGAGCGTCCAGTTTTTCCTCATTCGTGAACTTCATTGCGTGCGTACAGCCACACACTGCAACACTCGGGCAACACTCCGTGGCGGACGGTCGTATGCGTCGGGAACCTGGGTAGCTCAGTTGAAGATGGCTTCGCGCGTCTGCTGGGGGCAGCTCAACGATCAAGGCGGGGAGACTGGGGGCAGTCCAGAGGTGCTGAAACATGCGAAGTTGGCGAACCACCTCACTGCTTGATTTTGCGGGCTGTCGACTGTAGATGCGTGTGGAATGGAATGGAACAGCATCGAAACTTGGACGCAATAGCGTCAGCCTTCACTCGTGGGCCAGCCCAGCGGATTCGCCTCTATAACTGGTAGCTTCTGGATGTCCCGCCGAGCGCTGCTCACCTACGACCGACGGAGATTTTGGAGGAGGGGGTGGCTACCCGATCCGTTACTCTCCACCTTCACCCGCGATGTGGAGTTCCTGATGGAGCCGAAGAGCGAAGATGGAGTAGGTGCCATGACTGAGCTGCCCGGAATTCTTGCGCCCTCGGTTGTAAGTTTAAGGACCCTGCCTGAAGTCACTGCTGTCGATACTGCTGCGCGGGCAGTCGGGCGGCCTGAGCAGCAATACGGATGGCAGTCCCACCTAAAGAGCACATGTGCCTCTAACATGCTGGCCCGCAAGCCCCGTCACCTCTCTACTAGATTCTTCACTCCAATATTAAATCAGCATGGATTCCATACCTGCTATTTCCTGTAGCATTTCTTAATGCTTCCACAAGTTTTTAACTCTTTCCTGTCGGGAGGAGTTTTACCATGTCTATGAGGGTTTTACCCTCCCCCTTCTTAACTATAGTACAGATATAGGTACACTTAGGGAGGTAGTCATAGCCCCAAATGTTGGCCATGGCTACCCAATCCATCACTGCCGCGATGCCCGCCTTCTTAGCATGCAATTCTCTCTCCTTTAGGCGTAAGGGATTCGCCCTGAGACGCAATTAGAACCCGGACCTACCTTCGGTCGTACATTTGATACTTAGCAATAGGGTAGATTAGAAAAAAATGCAATGCCACATACCATAACAGATTACGGGGACTGGTGCTGCTCTGCTATTAGGAAGCTGTCCCGCCAGAATGAGTAACAGCGCGTGTTCCTTGCTTACAGTTGTGAGTACAGGCCACTGCCCCATGCTTACCAACTCACCTAACTTAATCACATTTGCACACCATTTCTTGGCGTTTCTGTGTTACTTTGCACTGCATATCCTATAACACTGAATTCCTCTTTGCATGTTCTTTCATACTCTGTTGAAATGAATGCATCTTTCCAGTGGAAAATCATATGTAGATTAATTATTTCTGTCCATACACGTGTTACGAACAGTCACTTTGCGGCAAATTACTTGCCCCCATACGTAATTTCATTTACCGAAAACAGAATTTTGTGATCCGCAACAGTACCGTTCCGGAAATTTTTTGGGGGTGTCCACGTTAGGCAGACCACCACATATATATATATATATATATATATATATATATATATATATGGTGATTGGTGAGTTATTTTTCAACACAAGCATCGACATCTTAATCAAATTGCGGGATATGATACAACTGTTCTGTTACAGAAAATTGATGGACAAAGAAAAAAAAAATGTTGTGATGATCGAGCTCTTTTTCAGCATCGAGTTGGCAACACACTAAACCAAATTACGATTACACAATCGGCTCTCAAGACCTCGCTGTTAAGAGCCGCCCAAATCTCTTCACGCCCCACTCATAATGAAATCATTTTACATATGGAATACGCAACTGTCAAATACATAAGAGCTCTCGTCGGTGCTGTTAAGCCAGTTACAGTTTAAAACAACACTGACAATGGACACACAAACGTCTTTGCTCTCGGAGGAAATGTTTGTTATAGATAAATTACTATACGCACAAAATAAAACATAATATCAACTGTACGAATATTACAAAATGTAGTTAGACATACGAAAATATTACGTAGTACCTTTTTCCATTAAATTATATGTTACAACTTTGCCTGGATTATTAACGTGAAGTTGTCCAACATTATTTGCCAAGATACTTTTTCATAACAATCATTTTGTTTATAGGACGTACAAATAATATAAGGATGTGACTGAAATGTCAAAATTAATTTTTTAATTTAAAGATTTAAAAGTTGTTCGCCTGATTAAACACAAATCACAAAACTTGGTTTCCCGGGAAAATATTAGTTTTTCCGGCATTTCGTAATTATTGCTGGCGATAACATTATATTAGGCCAACACATTATATTAGCAAGCAAGTGATTGAGTCAATTTTTAATACGACTGTATGACTTGTACATAACATCACCGGCTCATAAATCTTAAAAACAAGTAACTACATTTTTTCTAATATTTTCAATTTTATCTTGTGAATTAATTTGAATGGTATGTGTATCTTTTTATTACACCTACCTTCCCTTGCAAAAAAAAATGCAATAATCCGATGACAATGCACATTTTCAAACGACATCTGAACACTCGACGACCTCGCACAACTTTCTCGACGGATTTCCTAGCTGCTCAGGTGACCTTAACATTTCAAGAGTTGTCCGCCTCTAAAAGCGGGGTCACTTAAGAAGTGAAGGTTCCGGTTTTGATCTTCGATCAGACACGACAGTTTCACATCGAATTATACATCATCCCACAGTTGTATATCTGTATAACCGCAATATGCGTAAAGATGAATCAGATGAATGAAGGCTGGTTCTGTGTGTAGTCGGATGTCCACCTGACGGACACGCCTGCTGTTCCAAATAAATATTTTTTGTACGCAACAGAAGACTGGTCACAGCTTCCTCCCGTCCCCTAACATACAACAAACGTATTTCGCACACGGAATTTCATTCCTCTTTTCTCTACATTATTCTTTCCGTGTATTTTCAATTTATTAGCTTTCTACTGGTTTTCTCATTCGTGTGCCACATTTTCCTTTTCCCATTAAAGAGACTCGAACTTAAAAAAGGGGTAGTTATTGCAAATGAGAACTAACTGCATTGATTTTACACAAGCAAATAAAATATAATTGATGTTCACATGTTTATTAAAAAAACTTATAAACATTTATAAAATTTGTTTTTATAAGTACCACATTCAGTGTGTTCTGAATATGGAAAAAAAGACATTCGGAAATTGTTAGTCTGGATGTAAATTGAATACATTTAAACATGAATAAGAAAACAAGATACTATGGTAAGCAACATATTTCCGAGCACCCTGTGTTCCCAGTAAACCATAATAATGAGAACACAAAGAGCAATTGTGAACTCTGTATTGCCATAAATTTGGCAACATGGAAGATTTTTGGACATTCGCCATTGCGATTCAGATGCCTATCATGAAAGACATCTGCATCGCAATGGCGAATGTCCAAAAATCTCCATCTTTTCTTCACCCCCATTGCACTATTCATTCAAAGATCACACATATTTGGAACTCACATCTTGAGATTTTTAATTAACAATGCACCAAAGTTGGGCTCGTAGTGAGTCTTAGATGGGAATTATTGATCGCCATTAGTGAAGTCTAGATGGGCGACAAGCGGAGATTTGATGCAAGTGACTGATCCATTACACCCTGCACTCAACCTTACGGGTGACAGACATGAATCATTGTGATGTTGCTAGTTTCTTGGCCATTAAATGTGTTCAGCATTCATTACGGAAATGTCTTTTTTGACAATCAATAATACACTAGTTAAATGATTGAATAACTGTACTGTTGATAGAGTACCTTTACTTGTTTACCGTGTGGAATAAATGAGAATAAATTAATAGCTACCTTCTGAGAATAACTACAGAAGCGATAAATAGCACAAGATGTGAAACAATGATCGACTCTAAAATATTGTTACAATTTTCTCAAAGTCAGTAAGCCAAACCAGGTTCGTTAAGGGATGGGGGGTCTTAACCAAAGAAAGGAGTTAATTATAATTTCTTAATTTATTTACAATAATTACAAAGAAAGTACTCTCGTCTCAATATATCTCATACTGATATCCCTTGCTACTTAGAATTAATAATTTCAATCAGAAAAATTTACAATTACCTCCAAGACATTCATGTAATTAAATAACTAAAATCATTCCCGATAAACAGTGTAACAAAACTGATTGAATCTATACATAGTATAAACCAAAGTCGCCCGGCCGCGTGTGCCTGTGTACTCGGCTAAGGATTCTAAACTACTTCATGGATTTTGATGCGGTTTTCACCGCCATTTAGATCATTTCTCAAGGAAGGTTTAGGTATATAATACATTAATATTTAACGTAAGGATGGTACAGAAATTTCGACGTTTTCTAATCAAGTTGGAAAAGCCGCTTTTCGGGCGCTTACATGGCTTACACCGACTAAGCCATAAGAGATAAGCCAAATTAATGTACTACAGAATTGTAGATCTCAAAAAGGTAAAAAAAAAAAAGTCCGCGACAGCATTTGCCTTTTAAGGATGACCCCACAGTGACCATTTTTAACGTCATGTTTGTAAATCGCACCCGCGCGAAGCCAGTCGCTAGTTACTTTATAAATTATACGTCCACATTTCACAGTTCCATTATTTACTACAAAGTCCGTATCACATCTCATACTCATAGAGTCCACCTAAGTTTGGTCCAGATCCCACCAGTCCGCAACGTTCTAGTTTTCCGAGCGACCTCGTACGCAGTAGCATTGCCTCGTCGGGTTTCACGCCCTCTAGTCCATTCACACCACGAACACATCGTCCGCCGTCGTTCATATCTCGCTGCACTCGACATCGCTCGGTTATGACACTCAGCAAACGACTTCTATCGACAGACTCGCTATCCTCAGGCCGCTGCGACATTTACAGGGCCGTACGTCATCGCCCAGAAATTTCTCTAAATGCCGCGTTGTGCCGAGGGTCCTAGTTTCCAGAATATTCTTGACCATCCTCACCAGCAGTCGGCTTTTCCTACAGGGGAAGGTGGGATTGTGAGGCCAACTAGGTCAGATGTCAATCAATCCCCGGTTGCCGGTCGCCCGGAGCAGACCGCCTGAGAAGAGAGGAGGGACAAGAGGGATCAGCCCCCCCCCCCCCCCTTGCGACTTCCCTCAGCACCGGACCGCGCACGCCTGATGCGAGGGGCAGCGCGCGTAACAATATAAATTCTATGCCCAGACAGTCACATTTTCAAAAATTGGCCTCAAACATAAGCATTATGCGAATCAATTTCGGCGGTGCGTGAGAATGAGGAAAAAAAAAGGGGGGAGGCAAGGAATTCCTATTCTAAGTTTTTTTTTTTTTTCGGTGACTCCCGTACAAAAATTATCTCCCTGCCATGGAAAATGACAATGCCTAATGATCAAAGAGACTAATTGTTCCCACATACAAACTATAACAACGAAGTTTGATGCTTTTGGGCTGGAAAACGCACGCCGCCACAGACGACTAAAATACTCCACTCCGACTGTCAAAACGCAAGTTTCCGATACAGCGGGAAATTTTCGTGTCGCCTTTGGTGTACTTAACTTCACACCATGCAGAGCTTGGACACACATAACACTGAAGTTTGGATACAACCTATAAGCTGGCACATATTTCCGCCACCAGGTATCCGCCACTTTGCTGGAAAACGCAATTCTCCAAAAAGCTCAAGTTAACTAAAAAAAAAAAAAAAAAACTCCCTAGCAAAAAAGTTTAATTCGCACTCTGAACATAATTAATGAGAGAAAAAATAATGGCGTCCAATGATCTCCCGTAAGAGGACTATGTACTGGAAATTTTTCCGTAAAATCATTGCCTGTGCGAATACGGGTAACTCTGTAAATAAAAGTCATGTAAATACAACTTTAACAGAAAAGGTAAAAAGAAAAGAATTATCTATATTCCAATTTTATTTTTTTTTTACTTTTGTCATGTCAAGTGTTTTAATGGAGAAAAAAAATTGTGAAAAATGGTCAAATATAGCATTTTTGAAGTATTTTCAATGCAGTTGCCTTAAGCACTAAGAGAAAAGAACGATTAATTGCACGCGCGTAGTTTAATCTGTGGACTTTCATCACGCGTAATAAAGTCCCTCTGTTACAGATCTAACTTGCACAATATGGCATGATGAACGGAAACCTGCACGCACGCCTTGCACGCAGTAGCGACGAGACGCTAGAGGGCGCGTGTTAGTGTTGCCCGTATCGCTCCCTCATTTCTTAACCTTGAACATAGACCACAGTGGGGAACCTTCACTATCTTCGCGTGTCCCTTGTAGCGTAGTGTCCCCTCTCTACTAGTTTTTCCATCTCTAGTAACGCCAGCATGTTTCACACACACTGTCTCCGATAACATTTCTGTTTAATACACGAATAATTTTGAATTATTTTCTGTCGACTGGTTTTACGCTGCCTATGCCGGGTTTTCCCAGTCTCTTCTAGTGATAGCTTAGCTATAAGTACACTCGTGCCCGGTTGCACCAACATCTTCCCCGATCCGAATTCAAATGATCCTAGTTCCAAACCAGGATCCAGTTTGATTTTGGTTCCAATGTAAAAGTGTTGCACCAACGAAATTTCATGATTCTGTATCTCCGATTCGTCGATCTTGGTTCCAAAGTGAGACACATCGATATTAAGTATGAGACAAACTTTGCTATTGGTTCGTAATATAATATAACGTCATGGAAGTAGGCGTATTTTTCACTACAGATATAACTAGATGTGCGATCTTTTATCTGTTTTAAGTGAATTATTGTTGTACGAATTTTACTGAATAATATTCAAGTACGAATAATGTTGTTTTAAATTCCCAACAAAACAATAGAACGTAGATCTATCTGTTGCCGTTGTTTCAAACTACATTTGTCGACGATGGACGGTGGCTGTTGATCTCGGATCGAGATTTCGAACAGCCAACTTCGGCGGTTCGAAATGAACTTAATCTAGTCCTCCAGCCCAACTCTGAACTCGAATGGTGCAACAGTTTTCGGTGTCGATCTTGGATACAATCTCAGATCGAGTTTCGAACCACGATGGTGCAACCGGGCCTTAAGGAGGTAGTTATGGCCCAATCGCTGGTCATGGCTGCCCAATCCCTCTTTGCCGCGATGCATGTCTCCTTGCAAGATTTTCTTTCCTTGTATGCGTAAGGGGTTAGCCCCGAGACACAATAAGAACCCGCCCTACCCACCGGGATTCCACTTAACATTTAATGGCAGGGTAGTTAGAAAAAAATCGTGGGGGAGATGAATGGGAGGCAGCACGCGGATGCCAGTCAGCGCGGCGGGCGGCGTCTGGACAACTTCGAGCGGGACGTGTTATATTTAGGCGGGGTCGACGCGACGTCGGATCGAAGCGAGCACACGGCAGAGAGTGTGTGTGTGTGCGTAAGTGTGTCTGCTGAGTGAGGGGGGGGGGGATTCTGCGTCACTGACCTTCGAGCGCAGTGGAGCGCTCAGGGGCCGCTGCGGCGTCGCTGGAGTTGCCGGCGGACTGCTGATCCTCGTCAATGCGCACGACGAAGGTGTAGGCGCTCCCCGGGTCGGCCATCTCCCCCACCAGCATGCGCAGCGTCGAGTTGTCCCCCGACAACCGCCCCTGCAAGAACGCACACACGCACGCTCTCACTCATCCACACACTATTCTCTACTAGTCTTTTAAACTCTACTAACCAAGAGCATGTTCCCAAACACACTGTCTCCTGTAGCATTCTATTATATTTTATTAAATTTGATGCATGAAATAATTTTTCGAAATTTTTAATTCTCTCTTGCAAGGATTTTTAGGTCTCTCTTGATGGTTTTTCCCTTACTCTTAGTAGTTAAGACTAGCTCTAAGTACACTTAGGACCTGTATTAAGATCTCTAGATAAATGTGTGGAATAGCTATTCCATGGATAAGCTATTTGATGGTAACCTGTATTATGAACATTCCATTAGCTAAGTTATCCTTTAGATAAGTAATCCAAGGTTTTGGTTCGTTACTGTGTATGTTGGCAGTAAAAGTCACTATATTTGTGGTATTACGCAATAAAATCCCGCCCTACCTTCGGGCCTTAACTTCAAATAACACTTAAAATAGGGTAGTTTAGAAGAAAAAAGGCATACGTACGGGTATAGGCTGTTCACGGTAAAATTAACACTTTTGAAAGCCCTCGTTTACGATCTACTTGTATGCACGTTGTGTATTCTTCAGCCTTATATAAATTAACGTTGCCATGGACCTCATCACATTATTCATGCGTCGGTCAGGAGAAACTGTGAAATTATTAGAAAAATATTTCACAAATCTGTTCATACTTACACTTCGATGCATTAAAAAAGAAATAATTTACGTTATCACAAATACTTTAAGTCCTGTGATACGACCATACATATTACTGACGAGGTAGCCTAATATTACAATTTTTGTATTGAAAATGAAAATCGGTTAATTTATAATTTCTAGAAAGGACGTAGCAAAACGAGTATAGGAATAACATATGAATGTATGCGCCGGATCACCAGTCGGTTTGACTGCTCGCCTCCCACCTCGGCAAACCGAGTTCCTGGTCCCTGGCCGGGCCACTCCGGATTTTCGCATGTGGGAATCGCGCCAGGCGATGCCGCTGGTGGGATGTTTTCTCGGGGATCTCTCGTTTCCCCCGCCCTAGCATTCCGGCGCTGCTCCATTCCCACCTCATTGCACCCCCATCGGCTCTCAAGACCTCGTTTTTAAGAGCCACCCAAATCTCTCAACTTTCAACAACCGGTCGGTTTGACTCACCACAAGCATCTTGGGCTCTACCTATTATATGAAGGTAGTCGTTGGCCTCCCTCGCCGAGGTGTCAAATTAAGCTGGCAAGAATGCTGTTTGACTGATGGTTTGCGGCATCGTCATCTGGGAAGAAGCTAGAGATTTATTCTATAATGCGGGTTTAATCTAAAAATCGTTACACCGTATCCATTTGGCACACATTTTTCCCGCCTTCGGTAAGTTTTCCTATATATGTTTTCCTATGCGTGTTTTCCTATGCATGTTTTAATACGGAACTTGCTCTTTTAGTACCAATAAAACTAAACATTGTCACGTGTCGCTGGCCGGCCTCGATGACGGGCCGCCCCGCGCGAGCGAAGAGGACAGAGTCGTTATGATAGCGGTGGCAGTTTACAAAAGCGAGCCGACACGATAATCTCATTTGCGGTGCACACTGCAGACCCTGATTGTATTGATAGCTGCGTCTATCTGAAGAACGCTCCGGATTACTGGCCTCGTTCTCTCAGCGCGACTCTGGCTGTGTTGAACCTTCCAGATGGTAAGGCCAACTGTATAAATATTGCTGCTAAGGGCTCCGCGCAGGGATTTGAGTTGGAGTTGATGAGTGTCTGGGTTCCGAGCGATAGAACGAGCGCCGAGAGAGTTGACCAGCGGAAGGGAAGTCTGTGACTGCGAGTATCAAGCAGTGAAGGGCGGGGCTGGCAGGCTGGCCCATTGGACTAGATGCGCGCGTGAAAGACGTTATAAATTATGGAAACAGACCGAACACTCGTTAATAATGAGTATGAGTTAGTTGAATGTAACCAACAGAGACTATTAAAGAAGGACGTTAATTAGAGTTGAAATAGGCATTAAGTATTGCTATCATTGTTAAATAAAAAGAAGAAAAATGGAGACAGATATTTTAATGCTGTAAATAATAGCGGAGTTTCTTTTATTTTTTTTATGAAGACATCCATCCCTCACGAACTCGATACGCCCCTCAGGCGTCCCATGTAACAATATCAATTTCACAAATAGGCCTTTATTTAAAGTGTCTTATAATTAGTTTGTGTCGGGAAAAACTCCCTGGGAGAAATTTACGTTGTTAGCTTTGACTTGGATTTAGATAGTAGTGAATGTAGTTAAATAGAATTAAGAAGTGTGTATTTTGCTCGCCCTAGGAGATAGTTATGATTAGACACACCAGATTTTCGCGAAAATACTCCCTGTTTACTTGAACGTATTTTAAAACACTTATGCCAAGACCCACTTATGTTTTAATTGCTACCCGACTTTGTGTGTTCACAAATCATAGATGTTCACCAGAGGATTAATTGAATTTTTATTGGGCCAGCAATTGAAGGAACATGCAGGTGTGTTTGTATGATATTGAAATGTGGAATTCGTGATAATCTTTTCGCGAAAATGAGGTGTCCCAAGTTCCATTGTATGCCTATGTATAGACGTGCGCAGACAGGTAGGGCCCAGGCATAACGCTGCTACTGGGTCCCTCAACAGGGGTGTGAAGTGAAACATTTTTTGTGAAATCGTTGTTTGTGCGTATTCGCGTATCTCGGTAAATATATTTTCTGTAAACACGACCTTTTGCTAGAAAAGGTAATAAAAAAAACTATTATCTATGACTATGTTTTTACGTTTAACATATTGTTACAATTTCTCTTTCTAGAAATTAAGTGGGCTATACCAAGTTCGTTAAGGGAAGGAGGTCTTAATCAAATAAAAGAATTAATTATAATTTCCTTATTTTATTTATAATAACTATAGCAAAATTCTCTGAACTCAAATTCTCACAATAAATTGAAATCTCTTACTGTTCACAATCGACACCAATTATTAAAATGTATAATTACGACAAAGAAATCAATGAAATTAAATAATTAAAGATCAGTCCCAATAGACAGTGTATCAACCTATTCATAAAAAATAGCCAACTTAACAACACGGATCTCGCACAGTTCAACAGCAGATACAATACTGTACTAACGAGAGCATTTACTGTTTACATAGAGTGTAGGTTGTTCACATTGGCTGTCAGATTTTACCCCACTTATATGAAATGGACAATAACGTGATTGTGTTATTGTTTGAACGTGAAATGTCTTTAAAAACAGAGCGAAAAAAAATTTAATTTATGCACAGAATGAAAAATTGTACCATACAACAGGCTAAATATACAAAATTGAGGCTGAAAATACACAATTGCTACTACAACGCATTTGGTAACTTTGCAATGAATTTGACCCTTTCTTGAACAAAGATAGGAAATCCATCATGGATGTGCGAGAAAATTTTTTCCAATCGTGTTTTCTCAGTATGTGCATACAATCATGTGATAAATTTATGAATAATTTCTTAGAGGGTTGCGGAATTTGATTTGGGCGAAATCGCAGCGACCAACGCCTGAGCAGTTACAGGTCTCGTGCCGCCTTCTTGTTAAAACGAGCTCATTTTAACAGCAGCGGTCTGCCCACGGAGTATTTGCGAGACGGCAAGCGGTCCGGCGCTCGTGCTGTTTAGCTACGTTGCATGTTTAGCTACGTTGAGCTGAGCAGCCAGGACTGCTGACCCACATTATTGAAATTGGTTAATATGAAGTGAATTGGCTGTATCGACGTGGTGAAGTGTGATAATTTATTTAATTACGGCCGACCGCGTGCACTGGAGCCCACAAGAAGAGGGCCTATGTGTTTTTCTGCATTTTACTACTAGTGAAATGGTATAGGTAACATGCAGTTTTAGTACTCAGTAATACGTTACGAGAAGCAGTGTCAGTTAACCCTGTTGTGAATACTTGATTAAACTTCTTGGAATTAACGTGCCCATCCGTCCGAGAAAGATTTGTTTGTGACTCTACCGTATTCATTGTGCTAAGCCTGGGAAGATTATAAAATAAATTTTGTGTAATATTGCAAGTTTTAACTGAACTTCGACACGGAACAATTTAAATTTGTTACTGTTTAATGACACTTAACTGCCAGCTAACGAGTTCCTTTAATTTTATTATTCTTTTTTTTTTTTTGCTGTAAGCAATTGCATTTCAATACACTGCCTTGATTGAATTTTCTCAACTACTAAATCTGGATGATTTCGAGACAGCCGCTTAAGGAATGTCATCTGGAATTAAAATTCCATGCTTCACCATCGGGTAGTGGTTTTCTGTAGGCGCTTGCCACTAGACTCTTTTCGCACACTTGCCTATGCTATTTGTACAGAGCTGTCCGCTATTTATCTCCAGTGTAATTGGTTATAGAGTTGAGTTGCCGCACTATATTTGTATGATTCTTGAGCGGAGCAATAACTGTGGTCAAGCTCATTCTTTTCTTTTTTTTTATTCGCTGGTTGCACCGGCTTTTGCTTGCAGCGGAGCGAAGAACCCTTACGACAAGTCTTCCAGTGCAGATAGCTGGTGTCAAACAAAGGACCTCCCGAATCTGAGACAAAGAAGCGCTGCCGCAATCGGCGTGATCAGACACGACGAAGAACTACTTTTGTATATACTTTGCAACTTTGTAAAATGTTTTACTAAAATATAAATTTTAAATGTAAAAAAATAATCGATTAAAATAGTTTGCATTTCAAACAAAATTTAAGCACATTTCCATTCCAGATACTTCAGAAAGCAGAATTTGCAAGAAAAGATTCGTCATGGAATATCGTCATAATGTTTACTATGATTGCGTGTAGGTAAATTATAATAATAGTCTAGGAAATAATTTATTTTAGTTTAATTTATGTGCGTACATTTGTCACAAACATTTATGGCTGAAACTAACGTAAATAAAGTTAATTATAAAATTGATACGACACATTATTAGTCAAATTTTTATTACACATGATCACAGTAAATATTAGGACAATACTTTTGAAGATGATCTTGTAAATTCTGGTTTCTGAAGCATCCAAAGCGGAAATG
Organism: Dryococelus australis; assembly: GCA_029891345.1. Lineage (NCBI taxonomy): Eukaryota > Metazoa > Arthropoda > Insecta > Phasmatodea > Phasmatidae > Dryococelus > Dryococelus australis. The sequence goes on along the minus strand of CM057003.1, from coordinate 67,880,527 downwards.
CGCTTAAATGATGTTAAAAATGTGTACTATCGATCGATTAATTTTATTACATGTAAAAAGTATATTTTAGTAAAATATTATATATTTTTAGTAAAATATGAGTAAAATATATACATTCTTCTTTCATATACAGTATAATTCACACTTTTCTGACAATTTTTATGGTTCTGTACTAATTTATTTTATGAGTTGTTCACATTGTACAGTCGGGTGCAGTGCTCCATCAACAGTTGCTTTACTTCAACCTTAAATGACGCACAGTTGTGGCCACGGATTACGGTCAATTACAGATGCGCTGGATGAATCGCGATGCAGCTGTGGCCTTTAATAACCGCTGAAGATCTTTGCCAAGACTTGGCGGAATGCTCGACCTTGCAGCGACCGCGTCTCTTTTTTTTCCAGCCGCAGTCTGCAAGGCCCTTTGGCTCATAGTTAACGGGAGTGCCGTGACGTCACTCGGAAGGGAAAGCCGCGCGCCTTGAGCAGTATGAGCGCACATAGCTGTTAGTTTATGGAGTGGCAATAACACCTTACCTCAAGGTCACGGAGCACTACTTGCATCTACGCTTAGCGGCTATGGAAAGGTCTGAGCAGTGCACGAATTCCTTGATTTATCAGCAAGCGCATAAGCCTACGAGTCATTCCACGAGAAATCATCCGGCTATAAAATAATTGGTCGCTGCGTGGCTGTTAAAAAGCTCCAAAAATGATTTTTTTCTACTTTCAGACGTGACTAAAAACAGTTTTAAAATTTTTTCACGTGAATAGTTCGCCCGTGGCAGGGGTCGGGGAAGGGCAGGGATAGCCAAAAAACTAGGCTGCAAGGGTTTATGTTTTCGTACATATCTCATCAACTCCTATTACGGATTTTAGATCAATTCAAAGACACGTTTCACTAAGGCTCATCTGAACTTCATTCTGATGTTATTTTATGAAAACCGAGTAAACATTAGGTACGTTAATAAAAGCAAAAAAATAAGCAATACTTTACTGATGTTCTCGGTTTTTTTTTTTTTTTTTTTTTTTAACCCAACAATCCAGCAAAAAAGAAAGTACTCGTTAAAAAGAATTTTGAAAACTGATTTTTAAATACGTCAAATTTCGGCTTTTGTAAAAGCAAAAAAGGTTTTATAAATCTTTTGAAATGTTTGAAATGTTGCATACCGATAGTTTTATATTGTTACAACATACTCAATTAATTACAAGATGATTATGTATCGTTTAGGAAATTAAATTTTACATTTTCTATGTTGTGTCTTCCAAATAGTACACCAAAATAATATTACACAAGAAATAAATTTCTTAGAAGATGCACTGTTCAGACATTCATTGGAGATTAAAGGCTACCAGATAGATACAGATCTATTTGTAGGCTGCCCACATGAAGGTGGTTTGACGTTGAACAAGTTACAGCTGACCCAGTCAGGCAGACTTATCCCTAGCCTGTGCTTAAAACATTGCTGCTCCGAGCTTCAGTTACCATCTAGCTTCTGATGGGTGCACGTGGCAAGGAAAAAACAATGGCGTGCTCACGTAGAAGAAGGTTTCAAGCTATTGAAACTCGCCCTCGCGGGTAACCAATACTGCACCCAATCAATATCGCAGCATCACCTTACACAACCAAGAATATCCTGATGTTAACCTCGCGCGACACAGCTAAGCCTCGTGATGTGCACGAGAAACTTCGAGCACATGTCTATTGTTCCTTTTTATTGAATAAAAATATAAATTAAACACCGTGGGAAAATATTACCCATCAGCGTAAGAATCGCGAAACGGAAATGCGCAATGCCACATCGCTTCAATAGCTCATCGTTCGGTCGGTTTCGGTTGATGGCCACTGCTTGCTATATCGCACCCACATAGTGGATAAGTAAACACGAGACAAAATGGCGTGGCGGTTACTTTCTCTGATTGGCTGCCCTGGGGACGGGCCTTGCGTCCGATTGGTTACTGCATACTGCGAAAGGTGTCCTATAGGTTGGACTAGCGGCTGGCGAGTAGGTTACTAGGTGCTGATTGGCGAACGGTGTTCCAACAGTCTATGCGGACGGCCATACCGTCCTGGTATAGGCTGTTTTCACGGTAAAATGAACACTTTTGAAAGCCCTGCTTAAGATCTAGTTGTATGCACGTTGCGTATTCTTCCGGCTTATGTAAAATTAACATTGCCATAGGTCTCATCACTTTATTCATGCGTCTGTCAAGTGAAACTGTGAAATTATTAGAAAAGTAAAATTTTATAAATCTGCTAATTTTTACACTCTGAGGCGTAATATAAAAAAAGCCCGAAAGAGCTAATTTAGATTATCACAAATGGTTACCAAACATTTTTTATTCGACGTTAACAAATTGAACTACTTTCCATTCATCGTTACCAACTTTACCAGACGCATGTTACTCAGTGCGCCCGTTAAAATATATGCAGGTAAGAGCAATGCCATTTCTCTAAGGTTGATTTCAAAAGTGGTCACTTTATCGTGAACAGCCTACAACCTGGTAACCACGGTTCAACAAGGTATGGCGGAGTCAGTACTTGGATGGGCGACCGACCGTCCGACGAACGCCACGTAGCAGAAGGCGCACATCAAACACTAGGTAGGCTCGGTCTACTAGGGTCATCGCAAGGTTAGGCATGGAGGTGAGGTCTGATTTGATCTCGCAGTGATTCAGTTAAGGGCGATGTCGATTACGCTAACGACAAGTGCGAGGTGAGGTCGCGTCGATAGTACCTGTCCCAGACTGGGACACAGACACGTTTTGTTGGCAAGCGACGCCATGTCGGTGGCGTGTGCAGCTGGGGTTCGCGGTACAAGCGGCTGTTTCGCCTCTGTATTGTGAAGTACACTGCGTTTCACAGCTGCTGGCCCTATCTGCTCGCATATCTGCAGCTAATGCGCTTATCTTATCACACCGATGACACTTGTCAAGAAGTTTCCTCAAGAAGAAAAATTATTAGGGTTGTACAAAAAATAACAATGACTCACTGTGGTTACCGGAATGTCGATTACAAATTGCAATGCTACACAGCACAATCCGACATAGCCTACCTATTTCTTAAGTTGTCTGAACGATTCTTACAATGGAAGTGAAAGATTAAGTGCAATATTACGAGCATACGCCATTGCTTCGGTATGTCGGACACAGCAAACCAACGTTTTATATTTATTGTTTATTGATCTGTTAGACAGTTATGTTGGCAGTTGACTGTGTTTATCTATCACTACATGTATGCTTTCGATAACGTGCATATATTTGGCGGCATAATTATTTTTGTGTTTAAATAAAAATATTTTTTTGCCTTTTAACAGTTTTATTCTAAACGTAATTTTTAAAAGCAGCGTGTGTTTTGAAAGTTTTTCTAAGGATATATATGTTTATGTTTTTCCTAAGTTGGCAGCTTAGCATCATGACGTCAAGAGTCAAGAGTAGGGGGAGCTTTTTGAATGTACTCTTGAGTTAAGCCCTATATTTGTCATATAGGCAGTTCTTCTGTAGCCGCCGTCGGTGACGGTTCGAGTTTTTTGGATACCGGCGTCGTGTTTGTGCCGTCTGGAATGTTCGCGAGTTTTCGTTGTTTCGTTTTTGAGTTTTTGGTACGACTAGTTTTGATTGAGTTTTTGGTACGACTAGTTTTGATTGAGTGTTTGGACTAGTTTTGATTTGAGTGTTTGATCTATTGTTCGTTTGTGATAGTTGATATTGGCCGTGGGCGTATTTGCTGTTGGTCATTCAAAAAAAAATCATGTAATTTTAAATTTGGAACTTTCGCTGACGAATGTGATGTTTGAGAACGAACTTGGACAACATGTTGCATGTTTAGCTACGTTAAGCTGGGCAGCCAGGACTGCTGACCCACATTATTGAAATTGGTTAATATGAAGTCAATTGGCTGTATCGACGTGGTGAAGTGTGATAATTTATTTAATTACGGCCGACCGCGTGCACTGGAGCCCAAAAGAAGAGGGCCTATGTGTTTTTCTGCATTTTACTACTAGTGAAATGGTATAGGTAACATGCAGTTTTAGTACTCAGTAATACGTTACGCGAAGCAGTGTCAGTTAACCCTGCTGTGAATACTTGATTAAACTTCTTGGAATTAACGTGCCCATCCGTCCGAGAAAGATTTGTTTGTGACTCTACCGTATTCATTGAGCTAAGCCTGGGAAGATTTTAAAATAAGTTTTGTGTAATATTGCAAGTTTTAACTGAACTTCGAGACGGAACAATTTAAATTTGTTACTGTTTAATGACACTTAACTGCCAGCTAACGAGTTCCTTCAATTTTATTATTCTTTTTTTTTTGCTGTAAGCAATTGCATTTCAATACACTGCCTTGATTGAATTTTCTCAACTACTAAATCTGGATGATTTCGAGACAGCCGCTTAAGGAATGTCCTCTGGAATTAAAATTCCATGCTTCACCATCGGGTGGTTGTTTTCTGTAGTTCGCTGGTAGCAGTGTTATTTCGTTTTACGTGCAAGTGGTTTGTGTGTCTCAATGAAAGTAGTACTATCTTCCGGTGTACTGAAATCTTATCTCACACGGATAAACTACTACGTGTGTTCTACGGTTCTCACATTTTAAGTTCAGTGCCAGGTAAATCAGAATAGTTATAATTCACTCTTTGCACATACACTTCAGTAGCGCTAAAGTGAGCACTTTTGAAAGCCCTGCTGAAGATCTACGTTGTGTATTCTTCCACCGTATGTAAAACTAACATTGGCATGGGCCTCATCACTTTATTCATGCGTCGGTCAAATAAAACAGTTAAATTATTAGAAAAGCAAATATTTTACGAATCTGCTATTTTTACAATTACTTATATGCATTAAAAAAACATGTAAACAAAAGAAATAATTGAAGTCACCAACAAATTTTTACGTAACACTTTTTATTCGTCCTTAAGACATAGAACTAAAGTCCTCGTAATCCCAACCTGAGGGCCAATAGCTGGCGAATTTTGATAGCCACTATGGTCGAGACAAGCTCGTTACTGGAGCGCTGGAGACCACAGAGCAAGTAAGGAGACAAGAGCCGACACATGTTGTAACGATCTTCTAATTTTGAAGTCTTTGCCAGGGGGTGGGTCTTTGTGGGGTAGGTGCCCGGATTAATACCAACAGCAGACACGCGTTACGAAAAATAATCACCTAGTATAATAAAACAAAAATAATAGTTTTTAAAGATTATTTTGTGATAAACACGCTTCATTGAAGTAGTTAATAATCATCTTGAGTTCAATGTTTAATAAAATAGCGTATTTACAAAAAAATATATTTTATTAGGCTATTGCCAGGTAGTATTTACAGTATGAATACAGCTTGCTAAATTATTGACAGGTTCTGGAACAAAGTTTTAAACCTGCTTAGTTAGAACCTACTTGACAAACACCATTAGTTGCCAAACGTTGTTTTCGGCAATTATTAAATATATACCTGCGCTATTTGTGTTAGCTCTGTCTTTCAAATATTTACGTTACCTCCAAATGTGACCAACAGAATAGAATAAATTTTGCACAAGCATTGCAAAAAAACGGATTAAATATTTCTAATCGTTTTAGCAAGTTACTAAGTCAGCACCTAAAATATATTTAGGTTAAATCAGTATGTTTGAGATACAAAACACTCATAGTTTTGACTCAAAACCGATCTGTTCCATAAAATGATTAATTCTAGTGGTAAAATCGACGTGGCGCACGTAACATGCATAGCATAAACAATTGTATTTGAAATTGCAAAGTCCACTAGTATTCGACGTGATTTAATTGGCGTTATTTGCGTGGCATCTTAAGATGGTTACCTCTGAGTATCTTACACGAACTTTTTAATGCCGACCAATAAAAATCTGGAACGTCATAAAAACTGCTGTAACCAAGATAGTCAACTTTTGCGTGTAAAAATACGTACGCTAGCAAAAATTATTCCCTATTCGTTTGCTCTTTCCCGATTCGTCAGATAGCGGCTTTTTTCATATATATTAACGCCGATTGTAGACTGGGCTTTAATATAGATTGATCGACTTAGCCTCCAATCTAAGCAATATGCAACCCATGGCTGCTGATAGGTTCATTAGTCAAGTCTAGTAGGGACAGGCTTCAGGCTCTACTCCCACTAACCAGCTGATCGACGGACTCGGCCAATCACAAAGCTCCGCACAAGCGCCGTCTTTGACAAGGAGCCAGGGCTGTCATCTATACTGTAATTACAGCACTTGCACTTAAAATTACAATTCTGCAATATGTGCTACATTAAATAATTTCTTCTAGCTGTTCGCATTCACACTTTACCACCGACCGCACTAGTATTCAAATCAAAGAATATAACAGACATTATTAATTTACATGATTTCAAGAAAGACGCAAAGAGTGCTGTTTAAATTGTCTAATTAAAAGACGAATGAATGTTGCAAGGGTATCTTAATTGCAATATAAATATGTAAATAAAATAAAATAAATAGTTATACAGAAAAAATTTTGTTAATTGATGGATGTATATGATTTGAGACTGACTGTGATAAATAGTTAGGAGAGCAATGTTCTTAAAAGTCCCTAACTAGGTACTTATATAAAATTGCACGTGTTAAGGTAAATATTTTTGTTAATAAGCTGCAAACTAATTTTAACAGAATTTTGTATGCAATCGTTATTTCTTATTGCATACTGTCATTTACATTATATAATAATTAATTTAAATTTCCGTTTGTTAATATACAGATGTTTAGTAAAACAGTGTAAAAATTAAACTTGGAATAGAGGTCACACCACAGCATGTTTTGTGATTGGGAACGTGTGATCCACGAGATCAACCAAAGGAGACATGGGCGCAAACATATGGACGACCCACGATGTGTGTTCGGTTCACCTCGCGTGCATAGACATATCCTATATTTGCCTTGGAAATGTATAATTCACTACCTCCAGAAGTAAGGAGTTATTTCATAATAATCTCCAGAAAAAAACTGTTAAATAGACCACTGTATTCTTTGAGTGAACTCAATGCAGAGCCTCTTTGAGATGGTAACTACGGTTATAAATATTCTTTTTAATAATATCCCGTATTTTTATTATTTTTAATTGATGGACATGCATTCGTTTTGTGCTAGTGCCTACATTCAGTTTTAACTTTCTCTTTTTTATTTTGTTAAATGTTGACTTTGTGTTAATGTGTTGTATATGGGATACATTTTACATGTTATTGTTACAACTGATTAATTCTGATAAATATTTTAACTTCTTGTACCTTGTGTGATTTTTCCATAGATTTAATGTGTTGATATAGGCTGTTCGCGGTAAAGTGAGCACTTTTTAAGACCCTCCCAACAGACATTTTCCAATAATAAATATATCTTATTGCAACATCAGGCATTAAATTTTGAGGATGGGGGAAATGTATACACTTTGTTTATTGGCCACATTGCAATGTTTATATTAAAAAGCGGCAGGAAGATGGAAATTGGATGAAAGGATAAATTTAGAAGTGCCTTAAAAAGTGCTCACTTTAACGTGAACAGCCTATAATGTGATTTACCTTATTTTGTAACGACTTAAAATTCGTTTTTTGACGCAGTCAATCTGGCTGTAACCGGTCAAAGACCAAGCAACAAATATAAATAAATAAATAAATAAGCAAAGTGGCTCTGTCGTACCTACACTGCCACAGTATGCGCGCGTATCAACGACAAACGCAACACGCATGCGACATTTTAACGGTTGCGGCAGAGCTTCGTACGCCGTTGCCATGCTTGCGTTGAGGTTGGTTCTAGCAACTCTTGTGAAGTACAAACTGATACTTTTAACAGCTGTCCGTCAATGGAGTGGTCCTGTACAGTAGCCTACTACGTCGCAATAGTGTGCACACGCAAAGTCAATACGACATGTAATCACCAGACACATGTATACGTGTTAGGCATATTTGCGCTCTCTCCTCTCGCTGGCTTCGTGGGCCACACGTTCCCGATCTCGAAAAAGTTCCGTCGTGCGGTCGCTATTTACATTTTCAATTTTGCACGATTTAGCTGAAACACTCTGTATAGAAACAGCAGAAGAAATTTTAAATTAATGACTAGATAATGAAAGTGAAAACATACAATAAGAAATAACGAATGCATACAATTTTTTTTACAATTCGTTAGCAGGTTATTAACAAAAATTTTTACCTTACACACACGATTTTATATAGGTAAGTAACTTAGAGTCTATTATAGGCTGTTCACGATAAAGTGAGCACTTTTTAAGACCCTTCCGACAGTCATTAACCACTGATAAATGTGTTTTATTGCAGCCTGAGAAATTAACTTTTGAGAGTGGTGAAAGTATACACCGTATTTATTAGTCATGTGACAATGCTGATATTGAATATGGCTTAAATATTAAAACTGGCTTAAAAGAAAATTTTTGGAAGGGTCTTAAAAAGTGCTCATTTACCGTGAACGGCCTATAGGAACATCGAATGCTCACCTAAATATTTATCGCAATCAGTCTCAAATATATTATAATATATCCACCAATTAACAAAAATTTATCTCTATAATTATTAATTTTATGTTATTTACATATTGATGTAGTTAAGATACCCACACATCATTTCTTCTTTCGTATGGCACTCGCTTGTTTTAAATCCCAAATCTGGGGCTTCATGAGCAATCAACAGAATAATCTACATAAATACAATCTATATTTAGATTACAAACATTACTGAGTAACTACAGTGCCCACCAGCTTGGCGGCAGGCGAGCGAGTTGAGTGCCTTATTACTTACTTCTGCGTAATAATAGTAATACTTCCAGGTATAGGCTGTTCATTTTAAAATGAGCACTTTTGAAAGCCCTGCATCTACTTGTATGCACATTGTGTATTCTTCCGCCTTATGCAAAATTAATATTGCCATGGGCCTCGTTATTCATGCGTCGGTAAAGTGCAACTGTGAAACTATCACGAAAGAAAATATTTCGCATATGTGCTCATTTTTACACTTCGGTGGATTACAAAAAACGGAAAGTGAAAGATATAATTTATCACAAATGGTTACCCGACATTTTTTATTCGACGATACGATATGTAACTACGTTCCACTCAGTGTTACCAACTTTACTGGGAGCGTGTCACTCAGTTCGCCCGTTAAAATATACGCAGTTACGGATAGTGACGTTTTTTATAAGGTTGATTTCAAGAGTGCTTATTTTATCGCGAACAGCCTTTACAATGATTGTTGAGCTTGGTAGGCCTACCGATGTTTTAATTGATGGGCATGCTAATTGATTGTGCTGTTGCTCGAATTATTGAAATGTTACTCTCTCAACAGCCAGCCAATGTGGCGGACACTGTAAAAATCAGTCAGCCCGATATTTTGACTGACGATTCATCTGACGAGCAATGTTGTAAGAAAATAAGTAGCAGTAAGAGTTGTTTCCAACTTGACCCGTGTAAATACCTTTCAGATTTCAACCGAAATGCTCACTTTCGAATTGTTGGAATACAGTTAATGCAGTTGACTAGCGCATTTTAGTAGAGTCCAGAAATTTTTAAGACACGGCAATTTTATGTAAGGAATACTTTTGCAGAATTCATTATTATGTTATGATAATTAGTCAAGCTTTGTAACCCTGCGACAGACCCGCACCGAACACATTGAGGGGAGGGGGGTATGCACCTACCTTTCCAACACAGTGAGCTACATCACAGATGTAATTCCCCCGCCCCGACAATCACTTCTAGCTTTTGAAAGCCCTTACGGTCATCCACATCTTCCTCTATTGCTGTGGCTCTTTATTTTAACTACACTGCATGCTATAACACATAAGTCTAATTTTATATTATACATACAGACGTGCGTGTGGGAAATTACGAACCTCTGCTCTGTATTACAGCCTAATTTCGACCACCATCACCCCCCCCCCCCCCTCCCCAACCCACCAGTCACATTCCGCGTTTGAGGCAGAGGCGCATGAGGGATAAAAGGCGATACTATCACGCGCATCAAGTGCCCCATTCAACCTAAAAGAGCCTCTGAACCAGGTTCAACATGAGATATTACCCCCCCCCCCCCCCTTCCAACCAAATCGACAATTTACAACATAGCTGCTCTGAACTGACTTACAGTGTTCTCGTCCCACTACGTGTACCTATGAGACTTTCAGCTATGACCCTATAATTTCACTGGTGGAATATATGTAAGAAGGTTCGGTGCAGAACCCACGAGTAGTTTCGTATGTATGTGACGCGTATAATTTGAGATGCAACGCTTTGAAAAAGACGTTTTCAGCCATTTTGGAGTGCTCACAAAGGGTGTATCTAAAGTACGTGACGTCTAAAAAGAACTCAACAACGCTCGCCTCAAGTGTGTGTTCTTTCCGTCCGTAGATCAGCACACCGGATGCGCGTTTGATAGTTTCGCAGAAAAACGTGAATTACTAACACACTGTAACGCAGTTCAAGCGGCAGGACCATAAAGGCCCTTGAAAACTTTAACATTTGACTTTACGTTTGCTTTGCGGCATGTTATTTGTTATGAAGCTTGACACAATGGAACTGCCAAAGGTAAAGTCAAGCACTTTTGATTTTACGATTTCAAAAAGTTGAAGTTTAATAAGTCAAAATCAAGCAGCCATTTTGCCGAGAATCTAACAGAGGTTATGTGGAAAGTGCGTTATTTTATTGTATGGAGATTTTATTCTCGGTTTACTAAACGAAGCTCGTCTTAAATTAAATAAATGGCAAACGAATATAATGTGAAGAGGATATATATGAATTTACATTATTAATAAAGCAAACAAATGAGTTTTTGTTTTGAAATAAAATTTAAGCCTATTAAAAAAAAAATAGTACGTACAATGCTTTCCTGGATAATATTATAATTATTTACATAACAAGATACAAATTTTTATGAATCTCGCAGAACCGATGTTTAATTGTCTGAACTCTTGACTATACAATATTGTATTGTGTATTAGTGGTTTCGTCAGAGGAAAGGAAACAAAGTCAAATGCTAAGGTTTTATATTGTGTAAGAAGCTTAAGCTCTGGCACAACAAGCGGTTGGTGTACGATATGTTCCATGGCACAGTCAGTGAAGATAACCGTAAAGTCATTTATTTTCATTGGGTGTTGCTGAAATTATATTTTCATAACTAAGCTAAGAAATACTTTGATTGCTGACAGTTTTTATTTAATAAATCACATGAAGTAAGCCATATTTAAAACATGATATTTTCTTATGCTAATAATTAAATGTACCAACTGAAAGCTAACTTCAATTAGTTTGAAAACATGCAATTGCATCGTAAAACCCTGTAAATAGGCCTATCTTTCTTTTCAATATTATTTGCTGCCATTTCAAAGCTTTGCCAAGCTGTCACTCGTTCGGTACTTAGAGAATGCTCTCTGATTGGTCGGTGGTAAAGACTGCTACAATGAGCTGGTGAACTGCTGGTGCTGGCCGCATGCTGGTGGACTGTCGATCCTGCTGTTAAAATACAATGAAATGTCGGTACTTTGCTGGTGAAGCGTGGTTCTTTCAACTCGCAAAAGATAGCGCAGCGCTCGCCATGTTTTTTTTTTTTTTTTTTTTTGTTTATTTACGTCTCTGTATTGCGAGCGCGATTTCAAAGTGACTTGAGAACGGAACTACAATAATTTTATGATCGTGTCGGTAGATTTTAAATCACGGATAGCGTAGCGGAAGACTTTTTAATGCTAGGTTTTGTTATGTGCATGACTGCATGTGTGTACGAGTTAACTGCAAGCCGAACCATAGACTAAAGCTGAGGTAGACCGATCTCGCTGGCTGCGCACAATAATCTCCGTGACCCAACATTGAACTGCTTTTCTGCCAACATGTCTAGCGAAAATGGCGTGGTTTGGATTTTAGGCTAGAAAAATGATTTGTAAACAAGTGCTTTGAGATTTTTATACTTCCTCTAACCAGTTTGTAATGCTTTTTGAATAAATTCAAAATGATATGGGTATTTTATTAATATAACAGTGCTTGTCATCTACAAATTAAGATGTAAACAAACACGTTCATCACTGTTGACCATGTGACCGACAGTTGTGTAGGATTGGGGTAGGTCAATGTTGGGTATATGCGCGGAAGAAGAATAAGTTGTCTACCTCATCTTTAGTCTATGAGCCAAACCCATAGCCGACGAAATCGCAGATACTGGGGTGCACCCAGTGAATTAAAGAAGGGAACAGGAAGGTGAATTTGCAACTCTGTTTTCCTATATTCGCACATCGAGTCACGACCAGTTGTTTAGTTGCACACGGCTGGAAGCCTGGCAGTTTGAAGAGCTGTAGGACATGTTGCGAACTTATCCCAATAAGAGTAATCGCAAACCATTGTCCCCAGAGTTTCGTCTTGCTCTGAAACTGAAGTCAGTTTCTCACATTTATTAAAATAAAGTTTTCTGTTGTGGTTTGTTCTGCAAAGTGCTTTCTGAAAATGATGTACTGTAAATTATCATTAATTTGGTACTGGTGACGTTGGTTTAGAGTGTTTAGATAGGTCCAGGACCGACTCTTGTCAATGGGCGCAGTCTCTGAACACATACCCTCCCAAATACGATTTAACACACCACAGCAAATAAATGCTCTTTTATAGGTCTTTCGTAATTTAACTATAAAAGTGGCGTATTTTTCCATTAAGTCCTGTAACACTAGGCTGCGAATCGTGTCTATTTACTTTAGGCGAGGACGAAATTTTTCCTTGCTGCTAAGGGGAACGGAAGGTCTGTGTCCACGCTGCTGGGTATTTTTTTCCCCGGAAATAGCTTAAGTGCGGTTGTTCCCACGCGGTGTAACAGCTCTATTGATGGCAGGTGTGTCTCGTCTGTGATGTTTTTTCTGACGACGTTATGCATTGTGATGTACTTTTAACATTGCAGTATTATATTCAAGGGTTGAGAATTTGTGAATATTTTGAAATTAACACTCCATGATATCATAGTTTTTAAAGTATGTGTATTATTCAGTTTTTAATGTTTAAACAATGAGTTTTTGTTGCTATGTTACAGCCTTATCTGTGTACGTGTCCGAATTTTGACATCAAGTGACGTCACATTCACGCAGTCCGAATACGGTCTACAAATTTGCTGTCCGAAAGTGAACCTTCATAGCAATTCTTAAGAATAGCGGCTTTGTCGAAAATCAGGGAAAAAAATACCTAGATATGATTATTATTCATCATAATTACTAGGAATTTTGGAAAGGGCTCCGCGTAGTTTGCCGTAAAAAAAAACGTGAAATTGAGGAAGGTTATCAAGATCGCGGTGTTTATGCAGACATATAATTTACGTCCAATATATTTATATCGGGTCGCTGAATTATCATTGAAACGAATCTTCAATGCGTAAAACCTCTTTTAAATGGTATATTTGTACCGCGGAGCTGAAGTTATGCAGTCAAACAACACAGGTTTCGAGCAATGTCGGTACATTATATATTTCTGGTGAATTACTACTCAAGGCTTACCTGGTCTATATTCAAGAGAGGATAATATTACGTAAAGTATTACTAGTTGAATAAATAGACATCGTAGATATGATGCAGAACCCCGTTCAGAGACGTTATTTATAAAAAAAAAAAAGTGTGGCTGTGTTGGGGACACGGCCGTTTGTTTTGCGAGAATACACGTCTACGTTGACGCGCTCGGGCGCCTTGGTGTTTATTTTACGTTTCCGGCACCGCTTCACTCGATCATATGGAGTTTTATTGGTATAACTGGATTACTTTTGAGATGCTCTTTACAACCGTATACGATTTCTGTATAGGCCAACATTATGTTAAGTTTTCTTGATTTTTTACATTAAACGCATACACTTTCACCATAACCACGCCACACAAATATGTTTATACACGTAATCGATTAATCTTGACGAGAGCTGTCGATTGCAACTTAAACGACCGTCGTAACTTCTCCTAGGCAAAAGTTATATTGAGCGGAATTTATGAGACGCGACGAAACGAACTCAAAGTCTCTCCCCCCCCCCCCCCCCCCCTTCGTCACATCACGCGATGCTTCGCAGTCCTCGCTCAAGGTAACATATTCTTTGATCCTTTGGCTATCGAGTGGTGTAATTGAATTTTGAAAGTAGACGATAGATTCGGACCTGCAATGCCGAACTGTATCCCCCGATTTTGTTATCTGATTTTCTGGATTGCTTCCCACTATGGTTGCAAATTTAAAGAAGTATTCACGTCAAAAGATGACGTATAACGCCATGTTACTTTGTAATACACTGTGGCTAATGAGACATTGGTTGGTGTAAGGTGCATTGTGGTTCTGTCCACCATGATTGTAAGTTGTAATGGTGCACTGGAAATTTTAATGTAAAAGTGCTGTTTGGCGTATGAAATAAAATAATTGTGTGGGAATATGAGTGTTGTGATATTAGATTTATTGGAAAAATTAACATAGGCCTACAATATTTGTGAGGAGTGTCTGTTTAGGTGGTCAAATTGAATACACCTTGTGTCATGGTTTATCATTTACGACGTATTGATTGGGTATGTAATGTATTAAATTTTAAATTTGAGATGTAAAATGCATTATATTGTGAAAAGAAGTGTGTAGTACTATGTGTGGTTGTGTTAATTACATTGCACAAGTGAAAAATATGTACGTAGTCTTAATATTTAATAATGTAAATGCGTTCAATTGCACAAAGATCAAACCGAACAGTATTTAAATTGAGAAGTTTACAAATATCTACAAGTTACGAATACGATATTGGCGAGGGCTGTGCGCATCAGGGAAATTGCGGGGTACAAAGAGTGTAAAATATGTACACTTTCGTGATAAAATTGTACCCCACAAATTACTTCCAGTTCATAGCACTCCCAACTATCGAATTTGTAACTTGTATTGGTAATATTGTCTATTTAACGTATTTTTAGGTTACATCTTTGTGCAATGAAACGTGGTTTCGCGATAAAATATTACGATTATTTCAGGAATAACACGGAAATCCTATGTATGCGTTTTGCAATTTAACATATTTTCGTGCTATTTGTAATATTGTATCACGAACACAGGTTTCATTGCAAAAACATTGCACTGAACATTATCTAAATTGGCAATGTTACCTACACAATTTATAAATACGATAGTGGGGAGGGCTATGAACTGGAGGGAAATTGAAGGGTAACATTTTGTCACGAAAACTTACATTTTTTTATTTTTTTACCCCAAAATTTCCCTGATCTTCATAGCCCTCCCCATTATCGTATTTGTGGTTTGAATTGGTAATATTGTCAATTTAGGTAATGTCCGGTTAACTCTTTTTGCAATTTAACGTATTTTCGTGAGTAAATATTACATTATGTGCATATTTTTAACTCGTTTTACCCCGCAATTTCCCTGATATTCACAGCCCTCTTCGCTATCGTTTTTGGGGTTTTTCTATTGGTCAAATGTTGAAGGCCCTGGTAAATTCGTGTTATGTGTAATTAGTAGAGTAGAATTATACCACTTTGAGATTTTTTTCCCTTCGGAAAAGGCCCTATTCTTAAGAATCACCGAATTGTTCGTCACTATATAATGTTTTCGAGATGTGTGATTTGAATATTTATTAATATTTATGATATAGGCCCTAATTATTTTATTATAAATAAGCTTGGAAACTTGACAGCCAAGAATTTTCTTCGACTTAAAAAAAATTAATAATATTTATCCTTCATATTAAATAGTTCATAGTGAACGCAG
The DNA here is from genome assembly GCA_029891345.1 of Dryococelus australis. Taxonomy (NCBI): domain Eukaryota; kingdom Metazoa; phylum Arthropoda; class Insecta; order Phasmatodea; family Phasmatidae; genus Dryococelus; species Dryococelus australis. The sequence continues at coordinate 67,864,826 of CM057003.1, read as the reverse complement.
GCTGCAATAATTAGCATTTAATTACGTTCATATCGAGAAAATACACCTTTCACGTCCATTGTTAACATTTACTACGTGAAAATTTTACGTATGAGCGTGAAAGTATCTGTAGTCATATTTTTCTATCATCTTAGGACACACCTTGGGAAAAATATATGTTTTCTGAATGCTTTGACATGGGACAAAGGAGGTTGGGGCAGCGCGATGACGTCTGCGGATCACGTACACCAATCAGTGTATACTTGTTCTATAGAGACAGGTTGGGACAGAGGAATTGTAGACAGGTATTTACCGAACTTAATGCAACGTACCGTATTCATCCAAAACCCACAGCGTACAGAATGAAATATGTATCACGACAGGGCATTAATTAGAAATTTTGGCCCTCAATTACCACAACATATTCTAACCCGAACCTATCACACCCAAAAGAGAAATTATACATTGAGTAAAACAAATCCATAAAGCCATTTTGTTAGCAGTACCTCCGCAGTGATAAAATCGCGTTTAATATTTTGTGTGGCATTCCTTTTGGTTCTGACAATACGTGAGCGACTACAGACGTTGTCGGCATGTAAAACATTTGGATGATAAAATCGTAAAAACATTTAGAGAACAAACTGCATTTGCAGAATGAAATGAAAATGGTAATGCTGGACCAGGTAGATATATAAAATCATTTAGATGAAGTATACAAATTGTCAGTTACAAAAACAATGAACCAGTAGAAATAATAGATACCTACATAATTTCTACAATAACAGAATTCAATATATTTTGTGGATTTTTTTGGGGGTCGAGTCTGGATGAAACTACTAAAAGTATTATATTAATTTTTAACTTTGTGCCCTCCTTCGAAATTCTTCCTGGAGTCGCCACTGGATAGACCGACCGCAAAGTATTGAAAGGTAAAAATTGTGGAGGAGTTGCTGATAACAAACATGGATTTCTGTATACATCACTGTGCATAATGTTAAGGGTACCCATTTTTTTTTCCCCCTAGAAGTACATAAATAGTAGAAAAGTCGTCCGTGTGTATTCCTTCGGTACGAATTGATCGTCGCTTACGAATAGTAAAAGCCAAAGTTCGTTAAATTTAAAGTTCGTTTGCCACATCGATATCTTTACTCGTTCCAAGTTATTTTCAACGGTATTACACTGGCGAAGTTTTCCCGATGCCGAATTCCTGAATGTTTACTTTTTTCGACCCAACACCACTTGCATCTATTTCGGCGATTATCGCTTACGAAATAATAGTTACCGAATGCGCATGCAAGTTGGACAGTAAGGACTTATTCACAATGCGCAGTCGGCAGTCAGAGATGAGTTACTCAAAATACACATTCACAACGTGCAGTCGGCAGTCCAGCAGTCGGAGCTGTCAAAACCAGGTGTGTTCGACTTAATTTAGCTCACTGTTTATTAATACAAGTGCTTTGATAAGCTAGTATACTACTTCCCAAGTGTAACGAAAATACTACATAAGTAGAACCTAATCAAGCAGTGAAAATATTTATTTTCGTGAAAGCATGGATTTGAGGTTAAAACCCATGTAAACAACCATCGGGTCGTTGAAGCCCGTGGTAAGATAGTTGGTTGGGTATTTCTTGAGCCAATGTTGGGGTCGTGCACAATACGAAAATCAGGCTTCTTCATCAATATTGGGCACGATACCACCTGCCATCGCAGCTGCATAACCACCAAAATTAAAATTAAAATAAACTTTTATTTACGTGCTTCAAGCCGCAAACTTGTTCAAGAAACATTTTTTCCGCCTGAGTTTACACCCACAAATAACTCCACATATTTACCACAAGCCGTGAGCTGCTGGTGATAAAATCGCGACTTCGCACGACTATGCATCCCCTATATATACTTTTCATAATATTTACCGAAACTGGAAGACTGTTACGAAAGGTCTAGCACGGGGACCTTTCGCAACTACAAACGCGCATAATACACGCGTACAGAAAAACTTACAGCAGGGACTCGAACCCATGCAATCTTATTACAATTCTACTACCTACCCCGTTTGGCCACCAAGTAATTTATGTCACTATTAATATGAAGTTCACGTATACTAGATCAGTTCGGCAAAGTGTGTGAAGATATAACAATTAACTCAGAGCGCATTGCATACTAATTTTTAACAGTAAAAAAATAGTAAGCACTTACTTCAAGTAGAAAAAATAAACTAAATTATTCACAGTAACGAGAGCACTTTTTAAGACTCTGCTACAATTCTCCTTTCAGCCTATTTCTATTTTCCCGGCACTTTTATAATACAGACATTGCTGTGTTACTGATAAGCACAGTGCTCATTTTACCGTGAATAGCATGTACCTTTATTTCGTGTCTTACAAGTTAACGATCGCAACCTAACCTCAATAATGGATTACTGCACGCGCCAAGAGAATTCCATGTAGTAGTACACGTCCCTTTTGACGCCACGTGGTTTTGTAAAGATTTTGAAAATTCAATCCTTACCTCGATGACGCAACTGCTGACGTTGGAACCGCACGGCACCCGGCATTTGATCACTTCCCTCAGAGCGTCCGACAGATCCGCCACCGGAACTTCCGCCGTAACGTTCGCTTTCCCGTACACTTGCACTGTGTAGTTCACTGCCACGAGTCCCTGGACGCACGCAGCCAGCACGAAAATCCGCCACATGGTTTCACAAGTCCACAACACACACACTCACGCACAGGCACACTCACAGCCACACACGCCTTCTATTAAACTGCCTGCCTTCGCGTCGATCTCATCTGCTTGAAATGAACAGTTCCCTCTGCCGCCGTACAGATAGCGCGGCAGACTGCGTCGCTCGGCCGGGCAAGGAGATATCGCTCTTGACCGCGGGGTGCGGGCGCGTTCGAGTTTTGCTTTGAGGTTGATCTGACGTAAAGTGCTCTTACTTGGCTGCCGCCGACGCTATTTAAACATATTTTAGAAGCGATAAACTGTTGCTGATAAACTATTCACGTGACGGGGAAATGGCGCGAAGAAACGTAACGCCGCCCGCGCTCATTGATGTTACCGGTTTTATCTAATCACTACAGAAAATAACGCGAAGAAAATAGTTGCACTATCAAATTTGCTTTTACCGTTTTTCACTTCTCACAATAAAGTAAACACTTTTGAAATCAACCTTAGAAAAAAGTTACTGCTCCTACCTGCACGAATTTTAACGGGCGCACTGAGTGATATGGCCCTAGTAATGTTGTTAATAATGGAGGTAAAGTAGTTCCATATAACTACGTCGAATAAAAAGTGTTTGGTAACAATTTGCGATAACTTAAATTATTACTTTTGCTTTTTGTTTTTCTAATGCATCGAAGTGTAACAATAAGCAGATTTGTAGAAATATTTACTTTTCTAATCATTTCACAGCTTCAATTTACCATAGCATGAGTAAAATTATGAGGCCCATGGCAATGTTAATTTTACGCAAGGCGGAAGAATGCGCATTGTGCATACAAGTAGAGCTTAAGCAGGGCTCTCCAAAGTGTTCAGTGTTCTGTGAACAGCCTATAATTGTCGAGTGTTCTGGAGTAGCCACTAGCAGCTAAAAATAACAGGCGACACTGACACATGTATTAGTTTATCCCTGTGGTTTTATAAATAAATGCTTCAAAGATATTAGCAAACTTTTCTCTGGTCTAGTTTTAGTGCAACTGCAATATAAAAGTTAATGCACAATATTTTTTGTACAAGTCGACGTACAAGACAAGTCGATGTACAAGACGACATACTCAGGTGACAAAAATTAGTCAAAAGTTACTTCATCTCGATGCGACAGTCGGAAATAATTTCCGGGGTATTTTGTAAAGTGGCCGTCGGACGCCGAGAGAGAGAGAGAGAGAGAGAGAGAGAGAGAGAGAGAGAGAGAGAGAGAGAGAGAGGACAAGTAAAGTTTTTAAACATGGTGAGAGCCGATGAGGGTGAAACGGGCCCCGTAATGCTAGGGCGGGGGGAACGGGAGAACCCTTAGAAAACCCGTCGTCCGGCACGAGTCCCACATGCGAAAATCCGGAAGCGACTCCGCCGGAAATCGAACCCGATTCGTCTAGGTGAGAGGCGAGTAGTCTAGCCACTACACTAATGAGCCCCATGATAAATATTGATTTGATATAATTTTACTCTCGTCAATAAAAAAACTAATTATTTTGACTAAGCGAAAACAACCGGAGCCTAATTTAGGAGAGTAAGAAGGGTTCAATAAATAATGTACAATTGTCAATTCAGTGATTCTAAAAAATTGTGTTATTTACAGCGTAATAGATAAGAATGAATATTACATGGAAGTGCACACTACATCACGCACCCTCCCGTTGCACATTATAAAATAACTTTCCTTACTTTTCCCTGAAGAAACCAATAGATGGCATCTTCATAATTCATTGAGTTACCTTCTTTACTCTCAATTGAGAGTTTTACTCTGGATCTAAGATAGTTTTTGATTAATTTCAAAAAGGTTCCACAAGGTCCTGCCCGTCGCTTCTTGTCACTTACGTCTTGAATTCCCATTAACAGAAACGTAAGTTACTGAAAACTAAGCTGACGGCATGTATAAATGATTATGACTCGCAGTCGTGAAATATGCTTCAATGTCGTGTAGGTTTCCAGAAGTAAAGGCTGTTAACGTTAAAATGGGCACGTTTGAAATCAACCTTAGAAAAAAGCAACCGCTCCTACCTGCGTATATTTTATCGGGTGTACTGAGCGACATGCGCCCAGTAAAATTGGTAACGATGGAGTGAAAGTAGCTCCATATCATAACGTAGAAATTAAAGTGCTAGGTAACCATTCGTAATTAGATAGTATTTCCTTCGCTTCGTTTCACAACTACAACACATTCTCGAAACACATATTTTTTTAACAGTTTTAAATTATTTTCATTTTTCTCCTTTCTTCGCATCGAAGAGTAATAATGAGCAGATTTGTAGAATATTTACTTTTCTAATAATTTCACTGTTTCAAATGACCGACGCATCAATAAAGTGGTGAAGCCCATGACAAAATAGGACTAACAACTATTCTAACAAACTACAAAGAACTAGTCCTGTTTATTATTGTGATTTTGATAGCATTTAAGGAAAGCCTTACGCGGGGGATAAGTAAGTTGAACGAAAACGTTCTAACCAAATCCAAGTATCAACCGTTCCACTATGAATCTACACCTGGGCAAGCTAAGACTGAAAATTAACAACAAACAATAGAAAGGTACGGGACACTTGAGCGGCGGCCCTCGTGGCTGACGGTCGTGTTTGTCGGGAACCTGGGTGACTCAGTTAAAGATGACTTCGCGCGTCTGCTGGGGGCAGCCCAGCGATCAAGGCGGGGAGACTGGGGGCAGTCTAGAGGTGCTGAAACATGCGAAGTTGGCGAACCATCTTACTGCTTGATTCTGCGGGCTGTCGACTGTAGATGCGTGTGGAATGGAATGGAACGGCATCGGAACTTGGAAGCAATGGAGTTAGCCTTCACTCGTGGGCCAGCGGATTCGCCTCCAAAACTGGTAACTCCCGGACCGAGGGAGATTTTGGAGGAGGGCGAGGGGGGGAGGGGTGGCTACCCGATCTGTTACTCTCCACCTTCACCTGCGATGTGGAGATCCTGATGTCGGTGCAGAAGAGCGAAGATGGAGTAGGTGCCATGACTGAGCTGCCTGGATTTCTTGCGCCCTCGGCTGGAAGCTTAAGGGCCCTACCTGAAGTTACTGCGCAGGAACATGGATGGCAGTTCCACCTCAAGGGTGCATGTGCCTTTAAGAGTGAGCAGTACATAAAATGGGAGCCATAAGAACCAATGCTAATTTTAAATTGACTTTTTCGGGGTTTCTAGACGTACATATTTAATGAGAGTTACATTATTTTGCCGCATTTGATGCAGAGAAAATAACTATGCTGTCAATATAAATTTTAGTGTTACGTAATTTTATAATAAATAAACAATTTTGATGATTGGCGATTACTGTGGCATGTGTAGTAAATCGTGCTCAGCTGCCTCTTGTACCAAGCCGGGACATCTTACCTGCAGACGTTATATATTGTCCCCATCACTCGCGACCACAACAAGCCTGGTAGAGGAGGTGGGGAAGGGGTGTCAATGCTTTCAAGGGGAAGGTTACTGTCCAGAAATCTCTCTCATACCTGTTTACTAACACTTGTTCGTTTTTCTAAAAACTGCAAAAACTCAAGCTCTTCTGTATTTGTTCCGTGATAGAATTTTTGCCGAATTAGCAAACCAATGACTCACTTGCGGGGAAAAAAAATCATGATTAAGGAAATATGTTCCAAATAGTTCACGGAATTCTAATTGCATAATTTTATTTCATACACGCTCTCGTTACAAATACCTATGTTTCTCTCTCTCTACAGGTTTGGCGATGCATACTTCTAGCTATTATTGAATGTGATCGAATTCAGGATACGCCAATACTTCAAATTTAAGCAAATATATCATAGAAAAAAAACGCACGTACATATTTAAACCACAGTCTTATCATTAAAACTGGAACTAAATGCAGTATTAAAAAAAACAATATCCGAACATGCATAATGACTTCACAAGTTGCTGTACTTTAGACGTTAGGTTGAATGTTGATTGCGCCATACGTTAACTCAAGATAAAACACGTAATGCATCGCAACGTATTTTTGTTTATTACTTATCATTATTATAAGATATCAAACTAAGTTTTTTAAATTGTTAGACACCAAATTTAAAAGAAATTTAAAACAAATCACGTTATAAAAACATAATTAAGTTTTATTTGTTGTCTACATTTATGCAAATCAAATTTATTTATGTATGTAATATTGATACAAGTAGTGCATATGTTCAACAGTTTATTACTTACAATGCACCCATGGTAATATACACGTAACACCATTCCCCATATAGAAATAATAATGTCCAAATTCAAATATTACATATTATACAATAAAATCAAATATATTTCCTTGAATATAAACCAAATTATTTAACGTCAGTAAACAACTGAAATCTATCAATTATCATGTGCGATAATCACATGTTCATATATATATATATATATATACAACAATTTGTTTATATGTATAACAATTTGTTTATATATATATAAATTTGTTTACATATACACGGTATAGTTCCAGAGTTACGTAAAAATTTATAAAACAATATATAAGGTATGTTACAACTGTAGTACTTCACAGTCCCATCATCGCTTTTACTTCATCTGTTAAAATATGCTAACATTATTACTATGTTATAATACATAAAGAACATTTTGAATCAACTAAATTTTAAAATCTACACTCTTCTTTCGTTTTCTGTGTAGCAATGTAGAAGATGCTGTCATCTTAAGAACAGCTCTCATACAAAATAATGTGACTGTGCATAACCCAAACATATAAATGTGAATTTAAAAATTTAAAAGTATGGTAACTTTGCTGCTCATTATAAAATCCGTTGGGTTAAGTTAGAGGGATAGTAAAAATAATTTCTCTCTCATCAAAAATGGGACAACAGTTCAGGTTTTGCGAGAGAAGGTTTGACAGTGTTGGAAGAAATTCGTTTCACTTTCCTTTTTTGTTGTCGTTTTCTCTGTGCCTCAATCATATATTCTGGGTCTCGGATTGGCATGGACCTGGCGTGCCTGGGATCAACAAGTTCAGGTAACAAGCAGTGATTGTAAAATTTCACCAACTTCGGGAGCATTTCAATCCTCCAAAATTCGTCATCTCGTTCAATTCTTTGAACTTCAATCCCCAGTAGAGTCCAAACACAACACAGACAAAATTTTCTCTTTGAAATGTGGAGCTGGTCTTGAACCTGAAAATGATATGAATGTTTCTTCTTTAAGCTAGGAATTTTGTCATGTTTGTCAATACACCAACATGTCACTTTTTACTTTACAATGGCCTCGTGAGGTGTCATTCATGAAGCTGAAAATGGGCATTTTATTTCGACTATGCCATCTGCCCCTACTAATTCATATGCAGTAGCACCAATGTACGGTATTTCTGAATCATTAAAAAGTCCACATTAGTGTATTTTCAGATTAAGTTTACTTTAAATTTCAGCAGTAGCTTTGATTTCATTTTCTCTACCGTATGCAAGGGATTCACATTCCACCTGGTTATACAGCATAGCTGTTTTTCTTTTTTCTTGTTTGCGTTCTTCGTTTCCTTCTATGCTCCATGTTCTTACGAAAGACGCCTGGACTTTTCTTGTACATCAATTTGTGCATTTTGTACAGTGGCATTCCGGTGTTGTGGCGAACAACTGCTCCAGAACATCTTCCTTTGTATGATCGGTCTGCAGAAAAGTTTACTCGTTTTCCGCCGACAAATTTTGCTACAGCTGCATTGTAGTGCTCTACTCTCTTGCTGTTAACTTTGTGAACGAGACTTCTGCTCTGGTTACTCATATATCTAACAACGTTCTGCACTTTTTGAAACAGGCCGCACTTCTGAAGCGCTCGTACATAATTTTCACTTTTTTCAGATTTGCGAAAGTAATTTCTCTCCTTGCACTTCTTGTGTTCACCGAAAATATGACCGGCACTGTTGAGTATATCTTTACGTAGTTCCTCTACCTTCGTGTAAAACGATGTATCTTCGTTTCTTCTGTAGTCAATGGCTTTCAGCTTATTGCAAAAATTTCGAAGTAGATGGTTCGTGCATTCCATTTTTTCGACTGTGGCGTTCTTGTATGGTCGTGCGTCAAGAATCTCCTTATAGACACTGCTGTGTCCATTAGCAATGAGTTTTGTGTACTTAAGACAGTACATGTCTTAACTTTTACAAAATCCTTCTACTATCACAGCTGCTTCCATACTAGTCGAACTTTGTTCACTGCCCCAATTCTTGCAGCAATAGTGTTCACGTGGATCTTTCGTCTCTAAAGTTGCTTTATGACAAGTGCAGCAGTATTTGTTTTTGACGCCAATGTACAACATTTTTCCAGTTGTGTAGTCTACGATCGCTGCCTGTAAACTGTCATAACAGTAACTTTAACAGTAAATGTTTCTGGTAATTTTGGAGGCAATATTACATAACTTACACACTAATTTTATAACACTTTAATTAAAAACTAATGGTGAAACACGTAATTTCTTCCTAAATGTGGTTACATAATTAAAATCTTCTACATTTGACTTTAGGTTTTCGTTAAAGTAGTCGCCAATACCTAACATAAGTGTAAAGACAAAGTTTCGACAAATGAAAATCAGTTTTCAAATGGTTATGAAAACATAAATCTCCTAATGTAAATAATTATTCCCAATTTATTTTTTAATACAAAAGTAACAACTCAATTGGGGTTTGTTTTATTATTATGGGTATCCTCGAAACTAATACTAAACAGTTTTTATTGCAAAAATAACTACCGTCTAACATCAAAACAAACACATCATTTTCTCTACCATCAGTGAGTTTAAGCTCCTCTTTTTTTAGAGTTCTATTTACTTTGGTCGTGGCTGCAAACAAAATAAATCTCACTATTGCCAAGGCCGGATCTACGTTTTCTTTCGCCCGGAGCATAAATTATGGCGATTTGTGCACCCCCCCCCCCTTTTTTATTCCATTTTTATCCTCGCTAACCTACCAGAAATAAACATATCTCGCATAATTAGTTTTTCCTCCGTGTGTATTTCAATGTAAAATTTAAATTTGAAATTTATGCAACCAATAATTACGCACTGTGTTTATAACAATAATATGGTGTTCTACACTCATGAAAACACTACGATAAAATCACATATATTTAATTTGCTTTTAAATATTTTTGTTTTAGTTATTTAAAAACTTTCGGCCCATCCCACGATTCCTCTAGTCCAGCGGCTGGGGCATCCTGCGCCCCCTTTTTCATACCCATATCCGGACTTTGCCATTTCTAATTCTTTTAAGAACATGCATGAAAAATGCGTCTGCATATGTGTACTATTAAGTACACACCACTCCAGACAAGGCAGTGTAGTTGGTTCTGTAGGAACGTTTGAACCAACAACCATTATCGTCGGACTGCTGTCAGAATCAACTTCTCCCTTTTCCTGTGCAAGCCTAGCCTCTTCAAGAGCAGCACTGCATTTCTTCCAAAGCTGTCGATTCCCAAGCATCGAACACACTATTGTGATATTTATGGAAAGCCTTACTTGATAAGACAGTTACATCCATTGCTGAGAACACTTCTTCAAGCTGTGCGTGTCCGCCACCCGAAGAAACACTTCCATCACTGCAGCTGTATTCGCGTCCATTTTCTCTGGATCTTTATCACTCTACACGGGCATTTCGACATTGCACATTCGACATTTAAATATAAAACAACTCCGTTTACCACACCGTTTTTCGCGGACAACGTCCATATCTTCCAGAGTGCACCCCATTTGTGTGTGTGACTATCAAGATCTTTTAAGGAAGAAATAAAAAAAATGCATGTTCACTATTAGTCTTCCTTGCATTTCTTTAATGACTGTCAAATATAGAAATATTATGTTTTGTCTGAAACAAAAAATGAAAATAACATGAATCTGTCAGCTGTATATTGCTAGGAGTACCCAATAAACTGATTAATTTGTGATTTGTTGTATTCGTTAACATTATTTCGTTTCATTCAACAAGCGGTGGAATTCATCAGTGTTGGCTTAGAGAGTAATCGCTAATCGCTGAAAGGTATTGGTTCGTGAAAAATAAGGTAAACTGCATAAAGTGGCTGGTACAGGGGTCAGTGAAAACATTATTTTCTGCCACATACTTTATGTAGGCTATCCAATGCGCAAAAAAAAAAAAACTCCGAAATTTGAAATTTTCAAATTCACAAATGGGATACAAACATAGTTTGTTCAAAACTTTTACGTCTGGCGTTTTTATATATTTTTTTGTTGTGAATTGGTAATCAATCGTACATGGAAAACAAAAATTATGTATAGTGTTTTCACCCTACACTCCATAGTTCTTGTTAAATTGATCCATATTCTTTTCTATCGAATCGAATAACTTGGCACATAACAATGCATTTCTCGAAAACAGTGGCACGTAATGTGAAAACACAAGACATTTTTTTCGTTCACCGTGTACGGTAGATTACTAATCTGCAGAAAACAACCAAACATATAGGACAAATACGTTATGCTTAAATGGGATTCCAATAAGTCAATTTTCATGTGATAGGTTCACACCCGGACCCAGATTTGTCACGGTTTTTATTTCGTCGTTTAAAATTGCAGTGCCAATAAACTTAAGACATTTATCGTATATTCTGGCAGTGTCACTAGCAAAACACCTCTGCTGCAACTATACTTTCAAGGGTGGTTACACCCCTTAGGAACAGACAGCCTATAAGTCGTGTATATTTGTTTGACCTCTTTTTTATGAGGAATCACCTGCCTTAGATTGTTGATAGAGTTCATTACCATCCTATATATAGTGACAAAGGAAATTGTCCCTGTAATGTGAAATTGGAACACATGACAGATTATTACTGTAACCACATTACCAAACACCATTCATGTCATTGTGGGTACAGCAATGTAATAAATAAATAGGTTTTAAGAAGTTGTGCCTTGTCCAGAAAATAAGGCACTAGTTTACATGACTTTAAAAAATAATAATGTACCACATAAACGAATGCCTACCACTGAAAAAACTACCCCATTGCATAACTAATTAATTAGTAATAATCATAATTGGACATTAACAGACGCCGATGCAGAAAAGGTGAAAACAATAAGTGACCTACAAGTTCCTACAGAATGGGCTTTGAGCAATACTACATGTATAAAAAGGTTACAGCTCTCAAACATATTATTTATAAATAATTGTAAATTAAATAAGATAATGTGACATACTTTAGTAAATAATAGTAGACCTCTAAACTTAACTGAGTAAGTGAAAAGACACATCATTATTACTTAGCTTTGGTTCTCCTCTGGGGTCACTCCCGAATATTAGCATTAGAGAAATGTGCCGGACAATGCCGCTGGTTGGCGGGTTTTTTCAGGGGTCTCAAGTTTTCTCAACCTTTCCCATTCCAGTACTGCTCCAAACTCATCTCAATTTTTTTCTTATCGGCTCTGAAGACCTTAGATGTCTCAACTCAACTTAGCTTTGGTTCACTCGTGTTAAGTGACTTGCGGATTAATGTGCAGTAAGATGTAAGTAAATAGGCTACATTAATTTAAGAACATAATTACAAAAATGTTCACATATTGTCCTCTATGTACACACAACGTCGACCTTCTTATGAAAATTACCTCATAACTGGTAAGCACGAACATTAAATTTAATTGTTTTGTATTTACAGCTTGTGAGAGTTTGTGCCTCAGGTACATAAGTAATATAAAACACGGCATTTCCTATTGTAGTTGAGATGAGAATATTCGCAGTGGCTCGAAAGTGTATTACACGGGAAAAATAACCCGATTAACATAAGGGCGTATAAAGATTACATATTAATGTCATCTCGATTCATACCTTTCATAACCCGATAACTGAGAACATGATACGTGGCGGCGGTCCAGCGGCTGGAAGGTTTGCCTCCCACCAAGGCGATCTGGGCTTGATTCCTAACGGTGTCACTCGAATTTTGGCATGTTTGAATCTTACTCTGACGATGCCGTTAGTCGACAGATTTGCTCGGGGATCCCCCATTTCCCCCCACTCTTTATTTTAGGTGCCTCCCCATATCCACTTCATGTGTCCCTTTATCTGTTAATATCCGCCCAACTATCTACTCCAACATCCCTCAATTGGAAAAACTTTTAAATAGGGCCTATATATAAAATAAAAACGTTGCCTATTACATACACAGTCTGGCTATATTGTATAATCTGGGCAATAACATTTAATACTATGCTTAGATGATGTAAGTTTGGTATGAAATTTATGGAACGTTCCTTTTTCTGGCAAAGTAGTTCTGTAGATATCTAAGCTTCCGTTTCTTCGGTTTGCAGCTCAATAGAAGACCACGTCCATTTCCTTTACGCGAGTGTCGCCAGCCCATATTTAAACGTTGGTTTAAATTGCACAAACCACTATTTCCATCAGATTTGCAAATAAACTTAAATTTCTGTAGGGAAAAAGACGCCGCCGAGTGACACTTCAAGATATCACCAGTGTCGAATGAAAACAGGTCATTCCGGTAGTTCTCTCTTCCCCCCCCCCCTTTCCCCCCCCCCCCGCGATCAAAAATTTTTCCTTTCGCCAGTGGTTAAAGGTCCGAGATGCTAACCCTGTGTCATCAACAAAGGGGCACTTTAGTGCAACAACGTATCATCTACCTTTCTATCCTGTTACTTTCCACAGGTAGAATCGCGGGATTTTAGCTGACTCCCTCTCACTCTTAACATGCTGGCCCAAAGCCCCGTCACCTCTCTACTAGATTCTTCACTCCAGTATTTAACAGCATGGACTCCACACCTGCTATCTCCTTTAGCATTTTCACTAGTACTCCCACGAGTTTAACTCCGTTTTTTTCGGTATGGGTCTTACTGCGTCTATGAGGGTTTTACCATACCCCTCTTTAATGTAGCTTTAACTACACCACACTTAGGGAGATAGGCATGGCCCCAAAGTGATGGCCATGCCTACCCATTCCCTCTCGGTCGCGATGCCCGCCTCTTTTGTATTCAATTCCCTCTCTTTTAGGCGTAAGGGGATCAGCCCTGAGATGCAATTAGAACTCGACCCTACCTTCGGACTTACACTTAACACTTAGAATAAGGTAGTTTAGAAAAAAAGTACGGAAAACGAAACGTTATTGAACTGATTTTTCATTCCGCTATTGCTTTCTCGCTTAGCTGAGTTGAGAAACATTTTGGTTAATTACGGTGGAATTTTAAGTGTTATTGCTAAGGCACTATATTCTAGTTATTGATTGTGCGTCAGGGCATTGCATAATTTGGTTTTTGCTGTTTTCAGCTGTCTTGGGCCTACTGCGCGTTGGCCGTTATGGAAGGGGCAGAGATAGGCTCGTTCAACACAGTGATGGTCCTGCACCTGTCTAAGCCACGCCTGGTACTGCTAAACTCTCTTGGGATTTGGGGCACATCGTTTAGAGATCACTCATTCATTCTGAACTCGTCATCCGACCAGAGATCTATCTCATCTCCTGCTGTTCATCGTGCGGCTCGAACCTCGAGTAGTTTCAGTGGAGCTGTTACAATGAAAAAACTTGTATTCGAATTCGCCATTGTTGTTGTTACAAATTGAGGTGCAAGATACCGGCTAATTTTTTTTTGCCTAGGTAATGGCCGAATCGGCATTTATTTTGTAGAAACAACTCATCGCCATTTTCGCCGTCATCTGCACTCACATTCTCCTTCAACACGACGGTCGGTAGTTTTTCGAAACCCGTCAACCCATGTATCTAATTCATACCAGATTCTAGGTATTTTTGCGGGAAATTGGATCGCCTGTACACCAACGCTATGCGGATGGAAACTTGAACAATGAATAGTACGAAAGCAAATAAAAAAATTATAAATATTAATTTATATTTTCTTTGTATAATTTTGCAAAATGTTTATGATTATACTATCATTTTTTTCTCCAATTGCAAACATTTTTCTTTTCAAACTGAAGTTCTTTTGTCAATCTTCTGATTTCACCCTGCAATAGTTCGCGATCGTTTTTCGATCCCTCTGCCCACATTTTGTTGCCAGTTTTGTCATTGGCCGGTAGAATCTGGCGCACTACCCAATCTTTAAAATCTTTTCCAGTCGACAATCACGATTTCATAATCAAATTATATAGGCCTATTTCAGTGATGAAAATAGTTCTCGAATTTCCATGGTAGCTCGATGATGGTAAACTATTTGATTCTACAAGTTGGCTGTACTTTGCCAGTTCATCTACGGGAACGTGTCTCCGAACGGCATCGCAAGTATCCTTGTATTCCAAAATTTTTGCCGCATCCTTTCCTCGAAACCACTGTTTATTATCCTTGTCGAAAAGAAATGAAATTTTCCTATCATTATATATTAAATATTCCATATTTTCTTATATGTGTGCGGGGTAAATTCCTTATATATATATATATATATATATATATATATATATATATATATATATATATATATATATATATATATATGAACAGAGAGAGAGCGAGAGAGAGAGAGAGAGAGAGAATGGGTTGAATAACAAAGAGAGTAACTATAGTTTTTTTTTATCTTTATTTTATTTTGTAAAATACATAAACTTTTTTATTCATTTTGATTTTGAACTTGATTTTGATTTCAACAAATACTCTTGCATTTCGGCTGGCGACAAGTGATGCCGCTCGGGAAAGGAAAATGACATCCATATGGGTTCTTCTCGATGGACTGCAGGATTCACTTTGATGGTTTGCATCGGTGTAGGTAATGGTGATGATGGTAGTGGTGGTGATGAAGAAGATCCGAATCCCGAGGTGCCTCGTCGTGTATTGTAAAATTCATCATCATTTTCATCTGTCGGTACAAACGATACTATCATGTGTGGCATTATAAGTAGTTGAACTATACGTGATCCTTTCTCGGCTGTGAATGTCGAATTTCCTCGACTTTCCAACTGCACAAAGATATCTCCTCTGTAGTATGAATCTATAATTACATTATAGGCTTATGTTCGATGGTTGAATGCCAGCCCCGAACGACTCGTAACAAAACCGAAATAACTTTAGTGTATTTTACAAGCTAGGCCGACATCGACATTGGCCATTTGGCTTGGTTGAATTTCATTGTCGTGAGTCGCCTTCAAGTCGTACCCAGCTGCTTCTTCACTACCGTAGACCAATTGATGTTTGAACTGCGCAGGAACGATGAGAGTCATGGCGTGAGACAAATTGTTTCTACACCGACAATTTATACGTACTCGCCAAGTAAAACATATTTATTTCTTTTTTCAATATTTTTTTAACCAAAGAGTGAAAAGGGGGTATTGGAAATCCACTTTTTTTTTTTGTTTTATTTTAATAAAAATTCTTTAGTTTACTCTTGATCAAGGCAATATTTGGGATAGATTTTTTAATCTCTTGTTGGATGATAGAGTTGTTTAAATTACTGTAAATTTTGTTTTGGCCTCATTCCATGTAAAAAAATATTTAATATTTCAAACCGGATTCATCATAAAACTTGTACAGTGTTACATCGTCGATATTACCCCGAGATTGATATATGGAAATTAGTTTGCATAAATTTTTCCAAGTGATTGTCCATATCGGGCGATTTCTCTCCTTTTTTAAAAGCTTATACTCTATTCGAGTTGAGACTCGCCATCATCATTACCATTCATCTTCATCTTTCTATTTTGCAATTGACGCAAACACACCTTTAACATTATTGCGAAAAGGGTTTAGATTGCTCCCTGAGCATCGGGATCGTTGAAAATCTCAATGAATTTCGTTAACGGGTCGGATGGTAAATCAGTCATTTGTGAATTAAATTCGTTGCACGATTCATGTAGGGAAGCGAGTTTGGGCTCATTGTTAAATCTATCGATAAATTCCTCTATTCTGCCCTCTTCGATATTGGAAAGCATATTTTTCATCAACTGAAAAATTTCGGGCTCACTGAGCTATTCGAAAAGCTCCCCTTCCACACGATTCCAGATGGAAACATAATTCTTGTACTATTGTGCAAATATAAAATGAAATGCTCTAGATACAAAATTTATAACCCCGGGTATTTGTTTTACATCTTTAATATATATATATATATATATATATATATATATATATATATATATATTATATATATATATATATATATATATATATATATATATATATAAAGATATTTAAAAACACAGTTAACCCTTTATTATGAGTAATAAAAAGTTTCTAAAACATATGAGGTGAAAGAATAAATAAAAAAATCTTTTTTATGTATACTTTTTTAATGCAGTGTTTACAGATGTTTTCTTTTTTACATCTCCTTCTTTTTTTCTTGATAATATTGATTGGATTTTCATCTACAAAGTATTTTTTGTGCAAGTTTACAAAAATCTTTGTCAAATTACAGCGATCTGGTTTCAACAATTTTCGTACATAATTAAAGAAATCAAAGTAATTGTTATGTTCATTGTATCTGTGCAATTGAAAGTCCAACATCCACTTTACATACTCTTTCACAGATAATCTCAACACTCTGTTACACTCGAAATCATTTCGTAAAAACATATGTGTGATTGTGTACATGTTCAATTTGTTGGCTATTCGTTGGCAGTTGTTAAAGACGTCTGTGATATATCTGCCGTTATTATTTCCTTACTCATCACCATTGTTTGAGGATTTTTATTGTCATATTCTTGGGATGTTTATTAAAGGAATTTGGAACTGATTTTTCTACCCGACCGCAGGCATTTGCCATCAAACAAAAATCGTTCTTCACAGGTCTCACCTTGTCGGTAAACATGACAAAAATGTGATATTTCCAACAAGATCTGTTATCTTACCAGTACAGATCGAATCCATTAAAGTCGACCGAGCATTCGCCGCATGGAACGCTGTGTGTTTTCTTGATGAATTCACGACAGGCATCAAAAAACAAACTTTCCTTTTTTCAACAAATCCACGTGGAATCTGAAGGAATTCAATCAACCTAGATTCACTATTTTTATACGGATATTTACAAGGAATTAAATATGCGTGTTTTAGTGATTCGATGACGAATACACCGCTTCGTTCGAGTGTCTTCGCCTTTGATAATTTCATGCCTTGGTTTTTATTTTTGGTGATTGCATAATTTATATACGAGCGTGTTGGTTTCAATCTCGTCTCCCCTGTTAGTTTGAACGGCGGCATTTACGTACTGATGATTACACATCGTGTGTAAATTTATAGGAATTTTTGGAGTCAGCAACTGTTTGATCAATTCCGAATCGATTGCTTTGCTTTTACTCGAGTGCTCCAATGTGTTCAACACGACAGATCCACCTGCAAGAACGGTCGAATGATCATCCTAGTTTTCTAGGTTTTCTGTTTTACTTGATTTTTTTTTTTTCGATGGAGCCGCATCTTTCAAAGTTTTTTTCTTTTTTTGTTTGCAGGAACCATTTTCCTCACCACTATGATGGGCCTGGGTGGAATCTTCCAGTGATGATGGATGGGCTGTTGATGCCTACGACCCCTCATCTTTTTTATGGGATGTTTTTGTTTGTAATTAGTTTTTGATTTTTTTATGGGTTCGCCAAAAATGGCAGCCGGGACTTAAACCTCTCTGGCTCTTTTCTCCGCAGCAGCCTACATAGTCTATGTTGGCTCTGTTGTCTCTGACGTGGTTGCCGTCGTCTCTCTCGACATGGCAATCTTTACAATTTCCAGAAACAAGTTCCGTAGTTTACTCAAACATCGATCCACTTTAACAATTTTCTGTTCTAGATTATCGAGATCCATTTCCGACAAATAACTGCTCTTTGGAGTTTGCCGTTGCAAGTTTTTTGTATATAAGTACGTATTGAAAAAAAAAATTCATATTTTCCCACTTTTTTGTTATCATTTTTTGCCCCTTCATAAAAAGGAAAAAATTTTATCATTGTGTTTTTGGTACAATTTGTTGTAGGTGGCAGTGGTGGGAATCCCATTGTGATTGGTCATCAACTTGGCCAATTCTCGATGGGGCATGGAATCGGCTGGCGTCCTTTCGATTAGATGGATATTTGGGTAAAGAAATTGGGGTTTTGTCATAGATGATTGAATAAATTGCATATTTGCTTTGTTGATTTTCAAATAGGACGTTGACCAAGTCCTCTTTGTGATAGAGTAGATTTAAATAGTGCTCAAATTTGTTGTTTGAGCACGAGTATGAAAGTTGGGGCAGAACAGAGTAATCATCCCTCAACTCGAAATTGGCCGTTTTATTGATGCGTTGGTAAAAAGTTTCAACATTTCGAGGTTAATTCGTTCCGTGTCGTGCATGTCGCTGTCAAAGGGAACAAACGTTATTATGGATTTTCATATATTGGAAATTAATTTTATTGAATCGAAATAGCAGTGGGTGACATAGGGTGTGAAACGTATGTACAAGACACCCGAATTGTAAAACGAGCTCTTGTTCAGTATAGGGGTTCGAGATGTGTGCAGAGAGAGTAGAATTTCCAAGTTTGATTCGTCAATGTACTTACACAAGTAATAATGCGCTCTGTGCGAATGCGGCTCGAGTTTCCCAAAATTGCAGTTGACAAACACAACCTCCGAGTAATCGTTGAGAATTGTATCGAGGAGAAGGATATCGACATATTTGGAAATTGCAATTTCACCGCAAAAAAAGAGGGATTCTCTTCATACAATTTCTGACAAGTGAGCCAACAACAATGTGCTTTCATCTTTGTCATTTTTATCGATGCAAAAATATGTATATATACAAAGCATGGTCTTATTTCAAGATATGTACATATATATGTATATATACACATATATAAGGTATTTAAAAAAATACACGATTGTAAAAAGTATTAATGATATGGGAATGTTGAATGTAAACGAATTATTGTTTGATTACATCACTATCAAACTTGCAGAGAATAAATTTCACCACTTGGTTGTATGTTCCGGGCCTTGGTACTACATCGAAGTATACGATTTCGAAGAGTGTTAAAAATTTTTTGTTGCAAAACACATTTTAAACGACTGGTATTGTGATAATTAAGTGACGGAGTTCCAGATAGAATCAGAGCAATCCAATAAACCTGCAAAATGACTATGTTCTCTACAAAACAAAAGTCAAAAACGTCGGCAACGAAACTAAATTCTTCAAATAACTTTGAACTACACAGCTTGTTATGTCCGTGGAAAAACACAAGCCCGCCACTACAAAACTTGTACTTGCAGCTGCAATTAAACTTTTATTATCACTATTGCCTTTCAAAAAATGTTTTACCGAGAGATGTTTCCGAGCCGATCGTGCAAATAATAGAAACCGACCTCACAAGCAGTTGGTATCTGGGAAAAAATGAGAAACTCACGGAAAACAAAGACAATGTTTTTGTGTCCAATCACGAGAGATCCGTTCCCCACATGTCATCGAATATCACCACGATGGCTGTTGAAAGCAAACAATATTACTTTCCTTTTATGTGCAATTGTAGACATTGTTTACGCCAAGATGATGCCAATCGGTAACTGCAGTAATGATTTATTAAAAAATTTTTTTAAATGAAAAATGGATTAGTTTCGAAATAACCCACTGGTGTGTGTTGTAATCGAAATCTACCCCTACCCCCACTCCTACTTTCAACAACCTATCAAGTTGCAGTATTTCACCTCCACTCTCTTCCCCTTGTTACAGGTTTTGCTTATATGGCCGCTAAATCTAGAAAAAAGACATAAGTCGAAGGCGAGAGCTAAATGTGGAAACATCACTCCTCCTCCCAGAGCAAAAAATGAGCAAGGAATAAGTATAATAATATAATATTATAAATATACCTTTATATATATACAAACTCTTTTGTACTTACCAGATTCCTCTTCTGCTCTGGGAGGAGGAATTAATAAGTGGGAGGGAGGGGAAGTGAAATGCTGCAATATGATTGGTTGCTGGAAGTAGGAGTGGGGAAATGAATGTCGATCGTAGAATACTCTGGCGACTACTCGCAAAACTAAGCAAACTTGTCGAATTGTTCCTATATACATTATTAATATTCAAATTTTGTCTTACAAGACAAACCTCGAAAACTAATTACCTGTATAAGAACCAGTGGATAAGTTTGCTTAGTTCCATGAGATTTTACCTAGAGTGCACCATGATCAATCCTTCCCTCACTTCCACTTTCAACAACCAATCACATTGCAGCACTTCATTACCTCTCCCCTCCCCTCATTTCAGTTAGCCTATATGGTGGAGAGATCTAGAAAACAGACGTCAGTCGACGGCGAGCGATGGACAGAACAGAAGAGAAATAAGGTAAGAATAAAAAGGTAACTTAATAAATATATAGTATATATACTATATACTATGTATATGTAGTATATATACTATACATATATAGAGTATATACTATATATTAAGTATATATTATTTTTTGGTTGTTGGCTTGTAGTGATGGTGTTAGTTATTGGAGAGAGAAGGGGGTTATATAAACTTTGTTATAAATATTAAAAATTGAATATTAAAGGGTACATTTGTAGGGAAAAAACCTACAATGTCTAGTTAAAATAACCCCATTATAATGGTGGTTTATAGTGAAGATATTAGTTGGTTGTAGAGATCAAGGAGAATTGGATAAACTTTTTGTTATAAATATAAAAAATTGAATTTTGAAAGGATAATTTGTGGAGCTTAAATTCACTATGTCCATATAAAGTAACCCTATTATGATGTTGGTTTGTAATGAAGGTGTTGAGGGGGTGTCAAATAAACTTAATTAATAATTAATATTAAATACTGAATTTTTGCATTATATAAATTTTGGGGACCCCAAATTGAATTTTGGAAAGAGAACAATTCCGGTCACTGCCTTCAAAATTTATCCACATTCTCATTCATTTATTTTTTACATAGTCTAAAATTACTTTATGTGAGTTTTAATATCCAATAAATTATGCTATAATTTTCCCCTTGAATCAAAATTGTTAGATACCATTATGGTCTACCGGTATGAAAATCCAACAGTTGAAACTGTGGAAGTTTGACAATGAAAAAGAATGTTCAACCAACAACACTGTGAGCGAAAAGCAAAAAAATTATGTAACTTTAAAAAAAATAATAATAATGATTTTTTAAATGTTTTATATTTTTATTTTACACCAATTACATTTTATTCAAGACTTTCTGTGATGTGATTATGTTACGTACAAACGATATAACATGCTCCGAGTCCATGGCGTCCAAAATGCGCACTATGTTATTACGGGCAGAATACAGTACTTTTGATTTCTTCAGCCAATATTTCACACAATTCAAAACGTTCACGCCGTTCGGGATGTACCCGTTTCTGTACAGTTCCTTGGCATTTGGATTTTTGTCATTGAGCCGTTTCGGAGATTTGGCGAGTGATCGTTGTTGGCATCAGGTGAAGGATATTTCTCGGTTTGTTTCATCCAGCACATGCATGGACAATGTGTTAACAAACTACCAGATTAGGGTTTGACGATCACATCTTGGGCAATGTCAGCGATGCAATGAAAAAGTACAATGGGATCTTGTCTAGCTTTTTCGGCATATCGTCTAGCTTATTCAGAATCTTGTCTGGGAAGTATCAGTTCTTCATTGGCTAATATAAATGATTTCATCACCTCGAGTAAGCTACGGTTTACATCTTTTAAAGCTTCATCTTTTTTAGTTGTATCAATTTTGTAATGACCATTCTTTCTCAAGGAAAGTAGCACATCTTCATAGACCCCAATCAGTGAACCTCTCGGCATCTGGTAATTTTGAACGTGTTACCAGAGCATATAGGCGGGCTCAGAGATGAAGATGCTATGTGATTGCCAGTTGGATGGGATGTCAATGGTATATTGAGATGTACCCTTTCATTTTGCCCATGTTGTTTTCCAATTTGGTTTGATAAATTTTAAAATTGCTTTACTTGGGTTATCATACTTAAGAAACAATGCAATATCTTTCCCTTTGAACCAAAATTGTTCGATTCCATTATGGTCGATCATCACGAAAATCCAACAGTTGAAATTATCGAAATTTGATAACGGAAAAGATTGCTCGACCAATGACATTGTGATGAAATGATGCCAGTTGCTTATAAATAGACAAAAAATAATAATATCTATTTTTTTGTGATTCTATTTGTTCTATAATAAATTTTAATTTTTGTTAATAATAAATATAAAATTGAATTTTACTCAGAGCAACTTTTCGTGCACACCCAAATTTAATTTTGGAAAGAGCCCCTTTTTGGAGTGAAGATGTTAGTTGGAGCAGATGTGAAAATTACCTTTCAAAGTCGACCACGTTCTCATCCGTTTATTTTTTACGTGGTCTAAAATTACTTTACGGGAGTTCTTATATCCAATAAATTATGCTATAAATTTTCCCTTAGAACAAAAATTGTTCGATTCCATTATGGTCGATCAGCACGAAAATCCAACATTAGAAACTTGTTTTTAAATCCCTATGGTTAGTTTCAACTTTATCAATCCTCTCTATAAGTTCTCGTTTTCTTTTACCGGAGAATCCTCTGATATTTAATTGTTTTGCCATTTCCCTCAATTCAAAACATTTTTTATTATAAAGTTCTGTATTCTGGACGTTATATTTCGTGAGTTCATATTCGTTAAAATATCTAGTCCAGCTCTTTTCCAAACTGCTTGTATTATTCCCCATGATTTATTTTTTAAAGTTGAATTTTTGAGCTGTTTTCACAGTACCCGTTAAATCCTACTATCAATTTTTTTGGTAATTCGACGACCGAAGAGATGTCCTGTCCAACGATGTTGTAGCTGTAATGGTTTAATAAAAAGCCCAACAGCTTATATACTCAAAAAAATTGACTTTTAGCTGGTACCCCATAATTGGTACCCTTTAAAAATTCCACTTTTACATTTTTTAAATTAAAAACGGTAGTTGAATTATAACTAGTATACAATTATCATAATACAACAATTATGCCGTAAAGGGCAAAAATAATGCAAACAAAAAAAAGCTTATTTGATAGGCCTAAGTGCTATTTTTTTTTACACAGTTTTGGGATTGATGTTGACCTACTCTGATAATTTGACAAACATAAGAATAATATCTGGTTTTGTTTTGATAGGTGTGGGAAATTTATGTAACAAATTACT
The DNA here is from genome assembly GCA_029891345.1 of Dryococelus australis. Lineage (NCBI taxonomy): Eukaryota > Metazoa > Arthropoda > Insecta > Phasmatodea > Phasmatidae > Dryococelus > Dryococelus australis. The sequence goes on along the minus strand of CM057003.1, from coordinate 67,841,124 downwards.
ACACCTCGAGTAAATGAAAAAAAAAATGATTTACAAACAAAATATAAATATATTTTTATTTACAAAAAATACATTTGTGCAATATATAATACAGTTGGACAATGTGATTTTTTTGTCAGTTATCTTTAATTTTGTTGCAGGGAATTTCTCCATCTTGTCACTCTAATCCACAGATGCGGAGATATGAATAATAGCAATTCAGTTGAACTATCTATTCTGTTGCGAACCCACACCAAAAACTGAATGTGAAGTCTTTGATACACTTTATTTTAATTTTGTTTTTGTTTTTGGAAATCTTCCCATTTTACCACTACATTATCGCGGGACCACAAATGCAATCATTTCGAATTTCTATCTGCACCCATAAATCCACGAATGTGTCCCCTACAATCATAATACCCTGGATTCCCAGAGTCTTAAATGATGGGCATTTGTAAGTTTTTTGCAAATCCACAATTTCGAGCTAGTGATCGAATTCTTCTTTAGCCAATGTATATGAAGTGAACCTGCAACAAATATTATATATTTGTTGTAATAACTCCTCATCAATTGAAATACTTCCCTTTAAATTTCTTTATAGGGAATTTTGCCATCTTGCCACACCAATTGGTGAATATTTTCCTTCAGCCAATAGTTTGTCTTTTTACTTACATCATCCAATGCTGTCCACGGATACGGAGATTTGAAGAGTCGCCTTTCGGTGAAACCTTCAATGTTGGTGACTGCCAGTTCCTTCAGCACATATTCGCCGTTGTTATCACGGAAGCCTTGAATATTACAAAACATGTTGTATGCTGATAAAGTGCTGGCTCGAAAGCGAGTGATTTGTCTTGGCTGATGCCATTGTATATATACCTGCAGTGGTTGTCATGTGTTTTTTTAATGATACCTCAGTGAATGTCTTGCATAACTAATTAAAAAAAGACTCATTGAAAAAAAAACAATGACATAAGATCATTCATCGTTGTTTTTTTCCAACATGAAAGATATATATGAAAAATATTCCGATATTGCTGTTAGTATGCTTTGGACGACTGGGAATAATTTGCAAGACCAAGCCAATGGTTAACTCCATCGAATCTAGATTTTACGATAGCGATCAACAGAATACTGAATTTCTGTTGGTGGAACACCGCCCGGTAAATTTTCTAAACATGAATTTTCTACGACATTGATTCATCAGCGTAAATAACCGCGAATGGCATCCCCGTACTCACGAAGTTGCCGAAATTTTTGTCGGTTCTTCTAACGCGTATTGTGGTGTAGTGGAAATTAAGGAATTTTGCAAGTTTTGCACATATCATTACTTTAAAAAATTTGTTTGAACAAGATAAAGATTTTCATATTTTTACCAGCAACTGCGAATTAATAGTAGGTTATTATTGGGAAACTACGTCGTTATTTTTGGCCATGTGTTGTCTCTTTTTATTTTTCATTACACATTCGTTTTTATTTATCATGGTTTGTTGTAGTCTGTTATTTTCATTTATGTTTCTCTTGTTACGATAAAAAAAATTACAATTACCAAATGCACACACATAAAATAAAAAAAGTATTGGGTGTGAAACCATATATATGGTATATTCCCTCCCAGGGAGCATAAAAGAATGGACACTCTCGAGTTCAAAAAATTAGTTTTTTCTCACTACAAGAAGAACTGGATGTGTAGAAGCCACTCGAATAGAAACATCGACGAATACATGGAGTTGATTACAAAGTTATTGCATACTTGGACACTGCCATTACATCTGATGGCTCTTCAAGAAGCATTTTTAATTAATCTATTGCACGATTAGGAAAAAAATGCGACATTGATGGGCGAGTGAGTTGACTGATATATTCGCGTCAATCATCTACCAGATCGTACAAATCATTCAGTAATGAGTTGTAATTGATAAATTTAATATTTTCTCATTTTTCGTGTTTGGTACGTAATAGTGTTTTTTAACGCCGACCAGTAGGTCGTAACCACCCGTATTTAAATTATGCACCGAATCGTCTATTAAAATGTACGGGCCCGTCGTTATCGGAAGTTGTTGGCGAACGATAGATATAGATTCCGTTTTTCTATGCGACGCGTTCAAAACTTTTGAAAATTTATAGGCTTGCAGAAACTGTTCGATAAACATTTTTGTGTGCATCTCGTTGTCCGCCGTCCACAGCACCACTTTAAAGTCTTTTGCCAAAGTCGCTATGACTCATTGGCTCCGTGAAATTCCTTTTTACGTTCGTCTATTAAAATGCCGTCTAAATTAATGACTGCGATGACTTGCGCTCGCCTTTTCTTTGTGAATCTTCTTTATGTTTTTTTTTTTGCTCTTTTATCGGCCAGTTCGTGATCGTCTTCGTTTTCGCTGGCGATTCTCTGATTGCGAAATCCTTTTCTCATATCGCCGTATCTGGAATCGCCAACCACATCGGAATCTTCAACATCGCTTCTGATTTGTAAAGCAGAGGAAAACATGTATTTTACATTTAATGGGAAAAACAAATAAGCAAAAACGAGGATTATTCGCACACAAAAAAATCTCCAAAGTAATATCGATCGATCGGCAAATATCAAAATTGTTGTAATCGGATAATACAGATAAAATTTTTGCGCACATTTTGCTCGGATTGTTGAACAATGTCAAAACCTTGAGAAATGCTCATTCGTGCGTATTCGGACCCTTGTGTTACCTGATGTTTGCCAAGGCGGTTGTGAATTTCGGCCAAACGAGCATGTTTATCAACGACGATCGTGTTTTTTCTCCTCCATTTCTCGAAATGAATTTCATGCACGCGGAAATTGTTCAGTTATTATATATCAGTATATATCAGATATATATCAGTATATATTCAACAAGCAGTTGGAATTTAACCGGCGCGAGACAATTGCCTTCGATCAACGGCAACATATCCCTAAAAATATTTTTGGCAGCAGCGTACCATACACCGAATGTCATTTCCACACCCCCCACGATCATCAACTGGCGATCGTCGAACGTTTCACGGAACTCGTGGTGCAAGCAGCACTCGGTTTACGCGAAAATGTCTGGTTTTACGGAGATTATGCACCTTCTTCTAGAGTGGATGTGGTTTGATTCTTTGATTACTTTGGCCGATAATTAGAAAAAAAATATAAGATGCTTGGTAAAAAAAAATCTTCGCTAAATATCGAGCATTTGAATTATGTGTTAAATGGTACAATACAATTGATTCAGACTTACACATCTGATGGCTGAGTTTTATACACGTTGGTTAAAAGCATGAATGAAATCGTATGGAAACTTATTATTTTGAAAAGGTTTGATACATATCTCAAATTTAAATCTAATTTATAGACTAGTCGATCTACATCTCTCCATCGATTTGTCGTGGTTCATTTACATGGATGAATTTGGCAAAATGGGCCAATTATCATTGGAGCTGGAATCCATAAAATCTGAACTACAAAATCGAATTTTGGTAAATACTTTTAAAAATGCCTTTGATTATTTCTACCTTATTGCATGGGTGGTTATTTTAACGATTATATTTGTGTTGAAGCAGCCGATATTGGCTGGTATATTTCAAATACATTGGCTTTGAAAGTAATATTTTGATTATAATTTTTTTTTCCTAAGAGAGAGAGAGTGTGTGTGAGAGAGAAAGAACGAAATGCATTGATGGATTCCTACACGATTAGCATCATTGTTCAAGCTGTATTAACCTTGTAATATTGTTGGTGTATCTGTTTTTACTACATGCGAAGACTCTAAATACGATCCCGTGAAATCGTCTAAAGATTTGTTTAGGTTGAACCCAGTCAAAAATGAAAAACTTAAATTTGTCACTTTGTGTAAAACGAATACGTATTGCGAGTACGAAGCTTTTGCAATGGGCGCAGAGAATGCAGAAAGCTCGAAAATCGAGGTGATTCTGTCGGCGAATCGGACAAAAGACCTCACGAACAGGGATGGAAATTTGAGAAACAAAAACGGTTCAAACGTAGTCACACGCAGACACTTTCGCCGAAACTCGTCAAAGTCGGGACGGATTATAAAATCCAGCGCGGTGACTTAAATCCCCTAACGATAGTGAAGTAATCCGAACCAGGTCGATTACATGACGTAAGAACAGTATTGCAACTTGATAAACATCGATGGTTCCTAATCCGCAAACAAAAACACAATACTCCAGGATATGTATATGAGATGTAGGCGCGATCGTAAACGGATTTTGGAAGTATGCCCAAAGAATATGATTTTTATGATGGCACCTCGTGCCGTACAAATAATGATGCGTTTAGGATGGAACGGGATATTGGTAACATTTGTGTCTACAAATTGAACAAAATCAGATTGCCTTACGTGGACGATGCCTACGTTGTTTGTAATTACGGATACCAGAAATTCTCAATGTTTGCAAAATGAAAATGGTTAAATTAGGCATCCGTATAAGATCAATGCCTATTTTTGCCGAAATGGAGAAGTCGAACACCTTAAAGAGTGTGGTCAAAAATTAAAATATTTGTATTACAAATGCGATAGATGTCGCCTGACATCCCTATGTCGATAAAGTTTTCAATGCAGACACCGGCAGTTGTGAAAATCCCACCCTCGATGTCCTTCCTGCTCCGTGTCATTTTCCCGAATACCCATCACTGCAGTTATTGTTTAAAATAGTGCCGGATACGAACGAATTGATTTTATCCACACAACACGATAGGAATAAGCAACTACAGCCAGCCATTGAAAATCAAAGAATCTTTCTTAAAAATGCAAAATAGTGTGTCGAAGTGTAAGAATGATGATTCATGAAAAAAAAAAAAATTGATTTTGGTAAAGTTTCTTTCTAAGAAAGTATAATTTCCGTTAAACCTACGCTAAAATTAGAATATAGGAAATACATCGTAAAATCAAAGTTGTATTTGGTGACATTTTTCGCAGGTGTTTTATTGATGGATATTACGGAAATCATCGATGCCAAGAAGAAATTTTCTTCGATTTTATACAAGGCATTTATAAAATACAAAAAATTTGATACCAAAAAATAAACGCAAAAATATAAAGATGTTGCAAGTTTGGCTGAGAAGGTGGAAGATGGCCATTTATTTGACTTTATTGTTGCGAGAAATACACTACAAGTTTTTAAATAGTACTTTCAATTTTCAAAGTATTTTTAATTTGTTCCCAGTTGGCTCGAGGATGAGACAGTACCCGACCTCCGAAATTTTATGAAGTATTCCTGAAGTGACAGTGTCCATTTTAAAGACAGTAGCTTCTTTCTAAACAAATAACTTGGAAACAGTACTTTTCCTCTCGAAGATTTTCCCCAAGGCATCCAACATTTATCTGGCTGTTTGCGTGTCCTGCACATACTCAATATGCCTATCGGAAATACACTGTAGTATATTATTCTTTGCTTTTGCTTCAGCTGCAATGTGTACTTTACTCTTTATCATTCAATTCTGACTGGTTTATGGTCATCAAGAACGCACTTCAGACATTTATAATCTAATAAAGACATTACTCTAAATTTCCAAGTTGAAAAATTCGTGTCTGTTATCTGTGGAAGGGCCGGTACTGCCATGTTGTTCTCGTTTACAATCTTTGGACTGTGGTATGAATACAGTTTACCTGCATACATCATGGCACAACTATACACACAAGCCTTTCTTTCACAGCCATACTGGGTCCATAACCTTTTAATATTTTATTTTATTAAAGGTTTAGGTCGCACATGAAATGAAACACATGTAGTTTGAGTAGTCCAAGGCACTTATAGATAGTGCAGCTTTTCAGTATGACATAGATTACATTCTAACACAAGAAATTAATACCAACACTTTCTTGATTCGCCAATAAGTTTTTCATTTGATAACATAATACCAGTGTCGAGGCTTCTGATTGGCTGAATATTAACGCACAGCGATAGTAACAAGGAAATATAAACGCAGTTGAACTTTCCTTGTTACTGTCACTGATGTTATACACGGCCTCGTTGTGCACCACTTGTAAAAACAATACACGTGAAGCAGGCCACGGGCGTGTTTCGTAAACTAAGAAACCATTACAGCGAGCCGAAGTGGAATGTATAAACTATCAGAAGTGGAATGTAAACTATCACAGCAATCTGCAAAGAACACCAGAAAATGCGGGTCCAGCAAACCTCAGGACATTCCTGGGCAATTACAACAAAACACAAGCAGACTCCACCTCTAGTGCACAACGGGAGCCAATCACAGTACATTACGTCAATCCACACATGTGGAGGGGCGCGAAGAGTGAACTTGGTTGCGACTGCTACAATATATACTGTCGACAGCATGAAAAAAACAATCGTACAGTGCGCTCTGCCTTGACATGAGTTTTCCTTGTTCCGATGAACGATGAACGAACGATGGACGATTGATAAACGCATGTTATAAACGATAAAACGAGCGTTAAACAGGTGTTGAAACTATAAAAAAATTGTTTTTTATAAAAATTTCTCTAAGGATTCTCCAAAATTAAATTCTTTTATTTTTATTAATCTATCTTTCTCTTGTAATATTAAATTAATTAAATCTTTTTTTGCGAATACTTTGCGTCCAATAATGTACGAATATCCTCGAATTTTATCATCCTTTGCAATTTGTTTTAATTCCGAAAGTTTTTTGTTTTCTACATCTGGAGATGGTTTCTCTAATATTAGTTTATAATTTTTTCTTAATTCTATTAGTTCTACTTTTCGATAATCATAGTATTTTTCTATCTTTAACATCTTTGTTAAATTTCGAAGTTGTTTAACATTTAAAGCCTCTATATCCGAATCTTCTGGATATAACAATATTTTGGATTCTGGGAAGTTATTTTGTACTTTATCTATGCACGTCATTAAAACATGTTTCCTTTTGTAAGAATATCCTCTAATATCCAAATTCTTTACTATTTATCTTAATTCAAAATAATCCCTTTCGAGAAGATCTTTATTAATAATTTCCTAAGTGTTATATTTTTTAGAGAAGTTATTAAAGCTCTCTTGGAGCTCTCTTATCTCGCTTAAATTGTTTCCCATTTATAAATTTTTAATTTTTATAAAAAAGATGAATTTTTGCAAGGGTGCTGAATTGTATACCGACCTTTAGAGAAGTAGAATTTCTGCGGGGGCGCTGAATAGCCTACCCCCTTACTTACAATGAATAAAACAATATTTACATTACTAAATTCGGCCTATATTATTTAATTTTATATAACAATATATAAATGAAAAAAAAGTTGGATTTTTGTGGGGTCCAGAATAGCATACAGGGCTAGTTGGAAACAAAAAATCTTCTATAGAAAAATATGTAGAATTTTGGTGAGGGGCCCGAATTGGGGTACACTTGCTTTCAGCGAATATAATGAGTTTACAAATAAATTGACTAGAGTTGACAAAAATAACATTGCATTGTTTGGTATAAAGTGTCAATAATATAATGAAATTATAAATAAAATGAAATAAATTGTTAATGATTTAGAAAATTTAACTCCATAAGAGCTATATAATTACAGAAAAAATACATTAAGTGTTATAAAGATACCGGTTACAAAAGCAAATTTCGTTAAAATACAAAACTTTTCTTTCGGAAATAGTTGGAATGGAAAAGCCACCCCAACTCTCATTAATAAAACTATAAATTTTGATGTCCATATGGCACTGTATCGATTTTATTTTCTAGTACAATTCTTTTGTTATCACAAGGACTAAAAGCTATCTTATTAACTTCTACTGTATATATTTCATGCTTTTCACTCCTTATTAAAGTCATTGTTCTGTATTCTATCTTATCACTGAACAAACATTTCTTATATTCGTCAAATGAAATTCTCTTGCTATAGTTGATTCACGATAACTTCGGCCTTTCATGAAGCCCTGCTAAATTTCTCCTTTTGGTTACTAATTACGCATCCTTCTGCTACATGTAAACATAAACACTGCCATGTGACTTCTACTTTTATAACTGTCAAATGCGTTGGTTGCTGTTTAGAGCTGTTCAAAGAATTATGACATACTTCAGAAACCATTTCCTACGAATGTTCACAATTTAGGCCTATAACAATATTTAGGTCAGCTTTATAACTATTTGTTACACACGATATAGCATGTTACTCATAATACACATTAATATTTTGCCACGACGGTGTTTGTTACAACTGTGGCAGAAAAATCAATAGTACTTAACCTGTTGTTTTTGATATGTGTTTGGAATAAATATTACAACGAATGGATGACCAGTCCAACGAAACTATACAGTAAATTCAAGCATGCAACTCGTGTCGCTTATTTAATGTACATCGACAAATGTAAAAGATAGTGGTGAACATGCAAACACATAGACTTACCGTAACATTTATTCCACTAATATTTACATGCATTGGTACTTACTGGTTTATAGGGTTGTTTTATTATTTATTTTATTTCATCTGGGTGGGGTTAGTATTTCGTTGGTATTGTTGCAGACATTCAAATCACAGATACGTAAGCTTGTTACACAACTGTTTTTCAAACACCTAGCGGCGAAAGTACTACGTTGTGATAAACAGACGTAAATATAAATAATTGACTTTGTTATAACATCAGTTCATGGTTAAAACGTATAAACTTTGCACATATTTGAAATCCACACACACCTAGCCGGTGTAACGATTACAACACAGACACCGCGCTTGTTCACACGCTACGCAGCGATCACAACACATTTAACCCTGCCGTGGAAACACATATTTATCACAACATTGTAACTTGACTAGGATGTTTCAAAAACACGAGTGCGAACTTGATGCTTCGTTCAGAAATACGCCATGTCGCCACACCACTGACTGCCAGTCGTAAGGCACAATAAAAACTGGAAATAATCGCCCGCCATGTTGGGGCAAGCACTAGGCTAGGGAAAAGCTAATCAAATTCTAGATTCTCCTTTCCACTCCACGTCTGCCAACCTGCTGGATTTATAAGCGTCGTGGATTTGTAAGTGTCGTGCTATCGCATCTAAATAACATATAATAGGTATTTAAACAATACAATCTCGTTTCAGTTGTAAATTACAATTTCAAACATCATTATTGTTTCTGTAATTAGTATGAAATGTGCTGAAATTAGAAATAATAAGATTTGTACCTTCCTACTAGACAGGTGGTACGAACTTCCCAGGGGGGGGGGGGGGGGAGAGAGATAGAGAGAAGAGAGAATAGGAGAGAGCGACACGATCCGCTTCGCTTATTGAACTTTTATTTCGGATGAAAAAAAAACCACTGTGTAACTATAGCGAGCCTACGCACGGTAATTTCCGCTTATATTTTTAACTGTAGCAATGAAATGTGTTTCCGTCAGTGCTACCTAACAATACAAAGATATCAATTGGCAATGTTTAATTTACAAATAGTATACATAAACATGAGGTTAAACTATATTGTAACTACGAACTATTTCTTACTGGCCGTTGCCAACATGTCGCTGCTCTCACTGTTGTTCATTCGTATTAATACGAAATGAATATTACAAGGCATAGAAGATACTAAGTAGATAATTAATCTATTCAATAACACAGTACTGTAACATTAATCACAGGTTATATAATCGTGGAATACAAGTGATTGAACACAATAGGTTGACATGTTACGCCTAGGGTGGTTTTTTAAAGGTTCGATTCCAAAAGGCTGAAGAAAGCGTGAATAGACTATAACAACACACTGCTTTACACCCTTAGATTTTTTTATTTTCTTTATCCCCAAACCAAACGGATACATTTTTGCTCCTAAACCAAAAGTTTTTTAAATATTTTGCCGTTACATTCATATTTCATTTTGCCTAAACATTTTTTTATTTGTTGAGGCACATTATAGATATTGTCATATGGATAATAACTTGTGTCAAATTTATCTAGCATTGACTTCATATCTTCGTAAAAATCTTGTGTTTTTATGTTATAAAAGTATGAGTCTGTATCTTGATAGCACAATTCTATTTTATCACCATATTTTGGTTTAATCACTTTATAATGGAAATCATGCATTAATTATTTTGATATGTCTACAATTGACATGCCAACATAAATAGGCTTATTAAATTTTTCATTTATCTTGTTCATGTGAATGGCTGCAAGATTCTCATTAAATATAGTACTTCTTTCGAAATTTGGTTTTGCTACTAATTTTTCACATTTTTCTGCATCTGATATTAGTCTTATATCTACTCTGTTTCTTATACTTTCCATAGTTTTTTTTTTTTTTTTTTTTTTAACCAAAAACAGAATTATTCATCAGCTTATAAAAATATTTTTCAAAATCATTTTTTGCATCAGTTCTCATCGTTGTATTCAAATCTATATACTTTTTCAGCCAATTGGACTGATCAAATGATAATATTCTATGTATTTAAGTAAGTTTTAAGCCATTATTTAGACACTTCTTTAAATTACGATAGTGAATTACAAACTTTTGTTTATTAAGTAAAGTTATCAACAGTTTAGATTAATTTGTTCCTGGAACTACCTTTTTTTTTTGGGCAAAATTGAAGATCTATATGTAGTTTGTGTAGTTCTTGTGGCTATTCTATATTAACTTCTAATATATAACCATAATTAGAATCATCCTCCAAAATCTAATATTTTTTGACTCCAGTGATTTATAACAGATAGTGTATAAGAAACCCATTCGAAACCACCATATGGTAAATATTGAGACATTGCCCAACCATAAATTATTAGCATCGAGATATTCTAAATAATTAGATTCTTGATTAGAATTAAAATCTTCTAAATATTTGTTATTGGCTTTAATATATTGTTTGCAACATTGCGATGCTCCACCTCTAATTCCTTTTTTGGATTGTTAAAATCATATTATAATTGTGTAATAAATCTAATGGTTGTTTAGTCATTTTTAACATTGCTTCCCACTATAATCCTGGTGCTGTAAAATACCATGCAGGGTCTAATTCATATGCATTTATAAACGTATTTCTGAAATTTTCGAATATATCTGCTAACAATAATACATCGCTTTTTAAGTATACATCATGATATTTACCATGATTGTCAATATTAAATAGATCCCACTCACATGTTGCATGTTCATAATAATCGTCACTTATGTTAGATTCATTAAATTTGTTGTAAAATTCAATTTTTGGTGGAAGTTCTGTTTCTTCGAATTTCTTCCAACTATCCATTTAATCATTGGATTAACACCCTTTCTTATCACTAAATCTACTTGATACTTTGGGAAATGTTTTTGAGTATGTTTCATTTGATCTTTAGCTAAATTAGACGATAATTTATCTAAACTACTTGACATAAATTTTAATGTGTCAAATTTCGTTTGTAATTTTTCTGTTTCCTTTCCAAAAGTAATAAACTTTTCTTCATTATTTGCAATTAAATCTATATTTTCTTCATCATACCCTAGCTCTTTAATTTAAAAAAAACGAGCATCATACCCAGCTATATAATGAAAATAAATTGGTACAAAATTGGGTAATTTTAATTTTAGAATACAATAATTACATACTGAATTAATGCATTTTCCACTAATGTGATCATGATGATGTACTCTTTTTTTATTGTCCTCAGTATATTCACATTTACATACAGCACATTTTTTTAATTTACTATATAACACTTTTTCGTCTTTTATTAGTGGATGCATTGGTTCAATTTATGAATATATTCTCCCAATTTCTTCTACTTCCCTTTTCATTGATTGTATAAATATCTTATGCGCATTTGGACCTCGATATACTACTGGAGGCTTATCATCACCATAACTAGATATAAGATAATAGCGAAAACCAGATGCTTCGAGTAATTGATATTTCATTGTGTATGATTCATCATTTAACTTTAAATCAATGGTATTTATTTGGCCATTTGTAAGATTACATCTTTTACATCTTTTTTGATAAGGTTAAATTTAATTAATTCTCTTGGGTTTGGTTTAGTTGTTGATATTTTCTTTAGAATTGATTAAAAATCGGTATATATTGTGAAAGGAACCTTCATTGTATGTTTGTAATTTTCGAAATTTATTTTCTCACCTTTTTAAGTGGTAGATGATTTTTACAGCTTCGTTTAGAGAGCAGTATTCTGCATGTTTATTAAATTTCTCTTGAGAGTAAAAAAATTGAAGGCACATATCACATATATAAGATTTATGTTCATGAATTTTTTTGCACTGAAAGTAGCTTCGTTAAATATTTAATCCAAAAATAATGTGAGTTTTTATCGTCTTTAGAATAATGAAAAAATTATATGTTTATCCTTTTTATTTTTTGTAAGTTTTAATGGATATACACTTCCTTTGTCATCTAAAAGTATACATTTATAGGTGTATTAATTTGATTTTCTATTATTGGTATATCATCGATTTTAATAGACTATTCATATTTATCTATTGCTCTATCTATATTAAGTCCCACGTTTTTATATTTAGATACTCTTCGTGGATATTTTTATACTGGAAACAATGCAGATTTTATTGCCCAAAGAAAACATTTTTGATTGTCATTCTTCACATTAATGCATGCTTTTTTATTTTTTATTGCTTCTGGTAGTTGAATATATGATGGTCCATTTCTTGGATAGTACTTATATATAGCTAATTGTATTCCAATTACTCTATCTGAAGTCCACCCTGAACCTCTTCTTTGAAATTCAGATAATTGTGTAAGTAATTCCTGTTTTATAATTTTGTAAATATTTATAAACTCTCATTCTTTTAATATTCTATGACTAAATGACTGAAATATAAATAATTCTACTTGATTATTTTCCTGCTTGCGACATGTCCTACCATGAAAAGCTTTATTAATTAAGCAATTTTATTGGTTCTTCTATTTCTTCTGTTAACAAATAAATTATTATAGAATGGAAAAATTTCTTTTTATTATTTTTTACCTTTGGGATATAATTAATTGATATTGGTGTCTGATAAATGTAAATTTGTAAAATTGTTCTTGGTTATCCATTCAGATATCCTCGTACTTTTATTTCTAGGCTTAACAAATAAATCATTAGAAAATGGAAATGTTTCTTTTATTCCATTTTTATCTTTGGGATATAATTCATTGATATTGGCATAAAAAATGGTAAATTTGCAAATTTTCTTTCTCTTTGCTCGTATAATAGCTGTAATTAAATCATCTTTCCTTACATTATAACTATATATATTTTTTAAATCTCTACCTATAATTCTTAATGCTCTCACTGTCTTCTCACCCAACTCAACTGCGATATTGCGCGATGCCATTTTTACTGTCTATTTATAATGAAAAAATATCAAATTATTGAAGACTTCATTCAAAAATCTAAAGATGATGTAGAAATACAATAGTAATAAAATTATGTATGGAAAATGTGATAAAATTAATGATAACAATTTCTTAACCATTTATCTTTTTGTTATGATTATATTTCTCATTACATTTTTTTAAATATTGTTTTGTGCTTGTCCTTGATTTTTTATTAGGAGAAAATAATTTGATATATTTATTCTCATTACAAACTGTACATGTTTTTGATTGATAATTACCATTTTGAATTTCATTTAGAATATCTAGTGTTGTATTGTGTATTTATATGCTTTTTGAGATATAGATTACAATCATATTTTCCAAATTCGCATACCACTTTATTTAATGCATTATGATTTTTAGAATATTCACTCATACATTTTTTACATGTTGGTCTAAGCCTATCTTTGTGCCTTTCTGGCAGGAAAAACATTCAATGTTTAATACTTCACCACACTTTTTGCATTACTTACATGTGGTAATATTTTCCATTTCGAGCATCGACTCCATTTTATTTATGTAGAGATAAATTTATTATGTAAAAGATAAATTTTTAGAATATTGAAATGTATAAATTATATTTATTTGACTCTATTTTACTTGATTTTAGCTTAAATTTGCTTGATATTGATTGTTTCTTCATCAAATTTCAGATTTTGAGTTTTAAATTTTTTCTTGTACTTTCGTTAAAAATAACGGGAAAAAGTTAATGTTAGTTTTTCTTGTACTTTTGGTGGAAATTGCTTGTTTTTATTGTATGAAAAGTTTTGCATGGCCATTTAGTGTATTATTAGAATATTTGCTTGATTTTGGGTTTAAATTGCTTGATTTTCGTTGAAAATTGCTTGTTTTTTTAATTGAAAATGGTAATTTCTAGAAACATGAAAAAAAGAACAGCTTAAAAACGAGAAATTTGCTTGATTTTAGCTTAAATTTGCTTGATTTTGATCGTTTTTTCAGTGAATTTCAGATTTTGAGTTTTTAATTTTTCTTGTACTTTCGTTAAAAATAACGGGAAATACTTATGTAACTTTTTTCTTGCACTTTTGGTAGAAATTGCCGGAAAAAGTGGGGTGCGCCAGGATCGGCATTTACTATTTACTTGTGTCAATACACGAAACCAAATTGCTATTTGAAAATAAACGCAGTCATCACGAGTTCTGTGATTTGGAAATGCAAAATCAATGAGAGTTAATCACTTGTTTATAATCACTAATTGAAGTTTCCTAACATGCTAAGATTTGTATTGAAAGTGTTTGTCTTGTTAAATTCTTGTAAACCCCTTGTGGGTCACCACACTACCTCGGGGCGGCGAGGTCAGAGTGCGAGACCGAGTGAGTTTTTTTCTCTATCGTGCTATGTCTCTAACCTAACTACTCCATAAATACATTTTAACGTAACCATCCAATGTCTTACCAAGTGTAGTGTTGCCAGTGAATACGGAAATTGTAGTGAATACTGAATGACTTTTTAAAAGTTTGAAGTTAAAATTTGTGGGTACATTTATCTGTTGTTTTTGTCTATACAGTAATAACTTGCACCGTAGTAACACCATTATGTTTAAGTCAAGTCACAGAACAGTAGAACGTCGTTCATGCAGCCTCTGTATATAGGCTATTCGCGGTTTCTTCGCACTTTTTGTTTCAAAGCGTTTAAAAACCACCTCATAAATGACGTGCTTGGTTGCTTCCTAAATATAGCTTATCACGTGTATCACAAGCGCTTAATACTTGTGTTAATATAAAACTAAGTACATTATCTTTGATAAAATTGAAATTTTACTTATATTTTTCTTACAAATTAAAATGTTTCACTTATAAAAACAGGGAGAAAATATGCATACTTGTTACTCCTAGTAAGAAATATGTAGTTATTATGCAAAACATCATTAAACTTAGTGCGCATGAATTCGATGCGCTATCACATTGGTGTAATAATTTTGACTCTGTTAAGCTTTGTTTGCATGAGGCGGAGGAATATCCTGCAAGTAGAACTTTAGCAGGGGTTCAGAAAAGTTGGAATTAATGGTGAATGGACTATACTGCATGTCGTACGGAATACAGATTAAACGCAAATGCGGATATCCGGAAATTAAAGTATCAGCATAGAAAACTTTACCGGCACAATAATTACATAATGTACACGAACCATCTTGCTGTTTATTTTCTCGTGCATCCATGCCAATAATAACATAAGTACACGAGAAAGTAGTGACATGAATTAGATTAAATTAAGGTTAATTGGATAAGGTTTTTCCTACACGCAGTCCTCATACACTAGACCAGTGTCACACAAAATTGCATTAACCGCTTCATTTTTTTAAATTTGAGAAGTACAGCAAGAGTTCGTAAATGAAAATATATGTCCAAAAATCCTTCCCCGATAAAAAAAAATGCGCATTTCAGAGCAATGTCAAAATAGAGTTTTTTTTACCATTAGGTATTAGGTATCAAATGCACACGGTAGGTCTTAATTTAAAAAGAAAACTTTTTTTTACAAAATAATAAAATTGGTTTTTGGGCCTAGCAGATGTGCATTTCATCTTAACAATTCAGTCTTTATGCAAAGTGATGTGGAAATTGCAGAATTTGCGTATAATGATCATGTACAGTAATTCTTAGTTTTTGTATGTTAATCAACTATAAAGATGTCTGGTGACAACTTTAAGGATGTCCTGTTATCACGAGTAAGCAATTCGGTATACAGATATCTCAGTGTAGAAATGAGACGCTGTAAATACATATAAGTGCAAACTGGTGCATGCATTTTCTCCTGCGCCACCGTACGCAGTTGCCAAGAGAAAGTTACATAATTGTTTTGTTACTTCAAATTTTTTGTAACTGTAATATTATCAAGTATTACTGCAGCAAAATTAACATATTCTTTCGATTAACTACTTAATGTATCTCATTGGATAAGAGCGACAGGTCGGTGGATAATATCTTAGTAATAAAAGTTTGGGAGGGGTTAAACAGGGAATGGGGTGGTTGCAACATTGCAGTTTTTAGGGTTTATGTTTACGATTGGTCAGAGATATTTTAATTAGATATGTTTACAGAATACTTGCTTATGTTGTCAATTCATTTAACATATTTTCCAAATTCAGCTTTATTATAGAAGTTAAACTAATGCAGTATAATCTTTAGTTAATTTAATAGTTTATTGAAATGGAGGTCATGTGTAAGTATTGTTGCGTGCTGAGGACGCCTGAGGGCGTATCTGAGTTCGTAAGGGATGAAGGTGTTAATAATAAAAAATAAATGAATCAAAGAAACAAAATTTTAGCTCTAATTAACTCACTCTGTTACTATGTACAACATCAATTAGCTGTCTCCACTTTACTCTAGCTATTTAACAGTGAGCGCACTATTTAATGTTTATTTAAACTTTAGTTAATGACCTTAAATTCTCTCTTGGTTACAGTCAAATATCTCATACCTATTGTTAGCATGTGTTCAGTCTGTTTCCATCAGTTGTAGTGTACTTCACTCACGCGCGCTCGATCCAATAGTTCAGGCTCCAGCCACGTCCTTCAAAACGTTGACAGTCGCGTATTCTGCTTAGCTGACCACGCCGCTCGCTCGGAATCTCGCCAGTCAACACAAAAACTCCCGGCCACGAGGCCCGTCACACTTAAATACTTCCAGGGCGACATTCTGGAAAGTTCAACCAACTCCGAGCCGCGCAGACCCGCCCTACGTAACAGTATATTTCATTTGTTTCTACACAATATTCATTAATCCATGTTATAGTTGTTATAAATGTAATCTGTTAACTAGCGGGCAACATATAACGAATATTTATTAAACAACAGCACAAGAGAAAATCATCCTGGTTGTCTCTCGTCTCGTCATTGCTGGTTGGCGGAGAAATATGATGTGGTCAGACTACAGCCAATTGGAGGACAGATCACAAGATAAGTAAGGTCCTTGTAAAATATAACGTAATTTTTCCGTTAGCAGAACTAATACAACCACAGCCAAATATGTTCATGTGGGAGTTCATGTAATTAGAATGTGATGATGTATATTTTAATATTAGGAAAGAATTGCTGAAAAATGCTTTTAAAGAAGAATACTCTAACATCTGAGTTATGATTAGGATTAATTTGCATTTTTGCTTTATCTGCCAACTCAACTGTTATACTTATTTTATTTAACACTACATATTTATGAAAGACATTGAAGGAACATGGTTGTGTTAAAAAAAATATTGATTTTCTCTTTGTAAGAAAAAGTAACAAACGCATTTATTTATTCTGTGTTTGGAAGGACACTATCCGAGCAATTAAAGATTATAAATTTAATGTATTGTATTGTAGAAAATTTCATTGATTCTGGAATGTAAGGAGAAGAACGGACGACGTTATGACTAATGGCGAGGCATAAGTGACAGTCCAGTTAGTAAGATGAATTAATGTATCAAATTACCGAGTACGTGGCAAAACACCAGGCAGTATTTAAAGAAACAAGATATGTTTAGCAAAATTGTTCTTCCGCGACTCAAGGTTATTCGTATGATGTGCTATGAACTTTAACTAGCACGATTAATGCTGAGAACTGGATATAAGAACAGACGCGAAGAAAAGATGTCTTAACTGCAGAGAAACGATGATACCGAGCAACATTTGGCTGTGAGGAAGTAAAAAAAAAAATACTATTTTAACCATCCACTAACACCACATCAACGGCGACTTTGATTTGCAGCTAAGTCTATTTTTGATTATATTTAAAAGACGTGCAACTCTAGTAACACTTTCAATTTTTCATAAGAAACGCAAAGTTTTGCTCTATTAGAATTGAGTTTACTAAAAAAGAAAGGTCTGAGATAATTAATCGAGAATAGACAATTATTTTAAAAGAGTCAGTTAATTCAGTAAGGAAAGGCTATTTTCGTTCCATGAATCAGCTACGAAAGGAACAAAAATAACTTTTCCTCTACAGGTTATGGTTTAAACTATTTATTAAATGAATGTTGACAGTTTCGCTTGAATAAACAAAAATATATTTACGACAAGACTGACCCCTATTTTCAACAAAATTTAGAGTCCCAATACTCGCTCACCTGTTTATAAATCGCACTCATACTGAATCTTCTGCACTCTTAACAGATCGCATTAAATGCAATTTGATTGGAAAAAAAATATCTAGGAGCTAAACCGAGTATGCTGCAGAATTCGGGAAATTGAGACTTTTGAGTATTATATTTTGAAAACTATAATGATTTGACAACTAATAACTGCATTAAGGAGGCACTTTTCAAAAGCTTTTTCAGATAACCAAATAAAATAAAAAGGGAAACATTACCTTAATATATCTCGGAATTCGATCGGGAATTTTCAGCTGCAGGGTCGTCACAAAATTATCTCAAACCCATGCATAAGTCATATGACATAAAATAAACTTCCGAAGGCGGTGCATGTTTTCGAGTTAGAGCTGAACCACCTATTTATATTCTAAATTTTACATGAAAAACACTGGCTAGCTAATTTTTAACAAAAAATTTTATCCGAATTTATTTTTCGATTTTTACATTTATTCACTTGTAAGAAGATTAAACATAACCAGGAACATATTTACTTTTCTCTAGTTTATGAAATACAGCTTTCATTTGAATTAAAAATAAAATAAAAAGTAACCTGTTGGTAAAAATCTAAATTTAACATGGCTGTTTAGTAAAAATATTTTTCACATGAGTGAAGGGATTTGGGCGACTCTTAACAGCGAGGTCTTGAGAGCCGATGATGGTGATTGAGGATGGAGCGGCGCCGGAATGAGTGGACTGGGGAAACGAGAGATCCCTGAGAAGACCCGCCATCCAACGGCATCGCCCGGCACGATTCCCACATGAGAAAAATCCGCCTTGGTGGGAGGCGAGCGGGCTAACAGCTCGGCCACCGCGGCCCCTATTTTTCACGTGTTTCAGTCATATATATATATGTATATATAGAAAGATTATCTACATTTTCTGGCTTAGGCTTGGCAGTTTAAACATCTGTAGTGATGCGCTTTCGCCTTGCTTGCTGTTTGTAGGCAACCTGTGTAGCGTCCGTGGCAACAGTCCAACAGCAGTCTGCTAACATGGGAGTACTCCACTTTCCTTGATACCTTTCCTCTATTGCTGAGATATCCTGGTAAAATCGCTCGCCATGCTCATTTTGTACATTTCCATTTTATGCTATGTATCATAGAAAATTGAGCTAATATCTCACTTTTATTGCCATATTCGTAATCAGCGCCACAAAATTAATTAAATTTGGCTGTTTTTATAAAGGATACAAAAATATTGTTTGACCAGTGTAATTTAAAATTTAATACAGAGTGATTGTATAATCTCTAATAAAATAAATATTTGCAACCACTGCAAAACCAGTCGCTGTCATTGCATTTACTTCGTTGAAATAATCAGCATAGCCACCCTTTCCTTTTTGGCATCAAATCTCGTTTCTTGAAACTGTATTGTTTTAAATTCCTAATTATTAGAATTTCAGAACTAACGAGAAAGTCCCAACTTGTTTTTTTGTTCAATACGCCGACTTTTTCCGAGAAATTCGTGCTAACATAAATTAAGAAAACATGTATTTCGTACTAGTGGGCAGCACGCGTAATATTTTAGGTTTCTTGGAGTAGAGGGAGGGGGAGGGCGGGATAGGAAGGAAGTACGCCCCTGTTTGACGACACGCTAGCACTTCATGTTTGTGTTGTGTGTGTGTGTGAGTGTTGCAGCCCACATACAATAATTCCACATTTTCTTTTATAAAATCAAGAGGCTGGATCATGCCTTACACAGAAATTGTTTGTTTTAGTGTTATATCAGGAGAGTCAGAGCCATTACTGAAAACGTTTCATTATAGAAGCATTATGTTTCATGGTCCTGTGTAAATTTTTGTACCTGATTGTTAATAGGTGCTCCGTGGTTGTGATTAAAAGTTGAAAACGAATTAATTTATGCAATTTTTTATTAAGTTAATAGTTGGATAAATATGGATTACTATTTAATATATTATGTATGTAATAATGAGTAAGGCATTTAGCTAAGCATCTATTGCCATATTTTTAAGTAAATCATCCTAAATTTGAATCAGGAAGAAATTAATAAAAAATTCAATATGGCGAGTGACGTGGGCTCTTAAGTGTGAATTTTCGGAAACGATGTGGTTCACAGAAAAAAGGAAGGGAGAATTTCTATAGGCTGTTCACGCTAAAATGAGCACTTTTTAAAGCCCTGATTAGGATCTAATTATATAAACGTTGTGTATTCTACATTGCCATGGGCCTCATCACTTTATTCGTACATAGGTCAAGTGAAACTGTGAAATTATTAAAAAAGTAAATACTTACAAATATGCTCATTTTTACACTTTGATGGTTTAAAAAATCAGGAAGCGAAATAAATAAGTTTAAGTTATCAGAAATGGTTACCTAACACTTTTTATTCGACGTTAAGATATGGAACTACTTTTCATCCATCGTTGCCAGCTTAACTCAGCGCGCCCACTACAATATAGGCATATAGGGGCAGTGACTTTTTTATAAGGTTCATTTCTGAAGTGCTCACTTTATCGTGAACAGCCTTTAATTAATTATTTAGATTAACTGGCCATCCTTTAAAAAATTATGTTTCGTCTTTACAAAATGTAATGCAAGATAATGGTGGGAATACCAATCGTATTTATTATAAATTAAAGAATATCTCAGCAACAATTCCATGGGGATGTACCGTCTTTAGAGCTCGGCAGTGCTGTATTGCCGCAACCATATTATACGTAAGGTATTGCGTGTTGCCTAGCTGGCAGGCGCTGCACAAGTTTGTTTTAGTTTTAAAACGGGACTTCGGAAAAGGTCGGGGGCAAGAGCAATAATACAAGGCGAAATTTCCATTAAATATGACCTGCAGAGTCACAACTTAAACGTGTTTAAGTACCATAAGATTTATTGTAAAATACTGATGACAAATGCAATTATTTCCACATAAAAGTTTAATCTCGCCGACATGTTTAGGAGTGATTGTAAATATAAAAATTACCCGGTCTTTCGAGGTTGTGTTTAAAACATTGTATCATGCAATCCAAAAATTGGGTTTGGCTGTGTTGGGGACACGGATGTTTGTCTTGCGTGAATACTTCTACGTTGACGCGCTCGGGTGCCTAGATGTTTATTCTACGTTTCCGGCACAGCTTCACTCGATCATACGGGATTTTATGGGTATCGCTAGATTGCTTTTGAGATGCTTTTTCCAACCGTATACGATTTCTGTATTTCGACTTGGTTTTTTGACGAGTATAGGTCAAACTTGTGTTAAGTTTTCTTAATGATTTATATTAAACGCATACAATTTCGCCATAACCACTCCAAATGAACGTTTTTATACACGCAATCGATTGATCTTGACGAGAGCTGTCGATTGAAACTTAAAGAGCGTCGTAGTAGCTTATTCTAGTCAAAAGTTATACAACGCGGAAGTTATGAGACGCGCGAAACGAACTAAAAATTGCGTCATCCTACCCCCCCCCCCCCTCGCACGATTCTTTGCAGTCCTCAATCAACGTAACATATTCTGTGATCCTCTGGCAATCGAGTGGTGTAATCTAATTTTGAATGTAGATGATAGATTTGGATTTGCAATGCTAAACTCTATTCCACGATTTTGTTATCATCAGATTTTCTGGATTGCCTCCCACTATGGTCGCATATTTAAAAACGTATTCACGTCAAAATAAATCGGTGGTTAGTTCCAATTAGAACGCATATTCTGCCCTTTGAACCCATTTTTAATTCATAGAAATGTATTCGACCTTGTTTTGCAGTAACACGCACCTAAGATTGTTCATTGAATCAACATCTATTCCGCATGTGCCAAAGACTGCACTCACTTTTAATTATGTATGTGATAACATTCCATTCGCACTCATGGTATCGATTACTGCGACAATGATGAAAATTCATGAAAATAATGGTGATAACACTGCACAAGTAAAATTATGGGATGGCTGACAATGGGCTGTGTATTTCACCCGTGAAATGTTCGCAGTGTATTAATTTGGCTATTTGGAAAAGGGTGTTTGAATACTCGATGAAAATTTATGTGAGCGTAAATAGCCTCAGAGATGCCGAATAACTCGGAAACATTCGTCGGTAATTCGACAAATATTAAAATTAAGCCCCAATCATGGTAATATGCGTTACTCAGTTCGGTATGTTTATGCGTTATACGTATGAAATTGGTTATTCCCATTTTGGATTTGAAATCTCAATCAGTAAGTGATAATATGATATTTAAAAATTATTTTATATGACGTAGGGCTGCACATAATTTGAAATATAACAATACAATTTTTAAAGGAATCGATGATTTCCAATGTAAAACTGTATAAATATACATATGCACATTGGCTTCTGACTTTCGGACTGGAAAGGTGTGTGTAAAATATATACAAGCAGGCTAATTATTTAAGAGAGTATTTAAGGATCCTGGGTAGCGAAAATTCATTCTTTTATATTTGTATCAATCGCCATTCATCGTGTAAACACTACATGTCATGTCGTTTTCTACAAAAGTATATAATACGTTTTTATTGCATAATCTGATGTCACAATCGGATTTTTTTTCTGTCTTGGAATAAACAAATAATAACAACTAACTGATTTGCACAAATGCCTTGATCTACATAACATTAACAATGACATCGATCATATAGAAAGTTTTTTTCGCATTTTTTAAACAGAAAATTTGTGGTATAAAAGGATATTTCTGCATATTTTTTTTCGTAATATATTTTGTGACTGCGTCTTTGCCTGTAATAAAACTTTTTGTAGTGTGCATCGTAAATTGAATTAGGCCCGTAACAATATTTCCTGCGTATGGAAAATTAGTAAAGTTTTGATTTTGGAATCTAAATATTTTGTTATTTGAGGAGAATGATCTGACATGTAAAATCCAAAACCCTTCAAGCTATTTTCTTAAATGTTTATCAATAACCGTGTATGATATAACTGTCAAAATACGGAATTTAAAATTTTTAAATGTCGTTTTACATGTGCCAGCCGTTATCAGAAACAAATTGATATATTAACATAAAAAAATATTTGAAAGCTTAAAAAAATAAGAAGCCACGATCAAACTACAACTTAACAAACGTTGACCGCAGACTGTTTGCCCACTGCGAAACTGTTTGGTGTTGTGTTTACATTCATCTATTAAAACTGTAGGTATCAACTGGCTGCTTTATTTCCTCATTCACTACACCGTTTTTCACTGTTGAATTTTTACGCCCTCTCTTTATTTCTGGAGAGTGGTACGGCTTATATACATACCAACCTAAAATTATATTTTAAAATTTAATGCATCAACGATTTGCACGGGATTTAAACCCCGAACCTTCGAAGGCCTGAGACTCCTCAACAACTTTGACAACGGAGGTCACCTGCAATGCGAACTCTACCAGTGTTGTGCCTGCTGCGGCTAATGTGCGAGGTAAAAGATGCAAGCTACGTGTGAAAACCAGCTTTTTAAATGTATGTCTAAAATGTGGCAAAATAAATATTCCCTTATAATATATGTATGTGCGTATGTATGCACGCGCGCGCGCGCGCACACACACACACACACGTACACACGCACACGCTCGCACGCGCGCGCGCTCATTTTACAGTTCCGTCCTCAGCTAATATGAAACTCACTTCCCTATTCCTCCGCTCATACAAACGAAGCGTGTCACTTTGGCGTAATTTCCTTGACTTAGTTAAGATTTGCTTGCACGAGGCGGATGGATAGCCTGGAAGTAGAACTTTAGCAGGGCTTCACAAAAGTTGACAGTAACCATGGATTGACTATAAATATTTTTACAGACCAAACTGACGTGACATACAATCCTAGATCAATGCGTTTGCAGTCTAAACTAACCTATAATGGTAGTGAATAAGTGGCCCATTTCCACACGTGAATGCTCAGTAGCCCTGGCTTGGACGATCCACAGATGTTCTTGCTCTACATATGCTGTTTTTTTTTTTTTAATTTCAGATTTTTTTAGGGAGGGGGGTTATTTATAAAAATAAAATAAAGTATTGGCCATAGATAAATTTATTTTTGCCTATGAAAAACACGTTTGAAAACATTTGTTTACTGGGACGCGCTTGCAAAAGGACCTATTCTACAGTAAACATTTTACCGGTGATCCCCTTTTTAAAGTTTTGCGCGAATACGTGAGCCTGCTCGTGCTTATCAACTGTTGTAAAATCGTCGTCGATAGAGGAGAAGGAAATAGGGAAGTTCGTTGAATCCACCAAATTGTAAAACGTTTTCCTTGTGTCTTCCTAAACTGTAATGGAAGTTTTTAACCTATACATTGATGGAACTGATATGGTCTCTTCGCGGTTTATTCACAATTTTTCAATCAAACTTTTGAAAAATCACCCCATGTATGACGTGTTTAGTTAATTCCTCAATATGCCATGTATCACAGGCGTTTCATACCTGCGTTAAAACAAAAGAATACAAATTTTCGTTAAATTAAAGTTTCACGTATATTTTATTTATAAATTATCATATTTCGTTCATAATAAATATGAATGAAACCAGTGAGAAAACATGTGTGTTGGTGGCGGCTAGTAAGAAATAGTTCCATGCAAAATATTATTTCAAGTGAGTGCGCATGAATTCGGTGCGTTGTCCTTTGGTGTAATTTTCTACACTTATTTTAGCTTGATTTGCACGAGGCGGAGGAATATCGCAGAAGTAGAACTTTAACAGGGCTTGAGAAAAGTGTGAAGGAACCGTAAATGGATATTACCACAAATCAGGCTGCAAATATAGGAATGTTTACCATTTCTACTATACAAGGTTGGGAATTCTTCCCAGCCCATTTGACTCTATCGTGAACAAACTTAGTGACGCTACCAAGAATGTATGGGAAAATAATTTACCATTCGCACTTTCTCACTGTACATATACATATACATTGATGTGGTAAATTTACGAATGATTTCTTAGAGTGAACGCCAATAAATAATTATGAAGTGGATGATTTACACGTCAATATTAGCTGCCTGGATTTCTACCGGAAAAACTGACGCCATTACAAACGGAGCACAGCTGAAGCAAGCAGAATTGGGTGAGTTTCTAAAATACACAAATCGCCACTGCCGACAGCAATTTTTATAGTGAAAAGAAACTTTTACTTAAGGTTTTAACACGTTGAACCTATCTCACTTTTCTGTGCATGAGATAATGGACACTTCGTAATCACTGACGTGAAGTGCAGGCTGGTCGTGTTCTTTGCCACGTAAATAGCGATGTATTATCTTGTTACTGCCAAGAGATTAACGAAACAGAAAATCAGTTCAAGTATTTACCATGTGATCGTCAATTTATCGTTTCTCACATGACCACGGGAAATCATCTGACTTGGAAAGTACACACGTGGATAATTTTACTCCCGCGAGATCTGATAAACATCACGAGGTATTGTCGTCGACTTGGCTTCGTTCATGAAATGGCGAAGCAAGCTGACAGAAACTGTCCACCGCTGGTCATCGTGACACTAATGAACCAATACTAGAACGAGAATTCGAAACTATTTAAGCATATGCGTGGCCTTTACTGGTGGTGATTTGGACTTGCTAAAAATTTCTCTGGAGACATTTCATTCTTCATAAAGGTAAGTTGACTGCTCTTAGTCTCCAGCTACGCTATCCCTCGTTCTCTACGCAATTCCTTACTTAATTAAGTTCGAGCGTCTTAAAGGCAGCCGTCAATTTCATGGGGACTCAATGTTAAACAAAATTCTCTCTCATTCCGTCAGTTTTAAAGATGACTATTTGAACAATAAGTATGCTACGTGAAATTTCTTAAGGAATGTTTCTATGTTAAGACATCTTGCCGATTTTTCGTTACTATATTTATTTATAAAATGCAATATGGAGATGTACATATAAAAAAAAGATGAATAAATTTTTTTTTTTTTTTTTTCAAAAATAATTTTTATACAGAAATATTCTCTGAGAAAGTCGCGTCAATTTTTTTTGTTTGAAATAGTTGTCTTTAAAATTGACGCAATGTGAAGGAATTTCGTTGAACGTTGATTCCTCACATTAAGTCCGCGGCTGTGGGCTTGGAAGACGTGGAATAGTTTCACACTTAAATTGATGTATGGCACTCACTCTATTTTAACACAGTTTTTGTTCTTGCGCGCGTGGAGTTTCACACAAGAACACTGTAAAATGATCACCCAAAAAACGTCTGTTGAAAAGCTATCACGTGCCTTTGCTATTGTATTTTAAATTTAGCTTCGGGATTTGAATGCAAACGAAGTCTATATAATATCACGCGGCACTACACACACCCGGAAGAGGTCGCAGGCGAACCTTGTCAGAAGATACGAGCATGATTGATAAAAATAAACCACAGAGGTAAGTTAGATTTTAAGTTCTAAAAGTTCCTGACGGTTCAGTCAGGAATAGATTTTCACCGTATGCAAGCATATTTCTGTTTGATCAATATCTCTATTCCAATTTTTTTTCGACGTTACCAAAGCGTGGTGGTGTATTGGTAAACTAGTGAATTCTCCTTCGGGAGGACCCGAGTTCAATTCTCGGTCCGACAATTCTTATTCCGGTTTTCCAAGGTTTCCCGAAATAACTTCAGGCGAATGCTGGAGTGGTTCCTCAATACAAGCCTTAGCCGATTCCTTTTCCAATTCCTCAAGGTCATATTTCACTTTTTTTTCGTTATCTGAAAGCTTTCGAAAAGTACCCCCCCCCCCCAAATGAAGCTATTAGTTGTCAAATCATTATAGTTTTCAAAATATAACACTCAAAAGTCTCGATTTCCCGAATTCCGCAGCATACTAGGCTTTGCTCCTATACATTTTATTCCAATCAAATTGCATGTAATGCAATCTGTATAGCGTACAGGACATACTGATTCTGTATGAGTATGATTTATAAACAGGTGAGCGAGTATTGGCACTCTGAATTTTGTTGAAAATAGGTGTCAGACTTGTCGTAAATATATTTTTTTCATTCAAGCGTAACTGTTAACATTCATTTAATAAATAATTTTATTCATAAATTGTAGAGGAAAAGTTGTTTTTGCTCCTTTCGTAGCTTGTAACACAAATCCAGTATGCCGCGCTTAGACTCTAATTCAACTTTTTAAACCTGCCTATAACACTCTTGTGTCGGAATTTGAGTGTTATATTTTGCAAACTATAATGATCTGACAACTAACTGCATTAAGGGAACTTTTTTTGAAACCTCTCTCAGATAGCCAAATTCTAAAAAAAAAAAGAAGAAAAAAATACGACCATAACCTATAGCTAGGGACAGGTGTTTTTCGCGAAAATATTTATGATTCTACTAGACTTCAACATCCTATGTCCACAACCACAACTTCCTTTGGTTATTGTCCAGGTCAATCATAATAAAGTACTCCGTTACTGGACGTCCGTGATTCGCGGACAGACACTTGAGGCACGTGACATTTAAAATCATCCAACCACGAATGTGCATATGAACTAAAGTGTTTTGGAGTACAACTGGTCTTGAAATATTTTCGCTATATCTATATATATATATATATATATATATATATATATATATATATATATATATATATATATATATATATATTCAAGTCAACAAGGGAGGCGTTGGCCACTGGTCCCTGCAGGCATGCTCCCTGTAGTCTCGAGAAGAAAGACACCCGGTGTAGGACGGCAACTGTCTGATACGCATTCCTCATATCTTAGGCATTCGGTCCCTGTCGGATGCACTGGGCGTGCGTGTTTTGTTCCCGACTGGGTTTCCCCATCCCACGATTTCAGATGAGCGCCGGTGCATACCCTCTCGGCGATTAATTGGACAACAGAATGACTGGCGTATTCCGTATTACTTGATTCACATTATCACATTCACACAGAGCGGGCATAGCCTATAGTTGTTCGCATGCAAGCTGATTTCTCTGCGTTACTTTTTTCTTGTTTGGTTGCAAGCTGTTTATGGCCACGCTCTTTTGTTAGTCATTTTTAATCATTCAATACACAGTCTTTCACACGTTCAAATTCGTCCAAATATCTCTTCTATACACTTCAAAGTTTAATTTTTTTTTTTCGTTACACTAGCTACATCATCATCGTGTCCCGCCACAATAGTTATTAGAGGATAAGTTTTTTTTTCTGACTTATAGCGTAAAATTACAATTACTTGTACAAGCACTAAATTAACGACAGCGAACTAATTCAACTGATAGAAGACCCTTACTAGTCTAAAGGAATAGTCGGTTCCAGGGAAAATTACTTTCCCAAACCCAAGCAAAAACAGAAGTACACCGGGTAGTAAGTCTTTGACAATAGATTCTTAAATGAAAATAATATGGATTAATAATTTACATTATAAGAAATTCAACTATTTACAAGAAAGAAACATGAAACAACACACACACACACACACATATATATATATTTATATACACACACACACACAATAACAAGTCAATAATATACCGCAACATTATTCAAATATGAGGAAAACTTATTGTGTGCACTAAATGAACATGCTTCTGAGAAGAGAAATTGCAAGAAGACTTGTCTACTTATGGGTTTCTCACAAGACAAATAAAGAAATCCCCTCAACTGGTTTAGTAAATTTGCTGTATATACAAATTGGTAAGTACCAACTCAATTGACGTAGATGTTCGATAGAAAATGTGAGTTTGACAGCGAAAATGTGTTTTTTTTTTTTTTACATAACTCTTAAAATTTCTTCTTTCATTCAACTCGTTGTGTAGGCCCCTTGAGTTTGCAAGCAAATCATCCAACGTGTGTGCTATGAATAAAAAAAATTTGACTCAGTAGCTGTAACTCCCCATGATACATGCCCATATTATTCTCTTCCTCTTCCAGGCGCTTTTCACCCTTTTACTTGAAACACCCTCTTAAGTTCGGCGATACCTAAACAGCACTACTTTATTTGATACAGCAACTGTAAATATTCAGAAGTGCATAGTTACATAGGATCCTTAATAGGTCCGGCGAACAAACGTATAGGTATGGCAAAAAAATATGACAACGTCCATAATAATACATTTAAACACATATACATCAAGACACTATGGGCAGTTTACACTATACCCAAGGTTCTGTGTCATATTTATTGACAGGATCTATTATATAAATAGTCTCTGGATAGCTAATTGCATATTTATTTTCTTCAGTCTAGTCAGTTTTACAATCTGAGCCATTAGGTAATATTAACATTTAACTACTGCCGATATGTACTTTTACTGGTGTTTTCGGAAGATGGTAAGGTTTTAATTGGTTAATATTATACTTGCCAATTGCTAACTCATAGCAAATATTTTTGATGATGTGTACTATTTTTAACGAGCCTTCAAAAGTGAGGAATAAGTTTTTGTTACATTTTCCTACAGACTACTCACAGGATTCCATGTAGTACTAAATCATCGAGTTTGAATTGATTACGTTTACTTATATGATAATTTTTTTTTCTACTTTCAGCAGACAAAAATAATCGTCTTCTTACAAGGTTGAGCAATTCTTGTCGTATCTTCTCAGGGTCTCTTTCAATAGTGCAACCATCAAGTTTTTGAAGAGCGTTGAGATCTTAGATTAAGTTCACCATGTGCTGACCTGTCAATACTTCTTTAGGTACTTGTCCCGTAGTGATGTGGACAGTATGATTAATGACGAATTCAACAGAATTTTATCCCTCCAACTTTGCTGAGAGGTATGACAGTGAATATGCAGCATCGTTCCTATCGACTTCATGCTCCTTTCTACAGGGTTGCTTCGAGGATGACGTATTGATGTAGTAGTGGGTATAATATTAAGTCGTTTCACCACAGTTCACTAGTGAATTGACTACCCTTATCCGATAGAATGCACTTCGGTTTCCCAACTTCGTTGATGTGGAGCCTTACCTTTAACAACAGAGTTTGTGTGTTTGCTTGGACGACAGGATACAATTTAATTAACTTAGTAAATAAACCTGGCATAACAAACACATATTTCACTGCAGCTTTGGATCTTGGCAAAGGTCCGAAAATGTCAACGGACACTAGCGACAACGGATCATGTGGCAATATCGGTTGTAATGCATCTTGTAGATTTTCTATAGGCAGTTTCGCCTTCTGACAGATATCACAAGAAGTAGTGCACTCGCGAATGGTGTCTAACATATTTGGCCAATATGCCATGCGTTTCATACTGGTATATAATTTATTAGCTCCCATATGTCCTGGAGTATGATGTACCTCCACGGCGATGGAATCTTTCATGCTATCTGGAATTATAGGCTTCCATTCTTATTCAAAAATACTCACTTTTTCACTACGGTAAAATAATATCACTTCATCTGATAAATAGTAATATCGATGAAATCCTACCTCATGCGATAAAGTTTCTAACTTATAATATTCTGACAAAAACTGTCTTGTGGCTACATTTCAGCTAGAGCTCTCGAACATAGCTTATAAACTGTATTTTATTCAGAGACGTAACATATTAAGGAGCCTACCCACCTGAGCTGAGTTATATTATGCTTGATGTTGCATTTGTTTGTGTTTCCGCCAATTATATATTTGAATTATATAGATATCGGTGTATCTCGGCAGATGTTACAAGCACGATCGTATTTCATATATATATATATATGTATATATATATATATATGTGTGTGTGTGTGTGTGTGTGTGTGTGTGTGTGTGTTCAAAACTGGTATTTACCATAAAGCGAATATAGTTCGGTTACTGACTCCTTAGAACATGCAGTGATTTCCTACATGGATAGATATATAGTTCTGTGCACATGTGGTGAAATTTTTTAATGCAATCTTTATGCACTCTTTATGCTTCTCGTTTACATATTTTTGTGCAAGACTAGCAATGCAATGGAATCTGACGTAGCACTGTTTCCAATACGATTACTCATTAAATACTAATCTTGACTAGGAGCTAAGTTTATTTTTTCAGGTGAAATAATTTAATTTCTTTTTTTTTTTTTTGTTCTGGAGAGGAGACTAGTTCCATTCTTCTTATATGGCCTCGCAGCGCGCGGGGTGACACAGTGACAAAGCTGTGAGGCTTGGTAGGGCAGCTTGTTCTCACGCTGCGACGGTGAAATTTCACGCCACCGGCAGAGGTAGTGCATGCACATTCCCTCGTAGCGCTGTGAAGGCGACGCCTGCTCTACCTGCTCTATTCCATGCGAGCACTTACGTGGGTATATGTACTTGGCAGGCGAATGTCTTGAGATAAATTAATTCTTTCTAAAACTGAAATTACAATGTATTGCGACTTTCTTTGCGATTATGTTTATATTATAACTGAGATAATAACGAATAATCCATGGTAGTATGCCAATAATAAAATTTTTTTATAAATTAAAAATATTATTGAATCAATTATTTTAATTTTAAATAATAGTTATGGTTACATGTTGATGGAAGGGAGGGGTAAGAGGCGCCCCTCCCTGTGACGTCAACCGATTTTATTGGCCCAAATTCACCTGGTATTTTACTACCGCTATCATCCCTACAAATTTTATGAGAAAATAAGTAGTGTGGGAGGGGAAATAAATCAATAAAATGTCTGCCCAAAATAGTTACGTTATGTTTCACATAGTTTCTAACAAAATAAGTAAAACGGGAAGGATGGGAAGTTGGTCATTGAAAATACTATGTTAACTAGAGGTACTATTTCCCTTGTATCACTCGCACCTCCCCACCACTCAGCTGTGTTATATATAAAGGATGGAGCATGCTGAAATCTCTTACTTACGTCAGGGTTTCCCGTCTGCATATCCGAGTACCCTTCTGCTTCGTCGCCATTTTGCGTTTAGTGAGAGAGTTCGAGGAATCGCAGTCGCCTTCCATATTGCTTCGAGTTTTTACTCGCAAAGGTATGTGGTGCTTAAAAGTAAACTTTTATTAACTGGTTAAATAATTTTTGTCAATGAGCTCAATATATTTTTTTTATTGTAGATAGCATGTTTAATTAACTAATGGCGCTATCATTTTTTGTCTTGTGTACATGTTAAAATGCAAAGTTATCAACTACATCAATTTTATTTTGTGCAGTGATTGGCAGCCATTGCGTCAAGTCACCTCAACAAAGGTTTGCGCTCGGCCTCCCAACGAGCACCGGAGCATTTCAGCACCGACTGCTATTTTGCAGAGTGTTGCAAATTGTTTTGAATGTAAGTACTAGCGTCATCAAGATAATCAAAAGTTATGTATTTTGTTCGCTTATATGTTTTTGACACACAATTGCCCTTTTATAGGTTATTACTGGGGACAGTTGCAGATCCTGTCAATTCTTGGAGTTGTGTCTTCAGTAGGCTTGCAGTACTATGCATTTTCACATGAATACAAGCAGTGAGTATTTCCGACCACGTGACAAATATTTTGTGTATAATTTTTTTATATAATTTTTTACATTATTCGGTGAGCTTTATCCAGGTGAAGTGACTTCCATGGTAGGACGTCAGAGAGTCCCCTTTTGTCCAAGTCAAACCGTCCGATTCACGGAAGTCCCTAGCAACAGAGTCAATCATTGTTAGGCATTATACTGCAGCCTTCTTTCTCTTCTTGTATGTAACTCCGTCATGTGCACACGAACGGTTATTACTATACGCATTGACAATAAAACTGCAAGTAATGTGATACTAAATAACATATTTGTATTCATAAATAAACAATTTGCCCATAGCTTTAAATTTATAATGCCATATGATTCACCAAGACATTAGCTTATTGTATATTTAAAAGCTTCTACTTATTCAACATGTCAAACTTGAATGAGTATACTCGGGATAATATATTAAGGGGTTAATTGGCTGCAGGGTAATTTTCTGGCTTCGTTTGCAGATATGAATTCTTTTTTAAAGTTTAGCATCTCTCCCAAACAAAATTTTTGCATAGTTGCTGTTAATCTGTCGTGACCACATTATTAATATTATTCGTACCCATGTGTTGCAGTTTTTTTCTGAAGTCTTCAGCATGAAGGGCAGCCATGTCGACTGGGAACTTCGGGGGGGGGGGGGGTCCAACTTCTTTCGCCTCCTGTCTCTGAAGTAAGTACTATACTGCCGCTAGGTTTACATATGGGTTTTGCAGCAAGTATTTTGCCATCCGGAAGTTTGGACTGAAGCATGAACGCATCTGCATACATAATCCCCACAGAGGACATGTATGTGACAGATGTAGAATGGAAATCGGACGGAAGGATAGTATCGAACGACACCTGGGGAGCTGTAATGGAGTCGTGTGGAGGAAAGCAGCTGGCAACTGCAAGTTTTGTAATGCTCTATTAGCCAATGAGAGCGATGCAAAAAATATGAAAAGGAGCGCAAGTTTAACCTGGAGAAGATGATGTTTCCTTGTGAGGACCGTAGCAAAGAATATGCCTGGACAGATAAATTAGAAGAGCATGCTAAGGAGTGTGCAGGCCTGGTACCCCTACCAGCAAAGAAGGCCAGACATTATGTTTCCACCCAGCAGCAGCCACTACCAGTATCAACACCAGCACCTAGACCGAAGATCATAAAGGGGGGGGGGGGGGGCAGACAGCCAATGGCCCATGGATTTGTGCTGGCCGAAACTGCATTTAGAGGGAATATGAAAACATATGTGGCAGAAAAACAAGTCACCAGGCCAAGGATATATTCTTATATGTCGAGGAAATGAAAAAGAATACCATCGACGAGCAGCAGGAAGAAATAATTGAAAATGGATCAATAAAATTTAATTTGTTCTTGGAATGTGACTATGGCAAAGCCCACGAAGATGAAGTAGACCAGTGTGCCTTCAAGACCAAAAACTTGCGTATTTACAATGATTAGGATGTGGAAGAAGCTGTGGCGGCCAGCTTGATAGATATGCCAGGAGGAGGAGTATGTGAGAAAGGGACATGGATGGACACTCTCCGCAGTAAAGAGAATGCAGCTCAGAATAAATAAATTTCACCCTTTGTGGATATCCAGCTACATTGATTTGCCAGGAAAAAAAAATGCCGTGATAAACCCGAAAAACGAGGATCACGAGTGTTTCAAGTGGGCCATACTCAACAGATACACTGAAGGAGCACACTCTGAGCGAGCAGACAAACGTTACAGAGAACTGGAAACAAGTTCGATTTTAGTGGCATTGAATTTCCTACACCTCTGCACCAGATAACCAAATTCAAAAAACAAAATCCTGGAGTGACCATAAATGTATTTATTTTCAATGAAGAAATAGAGGTGGCACCAAGACGAGTCTGTGATGAAGAGAAGCCCATACATTTCGAGCTCCTCCCCACCACCGAAGACAATGCATACTTCACATATATCAAATTTGTTTCTTATCTGGCGATAACTCAAATGACAGTCCATATTTGCATAAGGTGTTTTACATCTTACCAAGACATTACACGAGTGACAAAAAGACAGACGAAGAGATGTTGGCGGAGCACAAAAAATATTGGAGTCCTCATGCTCCTGCACATATCGAAATGCAGAGCCACGACAAGAAAGGAAGAAGCACAACCATCAAATTTAAAA
This sequence comes from Dryococelus australis, assembly GCA_029891345.1. NCBI lineage: Eukaryota > Metazoa > Arthropoda > Insecta > Phasmatodea > Phasmatidae > Dryococelus > Dryococelus australis. The sequence continues at coordinate 67,806,299 of CM057003.1, read as the reverse complement.
ACCATCATAATGCAGGCATGATGCCAATCATCATCTACACCGATTTCGAGGCCATTCTGCTGCCTGTTCAAACCTGCCAGGCCTACCCACAGACATCCAGCATGGGTTCTCATCAAAATCACGATGAGACCTATAATATTTCCTATTATGGAATGACAGAGACCTGCTGCTACTGTGAAAGAAAAATTCACAACTGACAACTGGAAGGTCATGGATCACGACCACTTTACCGAAAAGTACATTGGGGCCTCGTGCAATAACTGCAACAAACTCCGTCGCCATCCGAAAGTTTTCTTATATTATTTTATAAATTGATAGTAGTAGGGGCGGGCGGGTTATATTTCAAATTTGTTTAATCGGATTATCGAATTGATATCAAAGGGTTAATTAAATTGATTGAAAATGATAACCCGATTTTAATCCGATCTTAATCCGACAAAAATTCTTAAACCGATCTTAAAACAATTAAAATTTTCTTAAGCCTAACTTAATCCTATCAAAATGGAGACAGTTACATTTATTGAAAGGGTTTAATTTATTGAAAGGATTAAATTTATTGAAAGGATTAATTATTTTTGTTGTACTTCTTTCTTTCTTTTTGGATGGAGGGAGAGGGCAGCAGGAGCTCTGGCATGCCATCACCCTTGGAGCTCTGGCAGTCGATTGACCAGAGTGCCACCGACCCTCACATGCCACTGGAATGACACATGTGTCGTGATACTGAGAGCAGCAGCTCCCATAAATCAGAGGGTGTTTGTAAAAACAATTGCCACCCGACACTTGGACTAATCATAGGGTCTGCGGGCGGGGGCTGTGTCAGTGTAAGTCTAGGGCACCGGGCCCACATTTAGGCTGTTTTTGTTTTAGTGCCTATTATTATGTGATTTTACATGTTAATGTTGTCTGCGGGGGAGTGAAGCTCCCCTCCAGCCTCCCGGCTGGAGTAAATGTAAATATTGTGATATCTGTCTAATGTGTTATGTTGTATACAAGTGTGCTATTAAATCTCGTGTGTAGTGTGTCGGTGAGTCTCTAATCGCCTGGGAGCAACCCTCGGGGTAGGTTTTATCATTTCAGAGTGTGTGACATAGGAAAGAGATCCAGTGTTAGCAACAGAAACAGTAGGAGGGGCCCTTGGGACCAGGGTCTGCCAGGCTTTGCCAGAGTCTGCCAGGCACTAGTCAAAGCACAGCTCCCCCCTCGACCCCTCTTCAACAAGGATGGTCTTCTTCCCGATCTGAAACAGACTATCAGGCCAGTGCATTATTTCAAGTAAATAATAGTTTTTGTAACATATAAAAACATTATGTTTTAATTATTTAAATATTTTTAAAGTGTTTTTGAATTTTGTGTTTTTATATATATATTTTTTGTTTTTAAAATTTTTAAAATATTTTTTTGCTACGATTATTTAAAATTCAATTAATTTTAATATATTGTGATATTTGTATAAGCTTAAGCTAGATTAAATAGTTTAAGCTAGTCTAAATTAGCTATGAAATATCGTGTTAGCCCCCCGACCCCTACCTCGACTGGCATGTGTATCACTTGACCTGGAAGTCGAGTGGTGGTTGGGGCTATTTCCCACCTTTCCCGAGTTCCCACATAACCAGCCTGGGCAGAGCACCCTAAATATTAATACCTGTGTTTTAGTACGACAGTGTCAGTTTGGGGTAATTTGATGGTTAAATAATCCTCAACTATTTGTTTGTTTACTGTAGTAAATTGGCGAGTGCTGTGAGGAGCAACATTTGCTTCTCGTGTAGTGTTGTTAAGTCTCTTGCCTGTGTAATGATGGGCCTAAAGTGGTCCAAAAAAGTGTTGTGAATTGGGTTTCTCACAGAAAGGAGGCCAGTTCTAGCATTCCTAAGAGCATGGTTGCATTTGCTGTTGTGTTGGTGTCCCTTCTCTCGTGTTTCTGTGACGTGTATCTTTTCTGTTGTGTCCCATTTTGTTGCAAAGTGTACAAACCCACTTTGATTTGTCTTGTTCTTTAAGTGGACAGTCTGCTTTTCTGTGATTTTTCATACAGAAAATGCAGACATACCCAAGTGTGCAGTATTTTTGAGTGTGGCCCAGTGCACAACATTTCATACACTGCACCACATCCTCAATGCGGGGTTTATACACTTCTAATCGAACTGATATGTGATAGAGTGTTATAATTTTTAGTACATCATACTTTTTGTTTTGGTGTATAACAGCCCCATACACTGCAGGTTTGTCTTCTGGTGTTCTAAATTGCCATACGTGGATAGGCCTAAAGCCATAATCATCGAAGTCGTCCTTAAGGGAATGTGTGTCTAAGCCATGTGATAGCCCTTTTATAACTACTTTCATTGGCTTTTCACCTTTTGCTGCATATGTGTAATATGCTAAGAGGTTCTTCCAAAGGAATATACAGAAACGAGCATTAACCTCCATCCTGACAATTACCCTCAGCTATTGTTTTTTTTTATTGAAAATTTTATGAAAAATTCTTCACTAAACTGGCCAATCAACCACTTAACCATTTAGTTGTTTTTTATGTAAACTGGTGGAGAAAGTGGTGTTTTACATGTGTGCTGTTGTGATACTACTGTGCCTGTACTACTATGACTATCGTCCAATGTGTGTGCTTCTTCCAAAGGAGAAAAAGAAATCTCACTTGGAACTGATTCCCTATCCTGTATCTGTCTACCTTTTTTTTACTGTGTGTTTTTTGTTCAGTTTGTGAAATTTTGTGTGTTGTGTTGCGAACTATTCGAGTCATCAGAGGAATGAGCAGTTAATGCCACAATTACCTTTCCTCCGACGTCCTGTCGTCCGTCGTCCGACATCGCCCAGTCGGTGTTGTCGAGTTGCAAGCAACTCGCCTACAATCAAAAACCTCGATGGCTGACCAGCTCCCTTGAGGAGGGAGACAGGCTAGGCCTTTGGGAGGATATCCTCCCAGCACCGAGGTTCGGTGCGAAGTGGATTGACCAGAGTGGTTGGTTGGAATGTCTTATATAGGCTTAGAGTTTAGTGCAAGAGTGGGCTAAGGGTTTTTTTTTTTTTTTTTTTTTTCATTTTGAGGTGTTTGGAGGGATGTTGGTGGTAAATAGACAATTTTTACGAATATATTTAACACACAAGAGAAAGTCAGACTGTTTAAACGATTTCTAAGAGTGCCCTAAGTGTAAATTTTATGTTTTTTTGGGGGATATTGCTCGCAGACGGTAGATGGGTGAGTTTGAAAGGCGCGATTTACATGTTAAATGATCTGTTTTAGAATTGCAATTAAACATTAGAGAATTTCAGAGTGTTCTATGTATGAATAAATTACACACATCTAATCGGAAATTTTAAACGACTACATGAATAATAAGTGGAATTACGTGTGTCATAAACATAATGTGAATCTCGAGCTTAGAAATATAATTTACATGAGAGACAAGTATAACGAATAATGACTGCCTTTAAACGAAATCCAGCTAATCAATATAAATAAATAACACTTAACAAGTTTACATGTACAAAATACACATGTCTTACACGATCCAGCCTGGTGAATGTTATCTTATGGCAAAAAACTCTGAGTACGATTTAAACCAGACACAATATCATATGTATATTCTGATAAGTAAAATATATAATGATAGGAAAAATCTTACCCCAAATGATATTAAATTAAGCCAGTTCGATGTATGAATGAGTAGCACTTACATCGAGCTCTGAGTAGAAATGTCTGGTGCGGCCGATAGACAACTGTACTTAAATTACAGTAAAAACTTGTAAATTAAGGGAATTTTTTTTTCATATTTATGAAATTCACTGCAATTGTTAACACAAACTGTATTTTCATCTACCGAAACAGAAATAAATTACTTATCATAATACTGACTAAACACACGAAAATTTATATTTTCCAGATAAAATACGTTTATATTAAATCGCAGCTATCACTAGAGATGGTCTGTAGCTACGGTAACCCCCAATCGTAAGCTCGTCATCCACCAAGTGTCTAGAGGTGCAGTGTTTATGAAGCAGCTGACGACTAGCACGTCTGTCTCCCACAAGCATGGATGAACAACTGAAGATAGTGGAGAGTGAGATAACTGAGGTCACTTCACTCCAAAACTCCCTGCACCACCTATCCCCTCCACCTCTAAACCATGTATGTGGGACCCTGAGTTCAAGAAACCAGAATGCACCCCATTTACCCTCTCCATCCCTCGTCAGTGAACACTGCTCCACGCTGCCCAAGATGTTCAAATGTTTTCAGTAATTTCTCAACATGGCATCATCTGATTAGTTGTGTTCCTATCAGAGGAAGCCTCCCTCCCTTCCACTCCATCACACCCAACCACCCACTCCTACCCAGCACCTCTCAGAACCAGCCTGACAACATGATGCCAGCCACCCCTAAGCCCCCTACTACCCGTCGCCTGAGTGCGAGGTCCTGGGGGTCAGTCATTCATCTGTCTTCGATTGTCATTTTTCTCCACTGATTCAAGATGGCAACAACTGCCTAGTTGCGTGCACATCGGGAGCAGGCTGCTCATAGCCACCCCCTCCCAGCCCTCGCAAACAGAACCAGCCCTTGTCCAGAGGAACATGCCCCTGTCCATCCACCCTCCAACCCCTACTCCAGAAGCTGTATTTGTGCGAAAAGTTAGTTCTTTTCCAAGACCATGGCCACACACCCCTCCCCCAATACAGTATTCAGAAAGCATTTTTGCTAGTGTTGGTATTCCTACTTCTGCTCTCTGGCCCTTCACCTCCAGAGTGCTGCCTCTGCTATGAACAAAACTTAATTCAAGGCCAAAGTGACAGTTTACCTAGGGAGGCAGCAATGGATTTTGAACTAACCTGTAATATTTCCCCTCTCCCCATCCAACTGTTATTTTCACTCTGACACAGAAGCTTCCTCCTATATGTCGGAAGGCAAGAGCCTAGCACATTCTCAGCAAATAAAAAAAATTTCACATCTCCCGCCAAAAAAACTTTATTTTTCCTCATCTTTAAGAAATACATTCCAAATATTTTAGACAGACAGTAAATTTCATTATAAATATAAATTGTGTTCCACCAAAATATTTCCCCCCCCCCTTTTCCAGCACTCTTTATTCCCATTTCCTCAATCTTGTTTTTTATGTTTAAACTGATCTCTGATTAATTTTCTTACCAATACAGCTATAAGACATAATTTTTTCTCACTACGATTTTAAACATTGAAGGAACACCATTTTTCAAACACATATTTTTATTCAAGTTTTAACTATTACGCTGTAAGCAAATTTTCAAGTTAAAACTTTATCTTCAACCATTGAAAACGTATGTTAAACAAACATGTTGGATAAGTTGTTTTAGTTCCAATCCAACATATATTTATTCATTCAGCAGACAAAAAAAAGTATTTCATGTATAGTTTTTCCTTGCCCGGAATTTTTAGTGAGTATTATCATTTTGGAAAATATAATATAATCTCGTTAAAGTTTATTTGGGAAAGACAGTTGACTACAGTGACGTATTTCATAAAATATACAGGGACGAGTCATTTTAAAACCTCGTGTACAATACCAGATAGCAGATAGTCGAGAATTGAGTGTGTGCGTGAGCGAGCAAAACTTAGATCTCGAGAACTGATGAGGGTGATAACATGCACAGGAGTTGGAGCAGCAAACGAACTTCGTGTGGCTGTACTGAACTGCATCGCGACCAGGCAGGAGATATGCACTGTGTGAAGTGGGCGAGATAATGCTTTAGAAATACGTCACAGTCTGCGATGTATGCCACTATCGGTACCCGCCTGCTTCCACCTGCCCGAAAACTTTTCCTTCACGCAGAGTCTGATGCTCGCTGCTAGCACCTATACAATAGGATTAGAAGGGAGGATTTACACCATCCTTCCGCCCTCCGCAGCTCCCCCAAACTTCACTCCATGATGTGCGTTGCCCTTGCTGTAGCTCACGGCCTCTAAACACCATGCTTTGCGACCTGTCTGGCCTCGTCTTTCTTTCCTAGCTACATGTTTGGAGCGCACAGACTGTGACTAGCAATAATGATTTGTTTTACATAGACGATATTGCATTTTAGTTTAAGCCTATTTTTACATCACTTTTGCAAGAGAAAAAACTTAAATTTTAAAATAATGTGAATGAGACGACACTGTAGAAATTTATAGATTTCTACACAGAAAAATTTCTATACTATCAAAAAATTACATCCAAGGCCACACTGTCAAAAAGTTTTTGGCGTGGGGAATAGTATTTTGATCTCTTAAAACTAATCAATTTCCAAGAACTGTATTATTACAAGCAAATAAATATGACCTAACACAAACAATTCTGAAGCCCGAAAACTATTCTGATAAACTAACAATAAAAGGATTCAATCACATTGGAGTATTGCTCCATTGTTAATCCAATAAAATGATAATCCAATCAACAAGGGGATTGATTACACAATAAATTGTACATCCACTCCCCATCCAAAGGTTTATTAAATCAAATAATGCTTTAATATTATAAAAAATATTTTATTTAGTATCAGAAATCTTTACAAATAATGTATTACAATCTTTTAAGATCTTGATTCTTAACCCAAGAGTCATGTGCTTTTGAGAATCCTCTCCATCGAACCAAGAACATATCTTTTTTTTGTTTAATGATTTTATCAACCAAATATTCATTTGGAGAACTGACTTTTTGCAAACCATGTTCGTAAAATCCATCTTTTATTGGTTCTCCATCATATGTTTCTATGTAATACATTCTGGGATGTGTTTGTCTAATTGAAATAATTTTAAATATTTCAAAAGACCAATTCACCATGATTTTTTTTCAAAGATTCTTTTCTGCTTCGAGATACATATAAATTCGCCGACTTTAAACTTTGGTTTCTTTCGTCGATAATTTTAACATTATTATTCATAGTTTTCATAAAACTGTTATCTGTAACTTCTTTAGTAGCCATCTTGATAGTTCTATGATATCTAGAATTATTAAATTTCACTATTTCAGGCAAAATGTCACCCAATTTGTAAGTCCACCTCGATGTGAAATTTTTATACATTAATTGCTTAATCGATCTGTTGTAATGTTCCACAACAATCACTTTAAGCTCCGAATACATTGCATAGTGATTAATACCATATTCGGTCATTAGTTTCTGGAACGACTCAGAAAAAAATTCAGATCCTCTGTTGGTTTGGAGTGAATTGGGGTTCACACATTCAAAACAATCTTTATTGCATCGCTAATCTGTTTCCCAGTTTTATTTTTCAAAGGTATACCCCAACCATATTTCGAATAAACGTCTATTAAAGTTAAAATATACTTGTACCTCTAACTATATTTTGAAAGCAATGTCATTTCACACAAATCTACTTGAAAAATATCATTTAAAATATTAGTTATAACTCTTCTTCAAGTATAAATTATTCTTCCAGGAGCATGAAACTCTTGAGCAATCTCACTAAACTTCATTTGTAATATAACAGTCTTCCATTAACTCTTCAATAATATATAAACAATTTTGTTTGTATGTGAATTATTCCCAGACACTCTCGAAGCGATGAGAAGTTTTAATCTGTCAACCAATTCATTAGGATTGTTCCATTATTCAGGTGAAAAGCTAGTTGTCAGTTTCATCTTTATATATTTCACTTCCTACTATATCTCCTATTAAATGTATTTTCGGGTGGTTTTCATCTCCTGAACGAATTGGTGTTGGAATATCTATTTGGAAAACTTTTACACAATAATTTAAATAATCCTTAACTGACATCAGTTATATAATCACCTATTTTAATTTTATTCTCAGGCAAAAATTTAACTAACGAATCTCCCAGGAACCAATTGTTTTCATGTCCATAAACACCTAATGTCGTCGTGCATAGACCTAGATAATTTTAAAGCTAAATAATGCTGTGTTAATTGAGAAAGGGATTGCTTTTTCTTCGTTAAAGCTTCATTTTCCGTTTTAATTTCCAAAGCTGCTTCTTTAGGTTTATTCAATACAGATTGTAATGTATTCATTCTACTGGTAACAGGTTTAAATATTTATTCGTTTAGAACATCCTGTTCCATACAAGCTCGTTTGACTTGTAAATGTTTGACTTTCACAGCAGATATAATGTTATATAAATCAGAAGCAGAGTCAGACATATTTTTATTATATTACATTAAATTCAATCTATTTATATATAAATTAAGTTGTTTTTCTAACTGATGCAGTAGGTAGATTACTTTGAGCTTTTTCAATCTTATCGACTTTACTTAAAACATCTAATTTTGCTATAGTTTTAGCTTTCAAATCATTAGTGTTTCCAAATCATTATTTTGTTTTCTCGAATCTGTTTGCATAACTGAACCAAATCTTTTATTAATAAATTATTGTTCCATTCATGTTTCAAGTTGTTTTGTAATAGTAGCATTTACCACTTCATTAATTATAACTCTTGAATTTTCTTGCATTTCTGTAAGTTGTTTAGTAGAAACTATGTTTGTCATTTCATTAAAATCCTTACTAAATCCATAATGTGTTCTTCTTTTCTAAATTCATTACTCTGCAAATCAGTGCTAATATTGCTTGAAGTGTTTGCAATTATACTCATGTTTTTATAAACATAATCATTCAAATCAACTACTTTATTAATTTCTCTTGAATATCGTTTGATTGTTATTTAAATACATTTAGCATAATAATATTTAAATCTTCCACATAATGTTTCTTTACCCCAGCACTATATTTCACAGCCATACCCACATTACGTAATATATTCCCATTCAAATCACAATTCCCATCACGATTGTTGGTTAAACAGCTATTGTAATGATTGCATTTTCTACTGCTATGTAAAAACTTTGAAATACTCATTGTTCTTTGCCTGGAAGAAAAAACTGTCATAACCAGACCTATATCTGCTTTTATATAGGGGAAGTGTTGATATAATCACAAAAAAAAAACATTTTTTCTTTCCTACAGTAAATACACATATTTTTAAACTTTGTAACTGTCACATCGCATAAAACATAATCATTGTAAATATGTTGCAGATTCTTACTATCCTTTTTAAACACGACTATCACATTTACATTATCGCATAAAATTAAAACAATCAATGTTTGAATGTCGACCAAAACTAAAGTATTGCTTTATTTCACACTGTGGTTCACACCAAACATCGTCAAAAATAAACCTGGAATTCGGCAATGCTTCATTCGGAGGCTCTATATATTCTTTATTTGTAAACTGAAAATATTGCATCCCTTCAATTATTGACAAAATGTTCACTAATTGTTGGTATTTCTCTGGTTGTTTTGTTTTAGAAAACACATACACATTTTCAAATTTAAGTCCATTTGGATGCACTAACGACTTGATGACACAAGTTTTTCCACATGAAGAAAGTCTGCTTATTATACAATGCATATTTGATGGTAAAAGAATACCATGTTTCTTTTCAATTACATTTCCTTTCATATTTACAATTACAAGCAGATGTGCTTTGGTTTTATAACCTTCGTTTGTACACAATTACACAGAATTACTGTAAATGTGGGTCTATATATAGGTTCGTGTTCAGTTGAAAACAATGGCTCACATTAAACAAATCAAAAAAGGATGCGGTATATTAAACACATTTATTTTTAAATTGCCATTTGAATCACATTTACCGAAATACAATTATTGCGGACCAGGTACTAAACTTGCAAAACGTTTGGCACGGAACGATCAAGGAATAAACTCTTTGGATAACGCACGTAAAGAACACAATAATGTTTATGATCGAACAAAACGATTTGAAAGAAAGACACATAGCAGATACAATTATAACCAATAAAGCTGCTGATATAAGGAAGAAGCCATCTACATCTACAGCTGAAAAGCTTGGATCTTGCGTTGTTAATAAAGTTATGTATGCAAAGGTGAAAAGAGGCATGGGCCTAGAACATAAAACTAAAAAAAAAAAACAAAGAAAGGATGAATCATTCCATTCCTATTTCCAGCATTAACAGCTCTGGGATCAATCTTTGGAGGTGTTGTGGCAATTAGTAGAGCAGTTAAATCAAAAGGTTAAAGAATATATTTGAAACCTTATAAATTTGGACAAGGCTGAAGAAACTCTAAATGTGGAAAAAAAAACACAGAGAGTCCTAAATAGTCTTCCAAAATGTGCACTTGCAAACAAAGATATTAATGGATTTGTAAAGAAACTATATTCCCTATTTCCGAGGTGTATATATGAGAGATGATTTACCAAAGAAACCAAATCTTTGCGAATGAATGATTGTTAATTTAGATTCGAAACAAAATGAAGGAACACATTGGGTTGCATTAATTAAAAATGTAAATCAATAAATGTATTATGACAGTTTCGGCGATTTACATACTCCAGTTGAAATACGTAATTATAATAAAAACACACAATTAAGGTTGAATTACAAAATGGAGGAATTACCAAATATAATCGATTGCAGACATTTATGTTTACGTTTTTGGCTATAAATAGGCTATGTAAGTAAGTGTAGTTGTAAAACATATTACTAATATGAAAAGTATGTTGATATTAAGTGGAAATTCGTCGCAATTGCATGTGGTATATTTCCCTGCATTGGAGTTAGATAGATAATGACAAATAAGTCTAATAGAATTCGTTAGTTACAACAATATACCAAACATTGATATGCATAACCAAATATTTACAGCTAATATTGGTGAAAAAACATACAAGATTGTGATACTGGCAGGATCTTATGAGTTGGATGATCTTGAAACATTCATTAAAGCGGCATTACCTGGAGATGTACATTTCTGATTACATGGCAATTCAAATACATTAACTAGTGCAATGTATAGAAATGTCGATATCGATTTCTTGGAAGTCAATTCAATTGCATATATGCTGGGTTATGAATGGAGATTATATCCAGGCAATTAATTTCACGAATTATCAAAACAGGTTAATATATTGTCGGTAAATGTATGTCGTATAAATGTTAATGGAAAAGTGACAAATACAATACATGAATTCATGTGTGCTGTAGCTCCAGGATATAAAATCATTGAAAATCCTAATATATTGATATATCTTCCAGTAATAGTTGATGAAATAGTAGTTACAATTGTCAATTAAGATGGTAAACTTATTAATTTTAGAAATGAAAAAATTACCGTTCGTTTACATTAAAAAAGGTATATAAACACTTGCATTCCACTGCACATTACAATCATAATGGGTTTTGTGTACAATATTAAATTCGTACGTAAAGTAGTATGTCATTTAAGTAGTATGTCATTAAGGAATGTATTTCGAAGAAAGAAAGTATAAAAAGACGTAAATGCAAACATAAAATGCTCACTTCAAATATGATACCCATGAAGTTAACATGAGGCCACAAATTATATTTAAAAGAATCAGGATATATTGTTAATATAAATGGAAGACATACTTAATGTTGAAAAACCAATCACTTATGTAAATGCAATCATCAATACGGAAATACATGTGTATGAACCGTTCGGAGCAGGTCCGTACAGGTTTCCTTTGGAAATAAGGATTTCAATACAAAATCATGATATTTACACATTACCGTCGAAATAATGTTTAAGGTTTAGAGGCACAATTAAAAAGACAGCTAATACAAGTAATCCAGCAATTACAAGAATAGTAATAAATTGAATACTTCATTTAATTGACAGAATTGCATACCTATTAAATTGTGAAAATCGATCAAACACGAGTTGTTGGAATTACTTCCAGGATAAAGAACTATCTTTCAGGAAGTGCGATGCGTGTTATAATTTCATGGGCAAGCTACGGTGTTCAGGAGGCAGTTGTGGCATTGATTTCTCAAATAAACGGGAGGTGGGGTCGGGAGGTCCTCCCACGGAAAAATTTGGATCTCAAGGTGCAAAATGGTGCCATTTAAACATTTTTTCGTACCTAAATATGAAATACACTGCTTGTAAAAATATTAATATTTTTAACATATAATTAACCCGAGTAAAAAATATTACAAAGATACCTTCATCAAACTCAGAACCTTGTCCACTCAAAATCAATATGATTTTAAGGTCGTCGACAGTGAGGTATTTACATATGAAGCAATTTTGTTTGTACGTAAGTGTGGACTGGAAAAATTATTATTCGTTTGTGTAAATATAGAAAGCAGTCAGCACAAAGGATCAGGAGCACAAATTACACTTATAATTATATCCGCAAACATTCACATCACAATTAATATACAGTAAATTAATATTATAAGTAAAAGTGTACTACACAATCAGTAAATGACAATTTTGAACAAAAATTTTTACAGACATTTTTACAAACTCGCCTACAATGCGCTACATCCCAGCTGTTTGAATCACTACCATGTCGCTCAAAGCAGTATATGCTCTTCGCAAGTATTTGCATTATTGGTACACTGTAGAGGGCATAGGGGATTTGAAACAATGAACACCCCTAATTTTTGTAAGAAAAAACAGTTCTTCTCTCCTTTTGTTTACGAATTCCGCCATAACACATTCATAAATATCGACGACGAGTTTCATTTTTACAAATGTTTCTTTTTAATTGAGAGAAGTAAAAGACTAGACAGCCTATTTCGCCCAATTGTGTTCTGTGAGTATGTCTTGATTCGTTTTAGTGTTGAAAAAGAATGCTTCACAGATAATGTTGTAAGAGCCTATTTGGTATTGTTGCCATTAATGTACATAATTTATGGAACTGTGGGAGAGCATCTTGTAAATCATTTTCATGAATGTATTTAAGAATATTTTGAACACTTCTGCTTTTCATGGCATCTCGACTATACACAACTTTTAGTTCAGACCGAAGTTTATTAAGGTCAAAGTAACTGCCAATGTATTCGATTAGGGAATTCAACTGGACCTCAGGAAAATTATGATAACACTCCTGGAATTTCGTAGCATTTATAAGTTATAAAAATCTTAATTTGTTCATGTATTCGAAATGTGTTTCGATTTGTATTACGATGTTGTCTAATATTTATTCATGTAGCCTGGAATAACCTCGCTTTAGGTCTACTTTGTCTTTGCATTTCCGATGTTTTTTTTCTGGTTCCAGACCAAATTTTATTGTGTTAGAGACAACATTTTCAAAATTGTGTCTGAGTTTACATATAAATACTTTTGTTTCCTGTATCTCCTGAATACAGAAACCGATGTCTAGTTGTTTGGTCTGCATTGTGTTATATAGGTGTCCAGTGCTACCAAAAAGCTTAGAAAACAAAACTAGGAAAAACACATTCTCAAAAGTTTCTAGAAACTGATGACACCTTTTGCTGAAGAAATAGTGTCACTGTCCCATTCCTGTGGATTTGCCGTTATTCTGGAAAACATTTCTAAGAGGGAATCCCGATTTTTGAATGCACTTTGAACAAGTCTATAATTATAATTATATCTTTTAGGCGAATACCTGGAAGCCATTTCTCAACTATCTGAAATAGCAATGCTACCCGCTTAGAAGAGTGCGAAAAATAGCAGACAGGCTAGAAAGGGTACTGAAATACACTCTACGCTTGCTAATGTTATTTACAGACTGGGTAAAGACAAGGTTCAAAATATGTGCTCCACAATGTACAAACAATGCACTGTAAAATTCGTCATGTACCAGTTTCTGTATACCATTTGAATCTCCTGCTATTACTGCAGCTCCATCATAAAACTGCATGACAAGTTTACTGCCAGTTATTTGTCATAACAAATTCAATTGCATGACTTGCTATGGCTCCCTGAAAACCTATCACACCTAACATTAGTGAATCCATAAAACCATTCATTGATCTGTCAATCACTCATTACAAATCTGAAAACAGTGGACAACTGAGGAAGTTTGGCACAGTCCGATGTCTCGTCAAGTAAAATTGAAAGAAAAACTGATTTTTTCAATTTTATTTTTAATTTCAGCAAACACAATATTTTGAATGGATTCTATTAGGTCGTTCTGGATATTGCATTAGAGTCCAGAAAATGCTGTGGACAGCTCAAGGTGCTGGAACAATACTATATTTCCCTTAAATTTACAAGAATTTGGACCTTTTAGTAAAAAGAAACAAATAATGTTGAAATTGCTATTTTCCAACTCCAAAAAACATGATTTCTGCCTGTATTCATAACATTTCATTAAACTGACATCGGAAACTGTTAAAATATTAAATAAATTCAAATATATACATTTTATGTTACATGGAATACATTTTTGCTGTTGGAAAGTTATTGGTTAGACATAAAGAAAGGAAACACATTGGTTAGTACGCTCGCCTCCCTAGGCAGGTCACAGCATAAAAACAAATTATTTTTCAATGTGTGGATGACGTGTTAGATGTTGGTCGGCAGGTTTTATCGGAGATGTCTTTCATTTCCCCTAGTCTCACGCACATGCAACTTGGTGCTTCTCTCCTCGCTTCAACATCATTGACTCTCAAGACATCGATGTTAAGAGCCACCTAAATCTCTCCCAATATTTTTTTTCTCTCTTATACATCCAATTGAGAGTAAAAACATTTTTTAATGAGTGAATACTTGTGGAAAATAGTTCTGTTTTAATGAGTAAATAAACAAGTCTTGTGTGTCTTTGTGATTTTACAAATCACAGTTTGCTTGATTCAAATATACATTTGTTGTTGTTTGAATTTTAAATCTGGGGATTATATTGGGAACTTGATTTCAAGGACTTGTAAAAATTTTTTCGCTGCGCATATAGTCAACCTGTTGCTTAAGGTTGAAACCACAGCAAGTAAGGGCAATCTCTCAGGGTATGCATTAAGAGGGTTGGTGACATGAAGCGGGGGAGCCAACACTAGAAAAAATATGTTCTGAGTACTCTAGCAGGAGAGGGCGTGTTGTCTTGAAACAGGTACTGCAGGGATGCCAACTCACGAAAAATATGAAAAATAATTATCAGGGTTGACACTAGGATGTGTACAGCTGGTTTTGGTGAGCTCCTAGCTCGATCGATAGCAGAGGTCTTCAGAAAAGTCAGCTTTGGGAGTAGGGATGGTAAGGGGCAAGCTCCTCTGGACAAGGCCAGTTCTGTCGGCGAGGGGGGAGGGGTGGATACAAGCAGCCGACTCCCAAAGTGCATGCAATTAGGCAGTTATCGCCATCTTGAATCAGTGGAAAAAATTACAATCGAGTACAGATGGGTGACCCAGGACCTCGCATTATGGTGAGGGGAGGTAGGGAGCATAGGAATGGGTGGCATCATGGAGTCGGGCCAGTTCTGAGGGGTGCATTGTAGGGGTGGGAGGTTGGGATGTGAGGGGGTGGAAGGCAGGCTTTCTTCGATGGGAACACAACTAATCAGATGATGCCATGAAGAGAAATTCCCAAAAACATTTGGCAATTGTGGACAGCTCGGGGCAGTGTGCACTGATGAGGAACAGGGAGGGTAAAGGGGGTGCAAGCTGATTTCTTGACCTCAGGGTCCCGCAGAGATGGATGTGGTGGGGGGATAGAAAGGGGATGCAAGGAGTTTTGGAGTGAAGTAACCTCAGATATCCCACTCTCTGCCATCTTCAGTCATTCATCAACACTTGTGGGTGACAGATGTGCTAGTCGCAAGCTCCTACATAAACACTGCACCTCTAGACACTTGGCGGCCGACGAGCTAACTATTAGGGGTTACTGCAGCTACGGACCATCTCTAGTGATAGCTGTAATTTAATTTAAACATATTTTATTGGGAAAATGTAAATTTTCATGTGTTTAGTCAACATCGCGATAAGTAATTGAGTTCTGTGTTCGGTACATGAAAATACCATTCGTGAAACAATCAGAAAATTTCATAAATATTTAAAAAATCTTATCCTTAATTTACATGTTTTACCATAATTTAAACACAGTTGTCTATCGGCCGCACCAGACATTTCTACTCAGAGTTCGACGTAAGTGCTACTCATTCATACGTCGAACTGACATATTTTAATATTAATTGAGGTAAGATTTTTCTATCATTATATATTTTACTTATCAGAATAGACATACGTTATTGTGCCTAGTTGAAATCGTATTCAAAGTTTTTGCCATAAGATAACATTCACCTGGCTGGATCATGTAAGACATGAGTAATTAGTACATGTAAACTTGTTAATGGTTTATTTATTTATACTGACCAGGTGGATTTCGTTTAAAGACAGTAATTGTTCATTATACTTGTCTCTTGTGTAAATTATATTTCTAAGCTCGATACTCACATTATGTTTATGACTCACATAATTCCACTTATTATCTACATAGTGGTTTAAAATTTCTGATTAGATGCATGTAATTTATTCATACATAGAACACTCTGAAATTCTCTAACATTTAATTGTAATTCTAAAACAGATAATTTAACATGTAAATCGCACCTTTCAAAATCACCCATCTACCATCTGCGAGCAATTCCCCCCCCCCCCCCCCAAAAAATATAACATTTACACTTAGACCACTCTTAGAAATCTTTTAAACACTCTGAATTTCTCTTGTGTGTTAAATATATTCACAAAAATCACCTATCTACCACCAACATCCCTCCAAACATCTCAAAATTTAAAAGATTAGAAAAAAATAGCCTTAGCCCACTCTTACACTGAACTCTACACCTATATAAGACGAGGCAACCCACCTCTGGTCAGTCGACTGCCAAAGCTCCAAGGGTGAGGACATGTCAAAGTTCCTGCTACCCCTCACCCACCCAAGAAAGAAAGAAAGAAGTACAGCAATAAATTAACCCTTTCAGTAAATCTAACCCTTCCAATAAATTTAACAATTTACATTTTTGTTGGATTGAGACATTTTTAATCGGATTAAGATCGTATTAATAATTTTTGATCCTATTAAGATCGGAATAACCATGTCAATAGATTTTATTAACCCTTTGATATCAATTTGATAATGCGATTAATCAAAAGTTAAATAGAACCCGCCCGCTCCTACTACTCTTGATGTATGATGAGAACTTTATTATAAAACATCTGGGCCTTTGTTATGCAGTTGTTCTGTGTGTCTGCTATGACATGTAACGTAAGAGCTGACTCCGCTCCTGATTTGCACACTGGGTCCGGCGTGGTGGCAACCCCCCCCCCCCCCCCCCGGAACACGGAACTTCGTGTCTCATCTTTGCCGTTTGCGCAGTGCAATATTACGCATGCCTATACGATAACAATGTAGCACGATCTCTGAGCAAGCACAGGATGATTGTGATGGGGTATGCACAATGACGGGTTTGTTATCGTAATTTTAGTGTCGTATCTTTAAGAAGGTTGTACTTCTCCTATCAAGTCTGCCAAACTCCTTTGACATGTTTGGCAGGCAGATAATAGATAAAGCGAACATGTTTACGCGGGGAGGGGGGAGGCGGTATCTCTCACAGTGTACTTAGGGCGGACAGACATAAAGTACATCCATCGCCTTCTGTCGCAAGCCTCGCAGATAGCGTGCCCTCCGCCTCCTTCGCAACCATTTACCTGGCCTCGAAGGCAATAACTTCATTCTAAATCTTCCGTCCGCGGCGGACGGAACTCTCTCTGCAATTATATCTTTACGAAAACCTATATAATTACTATCGTTCCAAGGAGGCAAGCAGATATTTTTAATTATTATTTTTATTGTACCACGTTTTCCATTCGAATTAAAAAATAAACTACGTGATTTTTAATGTAATATATTGTCCTCCGACTATTCGTGTGTCCTGATTCCTGCGTATTTTGATTTCGTTACAGATATAAAAAGTTTTAAAGTCTTTTAATTGTGTGTTTTAATTTATTATATACCTTAATCAAACATTCTAGTTGGCCGGAGAGATGGCAGATGGTTTTTGGAGAATTTGTTGGTGGGAAGGTTGGTTGGGGGAGGATGAGACCAACACAAGAAATAGAAATGTCTTTAATGGAAAAATAATATGAAAATAAAAACCGAACAAAACTGAAAAAAAATTATTTACATTTCATTTTTTATTTACATCTTGTAATATTTTAATATGAACAAATATTTTAAGAAACGTGACAAAATATTATTACTACTCATTCTTACCCTGGGATATGGAATCATGACAACGAAAACTTTACATTCTTTTAAATATAGTATTTTCCCCATACACATGATATTGTGCATATACTTCTTCTAAACCCTTTTCTTGACACATGACACGATAGCCGAGTAGTCTATGGTGTCTGCATGCCAACCCAATGTTTAGCAGTTCGATCCCATCCTCCTCCAGACAATTTTTTGAGCTCTGCAAAAAAAAAAAAAAAAAGCAGCCCCTCTATCGGCCAACTCTAGAACCAACATGGTGACCAAGCTAGAGGAACACCAGTCCCCTGGCAGGCAAACCTTGAACGAAGGACAAATATAAACAAGATGGCGGGCGACAGTGGCACACTCTAGACAGCAATAAACAAAGTTACAGTGATCGGTGGTGCACTCTAGCGGACGATAAGAGAACTATAGCATTTGGAGAGCATACGGCAGATGTGAAGGTGAGTAACTGGGAAAAAAGGTGGCGAGTGATAATAATAGGGCGACCGGAAACAAGTAAGAAACTGGAGACAAGATGGTGGATGGACACAATATGGCAGGCGAAAACAAGATATTTGCTGGAAACAATATGGCAACTGGAAACAAGGTAGTGGATGAAAACAAAATGGCAGACAGAAACAAGATGGTGACTGGAAACAATATGGCCAACAAAGTTCAAGGTCAAGGACACAATATGGCCCCTGTGATATCATCCAAGATGGCAGAATCCAAGATGGCAGATGGCACCACTGCTTTACAGCCCCCTGCACTTGTTCTGGAAGGAAAATTGTATCTACTGACCTATTTCGAACAAATTTTGTTTGTTAAAAGTATCTTTTATAATCATCATACCTACCAACACATAGCAACTGTCGTCGGAAATTTTGTAAGATAGCACAACACGAATAAATGAGGTTTTTGTGTCATATTTCGGGAAACAATTAACCGATTCGTACCAAATTTGGCAAACAAATAGAACTATGGCAGATAATTTAAACTATAGAATGTTCATGGTTAAATGAGCACATTTGAAACCAACCTTTGGAAAATATCTCTTCCCCTACCTGCATGCATGCTAATGAGCACACTGAGTGACATGCACCCTGTAAAGTTGACAATGACAGATGGAGAGTAATACCATGTTTTAAATTTAATCAAAAGCGTTAAGTAAAAATTTGTAAATACCGAAATGATTACCTTTTTTGTTTAATATTTATATGTACAAAAATAGCAAACTTGTAAAATATTTTTTTAATAATCACACAGTTTCTTTTGACAGAAATTAATAAAGTGCTTAGACCCATATCAATGTTAATTTAACATATGGTAGAAGACTACACAGTGCGTATACAATTATATCTTAATCAACACTTTCAAAAGTGCTCAGTTTACCATGAACAGCCTACAGTATGTTTTAAGTAGATCAGACACTTATTTTCAGAATCGCGACAGCAAAGACATTTTATCAGTGTGATATATCGTCGAGACCGTGTAATTAATTCCAACTGATAATTGTATGTTTGCAGTATATTTTACAAATATCAAATGTTTCGACAGTCTTTTTTGTCAGCCATTTTTTAAGATAGCATTACATGACAAATTAAAATTTTGAGGTCATATCTCCGAAGACAATCAACTGGCTCCCACCAAATTTGGCAAACAAGTAGCACTATGGCAGGCCACGTGAATGATTTTTGTCTTGAGAGGGTCAGCCACTTTTTTTTTTCAATATGGTGGCCATATAAACATTGTAATTAAGTGTGTTAAATCTACGAAACTACTAAACCAACTTCGAATTAACTTTGTATGCTGGCGGTATCTATTATTACCATAAATATGACCATACAGAGCCTCATTTATTCGCAATTTTGTAAAATAGTCCAAAGTGAAAAAATAAACTTTTTATATCTTATCTCGGGAAACAACCAACTCCCACCAAATTTAGTGAATAAGTTGTTTTATGGTAGACCATTTTAATTTGCTGGTTTTAAGTGTGCCAGATACCTATTTTTAGAGTGGCGGCTATAATAACACTGTTACAAGATGCCAAATGGGCGTGTACGAGTTCGTGAGGGATAGAGGTCTTAATAAAAATAAAAAACTAAATTTGATTTTTAATTTAATCACACAGCTATTACTTACAACATTAAAGTATTTCAGCACTATTACTCCGTTTTATTTTCAGTGAGTACATTAATTAATGTCAATCTCAGATCTAATTTAAGTCCCTCTCAATGTCTCAAATTTTATTACAGTTAATTAAGTCATGCTCTTCATTAACACACATTCAGTCTGTCTGTTGCTGTCATTTTAAATGTCTTACATTCACGCATCCAGTTAAATAGTCCTGTCTACCAGTCGCACTCTTCACTGCGCCATTGCTCGCAGTTACACATTTTACTCCCACTGGTCACTTCTGTCGCCACTCGTACTTCTGGCTCGTCTATCGCATAAGACAATCACCCGAACTCCTGAATCCCATAAGCAGTTGGCTCGAAGGCCTGTCGTGCTTATATAGTATCAGTCTCAATGATCTGGAAGATTCCAATGATCTGGAAGGTTCCCCATACCCCGAGTCACGCTGAGATAATCTAGGTCATTAAACCAGAACATTCTTCAGACAACTGCAGAAATTCTAATGGTTAAAAGTCAGGAGTATGTGAGCCGCAAAGGCTTATCGTGGCGGTATGCGGAAGCTGGCCTTTCTGATGCCGGCTTTCTAATACCACCAGCTTATCACATTAAAACTATTTCCTCCACAAGCTCTTCGGTCGCTCGCGCAACACAAAGTTGCGACACGTAACAAAACTTCTGCTTAGTGTGCTATATAAAATAAACTATGTAAGGGATTTCAACTTAACGTTTTATACTCTATCTATGCTAATAAATACGGTGGGTAGTAGGTGTCTATTGAGGATCTTAGTGGAACCCAATAATTTGGCTAAAATTCAAGCAAATTTCTCACTTTCAAGCAACTTTTTCAAAATCTACTGGAGACATGATTCGTCTCATAAATTTTAATTACAAAATCAAGCGAATCAAGACCAAAATCAAGCTAAATTTCGAAGTTGCTTAGCAGTTATTTATATCCGAATTTTTTGGATATTATAATCTTCTGGATCATGGGAAGTTATTTCGTACTTTATTTATGCACTTCATTAAAACATGTTTCCTTTTGTAAGAATAGCGTATAATGTTTCAATTATTTGCGATTTCTCTTAATTCTAAATAATCCTTTTCGAAAAGATCTTTATTAATAATCTTGTAAATTTTAAAGTTTTTATAGACATTATTAAAGCTCTCTTGTAACTCTCTTATCTCGTTTAAATTGTTTCCCATTTATTAGTTTTTATTTTTATAAAAGGTTGAATTTTTGCGGGGTGAGCAAATAGCCGGCAGCTTTCTTACAATGAAGAAAATACTATTTACATTAATGAATCTGGCCTATATATTTTTTTTTATAACAATCTGTAAATGGAAAAAATTTGAATTTTTTGTTGGGGTCCAGAATAATAGTCGAGGTTAGTTGGAAACAAAGAATCTTCTATAGAATATATTTGCGAAACGAATGGGCGATACTTAAGGATATACAAAAATGTAAAGAGAAGATAAAATAATTTTAAGTGTTAAAGAGCGCAATATATTTTCCTCCTGTAGTAATGAAATATTTCTTATATTTCATATAAATATGTAATATAGTGTGTAGGGAGCTGTGAAGAGCACACGCAAAGCCTCCTCGTTGGGATAGCCGGTATGGAATATTGTCAAATTATTTCAAATATATATATGTGCTGTGAATAATGTAGAATTTGCATGCGCAACAATGGGACAACGCATATACCACTTGAGTGACCAGGCTGCACAGCTGACTTGCAATAAATCAGAGGGAAAGGGTGTGATCTTATCTAGGCTGCCTCTGTATAATTGCCCGGTGCAGTCCTGGGCCTGTAGGTGAACAAATTTATTACCATTATCACCCTATAGAAACTAATATTTCAGTACGTACGTAAAAATAAGGCAGACAATTGAGAACTCTACACATATGTAAGACACTGGATAATAAATAGGTTAACTTGACACTACAGCTGATAAGACGACAAAACAGATACGCCCTTTGAATATATTTCATTTATTTTACTTTTCATTTCTTTTTGTATTATAATTGTTTAAATCAGAAATAATTGAAAACCCTGATGGCTGACGCTAGCTTAAGGGCGCATATAGCGCCAGCCAATCAACAACCAGGATTTAAACCTGCGAGCCAATGATGATCAAAACTATTCAAACCACCCACAAGAATCACTTCTAACGATCTAAATGAAGAAAAACCAAAGAATGTGTGGTCTCGGAACTGAGATATAATACAATAAAAAGTAGACAGACTTACCAAATTGAGATCATACCAAAAATAAATATTAATTATATAAAAATAAATGCAACATGAAAAATGAACTAGCCTATCAAAATTACACATCTAAGTTTTAAAAATCTTACATGTTAAGAAAATTAAATTAATAAAAATAAAGTAATTTACACAGGCAATTGAAATAATACAAGTAACACATGTAAAAAAATATTACATTAACTCTTGCATGACAATATGTGTAGCAATAAGAACAAGAAAAAATAATATAAGTTAATTGTATGAATAAAAACCATATTTTCGTGGGTGTTCCAGATGCACCCTCATTTTCAAAGACATATTATAACAGATAAAATGGGATTGAAACTCTAAACAAGTAATATGCGTGAAAATAGGCACTGTTAAAAAAATAAATAAATAAAATAATCAATGTATATGGCAACAATGAAATGTCTGTCTACACAATTCAAATTATTATTTGTCCTTAATCAATATGTTGCTACTCTTATTGTACTCTCATCAAAAATGTATTAATCATTCTTATTAAGGATAAAAAAGAAACTTTATTTACATCAAAACATATGGGAATATTTTTAAAGAATATCTGTAATGACAATCATTTCGTGCATGTTGCGCTAAGAAAAGTCTCAATTTTTTGATTTGCAAACGCTCGCATACAAACTCCTTTTTTTTTTTTACTCTTTGTGTCTGCGGCAGCCGACTGTCACGTGACAACACCAGGCGGGCCGTGACGGTGCAATATTACAGCGAATAACAGGCCAGCTGCCCCTGGCTCAGCAATCTTCGTGTCCAAAGATCGTACAAGCTCGTATCTTGTGCGATGCGAAACCCCGTACCAACGACTCGCTTTGCAGTAAGACATGAGCGGGCAGTTGACACACACCATGCGTCAACTTTAAGGACGCGGCATGTGTGCAACAGTGCGGAGGCTTTACACTACCTCACCTACTTCTGCACGCTGATACCTGGATGAACAGCCAATGCACTGAAACATTGACCTCGATCGTCTTATGCTGTTGAGGTGCGTCTCACTTCCAGCCTTTCGTGTGCGCGTTTATTCCGTCCGTGTGTCAGTGAAGTGCGTGCTCACCGTCGTCTTTCTTGCCCAAAACAAGCGAGTTCACATAAAATGAAGAATGGAGTCAACAATAGGTACATTTTCTTCTGCACACTTAAATTAACACAGACACTTAAAACACAATCACCTTTACACTAGGGTTAGCTAGGCTTATGATGTGACCACTTTACCATCATATAGCATTGACTGAAGAACAATGCTAGGGCTAGACCAGCAAACAATATTATTGTTTACATGTTACACACTCAACAACATTGAGAACTCTACGCCTGAAACTTAGGCGTCTCAGATAAACAATAACAAAATTTTTCATTAGCACGAGACATGAACAACAATCAACAATTACAACATTACATAACCATTTCTGAGAGCAAAACTTTGTCTCTAACTATGTACAACAAAGCAGACTTCCGAAGAGATTGGCATCAACGATGCTAAAATAGACAACCAGATGTAAACAACCATGGAATTGACAACGCCGCTCTAATGGATTATTTGAGGGACGACACTAGCCCACAACAGGATACACACAGGAATACCTGGAATTACGGTACGTAAAACTTAAATCACAGTGTTTAGGTGTGTTATTAAAATAACTTTTTTCTTTGCGGTTAAATCCCGGGTGTCCCCATCTGCTCTTGTTTCAGGTCCTCAGATATGGCTGATGGCTGGATCGAGGTGAGTTTACTGCGGGTTACGTACCCCTGGTAGGTAATGTAGGGCATTAGGCGACTTTCCTCAGCGCTTTTGACGTGTAATTAATTTAACCACTTCCTGGCTATGCTTGGTAACTTATGCATCCTCCGACAGCAGCAATCCGTAGGCATAAAGTAAATAAATAAGATTAATTTGGGGAGGCTCTTCAACATTATAAACGTGGCATGTCCAGGGGCGTCAACACCGCACATCCTTGCCGCTTCACGTAGTAAACAAAACATCCTCTACCCTGCTTCACGAAGTTATACGCCTTAAAAATCTCCGCCATACAGTAGCTCTTCCATCTGTCTTACTAGATGTTGCTATTCTGTGCTCTCGTGGGTCTCATAGTTTCGCTAGGGTGGTAAACGCGTAGCGATGTTAGGTTATATCTTCGTACGATACTGCCTGCAATAACCAGCTCATAACAATTTGCGTAAACTTGTAGCTTTCCTCGAATGGTCCTGAAAATAAAGGAAAAAGCTTGGTGGCGACAAAATCCCAGTGTTTACTTAAAGGATTAGTTCGTACCAATACTAGTTAACCTGATTCCAACTTATTAATTTTAGATTTCCTAGCACTTCTCACTCTTCTATCAGCTGCGATATGCAATCTCCAGCTTACAATTGTCGCCAATCCCTCTCATATCTCTTGTGCGTTTAAGGGTGTTTCAGCCAAAATCGTCGGAATATCTGGTAATAATTCCGGGTCATAAATCGCTGATCGTTTTCCAGTAATCACCTCCCAAGGAGTTAGACTCGTGGCCTCATGTACTGCGTGATTTAAAATATACTCTATAAGCTGCTCTACTTAATTTAACGTATGATAATTAGTTATGTGCTGACCAACTGCGTCAGGCGGTTGCCAGCCACGATGCTGTGGGGCGGGCGTAAACACTTGTACGCGCGGGTCGATTGGCCTCTGATTATCAAGATAGCCTAATCTTGGCTGCTCCCTATAGCCCGCTTGCGTAGAATTGTACACCACTTACGTGTTAGGTGGCGGATACACCAACTGTAGTGTGTTTTACATCTCTCCTCTGCGGCGCGCTTCCTTGTTTACATTGCTGGGAAGTGCCTGCTTCTGTGGGCTTGGCAGTATCTCGTGGCGGTATTTGGCGACCTCTTGTCGATTGCGTTGGCTTGGATGCCCTAGGCAACTCTGTGATACTTTCCTCCCCCGAACTATTATTGCTTTCCTGGTGGTCTCGATAGCGCCTATTCCGCCTTGCATTTCGCCCGGAATAATACTTCAGTCCCGGAATGCTTGTTGCCCAGTCCTTTGACTGGAATATTGGTGTATATGATAGGGCTCATAATAGTCTACTTGATAAGACTGCAACCTCGGATGCTGATCATGTCCGCCATTACCCCTGAACTGTTGTTGCGGGTGGCCTTGATAAAGGGGTGGGGCTCGTTCAACAGGCGCAGCTTTCTCACCTTCTCTGCCGCCGTGTGTTCGTTGCAAACTGTATATTTGGTCGAAGGCCAATAAACCTTCTCGAAAAGCCACTAAATCATTATATGTACGACCAGTCCAAAGCACCTGGTAAGAGTACGGCAATTGGTTTAAAACCATTGCAATGAATTCTTCATTGCTCAGGGGAGGGGTTAGATGCCTAAATCTTTCATACAGATCTGATAGGTGGGTTTCTCGGTTTCTGCCCTTTCCAGGAAAAAACTTTTCCGTGTGTAGTTTGGCCCTTAAGTTCCCCTGAATTTTTGTGCTCAAGAAATGTTCCATAAATTTTGTTTTGAATTCTGAAAAATTGGTAATACTGTTGCGTGCCACCTCCCATCAGTAATATGCTGTTGCGGTGAGGGATACATTAAGGCAGCGCAACATATTGCTGTCTGTCAGGCCAAATAATACAGCGTACTCTTTGAACTTAATAATAAAATTTATAGGGTTTTCTCCTAGGCGTTCCTCGAACATTGGCAGTTGCTCTGTCCACAATTGGAAGGATGATGTAATAATGTTGAGAGTATCGTCGCCAGGGCACGAGCATTTGAATTAGTTGCAACGGCAGGTGTACTGGGCATTGGATTAGCTACTTCCGGTTGTGTGGGGTTGGAATTCCGTAGCTGAATTTCCTCCCTGGAGATTTCGTTGGCAACTAATTGCAAGTTTTGTACTCCTGCAATTACTTGTGTCAATTGATCTACCTTGTCCTTCACACTGGAAAATCTCTGCTCGAATACTCCCTCTACCTGAGCTAAGCGGGTCTCTACACAGCTGTTTACTGATTCACATTTACTAGTCACGGCTTCCTCTATCCTATCCCTGTGTGACCAGCTGGAGGAACTGGCCATTGTTCGATTTCATTCAGGCGGCGTTCTACTTCGCAGGCCTGCGCAGTGCAGTTAGCTTTCACTAATTCTAGCTCCTCCCTGGCCTCTGCTACACCCTAACGGATTGTAACCAAATCTGCTGTAACCTGACAAAGGTTAGCGTTCATATCCTCTCTTAATTCAGCTACTTGTCGCTCTACCAGATCGATGTGGGTTTGCAGTTGGGATTGCAGCTGAGTAACCTGTGCGGTTTGTGTTTGCATTTGTACACCTTGTTCCTGCAACTGTGTTTGCACATTTTACATTTGTGTAGCCTGTGCCTGCATCATTTGCATTAACATAGCAAACTGTTGTGTGGTGTCCGTAGGACATGTAACACTCGCCGCTGCCCCTGCAGGTGTTTGCGGTTCCGTGTTTACTGTAGGGTCTGACGCAAATGCATCCTGGCTGGTCAGTGACATTTCCTGTCTAATCTCTACTGTTTCCTCCATTTCAATAGTATACTGCTAAGTTCTCTAGTTTATGGGTGTAAGTGTACGTATGTCGTACTGTGTTCTGTTCGCCTACTCATTTACTAGATCTACACATTCCTTCCAGCATTATTCGGCCACCACGTTATTGGCGCCAATATGAAATATTGTCATATTATTTCAAATAGATATGTGCTGTGTATAGTGTAGAATTTGCATACGCAACAATGGGACAACACATAGCACTTGAGTGACCAGGCTGCACAGCTGACTTGCAATAAATCAGAGGGAAAGGATGTGATCTGCCTCTGTATAATTGCCCGGTGCAGTCCTGGGCCGGTAGGTGAACAAATTTATTACCATTATCACCCTCTAGAAACTAACATTTCAGTACGTACGTAAAAATAAGGCAGACAATTGAAAACTCTACACATATGTAAGACACTAGGTAAGAAATAGGTTAACTTGACACTACAGTACAGAAAACGACAAAAAATAGATACGCCCTTTGAATATATTTCATTTATTTTACTTTTCATTTCCTTTTGTATTGTAATTATTTAAATCAGAAATAATTAAAAACCCTGATAGCAATATGAGAAAAGCTATAAAGAAAACACACTATCCTAACAACGCTAAAAGTGGCCATGCCTAGCCTACTTGAACCCTTTTACGGTTACGTAACATAGCTTTCTGAGTCTGAATATATTGGTTTCAAGATCAAATTAATTAAACTGTCCTCTGTAGTAAATATTACGTTGTGCTTTCGCTAAACAGTATAGTTCTGGTGTAAACTACTCTTATCACAGGTTTTGCAGTGGGCGTATGTGTGCTGGATATTTACGTGCTTATAAAAGTCAAGATGGCGTCGCTTGTGTACTGATGCTAACGGACATCGAGCCGAATCAAACTGTAAATAAAATTAGGTCCAGATGAAAATGTTAGATCTTTTTGTAGGACTTATCTTTTAATCACCAAACGGATTGAAAGTAGGATGCTCTTGCAGGATTTGGCGTAGCTGGATTAAGGTGGAGATACGTGGAGCTCCGCTCTACACGCACGTAGACGGCGTGTTTAAACTACCTAGCTCCTGACCACCTAACCTCGCGAATGGGCGACCATTTACACAAGCTCTGTAGCTGGTGACAAATTTACTTAGAAGTTGGTTCAGGGACACGTCTACGCACCCTAAAACTAATTTAAAGTCCTACCTCTCCGTCCACTTCAGACGGGAGGTCCTACCCTACGTCTGACGTCGCTGGAGGCTGCTAGCGAAAAGTCTCTGCAGGCTGACGCTAGCTTAAGGACGCCTATAGGGCCAGTCAATCAACAACCAGGATTAAACCTGCGAGCCAATGGGGATCAAAACTATTCAAACCACCCACATGAACCACTTCTAACGACCTAAATGAAGGAAAACCAAAGAATACGTGATCTCGGAACTGAGATATAATATAATAACAAGTAGAAAGACTTACAAAATTGAGATCACACCAAAAATAAATATTAATTATATAAAAATAAATACATAATGAAAAATGAACTAGCCTATCAAAATTGCACATAAATATTATTGCCACCATACATCCAAATTTTAAAAATCTTACGTGTTAAGAAAAATTAAATTAATAAAAATAATAAAATTTACACAGGCAGTTGAAATCATATAAGTGACATGTGTGAAGAAATATAACATTAACATCTTGCATGACAATATGTGTAGCAATAAGAACAGGAACAAATAATATAAGATAATTGTATGCATAAAAACCCTATTTTCATGAATGTTACAGTAACAAGGATAGCCACTGCCTATTTTAATATCCAAGCCAATAGCTGCTTCTTCTTCGTTTTCTGCATTGTCCTCTTCTTCCTTAAAACAATCGTTAATAGCATACAGAATTCTTCCAATATATTTCGATCTAGTTTGCTTATCTAATTCCATTAATTATAGAAAAGCATTTATTTTCCATATCATAAACTGTAATTTTAGCACATCCATTCTTAAGTAAAATTACATCTTAAAACTTTACTTGGTAATCTTCTTCTAGCAAACTATTTAATTTTTCTCTGATATCTTTGTAATGTTTCTTAAATTGCTGTAGAACAAATCTAAAAGCTTGGAGATAAGATCTTGGTTACCCATTTATTAAACATAGAAATTTACTTAAGCATAAAAATTTACTTAGAATATTCTATCTATTAAAGTTACTTAACTTTAAAATATTTATTAGCAATCAAATGGAAAAGTTAACAGTCCCTAAAGATATTTTACCTTGGGAAAAAACTGTAGAGGTGTATATAAGTAAAAATTAAATAGAAAAGGAATTTTGGATATTGTTTTAGAGTTATTTAGGCAACAATGTTTACCAAATTTACTCGCCGGAAGTTGGAAAAAACAAATTCGTCCTATATAATTTTTGGACAATATTGCAATAAAAAATATATCGAAAGTTTATACGATATTAATAGCAGCTATCCAACAGAGATGTTAAATTGCTTTATAGAAAATAATATAAGTAAACCAGAAAACTTCCAATTTACAAATGTTAATGTATAAAAAATTAAGGAACATACACTAACCTCTTAATTTTTATTTGGAGTGGGTTTAATTTTATCCAACTTAACTTTAATATTATAATTTAAATCTCTTCTTGTATCTTGGATATCTTTCTACAGCCAATAATTAGAACAAAAACAATCTTGTACATTTTCGAATTTTAAAATATGTATTTCCTTTCTACGATAAGTTTTAATGGATATATTGTAAATAATTAAATTTAATCCAACTTTTAAAATTTATAGTCTTTTACAGTCTTTTATTTTAACTTTCCCGGTTAAATCTCCCATGTTTATATTTTCGATTTTTTCTTTATCTTCTTCTTTGTATAGTAAACTTTCTTTGCCTTCGAAAATATTTACTTTTTTTATGCTGTCTATTTTTGGAAAAGAGTTCCCATTATATGTTGTTATACTATGTGTATATATTTCCATAAATGGATATTCTTTTGGACAATAGAAAATACCTAATGCTTGTCTAAAACTATTATATGGAATTCATGGAAATCCTTCTTTTTTTAAGAAGATTTCTAGCTTCCTAATTTTTTTTAAATTTATTCTTATTTGATCCCTTAACAATATAAACAGATTTAACTCCATCTTTTTCTACTAAAACTCCAACATATTAAAATTTATCTTTATCATTTACAACAAAACCATAGATTTTATATACTCTATTTGTATCGAAATCTATCCATCGTAGTTTAAAATAACTCATCAATTCTCTTCTTTTTCTTTTATTTTTTGCTCCTTCTCTAATAGACTTTTACATTCCTCTTTTAAGGCAACAGTATTATCTACATATTCCAATTTTCTTTCCTGTATACTTAAAGTGTGTAATTATTGTAATCTTTTTTCGGTAGATTTTAGAAAAGCATTATTAAAAGAATTTATTTCTTTAATTGTATGTGGAGAAAGTTTGTGGGAAATATTTATTATTTTTTTTTTAGATACAAACGGAATAATATTTGTAATTTTTATTAAACCTAATTATTCTATATTTATATCCTTAGAGATGGTAGGAAATAAGCTATTGGATTTAGTAAAATATGTTTCTCCAGGTTTTATAAAACATTTTTGGTTTATAGAAATTATATTCTTTGTCTGTTCTAAAATTTCTATGTAGTTAATTGGCAAAAGATTAAAACTAAATGCGTATAAAATATAATAAATTAATTAATTTTTGTTTTCTGATTTTTCTGGTAATTTAACTTGTAAGCCTGTTAACTTCTTTGTAATTTTATTTCCCCAATAAACATATTGCAGAAAATAATTTAAAACAAGACAACAACTATTCTGTAAAGAATCTGTTAATTTTCTCCACATTTTAGATAGGGGAACAGAATAAAAAGGAGCTTTCTTGAAATATTTTCCATTATTTTTGATTAATTTTAAGCAATCTTTTAATGGATCGAATGCTTTTTCTTCTTGGAAATCTGTATTAATATAGTTATAGATTGTTGCTTCCAATCTTGTAATTCGATTTTCTTTAGCTAACGAAGAAGCAAATGTTTCTTTTAATCTTCTATCTTGACAATTTCGAAAATCTATAATATGGTTTCCAAGTTGCTTGTTTACTCCAGGACTTGTTAATTGGCAAATAATTTTATTGTAGATCTTGACTCTAGAATTCGAAATTATCTACAAAAACTTAATCATCTCTTCTTTATTAAAAACTCTTACAAAATCCTGTGTTATATCCAAATACAATAAATAATACTGTTCTTTTCTGAGTTCTTTTAAAATTTCTGGTGACTCTGTTAATAATGTTTCTAACTTTACATCTGCTAACTCTATTTTAGAAGGAATGGCAATTGGATTTTTATATTTCTGCCTTATAATTTCTATATCTGTGCTAATAATTTGTTTAATACCATTTATTCTTTTAATATTGGAATCTAATAAGTAGAGAATTGTTGTCTTAACTCCATGTCTTGCAAAAATAAATTTAGAAAATCTACATCTTAAAAAACTGTTAAAACTCCACAAGCCTGTTTTTTTTTACAAGAAATTGTTTTATTTTTCAATTCTCCTTCACGACCTTAAAAAATCTGTTATTTTAAAAACCATAATGTTATTGGTTTAAATTCTTCTAATATGTGTTTTCCATTTGTGTAGATAATATCTCCAAAATTTGTAACAAGATTATTATTATTTAAGTATTCTGTTAAGAACCATAATCCAAATCTTTCATTGGTTGATTTAATTTTATCTCCTAATGACTCTGTAATAAAAAATTTGGTTGTAGACATCTTCAATCCAACTTCCATTTAGCAAAAACAAATTTTATTATAAAACAAAAAAGTAGTAGAAGCTATTTGGTAAAAGTTGGCAAAATTCGGCAAAAACTTGGAAAATATAAAATTAGTTGAAACTAGGGTGCTTCAAAGTATAGTATCGGCCTTTTCGTATATATCTGAGTTTTGGTATTGACAAAGATAATAGGAAACCTTTTCCTTCTTTAATTTTTTATTTTTTTCTCTAAAGTTGATCTTTTGTTAAAAATTTATCTGTTTCCAAACATCTTAATTGATCAATGGGTATATCGAAAGTCAAGCTTTTTATCTTCATTTATAAGTAAAAAAAACCAACCAAGTTTTCTTTTTGTAACTATTGTTGAGGCAACAGCAGCAGATGCAATTTTTTCACCAATTGGTGTGTTTTTATCTGAAATAATTTCTGTATCTTCTTTTTGAAAAAAAAATTATTAGCTTCATGTCTAGATTCTATATCTTTATGGTCTCTGTAAGTAATATTGAGATATTTGCATTCTTCATCTAATCTATTTATGCCCGTGTCACCTCTTTCCAACCTTTCATTTAATTTTGTAAATGGTCCACAGTAATTATAGCCAGGCAAATGCATTTCGGACAAAATTTAAATTGTTTAAAGCCCAATTTATAATGCCTTTGCCATGGTGTTCAAAATTTCAAAATGGGTGGGGAATTACATTTAAAACTCTTATAAGATATGGAATTCCTTTTGGATTATTAACAACAAAATCAGAAAATTTATTGTTTGAAATATTCATTATGCTTGCTTTTTCATTGTAATAAATGTTATTTCCAGCATTTTCTTCACCGTGATTAACTAACAATCTATCAATTGATTTTCTAACATCATTCATCCAAATATGTTCTTTTGGCAAATTGTTGTATTTTTTTACTACCTTCTCCAGATCTAGGAGTTCTTGGAGAAATCATTCTTTGGGGTGTGTTTGGCGCTGATCTTGAATTTGATTTTCTTAAATATTGATCATAAATTGGTTTGATTATATTTGCACACTTCCAACTTCTATTCGAGTTTACTCTCCCACCACGATCATATTTTTGGTGTGCATCACCAGTTGCTATAACAATGTCAGTGTAATTTTTATAGTCATTATCGATGTATTTATCTTCAAGATCTGATTGGTCATTTTTATTAGCAAATTAGAGAGCCCTTCTGTTAATTTATATACTTTAACATTAACAGATAGTATCATGTTTTATCGTTACTTATGTATCTCCAATGTAAAAATTATGCTCCTCTCCTCGTAAACCATATATTGCATAAATATCATTAAGTCTTTCGGAGATATCTTTTCCGAGATATATATTAGAATCAGGACGCGTTAAATTTTTTATGGGTACAATTCCCATTCGCTCTTCTACATTAGGGGATTTTGAGAATAAAATCTCTTTCAAATTATGTTTCTTCTGGTGTTGGTGGATAATCTAATTTTTTTTTACCGCAACAGGAACTAGTGTTGTTATTAAATTTTAAATTTCTTCACTTACTTTTTCTACCTTTTCACTACTGTTTTGTAATTCGTCAATTAATGGCAGCTGTTTTTTAAAGAATTTTTTTCATATTCCACTTCATGGTACTTTTCGTAGTTTTTATCTCTCTCGATGAGTGATTTAATTCGAGAAATATGCTTCGATTTTTTCATTTATATATAATTTTTTCTTCTAAGTCAGTTATAAAAAAATCGATAGCTTTGAGAGACAAACTTTTCCCCCAACTGATCAGACCAAGGGGAATTTAAATATTTACAATAATATAACTTTATTTTATATTCCTATAGGCGATGGCTTTACTTTTCCAAATGATGCTTATGTTTATGAACAATTTAGATTACTGAAAAGGGATAAAGAAGGAAATGAGGTAAAATATGATAAATTAGAGAATATTGATGTTTGTTCTAACTTTTTTCCTTTTCAATTTTCTAGGGTAGAAATCTCAAAACATGGACATATTATTGAGGCTATTGATAATCCAGGAATAACATCGGTAATAATGGATATTTTGTTAAGATCGCTAGGTGAACAAAATAATTGGAATTATCTTGTGTTGATGATTATTATCGAGTAAAGGCTACTCATAGTGCTAAACCAAATGAAATAATATATTCATTGATATATATGTGTTCGGTTTTATTCGCGATAACAATGAAATTTATTGGAAAGGTGGTTATAAAATTACTTTTATTCGAAATTCTTCTGATAACAATTGTTTATTTGTTTTTCAAAATAAGAAAGCAGATGGTTCACTTGATAGATATTATGTTGATCCCAGTAGAATTGTTATTCAACAATTAGAAATTATGTGGCCTATTGTTGAATACGAATATGACACAGCCATTGCAATCAAAGAAAAAATATACAAAAACCCTAAAATACCTATTAGTTTTTATTATTGACAATTTTTATAAAAAGAAGTTCCTACTGGAACAAGCGTTTTTAATTTTGTTATAAAAGATCAGTTTAATAATTTATAATTTGACATGCCCGATTTTGTAGTTGTAGGCTTTCAAACTAATAGAAAAAATTATGCTGAACATTATGTCCACGCTTCTATGTTTGATAATTGTAATGTGAAAAATATTTATGTTAAAAATGGTAGAAATTAAATTTTTCCAAAAGAATATTGGAATATAGATATTGCCAATACTTTTTGTGATAAAGCGTTTCTTGCTTATAGCGATTTTAGAACTTCTAAAACAAAACTAGATACTGTATATAGAAATAATGAACTTTATTGTAAGCCGACTCTAAACTCTGATGGTAAAACCAATTACTATTCATTTTGGGGTAGAAGACCATTATATATTATTGACTGTTATATAGAAAAACAATATAGTTGAAGAAAGACAAACATAAAATTAGTGTTAATATTGATAAAGCTGCTGAAGCACATACAATTTGCAATGTTATTTTATTAGCCAACGGAATTTATCTTATGATTATTTGAAAGAGAGAATGACTGAAGATATATAATTTTTTAAAATTAATAAATGGAGGATGAAAACGATTTTTACAGAAACGACAAATTGTTTCGATAGTTTAAGACAAATTTTTAGACGTATAGTTAAGTGTCTTAATCGAATAAAAAGTCATTTTGTTAAACCTGAATGAGATTTTTTTTTTTTAGTGTCGATATAATTTGAGCATTTTTCAAAAGGGGCAAATTTGCTTAAAATTAATTTTTTAAATATAAATTTAGTAGAAGTATATTGCGGAAACAATCGTAGCACAATAATTGGACTAGAAATCAAGTAAATTTCTCATTTTCAAGCAACCTTAGTAGATGTCTATTGCAGATCTTAGTGCAACACAATGATTAGGCTAAAATTCAAGCAAATTTCTCACTTTCAAGGAACTTTTTCAAAACCTACTGCAGACCTACTCTTCAATATTAAATCCAAAATCAATCATATCAAGGCCAAAACCAAGTTTATTTCTTCCAAAAATGCAAACAAAATCAAGCACATTAAAAAAAACCCACTGAGCAGGGTCCATTTTCGGGTCAAATTTAAGCTAAATGAAGCAATTTTTTAAAATAAAATCCAAGCAAATTAAAGTAATTTAGAGAAAATTTAGCCTATTTTTGGCCTAAGAAGGGCCCTGCTCAATGTTTTTTTTTAAGTGTGCTTGATTTAGATTACATTTTTGGATGAAATTAGTTTGATTTTGGCCTTGATTTGGTTGATTTTGGGATTTAAATTGAAGAAATGAATAATGTCTGCAGTAGATTTTGAAAAGTTGCTTAAAAGTGAGAAATTTACTTGAATTTTAGCCTAATTATTGGGTTGTTAAGATCCGCTATAGACATCTGCCGTGGGTCCTAGAGAGTTGCAACTAGGGGGCTTATTTCCAAATTACGACGCCCTGCTTCATCCAATAACTTTTTGTCAGTGCAACCTTCGTCGTAGGTTAAAAGCGAGCAACCTTGTCAGTTGTCCTCCTGTAGGCGACTGTAGAATCATCGAATAAAATAGCATGAACTGACCAGTGCTTGTTATTTCGGTCACCGAGAGGCAATTAAGGGCACGGGCCCCTTAAAAGCCACCATTTTCTGCAAGTGGTTATGCGAAATTGAAGGGTAATTATTTGTTTTTGTGTGTGTGCTGCAATGAATTTTGATGTTATTGTTGATGTTGTTGCTCCTTCTGCCTGCATTCCCATGTAGGGCATTGTGGAAATGTACTGTTGGGTATAGTGTGGGTAATGGTGGTAGTATGGATGGGTACAAGGGTGGTTGGTACATTGTAGGCATTGGTGGGAAATATGTGTTGACTGGTAAGTATGGTAAGGGAGTTGCTTTAGGATAGGGTAGGGGCAACATTGCTGACACTAGCGGTTGATGTATCCTTCCGTTTACCATGTGCACACTACTTGCGTGTGGGTGTTGCTTTCTCTCCTGCGTTTCCACTGCATATGCGAGGCATTCCTCCCCTCCTGCTTGTGCAGTAGCTCACGGTTTCTCCTCAATGCTACTTCCTACATTTCCTGTATGCCAATTAAAATTCTGAAAATTTCTCCCGCAGTTCTCTGCCTGAATATTACATGTTGACAATAAAATCTTCCACTAGTTGTTGCGTGTTACATTGTATGTGACTGTGATGACATGTACCACATGTAAACATGAGACCACTTGCTGTTGCATGTTCTTTTTCACTCAAACATTCTCGGTGAAAATTGGTTTTGCAGTCCCGACAGTGCAGAATAATGGCTCATTGCCCATCAGGAGGAATGGGCTAGCTGTGTTGGTGTGCAGCTTCAAGGAGATGCATGGTCCTGGTGGCATTCCTTAAACCACTATGGGCTGCAGTGGCAGAAATTTTTTTGTGCATTTCAAAGCTGCTTTCGAGGCGTGTTTAGTTCAATACAAGTACAGAGTCGCCATACCATAGGAGAGCAATAGCCAAACGAACTCTTGACAGCATTCATCACCCCAGGACCCACCTGATCCACCGGATTCACTCGCAGCTGCCAGAGTGCGAAATCATAGAAATAATTGCCGATACAGCAAGACCGGAATTTAGAACTGCACTAACTCCGCTACTGAATGGAACAGTCGAGGACGTCATGCATACCGCGATCCTGCTGGAATGCAACCACAATCAACCGTACTGCAATCTGAGAGCAGTTAGATGGCGCCAGAAGCAAAAGGACACGAGGGGACACACATCTCCCCAATCAGTGCAGCCAACAAACACTAAACCATTCAACTTACAAAAACTAGATTTTTTCCGACCTCCACAAGTTAACAGGCAGCCGTTTCACGACAGAAGACAGGAAGTGCAAAGTGCAACTATTGGGCGGGAGTGCAGTCACGTGCATGAAACCAAAATCAACAGCCACGACAACTATGTTGTTACTGTCCTCCACCGGCATTTCATTGGCATAACAAATGCCCAACAAACTGCACTTGGAAAATATTCAGGCAACAGCAAACAAGAAACAGGTAAACGGGATGAAGGGGTGAAGAGGCTGGATGTCTCTCCAACCCCTTACCCACCAAGCAAAATACCGGACCAGACACCACAACAGGCATTATTACAGCAGGTCAGTAATGGTGAGCAGCAGTATATTCGGATTATCGTGAGTGTGAACGGTCGTAAATGTCAATCCTGAGTCGATACCTGAGCATCATACAATTTAATACACCCAGAATTTGTTCAATCTCATGAATTACAGCCCGTAAATTTTGTTATCAGGTTAGCCACTAAAAATGAAAATGGTATGGCATTAGGCCAAGCTAAAATTACCATCAGTATACGGGACATCAGTACCGGCGGCTTTCCAGTGTTTGTTAAACGAGGACATTGATGTTTTTAGTATCGAGATGCTCTACGCTGGACTACAGTAGCGGAACATGAAATATAGTTAGAGTCAGAACCTGTTTGTATGCCGCCACATAGTTATTTACCCCACCAGGCAAAAATAATAAAACAACAAATCCAGGAAATGTTAAACGATGGCATGATAGAGCCAACAGACTGTAGACAGAATTCCGCAATCATGCTGGTGCCTAAAAAGGATGGGATGTGGTGCTTTTGCGTTGATTTCAGGCAGCTCAACCAAATAACTAAAAATTCATTGCCACCGTTTATTAGTGTGAAAGACACTATTAGTTCACTTGGTCAAGCAAAATTTATGTCATCCCTCGATTTAAAAAGTTACTATTGTCAAGTGCCTGTAAAATCGGAAGACCGCAAGAAAACAGATGCCAGATGGGCGCTGGTTTCAGTTTTGCGCAATGCCCTTTGGACTTAAGTGCACTCCAGCTATGTTCCAATCCATGATGGTGCACGTGTTGGAAGGATTAATAGGCGAGTACACCATGGCATTCCTGGATGATGTGATTATGTGGTACAACACACAGGAGGATCATTTGCATCATCTCTCAGTTGTGTTAGAACATTTAGCGATCAATGGACTGATGTGTGCGCTAGAGAAGTGTCATATCGGGAAAATTAGTATTGACTTTTTGGCACATGTAATTGATGGAGAAGGTAACAAGCCAAACCCAGAACATCTTAAATTAATTGCAGAGAACCCAAGACCCAAAACAAGGAAACAGTTGCACACATTTTTAAGACTCATAAACTGGCTCAGGGAACAATTTCAAAATTGTCCAGTAATCACAGCACCATTAACCAGTATATTTTCACCACAGACCCATTTCCAGTGGTCAGACGAGCCCGAAAAGTCATTCCAAGAAATCAAAACAAATCTCAGCACATGTACCACACTGACGAGATATGATGCGGGCAGACATTTGAATTTACAAATGGATGCGAGCCAGGAAGGAGTACGCATAGTGCTATATCAACTAGAAGACACCAGGAGAGGAATGTGATTGACTTCACTAGCGCCAAACTAGGCCATACTGAGCGGCACAGTGATTGAAATGAGCGCGAGTGCCTCGCTGTGATATGGGCGATTAAGAAATATCAGGCGTACCTGGAGTATCAATGCTTCACCTTGTGCACCGATAATCGATGCCTACTTTGGCTACACAACATGCGTGAGGTGTGAAGTAAATTAACTCACTGGGCATTCCATTTGCAAGAATTTGATTTCTGTGTAGAACATGTACCAGGCAAAGAAAATCAGATGGCCGACAAGTTATTTTGCAAGACGGTGCAGAATGGGAAGAGATTCTTCCGCCAGGTGACGATGGAATCATTTCTGAGATTCTTGTACAGCAAGTTTAGCCAGTGGAAAGTGACGTACTCATACACGAACTTTTCGAGCAGGTGAAGTGAGCACAGCAGGGTTGCCAATTCTCGCAGGACAAAATCCGGCAATGCGAACACGGCATGGTTGACATCTGGTGTGTTATGAACGGCTGCTTAGAAACATGATCCTTCGGAAACCCGGGGAAATGAAAGGTGATTGTCCCTATGGGTGCACTGGATCAGGTATTTCACCCTATTAAAGTTGTAGGCCTACAGTTGTGTTTATTCTATATCATCCCACAAGTTTTAAAGTATTGTTTTCTGGCATGTAACAGCAGAGATTCTTCCGCTTGTCCAAGTAGATTTCTCTGAAGCGTGTGGGCACGTGCCCACCAGCTCTCGCGCCAGAGTAGGAAGTCAGTCAGCAAGCCGCATATAGAGGGCGAGGCTAAAGTGAAACTGCGCTTGTACTTTTCCTGCCCCGACGGTCTCAATTTTTCATCACCGGTAACTTCTCTGTAATAGCTTAATTTATTTGGAACCATTTTTTTTGCTTGTCCGGGACACTCCCCCTCACCACCCAGGAATTGCATCGCATGGGGAATTCGTAAA
The DNA here is from genome assembly GCA_029891345.1 of Dryococelus australis. Taxonomy (NCBI): domain Eukaryota; kingdom Metazoa; phylum Arthropoda; class Insecta; order Phasmatodea; family Phasmatidae; genus Dryococelus; species Dryococelus australis. Next base: position 67,766,764 of record CM057003.1, on the reverse strand, counting down.
TTTAGAGCACATGTAATTACCATAGCATAACAGATTTTTATCAGTGAAACCTTCGCTGCAGGTTAAAAGCGAGCAATTTTTTCTGTTGTTCTCCTGTAGGGGACTGTAGAATCATCTAATAAAATAGCATGATCTGATCAGTGCCTTTTTTTTTCGGTCGCCGAGAAGCATTTCCGGGCACGGGCCTCTTAAAACCCGCCATTTTCTGCAAGTGTTTATGTGAAATTTATGGGTAATTATTTGTTTTCATGCGTGCTACAACGTATTTTAAAGTTTCGTATTCAGCATATATGGGCGTGTGGTTCGGCCCTAACAATCCACGCATAGAGAGTCTGATAATGCCGATTCAACATTTCAATTATTTGCAATACCTTGTGGTGATAGGGCCACCCAAAGACCCCATAGTTTAGCAAACAATGAGGCCTCCATACCAGGTGAACAAGACCATCGCGGGAAAATTTGGCCAGGTCATCGGCCTGCAGCACCCTGAGAGCACTGAGGAGATCTCAGCTCTACCACATTATCATCAATGACGCCGCCCTGGCGACGTCTGGCGCATCCTGGGTAATCATTTCCACACTAATCTCCTTCCAAATTGTTCACCGCCTTTATAACTGACAATCAACCCCCTGCCATCCCACGGCAGCCGCCAGAGTGTCGTGGAATGACTTAGTGCAAATTGGATTTTGAGGAGCGTTGGAGTCTGGAATGAGGTATTTGGTGGCAAATAAGTGTTGTTACCTGCGGCGCCTCGCATTATCCAGACATAGTCCAGTGATGAGTTGGTAGAGCAGACTCTTCTTATTCTCAGGATCGTGTGGTCGACGACCACTGGCTGCACTCCTTTCACCCGGGCTGCATCATTCTTCTGTATAATTCTGAAAAAATTTATGTGTTTCCTACATGGTGAATTATTAGGGCTATTCACACGCCCATATATTACATTTTAAATTCCTGAAAATATTTGCAATAATTTTAAGAATAAAAGTTCGTACACACGTGCGTTTTGGTAGGAATTGTAAGGGGCCATACCCTGAAGCACCTTGGGGCTTACCCGAATAAAAGCAATTGTTTCTCCGTTGTGATTTTATAAACATTTTTTAAACTTTCCACAAGGGAAACACTTCATACAAGCAAGCTGTACTTACACCGGTCGGCAGCGGTTAAACTGAGAAAATGGTGTGAAGGCCCTTGCATGACTTATTGTAAATAATACTTCCACAGGCATTGCAACACTACGGAAGGTGAGATGTAGTGCCCTGGGCTGCAGAATCGAAACTGCTCTGGTAAATTAAAGAAAGTCCATTGTATTTACTGATTGATGATGTAAATGATGATGACCGCCCGAGCATGCGGACCTACGGTATACACGACCTGCCCATTGAAGTCCTTCGCGTCTACTGCAGTTCCAACTTGGTGCACGTGCCGGCATTGCCGTGCAAGAGAGCCATGCGGAACTACTTTGTCACGTCACACTTGCAAAAACCTAACACTCTCTTACCAAATCTGCTCTTACTTGGCAATAAAACTTTGTGCATGCTGAATTGCACGATACACTTGCAAAACACATGAAAAGAGGTGAGGATGAACACATGTATGAATGAGTACACTTACAGACACTATGAAAACAACACTTTACAATGAACTATAGGGCACTTTACTATGTTTACGGGTATTCCCTTGCACACACGTGATCTTGCCTCACCACCATTACCCTTTTAAGCCATTGTGGAAAAATAGTTGTACGGCAGTACTCTTTCCTGTAGCAATGCTCGTGGGCGATCGTGGTTGCTTGGCCACTGTCACTGCTACACTTTGCACTGTGTCACCTTTCGCACTTTGCACTTGCTCCTGCGTAGCGTTGATCACCGCTGTGCTATCTCGCATGGTAGAGTGCTGCTCTGTGCTGCTGTTGCTGTACACGGTGGGTAAACGGTCTTGGAGGTGAGGGAGCTCAGTACATGTCAAGTGTAAGCATGTCAATAATTTTGCATTTTTGTTATAATAAATTAGCTCATTGATGTATTTTAACAAATCTTAATAAACTGATCACGATGTTCAAGTCTGTTTCTAAAAATATTCTGGGATGGATGAGTTCTGAGTGTCCACGTGTGTCGGCCTTGCACACGTTTTATTACTTTGTGTTACGTGGGATTTTTCCGCATTTATTGCATGATGCTACTTTAATGTAGGGCTAATTTATACATAACCACAGTGTGTGAAAGGATTTAATTAAAAACATTAACCTTGTATAATAATTAACAATCCCTGCACTGAATCGCATAATGTTTTTGGCGATGGTGGCCTCCGGAAGTGCACTGCAGAGCCAGTGCTATACTCCACCATGTTTATCATCTTGTTCATGTTTGGAGGGAAAGGATGGTTACCAGTGCTGTTCGTTACAATAGCTGTGGACGGCCTCAGTATAATTCGTATACTTAATTTGTAATGTAGTTTGATTAAATTGAAAGGGGTAAAAAAGTATCTTATTCATAAAAAGCTCGTGTCATCTTAAAATTAAGATTTAAACAAACACGTTCATCATTGTTCACCATTTGAATTTGACAGTTGTGTTTTGGTGGTGTAGGTCAATTATGGGTACATTAGCTGATGTAACTGAAATTACTGATGAGTGAAATCTGTGAATAACAGAAGGTGGCCTAAGTTAGAAGTTGCTTTACGGGGTGGTGTTAATATTTTTTATTTGCTTTTCAAAACAAATTAAAAATGATTTGATAAAATATGTTGGAAGGAAAAGTTTTTTGGCCCTATTTTGCATTCAAATTTTGTAGTCAAATATAGTTGGAGGCGAAAATTTGTCATTGTAACAGGGGCTTAAGTTATGTGTTGTTCCCCCTTAACCGCTGTCATACTGTCAAATTATTGCCTTCAACTATATTTGACAATAAAATTTGAAGACCAAATATGGTTATGAGATTTTTCCTTCCAACAAATATTATCAAATATTCTTAAATGTAGTTGAAAATTTGTCAAATTGTCAAATTTTTTATTGGGAAAATTTAATTACAAATAATGTTTGAAAATTATTTAGAAAGTGAGGTATTGCTTTTGTTTTTCTATGTGGTCCATAACAGGAAGAAATGTAAGTAATATTGTCATTTATTTTGATTTATTTACTAAATTTTTTGTCAATAACTGTGATATATTTTACATTTTTTTAAAAATTGCATTTGACCCCCTTGAGCATAACTCTATTTGGGGTCCTATTACTATGGTTTTCTTTTGTGGTAGAGTATAGAGAATGATGCGTTATTTACACTGCTTTTAAAAGAAAATCTAACAATCTAGATATAGAAATGTGAATAATTTATACTTAATGGAAAAGAAGTTTCTAATACATAATAAAATTATCCAAGCAAAATTCACACAATTATTTAAGTTTTACACACAAGACAAGTGACAATGTACTTAAAAGTATTACATACAAGCAATAGTATATCTTCATTATTCTGCCTTTTTTTATAACAATAATTGCCTCAGTTCTTTCTTGAATCGAGCATGACATTGCACATTTCTAAGCGACTCTGGGACTGCATTAAACAGCTGGAAGCCCTGGAAATTGAAGGCCATTCTACATATTTCTGTTCTTATGCCGAGGAGAATTTTTATGATATGTATGACGGGTGCGATATGTGTGTTTCTCAGGTTCATTACATGAAGGGTTATTAAATAATATGAAGTTTAGCTCTCTCTCTCTCTCTCTCTCTCTCTCTATATATATATATATATATATATATATATATATATATATATATATATATAGGTATCACATTGTTGGTGGTATACATAACTCTACTGTGAGTACGATGAGGCAAGTCATGCACATCTTTAACTACTTTATTTTACTCAATTTGTAAAGGTTTCAAAACTGACTTAGATGCTGATCTCCATATCATACATAGATATTGTAAGTGGCTGTTTATCAAGGTATTATAAATAGTGTTCTTTATTTCGACTGGAATTCCCCTCAATCTCCAAAGGATTCCTACAACAGGCAGTACTTTGTTAATGATATGATTCACATGCACTTTCCAGTTAAGGCATTCATCAATATACAAACCGAGATATTTCACGTAATGAGTCCTGGTTATTTGTTTGTTATTTATATGTAGATGAGTGTTTACATTATGATGACTTCTAGACGAGGTGAACATTACATAATTTATTTTGTCTGCATTTATAGCTAGCTTGTTTATCCTAAAATACTCACTTAGGACAACCAAATCCTCGTGCATATATTGCAAAATGTCCTGCTTGTCTGTGGCCATGTTGCAGAATAATGCAGTATAGTCTGCAAAAAGTTTTGGACAACCCCGAAGCTTTAGTTTGCCCATATCACTGACATATACAATGAAAAATAGGGGCCCCACGACACTGCCTGGGGGACACCATTGGCAACATTTCTAGTCTCACTTCTAAATTGCCCTGGTTTTATAAACTGAGTCCTCTTTTCCATACCTGTAATTCCACTAATTTACAAATCTTTTCAAAAGTATTGCATTGTAGTCAATATCGAAGGTCTTACAAAGATCCACAAATATAGAGCCTGCAAATTTGTTGTGATCTATTGCGACTTGTATTTCCTGTACTAAAGACATAACAGCAGACCCAGTATCATAATTTTGCCTAAAGCCATATTGGTGTTTATACAGAAACCCTGTAGTTTCGTAGAAGCTCGTAAGTCTGCTATGGATTATCTTTTCATAAATTTTGCTATTCACATTAAGCACACACAGAGATTGGCCCTATAATTATTTAATACATTTTTGCACCAGTTTTCTGCATGTACAACTTGGGCAATTTTTAAAACATGTGGGAATTCACCATTTTGGAATACTGTATTGATGTTGTGGGTTAGTAATGGGGAAAGAGTAGCTTTGGAGTATTTGATTTTGTTGGTGGAAATAGAGTCATGCCCTGGACTTTTCCCATTTGTTTTTTTTTTTTTTTCAATTATTTTACTCACTTCTCCCTCATATGCTGGTGTAAGGTAAATTGAGTCAGTTGCTATTTATAGTGTACCTAATTGTCGGATGTCGTCACTTGGATAGAATTGAACTTGGTTTGTTGATAAGTTTTCACAAAATGTGTTTGCAATAAGCTGCTGTTGTGTAATGATTTTGCCATCGCTGGTTATCAGAGACTCTACTCGTGTTTTCCAATTTTCAGTTTTATTAAGTAATGTTTTTATATTTTTTTCAAATTGCTTTGCTGTTTCCTTGACATCCTGTAAACATATTTTGATGATACTCTTTTTATCAGTGAGCGTTTCAGCATTGTCAGACGGTTGTTTAGTACGCTGAGTTTCAGTTTAATGTCAGAGTTGTTCCTTTTCTTTTTGTATTTTTTATATAATTGCATCTAGTTCGAATTAGTTGCATGTACTGAGGATAGACCCAAGGGCACAATATTTTATTATGTTTATTTAGCTTTTTTGTTTCAGTTGCCTCATTAAATGATTCCCTTAGTTTCCCCAAGATATATTCCAAGTGTTTGTTGGGGATGGTGTCTTTATTTTCTACTGTGAGGTTACAGAGTTTGGTTATTAATAAATTTGCTACCTTAATGTATTTAATAACTATGATTTCTTGATTTTTTTTGAGGTTTTTTACCATATGAGCTACAACAGATAGTGGTTAAGACTGCACAGTAATCATTCAGTATATTTTCAATATTACATACGATGATAATAATAATACATACATACACTCGCAATTAGGCTACCGCCCGGTGGCGAGCTCTCTCACCTCTCCTTCATCCAACCAACTCCTTTTCCACTCCTTTCCTGAACTTACCAACCCCTCTCACAGATACCAATTCCTCCCTAAACACTTTCCATTTCGTCACAGACCTCACAAGCATGGACAGCCTACCCCGCTCCATTCTCCTCCACACCCTCTGAAGCTTCTCACTGTTGTTTCCTCTTCCTCTAAACACCCCCTTTGTTACCTTGCAGTGTAACCCTCCCCATTCTCCCTTTTCATTCACCATCCTGTACATCCTGACTAGCCGTTCAACTTTCCTCCTGTCCTTCAATGAGCTCCACCCCATTTCTTTCATCATCACTGATGGCGTATAGGTCCCTTCTTCCTCACCATCTTACCCCTGCCTTCTCCACCTACGCTTCACCCATCTTACTGCCCTTCTCTGCACCTTTTCCATCAATGCTATCCTCTCCATTACTCTCCACTTCCGTTTCCTTGCTTCTAACCGATTGCTATTTCAACAATTGCTGCTCTGCCCAGACCCTCGCCATGCAGCCAGCTACTTCCCTACCTAGCATATCACCTAGAATCCTCTTTCCCTGCTCTGTCAGGTGAACCTGGTCCGTCCCTGCACTTTCCCAGCCTACTATCTATAAATGTAGCCCCCAAATCCCTACACACCCTCTCATATACCTCACTCGCAACCACTGCCTTCCTATAGGATACTTCTTTCCTAATCAGTACACCACTGACTATTGCTCTAGCTCCAGGGAACTTCTCCCGGACTTTCCTCAGCAATCCCCTAAGGTCCCGCTCCACCTCCTGCCCCACCTCCCTATGAGCCAGGTCATTTCCTTCTACATGAATGAGAACAACCTTTGCCACCCTGATACCTCTCATACCACTAACCCCTTCTGTGTTGTGTTGGTCATGGAATGGTCAATTGTATTATTTATTCTAGTAGGGAGGGTATTAAAAATATTAAAACCATTTGACCTATAAATTATTTTGTAAATGGTGCATTCATTTTTCTGTTCACACATATTGATAAATTCACCTAGGATAAATGTATCAACTTTCTTACAGTTTGCAAATCATGATCCAGAGCAAATAGAAAATTTTGCAGTTTGTACTGAGGTGGTGTATAAGAACCTCCTAAGTACAACTTCTTAAAAGTACTTATGTTGGAAATTTCAACCCACAGAGAGCAGTATCCATTATTATTGCATGGTAATAATGATTGAGTGAAACAATTCTGCACATATATTGCAACACCACCACCATTGCCCAAGTCCTTACATAAGAAATATGACGTGTTACTTGGCGAATTATAATAAGAAGTTTCATTACTTTTAAGCCAAAAATCAGATACAACTATAATTTCTGGAAGCTGATTTATTTGTGTAAGAAAAGAAAAAATTTTAGATCCTCTATCTTTTTGCACAAGCTGCGAATATTGAGGTGTAACAAAGAGATTTTGGTTGCAAAGTCAAACACATTTTCGATTTCTGTATGTTATGAGAAATCACTGGGAGAATCAAGTTTGTACTCATGGACCTCTTGTTCCCAAGCACTCTCACTTTCTTGCATTACATGCATAATCTAGTGACCAATTGTCCTTAGCTTGAATTGGTTTGGATTCTGCTGTCTTCTTTACAAAGATCTATCCCCGATTTGCCCAAGCTGCCTCCAGTTTCCCCTGTTTCCTCATTACCATTGCTTGTGCCAGTAATTTTCCATTATGGCAGTGAGATGATCATTTACAAATATCTGTTTGTTTTCTCCTGTGTAGCCCAGTTCTTTTGCGTAGAATTGCCCTGTAGCTTTATGCTTTTGCATGAATTCAAGCTTCTTTTCTCACTGTACAAAGCATGCTACAATTTGAAGCTGGCATGCCTTCAATTTTTGGCTGCCTAAGCCTATGGCACCCATCCAGATCTCTGTCAGTAATATCACAGCCTATTACCTGTCCAATTTGCTTTGTTATTTACGGCAGTCCTCGTTCTCACTAAGCGGGATTCCTTTAATTATAACATTATAATTCTTATTGACATTACCTGATAACGTCGTAAACGAACTCAGCTTTTCCTCAAACTCCTTTTCAAGAAATTTCTACACTAATTTTTAATGCTTCAATAACATCTCTTAGCTTTCTCGCCGTTTATCGTTGTTCCACCTTACATTTGTCGCACTTCTACGATTTAGACCCTTGTTGAATAGTTTTTTGCACTTAAAGTTACACATTTTTTATGATGTCGCCTATAACAGTCGTTTTCACAGAACACAGAATTATCGTTTTCTTGCACTTTTGTTTGCAAACTCCACACACACTATGAAATAAATACCTTTGTGGTCATAATATTATGTGCAATATACATTAAATATAGCATTCATTTTTGTAGTGCATGATTGTGATTTGCTGATACCGTCCAACATCAAATAACATTTAGAACCAGTCCAATTTTCAAATGTTTGATGGAAACTGAAATGACGACAACAATGGTGACGTTTAAGACGTTCTTTGTCGTCATAACTGTCCATTTTTTTTACCTAACATTTTGGAAGAGTATTGACGGAAAAATTTGACTGCGTGACAAGGTCTTAACACCGTCAATTGTTTTTTCTTAGTTGAAAGGTAAAATCTTGAATATGAGGGAAAACATTACGATCAGTATTGGCAACGTTGCGGTACTGCATGTTCGCGCGTAAACGTGAATATTTTGCGCTGTTATAATCAAAGCAGTGGAGATGTGATGTTTACGATAGCGTGTTACAGGAATGAGCTGTTATGTTTGTTAGCGTAATAATAAATCGTTCTTTATCTTATTGAATATTTAAAACTGTGATAATCGTTTGAAATAATAAGGGTCAGGACGAATTAATACCCAAGCGTATGAACATAGCAAATGAGTGTATATTTACCTAAATTGTTAAGTGTGTATTTTTTTTTTATCACGTTTGGTGGCGTTTGATATCGGTATGAAGCATGGAAAATTTACAAGAAAATAGAGGTTCAGCATTTAGTAGTATGATGTCACCTGATAGAAGGGTTCTTGGTGATATTCAGAATAAATTCGCAAGTGATGCATTTTCACCTACTACGAATTTGAAATTGCTAACTGAAGTTGCTAGTGATTTGGGAAAACGCCGGTCGAAAACAGAATCGCCTAAAGAAAAACTTTCTGATAAATGCAAGAGAAAGTATTCATCTAAACGCTGTACTGAACGTAAATTTAAGTCACTGACACTGTTGTGTGAAAAGTAAGTGCTCTTTATTTTATTTTTATATTTTTATTAATGAAACCTTTAAATTCAAAACTCTTGTAACTTTTTACTTTTAGGAAAGCGATATTATAGCGTCCACTGTGGAGTCAAGTTAGATTGTGTAGTGTTCTCACATGCTGTAAGTGTAAAATACTGGATTTACAATGCAACGAGGCCTTTTCTACAGTTAGGCAGGACTGTTGGGTTATTGCAAATCCATTATGCTGAATTTACAATAACCCAACAGTCCGACAGAGCAGCCCCGACAGACGAAAATTTCTCATCAGCCAATCAGGAGCAAGGTCACCCCGACACACGCAGCCCCTATTAAAGTAGATTCTATTTCTACTTCGTCGGGCATCGGACCGGTTGGCCTCGCTTGGTAGTAGAAAAAATAAACCAGAAACATAATGTTATAAAATAAAATGTCGTGCTGGTTTCACTGCTGTGGTAATTTTCACGTTAAACATAAGAAAACTAATGAATTGAAAATAAATATTTGTGGAAAAATAATTGCTCCAAAATCACAATATACTTTGTTTACAAAGTTATCAAAATAAAATAGTGTACAATGATCTGAAATTTCTTCACTTTCTATAGCAAGTTACTGGCCATACTAGGATTTTGTCGAAAGCCACATAACACTTGTTGGAAGGGAACTGTCAGGGTATTGTAAACATTGACTAATTTTGGTGGTGGAAATGGTCGGCTGTAACATCGTGTCTGACTGTTGGGAAGACCTCGTCGTTGCATTGTAATTCCAGCGCAAATATTGCTGCGGTGTTGGTGCAAGCTGAAGGCCTAAGTACAGTATCCAAACTAACTTTACAACCGGAAAAAACATACAATTCCATAAAAATAACAAAAGAAAAATATTGTGGTTTGTGTTTCAAGTGCCCAGTGTAGGTAATGAGGGTGACAATCTGAGATAAAGATTACTTCTCCCTTCCAGTCTAACATTCACCTCTTTGCTATCAGCATAGGTGATTCCAACTCATTAGAGTACCAACCAAGACACTAAATCTCATGTCAAGTACACTTGAGTTAGAGAAGTGTTCCAGAACTCCAAATAGGAAAATCACCTTAGTAGTAATTTACAACCAAACTACAAGAACTAAATCCAGATTATAGTCGTGATTCAATTTTACTGGATTAAAACATAGGCAAGAAGAGAACAAACAAATACCCTTCAGAAAAAAATTCAAATAGTAGACAAATATCAGATTACCAAGTGGGACATATACACTGGCATTGCAAACACCTCTCTTAAATCAACACCAGTTTCAATATGAGAAACACAATACACAAGCAAAGAGACATTACACTAACACTGTGTAAGCACAACTCAAATAGTACACATAGGAACCCTCAACATGAAACAAATCAATTCATAACGTAGGAACATGGCAACTCGGCAAGAAACACAGTACAACTCGAAATAGATGAGAATAATCACAAATCAACATAGTTATAACAACAAATCAAATAATTACACTGCAGAGACAAACACATTAAATCACGGCTAAGCCAGTAAATAGAATCATCAATATCTTTATGGGCTACTGGGTAAAATGGATAAACACTCGAAAACTTCATAATGGCTCTCTCTAATGTGTCGCAGAAAAAAAATTAAGTTTCTTTTCTTGAATTTACACTTTGGTTTTGGATTTGCCTGCTCAGACACAGTTTTTGCATTAAACGGACTCACTTGTAAATCGTCGCTGTATGACGATTTCACCAGCAATAAAACACATCATGGACACAGACATCAGTCTAGCACCCAGGTACCATGCCATGCATGAAGAAACTGTGCCCTAGGAGTCAACCTTAATATTACATTACTTTTGCAAATATATTTAGACTAGCGTGTGTGCTGCTCAATGCAGGAAATCACAGGGCTTCTGACAAGACAAATAAAATGAGACATCCAACAGGTGCCTTCCTAGTAAAACTAGGACACTGTTAAATTTGCATCTGTACTATTCCATGGCTGCTGGGGAAGAAGGGTAAATTCGTGGCCTACACACCCACGCTCAGAATGATTTCGGAAGCCCCAAATCTCATGGTTATCAGTTCAACCGAGATTGGCTGATAACAATAAAATTTGTATTTTCCTCCTTCACAGGCTTAACACATAGCATACTTTCTGATATCAAAAAGTAAACAAAAATCAACACGCTCAGAGTAGGTTACAGGGACTGCTTATCATGAAAGAAACACAATTATAATTTCTCAGAATTAATAGGCTGTTCATTCTGCAAACACGTGTACAAATTGAGGTTATAACGTGTGAAAAAAATCATATTAAAAGTTTCCAAAAATTCATAGCATAATAAATAAAATTTAGTTTATGTTTGTACACAATCGTTGGCGTTTACAGTGTAATAAAAGGTTCATTTTAATAAATAGAGAGTAGGAAGTAAATATTATGATTTGGACAACTATCATCGGCTAAAAAAAATATAAACAGATCATCTGACATAATATAGAAATGTAAACTTTCCATGGGGATCGTGGCGAGGTATCACCACAGATTTGCCCCGTCTAAAACGCTAATATGAAATTGGTTTATGCTTACGATAACAATTTTAGTCCAGTGATTTTACCTTTTAATACACCTGGACAGTTTAGTTAATCTTCAAAGCACGTGTGATTATTTGTCAACACACATTAAGGTAATATGACAGTGGTGCCAACCTAATAAAATAAAACATTTTCCAGTTTCTTTGTATTTCTGAGCATAAAGTTAAGATCAGAGCGTTGATTGGCCGGCACGGACCGTTCGTTACCACACTTTCTCTGAGCGAAGCCATTACTCCTGTTGCAAGATGGCTGCTGCATTTGTCGGGCAGTGCATTTCGTGCGGGTACTTTTTTTATTAATTAATTGATTTGTCTATTTATTTTTATTGACCCGTAGATTCAGTAAAAGAGCAAATGTTCACCGAATATAAGAATCGTCAGATTGTACAACACATACACACAGTAAATATAAGTTTATATAAAGACATATAGACATTGTATTCTTACGAAAAACTTAAATCAAATACTAATAATAGTAACAAGTCACAATAAACCTAATAAGCTTATAAACTTGTAGCCTACAATAAATTAGACAAATAACAATAAACCATGAAAAAATACAAAATTTGATTAATGTGTTAACAGACCTTGACAATTAATAAAAAATATAACATATCTTATGAATTATTTGGAACTTATAAAAATGTAAAGGAGCACGATTACACAATACCTAACGTGCTACAGAACATTAAGTAAATATCAGCGGTATAAACACAGGAGATAAACTTATAACTTGGTAATAACTTAAATTGTATGCTTAATGAAAACTTTGAATCCATTTTATATTTCTTGTATACTATAAAAATATTGGTTTTTAAACATGTTGTTAATAAGTTTGTTGAATTTGATGGGATGTTTTTTCAGAAAATATATGTTTTGGTAGGTCATTGTATCCTAAGACCTGAATAGTAAAGGTTTTTTCCAAAAAGCGAACTTGTATGTTTCATTACCCTTAGTTTATGTGCATTTCTTGTACAATGGCTGTTCCCGGTCACCTGAAACTTAGCATGTTATTAATATTACATTTCACTCGTACATACATACACACACTCGCAATCAGGCTGCCACCCGGTGGCGAGCTCTCTCACCTCTCCTTAAACCAACCAACTCCTTTTCCACTCCCTTCCTGAACTTACCAACCCCTCTCACGGATACCAATTCCTCCCTCAACATATTCCACTCCCTCACAGACCTTACAAGCATGGACTGTGCCTACACCCCGCTCCGTTCTCCTTCACATCCTCTGAATCTTCTCACTGTTGTTTCCTCTTCCTCTAAACACCCCCTTACTTACCTAGCAGTGTAACCCTCCCCATCCTCCCTCTTCATTCACCACCCTGTACATCCTGACTAGCCGTTCAACTTTCCTCCTGTCCTTCAATGAGCTCCACCCCATTTCTTTCATCATCACTGATGGCGTATAGTTCCCTTCTTCCTCACCATCTTGCCGCTGCCTTCTCCAGCTACCCTTCACCCATCTTGCTGCCCTTCTCTGCACCTTTTCCAGTTCTCGTACCTCCACCTCCACATACAGGTCCCATACTGCTGCAGCATATTCTAACATTGGCCGTACCATTGTGCCATACGCCTTCTCTTTCACCTCACAGCTGACTCCTTTCAGCACCCTTCCCAGCATACCCAGAGCCCTTCTTCCCTTTGCAACCACCTTCTCTACATGATTTTTCCACCTGAGGTCTCCCTGCAGTACAATCTCTAGATACTTATATTCTGCTGCTTCTTCTCTCTCTTGTCCCTCCCATCTGTACATGTCCCTGCTTATCATCTTCTTCCTTGTGATCCTCACTACCTTAGTTTTTCTTACATTTATCTATTTTTTTTTTTCCTGGTCCACAACCATATCTTATCAATGTCCGCCTGCAAATTTCCCCCCCCCCCCCCTCTACCACCCCAACATATACAACACAATTTCTGCAAATAATCTGATTTTTCCCCCTAATCCTCAAACCCATGTCATTTACCATTATGGTAAATAACAAAGCACCCAGCACGCTTCCCTGTGGTACCCCTGACGTAACCTCCTCTTCCTCCGATATTGCCTCCCCCACTTTCACCCTCTGCCTTCACCCCCTGAGGAAAGTCCCCTATCCATTCCACTACCCTCCTGTCTGGTATCAGCGCCTCCATTTTCCTCATCAATGTCCCACGGGGCACCTTCTCAAAATCTATGAAGCAGGCATTCACCTGCTTCCCCTCATCAACTACCTGCATCAGATCCTATAATAACCCAGCCAGCTGAGTCTCACATGAGTATCCCCTCCTGAAACCATGCTGGGACTCCTCCAACCAATTCCTATTGTTCATAACCCTCGCCACATACTGCATCACCAGCCTCTCCATTACTTTTCCTGTACTTGATGTGAGACTCACCGATCTGTAGCTGCCGGGTCTCCCCCTATCCTCTCCCTGCTTGTGTATAGGTACCACCATAGCATCCTTCCAATCTTGTGGTAACTACCCTCTCCTAAGAACTTTTTAAACAGCACCTCTAAATATTTCACCAACTCCCTGCCACCAAACTTTAGTGCTGCGTTTCCTATCCCATCTGGTCCCCCTGCCTTACTGCTCTCCAAACCCCTAATTACCTTTTCTATCCCTCACTCCATCATCTTAAACTCACTATACACCCCCCGAACCCTGTTTGTCCCCCTATTCCAACCCTCCTTTGCCTCAAACACTGACAAGTACTGTCCTTGTAGCATCTCCGGTTTTTCTTGGTCATTTGTCGCATGCCTACCATCCCTTCCTGTTAGCAGAGGGATCCCTTCCTCTCCTCCCCTTAACGTCCTAACATACCTAAACAATTTCCCCTATTCTTTGCCTTTTCCTTCTTCCACCACGTTCCCCAGAAGCTGTGAGTAGCTTCATTTCTTAAATAGTATTCTAAGTTTTGATTTACAAATTTGAGTACATGTATGGCATATTCAGTATAAAGTGTTTTAATTTGATGCTCTTTGATGAGGGGCCTACAAGAAGTTCTATAATTCACCTCAGTTATAATGCAACCGAAATACCTTAATAGAGTTCACAGTGTTTCCCCAGAGTTTGACCCTATAAACCATCACTGAGTGGAAGAAATCATAAAATGTCATCTTTAGGGTTTTGAAGTTTGTTAAATTTTTCAATTCTCTTAACAGATAACAAATGAATGATAATTAATTTTCCAGTTATTTGCTCTGTCCATGTACATCTTTTATCTAGGCCTATATATAGAGCCAAGAATTTTACTACTTCTGTTTCCTTTATAGTGCTGCTATTGTGTGTGAATAGGATTTGTTCTTTGTGTCTGTGGTTTTTGCTGAATTGGATTAGCTGGGATTTATCCACATTCATTATCAATTTATTAGTTTGAAACCATTTTTCCAGTATCGTTAAGGTCTTTTCAGAGACAAGATTACTGGATTACTTCCATTAACCAAAATACTGGTGTCATCTGCGAACAATGTAAGATTTCCATATTTTATATGTTCCGGCAAGTTATTAATATAAACAAGATAAAGCCAAGGCCCCAGAATACTTCCCTGTGACACTCCAGTTTTAATCGTTTCCCAATCTGATGTTACTTATTTTTACTACTTGTTTCAATAATCTGTGTTCTATTACATAGATAGGATTTTAGTAGATTTAAAGCCAGTTCATCGATACCAAAGTTATTAAGTTTTTGAAGTAATGTGCTATGATTCAAAAGATCAAAGGTCTTAGACAGGTCACAAAATATGCCTTAGGCATGATCCCCTTTATCGAGTGCCTCTGATATAGCTTTTGTTAATTGAAAAATTGCAGTCATTGTAGATTTGTTTTTTTGAAAACCATTTTGTTGTTTGCATATTAATTTATTAATTACTATAAAATGAGATAATCTATTAGGTAGTATACTTTCGAAAACTTTTGAAAATACTGGTAGTAAACTAATTGGCCTCTAGTTTTTCTATTTTATGTTTATCACTTTTTTTATATAGGTATTGGTAAAATTTTTGCTGCTTTTAATCTATCAGGAAAAATTCCTTGATTACAAGACTGGTTAATTATCATCTTGAAAGGCTGCAGTATATAGTTACAACAGATTTAACCAAGCTATAAGACAATCCATGAATACCTTGTGATCTTTTATTTTTTAACCTAAGTATTGTTTTATAAATTTCCTTTTCATCTGTTGGGTATAGAACAAATTGAGAATTGTATTTTACAAAATATCTCATATGTTATAGGAATCCCCTTATAAACATTTAATTTACTGCTATTATTCACGTAATGAGAGTTAAAAATATTTGCTATTTCTTTTTCAAATTTAATCATGGCATTATTTATTTGAAGTGTTATATTCTCTTTATTTTTAGTTGATTTGTTTTCCTAGTGCAGCCAGCACTTTTAACTGTCCGAATCGTTGTTCATCAAGAACCATCACGAGGTAAGTCTTTCATCGACATCTGAGAGTAGGTTCTCACAAAATGCAACACAATTAATAACAGTTTAAAATCACGTCAATCATGAACAGTGTTTTGGCGGTTAAACCCAGACTTTTTTTTACATCTTTCACTTTCTTTATTTTTCAATGTTTATCACTTTAATTAATGCCCAATCAGTGTTTATTTCTGGCTAGAATATAAATGTTACAGTAAGCCTTCAAATTAACAGAAAACACTAATGTTTTAAACAATTGTAATGCAGACAATGAGAAAACATAGAAACAACATAGCATTTTAACAATAACAAATGCACTGAAAAGAATACTCATAGGGTAAAACATGTAGTTCGTTACTACAGCAATATATTGAGAAGATAAATAAAAGATGATACGCGTCATCGTTCTCTTGGACAGAATACAAGTCCAAACCTTCAATTTCAGTATGAGATGGGATTTAAACCAACTAATTGGTGAGTACCAGATTACAGACGCTTAGAATTTAAACATGGTTAGGTTGTTAGGAGAGTTGTGTATAATTTATTTATTTTTTCCTCTTTTCCTTTTAAACTTATGATGGAGTGTTTTTGTGTATATGTTCCCCTTAATTACTTCGAGTTAGGCGCAGTTGTTAGGGCTGTACGTAAATTTAATGTAATCATAACTTCAGTGACATTAGCTAATCCATGTAGGAATTCTCAGTTCTTCTGTAGCCTCTGCCGTATCAATAACACGTGCACGTGTTCTTCCACTTTCCTTACGTAGACTTCGGTATCAGTGATGTGTAACAACAACATAAGCAACTTGACTTTCTGCACAGTTGATGAGCTTCGCGTAGCGATGCAACATTATAGAGGCAATTTCATTGCATTCTCATATTTCTTCCGGGCAAGGCGAACATATGTGACAAACGGCATGACATAATAACACTGACAAAATAAAATAGACCCTTTAATTCAAGTACATAAACAAGAGACTTTAATACACTTTAAATAATAAATTTGCCGTTTTCACTCAAGGCTCTAGCATCAATTTTGCTCCGGGCATTAATAATGCATTGCATGCAATTTAGAGAATTTTGCTCACTACAGTACATCTGCCTCGTCAAACTACGACGTTACCTTCAAACTTTATTTAAGGTGACTTACACCTGTGTTATGTTGCTTTGGCCTACAGGATTTCCTTCCAGATCGACTAACTCATAACAGTTGTCACGAATAACTTGAGTAACTCTGAATGGCCCTGCAAAAATTAAAAATAATTTTTTTGTTACGCCTGCCCAATAACTGCTTGTGGGGTTTGTTCTTCGTAATACCAAATAATTTTCTGTGAATTTATTCTTCTTACTGTCTCTGCAGTACTTACTTCGCCGTTCAGCGTACAAAAACAACCTTCTCCTATCCAGATCTATTAATTCTTGTTTTACCTTCTCGGAGTTGTCCTTAGTAGTGACGTCAAGTTTAGGTAGATCTCGCAGTTCTTCCACGACACATCCCGAGTTTTGTCTGGTTAGGACTTCGTGGGGAGGCACACCTGTAGTAACATTGTCAGTTTGATTCATAATAAATTTGATGACAGGACTTTTATCTCGCCAAGTTTGTTGTTGATTGTCATGACAAAATATGCGCAGCATGGTACCTATTGTTTTCATATACCTCTCTATTGGAATACTTTGGGGGTGCCTGACGGAAATTGTAGTGGGCACAATGCTCAATCTCTTTAATTCACTCTGCCAGGCGTCGCTAGTGAACTGACTGCCATGGTCAGATAAAACACATTCAGGTTTACCCACCTCAGTAATGAATGATTTCAACTTATGTAATAACGTGGCAGTGTTTGCTTGTATAATAGCGTATAATTTTACAAATTTCGAAAATAGGTCCAACATGACGAATACATATTTCACACCTGCTTTAGATCATGGTAGAGGTCCGAAAATATACGCAGACACCAATTGAAGCTGCCTTCATGCTAGAACGGCATTAGCTGTGCCTTGCAAATTTTTCTGTGGGTACTTAGCCTTCTGACAAAGCTCACACTCTTCACAGTTCTAAACATACCTTGCCAGTACATCAGTCGTAGACTGGCATAACCATTTCTTGGCACCTAAATGTCAGAGTATGTCATGCACTTCTGTAACCACTGGCATACAAATACAGGTGGGGGTAATTGGCTTCCGTTCTGTCTCAAAAACATCAAGTTTATCTCTGCGATAGAACAATACATTCTCATCTGATACATAATAATACTGATTTAGCTTATCCTCGGCTCGCGCTGCTGTGATTCTCAGGCAGATTGATTTACAATAGTCGTCACTTGACTGTAATTCAGCAAGAGGCTCAAACAATGCCTTTAGGGGTAGGTTAGACTTCAACACAGTGGAACTTGTACTTGCTACAACAAAATCCTTTGCCTTATGTGGCTAATGTGTGATATCTGCATCCAAGTCCGGAATACGACTTAAATAGTCTGCAGCTAAATTATCTGTTCCCTTAATATGTTGTATGTCAATGTCGTACTCCTGCAAAAACAAAAGCCA
The DNA here is from genome assembly GCA_029891345.1 of Dryococelus australis. Taxonomy (NCBI): domain Eukaryota; kingdom Metazoa; phylum Arthropoda; class Insecta; order Phasmatodea; family Phasmatidae; genus Dryococelus; species Dryococelus australis. The sequence goes on along the minus strand of CM057003.1, from coordinate 67,748,233 downwards.
TCTTGTTAGTTGGTATCCAAATGCTGTGCCGGTCTTCAGGCCTGGTGGTCAGCCAATAATTTAATTTTCTCGGCCAGGAGTAAATCTCTGAATTTCTGCAAAGACCAAACAATCGCAAGTGCTTCCCTCTCAGTAACTGTGTAGTTTCTTTTCGCACTAGTTAAAGTTCTGCTGGTCATGGCTACAACCTTTTCTACTCCATTCTCATCCTGTTGAGCCAGTTTCACTCCTAATGCATACACGGATGCGTCTGTGTACAGCAAAAATTCACGTCCATGAACCGGGTGGGGGATTTCATGTTCTGACAGAAAAATCCTTTTAAAATTTTCAAAAACAACTGTTTTCCTCATTCCAATGCCAATCAATATCCTTTAGTAACGAGAACAGGGGTACACACACTTTGCCTATTTGATCAGAGTAATTTAGATAGAATCCAAGTACGCCGAGAAATGCTCGCAGTTGTTTCACATTTATAGGTGTGGAAATTGCGTTATTGCCTGTAGCTTTTCAGGGGCAGTGTGAATACCTTCATTTGACAAAATGTGTCCCAGAAACGGCAATTCCGTGCGTCAAAATAGGGATTTCCTAATTTTCACTGTCATTCCTGCTGCTTGTAACTTTTCCAAAACCATATGTACGTGTTCAACGTGCTCTTCGAAGGTGTGTGACGTGATAAGGATATCGTCAACGTATACCCTGGAAAGCGACTTGCATTCGTCACCTAAAGTTAGGTGTAAGCAATATGTGAATTCAGCTACAGCATTACATAATCCGAATGGCATTACCATAAATACGTACTGCTGATTTTTAAACAGAAAACCAGTGTATTGCTGTGAATTTTCAGCCAGTGGGACCTGCCAATACGCATTAGTAATATCCAGCATAGTTAAGAATTTTACACCTTGATACAACCGAAGTACGTCCCTGGTTTGTATCGGACATTCTCTATCTTTTACCGTTACTTTGTTTATGCTTCGAGCGTCCAAACATAGGCGTATGTCCCGTCCTTTTGGAATACACACAGCATAGGACTAGCGAAGGGACTTGCGGCTTGCTTTACAACATTCCAACCCAACATTAATATGAGGTACTCTTCTGCCTCCGGCAAATACTTGGCTGGTATCAGATAAGACTTGTGGTGAAACGTAACATTTTCTAGGACCTTTATTTCTATTTCGTACAAATTGTACCTACCAGGTGCTTCGGACATACAGTGTTGATGCAAGAGTAGCATATTGTACAGTTGTTGTTTTTGAGCGTTGTCTACCATAATTACTGCCATGGCTGCGTTTGAAATTTCCTCATGAAGGCTGGGCAAGACATTACTACTTTTCATAGTAGTCAGATTACATACAGGCAAATCTAATTTAATCAAACCAACAACATTGTCTGATTTTGTCCATTTTTCAGGTATGGGAAATTCGTCTTTCTGCTCGGACGAGGTAATAAACAAGCCTCCAAAATTTAATATCAAACCATATTTAGTTATAAAATTGGTGCCCAATATAAGGGGTTTGACGAGCCCTTTTACAATTAAGGCATTAGCCAGCAGTTTGACGTTTCACCACCGGACTTGCCCTAGAAGTAGCCCCAATTTTGTGTAGACGGGGTACAGGCAAAATAGGAACTTGTATTCCACGCTTTTCAATTTCCCTCACTACTTCCTCATTTACACATCTTACTTCGGCACCACTGTCAAGTAAGACTGGAATCTTAATCCCACATACCCGTAAATGTAACTCTGGACATAACGAAACATTATTAGCTGGCAAAGCATCATCATCATCGTCCCTTAACAGGAAATCTCTCTCAGATTTGTCCATACGTAAGGTAATTATGGAAGTTTTGTTATCACCAATTTTTTTTCATCAAAACGTCAATTTTGTTTATAAGTGCCTTATATTCGTTACTACAATGTACTACAGGTGTCCGTGCTATTGACACTTGGGTTGGCGTTTGGAGACTACCTACTCCAACCCCGTGTCGTTTAATGCTGGCAGCGCTCGACTGTTTGCTCCTGCATTAGTAACTACATGATTACCAAGTGGCCTATACACTGGAGCATAGGGGTTCAGCCCCTCATTGCATTGAAAATACCCTTGTCCTTGGCTAAGGTTACTGTTATTCACATATTGGTTTGAATTACTGTTACCATTTACTCTGTTTGGAGGTGGTACCCACTAAGATGATGAATAGGAAAACCATCCACCGGAACCGTGCATGTAATAATTCACATTTGCCGTCATTACACGTGGTTGAAGTAAAGAACCTATGGAATTACCTGACCATGAATTCTTATCGCGATTATTTAACCCTCTGTCATTCTGTGGGGATCTGGGTCAGCTTTGTTTATCATTTGTTGTACCAGACTGTATAGTGTACACAGTGCCATCTTGAACTACAAATGCATTTGTTTGTGGCTGGGGATTGCGAGCTTCGCACTTCTCTCTCCACTGGTTTTTTCTCAGGCGATACCCTGGCGTAAAATGTTTGCTACGCCTGTTGCCAAAAGTAGGCTGGTCTCACCTCTGTGGTCCCTGGTACAAGCCTGTGCCGTTTTCCACTTCTCCGCTTTCGCTAAAATTTAGGTAGTTTACAAGTGGGTTATTGCTTGAGTGTTGATTCTGATGTTGGCCTGGGTTATTCCTGTAATGTGGAGGCTGATACAGGGTGGGGGGTGGTTCGTGTTCATGCAATCTGTATCGCGTGCTCTGGTGAATCTCTGCCTCTCACTGTGGTCAATTTTTGTATCTGGTGTCTGAAGTCATTTAAACATGTGAATGGGCAGTCAGCCCAGCGATCCTGATACCTGGACGGGAGTTGGGACATAATATCTTCTGTAAGCTCCTTGTCCTCCATAGAGGCTTTCAGATGCCTCGTCCTCTCATACATTTCACTTATGTGTTGTTCCAATGTTTTTGTTACTTTCGGATCATACTTATCCAAATGTAGGCATGCTCTTAAATTGAAGTAGATCCGAAATGTCCAATACTGGGCAAGAAAGACTGTTTTGAAGTGCTGGAAATATTTTACATTTTCTTTTTCTACCAGTTTTTCTAGGGAACCTTGTGTTTCTCCTAGTTGACATGCTATATCATACACATTCCTATTTATCTGAGTTCCTAGCTCTTCAATTTGCTTTGCTTGATCTGAAATCTTCAGTTTACTATTTATTACAGCAAAACCTTACCTCACTTCTTTAATACCATTATCCATCTTACTACTCAGTTTTCTGTCCTGTTCAGCAAACTTACTATTCAGATCACTAGCTGTCTCTGTCCTCATTTCAGAAAATCTGCTATCCATCTTTTCCATCATGTAAATTAATACCGCAAGTTTTTCTGCCTCACTGTTTGTAGTAGTCTGACCTGTTTCTGTTACAGTATTAGACCCAATCGTGTTTGTATTTTTGTCGGAAACAATATCTTCAACTAAATTGGTAGCTGCTGGGACTTGTGAAAGATGTCAACCCCTGTGGTTTCCTCTATTGCAGCATTGATATCACTTAGTTCAGATGTGCTCCCAGCACTGACAGTATCCGATTGTTCAGAGCCCATGCCTTCAATCTCAAAATATCGCCTTGGTGTAGCGGAATCTCTCAGGTTGTAAGGTCCCACGTTTCCGCCGCTCATTCCTCTCACTGTTAACTATCGGCCACCACGTTGGCGCCAGTTAAAACTGTAGTGTTCTCACAGGATGTAAGTGTAAATATTGATGAGGTGTTGGTGCAAGCTGTAAGTACAGTACCTCAACTAACTTTACAACCGGAAAACACATACAATTGTAAAAAAGAAACAAAATAAAATGATGGTAGTTTGTATTTCGAGTTCCCAATGTAGGAAATGACTGTGACAATCAGAGATCAAGGTTACTCCCTTCCAGTCTAACATTCACCTCTTTGCTATCAGCATAGGTGATTCCAACACATTAGAGTACCAACCAAGACACTAAATCTCATGTCAAGTACACTTGAGTTAGAAAAGTGATCCAGCACTCCAAATAGGAAAATCACCTTAGTAGTAATTTGCAACCAAACTACAAGAACTAAATCAAGATTATAGTCGTGATTCAATTTTACTAGATTAAAACATAGGCAAGAAGAGAACAAACAAATGTCCTTCAGAAAAAATTCAAATAGTAGACAAATATCAGATTACCAAGTGGGACATATACACTGGCATTGCAAACACATCTCTTAAATCAACACCAGTTTCAAAATCGTTATGAGAAACGCAACACACAAGCAAAGAGACAGTACACAATGTGGTAAAGTGTTTTGTTGTTATTGTTTGATTCTAATTGCTTATTTGCTGAGATAATGTTTTGATGTTTTAAGTCCAGTATTTGCCCTTTTAAATTCATTTATTTATTTCCTTGTTTATCCTCCAGAAGTTTAACATTATTTTAATATTTGTTTATATGTACGTTTTGCATTCAGACAATGTTATTTACATTTTTTAGTAGAGTCCGTATAATCTGTTTTTATTAATATATGAAGTACTATGACAAAAGTACTTATTTTAGTTCTGGACTGCTTAAAACAGTTTTCTCTTAGGGCTTGGCAACCTATATTGGGCTAGTTTGCTTTTCTGCACAATATTCCTACACTGATACTGTTATCTTGGATCATCGACACAAGGAGGACATGTTATCATGGTAATTGTTAAGAGAACATGAAGGGAGGTTTGGAGAATATTGTGCTTCTTGCTTTTAACATGGTCGTGATTAGAAGTGAAGGAAACTGAATAATGACGCTGATGTCAGCCTTAAGGAGATGGACCAGCGACGCAGTATTATATCAGCTGGAGGCCCAGCTGTTCCATTCTATTGAGACGTCAATGATTCCTGCAGCACGCGACTGATGTCCAGGTTTTGCAAAGGCCCGAGTTCGAGTGGAGGCTTTGGTGTCGCAACACGTCCTAATGTAAGCCAGTTCCAATTTAAGATGCAGTAGTTCTTTCATCGTTCCTGTTGAGCCATCTGCAAAATTATTTTATTTGAAAGTCTTGGGATCAAAGTACGAAGAGAAGTTGAAACATTAAAATATTAAACCCTGTAATTAATCTGTTAGATAAAATATAACGTGCGTGAACATACAACCAGTGGTCCGAAACATAAAATTAAAAGAATCTCTGGTGTGATTTAAATTGCTAGCCGTAATATTGCTTGAGGAGAAAATGTGAACTTTATTGGAATGAGTCTAGAGGTTTTCATAAATGTTTGTTGCTTCATGTTCTTGTACACCAGTGTTTAAATGGGTAATTTTTAGCAGACACCATAATTTTTGCAATGATAGGCTGATAGCAGAACATTTTTCTTGTTTTATTGAATTTTCATTTAATATTGCTTGAACTGTTGTGTAATGTTGAGTATGTTGATCTGTATTAAAATACTAATCACTTTGGAAACGTAGTTGCATGTGATATCACTTAGTAGTGTTGAAAAAAATGTTTCTTATGTTCTATGACAAGTTGATTGGTTTCAAAATGCACCACAAAACTGTGCTGAATATTAAAATAAAGGAACTCTGTCTTATCTCTTTCCAGCACACTGAGAAAATCAGTGTTATCACTTACTCTCTCATGGCAAAGATAATATTGCAACACACTTTAATCTAAATCTCACATTTAGCAGATTTAACATTATTTGTGTTACACAACACACCCACACATGACGTACATTTATTTCTTCCCTTCCGCAAAATAAATATTTTCTTCTCAATTTTAGGTTCCTCACTTGACATTATATCCCATCACACATACATGTATTATTATTATTACTTATCAACTAACACTGTGTAGGCACAACTCAAATAGTACACATAGGAACCCTCAACATGAAACAAATCAATTCATAATGTAGGAACATGGCAACTCAGACAAGAAACACAGTACAACTCGAAATAGGAGATGAGAATAATCACAAATCAACATAGTCATAACAACAAATAAAATAATTACACTGCAGAGACGAACATATTAAATTGCACTGTACCTCCATATTGTGAGATTACCACTAAAAAAAATTAGAGAAAACTTCAAACTAAAAAACTACTCTGAGAAGGCTTCATAGAAAAACTTTCCTTACAGTATCAATATTTTGGTGTAGGGCACTGAGCTATTCAATCAAAATTAAAAAATTAAAGTTGAAAATTATTCTTAAGCTCAGTTCACAATCACTCACATAGCAGAAAGGAGAATCCAAAAGGTCTCAAAATTAAGTTTATCTTTACTACTGTTACACACGGCTAAGCCAGTAAATAGAGTCATCAATATCTTTATGGGCTACTGGGTAAAATGGATAAACACTCGAAAACTTCATAATGGCTCTCTCTAATGTGTCGCAGAAAAAAAATTAAGTTTCTTTTCTTGAATTTACACTTTGGTTTTGGATTTGCCTGCTCAGACACAGTTTTTGCATTAAACGGACTCACTTGTAAATCGTCGCTGTATGACGATTTCACCAGCAATAAAACACATCATGGACACAGACATCAGTCTAGCACCCAGGTACCATGCCATGCATGAAGAAACTGTGCCCTAGGAGTCAACCTTAATATTACATTACTTTTGCAAATATATTTAGACTAGCGTGTGTGCTGCTCAATGCAGGAAATCACAGGGCTTCTGACAAGACAAATAAAATGAGACATCCAACAGGTGCCTTCCTAGTAAAACTAGGACACTGTTAAATTTGCATCTGTACTATTCCATGGCTGCTGGGGAAGAAGGGTAAATTCGTGGCCTACACACCCACGCTCAGAATGATTTCGGAAGCCCCAAATCTCATGGTTATCAGTTCAACCGAGATTGGCTGATAACAATAAAATTTGTATTTGCCTCCTTCACAGGCTTAACACACAGCATACTTTCTGATATCAAAAAGTAAACAAAAATCAACACGCTCAGAGTAGGTTACAGGGACTGCTTATCATGAAAGAAACACAATTAAAATTTCTCAGAATTAATAGGCTGTTCATTCTGCAAACACGTGTACAAATTGAGGTTATAACGTGTGAAAAAAATCATATTAAAAGTTTCCAAAAATTCATAGCATAATAAATAAAATTTAGTTTATGTTTGTACACAATCGTTGGCGTTTACAGTGTAATAAAAGGTTAATTTTAATAAATAGAGAGTAGGAAGTAAATATTATGATTTGGACAACTATCAGCGGCTAAAAAAAATATAAACAGATCATCTGACACAATATAGAGACATAAACTTTCCATGGTGATCTGTGGCGAGGTATCACCACAATTGGAATCCGTGATTCACTTCATAAGCAGACTTAAAAGTTTAGCGACTATACCAACGTGTTTGAAAAAAATACTGAAGCAATGTAATAAAAGCTGAGCATGCATACTCCCCTTAATTTTATTTTTATATTTTGCAAACTTGTGCTAAGATTTTATGTTACACTTCCTTAAGTGCAGTTTAAAAACTGAAGTGAAGTTAGCTTCAAATCTCAGATTACATGTGCATTTTCTAGTGATTTTTTTCATTCAAAGGTTGGTTGTCACCAGGAAATTCCCATTTCTACAGCTTTGAATCTGATATCCGATGTCAACTTCACTTCAGTCACTATAAAGAGGCAGCTGCTCTATAAAAGCTTTGTGATGCCTAGTACGGGGGGCTTTTAGCTCATTGAGAAACATTTGTCAGGATTTCAGGTGATTTAATATATCAATTGTTGCAGCAAGTACAACAGGCTTCAAATTCTGTTACCATTGTTTAATCCATGGATTTAAACCTCCATGGCTGTATATCTTTTACGTTGCAAGCCTATGATGTTCATTGATAGGTTTTAGGAACAGTTGTTGGTAACACTGGTTTTATGATATTGCTATTTGTTTACATTGAGTTTCTTTTGTTTACGTAATCCGACACATACAGTCAAAATGGTTAGCAGCTCTACTAAGAAACGAAAAGTTGTAAGAAATGATGATAGCTTTAAGCGAAATAAGATTAAAAAGTCTAAAGTAAAGGGTTTGTCTTATACAAACTATTCAGGAAAGGACATCAGTGCCAGACAAACAGGATCTCAATGCTAGTAAGTATTTTCATAAACCTGTGTGCACTGTAACACCTATATTTTACATGTAACAAAGTTATGACACATGAGGTACAATGTTGTAATTTTTATTGTATCAAGTATAACCTATGTGAAAATAACTTATAGGGTTGTGCGAATGTGACTTTTGTCTCATGAAACGAAAATGAAAGATATGTTGTGAACTTTCGTGAAACTGAAGCGAAAATGAAAAATAATATCATTAAGTCTCAGCCTTAATGAAAGTTTAACAAATTTCCTAACATTATAACAGGTTATTCATTATAACAAATTTGTTGGAAAATAAAACCATAAGTATGGGGATATGGTGGTTTTACCAAAGGGGTTTTACCTACATTTAAATTTTCATTTTATGTATTTATTTCAGTTATAAAATAATGAAAACAAACAAGATTATTTACAGGCAAAAATAATATTAGCTGGTGTACTAAATGAATATTCATTAAATACCCAAAATTCATCGAAATTGAGAATTTTCGTTTTGTTATGACTTTCAATAACGAAATTTCTTACTGAAATGAAAATTAAAGCTGTCATTTTCCATTTTCGTTTTGTTATACCGAATATTTGCGCAACCCTAATAACTTAAGAGATTTATGTTATTGCAGACATGTCTTTGTTACAGATGCAAGAAACAGTGTTTTCGACACTTTACTGAGTATCAGCAAATTGATGTGATTCAAACGATAAATGGCTTTGACACGAAGAATGAGCATGATATTTACCTTCAAGTATTAATCCAGGCAATTCCTGTACCCCGAAGGTGACCCAGAAGTGGCATTGGCTCAGCTAAGGCAAGTTCATTTATTTATAATGTGGTATGTCATTCTGAAAGGATCAAAGTTTGCCATGATGCTTTTGTCGCCTTACATGGTATAATGACATAACGTGTACTTCGTGTATATACATTACTTTCACAAGGTAAAAGCCCAACAGACAAACGTGGCAAACATAGGAATGGAAGAGAAATGTCTGGTAGAGAGCTACAAAAGTTCCGAACATATTGATTCTTTTCCAGTACAGCAGTCTCAGTACTCCTCTAGAGAAGCATCCTATTTAGATGCTAGTCTTAAAGTTACCAAAATGTTATGGTATGATTAAAGAACAGAATCAGAATTCTAAAGTCTCTTACAAGTACTATGCAAAGTATTTCAGAGATAACTTTTCCCTTTCATTTGGAGATACGTGTTCGAAATATGAACAGCTGTCAGCAACACTAAAGAATCCAACACTGAATCATATTACTAAGCGTGTTGCTGAGACTGAAAAACTAGTACATGTGAGGAAAGCACAAAAATTCCATAAACAAATGAAAATTGTTATGGAAATGTGTGCAAAAGATGACAGTATTGCAGGGATTGTTATTGATTACTTGCAAAACCTTCCATTTCCACATATCTCTGTGCAGGAAATATTTTATCTGCGGCAGCTGTGGGTTTATGTATGCAACATTTAATGACTTGAGAACGGGGAAGTCAGTATTTTATACTTATCATGAAGGCCAAGCACAAAAAGGACCAAACAAGGTTTGCTTATTTATTCTCGATTATGTTGACACACATATAGGGTCACATGTTAAAGAACTTAATGTATTCTCTGACGGCTGCCCAGGTCAAAGCCGAAATAATACAGTCACACAATTTATGTTGGCTTTAACTGATACAGGCAGATTTCAGAAAATCCACCAGTACTTTCCACAAGTCATTCCTACCTGCCATGCGACAGGAATTTCGCAGTTGCTAAAAGAGCTATTTAAAACACCGACATAATTTATATTCCTAAATAGTATGTAGAAGTCATTGTTAACTCATCCTCCATAAACAACTTCGTAGTGAAAATGGTTTACTCAAAGGATATCTTAGATTTCAAGGGATGGTGGCCTTCGTGCTATAAGAGAACAGCTACATCTTTAGAAACGTCAAAAAGGGAAGTACCAAGGGACAGAAAGGAGCATTTCACTGTTTCCAAATATTATGAATGTATCTACAAATCAGATGCAAAGGTACTGTAAGTGTGAGTGAACATATTGATGGCCTTATTCAGCGTACTTTCTGCCTCCCATACATCAATGACATCCCTACACTACCAACAAGAAGAGCATATCCAGAAGAAGATGTTCCAATCAAGAATGAAAAACTCGTAGATATTGCAAAATGTAGGCAGTACATTGCAGTAAGTGAGGAAGCTATATCATTTTATGAGGAAGTGCTACGTTGGCCAGTCAGAATAAACACCCATGATGTGTTACAGTCTGAAGAAGTCATAATTTATTGTTAACAAGGATGTCATGTAAACTTTGTGTGCAGTACGCACAGTGGACTGGCCGTTGCGTTTACAGAAATGAAGACAGTGACAGTTTGGGGTTTTATTTTCAAAAGGATATAAGTCCAGCATTTTTAAAAAAATTGCACAACAATTATTTTACAATGTAACACAATTATTGTCATGTAATATCATTTATGATGTATTGACGTGTGTATCAAAAAATATAAACATATACTCTAGTATACAGAAACCTGTAAACAAGTTTTTTTGTGTTTTACTAGATATGTTGGTTTTGGGACATGTGACCTTTTGCAAATTCCTGATTCAATTAGACTTTTGAGTGCTACAAGAAGCTGCTGCTATTTTCTCCAGAACTTGATGTAAGACCTACTCCAGATGGTTGAAACTTTTGCAACTTCATTTAGGTGGTTTAGAGAGATACATAACGTTTCGGCAAACTTCTTGTTAATATGCGAAGAAGTTGAACTTCATGAAATTTGCAGTATTTAAATTTTTGAAGACATAGTTTTGGATTTTGGCAATTATAAATTAAGGGTGTTCATACAGACAGTACCAGATGCTTGCCTTTAAAGACTTATATGTTTTGACGTGCTGAGCTATGCTAGAAAGATTATGCTAATTATTGGTGATTATGGACAGAAGTAATGAGCCAGTCCATAAGTCACTCACATAGTTATATTTTTGCAGATAATATTTTGGCAGTTGGTTTAGATTCAGATAACCAAACTGTACATTATATTTTTTTAACAGCAAAGGTTTTTCCTTATGAAATTTATAATGATCAGCATTTTGCTAAATGTATTTAATCCTTAGCAACCTTATTCAATGCATTTCACATGTAATTTAGTTGAGCTAGACCTAAATAAAACTATCTTATGTTCAAATGCTTTTTCTATCTTACTGTAGTTTTGCAGTAACCAGAAATAATTCAGTGGATGATATTTGTTGGGTTATGATCTGAAGTTTCATTCAAAGAGTATGAAAATTTGCCCTTGTTACTTGGTGATTTTCAGTGGGAATTGCTGTTTTGCGGTATATACACAGGTGTATGATATTGTGTCTTAAGAGGCATATTCAGTCGCAGAAATATTTTGTCAGTGTACAAAATTAAGTATGTGGTCAGTAGTTCACCTACACATCTGTTTCAATGTTTTTCCCATGTAATAGTTTCACAAGAGGAAACCTATGCACGTGACATCATTGACATCCATTGCCAAGCGCCACATACAAAGAGGAAAGAGGCGTCGCACAGCAATAGTTTATTCTCATTTGTCGAAACGCCTGACACACCATTTAAAGAATCTAATATTTTAGATTGTATTTTTTCTCAATAAAGATTTTCAATTCTAAATGCAACTCTTACATATGTACATATGTATGATAAACGCACTGTGGGTGGTAACGTAAGACATTTTACTCCTCTCCCCCCCCCCCCCCCACACACACACCCTTCCACACACACGTGCACAAATAAGATGTTACTGCAATTAAGTACCTATTTTCTTTGGAAAACAACCACCAATTTTACTTATAAATTTTGCACGCTGGTGTTAAGAATTTATGTTAAACTTCGACAAGAACACTTAAAAACCTAGTGTATATCAACATTAAAAAGAAGATATAACCAGAATTAGTAATTGTTCAGATAAGGTCTTTTCCGAAAATCAGGAAAATAGTACTTGCAAATTTTATATATGGTTATTACTAATCACACGTAGTAGGAAGTTTATTGGAGCATCATGTAATTTGCAGTATATACCATGAAATGTGATAGTAAGGAGTGCTATCAAGATTGCAGTGTCTATGCAGTAAAACATGTAAAATGTACGTCCAGTATATGTTTATTGAGTCGCTAAATTGTATTAAATGGGGGAATAACTTTTGAAACCAATCTTTAATATATAAAACTTCATTCACAGGTTATATTTATACTGTGGTGATAGGGTTATTCAGGTGAACAACAGAGCAATCAAACAGTGTCAGAACAACATGTAATTCTATTGATTTACTCAAGGCTTACCTGTCTGTATCCACAAGAGTAAATGTTTACATAATGTGTTACTAGTAGAATAAATATACATATACTCGATCATAGAAAATTACGTTCACAGACGGTATTTATAAACAGGTGCAGTATACCGCCATGTTACATTACAATACACGGTGACCAATAATGCACAAGAGACAGGGAACAAATGGGCATCAAAATTTGTTGATGTCGCAGTTTTACAGTTGAATTGTGAGAAAGTGCGCCATTCGATTAACGTCTGATGTTTTAGTGTGCTGAGCTTTGTAATGCAAAAGTGCTATTTGGCATGTGTTTAATTGCAATTCATTTTGTTTGATGTGTTAAATCTAATAATTGTACGAGATTACAAGTGTTTCTGTGCTATTATATGTATGACAAACGTTAAATTATAATATCTGTGTGGCAATTTGAGTGTATGCACTGTTGTGTTTCGTAATCTACGTCGTATGATTGGTGATTCAGTGAGTACATTGATGTGTTGTGGTACCTTAGTGGGTAGCGTAAGGGTTTTGAGGAGCTGTAAAACTTGGAAGGAAAATTGCTGGAAAATGGTGTTATTACACAGGATGCCAGGCATCATATGGGTGATGATGACGTGAAGTTCTTGGAGTGCAGACTCTGTTGATCTGTGTTATTTGGCCAATGACCAAGGCAGTAATCAATGTGACTGGAAAATGTATACTACTCTTAATGAATTGTTGACTTACACACTGTGGCCTATTTGGGCTGACCCCCCCCCCCCCCCTCCCACTCCTCTCTGATAGAATTGTGGTGCAAAAACATGTGAAACACTTGAAGACCAAAGAAAGACATTTGCATGACACTGAATACTCTTGGCAGGAAAGGTGAGGGCCAGCGCCCTTAATTGCCCTAAGGCTGACTGTAAATAAAAATACGTAAGTCCAGTGAACTGTGAAGTTTACTCTGTATTACTACATACTTCTTTAGGAAGCAACTTTACACGAGTGTCTGGCTTAACCCGCCGACATAGGTGATGCAGATAAAAATGGTGCGAAGGCAGTGAACTTATTAAAGTGAAAAGGTAAGCTTCCCCAGGCTATTCAAGCACCGGGGAAGATGAGGGTGGGTGTCCCGGATGGCAATACTAAGAGGTTCCAGAAGAAATTTACTATTCCAGAATTAAATGATTAGTAAAATAAAGTTAAGGGCCGCCTGGGCGTGCGAGACAAGACAACACGCAACCAACCCATAGAGATGCAGAACGCTTACTAACTTCCCAACGTGGCACGCTGTTTGGCATTGGCGGGCCATGTGGGACTACTTTTTGACGTCATACTTTACACCAAAACATTTTCATACCCTCTGCACTTGCAATTTAACATGAAATAAAATACAGTAAAAGTCCGATTTAACGCAGCTGTTGGGGAACATAACTCAAACCGGCATTATAGCTTTCCACACTATTCTGGAGTGACCGAGTACAGTAGCAAAAAAAAAGCCGGTTTTCTAATGGGGCGTGTCATCTGTCAAACACAGGGTAAGTGTTGTTATTTACCGCCGTATCTCGTGAAACGTTTAGCCCCTTGCTATCAGAAATTTAATTTTTTTATCTGCATCACTGGACTTAACAGCACCTAAGGAAGGGTAACAGAAGAAGATAAAGGCACTGTAATGTAGGAGGCCATATGTATTCAACCAAGAATAATTAAAAAATACTACATTTGCCAGGCAAAGGATGTATTTATTCCACCAAGGGTGATGTTTGCTGTGAGTTGTTTGTCACGCTGTTTGGAGAAGAGGGTTCACCCCCCCCCCCCCTCTTAACTGGGTCTGTTTGAGTGGAAGTGAGAATGAGAAACGAAGCTCACATCCAAATAAAACTAAACGGAGGTCAAAGCACGCGTGCACTGCAGATGAGATCTATCAGTACATCACGTTTTGTGAGACATGTCGCTTGCTTCTCTGATTTGCATTTTACAAAGGAAAAATAAAATAATAAAATAGAATTATTTGTTGCGTGCAAAGAAAGGCCGCTTTTCTGTATTAAGCCTTGTCTACAATAGCTCGTCTGCTCTGAATTTTTTTTTGAAAATGGGAAGACCTACCATATAGCCGGTATATATACATTATAATCAAAGTGTCTGCATCATAATTATAATGATTACGTAGTGCTTTATTCTGTAGGATATTAATTATAGGCCTGTAAATGATAGAAGAACAAATTTTGAGGCGTGCCTCAAATTTTGGAATTTTTTTTTTAGAAAATGGGAAGACATACTGAATAGCTGCTATATACACATTATAATCAAAGTGTTTACATAATAGTTATAATGATTACATAGAGCTATATGCCATAGGAGATTTATTATATGCCTGTAAATGACTTAAAGCATACATTTTGAGGCGTGCCTCAAATTTTGAATTTTTTTTTTTTTCTTTCAAAAATGGGAAGACCCAGAATAGCCGCTGTTTGGACATCATAATCAAAGTGTCTGCATCATAATTATAATGATTAAGTAGAGCTATACCCCATAAGTGGTTAACTATAGGCCTGTAAATGACTTAGTTTCTACCTTACCCAGAATCTGAACCTATATCCTCTTGAATTGCAAGTTAGTTTTATATTGAAAGCGTTACAGAAGTCTGCATTTTTTTTATGACGGTATTCTTGCGTATTTTAACTTACTTTAGTGAAACATTTTGGATTTGAATAATTGTAATTGCTTAAATATGTTACGCTATACAACGCACGCACATTTAATGTTAACTTATAAGTGTCAGTAAATGTGTGACAGCAGGACACTTGCAAGTATGATATACAGCTTGGAATGTGGCCGTGCCATCCTCCACACTGATCCAATGCCCAGATAAGATGGAAAGGTTGCTACAGTAACATTTTTTTGGCCTGTTTACAACCAAACAGCAGAGCAGGTATAATAGGGTCGCATAAAATAAATGACCACTAGGAATTCTGTCAAATACATCACACCACGCGAACGAAACTGAATACGGAAAACCATACAATATTGACTGTAATGAATAAGTAAAATAGATCTTGGTGCTGAAAGGAGGGAGAACGTGCACCTACTACCTCCGCCTCATCCATCAACATCCCCGACTCACGACCACCCACCGACAGACCACACGCCTACCTCGACAGACCACACAGCCTACCTGACCGCACACTTTCCACTTATTTATTCATTCAGGCCGGGGGACATAAATTGTTCCGCGGTATAACGGGCTGTGGTATTCCGGGCTTCCACTGTGTCTAGCATTAACAAATATATAAGAACCCTTGCAAAAAATGTGTGATGAGGTGAGTTTGAAACAAAACAAACACTAACAGAAAAACACTTCAAAAGAATTAACACAAGAAAAGACTGCTTTTTTTAAATCCAGAAAAGTCCCTATTCTTAACATTTACAAAAATGTTGTTCCATACCAAACAAACTTTGTAGGGAAATATCAGATTCAGTGTGACATCATTTGGTTTTCAGACAGAGGGGCTCCAAACTAGGAATAATTTTTGAAAGGGCAAGTACACTGCACAAATTTAACTCTTTCTTGCATACGTGTGCTAAGATTTTCTGTTATACATTAAATCCTTTGTTTAAAAAAAACCATTAGATTCAACGCGAAGACGTTTAGTGTTGAGACAGTAATTCCCTGAACTTAGAGTGGTGTGGAAGTTCAGTATTGCTTGGCAGAAAAAAATTACAAAATTTGGGGCATGCCTCGAAATTTGTGCTTCAAAGTCATTCCTAGACATATAATTGATCTCCTACATGTTATGGAATTATGAAAATATGATAATATTATGTAGACACTTTAATTATAATGTGTATTTAGTAGATATTCGCTAGGTCTATACATTTCCGGAAAAAAATTTCCAAAATTGTAGGTGTACATCAAAATTGTGCTTCTATGTCATTCTTTGACCTATAATTGATACCTTACAGGATATAGCGCTATTAAAATGATTATAATTATGATTTAGACATTTTATTTGTAATGTGTATGTGTGGCTATATCGGTAGGTCTTCCCATTTTCGAAAAACAATTTTAAAAATTTGAAGCGTGCCTCAAAATTTGTGCTTCTAAGTCATTGTTAGGTCTATAATTAATCTCTTACTGGATATAGTGCTATCAAAATAATATAATTATGATGTGCACACTTTATTCATGATGTGTATATAGCAACTATTCTGTAAGTGTTCCTATTTTCGAAAAAATTCCAAAATTTGAGGCGTGCTATGAAATTTGTTCTTTGAAGTCATTCTTAGGCCTATATTTAATCTGTAATGGGATATAGCGCTGTCAAAATATTAAAATTATCATGTAAACGTTTTATTTATAATGTGCACATAGTGGCTACATCATTAGGTCTTCCCATTTGCGAAAAAAATTTCCAGAAGTTTAAGCGTGCAGTGTTATTTTTTCCGGAAGCACATGTGTGGTTATTGTTCCCAAGGACTGTGTGTATGTAATCCGGGAGGCAAGTTAGAGCCGGTGGATAGAGCTAACTTCAGTACAGTTCTGATATTCCTCTGTAAAGAGCATTATGTATGTAGCAAAATTTCTTAATTTAAGTCTGCAGTTCAATTGCAAATTTTCAAGGCAAATAGAAATTTTCTGTTAAGTGTTACTGGACATCTTCACCACTCCAAATTCAGATAACTTCTGTCCCAAAACCAAATGCCTTCACACTGAATCTAATGGTTTTTATTTCAAAAGGTTTAATCCGTAACAGAAAATCTTAGCACAAGTATGGCAAATTTTTAAGAAATAGTTAAATTTGTGCAGTATACTAGCCCTTTAAAAAATGATTCAAAGTTCAGACCCCTACTGTTTGAAAACCAAATGATGTCACACTGAATCTGATATTCCTCTGCAAAGAGGATTCACTTTGTAACAAAAAATTTTTATTCAAGCATATATTACAATTTTAAATTTTCAGGTGAAAAATAAATTTCTGTCAAATATTACTGTACTTCCGCACCACTCAAAGTTCAGGGAAGAACTACTGTCCCAAAACCAAATGCCTTGGCACTTAATATAAGTCTTTAATACAAAGGGTGAAAGGATTTGCACAAGTAGGTATGCCAAATAAAAAAAAATTAAGGGTAGTGGTGTTTATACTCAGATTTTATTACATTGATTGTATTTTTTTAAATGTTTGTATACACTTGGTTTTTAATTTTAATTTTTTTTTTCTAATTTATCAGAAAATCTTAGCACAAGTCATTAAATTAAATTAAAAAAACTAAGACATGTATTCATACTCAGATTTTATTTTGTTTCTGGTAAAAAAAAGAATTTCGAAGGTTATAAAAACACAGGGATTTTAAGTGTACTGTGGAAGCGTAACATAAGATATTGGCCCAAGTGCGCAATATGTAAAAATAATTTTTTTTCGATGCTAGTATGCATTAGATTTTTAAATGTACTTATGGAAGTGTAACATAAAATCTTAGCGCAAGTGTGCAAAATTTAAAAATAAAATTTAAGGTGAGTGTGCATACTCAACTTTTATTACATTAGTTCAGTTTATTTATTTTGTTCAAAGGTTAGTATACACTAGATTTTTAAGTGTACTTGTGGAAGTGTTCCATAAAATCTTAACACAATTGTGCAAAATTAAAAAAAAAATTGTTTTTTTTTTTTTAAAATGTTAATATACACTAGGATTTTAAGTGCACTTGTGGAAATATAACATGAAATCTTAGCACAAGTATTCAAAATATAAAAATAGAATTAGGGGAAGTATGCATACTCTGCTTTTATTACATTGATTCTGGTAATTTTTTTTTCCAAAGTTTGGTAGTCGCTAGTTTCGAAGTGTACTATGAAGTGAATCTGAGATTCGAATTTAACTCTACTCCAATTTGTATTTTTTAGTTCATAGCGTGGGGTTTTAACACAAAATCATGAACAAATAATTCAAAGCAGTGACTTCCAAAATATCTCCAACATTTTCATTCAATAAATTTGTATGAAACAGCTAAGCCCAAATTGTTACATCTTGTTTGAGGCGCAAGATAAGTTAAAAAGAGTTTAAAATCACTTGAAATATTAATGAGGACACACTGATGGAGTCAAACAAAACCTGATGAAATAAAATACACACAGTGTACAATTATAAAAAAAAAACCAACAGGGCTTCTTAAAGCATGCATTAACAACATGTTATACAAAAGGCTATTAGAAAACTTGAAATGCATGTTAATTAAAATTATGTTTGTAACATATTTTATTCACAGCCCAAAAAGATTAAAATATGTTTCTATAAAAGAAAATATGTACAGAATCCACGAGGGCACTTGGGTGGAGACTTTGAAAGTCTCACGGAAATAAAATTACATGAACATTAAGATATTTAATAAAATCAAAGAGGCTTAGCATAAACCCAAGCATTTAAAGGTGCTTTCTGGTGTTTACAGATGGGTCACCAAAGCATGTTGATAATTTATACTGCGCAAGAAGTTGCAGTCCCGTTCACCAGTACCATCAAATTATTTTCAGGTAGCTTGCACACAACTAGCCACTGCAAATACATTACATTTATGAAAGATCAACATATTGCAATACACACATGTTATCTACTTACTGGGATCCATACATTTACCGTGCAAAGTTACACCAAAAAGGAATTTAGACTGGGCGGCCGAAACAAAATTTAGAATGCTACGGAAATTGTGCTACCTTATCTACCGTGAACTAGCCCAACATGATACCATTTAAAACACATTAAAACCTCAGAAACAAAAACCCACCTGTAAATTGCATCACTGCCAGTACGCTAGTATTAACATGCCACCAAGCTGTCAAGCGTGGCAAAGACCGAAGTCTACGAAACCTAACTGACAAGGCGGTCAGGAGCAGTTAGTTGCCAAACAGGAACAGGTACCAGGTTGAAGTGGCAGAGCCAGGAGCCCAGCAGAAGGCTGAGCACCAGCATAATTACATTGGCCAATAAGACGTAAGCTGTCTACCTTGCATGCGTGGAAAGGTGGGGATCCAAAGAGCAGGGAA
Source organism: Dryococelus australis (assembly GCA_029891345.1). NCBI lineage: Eukaryota > Metazoa > Arthropoda > Insecta > Phasmatodea > Phasmatidae > Dryococelus > Dryococelus australis. Next base: position 67,728,849 of record CM057003.1, on the reverse strand, counting down.
ACCAAGATCTAAAGTTGGCGGAGTGGTGATCTAAAATCATTAATTACGAAGAGCGTACTCTGTACACCTTGCAATGGAAGTTGCTTAATCATTCTTCTATGATTTCAGTGGTCTATAGAATTCAGGAAAATTGTGGGTTATTGTGTAGGCCTACTTAAGAAATGTTTCTGAACGTAATTAAAGAAAACTGGAAATGCAATTTTTGGGACCTGCTGCCTGTAACTGTGAAGAATGAAGGCCAAGCTACAATTGATACAGTAAGCCTACATGCACAGCATACACATGGACACGCAGCACAAATCTTAATACTATAATTTATGCTGCACATGTACAAAAGTTACTGATTTTGTCTCAAAATTTACAGGATGTGATCTTGGAATCAATTTATGTATGTAGGCAGCATTGGAAAATAATTCAATTATCTTGTTAAATTATTTTCTTACTGTGCTGGGTATCAAAAGGATGAAATACTGGAATACTGTTATTCAGACAATAATTGCCAACACTATTCAATCAGAATAGTCATCTTTATCCTAACACTAGTCTAGTTAATTAATTTTTCAACAATTTTTGTTTTCACGAGAATGCTACACTCACATTCTGTTTAGGGTCCATGTTGGTGTAGTGGTTGGACTACTCGCTTCCCACCTAGGTGAACCGGATTTGATTCCCGATGGGGTCACTCTTCAGATTTTCACATGCGGGAGTGGTGCCAGACAATGCCACTGGTCGGCTGGTTTTCTCTGGTATCTCCGGTTCCCCCTACGCCCTTGCATTCTGGCGCTACTGCATAGATCACGTCACCCTCATCGGCTCTCAAGACCTCACTGTTAAGAGCTGCCAGAATCTCTCCACTCTACTCCACATCTTGTTTGACCATGCACAGCACATAGACACAGGAATTGCAGAGTATAGCCCAACTTTTGCCTATGCTATTTTTCTGTGTGTGGGCATTGCGTGATTGTGCAGTGTGTTGTGCAAATACGTGTATTCTACTTTTTGGGGCTGTCCTCTGTTCTTTGCTTAATAAGTTATAGTGAGGCCTAAAAGACTTGTCGGAAAATTTGAAACATTCTGGAAAATTACTTGTACATATCAGCTATACTTATACTGGATTATTATTTTACAGGCACATTCTTTTATTTGCAGTACATACATGGAATCACAATAATGGTGAGGGCTATGAAGATAAGCAAAATTGTGGGGTAAAATTTGTTAAAATAATGTGGAAAACAGCACCACAATAAATGCATGAGAATATTATTCATGTCCACAAATGGCTGCAGAAAAGTGAATTTGTATAAAATTTACACCACACTCTGATTCTCGAAGCATGAGCGATGTACAGCGGGAAGGGTTCACTGATTTACCTGCTTCATACTATTTTTCCAGATTCTTTTGAAGCAGGTAAATTAGCATGCCCTTTGTATTTGTTATCGCTTGCACTTCAGGAAGCAGAGTGGTACAGATTTTGTATGATTTATTTTTTTCTGGATCTAGTTGGTGATTGGTACAAAATTTCAATACGTGGTTGCAAACATCTAATAAAGCAGTGCTTGGGATGTTCATCACAGAAAGGAATTAATTCCTGTTTTAGTTCCTCTAGTGTCAATACGCTCTCAAGACCTTGATGTTAAGAGCCACCCAAGTTTCTTCCTTCCATCCATTTAGTGTCAAAAGGAACTATACTAGGAAGGAACTTGAAAAGTTCCTTATACTTTCCTCTCATATTTTCTAAATTTTGTATTTCTTTTACTACGTTTAAAACAGTACTTGCAGTGAGGCCACTGTTAGTCCTTTCACAAATAATAGTCTTCATTATAACTGCACCCAGTTGTCTGGGCAAGTCTCGGGCAGGGAAGTGGTTTATTGGGGTTGCCGGAGAAAGGGGATGTGAATACAGCCGACAACTGTGTTTGGCTGTTTGAAAAACTTAAAATAATGTGCATGGCTGCAGATTGAACGTAATGGTAACTCGGAGACATGCGGCATGGTCGTTCACAACAAATGATGGGAAATATTAAAGATTCTGATATCTTGACATTAACAATGGTTTGCCTTTAGCAGAGCTGTTATAAAATCAGTACCTTAATTTTTTTAAATATTTTTATTTCACTTACTGCTATTTTAAAATGCATTTTTGAAAACTGTTGTAAGTATCTGCATAGGTATGGAATTTGTTTTTATGACAGCATTATAATTAAATTGATAGTGTTTATAGAAGACATTGTTTTTTTTTTTTTTAAATCAATTTGCCTTTTTCACATAGTGAATTGCTTTTAGGTGAAAGGTTTTGTGTACCTATTAAAGATGTACTTTTTTTTTTGTTTGTTGTATTTGATTAAACCTGACCACAGCAATTTAATTTTTTTTAACAGTGTAAACTGAATCATGTTAACATACGTATCTGTTTATTTGCATACTTCATTTGTAACTCTATTACTATCACTAAAACAATAACACTATTCACATCCGTCTCCTCCAGTTTTAGTGAATGTGAATGGTTGCGTGCATCAGTAAACATAGACGTGTCTCAAAGTCAACAATGCATCATTTCTGGAAACCAGCTTGCCGGTTATATGATGAAAGTTGACAACTCAGCTAGACGAGAGTACAATGTCACTCTACCGTGTCTTTAGAAATAGCACTACATTATTTCTTAAAGTGAGAGGAATTTTCATAGTGTGTCAAATGATGGGTTTTCTGAGATGTTAGTTACATTACTGTTTCTTGTGAAACAATTAATACGCCTTCAATTTTAATTATAAATCATCCATTGTAAGGGTTACTGATTTTAAAGTTTGTTTTTGTTTATTTTCTGTTTTGTTTATTTTAATGGAAAAGGTATTTATTTACTTTATTTTCAAGCCCTACCCTCAGGATTAGTTAGCAGTCAGAACATCACATCTATATAAAATTTGCGTTAATTTTGGTTTGTTTATCTTAAAAAATAGAAAGTTTTTTGTTATTATTTTGTGACGTGAATACTGAACTATAAAATTGTTTTATTCAGGTAATATCGTGTATAACACCATTTCTCCTTGCAATCAGAGCTGGATGTAATCAGAAGTTCTGGCCACAGAAAATTTCTGCAACGGCCCTTTAATTTGTTGGATAGTGGCATCGTAGGAAATGACATAAGTAATACAAGGATTTTCCCATTTTAAGAAGCGTTGTGTTGTAAACCTCGACAGCGAGGGACACACTCTCTACAGACTCCGACATGAGAGGACCGTCGGATTAAGCTGCATATTTGGCATTATGTTTGCTTGTCCGCACATCCTAACTTTTAGGAAATTGGTAGCGAGAGGTACCGTGAGTGTTATTTATGCGAGGCATATGCAGAAGAGGTCTGAGACACATTTTTATGGCTTTTGAGTGCATCAAGACATTAGCAGCCCACTCCACCATGAAACAATGTAAGCTTACCAGGGATGGTAATATGTAGCTTCACCTTATACATACAGAGATTCACAAACTTTTGCTAGCAAATTCGTATTCATTTGGATGAACTGAGTTATTTGAAATTAATGAAGTTAAATTATGTGTAATGTTTAGAAAGGATGGTTGCGCTAGGATGAAACATTTGTTGGGTGGGCCAGCAAGTATCTCTAGATTTAACACAGTTAGATTTTTATCTGTGTGGAACTATGAAGAACTGCCACAAAGCCAGGGACACTGGATGCCATGACAGATGCAATGGTGATTGCCTGTGAATCCACTCTCGTGTAAATTATAGTTACTGTTTTTCATTCTTTTCTACAGCATTGCAGACAATGTCTTTCTGCTAATGGCCAACATTTTGGACATTTGTAAATGGTAACATTCAAACACACCCAACATTGTCCTTATAGCGTCAAATGCAAGCAGTTCCATCAGATTGTCGTTAATAGTTTCTCTGTTATTCATGTTCAAAGAGTGTAAATATTGCTTCATTTAGGAATCCTGGAATGCATATTTAAAACTACATATTAACAAAGTAGTTTTTTTCACACAAAACTGCTAATGGTCATTTGTTACAGATTTCTTCAGATCTTCCCGTTGAATGTTCCTTCAAATGAAACTATGGTTATATCTCTTGATAATGTTGCGGAGAGGTTGGAGATAGAAAGGCGAAGGTTGTACGACATTATCAATATGCTGGAGAGTTTGCAGATGGCAAGAAAGGTATTTTATGTAAATACTGTCAGATATAATTATTGTTTTTGTGTTATAAATTTAACTGCTGTAAAAAGGGTATGTTTGCTTCGACCACAAAAAAATGCAGAAATTGTGTGTTGAAGATAGGAATAGGCATAGTTAAGTCAGCAGAATCTTTTACTTAGTATGTATGAGGGTAAAAAAAATGAAGGCAATTTATGTATAACATTTTTTTTCTACTGATGCTGAAAAAGTGCTCATTTCACTTTTATAGTCAGCATACATGACAATGCACTTGTAAAGTGAACAAACTTTTTGACAACATCCGAAAAGAAGTGTTGCAGTTGCTTCCGAAGCCAGATCTGCACTTCTAGCTGGACCCCACCATCCAATTTGAACCTGCAAAAGCATAGTATCTCTTTCAATGAACCAAAGATGTGATAATTGAACGGTGCCAGAGCCCTCTGGACGTGATCTTCCATGCTCAGTGTTAAAGGGCAACTGGTTTGGCTTTCATCAGTAACACTTGTTCTTCTAGTTTCAAAGCCTTTCACTTATCCCCACAGTGTAAGTTGATTCGTGGTGCATTGTTTCTTAGTGGTGCAGTCGCTGATTGGAGAAACCACAAACATTGTTTTTAAATGAGCTAATAATTTACCGCTTTCATAGTAAATGCTTACTTTTTGTGTACAACAAACACAAGTGTCTTAAAAATCGTGCAGGATCAATCATCCCATAAATAGGACTGGTATAAACCATTTGTTTTCAGGTTTTTTACAGTACAATACAAATGGTGACCCATTGTTTACAATTTATTCAATTTGGTGCCAGTAATGACATTAATGCTACTATCTTGCACACAGGTGTAAAAACCTATTGTTCCCATGTACACCTATTTGAGTTTCATAGGCGTGGTGGTGAACATAACATGTTGTGTTTCTGATAAATGTATGTTATCACGGCAAGAATAAATATGTCGTTATGTGTGTGATGTTGGGTGCAGGGGACTTCCGGGCATGTTAGGTATTATGTTGAAAATCAGACATGAGCCTCCTTGGTTCGTAGGCAGCCAGGTGCCGGGAAGCAAAGAGGAAGTAGGGGAGGCAGATGACACCACGCCACAAAGGAACTTCTCGTAGGAATGTGAGGCTTGAGAAAATATAAAACGTTCATAAATCTGGGCTGCTGGATACTGATATTAATGAATTAAATTTAACATTTAGAGACATCCTTACACACACCCTGTAATAAAAGGGATTTCCCAACCAACAAGCATTTTATCTAAAGCAAAATTTTGTAAATACACTATCTGCAATGACATGATGGAGGAAAAATCCCATGTCGTAATGCTATATTGGGTAAACAAACGTTTGTGAACACTGAAATTATTTTTCTGTTTTATTTCTGTATGTAAGTGTGAAAATGGGCAAATTTGTGAAATATTAATTTTTGTAACAAATTCGATTTTACTCGATCTACACATGAATAAAGTAATCAGATCTATGGCAATACTAATTTTATGTATGCTGGAGGAATATACAATATGCATACAAGTGGATCTTCAGCAGGACTTTCACAAGTGTTCAGTTCAGAGTGAAAACTGCCTGGTATGAAGGATGTTAATGCTTTTCATTAATATTACTTCATTGTGCCATTCTACGTGCTCCAAGAACGAAACTTCTTGTCAAACTTATGCAGGATATTTGTGTAGGAATATGTTTTTTAGTATGAACCTAAAATGTTTATATATTACAAGAATAATTACATAAAACCATTAAAATGTATTTACAAGATCAGGTTGGCATTAAAAAAATGAATTTGCAGTACACTGGCCAAAAACAATTTTTCCGAAAACAAGTTTATGAATTTGCCATGAATCACAGGAGGACAGCATAAGAATCAATGTAATAAGGCATTTGCAATTGTACCTAATTCACATGCATAGGTGAATAACTGGTCCCAGGTTCACTTATAAAAAATAATTTCGAAACAAAGCAATTCAGAATTCTGCAAAAAATTCCACTTATCACCACATAGACTAAAGAAAAAATGAGCAACCAACAAAGTAAATAGCTCAAGAAGCAGCTCATTGTTTGAACTTGCAGTGTATTATCCTTTTATAGCTGTTTTATATACTGTTTAAAAAAATGGTATTTTTACACAAAATATTAAAACCAAACAAAATATAGCCCAACTTCACCCAGAATAATAATTATCCCTTTTTGTGAGGTGTACATAATGTTACGAAGTTTTATTATTCTATTGTATGATAATATGGCTTAAGCAGCACCTCCTGGGTTGATGGAATGTGTGTCATTTGCTTGTACAGTTATCTTGCATTAGGGAATAATATACTTGTTGACAAACTTTGCAATTTAATAAATTTGTTTTAAATTTCTCATAATTTTCATTTACTGGCATTATGCGATCTTGATCAGGCAGAGCCCCTGCCCCCTTCAATTGTAATTATCAGTTTCACTATTGTTTTGATTTCTGAGCTGGTGTGCTAATGTAAGTTATAAATGTACGTCATAAGAACCGGTGCTGAATAATGGTAAAACCTCAAATTACTTTGTGTATAACTCTGTGGACATTGCTACATAATTTTAACCTTCTCATCAGCAGTAACTAGTGAGCTACGCAAGGAAACCAGCTCAGAATGTATAATAATGCACCTCGGCACAGTGTGTAAGGTGATGGAATATTCACAATTGAAGTTTATCTTGTATATGCTGTTCATGGTAACAAGAGCACTTTTTGAAACTGTTTCATCAGACATAATAACCAATAAATACATTTCATTGTGGCCTCAGATATTGGTTTTGGGTATGGTGAATGTATACTGACGTGGTGTCATGTGGTCAGATCAGGATTGAGGTTAGGTTAGAGGAGTGGAAAATAGAAAATGTTTAAAATGGAAATTTAGGATTTTTGGTTTCCCATTACGCCAGACATTATTCTCCAGAATAATGCCAATGATGTCAGTAGAGCTGACTCGTTCTCAGGGTCATTTGGTCGACAACCACAGCGTAATCCCTCCAGGGATTGGAAGTACTCCTTTGAAAAGTATTGTATATTCTTGCTTGCGGCACTGTGGGATATCAGGGCCCCCCACACGTCCGTACAACATTTTACTTACGACGTTGCAGTTACATGTAACCATTTAAAACACTCATTGCACTGTCTGTATGCTTACTGTAAATTTGGTGGGAGAAGGCCCGTACCTTAAACACCTTGCGGCTACCTTAAATAATTAGCAGCTTGTATTTTGTGTCACTGGGTAATTTATTAGGTATTGATCTACAAACCTTGCCGGAGGTAACTTACGCTTGCTGCTGAGCTACATCCGTCAGCATGGGTTAATCAGAATAAACAGACACATGATCACAATGCATTATGTTGTACAATAAAATCCACCCAGGCGATGTAAGCACTCGGTGGTATGAGGGGTGGTGTATTTGCGGCAGATGAACAACAGTTCCAGTTAATTAATAAAGTATTGCTGAAGAAATGATTGTGCAAAAAGTTGATGGCCGCAGAGCACGCAAAATGCGAGTCGCGATGTAACGTGTTTCACCCCTCGCAAGATGAACTATGACTGACTTGGGAATGTGGCGTGCTGGCCGAGTTTGGGCGGGCCAGCACCCTGCATGGAACTGCTTGCAAAACATCAAACTTTCATAAAAACACTTTACACTTGCCTTAGGAGGATCCTGCACGTTGCTCAAATTACCTCTTGCTCTACAAAAGAATATACGTGCATAATAACACTGTGATATAAGGTACATAAATAAATATATTACGGCGTTAAGGCATTTAACTGGAGTGTTTATGTGTACACGTGTTCTTGTGTACCACTTGTGTTGCCGTTAAGTCCTTTAGAATACTAAAACAGAAAATGTTGGAATCTCCTTTCATATCACTGAGACTGAGCTCGGGTGCTCACTGCACTTGCGTTGCTCCAGTGACACTACCACTACCACTGCACTGCACCTGTGCCGCCTGCGGCATAGTGTGTGCACACTCGCTGTGTTGCTTGTGGAGTCTTTGTTGATTTGGTGCAGCGGGTAAACTGACTTCTGTGAGGGGGATACGCGGCACACGTCAATACACTGTTTTTATTACTAGCATGGCAGTGTTTACATTAATAAGTGGTGGAAGGATTTAAATTGTTTTAAGGAAAAAGTAACTAGGTGTTCAAAAGTGCTCACTTTACTGTGAATGGCCTATACGTGTGCTTTGAATGACAGGAACTGAGTGTAAATGTCCAGTTCAGTCACCAAAGTGACTGGATTGTAAAATCTAGAGTTTTAAAAAACCACTGCCCTGAAATCACAAGACAAAGCAGTTGCCATACAATTATAGCTGAGCACTTGAGGTATACAATAAAAGTTTGAAGTGGGAGACAAAGAAATTTAAAATGGATAAAATTTTCAGCTGAAACTCAGAATATTGTTAATCATCCAATCTATTGGTAAAATCAAAAGATTAGTTTATAATAACTTCACAATTCCTACAGGCTTAGTTTACATTTCAGTACAAGTAAAAAAATTTTACTTTGAATACACAAAATAATCTAGTGTTCAGCTCACCATAACTGGCTGAAATATTGCTTTAAAAAAGAAAATTAAATGCAATACTTGAATTCCACATAACAGATTTGGGAGTAGGATATTAATGGAATATGACAAATTGTTTATTAACACAGCCTCCAATATCATGCCCTTGCTGACACTGCTGTAGATGGAACAGCACAGCTAGCTGTTTCTGGGTTATATCATAAAAACAATGGCTCATTGGCGTAACAAGCTTTCTACCAGTAACAAACAACTCCAATTGTATGCACCATAGTACTGAAGGTTCTTCAAAATTATCTATCATTCTTCAAGTACTGTAACAACACAAAACATTAACAATAATTACAGTGATTGATGTTAGAGTAAGTAAATTACATAGTATGCTTCAATTCATATGAGAAGAAAAAACAAGTGCTTCTCACATATCAAAGATCTATAATTTAATTGTAAGAAAACAGAACAGCTTAACATCTATCATTTGTGTAAATGTGAACAAAAATTAATTAGTAAGTTACAGTATTTAGTCCCATTATCAAACTGTAAGACTTACACAATCAATATTTGTATACAACAGTGTTCTACTTTCAGCACTCATAAAATTTCACTTTCTCACACCTGAACATGATAGAAATGTGTATGAATAAAAATTACTCAGTTGTTTAACACTTCTTTACAAAATGTTTTCACTTCAAAATTATTTGATGATTGCAGCGCTATCATCTATCAGAATCTTTACAGTGAATGCAAACAATTTTGCACATACAACAAAAATGAAATGCTAGTTCAATTTTGTTCATTTATTTTTAAAACCCAATAGAATCACTCACCGCATAGCTTCTGCTGTCATGTCATTCCAAAGAGAACTGAATAAAGAATTTAAATAATAGATTCTGTGGACCCGTCTTTGGCACCAGTCAACCACAATGCTGCAATATGAAACAAAGCATTCAACTGTCGATATTTGTGGTACATACTCATGCTACTGTTATCAAAATATGTATGCAAATGATAAAGACACTCACAAAATGTTATGTAAAACATTTCAAATAAGAAACAATGTTTCAAAATAAATTTTAAGTAGGAAGTTAATTATGTAACCACATTCATTTATAATTTTGTCTTTTCCTACTTGTTCATGTTTTAAAAACAGAAGTTACCATATTTTGGTGTGTATGGGCCGCACCAAATGTTTTTGATGTAAAATTTGGGATAATATTTCAAGTGTAGGCCGCACTGAATTATTGTATTCCTGTATATATTATGTTACAAATCCATACAAACTTAATAAATTTTAACTTAATTTCTCCCCTACAAAACGTCTACCGCAGAAAATTGGTATTATGTTACAATATACATCACGCAATTACTATTCTACAGATGGTGGCATGACTTGAGAAAGCAAAACCACTCAACATGTTACAGAAAATGGCATCGTATCAGTGTGCACTTGTAATGCCAGGGCGGGCGTGCGAACTACGTAAGATATCTTTCTCTTGTACAGCAGAGAAATTATTTTGTCATGTACTGCATCTATGGCAGAGCTCCACCATGTTTACATTTTACACGTGCGGGATGGTTATTTTGTTTATGAAGGCGAGTAAACAAATAATTGCAACAGTGGGAAAAGTTTTTTGTCCTCTCATCCTTTTATTCTTCCTCTTCTCTTCTTTCCTTTAAGTTAAACATTAAAATTTACTGTATGCTGACAAATTTCTAAAATATGTTTTGGGGGGAAAAAATTTTTGATACCAATATATTATATATAAGCCACACCCCACTTTTTGTAGAAATTTTTTTTTGTTAAAATGTGCAGCCAATACACGCTGAAATTTGGTACTTAAACATCTTCTAACATGTTATGGTAAATATTAAGAATCACTACTTTTGTGAAGGAAACACATCTGAGTTATGAGAACCATATATTTGGCTTTTACAAGGTACCTTGTTGAATATTTCAATACTATTTACAATTAATTGAAAAAGTGCATGTATGGTTTGCAGTTTATGTTGATTGAAGTGTTAACTCTAATTATTATGTGGAAATACTAGCACTTGTGAAGTTTAGAATTGTTTCAATAGAAGGTGAACATATTTTAAATGTACTTTATCAGCAATATACGTATATACCACCAAGGAGGTGTGTCCACCACCACTACAGATGGATGTCATTCATGTTCAGTTAATCAGTTTAATGGTCCGTACATAAACTTATGTTAGTGTGGAAATTACATTCAGTGACTTTGCATATTAGCTTGGAAATGGCAAATTTTGTATACTATCTGAACATACCCATGTCAAATGCAAAAGACCTACACAAACCAAACCTAACTTCTCGATAGGTGAATCACAGGGGGTTGGAATGATGCTGGTAAGGGCTCTCAGAATTACATCTTATTCCGTCATGATTGAATTACCATTGTTTATTCCTGTTAGTCCTCACTGTACGTTTCCCTATGTGCCATAGGACGTCGGCACACCCAAGTCCTGTAATTCACCTATTGTGAAGTTGGGTTAAGTTAGGTCTTATTGCATTTAACACAGATAAGCAATGCGACTGACATGTATTTTTGTGTGTTTTACCTCACAACTTCCCTTACCTTCACAGCGCTCCCCACTTCACATTTTACAGTATGTACTGATAATATTGTGATGCCCCCATTGAAATTCATATTCAGAATGATTACTACTGTTAGTGTAGTCAATTCAGTGTTACTTGCAACTTTTCTGAAGCCCTTCAGAAGTTCTACTTTCAGGATATTCCTCCGCCTCATGCAAACAAAGTTTAACCAGTTTAGAAAATTACATCAAATCGACAGTGCACCACATTTGTGCGCAACACACCTGGTTTCTCACTGTCTTACTAATCCATATTAATTATAAACTAAATGTAATTAAAAAGTTTAACCTAACAAGAAATAAGTTACTTTGATATTGAAACGCATATAAAATGCTTGAGATACGTGGCATATTTAGGAACTAGCTAAACACTTCATACATTTATCAAAGGTTTGATTTAAAAAGTGCAGAAATCATGAATAGACTATTCATACTAATTTCAAAGATTTTTTTCCGGTTTTTTGGAAAAGCAAAAAATTTTAACAATTACTGGAGTATTTCTTTAAAGTAGGCAAATATAAACTGAACCATCACTGACAACACAAACACACAAATTTTTGAGCACAATTATAACTGGGCTCCTCTCAGCCCAATCACAATTGCTTTTGAAATCTTGATGCACTCCTCGCGTTACCAATGATGCCCTTAACACACTGCATTTCACATGCTCAAGTGGAAGGGCAAGGGAAGTGATGCAGAGCACCAACATGTAACAATGCCACCTCCTCAAATCTGTTTGTTCCGAACAGACTTGGCAACATCTTTGTGACAATGCCAGTCGGTCAGTGTGGCAATTATCAGAGCATTGTTGCAAGACAACTCCAGACATTCAGTCCTCAAGGTCAGGGAATGGTGCTAGTCTCACGAGGCTTATCATGTTACACATGGTGTCATCCCTTTGTAACTCCGTGCACTTCTTGGTTTATCAGGGATGCAGAGTTGCAAGATATAACAATATTGTTTTACTGTCGTTGTGATAAAATATGTTTTTGGTAATTCATGAATACTGTTGTAGGTATTTATGATTTTATTAGTATTGTTACTGAAAAATGCTTACATATAAGTGCCTGCATTTGTGCGTTAAAATCAATTTGGGAATTTCTTTGTATAAAAATTGCAAATAGTGTATACAGAAGAACTTGGTTAATTTGAATTTTCCTTCATTTGAAATTATAAATAATTAGAATTTTTCTTTATGTCTTTCGACATTCCTGTATAACACAATTTTTAAATCTCCTGTAATCCATTTAAATTTTGCACAGAGTTATGAAAATCAACATTTCTTTGTGGTTGATACTGTAAGGTAGATATGTATGTTAGTGTGTATAGTGGATGTTTTCTTTATTTTAGGTGGCAAAGAACAGCTACAGATGGTTTGGTTGCCAAAAACTTCATGTTACACTTGCTCATCTGAAAGTTTTAGCCCTAAAACTCGGACTTCAAGAACAGGTATCCGTTTCATTTTTAACTAGTTACCAACTAATTTTTGTGACACCTTTAAAGTTGTCATTGTCTGCCCTCAGCATCACCAGGCACCATGGATACCACCTTAAAATGGTTTTGACGGCGTGGTGTGAAACTGGGTTGTTGAGGTTTTGATGACCTGTAAAGTAATTTATAAGGAAAATGGTGTTGGAAATGTAATTATTACCCGGGGCGCCAGGCATTGCTCAGCAAACAATGCTGTGATGTTGTTGGAGAGCTGACTTCTTCTCAGGATTTTTTTCCGATAACCAAAGGTGGCAATCCATTCGGCGTGCTGCTCAGATAAATTCCATATTTAATTGCGTGCTACACGGTTGACTATTGGGGCTGACCACTTGCCCATAATTGCTTTACGGTCAGTTGACATATTTAACACTTGAAGACATACAATTTACAATTGCAGACATAAATACTTTAGGTGGGAAGGTGAGGATCTGCTCCCTGAAATGCCCAAAGGCGACCAGAATAAAAACACACATGATACCATTGAGGTAGTTTTACTGGGTTTTATTCTGAACGTTCATCTACGAGAACAACTTTACATAGTTTCGGGTTTGACCTGCTGACTGAGGTTACATTGTTCATCGTATAGCGCATGTGGTTGCTTGGACACTGCACTTGCTCACACGGTACCGACTATAACTTGCACTGCACACTATTGCCCTGCACTCATTACATTAGCATGTCGTGTTCCATTTGCACAGTTTGTGCATTGCATGAACTGCGCCTGTGCACCCAGTGGAGTGCTGTTCTGTACTGCGCTGAAAAACTGGAGATGGCGTGCAAACGGTCAAGGAGGGTCATGGTCAGCGTCATTTTAGTTGTTGTTTTATGTTTTGAATCAGTTTTGTTGAATCAACCCAGCTTCACAGACAATGGAAAAAAAGTGATTGGCATATTAAAATATTTCAATATATTCTCCCCATACAGTTTTTTTAATACTTTCTCCATGAGTTTATGTATTTTTGCAGTTTTTAAATTCACATGCTTAACTTTTGAGATGCACTTTTTGAGCTATCCATGCCCTTGTTAAAGGAAAATATAGCTCTAGAATAAGTTTGAAGTAATGTCTGTTAGCCATGATGCACTGCTGCCACTGTTGATGCATTTGCTGGAAATACTCCTGGAAGGCATCTTTGTTCACAATAGTATCGCTGCATACAGCACCAGTGATTTTGTGGTAACAGCTGTTTTGAGACATGGTAAGACAATGGTGCATAACAGAGCAATGCCTGTAAGATGGTACATTTTGTGTACAATTGAAAAGTGTTGTCGGCAAAGGGTGTCATGTCACAGTTGGAGCTGCAATTGAAGGTAAATGAGATACACGTCTCCCATTTACGCCGTTTCTGCCCGCTACCTTTGACTGCCTGCATGAACGCGTGCTGCTGGCCTACATGGAGTGAAAAAGTACTGCATAGTACGTACTGGCAAATCCCATTTTTGGACACTAAAATGCCTATAATTCTGTGTGAAAAGACTTATTGTACAAGCAATGGTATTACCCACCTGAATTTGTTAATCCTCTGGACAGTCTGCGGTGCGTTGCCTTATTACAACAAGGTGACGTCACATAAGATACGATACCGCTCTGCAAACAGACATGCCGTCCGGCCTTGAGACAGAGTTTGCCTGGTAGCCGCTAGGGGCAATGGCGCTGCGGTGATGTAGCACCTGAAGAGCGCGCACGTGACAGGAAGTCCAGTGCCGGAAGAGAAGATTTTTGAATCAACAAGAATAGTAGAGAATATTCTGCAGGCCATGATTGGCCAGATTTAAACTTTTCCATTTTGGGTAGGGGCAAACTACCCGATCTAGGGGTAGAAATAGGTCCTGAGGTGGTCAGTGGGGTCAGAGACCAGCTGGCTTCCTTCTAGACTTTCTCCATTAGTTAAGTATTCCGACAAGTTGTTATTTGGAAATTAGGACCCTTCTGGTTGGTGTAGGCAATATGGTGGGTATGCCCATCGAGTTAGTTAGAACCCTTCTGGTTGGTGTAGGCAATATGGTGGGTATGCCCTTCGAGTTAGTTAGAACTTTTCAGCAACCAAGATGATAGAATTTTTCTGTATTTTAGATTGCTGGTTCAGATATAAACTCATGAAATGTTTTTAAACCTGCGGTGTCGCTTTGAAAATGTACAAAGCAAAGTAGAAAAATAATGTAAAATCAGATCACTGTAAAGACAAAGGAAATATTTGACATGTTTTTAGGGTTAAGGGTTTTTTTTTGTTGGCAGTAATGTCCTTTTAACATGGAAAGTCCAACCATTGCCAAAATAATAGGTGTTAGGGAAAATACCTCTAAGAAAAGTTAAATGATAGTTTCCTGATTGTGAAACTTATATTAAAATATTGGTTAAGTTATGTTTTATCTCAAATTGCATAGAAAATTTATCATTACATGCGTAACCACAGTTTTTGGGTTATGGAATATCCTGTTAAGAATGTTTTCTAGAACAAATCAATTAAAAATATTCTTGGGATGTGCATTTCATAAAAATGTTTAAAGATAAATCATATCTAGTCAAAGCCAGGCATTTATTTCAAGAATATCTCTCTTTTGCCTCATGTTCAAAGAGGGAATTTTATCCTAGTTTATATTTGTGTGCACTTGTTCTAGGATTTTGCCGGAATTAATACCATGGGCCTTTCATATCAATATAGTTTTAAATGCTTAAATTTTATATGCCTTGTTAACTTATTGTATAATTTGTATATTATCAAGTCAATATTTTTACTTGGTATGAAAAAAGTGTGATACAGAGAATATTATTCCATTCTATAAAGGTTATGAAAGTTACTGCATGTTTGGGAATATTAATGTGAATTTAAACAAAATAAATATTCAGAAGATACACAGGAGAATTCGTGTGTGGTTTTTTTTTTAACATTTTGTGGCAGGAATCCTTAAACTTTCTGTTTTTTGCTTATACGTATGTTTTTGAAGTTTTGTTTCTTGAATTGCTGGGCTGTGTGTAAGCCCCCATGCCACGCCCTTTGAGAAGGGCGTTGCAACCACAATCCCAACATTGTAATCGAGCAGTACACTTCCTCCACGGCAGGCATTATGGTCTGGGGAGCCATAACCTACTATAGCAGTTCTGCTTTTGTTGTGTTATGTAAAACTGACAGGCCAGGGGTATGTGGATGAAATCTATGCCCCCCATCTGCTTCCATTTCTGACTGGTATTCCATGTGCAGTATTCCAGCATGATAATGTATGGCATGGGCCACCTAGGACTGCCACTTATCATGCACAAGCACTACCATGGCCTGCCGCTCCACTGAAATGTTCAAATTGGGCATGTGGCACTAGTTGAGATAACCAGTTGCCACAGTGCCACACTATCTGGTATTTGGAACACACTGTCCAACAATTGTGGGCGTGTCTGCCTCAGGACAACATCCAGCGTCTGCTAGACTATGCAAGTCAGTGTTGCAGCATGTATAACAGTGTCAAAGGGTTCAATGCACTACTGTAAATATCTGGATGGCATACCACTTACACATATATAATTGGCCTGCTACTCTGTTTTTATGATCAAGTGTGTTATTAGTTTTGACTCCAGGAAGAATTTCAAAGGAGGGCACAGTAGAAAATTAATATAGTATTTATTGAAGATGAAACAATCTAACAAACCTCTAAACACACAGTTTTCACTTTTAGCAGTTTCATCATGATCTCAAATACTCTAATATATTGCATTCTCTTATTGTTGAAATTATGTATCTGTTATTTCTACTAGTGCATTGTGTATTTTAACTAAACTTCTATATATTTAATTCAACAGATTTTTTGTATCTGCCTGTCCCAGAATTATAATTTTAATTTCATTTTGCAAATTCAGTTTGTTCCCTAAATGTTTTTTCTGTCTTGTCATCCAAATGTTTTAGGCCACAACACCTGTAGTCGCTCACGTTTCATCAGAACCAAAAATAATACAACACAAACAATAAAACGTGGTTTTATCATCATGTCCTGCTAAATAAATAGTTTCATGGATTTTTAAACTCAAATTTATAGTATAAGTTATCTTTTGGAGGTCATAGGTTCCCGTTAGAATATCTTGTGGTTACGGACGGCCAAGATTTTGAATTGAATGAATGTCATTATACACTAACTGCTTCCCTAAAAAATTTGATTCTGTTAGCTTTATTTTTAAAATGAATAAGGCATGTTACACGTAAGTTCAGGAAAGGCCTGTCAACTATTGTTTTATAGCTCAACCTGTGTCTTAGGACAAAGATATGCTGATTAGTGCCCGTGAACCTCTTGACCCCACAGCGCTGTCCCAACCACCCGTGTCCCAAGTCAATCTGTATTCCAAGTCGAAGCATTCAGTCAACTGAAGCTTTTGTCCCAAATTTTGTCCTATGATGATGGAAAACTTTTGTGTGCATTCGTGGAATGTTCATGTAATTATAGACAATGGGCATGCAAGGTGGATTTTCTAGTGAGGAACATGATGAAATGCTAAGTAGTGCAGTCTGCATTCGGTCTGAACTATTTAATATAAGGATGAACATTTTAAAAATATAAAAGGTCAAATAAAATTCTTGGATTTCAGTTGCACAGCTTATATAAACTAAAACAGTTAGGGCCTATATCATAAAGATCAATAAATATTTAAATCACACACTGCGCAAACATTCTGTAAACAACAATTCAGCAATACAAAAATCATTACGTAACAACAAATAATGTGCTAATGAATTTAATGTGAGTGCGATCTAATGTCATATTCTGAAAGCTTACTTTCGGACAACACATTTGTAGACCATATTTGGACTGCATGAATGTGATGTCACTTGACGTCAAGATGAGGATAAGTCCACAGATACGGATGATTTTAGACAGGCCTTAACACGGCAACAAAAACACTGTATAAACATTAAAACGGAATAATATGCAAACTTTAAAAACTATGATATCATGCACTGTTATTTTCAAAATATTCATAATACTCGAGCCTTGAATATAATACTGCATCAGTAACAGTACATAATGCGTTCCGTCGTCAGAAACATATTGAAAACAAGACGCACTTGCCATCTATCGAGCTGTTATGGTACTGCGTGAACTGCGTGGCTAGTGCCCCGAATCTATCGCACTTCGGCTATTTCCAAGGCGTCTCATGTGCCTTCGGCAAGGAAAAAATATGCAGCAGCATGGGCACAGACCGTCCGTGCCACAAAGCTGTGAGGTAAAATATTGTCCGCACCTAAAGTAAGGAGACACTATTCGCAGTCTAGTGATACAGAATTTAATGTTCAAATATGCTACTTTTACACTTAAAATGTGGGCGGGAGAGGCAAGCATTTATTTTCCATGGCATGTTAAATTTTATTTAGGAGAGTGCACGTGACCCTGCACCCATTGATAAGAGCGGCCGCTGTGGGTTACTCATCTGTATCATTAATTGTATAAAGTTTCAGTATCATCTGATGCTTTCGTCTGTGTGTGTAATTTTTAATGTCTGGCATTGTATTTGTGTTGCTGACACTTTGTCGTAAATATTACAAAGTCAACAATTTTTCAATTTTTTTTGTTCTTTATTCTTGGATGTCCATGATGTACACTGTTCCGAGACTCCCTCTTCCTGCTGTATTTCACACATCACTCCAATAATGCTGTGCACTGGTCAGACTGTTCTGTTGTGTGACCAGTCACATTGGTTTCTGTTTATTGTGGTAATGGTACACATTTTATTTATAAAATACTCTGTTAATGCCAGGCTGGTTATTCCACGTAAAAATCCTGTTCAAGTTATAACAAGGCTACTATACCTGGCTCAGAACATCTTGGTCGCTCAGTATCAGCCTGTTGCATGGCATCTTTCTACATATAATTAAACTGATTTCTACTCATCAGTGCAAACAAACTTGGAGCACCTTCAACAGAGTTTGATTTGCTGTCACCAATGAGACGCCAGGAAATTGTTTTATCTACCCAAGGCAAAGGATGGATGCTCTATGCCACATATAATTATTCACCGGCTGAGCCACCAAAGCCATGCATCGAGATCAATCAAGTACAGCAGTCCGTTGCTAAATGCCACTAGTAGTACGTTCGCCGATGCATGAGCCTGTATCTAGCGCCTGCCATTGACGTCACTCGCCAAGGATCTATGTCACGCTCTTCGCAGCTGTTACCCCCTCTCCAGCACAACACCCTATACCAGGTGAGCAAGGGGCATGCAGCCGAGCAGTATAAATAGAGTGCTGCACCAAGGCTCTTGATCAGTCTTCAAACAATTGGCGTCCTGTCTTGTTCCTTCACCACTCCTCTGGTGCCGCGGGAACCATCAGCTCTCCTATCTTGGTCTTCATTGCTTCCTAGTGCTGCTGAAGATATATCCACTCCTCAAGACTTCACCACACCTTTGGGGACCTAAGATACTTCACTTCACCAGTCTTGCATTGCAGCTTACACCGAGATACGTACCGGTCCCCTCTGGACAACAGCCGTAGCATAGCATGAAAACAAGTCTGGACAACAGCCGTAGCATAGTCAGAGTTGTTTTCATAGCCACTTTACTGTGTACCCTGTTAGTCTAGGAGCATGTCGCTTTCACCTGTGTTCACGTAGGGTGTTAAACTTCTGTAAACTCGCGTGGATAGGAGGTAGTACATTCACTATCGCATTTATTTCCAGTAAAGAAATAAACACAGTTTTACGAACTAACGAATATTGCTCTTGCAGTCATAGTACCTCTCCTCATAAACATCATACCTGTACGAGGGACATCTAACACCAATACCATCACAATCTTGGAAGACCACCAATTCACTGCAATAGTGTAGTGAACGGTAAGCCACATCATTAGGATACTGCTTCCTTCGGGATTGGACTGCCAGTCTGAGGGTTTCTCTTCTCATCGCACACTAGTGATGCCGAGAGGAGTACTGTCTTGAGCCTGGGGGGACCAATTGCTCTGGGACACTCACCACACCAAAGTTGGAAGGCCACCCATTCTCTGCACCTAGTGTAGTGAACAGTAGAGCCACAACACTAGGTTCTCTATCTTCATAGGTTTGGCTTATCGATTAGGAGATTGCTCTTTAATTGCGCATTGGTGGTGCAGAAAGGAGTATTTCTCTGGGTCTGGGAAGACCAACTTTATTAGGACCTCAGCCCTGTGTTGGGACTGTCGCCATTGCTATGCAGCTCGACTAACCCCACGCCCCTGGTGCTGGAGTTAGAGGGCGAGATACATCATTGACTGGCGGCCTCAGTACACACACTTATTATACACCTACACGTCAACTGCCCCACTTCGAGGTCAGATTGTAGAATTATCTCTCCTCATGCTCTTTAATCGTAGTGGCAGTTTTCATAAGAGGGTGAAATGGGTAATGGCTGCCTCTAAATAACCGCTGGAGCTTTACCGCCTTCCTGCCAGGTTCGCATATCTTAGTCCGTGAGAACAGGCAGCCGAACTTCGCAAGCTCTCCATACCAGTTTTGTCAGCCTACGAGCCCGCTATGTTTCTCCCACCTACCAATATTGCTGAGGGTTATCACTCAGTCATTCAAGCCTACCTCAATAGCCAGGACATGGACCTAGATCTCGCCACCCTTTGGATACCGGGGACACTACAAGAACCTCGTCAGTTACCAAAACCTGCACAACCAGACCGACCAGCACACCCACCTGAAGGGCAGCCACCAGTCGAGCTTCAGTCGGCACAGCCGCAGCCGCCAACCCAGGTATACCCAAACAAGTGGTCCCGCCGAGGTGGAAAGTCATGCTCGCAGAATCCAACTTTTTTCCCTGCCGTAAACTGACTCGTCCAGTATTGGACACTGGCCGAGCTCCCATTCCACGCAGAGATTAGGAACAACTGCCATTAAAGTGCATCTAGCCTAGTGCCCACCAAAGTCACTTTGGCAGTGTAGCCTATCTGCGACTGTTATCAAGCCCTGTTTCAGCAGTTACCAAGCTTGCATCCTGTCATAATACATGTTTTGTGAAATCTCAATTGTTGTAATATAGTTATGATAAATTTGGAAGTTTATACATGTATATCATATTAGGAAACTGCTTCAGCAGACAAATTGCCAAATTTTACGTTTGTAGTAAAAAATTTTCTGGCACTTTAGTTTA
The DNA here is from genome assembly GCA_029891345.1 of Dryococelus australis. Classification (NCBI taxonomy): domain Eukaryota; kingdom Metazoa; phylum Arthropoda; class Insecta; order Phasmatodea; family Phasmatidae; genus Dryococelus; species Dryococelus australis. The sequence goes on along the minus strand of CM057003.1, from coordinate 67,707,922 downwards.
CATATTAGGGTCTGTAAAATGTAAACGTAATAATTTTCATTTACTTACAGTTGTGTGTAGCATATAAAAATAATTTGTCTTTGTACTGTAGCTTGTAGTGGTAGCACAAGCTCCTCTTCTGTCTCCAGTTGTAATGTAATTCCTTTACATTACAAACTTCTGCCCATCATTTGGTTTCTTAGAGAAAAAAAAGTGACACTTTCAAAAATCTTGCCATGGAACTTTTTGAAACTGTATAACCTATTTTCTTCTGGAATCCCACTCCACCACTTTTATTGTAAAATTCCAACACCATCCCTGAAATCAATTATTGTTAAAATCATCAAAATCTGTAACTTGTTCCATGACAAATTTTTTTTCAGGTAAGAGATATTGCTATTGATGTAGATGTAATGATGCTCTCTCCTTCCGTGCTTGTTTGTCTTGCTGTACATTTACCATCAAATACTCTTGCTGTCAAATTAATTTGTTTAAAATTTATACCTTAGCAAAATTATTTGTTTAGCCGTAATTCCAATTAAAGTTTTACATGCATGCAAATGAAAAACACTAGAATCGTTCAAAGCCAGTCTTGGTACTGGTTACTTGGACTACAGGCTAGAACAGATGCAAACACTGTGTGTGGAGTGAAACAACTGTTGTATTGACTAAGCACAAGTCAAGACTTCGTTATCGTCTGCTTATAAGGCATGATGGAAACATTTAGATATATGTATAAAATATTGTTTCCTCTTAAGGGACGAACGATTAACATCCTCTATTTTGGAAAATAGTTGTGAGTTCATACCAACTGTCATGCATACTCCTCAACAATGTAAAACACTAACAGAGAGAGATTCAGACTTAGGATTTTCACCTTCTTGTTCAATAAAATGAGCTTCGTGCAAAAAGTAACTGAATTTTAATGAAACCTTTCACAAATTTTTGAGCATATCTTAAAAACATTTTACTTTACTTGCTGTAACCACTATAACAATGTGATCTATGCAACAGCACATATCTGTGATAAGCTACTGCTATCAGTTAATTGGAGGAGTGTTGCTGATTGACTGACTTTGAGTGGCCAAGATGTTCTATGCAGGGTGTAGTCATGATTGAAAAGATAATGGTTGCTGTATGGGAGTTAAGAATAATTTTTTTTGCTTCCATATTGTTTTCATGCAAGCTATATGTCATTACTTTCCTCTACAAGGTTAGTCTCAAAATTTCCCAGTGTGTGTTGTTTATAATGTTTGGAAAATTTATGTAAAAAATATTTACATTGAATTTTGTAAGGAATTTTTATCCAAAAGAAATTATTACATTCAAATGACTGAAAAGTAGTTTTAATTTATATGATGTTGTTTATAGGTTCAGAACATCCAGACTAGAAGTAATCGCTGTGCATTTGACAACTACAGTGAGAATAATGAGCCTCAGTCTCGTATTAAATCTGCAGAAACGGACAAGAATGTGGGTAGATTGGAGCGTCACATGCCTGATGGGCCAATTGTTCAGTTTATCATCACAGATGAAGATGCAGATGGTGACGGCAGTGTCACTACTTTGAATGTTGATGTTGTGAAAAAGAAATTTGAACCTGTTGCCAATAGCGCACTGGAAAATTGTGACACAGAACCATCAGATTTAGTATTTACAGAATTTTCAAAGATTCTGCCAAAGATTAAGTCATTGGGAATGCTTTGCCAAAGCTTCTTGATGATTTTCTTGGTTTCAAATAAGGTAATGTTCATAGGGAATACATATATATTTTATTATTTTGAGTTTGTTGTTATTTTTGAGTAATTTTTTTATAGTGATTTTTGTGCATGATTTGTTTTAGTGGTTGAGTTGAGAGATAGATTTGGGTGGCTCTTAATGAGGTCTTGGGAGCTGATGAGGGTGAAATGAGCTGAGGTTGCCGGAATGCAAGGGCGGGGAAAAATGGGAGATCCCCGAGAAAACCCATCAACCAGCGACATTGCCTGCCATGATTCCCACTTGCAAAAATCTGGAGTGGCCCGGCCAGGGATTGAACCCAGATTGCATTGGTGAGAGGCAAGCATTCTAACCCCTCAGTCAGTACAGTCCCTTGGTGGTTAAAACCCCAGTACAGCTGGCATAGCATGGACTTGATCCTCTGTGCAGACCAGTGATAGGACAATCTTTTCCTCAGGAATTTGTTTATAAACTTTTGAGACTACTTGAGCATGTCACTGACTAAAGCACATATTTTTTTCTTCTTGTGTAATATTGCTCTCACATACCATTTTTTTTTCATTGCATAGTGGTCACACCATAATTTTTAACCACAGAAAAGAATTAAAACTTTTTATGTCTAAAAATTGCATCCTTTTTGGCAGTGCAGTTTAGCCAGGGAACTTGCCCCACTCCAAATGCCCTTCTACAAACAGATTTTTGGGGAGGATGATTCCATCATCCTTTCCTTTACAAAGCAGGGGAGTGGACGAGACTGAGAATTGAGGTAAAATGCAGCCGAAGGTAGCGAAGGAAGACAAAAATGTTTTTGACTTTCCTCACAAAGATTGAAAATTTGACCTTGCATGGAGGTTATCTGCTTCCCACCCATCGGCCAAGAGAAAGAGAGGACACATGGATGCTATACTGATTGCTGAACAGTAACTTCCCTTCTTGCCAGGCATGAAAGGGGAGAAAGAAATTGCTGTGTTAGTTGTCAGGCAACCGGTTCCCCTCTCATCAGGTGTGTAAGGGGGGGGGGGGGTAGCAATAACTCGTCAAGCAACAGTCTAGTACACCAGAAAATAGCGGAAGGTAAGAGTAAAGCACTTCTCCTCTCGCAAAGCATGTAAGGGGAGAAAGGTAAGTCACACTGTTGTGAAGTCGTGGCCAAACGAAAGGAGAGGAGAGCACAATGGATGCTGCATTTGTTGATAGGCAGCACACTCCATGTTATTGGAAACTTTCATAAACTAAAAAAAATTGAAGGAAAAAAAAATATTCAATGCATCGTGCAAGGTTAACACCACCTCACAACTATGTAAGTTAATCCAAACAAAATTTTGAAGGAGCTACAGAAACCAAATGTTTTATACATAACCAAAGTGAAACCTCAACTACCATGCATTAACCCAATCTACACTCATAATCAAACAGCTAAATTGACATTATTAAATCACTATGATGACCCATCTGCTATCTTGCCCCAACAGCCGTAGAACTCGCACAAAATTAAAGTGAGACGTCTGCAAGTTGTTTGTGGCAGCGACATTAGGGCTAAGTTATCCTAGCAGGAACAGATGAAAGCGGCAGCAGTAGACAAACGGAAGCAAGTGCCAAAAAAGCGGCCAATACAGTTGCACAACATGTTAAATAAAGTTGTCTGGTGTCGTAGACTGTCCAATGCGCATGTGTGGGAATGGCGGAAACACAGAGCAGGTACCACAGAGGAGAAAGGGAAGGGAAACAGAGTCCCGAACACAAGCGTAGTGATCACCATGCACGGAAAGTGTTCCTTATCAAAGAAAGCGCACCGCGAACCTCGCAACTGTTGATGAATGTCTTGCACCAGGGAAACATATGAGCCTTAGTGAATGAACAGTTCAATGTTCACTTTTACTAGCAAAGTACACAGTTCTTGTTCCAAATAACCACATTGGCTGTGTCTGTTAGCCTAACTCTATGGCTAAGTGATAAGGACTGCTGCATGTAATTTTGGATGATAGGATCAGGACATCCCAATGACAGATTCCGACACAGTGATTATTACAGTATTATCCATGTCAACTAATGAAGGTAAAATTTAGAAAGTCTCAGAGATTATAAAATTATCTAGGGACAAAATCAAGAATTTTTTAATCTCAGTTGTTTTTTGATATTGCAGAAACTCTTGAGATCCCGAAAATTAATTTCAGTGAAAGTTGCCTTGCGATTGGCCACCAGAAAGCAAAAGGGTTCATCCGCCTTCACTCCTATAGTGTTGGAGATTGGTGAGGAAAATTTTTTAGCATCTCTAAAGAAAGATGGATCACAGGGTACCTCATTACTACAGATAATAGTGATGAAACAACATAATTTCAACAACTTGTAGATGAAAGACAGCTAAACAGATGTACATACTTTTGAAAGATTCAGCAATATGGTTTATGTGAAGGACTCACAGTTCTCCACAATTTTTGGGATTTGAAGGGATCTGTTGGGAACCTGAAACGTAGGAGAGTAACTTCCTCCCAAAACAGGAGTTCTGTAACCTCACATTTGGAGATCACACATATGTACCTAGTTTTCTTGGAAATGGATGGGGAAAAAAAAAAAAGGAATGGTAATGTTAATACATACCTGTGAAGTACCTGCAACCTCTGGCCCCATCAGGTGTGGTTGAACTTTGAAAAGTGGGTGTAAAACTTCGAAAAAAATACACTGCTGTTGAAAACTTGCCTGTCTGTACATACACACACACTGCAAGAGCTATGGTTGCAACAGTGTATAATATATTTCATTGGCAGTACTCATGATTAGGCAGATTAATAACTTGAAGTGTCATGTCCACTTTCGGGTTCATTTTGAGGTTCCTGCTTTATACAGATGTTCAGAAATTTACATGAAATATTTTGGGAGACCATGCCGTGTGGAAAATGAGGTAAGGCAACTTAAACCTGGTTCAATTCCTAAGGGAGATATACACAGTTAAAAATCATGTTTATGAATTGTATTTCTGCAAAATTTCGGACACTGCATGGAATTAAACTATGATTCTCTGGATAATGTTTAGTGTTATAGAGATCTTCATTCAATAAAAAAAACAGGTGTTAAGACCTTCTGCCTTCATAATAATACGGGTGATTACCCTCTAATTGCTTACAGTTGTTTTTTCCTTAAAGTTGACGCGTGACAGTCTCGGCTGGTTGATTGTCTCTGTCCTGGGTGACTTATTCGACACTAGGCGAGTCACGTCTCAATGCGGTTATTCATTTCTAGGCACTGGGGCCCGCCCGGTGTACAATAATGGCCGGGTTGGTTGGCGACTTGTTACAAAGTCGGGTTCGGCTAGTTTTACCTGGCGTGAAGTGGGTTTAGGTGGTGGTACAGTAGGGTGACGTGGTGGTTCAGTTAGTGGTGCTGCCCCTGTTGCCACTATCTGGGTGACACTCGACTGACGGGTGGTGTGTGTGAATGTGTTGCTATGCTGCGGTTATGGTGCGCTGGCAGACCTTTCGCCAAACAGTGCCTACTGCACTATATGGTGATATCCTTCCGCGACTTTGGTGGGTGGTTCAAACAAATTCACGAGCGTGATGGTGGGCACAGGTACTGTGAGACGTCTCAGCAATGCAGCCTGTTCATGTGGATTGAGCAGTCCGAACCCGCTAGGAAGGATGTGTAGCCCCTGTGGATATTTGGAGCTAGCTCTCCCCTTCTTGGCCTATCCCTCAACTCCACCCCTACGGGTGTAAGGCATTAGGCACAAAAATCAGGGCTGCAGGAGGTGGGTAGTTAATGTGTACTTGTCCAAGTGTGAGCGGTGAGGTGGGAGGCCACTTTGAGCCGGCAAGCCAACTTCCAAGGGACGGTATCCTAGTGTCGTGGCTTTACTGTTCACTGTCGGGACAGAGAAACCTGCACAACCAGACCGACCAGCACTCGGCCATTCCTTCCTTCACTGGCATAGTGCGTCTGGAGAGGAGGTTAGCAGGTGGACAAAGGCCACTACACCTCATGCACAAAGGCCTAGAGCCTTTGTGCATGAGGCGTAGTGGAGAGTGGTGGTATCTAGGCACTTTCATGTGGCGGCATCCTACGGCACACTGCTGTGCTTGCCCCAGACCTCTTGCATGGTCTCGGTGGCTCATCTGGCGAAATAATAAATTATTGTTGGGACGTCTGTCCCAGCCCGGTAGATACAACAATCCTGTAGGCGGCGGCAGCATTGTGACTCTCTAGACAAACTACCAGGGATGCAGTTGCACTGATGAGTAGCAGTCTTTTCTTAATATTGTAGAAGACATCATGCTTCACAACAAAAATTGCTATATTGTTGCAAGTGCCTAAAAACACAGTTTTCAGCAGCGATAATTCAATGCCTGGCATTTAGGCAATACTTCCTACTTACAGAAATGAACACATCATAAGCAACTGATTTTAGACCAACCATTCTTAAGTGGACTGGAGTGGGAAATGTACTAAAGTAACACAATTGTTTGTTGTGCATCTGTACTTCATGCCTTGTTACTGTGATCTTGCTTCAACATTCATAAAAGTTCAAATGAGTCGGCTAGTACCAAACAACTGCACAGTACTATAATTATCATGGTGAATAATGTACGTACCTGTTTCCCATGTGCATTGTTCAACTTCAACAAATGCCGCATGAGGAGTTGTATGGTTTGGGTATTTCTACTGATACAAATTGCATGTGCTCTTGACTACTGCAGCCTGCCACACCATACATCATATGTATTGAGGTTGCCCTTACTGCTATGCTTGGGAAGCAGACTACTGCTGCTCTGCTCATGTACTGGGCGCACACGTCCGTGCGCTTCGTGCACAGGTCATCTCTGCTGTTCGTGCAGAAACAGGTCACAGAGCTGGGTCATGAACTGCCTGACCCTAGTTTCACAAGAATGTTCTCCTTATCATGTGTGTGCAGTGGGATTATAATCAGTGCCCCATAAAACAGAGTCACTAATTAACAAGTGGAAGTGTTATCTTCATTTTATTCTCTTTAAGTGAGGCGTAACAAGCCTGTGAGTGCAAAGCCATGTGAGTTTGAAACCACTTAGAACAGGAGACAATTGCACTCATAATTATTTTTATAATTTTCTAGGTTTGATAATGTGTATTGTTTCTTAAAAAGGACAATATTAAATTCTTTGATTGTAGTTAAGAATTATATAAATATCCTGGCAGTTCCAGCTACCATAATGCCAATTTCCCAAAATTAAATTCTTTTGCTTGGTATTAATTAATTTTCATAATTTAATTTACATGTCTAAAAGTGCTAATGTAACTTTCAAATGTCATGTTTGTTCTTTAAAAAGCCTTCACGTGCATTGTCAGCCCATTCCAGCTTGCTTTACTTAATTATTGCCTAAAGGCAATTAACATATCAAAGGACTCGAAGACTCCTGTTTACCATTCTAACTTGTCGGAAAGTTCTTGTTAATTGTACCAGTGTTATGTATGTTTCATTGCAATGCCTAGTGTACTTGTAATATTTGCGCTTTATCAAATTTCTCTCTCTCGGAGTTGGCAGGTTATGGCAAGGTACTGTGCCATCTTACCCCTCCTTCTTAGTCTCGGCTTAGCAGGCTTAGGGAATGCACATGCTTCATGTCTTGGGAGCCTTCACCGTTTGTCTCGTCATTTTAGCTGCAGTAGTGTAAGTGTAAGTTACTGGAACCTTTTGTATTATTTTGCTCCTCCCGTGATCGGGTTCCCATCTCTGCCAGACGTACCACCCCAGAGATTTTAACACCGTAATGTAATTATACGTGCTGAACAGTACTTTTCTTCTCCGCTCAGGCTTATGACAGGCCCAAATGCCATGCCCACTTCAGTCTGTGTTGTGTACTATTGTACTGCTGCTTTTACAAGTATAACTAATTCGTGATCGTAGTCTCTGTTTATTATTTCTCGTACGTAAGTACCTTTGGGACCTGGTCCACTCCTTGTAATCTACGTTTAAATAAGTGATCTGGAGACTGTGTGAACTTGAACTTCTTACATCTCTAATTGAACGTGTACTTGTGAGGGGGTCACCACGTGGCTGTCGACCTGCTACTGCACTGAGAATTAGGTCCAGGTGCTCACTTATTTGTAGATGAGCTGGCGCCCTACCGGAATTAATAACTTATCTCATAAACTTTTGAGCCACGAGCCAGTAGTTTTTTTTTAGAATCTGGCGTATCTCGCCCCTTACCTGTGTCAGAACCATGTTGTTATGTCAGCCATTTCCTCCCACGTAAATGTTGACATGCTGTCTACACTGCAGTCCTACACACATATATGCTCAGCATACACTGTTTGTCCCTTTTCACTTGTGCTTGGTAATAGTCAGCCCAGTATCAGTTATTTACTGTATGTTTTCTTCTGTGTGATGAAGTATTGCCTACATGTCAGGCAAAATATCACCGCTGAAAACTTTGTGTGCGTTTTAAACAGAAATGTTGATTCCCAGGCACTTACAACAAGCTCATTGAGATGGCATCAAAATTCCATAAAACTTGCATGCCGTTAGAAGGTGGGCACTCCTATTAATTTAATGGTGGCAGGTGGTCTTAATGCCAGTTTAGTCATAGCTTGAATATATTAACACTAAACATTATCCTGATAGTTGTAGTTTAATTCACTACCATTTGATATTTTTGAAAAATTCAATTTATAAAGGACATATATTATCTCGTTTATGGAATTGAGCTAGCCTTGAAAGTTACATTGCGGATGTCTACCTCATTTTTCACAAGGAATCATTTCCCAATATATTCAGATAAGTTTCCGAACAGCCTGTATATATAACCTGTACTTTCCCCTCTCCATGTTCACCCTAACCTTTTTTCTCTAGTAGATTAAGAAATGAAGATACCTGATGAATATTTTATTTCCATTTTATATTTGTAACAATAATCTTTGTGCTAATATTGTTTAGAGCAAGAAAGCAATGTGTTTTATTTTCAGGTCATGACTTTAAAATAACAGTAATTTGATGTAAATTAGTAGCATATTTTAAAGATTTCCATTTTGTGATATTATAATTTAAGCAAGCTTGACTTTATAATTATTGTGGTTTATTCTTTTCTCTCATTGAAATAAGTCTAATCATATATATATATATATATATATATATATATATATATATATATATATATATATATATATATATATATATATATATATATATATATATATATATGTGTGTGTATATAATTTATTTTAAAAATTATTAAAAGTTAAGGGAAAAGGCATAATGTTTGTAAATTAAGATTTATTGCTTTTATGCAGATTATACCATATTCATTTTCCCGTAACAAAATCAAATAAAACACAGAAATCACCAAATTACACAAAAAAGTGGACATCTTGGATGATGAGTGAAAAAAAAGTATTTATATAACAAACAAATACCAAAGTTTTTTCAATCTAGGCATGTGTAGTTACAATATCCATCAAAAATTTAAAACTCGGCACAGTTTGCCAATGAGAGGTCGATTTTACATTGAAGTGCCCACTTCTAAAACACTGAAGAACATATGCACAACCTGTTGATTATGTATTTTAAAAAATGACTTCCATATTTAACATCTCATCAAAAGTGTGACGAAGTTAGTGGCGACAGAAATGCTGACTTTCTTTTTTGTTTCACATCAGAGTAAGAATTGGTGGAACAGTTTTTCCAAAAGTTTTACTCTCACGTAATGCATGGATACTTTGTGACAGAAGAATACACTGCTGGCAGAAGTTAAAAACAAGTCAAGCCTTTCAAAAGTGCTCACATGATGACCACAAACAAATTTTACCACATAGAATATTAATATTGTTTAAGATTTTTTCAGGGTGCCGGCAGTATATCAAACTTCCTTTGTTGCAGTCGTATCCAGTAACCCTGGATAACATTTCCAGAATACTAGGTTTGCCAAGCACTTGTGAAGTTGATGCTGACACCGTCTCAAGTACAGCAGATGCTTATCCTAAAGATAGTGCAATTTCTCACAAAACAAAACTTCGTCGACTGTATGACATTGCCAATGTTTTGTCATCACTGCACATAATATGCAAAATCAAGCGATTTGAGCTGACCAAAAAGCCCTTGTTCAAGTACACTGGTCCACATGTAGAAGTTGGGGAAATTTTGCATTCAGGTAAGTTTGGTATAGTTCTTGAATGTACTTTAATATTTTACAAAAAAGTCTCTAGTGTGTTCAAGGGGTGTTTCTATAAATGTTCATAGTAATATAATAATATTGATAATTATTTTTCTAGATTATCCTGTTCAAGTATTGTTAATTTTTTAGTATGCTATGTACATGAAGTCACAAGTTATTGTATTATTCATGAATTACCATATTTTGGCGTGTATAGGCCGCATGCGTGTATAAGTTGCACCAGAAGTTTTTGATGAAAAATTAGGGATAGTTAATATTTCAAGTGTTGGCCGCACTGAATTGTTGTATTCCTGTAAATATTGTAAAGTTTTAATTCCATACAAACATAGTAAATTCCGACTTAATATCTCCCCCACAAAACATTTGTCACAGAAAATTTGTGTTATGTTGCAATGTTTACAAATATACATTGCGTGATTACTATTCTATAGATGGTAACGTGAATTGAGAAAGCAGAACCACAGCAACATGTTACACAAAATGGCATCTCATCAATGTGCGCTTGTAGAGCCACGGCGGGTGTACAAACTATGTAACGTATCTTTCTCTTGTACAGTAGAGAAATAATTTTCTCATGTACATCTATGAGTGAGCTCCAACATGTTTACATTTTACATGTGCAGGATGAACGCGCCTGAACAAATAACTGCACTAGTGTTTTTTTTTTTCTCTCCTCCTTCCCTTCCTTCCTGCCTTTAAGAATTAAAACATTAAAACGTAATGTACATTGCTAAATTTATAAACAAGTTTTGGGGAAAAATTTGGAATTAAAAATTTATGCCAATATCTAATACATAAAGCAGCACCCCACTTTTTGTAGTCATTTTTTTTCTTCTAAAAATGTGCAGCCTGTACACGCCAAAATATGGTCAGTGAGACAAGTGGGCAAAACATTTTTGATGTTGAAAGCAAAAGCAATTTTGAATTGCCATTTGGTTTTGATAATCAATATATTTTTAACCACAGTATACTTTTTTTCTTATTATGGTGCTCTGCTGATGTCGTGCAACTTATTCTTTGCTGGTTTGATTAATGACAGAAAAGTGTGGAGCATATTTTGGTTTGTGAAATATTTGGATGGCAGTCATTCCTTGGTCATCTTGCTCTCCTACCCAGCAGTGGTGGATGAGTCTTTGATTGGTGGAAAGGGCAGGTGGTAACTTAGAAAAAGAGAGCAAACAAACAAGAGTAGTGGAACAGGCGAATAATGTTTCTTCTTTGTGTGTGTCTCACTGGCTGTTGGTACATAGGCATATATTTCAGCTACATACCATGTGACTGGTATTTTCCTGTTCAGTGTTTTTAAGTCTAATATCATGTGATGTTGACATGTTGCTTTCTTTCAGTCTCGTAGGTTAGGTTCCTGACCAAGGACCCAATATGGTTCAGACTAGAAGGCTAAATTTTAACACACACACACCCACGCACACATACATATATATATGCACGCGCGCACGCTTCGGGATATAGTGACCACATTTCAGCACAGAATGAAACTATGAATTAAGCAATCAATCAATTTGATTGCAACAGGATGCTCTAAGCAGAATGCTGCAAGGTAAGATAAATGTTGATAAACTTCTGATTGCTGGGAACCAAGTGCCTCAGGCTAGAAGGAAAAATGAAGGTATTGTAGGGGTCTGTGTGACTGAGTAGTCTGTGTGAGAGAGTGCATGTATGTATGCCACTAACCAAATTACACTGTGTCGTATAACAGAGTGGATAGGATTGTGAAGAATGTGAAAAGGAAGCTGGCAGCAGGAAAGATTAATGGATTGTAATGTGGGCAGTAAATGAAGATAATGTGCAGGGGCAACTGAGGTAGCTTATGATGAGGAAGTGTGGAAATTTGGTGTAAGATTCAGCATAAAAAACAGTCAACTGATGGTGGCAAGGAATATGGATTTAGATAATGTAGATTTGAAACATGTATAAACCTTCAAATATCATGCTAGTATATTTAAGGGAATGGGGTGGAGACCAGGAAGAAATAGCCTGGAAAGAACAGAAACAAGATGCACATTTTACAAGTGCGTGAGAGATTTTGTCTGAGAAATGTTGATGTGACTGAAGTGCTAACAGATGTTACTTAAGGCATACAAGTTCCCACATTCATATATTCAACTGAAACATGGACAGTGATACGAGATGTACTGGAAAGATCTGAGCACTAGAAGGCAAAATAATGAGAGATGTGTTAGTGGAGAGTTACGGGGAATACAGTAATAGGAATGAGGTTGTACAAGCAAGAGCGGGAGTACAGAACCTGACCGAGGTAACAGTAAAAACAAGACTGATATGGCATGGCCATGGCATTGAATGACTTGATGTATTTGCTGAGGATCAGTCTCCACCCCTCTTCTGGGAAAAACTTGGCTTGTGCACACCTGTGATGTGATGTTGCAGGCTTTGTGAAAAACTACATAGTTTCATGTGGTGCAGAGGCAGTTTCCTAGATTCCTTAGATGACTTGTTTGGGTGGCAGATCAAAGAAAAATTTGTCCTCGTTGAAGACGTTCTCAACCCAGGTAGCTCACCTCTGCTGTCATTATTCCTCAAGATGCCTTCTAGGGGGGTCTGGATGTCTCCTGCCTCCTACACTTCTACACTGTATATATGTGTGCCCCCTGAGAGAGGACCAGGAAGCATCGGAGCATAATTTTTTCAACCCTTGACAATGTCCTGACCAATGTTGTAACCCTCACAGGCCATGGAATATGCTCTTAGCACAGATCTATTCAACCACAGTGAATGCATATTATCATATCCTGGCATCTTTGGGTCACATTGTGAGACATCCAACACCAACTGCAAGTTGTTCTATTAAAATGAATGATTGGGCATCCTTTTAGTGATGCCCAAGATTTGAGCAACATTGATGCTCGTGATATAATTTGTTGGAAGACTGTTCCTGTTCATGAAAATGTTGTTAATAAGACTGCTGTGATTAGCATGTACTCTACACCTCTACTGTTATTTCGTAAGAAGCTTAAGTTGGAGATTGATCAGATTTGGTTGTATCGCAAGTTGGTTGATACTACTGGTAATATGCATATACTTGGACATGTTGAAGTTACGTTTAATCTGATGCGTGCCTGATTAGACTGACTTGGTACGTTAGTCGAGGATTTTGATCTCTAGACCAAAAGCGGATTAACTGGGTTGAGACATCTGGGGTGAGACGAGAGGTGTTGGCTAGAACTTACTCACTCCGGCTCCTGGATGTTTTAGTTGAGGTAGGTATGGCTTTAGGCGGGACAAATTCGGTCGATGCCGGAATGAATGTTCCACAAACGAGCTTCTTTAGACCAGAAGATGAGATTGTCCCAGCCTAGGCACGCTTCATTTCCAGTGAGGAGTCCGTTGACAACCGGGTGACATGTTGTATGGATGTGGACACACGGTGGAAAGTCAATTACTAGAACTGGAGCAGGCGCGACTACTTGTCTCAGTTTGGTGGCACTGTCCCGTTTCACCTATATATCCTGCGTAGGATGGGATAATGCTATCCTTGGCCGGAGAGCGGGGTGAGCCAGGTGTTGTTCCCTGCGTTTTCTACCACTCCTCTCGTGAGGTATAGGGTAACAGTTCTCTAGCTTACGTAGTGCACCTTAGACAGAAAGAATAACTGTGTAACCCAATAGTGACTTGCCGGCTCGAGCTCGATAAGAGTCCCCACTGAACCCCCACCGTTGGCAGGCTGATCAAGGATGTGGAGTCGTGTGGACCGCCAAGCCTCAACTGGTTGTGCGTTCGTACTAGGATGCCCGGCAAAACTACAGGCCACAGTCACAGCGCACTAACTACTGCGGATGGTGAGAAGCAACCTGAGTCTATCGTGCCTCCTGGTGTGAAGGTGTTGCTAGTGGGTGTGGCATCACTGTTTCTCCCCCACGAGCACTGACAGTGCTGATGTGTAACTGGGAAGAAACAGGTAGCCGTCTAATATGTATGTCTTAATTTGGTTTAATAAAATTCCCGGTTTTTGTCGACAGTGCACAGCATAGTCTACCTTTAACTGTGGATACAAATAAATACCCTGGAAATAAAAGCAGAAAGGTAGAGAGCAATGTGTGTTTATTGAAAGTTCAATAAACACGTGACCTGTGCTACCTCCTACCATGTCGAGGATAGCTGAAGGTAACTGCGTGGTTCCAGGTGTAGGTGACCTGGTTCTAAGTAAAAGGGAAAAGCTGGTTCTAGACGAATATACATGAGTTAAAGTTAAACTGCTAATAAAAGGTGTCTAGAGGAGACAAAATGAAGTTAAAAGAAAATGTTTGTGTGTATATGTTGTCGGGTTGATTGGTCAACGTACGTAGTAGGTAACCGTGGGGCGTACTTGTAAGGTAACAAACTTCTCTGAATATCAGAGCACTAGTAGTGATGGGAGGTTGCTAGAGATGTGAAAGAATGACTCCCAAGGCCGGCAGTGTCCGGACTTAATTAGTGGAAGCTTGTGCCGGCGTGGGGTGCGGGGGAGGCATGACGTCCTCCGGCCCTGAGTGGCGTGAGAATCATCCTGTCAGTGATTCTGCTTCGTGCCTCGTTGGAGCCGCTCAGCCTTGCCCAAGGTCTGGGCAGCTTGTAGGCTTTGAGCGCTGGGTAAGGGGGGGCATGCATGCCGGGTTGCGTAGCTTCCAGGTGAGAAGGAATTGCTTGTAAGTTCGCGTTGCCTATAGGGTAGGCAACGTGTTGCTCACATCTGTAGAGATGGAAGAGGTGTTGTAGGCGATGAGTCCTAATTGTATTAGATTAGATGTAGAAGCAGCACACGTGAGATCTTTGAGGTTTTTTAAGTGTACATGTTTTATGCTGTTAAATAAATATTTATTACATGTTTACTGTGGTGTTACTTATTTTTATTCATTTAGATTATTTATTGTATTAAATTTTGTGGGGCATTACGGTTGCGTTTGTTAGTTACATTGAGGGGGGAATATGTTAATAACATCTATTGCAGTTGTAAAGGCGAAGTGCTATTAAAATAATGTATACATGTAATTAAGAAGTGAAAGGCGGGTTACCAACATTTACACATATCAGTTGTTTCCCTTACCCCACATACAGACAAGGTGTTAAAATAATAATGGTTGAACCTTAAATTTTGATGCTTTACTGCATGCACGCACACACTCTCTCTCTCTCCCTCTCTCCCTCTCCTCTCTCCCCTCTCCATGAAATCCAGTTGGAGTAGTACACCAGGTTCGTACAATGTTCTATGCAATTGTTTTAAGTTTCTGAAAAAATGTCTTCATTGTTTCCTCCCCCCCCCCCCCCCCCCACTTGTTCCCCATAAAGAGCAATGGCAGAGTATGGAATATCTTAGTTGTTTTATTCACCAGGGGTTGGTGTTGCATGGATGTAGGTCAATCTGCAAACTGCTGTTTTATTTTCAAAAACTATTTGAGAAGTTTGTACCAAACCTTTGCATTCAGTCAATATGTTTTCATGCCACTCATTGGGATGTTGCGGGTGATGCGAGCTCAGAGATGTGATAAAAAATATTATTAAAGTTTGGAAGTTGCCTATTGAGTCATTTGAAAAGCCATCTAATGTGTCCTTCCTTACCGTACACGCTCATATTACATTTTTTTCAGTATGCCTAGGGTAATGCTTCATCTAACATTGAAAGGATTCACTACATTGAGAATCTGTAAAAAAAAAAAAATACTAACCCTACTTTTTTTAAATGTGAATTTCTGACAAGAGCCCACCACTTCCTGTATAACCCTAGTTTTTTCAAACTACTTCTTAGAAACTCCACCAAGTTCTACCCCTCAATAGAATTCAGCCACTTTCTCCATTTATGTATTGTCCAACTGTATCCTGAATGACTTGCACCACTGCAATTATTAGCAGTTTCTCTTCTTCAGATTCTGGCTTGTCATAGTAGCAGCTTCTTCGCAGTTGCCTGCAGTTTGTATGAAAGTGGTCAAAAATCTCGCCTTTGACATTATTTTCTGTCTGGAATATGACCCAATTAGGACAAAATCTGGGCATAGGCCCTATAGGTTAGGGATTGAGATAGTATTCTCAAGAAACACACTAACCCCCCCAGCTAACTTAAACAATGAAGTCCCATTATAGTACTGTGGGGCTCACTTGGGATATTTTCGATTTCGCTGAGACTCTTGTGTTCAGAAATATCCATAATCCATCCAGAGTGCTATACTTCCTCTTTGTGTTTGTCTGGGACAGAACTGGAGATGTTTTTGCCCATCATCACGTGAGGACATTCCCTCAGATCATATTCCAGCACATGAAGTTTCAACCAGTCTGACCCCAAATGATCTGTCACATAGAGAACTTCTGGCATGGTCACCTCATCATCTCATAGCATTCCGTAACTTTCCTTGGCGCCTGCTTCTTCTGCAGACAGTGCAAGAGTCAGCATTTCTGTCAGGCATGACATGATTGCTATGCCCACATGTTGGAAGACGTTCAGTGTGCCCTTGAAAGTGGTATCACTTCACCACCATGTGCTAACTGTTCATTACCACATCCTTGAAGTCCTTCAGATAAAAATTAGGGGCACTAAGTTGGAGTGGTCTGCATGATCTGGTGTCTGACAATTCCACCTAGGGTAGGGGCCTAGGTTACCATAGCCGGTCATATAGGTTGGTACCCCTCTAAGGTTGTGAAGAACTGATTTCATTAATACCAAATTGACTGGTGCGTGTGTTGTGCCTTGCCAAAACTAGAGCTGCTTTGAATGCCTCCACGCACTACATTTTTGTGTACTGTTTTGTTGTTATAGCCCGTATTTGAAATTTTTCTGACAGGTAAAGTTATAAGGTGTATAATTGGTTTTATATCTCTTATTCAATATACTGACACGTAATACATTCTTGAAATGTTCACAGCAAAAATTAATTTTTCAAATGTATCACGTCATTCCCTTCTTGGAAGCGATGACCTGGATGCATCAAATAATGAGACTGTACTGGAACTAAAACTTCAGTCTGAAAATCATCCACAGTGGATTGTATCTTCTCTCACTGTAGACGAGAGTACCCAGCACAAGAGGAAATTACAAAACCGCAATTCAGGTATTTTTGAAGACTATATTAAGTCCTGTGATTAAGAATTTAATTTTTGTTGGTACTATAAGAGCATAGCAAAAATAGCATGTTCATTGTGTCTCGTTTGTTTTAAATTTTATGTGGAAACAGTTGTTATTATGAGGAAAATTTATATTTTTTTACGCTTTGTTTAAACGCTTTCAACAGACATAACCAGTTAGGACAATCTGCAAGGAACCTTGTTTCAGAGTTTATTTATTTTGCAGTCTACAGTATTTGTTAGAAAGAAATACAGAGAACTTTTGTGCAGATCTTTTCCTTTGTAATCAGTACACACTGTTCATGGTAAAGTGAGTACTTTTGAGGCCTTAGTTACTTTTACCTAGAAGCCACTTTTTATCCTTCCACCACTTACTAAATAAATATTTTGCAACGGAAGTAATGAACACAGTGTCTATTTTATTGCACTCCAAAAATGGGTACTGTGAATCATCCTTAAAAGGTAAACATATGCTGTCACATACTTTTTTAATACCTTTTTGATATTTACAATTCTGTAGTACATTAATTTGGTGTATCTCTTATGGGTTTAGTCAGCATAAGCCATGTAAGCGCCCGAAAAGCTGCTTTTTCCAACTTGATTAGAAAACATTGGCATTTATCTGCTATCCTTACATTAAATGTTAATGTATTATAAACCTAAACCTTCCTCAAGAAATTCTTTAAATGATTGTGAAAACCACATTACAATCCATCAAGTGTTTTAGAAGCCTTAGCCGAATACACAGACATACATGGCCGGGCAACTTTGTTTTATACTATGTATAGATAAGCAGCTTCAAAAAATACTGTGAATAGCCTATAAGCGCATATGCCAAGTTTTTCTGAGGGAAAGGCAGAAATGCAACTATTCCCACTCAACGCTCGCTGCCTCCTATTGCACACAGAACTAATGGAAGGAACTACAATACCTGTTAAGTCACAATAACAGGAAGCCTTTATGCAGTTTGTAGTGTAGTTGCAAGAGTCATGTTTTTGGGCAGCATGGTTTGCATGTCATGTAGCACAAATTCAAAACAGAACATACGGCTGGATAAATGTATTGTGATGTGAGTGGGTAGGGCATGCATGCAACTTTAGAATGAAGAGTGTTTTATTGTTTTGAAAAAATTTTTGCTGGCTACCAGCGACTCAATGAGGAAGGTAGTGTATGCAGATCAAGATGCTTTAAAGGTGTCTGGAGACAAATTGGTGCACCACCATTATTTTTTAATTAGCCAACTAACCAAAGTAGTAAATGGTCACATGTGGTTTATTTTACTTTAATCCACTCTCCTTCCCCTTTGTGTTTTGAAGGATATTTACACTGTTGTTATTACAACTTCCAAAACAATTTATGTACATCCATAAAACAGTTTTTTTTCAAACTGTGCAATGTATTGCAAACTATTCACTGAAAATGATTGCATAATACTGTATTTTATCACATAATCACCACATATTTTGTACTAAAATGTTCTTTGTAAATCAGGGGAACAATTAAATATTGCTATTTAGAGGTGCAATGCATTGTGTGCCACTGCATTATTCAATGGTGGGATTAAATACATGTTAAACTCCATATGAGGTAATGGTGGTAAAGAGGAACACTGTTTTATTTGCTTTACACTGCATTGGTGCAAATTTCCTGCAGTCATATTTAATTACACCCCAGGGGTGTGACCAGTATGCGAATAAGTGGTTAGATACCTGAAAAAAACAGTAGCACCTTGATGCCATCGGGTGAGATATGAGACGAAGGATGACACAAATTACTTATTGATGATGGGTGCCATTGGTGCTTCCCAATCACCACACTGTTTAGACTCAGAATTCTCAGGGATGCTGTGGGTTCTGTGTGTCCATCTCACCCGAGCGTACTTACGATACACTTTGCAATACATACACTTACTAAACATTTTATCACTGAAAAATGGTGTGGTGAGGACACTGTCACTGCAAATTACTCTAGCGCACTCCTATGTGGATGACTTTACCGTGGTGTTTGACAACACAATCTTCACAAGGGAAGGAGGTTGACAGCCGCCAGGGTGGACTTACGATTTTCCCTGAAAAAAGGACACAGAGAATTACAAGATGAATCAATACATGAACACGTGTGATTATTTGGCATCACTAGCGCGGACTCCTCGGGGCTTGCCCTCCAGCACGTGGTTAGTGTAACGGCCTATACACATAGCCGGCTAGGACGGAAATAATATCACCGTACAAAACTACACAAATATCAATGAAACAAGATGGGGTACGATATGAGTAGTCACAATAAACACGCACATGTGTGAAAGCAAGCTTAGGTGGCATGGATGCCGCTGGATAAAGTTCGTAGTGGACCTCGTGGTGCAGGTGAAATTGCAATATTCTCTGTAAAAATGGAAAATTATGATCAGACAAATTGGTATTTCATTTGGGAAAATTATTCCCCTGACGATTGAAACATTTACAGGCCTTATGGCGGAAAAAGCAAACATGAACTTGACAGCGTGGTCATACATTCAAAGCATCAATTTACGTGAAAATTACATGGAACCCTGAACAAAAATACATAGAACCCTGAATTAAATTATGACATGCATGATTTTACACAAATAAGCCCTGAAAATACATTGATGGCGTAGATACCTACTTAGCGATATCTGACCACGTGGTCATTCGTGATGTGGCCGTAAAATGGTTAAACACGAAAAGTACCCTCAAATACATGAATTAAAATATGAATTGACATTGTGCATTTTAATTTGGAATTTCTGGTCTTCTTTTAATGTCTTTTGCTACGGCATTCTAGCGCGCAGTTTAAATTTTATAACCATGTATGGTGCAACACTTTCTGAACATACAAATGTTAAACATAAAAACACTATAAACCTGGAATAAAAGAAAACATATTTAACACTTGAAAAATACAATATTCCCATTTTTGAAAAGTCCAGTTTAAGACCTCTTTGCGTACGTTTTTCCCATGTGTCACGTGGTGGTGAACGCTGTCATGGTCTTAACACTTGCTGGCTGTTAGCCGGCATCAACCTATTTTCAATATAAAGTTAGTTGTGCTTCCAGTTGGCATTCAACACCCATTCCTTGTCAAAGAATTATATTGTCATATTGTTCATGCAAACATGCAATAACTGAGAGTTAAATGTGTATAACAAACATGGCATTCATTGTGCTGTCCTCTGTTCATTCAGCTGTTTCTCAGTATAGTCGGACACAAATGTGCGTCCTCCCGTTACATGCTTAGTGAGATGGAAAGTCGCTGCTTAAAAACTTACTGTATCCTCATGTGCTCCCTCTCTCGGCCAGTGGAAGATGGATATTGTCTATCTTCAAGCTCGCTCTGCTGTAGCTTTTCACTGAAAGGAGGCCCATTCTGATTCTGAATGCTTATCTTCTGAGCAGCGGCCTACATATCTCACTTTTGTTGGTGCCCAACCTATTCCAAGAGGGTAAAGTTGAGGCATCGATGAGGAGGATCTGTAAGACCAAGCTATGTACCCACTATCCTGTAAGTGGGAACTGTGGTAGAGCAGTGACTACAGCGCTCAGTTCCCACTGAGGCAAACCGGGTTTGATTCCTGGCGGTGCTGCATCCAAATTTTGCATGTGGAAATTGTACCAGACGATGCTGCTGGTTGGCAGATTTTCTTTGGGATCTCGCATTTCCGCCACCTTTAACGTTCTGGCGCTGTTCCATATCTTGCTTTACCCTCATTGGCTCTTAAGACCACAATATTACAAGCTACCACAACCTTTCCTCTCCACCATGAGGTAAGGTTATGATGAGGGCACGAGACATAGTAGACCATGGATACCTAAAGGTACCAAGAAGTGATTTGCAAATGGCACCAAGTTTACTTTCATGTCAAGCTGTGAGACATGCTATATGTCTAGTATATGAGCTCCCTCATCACAGACAAAGGCATTACTGTAAGGGATATCACTGTTAAATACCATCACAGAGGATTACTCCATACTCGTTTTATTATCAGTCCAGTCTGTCAATACAGTAGAATCCTGCTGTAGCGAGCACTGCAACTGCGAGAACACTGGTATAACGAGGTCTTTTTGAGGAACCGTTAAAAAACCACAAATATATTCAACGAAAAGTTATTGTGTGAAGCAGGCTTGCGGCGGAACTCGTGACCGTGTGAAACGTGCTTTTGTATCTGTCTGCCGTAATTCCACTCCCTCACCCCGCCTCCGCGCGCCACTCTCATGTGTCACATTCTTCAGAGGCCTCCTACCTCCCTCTTTAACAGAACTGAGCACTTTGATCAATAAATAGAATCCAGCCCTTTCTACCTTGACTCTGTTTTCATGAACCAGTTCCGCTTCTCCTCAGTCGTTCACGGTCATTGTGCTGTCAACTGTGTTTGGTTTCAAACAACTTGGCGTATGTGGGTCGAACGTTATTCTGAAATGAAAAGAAATTCCATTTAAACATAACAGTCCAAGCGATAGCTGGACTGTATAGCTAAATATTAACAGATTTTTGCCAGTTTTTTTCCCATACTGTGGCATACTAATTAAAGATAGGGTTATGACAACGACTACTACATTTTATTGCTGTGCTATAACGAACGTAATTTTATTCCATTTTGATAAAGTTTTCTGGAATTTTTGCTGGTTTTGAGTAAGTCTCGCACCATGTAGGTTGTGTTAGTTGAAAACGTATAATTTTCCATTGACTACCGTATTTACTGGCATAATTCTCGTGCTGACACAATTCATGCACCTAATTTTATGGTGCTGAATTAGGGAAAAAGTTTTCCTTTCATATTTCACGCAGCATGTTTCTCTCAATGAGGCATATAATGCTAACTGCCGTGCGTGGCCAAAAATACACTGTTTCTGAGATTAACGTGCATGTCATGTTTTCCCAATACTGGGCCGCTGTTATGTTGTGAACCGGACCTGTAATGACGGCGGTGGCTGGCTGTCGCCCGCCAGAATAATCGTGAATCATGTAGCGACCAACTGACACCGGCAAGCCGCAGCATCCGGCCGTGCTGCAAGGATTTACGCGCTCGCCCAGCTACATGCACAAGGCAATGTTTTCACTACTAGCCTCAGCACACGAGTGATTTAATTTTGAATATGTATCTTCGTATCTATTATCAATAAATAAAGTGCTGTGTTTTTAAAATATTATCCCCCACAGTTGGCGAGGGAATTACTTCGGTAGACCCCATTTTAATGTTTACATGAACGTGTCGTGGTGATTTCTTGCATAATTCACACACTCTAATTTTTGGCACTAAAATCCTGTAAGAAAGGTGCTAGGATTATGCATGCGGAACTGTGACGGGCGAGTTATCGCTTGCAGGGCAGTGCTTTGGTGGCCGAGTAAGCGATAGCAGGAAATGCTGCGTAGGCCGGGCAACTGATTGCAGGACAATGTTACATAGGCCAAGGAACTGATTGCAGGCTGAGCGGCTATACTTACGTGGTGCGGTGAGATTTTCCACTCATTTTCAGGCAATCGGTTATCATATAACAGGATGTTTTTATGTTATGGTGGTTCGAACACAATTTAAAAGCAATTTTAGGGCAATTTTTAAGTAATAGGCCTTACTGGGGATCAAAATCAGTCTAATTCGGCGACAGTGAGGACTCTCTTACAGTGAGGATCGAACCTGAAACTGTGACATCTTGCTATAACAGGACTCTACTGTATTGCACTGACACTAGGGCCACGTTACCTATCCCTGACTTCCAGGACTTAACGCTGACCTCTATAGGTTCTTCTAGGAGGTGTAACCCAAGAAAGCCACCACTTATGCCTAGTGATGGGCAAGTTTGTTTTTTACAGCATCGAGTTAAGTCAAACTGTATGAAATTAGAGTTGAATCAAGTTGAGTTCAGTATAAAATTTTTGAGTTAAAATTGAGTTTGCACCATAAAATATGAATGTGTATCTATGTCCACTGGTATATTGCCTACCCTTTATATAGTCTATTTGCAGTTTCTTTCACACTTTAAAATCAAACCTTTGAAAAAATTCTCCATGTGTGACATTTTTCGTTATTTCCTAAATATGTCATATCACAAGCATTGTATACTCATGTTAATGTTTAAAAAAATTCCCTATTTTTGGTTAAACTGAATTTTAACTTATATACTATCTGTAAGTTATAAAATTTAATTTATAATTAATGTGAATAAAAACAGGGAGAAATAGGTGTGTTGGTAATGCGTAGTAAGAAACAGTTCTTATACAAAATATTATTACACTTGAGTGCGCACAAATGCGGTGTGCAGTGTCCCTTTGTTGTAGACTAAATTTCTTGTCTCTTTTAAGCGTAGTTTACATGAGGCAGAGAAATATTCAAAAAGTAGACCTTTAGCAGGGCTTCAGAATAGTCGGAAGTAACCGTGAATGGACTATACCTTCCTCTTTTTCTCTCCTGCAAACTAGGAATGACTACAGTAGTAGGTAGAAAAGGTATAAAAGGAACAGTAATGTAAGCCACTTGATGCTGATAGAAAAAGAAAAATAAGTTAACAGTCACAGGAGTGGAGTGGGAGGATAACTTTCAGGCAAACCTTTCTTCTCACTGAATTCTGACTGGGAGGAGCAAGCAAGGAGCCGGGCTGTTTTCTATTGCGAACTCAGAGTAGGATGACAGACCCCTCCCTCCCCCTTCAGGAGCCTGTCTAACCTCATCTTTCGACAGCCACCCATTATGTATGTCCTGGTGTACAGCAACGTAGAGCCTCAACCACTACGTACACACCCCACCAAGGTGGGACAGCCACATCAGGTTGTATTGATTACCGGACCGCCGAGAGTGCTGGCAGGGGTATTTGACTGGGTCCGGAGGTCCTACCTTTGTGGATTACATCCAGCAGTGGTAGGAAGGTGGTCTTATGACCCACAGTTCCAGGTTAGAGTACCAGTTACCCGCACGGATTGGCGTTAGGGAGCGCACCTCCAACCACTGTCTGCTTACACTCAAGCCAGGGTAATTGTCAACTGCTTGCAGTGACTAAGGGGATATTGAGTGTTCTGCCTCTATGCCATTCAATGCCAGGCACAGGCTCAGAGAGAGGTAAAGAAGGCATAGTATATTATTGCCAAACGGGTGTGTACCACCAACCTTTCCGCTCAGAGTCTTGAAATTTCATGGGGCCAAGCTCAACCGCCCATCACGCAGGGAGACCAACTTCTCCTGTTGGGACTTTTGTTTACTTCCCGAACCGCACTAGGACGAACAGTGGGTACTATCCAGTGATTCAAGCTCTAGTTACCAGGAGTGACACCAGTATCGGGATCTCCAACCCTAATTTCAGCAGCTGGGAAGGCACCCATTGGAATCGTTAGTACCTACCTGACCACTATAGCAGCTCCACAACCAACCAGACAAGGAAGGCGACAGATTTCAACCGGCCTTCTTGCAGCACCTCTGCTCCACAGAAACTGACTGCTCAGAACCCTGGTAAGTCAGTATTGCCCAAGAGGGGTAGTGTTCGTGTTCGCCATATTGCCAGACCTGTTGAACCAGACTTTGTGCCTAGCAGACAGCCAACGAGGCCAGTGTTAGTTTCCAATAAGAGGGCCAGTTAAATAACTCTGATCTAGTGCCAACCAAAAGACACTTTTACTAAGACAGTTAAGCGACATGCGTCAAGTGATTTTCTGGCGCCCAACGTGGTGCATCAGCGCAAATTCTGTTAAATAGAGGAAGTGGGACTAGGTCAGAACGGCTTGAGATAGCTAAGACAGTAGCCGGGACAGAAGAAACCAGACTTCGAGGAGTCGTGAAACACCTCGTGGCGTTCAAAGACGAACAAGATGTCGGAAACAGAGAATAACCTGATAGAGCCACATGTCCGACGTGGTTCCCGAAAATTGCAGTCTACCCACTTGTCAACGTTTAGGAACACACCGCATTACAACCATCCATTGTAACAGACAGTTCCATTATAGATGCCTCGGGTGGGAAGACAAGGCAAGAAATACGGATGGCTTAGAATTTCGTTGTGAGACGTGCCGAGCTCACCAAGAAACATTTTGTAGTTGGATTGCCTGCCCAGGTCAAGGGGTAAACTTAGTCTCTTGCCTTTTATGTAATGAACCCTTTTACCACGCTTGCATTGGCTGGCCGGAGGAACGGGTCACTCAACCCGGTCTAGTATCTCTCTGTGAAATGTGCAAAAGAGCCGCAGAATACCACCCGCCTAATCCAGTCCACCAGCCAGTGTACATGCAAGCAACCATGTGGTTCAGCCCCAGGATGTCTGGCGGCGGGCAGTACAAAAGATTTGCAAATGCCCAGTTATGCCGGCCAACCCCACGAAGATCCCGTAGACTTAACGAGCGGATGCGAGAATGAGCTCGGTGAACATATGTACTAGTGAAACAGTGGGTCAGTTGGGCCCACACGCAACTTACTGGGAGAGTGTTAGAGTGGTGGAATCAATATGGAGAGTTTGTTACAGACTGGGCACTGTTTTGCAAGAGCTTGTTAGCTAATTTTACCAGAGAGGAAGTATTGGCAAAGCTAAAAACCACATTTTACAGCAAAATCCAGGAGGCAAGTGAAGAGACAGAGATCTGCATCAGGAGGAAAAATCAAATGTATTGCCGCAGTTTCCCCGAAGGTGACTAAGCTAGCTTAGTACACTACATTAGAAGAATGCTGCTACTCAACCTCCGAAATGTTTTGTTTATGCCAAAACCGACAACCCTCGACGAAGTAGTGGAACGCGCTAAAGAAGCCAAACAAAACTTCAAGGCGCAAGCCATTTTAGACAAGCCTAAGAGTACCAAGACTGGCAAAACCCATTCGACTCCTCTAGAACCAAGAGAAAAGATACCGCCCTCGCCGACGAAACCTCCTTTACTGCCAAAGTGTTGGTTCTGTCCCAGACGTCACCTGAATAGACTGTTCCATCAAGAACCCAGCTCCATCAAGCGTGAGAGAGAAATATACGAAAGAGTAACAACCCAACCCATGCAGAATCACCACCCCAGAGAGGGCCTCCAACAGGAAATGCCAAAGCCGTGGTGCGAAGCGGGCCCACGCAACCGGCGAAGCAGGGCCCAGTATCCAGTTATTAAATGAGGAGGCTGCCCTCCCTGTCGCCCCACACACCAAAGTCAAAATTAATGGACGACGAGTTCTGGCACTCCTAGATTTGGCTGCGACTGGGAATTTTATAAGAAATAATTTACTCACCCCTAAACAACAGTCACCTCTGCCCGTAAAAGAATGTGGTACAAATGGCCCAGCAGGATGCAGCCCTGACGGTAGATGGTCGCAACACACTAGAAGTAACTCTGCACGCATGCACACACACATGTTCTCTCTCTCTCTCACACACTCACTCTCCCCCTCTCCCCAATTCCGTAGAATTCGTGGTCAGCCCAACTACGAAATGAAAAAGCACTGGATAGTGGAACCCTCAAACTCCCCTTACAACACCCATGTGGTCCTAGTACCAAAAAAAGATGGCACACTTTGCTTCTGTGTAAATTACAAGACATTGAACGAAGTGACACATCCCATAGCTCCGCCGGCCGTCAACTTATCACATACCCTACGTGATGTTGGGGAGGCCAAGATATTCAGTACTCTGGAAGTGGAATCAACATACTGGCAGATCGCCATACACCCAGATAGTCGAAAATACATGGCATTCACCACACCGGAGGGAGAGACGCTTCAGTTCAGAGTGATGCCCTTTGGCCTGAAAAATGCGCCAGCCACGTTTCAACATTTGATGTCTGTAGAGGTACGTACATGATACGTCAGCAAATTTTGTTTCACATACCTCGACGATGTTGCTGAGTTGATACAGGTTTTTACCGATACCAGTACGAACCGATACTTCCTGCCGATATAACCAATATCCGATACCGATACAATGGACATAAGAGTAGTGGACTGAAAGACTTTTACTAGCAGTAAAATTATTTTGGGAAGCTGATGAAAATCTGTATTAAAGTCAGTATCACACAATGTGCTATTAAATGCTTTAAGTAAACATACAAAACATTAGGAAAATTAATTTCAAATTAATTTTTCAAAATCGGAGATTAGCAGCACTCAAAACATACTTTAATAATTTTCCGCAGCAAAAGTCAATACAGGATGTAGAAGTAGTGGAGGAGCCCACCAACAAGCGGCAGCTA
The DNA here is from genome assembly GCA_029891345.1 of Dryococelus australis. Taxonomy (NCBI): domain Eukaryota; kingdom Metazoa; phylum Arthropoda; class Insecta; order Phasmatodea; family Phasmatidae; genus Dryococelus; species Dryococelus australis. The sequence goes on along the minus strand of CM057003.1, from coordinate 67,680,869 downwards.
CGCCACTACCTAGGCTTGTGCAACTGGCTGCAAGACTGTGTGCTGAATATAGCTAATCTGATGGCACCACTACACCCACTACTAGAAAAAGGAAGTCAGGTGGAAGTGGGGGCCCGAGAAGCACTACGCATTCCAAGCCCACAAGTGAAGCTTCCAAAATATACAACTCCACCAACCCCAGGGCGACGCACCTCTCATTCTATAAACTGACGCCTGCCAAAATGGCCTGGGGGCCATCTTATACCAACAGGGAGAAGACACCCAGCCTCGAGTAATAGCCTGTGTGTCTGCCCGGTTAAATGAGACTGAACAGAAATACCATATCAATGAACAAGAGTGTCTGGCAGTGATATGAGTAGTACACAATTACCGCAATTATTTGAAGGGGCACCACTTCATCCTGTGAACTGACTCAAAAGCACTACAATGGCTTACAGAGTCCCTTAATGGCAAGGCAAAACTCGGGTGGTGGGATATGTTTCTGGCTGAATTTGATTTTGAAGTTCAGCATTATCCAGGGAAGGATAAAGACTTACCCGATGTGCTTTTCCGCCATCCGAACTTGGAAGAAGACTAAGAATGGGAGTAAATGACGTCCCCCTCCCCACCGACGGCTATGCCAGGACCAGAGGAACAGCTTAGACTAATAAGCTAACATCAAGTAACTATCCACCAACAAGAGGACCCCAAGGTTCGTCAGTTGTTAGAACACCTGAACCGCTTCGAACTAAGAGATGTCATCTGGACCCAAAGTGGACGACCTGCCATCCTCCGGAAAATATGTGCGCCCCGGCTGGATATCGAGGCAAGATATTGTTGGGACAGATTGAGTAGGGATGTTTTCTCCACATCATCAGCCAATGTGAAACGTACTGCCGAGGGAAAGCATACCCTAGGGCCCCACCAGCAACCAAGCCTCGGAGACCCACGACAGCATGGACACACCTGGTCACCGATTTAATGAGGCCATACCTCAGGAGCACCAAAGGTAACCATTACCTCCTAGTTGTCACTGATCTATTCTCCAGATGGCCTTCCCTCTACCCAGCCAAGAAACCACGTTGATCGTCCAAAAACTAGAGACTGAAGTATTCACTCGCAGGTGGTATCCACATGCCATCCTCACCAATAATGGGACACAATTTACCAGCACGCAATGGCGATCGGCTTGTCACCATTGGGGGGTGGAGACAGGGACAACCCCCCCCCCCCCCCCCCATCACACCCAGGTGAACCCCTCTGAGCGGAGGAACCAAGAAATAAAAAAAAATGCCTCTGCATCAGTGTGGGAAATGATAATAAGCCCTGGGATAGACACATCTCTACCATCTTGTTTGCCCTCCGATGGACTAACGAGGCAGTAAATACAAGCCCCAGCTTACTCCTTTTAGGCCAACCACCCCATAGGCCAGGGGATTTGCGATGGGAAAGTGAACTTACCAACATGCCGCAACCTGAAGACGTCCGACTCGCAACGTTAACTCGTACAAAAGAAGCTCAAGATGCCCAGGACAACTACATCTGCAGGAAGTATCGACAACCCAAGACAGGTGTGGGAGGATTTTACCTTGGCGAAGCGGTGCTTGTAAAAAGTCACACCTTCAGCAAAGCAAGTAATCAATTCAGCGCCTGCCTAGCCGACAAATGGGAGGGCTCGTATCGAGTAGTCAGACGTCAAGACTTCTACTGGGTGGAGGACACATCGGGCGGATCCGAAAAGCTACCCCGGAGAATTGCCGGAACCAGAAAACGAAGTAGAAACAAAGTTTTCAGCCCACTGGATGACGAGGATGATCTGGCAGTCATAATGCCAACCCCAGCAGACAAACCCTGGACTGTTAAGAATCCCAAAACCAGATCATCCACAGCCAGCAGTGTGCTACCCCATTCGCAAGACATGCGAATGGAACCACCAAGATGTTGAGGGACAGTCTCCATCGGATCCCTGTCCTCGACATCTACTAGCTATGCCCGCAAGCCACACACTACACGTGAGCGAGCCACCTCGGCAATAAGTGAGGTCTCTTGGTATAGCCTCCCTGGACTGAGAAGCCAAGCAAAAACCTCGTTCAAGCAGGATCTCGGAGCAGTCTGAAACCATACAGGCGAAGGAGGCGGAAGAGCCAAAGAACCCTTCTCCCCAGCCTGCCGCTACTCCAGAACCAGAGGTCAACACTGTACACATGACGAGAGTTGAATGCGGACCCTGAGATAGCCCTGATGGCGGAACTCCTGCCGCAGAGACTGGTGGGCCACAACCATATGCTGTACCCGACGCTCAGCTAGATGTCGACGAGGTAAGGGAATCTTTCAAACACCCCCCTCAGACATCTTCTTCAGAAGTGATTGGTCAGGTGGACCACCACATCACCAACGACCTTCAAACACCCGCTGAAGGTACAAGTGAACAACCCACTGACATCCCCGAGGATGAGAGGACCAACAGTGCCCTCGCTCGTGGGACATCCAGCATCACAGGGATGGCTAATAGCAGCGATGCCGACACCCTACACCCACCTGCTGTTGACTTTAAGACTTTGTCTTTCAACACGAGTGCCGCAGAGGATGAAGGGTCTTCCTGCCCTCTGGCCAACAATCCCGATGTCGGGCATATCGGTGCCCAGTTTCTTCCTGCTGATGGGAAAAGAACCCTAGCAGTCAAGTTGGAGGACTCTCTCTTGCCACTGCCTCTGCATCTTCAGCTGAAGACACCGCCTCAGCACCTTGTGCTGACCCTCCGAGAGAGATGCCACCTCGCGCCGCCAAAGTAAACGCAGTGCCAGGCTGGTACAAAGAATCGCCATGGCGACCCACATCACGATTCACACGGCCATATCCAGTGCATCATGAATTGCAGTGAAGGGGAGGACGACCGGCGAAAAACAAGACCACCAACAAGTAAGTCAGTGCTCCGTAAATCGAGGCTGTGAATTAGTAGTAGTGATAAACAGGAACTTATAGGACTCGTTATAGCTCTATTTCGTAAAGCATCAGTTAGCAATGGTAGCAGATAATAACCAGTGAGATTAGTACAGTGCATTAACACCTAAACACACTCCCATCAGCTATCGCCAACATTTTACCAGTGAAAGAACGAACAGTTATGTATGAGTAGCAGTAATTTAGCTCTCTATAATATAAACAGTTTACATGTTATACAGAGGGCATGTGAATAGCCTTCACTATGAACATACATTTTAGGCATCAGTTATTTGTTGCCATGTAATAACATCTAAGAGAATACTATATTGCGTAGACATTTTTAATGCACCTACCAGTTAAACTGAACAAACAGTACTTAGAGTTAGCAGTAGTTTAGCTATTCTTAATGAACCAAAAGACTAGTACGCAAAATACAAGACAATTTGGCAACAGAAGTTGCTAGGCAGAAAAGGTGCGAAAATACATGTACATAAACAATCAGTGAAACGAGATAGACTAATACTAGGAATTAGCAGTTATGGTATGTAGCAATTCTAAGACGCCAGTGCTGCATGTATTTAATTCTCACCACACTTCGCCATAATTAAGTTAAGTGGCCGACAGCCCACTTCGGTAAACTGTATCGCCTATAGACACTCTCCACAGTGCCAGTGATTACACAAAGATAGAGACTTCACCATATACAGTTAGTTATTAAAATAAATAAAATTGACCCCCTCAAGGGAGAGAGTAAGAATAGCTTATTTTTTATAAATATATTCATGTATATGTGGTTAGGTACACCAGGAAATATAACCATGTGTTTTCAATTGTTTTATGTGAAGAGATAATCCTACCGGATAACATCTACAAACTAACATCATTTTTTTCTCATCCTATACATATATATTTCTTTGCAAGGGTATCGTGTTCCATTTATTTCATATTGGGTCTTTGAAACTTTTAACTCGACCAAGGGTTGACCCAAAGACTAAGCCCGAGGGCTTCCTCGTACTCTTGTACAACTAACCCGAGAAGTACAATCTGAATCCAGTGTTACTTTATGTCTTGAGTGTATTGTTATAGCATGTAGGGTGAACTATATACACATGTTTTGTTCCACAATAATATTCTTTCTAATGTACTCGCCTTGAATCGGTGGCTAGTCAGCCCCAGGTGACAAGGCCTAGAGTTGGCAATCTATATTATGTCACATGTAACTTTTGTGCTTCCGGTGAGACCCGCAGGTTGCCCCAGCGAGATAGCCAGGTTTTCCTCCAACCTAACACACCACCGCAAGTAACACAATAGTTCTCTTTCCTCCCTGCCTTCTGCGAGTAAGGCTTTGTACAACAGTGTTTTCCCTTCATTTTTGTATGTAGTTTTGTGTAATTTTCTTTTTCAGGTTCTTTTTGTATATATTTTATATTACGTATTCACAGCGTCTATGCTGAATTTGTAACAGCACATTCAATCATGGATGTCGTGTGGGACACCTGGTACACCATGTCACCCTTGACAGTAAGCCCACACTACAAGGGGGCATACACATTAGCAGCGTGCCGCACCGTTGGGCTGGTTGAGGGGACAAGGGAAAGAACCAGCACTGAGAGAGAGAGAGAGAGAGAGATAGAGAGAGAGATAGAGAGATAGATAGATAGATAGATAGATAGATAGATAGATAGATAGATAGATAGATAGATAGATATAGAGAGAGAGAGATAGATAGATAGATAGATATAGAGAGAGATAGATATAGAGAGAGATAGATAGAGAGATATATAGAGAGATATATAGAGAGAGAGATAGATAGAGAGATAGATAGAGAGAGATAGATAGATATAGATAGAAAACTACGGCTGGCTTCTCGCCCGGCCCGACGTATTTTCCAATGCCCTGACACAGAGAGGCACTGCTCATACACAGATGCCAACCACCTTGAACTTTAAGGAGTCTACCTGGAATTTTTATTTTTTTTTTAACAACGGCTCCAACATGTTTAGACCTTCCAGAGAGGGGCGATTAGCTCTGCTGTCCCTTTCTTTACCTTTATTTACGACGAATGAACCTCCATCACAGAGGGGGAGATGGGAGGGCGAATTGACGCATGCCGCTTATTAGACTATTACTTATTGACTGCGACTCATCCTAATGTTCATTGTCAACCCAAGGAAATGACTCCTAGAGTCTACAAGATGTGATCCCGTGGAGGGACATTGATGCTGCTTGGTTTCCTGATTGTTCCTGACCTGCCTTCTCTTTCTGCTATGTAGTATTAAAACCCCAGGAAGGGTCAAACCCAGCACACTGTTTCAAGAGTTCACAGAGGGTAATTTCAACCCGAGCGGATGATTCCTGCACGTGAAACCAATAGTATTCCAAGTGGTCGCGTACTACGTCAGCCTCCCACGCACCCGGCGGACAGTGTGTTGCCACACCTGCCAAAGAGGGCCAAGCGCCCGAAGCCATATGCTAAGCACATAAGGGTAGTTCTCCCACCCTGCTTGCTCCAGGCAGATGTCACAGAGGCACGTCACGCCTCCCTCCCCGGCCCGACGTGCACCTGTCATTGAGCCATGTATAAGGCCATGCGTGTCCAAGGTCCAAGTTATCATCTCCAGTAGCGCTCTTCAACACTTTGTGTGCTGGGACTGATCTAGACCCTCACATCCCTCTCCAAGAACTTCCATTTCTTCGACAACCACGAGTTGCTGCAGCCACCACCTTCCAGAGACTTCAACACCTTCTGCAGTCACCAATGACCAGAAGCTGTTCATCTACCAGAAGACAATGACCATACTTAACACTTCAGTTGCTGATCCTCCTGGGTCGACAAATACCACTACTTGCGGGTAGTGGCCCCCTGTAAGTTAGCATCTCTTCTAGACAACCTGATAGGTTTAGTTGTGTAGTATTTAGTTTCGATGTCCTTTGTATCTTAAGTAGCTTTAGGAGCGGGTCACCTCCACGCGTTATTTACGTAGCATTACTTCCTTATACGCTCTGCTTGGTTATAGTACGAGTCACCCAGTATTTATTATCACAATAAATACTAGTTCTGTTACCTTATCCGAAAGTACTTTTTTCCTATAGGTAAAACTTTCTTCTCACTGAATTCTGACTTTGGGAGGAGCAAGCATGGGACCGGGCTGTTTTCTATTGGGAACTCAGGGTAGGACGACAGACCCCCTTCAGGAGCCTGTCTGTCACCACACACACAACCTCATCTTTCGACAGCCACCCATTTTGTATGCCCCGATGCACAGAACGGTAGATCCTCAACTACTAAGTACACACCCCACCAAGGCGGAACAGCTACCTCAGGTTGTATTGCTGCCAAATTGCCGAGAGTGCTGGTAGGGGTATTTGACTTGGTCTGGAGGCCCTACCTTTGTGGACTACTACACCCAGCAGTGGAAGGAAGGCGGTCTTACGACCTGCAGTTTCAGGTTGTGGTACCAGTTACTCGCACTGATTGGAATTAGGGAGCGCACCACTAACCACTGTCTGCTTACACTCTAGCCAGGGTAATTGTCAACTGCTTGCCGCTACCAAAGGGATATTGAGTGTTGTTCTGTCTCTATGCCATTCAACGCCAGGCACTGGCTCTGAGAGAGGTAAAGAAGGCAGAGTTTACTATTGCCAAGCAGGTGTGTGCCACCAACCTTTTCGCTTAGAGTCTTAAAACTCCACGGGGCCGACTCCAAGCTGCCCGTCATGCGGAGAGACCAACTTCTCCTGCCGGGACTTTATTTACTTCCCAAACCCTACTAGGACAAACAGCGGGTACCATCCAGTGATTCGGGCTCTGGTTACCGGGAGTGACACCAGCATCGGGATCGCCAACCCTAATTTCAGCAGCTGGGAAGGCACCCAGTGGAATCGCCAGTACCTGCCTGACCACTACAGCAGCTCCACGACCAGCAGACAAGGAAGGCGACAGAGTTCAACCGGCCCTCTTGCATCACCTCTGCTCCGCAGAAACCGTCCACTCAGAACCTTGGTAAGGCAGCATTTCCCAAGCGCGATAGTGTTCGTGTTCACCATATTGCCAGACCTGTTGAACCAGACTTTGTGCCTAGCAGACAGCCAACGTGGTCAGTGTTAGTTTCCAGTAAGAGGTCCAGTTAAATAACTCGGGAACAGTGTAGTGGATGACTGATCTAGCGCCAACCAAAAGACACTTTTACTAAGACAGTTAAGCGACATGCATCACAACAATCGACACTACTTATTGCTCTACGTTGGAGTAGTGGAAGGAATGCAAGCACGTTTGTAGAACAGTGCATAGGATTCAGTGCCCTGTGTAGATAGCAATGGAAGCTCTGCTGATTATGCGTCGCGCTCACCTGCTGGCTGTTAACTGAAGACCCGTGGTGAAGTTAATGACCTTCCCTTAATCCGCACTTTCTTATCGTCCTAGCTACAAGGTCGCCTAGTCACTATTTGGGCAAAACATGTACAATAGCGGTTATATGCAAAGTAGATACTCTTTCGTCTACCTGCTCTTCGCATCATAACAGCAGGGAAACACTGTATGCATGTGTTGTGTTGTGAAACGGACTATCCTGTCGAACTATCCAATTCCTTCTTCCTTATCCCAACTTTACTGTGACAGTAGATTCTTTTTGACTATAAATAGAAAAGCTTCCTCTCTTAGTTTCGCGAATCACCACCATTCAATTTGCTATGGGCTTGTCATTCAGTACAACTGCAAATGTTATGTTCATTAGACTAAATGCAAATTTTTATACACTTTAGTTTGTTTAACACTCATTTCCGCACCCCTTTTTACTCGGCGCCCTGTGCGGTTGCACCTGTAACACTGCCCTAAATCTGCACCTGCTGATGTTACTGATTTAACAAATTAAATGGTTTTTGTTCCATAAGCTCATTGTCACAAAACAATTACAAGTCAGTAGTCATAAAGTACGTGTAGGAAATTACAAATATTTAGTATTTATTTGTGAATAGTCATGCTTGAATTACGATTTCTAACAAATCATATTGTTAATATTTTTCAAACTTATTAAAGAAAGGTAGATTAAAATGTGTATGTTTGTTTGTTTTATTCTCACATATGCTGGAAACTTATATTTGATGTCTAAACTTGATGTGAATTGCAGTTCTGTTACTGCACAGCAAAAAAATTTAGTTTGTGTATATGTGGTTCAGTTGTTTTGGCCAATGTGGTTTCATTTGCCCATGTTGTTTGTTTTCAGAAACAACTCCAAAACTGTTACGCACAAGAAGCAATGATGTGTTGTATAGAAAGAAAAAAAATGCTGATTGTAGATATGAAACTTCAAAATTTTGTTTGGATGGAATATTGAATATTGCAGAGATGGAACTGCAAAGGTTGCAATCAATGGAAGATAAATCTTCACAGTCAGAATCCCCTGAGAAGAGGAAGTGTGGCAACAGAGATGAACAACCTACAGCAGCAAGAAGACGATTGTTTTCCAGACATCATTCTGAGCCCTGCATTAATGTTAATGAGAGTGTGAATGGAAATAAAGTGCAGGTGTCTCAGAAACCTGCTGAATTACTGTGTGATCAAACTTCGGCTTCAGTTTCCTGTAGAAATCAGACTGATCATGGTGTACAACAGGTTGGTGTGAATGCATCCACAACTGACGAGATGAATGCTGTTCTGACAATTGAATGTTCTGAATTTGGGAACAAACATTTAGAGCAAAGAGTGAAAGAGCCTGAAAAACAGTGTACCCTGATCCCGACACAGTCAGGCCAAAAATTGAAGATTGTCAGGAGATTTGAAAGACTAACCAGTACTCCAATGTCAGCCAGATCAGTTTTCGTCAAAACATATACTTGCAGACCAGTTCAAGTTCTGCCCATTTGCTCTTCTAATGCTACGCTCTCAAAGTCCGAAAATGAAACCAGTACCTCCTCAGCTTCCTTAGATACAGTACTTCAGGAGGGATTCACAAAAACAAGTACAGTTGTGACTAACTTAAGTCATTTGGCAACCTTCAAAGATGTGGATTACTCAAAACTGCCAAAATTTAAACTGGTGAAAGTAGGAGAAATAGCTACACTCATTCCTTTATGCAGTAGTAATGATAACCCTCAATGACAAAGGCTTATTCTTTATTTTGAAAGTTACTAGGTAATTTAATTACACATTCTGTGTATGATCTCTGCTTCATAGGCCTGTAATGTTTGCACACCAACTACAGAGAAATCTAAGTTTGTGTGTGTACTACATCATTGCAATAAATGTTGCAATATATTTTTAGGGGTTGAACCATCATAAAACTAGAGATGAGACATAGTATTTCTAACTGTTGTTGTCACATAGTATATATCTATTTATAGATAATATATATTTTTTAATCAAATTAAGTAACAGAAAAGCAAAATTTTTAATGTTGTTAAATATTTAGGTATACATACTGTACTCCTTTTTCCTAATTATATTTTTGATAAAATTGCATGTGTATATTGTTGACCATATAAAAATTACAATTGATTTATGGTAGTTTCATTTTTGATGTAAATTTGATTTTAAAATAATTGGGTGACCACCTTTACATAATTTTTTAAAAATAGTTCTGTGTTATTGTTCCAATATTTCTCATCCCAGTTAATATGTTGCATAAGAAGTGTATATTACAGTTTTAAATCCAGCTTAAAAATGCATTTCACGTATGCCTGTTTTTGGATACCTACTGCATAGAATGGTGTAGTTGCGAATGGTGTTTTAATTCTTGTAGAACTAATTCCTTTTATTTACAATAACTATATTAGTTTTTTTAACTGCCTCTGTTGCGTCAATTGTGCATGGGTTATTAAGTGCATCTTCTGAAGTTCATAATTATACTGGGTACTGTAAGTTGTAAAATGAGGACAGCTCTCGCAGGCAGGTTGCCTGGTTCATCAAGAAGTATGTCAGCTTCTGAACATGTTCACAGCTTCAACAAACGTGTTGACTTAGTAAAGTCAGTTTCTTTAGGAGCCATGGTGGCTGTGCGTAGTGCATCAGGCAGTCTCTGTTTGGTTCACAGTTGGGTCCATACCTGATATTCATGTGGGAAATGTAGTGGACATTGCTGTTGGCAGTGGATTTTCTTGGGGTACTCTCATTTAATACACTCTTGCATTCCTTACAATATTCCCAGTTCATTCACATAGTTTTTAAGCAGCATCCAAATCTCTCTGCATTGATTTCTGCACTTAGTATTGGTTACAAGGCTGAAAACAGAGTGGTGAAAATGCCTGATATTTTCTTGGGCTTACTGAATTTTTGTTATGTTACTCTGCGTGTGGTTAGTTGAACAATTTTCATAGCACTTCAGAAAGTGAAATAAAATTATTTATATTTATATTTTTTTAATTCTAAGGAAAACAAACTGAGTTCTTGGTACTACATCTCATAACAACATATTTCTTTGTTTTCTGATGGGTGACATAATTACTGGTGTATGAAATGTGATGTTGCAATAAAACATATACTAAAGACAACTTAATAACACCTTTAAAAGCTATACAAATAGAAGTCACAGCATTAACATTTTGATACAATAATGTAACTTGGAGAAACAGAAATGTCTCTGAAAGTTTAATTTTCAGTCTCTCAAATCATTGTCATCATATTCACATATACTCTATTAAATATAATAGTTCCTTTTTTCTGACGGATCGTGTAGAAGCAATAACCAGGAAACAAACAGGCTACGTATCCTTTTCGCTACCATGCAATTTCCATCGGACTGTCTAAACATGTTTAATCTGTAATGACAGACATCAATGACATTAAGCCTACCTACCTACGTAAAAAAATGTTGCCAAGCTGCTCATGCATAGATAATAAGAAAATAATAAATTTGCTGAAGAAATTTTTGTTGCTGCAACTTGCATAAATAAGTTGTTCAAGATCCATATTTTATTTACTTAAAAATGTTGTTTTAAAATTGCAGATTTCTTGCCTAGAAAACACAAATAATACATCATAATTATCACAAAAAATGAACTATATTAGTCTGGGAAATTGCCAGACAACACATTTTCTTCCATAATAATAAAGTATGTGGGGTTTAAAAGTGGCATCAGCTCATTAAACAGGCGATATCTGGTAGTTTACAGTTTGTACACACGAGGCTATTTATAAATAAACCACACTACTAGTGAACCCAGATGACAATACATCACATTAGTGTAAATATTATTTGCCATAAAAATGGTTCCATCGCAAAATGCTGCGTGGTTATAATAAATAAAATTTCTTTTTGCATATGTTGCCGAGATGAGAGGGAACAGAAAACAAAATGGCGAGCCATCAGGAAGACTTCGTGATTACACACCAAATTGAAATTATTAGCAATTGGAATTGCTGTACATGGAAAGAAGTTAGTTAAAAAATATATAGAGCTTGCAGAAAATATAAATTTCTAGAAATTTGTTTGTATATTTGTATTTTACACATAAAACACTAGTCATTTCATGGAGGCTTAGCTTCCGAAATGAGCCACGTGCGCTGACCAACAGATAGTAGTACAGTTGCTTGCGCTCAACACCAGAAAAAATAAGATATGGGTTGGCCAATGCACCACAATAAAGAACACCTCTGAGAATCACTGACGCGCCCAAATGGAAACTAAGTCAAAAACTACTTTCCATGCACTCAACAATTCTCTCCTTCCTGCTTCCTCATCCACCCTCCTGCATAGGTCTACCAGTAGAGACGTGCAGCGGTGTAAACAGAAACTGAAGAGGAAAAAAATAATTTTTCAGTGAACTTTGCAGCAATAATTTATGTATTTGCACCCTTTCAAACAGCGGCCTGAACATAAATAATGCACATAATTACATCACTTCAGCACTCCTCGAAACAGCTTAGTTCAAAAACGATTCTCTTGAAAAGTTCAAACTGCATCACTTGTGCCACTTTCAACTGCTGTTGTGTATTGTTTTGCCCTCTTTAATTCATTGGACATGATTGATGAGTAGCGACAGGTATTTTTCGTGACATTTAAAATCATCTAACCATGAAAGTGCATATGAATAAAAGTGTTTGAGAGTACAACTGGTATTGAAATCATTTTGCGAAAAACACATATCCCTACTGATGAGGAATGCTGATAATGCCACTTTTTTTTGCTATCCCTTCACTCAGTGCTTGACAAAGCAGTGTGGCTGTGGGAAAGATACTGGTTTGTAAGATGAGAATGACAGCTCAGTTCCTGGGTATATCTACCTTTGGTGGAATGTGCGGGATTAGTTAACTCAGTTTCATTCAAAAAATGTGCCGAACATAGCTGCTACATCACAGTTTGCGGTGCAAAATCTAATTTGCATCATGTAGTAAGAATTTGGCATCGCAAATTTCAATGCAATACCTCTTAAATTAAACACTGCTTGTACCCTAGTTATTTGGACACTCTAGTAAAAAAGAACTGTTTCGTGGCCACAAGTTTAAACAAACACTTTTAGTGAGCATTGCGGCTCCGTTTTATAATTGACAGCTAGCTCTGCTGTAATCACTCTGGTTAGTGTCGTTTATTGAACAGATAGTTTTCCACATTGTAACTACGAAAAGTAGAATTTTACAGTAGACAGATAAAACTGATTACAGTAAAACCCCTCCATTATGACCCCATTTATTAAGACCGCCTCTCTGTTACGACCCAATCACGAGGAACCGTAAACAGTTTGGGTTGAAAAAGTAGAAAATTTGAGGCACATCTAAAAATAGATACAGTAATCCCTTGCCGACCATTATATCTTGAACCACGGTTTTGGATTTGTTTTGTAGATTTTTTTTCTAGTTTCTATTATCCACGGTTTTCAGTCTATGGAAAACTAGCCCTTACTGATGGTGGTTGGCCATTTCTCAAGCTATAGGCTGTTCACAGTAAAGTGAGCACTTGACGGCCTAGTTACTTTTTCTTTTCAGCCATTTTTTTTTATCCTTTAAACATCTTTTTTAAATAAATATTGCCATGTAAGTAACACACAGTATATATATTCCACCACACTCTGAAGTTAATGTCTAATGCTAAAGTAAAGCATACTTATTGACTATTATTCCAAATGAGAGGGCTTTCAAAAGAGCTCACTTTACCGTGAATGGCCTTTACCATCATAGACTTTGACATTGGTTGTCCCAAGCAGCATGAAGCAATAAATTACTTAATGCCAGAAGGGGACACTGGTGTATTGTCCGCGGGGAAGCACGTTGCTTGGGGGGGCGGGGAGGGGGGAGTGCGGTTGCACAGGCCGGATCAGTAAGGATTCTTTGTCCTAGTCACATGCCGCACATCTGCCTTATTCTTCCTGTCTTTCTCTGCTTCTATTATCCCTCCTCTTTTGCGGTAAAAACAGTGGCACATTACACAGACTAGTTTCTTAATCAGTCATGTATAGCTTCAAATTTAATTCAATTCCCTTTTTTTTTTTTAATTATTATTTTTAAGTTTATGTGCGCCCACGCCTACGTGATATGCTAATTTTTTTACGGAGGGCAATTTTTTATTGTGAAGTCAATTCTGTGTGTAAAGTGAATAAAGATAAGTGTGTGCAAATTAAATGTGTTCTTATGTTACCGGTACCATATTATGGCGAGTGAGGCCGTGTGCGTGTATAGGCAACATAAAAATTTTTGATGAAAAATTCGGGACCGTTAAAAATTCATGTAGACCGCACTAAATATTTATATTCCCGTAAACTTTGCCGTGCCTCATCGTGCCAGTGCAGAAGTCAACACGCCATCTACATTTAGTATAAATTCAACACATTGACGTGAATCGCATCTATTATATCAGCATATTTTCCCAACGCCAGGCCGCTATTAGGAAGTGAACCGGCTCTGTAATGACAGCAGAGTTTACGGGCAAGCGGGCGCCACCCGCCATCTTGTAGCGAGCGAGCGACTGACAGCTGCCCAGCCTAAGGATCTAGGGCCGACCTTAAGCAACAAACCGCTTCGCCTGGCCATGCTGTAGAGGATCTAGACGCTTGCCCAGCTACGTTCACGGCTAGACCAAAGCGAGAGCATGGCATGCATACATGTATTGCGTAACATCACCTAAACTTTTTGATTGCTACGTGCCTCATAGCAATGTATGACCCACGAGACCTGCGTAATAGATGTTTAATAATAACTTTATATTTTAATAATACATAGTCTAATCTTTTAATACACTTTCAATTGCCTTCTTTTTTACAAGGGGTGGTCCAATTTACCTTTCTTGGGTATCAAATTAACCAGGAGACGTCCAGCTATTAAAATATATATATTTATATTTAATTTAATTTTTTTTTTTTTTTTTTATGCGCTAGAGACGATTGAACATACTTGCAAAAAATGGCAAGTTTGATGCTATAGGGGTTAGGGGTGGGTCAGAATCTGCCCAAAATTTTCCAAATTTTTTTTACGACCCCATTCTCGGGAACCGTGAGGGGTCGTAATAGAGAGGTTCTACTGTATTTAATCTTCATTACACTGTAAAATACAGTAACATGAAAATATTTATAAATGCAATTAAAACAAAGCTATTAAATAGTTAGATATAGTAGATTAACGATAATTTTGGCCTTTTTTTAAGGCACTGCTAAATTTCTACTTTTGGTTACTGGTTACATATCCTTCCGCTATACGTAAACACAAACACTGCCATGTGACTTCTTCTTTTATAACTGTCAAATGCGTCGGTTGCTGTTTACAGCTGTTCAAATATTTGTCATATTGCAGAAACCGTTTCTTACGAATGTTCACAACTTAGGCCTATAACAACATTTACGTCAGCTTTATAACTATTTGTTACACATGATATAGCACGTTACACATAATACACATTAATATTTTGCCACAACAGTGTTTGTTACAATTGTGGCGGAAGCAACAGTAGTATTTAACCAGTTGTTATTAATGTGTTTGGAATAAAAATTAAAATGAAGGGACAACCAGTCCGATGAAACGACGTAGTAAATTCAAGTACGCAACTTGTGTCGCTTATTTATTGTACATCGACAAACTTAAAAGATAGTGGTGAACATGCAAACACACAGGCCTACCGTAACATTTATTCTACTAATATTTACATGCATTGGTACTTACTGGTTTATAGGTTTATTTTATTATTAATTTAATTTTATCTGGGTGGGCTTAGTATTTCGTTGGGATTGTTGCAGACACTCAAATCACAGAAACGTAAGCTTGTTACATAACTGTTCTTCAAACACCTAGCGCAAAGGTACAATGTTGTGATAAACAGATGTGAATGTAAATAATTAAATTCATCATAACATCAGTTCATGGTTAAAACGTATAAATTTTGCGCATATTTGAAATCTACACACACCTGGTCTGCGTAACGATTACAACGCAGGCACCACGCCCTTCCATACGCAACGATCACAACACATTCACTCTGTCGTGGAAACACATATTTATCATAACGTTGTAACTTTCCTAGGATGTTTAAAAAACAAGAGTACAAACTTAACGTTTCGTTAAGAAACATGCCGTTCATGCGCATCACTGTCAGTCGTAAGGCCATGTAAAAACTGGACATAATTGCCCGCCATATTGGGACAAGCGCGTGGAAGGTGAAGTTCTAGCTTCTTCCTTCCACACTACTTCTGTCAACCTGCTGGATTCGTAAGCATCGCACCATCGCATCTAAATAACATAGACATTTAAACAATAAAATATCTTTTCAGTTGTAAATTCCAAATTCAAAAATCATTATTTTTCTGTAATAAGTATGAAATACACTACAATTTTAAACATGTGTAATTGTCTTGTTTACTAGCGATGGGAAATTTTCCGAGAGAGTGACAGAGAGGGAGGGAAAGAGAGCGATAAGCTCCGCCCAGCCAACAGTTTTGTCTGTCGAAAAAACAAACACCACATCACTACGGCCTACGTACATTATTTTGCGCTGTTATTTTTAACTGTAACAGTGAAATATGTTTCTACCAGGGCTACCTAAATATTGAAATATTTCAGTAACAATATTACATTTATAAAGAGCATACCAAAAAACTATGTAGAAACAATATTTGAATTCAGAGCTATTTCTTACTAGCCGTTGCCAATACACCACTGCTGTCGCTGTTTTTAATTTGTATATAATACAAAATAAACATTACAAGCTATAGAAGATATTAAGAAAAGTTTCATTTATTCAAAAAATACAGTACTTAAATCACAGTATTATGTATTTGTGGAATACAAGTGATTGAACAAACCAGGTTGACATGTTACACCTGGGGTGATTTTTCAAAGGTTAGATTCCAAAAGGCTGAAGAAAGAGTGAATGGAATATGATTAATATGTCTCAGGTTTCCTGTTATTTTTAATTAAATAATATGCCATACGAGGTGTCAATTTGCTTTTATTCTCATTACATAGCAGATACGAGGTAACAATTTCAATGCTGCACTAAGTTTTGTTTTGACTATACTGCCTCATAGAAATTATTATTGCTATGATTACCATTTACCTGTACTTAATAGGTGAACTTTATAAAAAAAAAGAAGTATTATTAGGATAAAAATACAATTAATCAAAGGAATCATTGCAATTTTAATCAAAAATAC
The DNA here is from genome assembly GCA_029891345.1 of Dryococelus australis. Lineage (NCBI taxonomy): Eukaryota > Metazoa > Arthropoda > Insecta > Phasmatodea > Phasmatidae > Dryococelus > Dryococelus australis. Next base: position 67,664,381 of record CM057003.1, on the reverse strand, counting down.
ATGGGTCATAATTTAAATTACTTAAAGCTATCCACATTACTTAATAGGTTTATAATACATAATATAAAATTAATTACACTTAAGTATCCTTCATAAACACCTAGTATGTGGCAGAGTATCACAGTTAATATGGCAGTCAATTGGTATTACATGCTTCAAGTACTGGAGGTGAACCCACTTCTGTTTCTCGATGCACAAAGGGCGTGTAAATTTTTAGGAAATGACAATGATATCAAATTTACATTCTTGGGTCTCTTGCAAAGAAATGGTGCATCAAAATCAAGCTTGACTTGGCTGATCCCATTTGAGTGAGCATTGTGGCTCCATTTTATAATTGACAGCTAGCTCCACTGTAATCACTCTGGTTAATGTTGTTGATTAATGAACAGAGAGTTTTCCACTGCTGTGCACTTAATTTTTTGATATTACTGACTGTAGGGTCAAGTAGTTTGTTCCGTGGCTGAATTTCCTCACACTACATGTATTCTTTTCTACTGAAATACCATACAAAATTATGCAACAGAGTGAGTGAAGAGATATGGGTAGCTCTTAACACCGAGGTCTTGAGCCGAACAGCGGCATTATCGAACACACTTTCTACATGCGAAAATCCAGGAGCCCCCCACAGTCCCAGTTTTTTAAAGTATCTGCACTATTGTAGCCTACTCTAATAGGATACTTAATAATACCATTCACTATTATTATTTTTAATTAATCTGCTTTTTAAATTACCTACCTCCTTTCCACCATCCAGTAACTGTATCACATCCAGATTGTACAATGGGAAAATATGAGGTATCAACTTTTAAATATGTTTTCCATTGAGACGCAAGTTAGCTGTACATGCAATTCTCTACTTTTGGACATGAGTGTGTTCCTATTTTTGTGTATGAAAGTAGAACTATTATTGTAATGTGATAAATGAGGTTATGTTCTTCGATGGCAAAAAAAAAAAATCATAACTAAACAAAAAAAAAGTATTCAAACCAATATATTTTACATACTAAGAAACAAGATTATGCATACAAGTTACTTAAAAGTGTTTAAATGTACAGCTAACAGTTAAAACAATTGAAAAGACGCATATCACACACATATACATTTGATTAATTACGGTGGGTCAACTCAGGTTGAAAGACTGTCTTATAGCTGCAAATTTTTCGCAGCTTTCTGATTGTGCGATAATTTATAATTGGGTTTGTAGGATATTTACAAGTTTTTTTTTTTGTTTCTTACATACTAAGTCTTCACTGCAACTTTTGTTTTTACGTTTCTTATTCATTGCAAAGTGAAAATAATTACGTACGTGCACCAATAGAAACACAACAAAAAAAAATTGGTAAGAGAATTAACCTCGGAGGAAAGTAAACACCATAATAAGAACAATGGAAGTGCTAAACAGGAATGGCATTAATACATAGAACCGATTTAGAGAGTAACACTCCAGACTACATTAAACTGCATATGAACATTAAGCTCGATTCCCCGATGAAAAAGTGTACTTAACGAACGTGTACATATCAAAATGAATGTAGGTATATATTTTTTATAGCAAAGTTCATGATCGTCGTGCACGTAAACAGCTCTGATGTATGAACCAAGCCTTAAAGAATAACCTACCTTTATTTTCATACGTACATGTTCATTATGTACACTACTTTTTCATCTTCTTGAGATGAATAAGTCAATTTTGCTGCAATATTATTTGGAAGACAAATACAGAATATAAACTATTCATATATCTTTGGTGTTTACACCATTACGTTTGTTGTGATAGAGGCATACGTGCAATATGTTTTTTTAGTTATGTACGAAAGTGCGAAGCAAACACGTGAAAGTACAATTTATGGTGTAAAAAACCAATGTACGAAAGTGTGAATTGTATGAGAGTCGAATGTCCAAAAGTAGAAGACTGCTTCTAGTGTGCTTTGGAGAATAAAGTAAATTTAATTTATATATGATTTATTAACAGAAAATAAGATTTTTTTCTGTAAAGTTTAACATAAAATTACGAGGTGTCAAATGTTTTGACCTTTTATATGTTAATTTCAACAGTATTCAGCTGACTTTGAATTAAGCTGTAACATGTATAGTGGACTCTTGATGTACCGGAAATGCATGTACCGATAAACCATATCCACAATTAACTTTCAGTGGTCCTGGCAAAATTCCTATATAAATAATGATAAAGCTATCCGCTTTTATCATATATAGGATATTATACTGATCGAAATGTTTTTCAGTCCCGTCACCTAAGATATCCCACTACAATAATTTTTAAGCTGTTTATGGAAACGTAACTGGATGTGAAATACGTCATGTGCACCGTCGTTTATCACTACTCTGCAGCGTGGTGCATGTCTGGCTTGCTCCCTCCCCTTACACACCTTATGAGAGGGGGAGCAGTTACCTAGCAACCAGCATGACGACCTTGCATCCTCTCTCTTTTTCTCTCAGCCGTGCACCTTACTTCCACCCTTTACATGCCTTTGAGAGAGGAAACTGTTGTTAAGCAAAAAAAAAGTGAATCCTCTCTCGGCCATTCATGTTTGCCGGTGTTCCTGTAAATTTTATCAAGATTATCCATTGCTCAAAATAGTTGCACCTATGATCACTAGTTTTAGAAGAAAATGGTTTTGCCTGGAAATGTTCCGTAATGTATCTTAACGAGGAAGTATTGTTTGCAAAGATGTTTTCTTTTGTGATAAAAGGGAGTTTTTTCCCGTAAAGTTGGTGTATAAGTGTATTTGGCATTACATCAACATGATTTTAAAACAAAATATTAATGTAACTCAATGGACAGCATCTTCATGAATAAAATTATATGCAGATAAGTATATGCTTGACCTCCATGTGTTGCCAAAAATTGTTTGATCATCGTGTGACTTGTATTACCAAGTGTAAATTTAACTTTCAGTAACTTCCTGTGGGTAAATTAGAGGATTTATATTAATTTATTTCAGTAGACATGCATCTTTTGATTAAACTGATATCCTGTAAGGGCCTATTTGACACCCTTTGTTGTCTAATAGTGGGAAGCACCGAGTGTGAGTATGCGTAGTGTGTGACAGGCGTAATTGTCCGGGAAAATTAGTATATGTGGTTTTGAATGATTCATTATGAAAGACAGTGAAGAAATGAATGTTAGTTGCCTCATTTATTAATTTCTGTCTCAAAATTAAAAAGTTTTTTTGCAGTCAGAAGTAAGACAGATATTTGCCACGTGCGCAAGGTGTCGCCAACATGTGTAGATAGCAGCATGGAGGGGTACACTGTTTCCCTCCTCACGTCGCTGAAGCTACCCTTCTGTCTTGCTCACCATGAACATACTGCCGGTCGATAATCTCTCTGTGCGCTCTCAGTTGATCGAGTGTGCACGGGAGACATTTAAAATTTGGCTTGCATTCAGTGTCACATTATTTTAATTTTCAGTGTGTTTGAAAGTTTTAGCTCGGTTTGTGTTCGGTGTCGGATTACTATCAATTATGTATGGTATTTTGAGATGTTGAGCGCCAGACTTGAGGAGCAGGGGAAATGGGAGATTCTGGAAAAAAACCCGCCGACCAGTGACGTCCGGCATGATTTCCACATGAAAAAATTCCGGGAGCAGCCCTGTTGGGAATTGAACCCAGTTTGCCTATGTGGGAGGTGAGTAGTCTAACCACTACACCAATGTGGCCCCTAGTTGCAGTATAGTTCCTAGTTGTACGTGCATGGCTTTGTTAGTCCTGCCTGTTAATTATCTCCTCAGCTTTCACATATGCAGGATTTGAGCTTCTGTAAACAAAAAAAAATAGTTTTGTTTTACGTGCAAACACACTGGTTGTCATTAAAGTGCAATATTACATGAATCTACTACACCATTGTCTTTCGCATGAGTTACTTTCTTTTTGACTCCTGTTAGAAATTGAATAGGAAAAATAAATTTTCATGAGTTTAAAATTAAAGTGTTTTGTTGAATGCAATATTGTTGATATGGAACTGAAGGATTCTATTTCTCAGATATCATATTTTTAGTTTAGGTGGTCACCCTGAATTTTAAGATAGATGAAGTTATGCAATGTAATTACAACCAACTCTCGATTCTAAGACCCTTGGAATAGCGATCATATCGAAATGACCCTTTTCTGTAGATCCAGGAAACAATTTTCCAATAACGACCCTCTTGAAATGACGACCCTTTTACTGGGAACTCTGAACGGTCATAGAATCTAGAGTTGACTGTGCATAAATTGTAAATCCTTATCAGTAACAAAATATTTTTGATAGAATTCTTGTGTAAAATATATATGTATCATAACATGTATATGACTTCCTGAAGTATAGTACCAAAATGGCGCATACTTAATACTCTGCTGAAAAGTCCTTTTTAAAGCGTTTTTGATGAGAAAAATTCGAAAGTAAAATCAGTCAAATCTTTTGGTGGCATTTGTATATTAATGTTAGCAAGATAGTTTTTGCAGAAACTATGTTGATTATGAGTGATTACAAAACCAAAAAGAATGACTTCATTAATTATTAGTAGTTTAAAAAAAATGGCATCTTGTAACTCTGGTTTGAGCACTATGACCAGTATCATTTATACATTTATGACTAATTATTTTTGTATTGAAACCCATGTTTTCAAATCTTGTTTCCATTATTGACACCAACTTCATGTTGTAACTGGGAGTTTCACCTTGTCCCCCTTCCCAAATAGCAGTAAGTATGGGAAATAACCATGTACAGTTCACACATTTTTATTTCTACAGATGATTAGCAACCCAATGGGATGAAATAAATGATAATGCAGATTACACTGCAGTTTATTTGTGTTGTCTTAGAGATGGAGTATTGTCTTGGAGATGTATTCTCTTTCATCTTTGCTGTTAACTGATTTTTTTTATAAATGCGGTTTTGCAAAATTTGTATGTGCTGTCAACAGTCTTCAATATTTTTTAAGTTTTTTAACACTGTTAGCTGCTTATGTGATGCGGTCATGCAGCACAGTCTGTTGTGGGGAATGGTATGTATTACTAAATTTTATCAAATGTAGTAACTGGTCGAACCAAACTTCACCAAACTTGATATACTGAAGGACCATAGTATTAAAAACATTTTCATCAGTGAATCTAGTGAGACCTGGTGATAAATTACATTCAGAACTTAATTGGATAGTTTTAATTGCATTTGTAGGGCATAAAAATAGTAGTAAAAATATTTGGCAGCCAGTATGCTCATGCAAAGTGACAATACATAGGTAAAAAAAATCCTCTACTTTGACAGATGTCATTAATTGGATATTCACTATTGGTAACCCAAAAAAGCCTACATGCCTCAGAAAAAGTTTGGCATTAATAGGATCACTGAAGTTACTTGGTTACTTGTTGCTCAAGAGAAAGTATGAGAGACACTGTCCAGACAGATTACCATGCCTACCTGTAATTTCTTTCTCTCTGTGATACACTTACTGTCCCAGCGAGAAATTGCTCATTCATGAGTTATCAAATTACTTGTGGCACAAAACTTTTTTTGAGGTGTGTGTAAAATTTTAAAATTAGGTGAAAAAAAAATTTACTGGTGTTTAGTAGAGAAATAGTGTCTAAAATTTGCGTTAAAAAAACCACAAATTCAGGTGAAAAATTGATTGAAAAACAGTAAGAAACCAAACCATGTAACAGAAATGATTAAAGAATTTGATAGGTTTGTGTCTTTTCTTAAGAGTACATTGGCACTAGAGCCTTTTTTATACATTCAAGGCCCAGAAGCAAGGGAAGTGATATGGGCCATACTAACACACACATGCCTAGCACCTCATCACCTCTATTATGTGTACGGCTGTTTTTATTGTATTTTAAAAATTGAATTCTGATGATTGGGAGCAGACTATTTATCAAGTATATGAAAAGGATGACATTAACAAACTGGTGTTACAAATGTGTGTGCCATCATTGTTAATGGCAAGAAGTGTGGTAAATATGGTGAAAAATAAAACTTGTCTTCCACACACATTTTTCAAAATATCTGGAAAACAAACCTCTTCTCCACCTAAACAGTTGCTAATGGCATTGACACTTACTACAGAGAATAATCCTCTGAGCTGAAAGTTTGCTTTTGGATATTTTGCTACAAATAGAACCATTCAATGAATAGTTTTCATTTAAAATGAATGTTCACAGTGAATTATTATTTCCTACATGTTAATTAATTATATGTGAATGCTTATGAGTATATAGAAGAACACTGGTGTTCCATGCAAAAATACCCTATATCCATGCACTAGAAATGTGAAGAGAGCCCTGTAAAATACAGGATATTGAATATGCTGAAAGTGATTGCTTTGACAGCTTGTGTGCAGATAAACATGTTCAGGTACACATGCTGCAGTTTGAGCACATTAGTACAATGAATGTCACTACGTTTTTCTATGCTTGAGTGTCACTGGAACTGATATGCACATACACATTTACATTGCAGTCCTTTTTCTTCTAGAGAACACAACATCCTTCCACTTGTCATCTTTATTCAACTGTAGTGTCTGCTTGTATAGAAAAGTAGGGAAATGTGTGTGGCAGTGTAAAGACGCAGTGAACTTTACATGGTTCTACCTTTCATTCATCCCAGTACAGTCAAATCCATAATTTATACTTCCCTGTATTTCCCACTATTGTGTGTAGATATACTTAATGGTCATATAGTGTAGATATCTTATATTTTACATTTTTCTAGCATGATATTTTTTAATGAAAATTTTCTTTTTGACATTATTTGACAAATGATGGTACTTTGTATGCTACTTGTGTCCTTTTCTGTGAATCTTTTGTACGTACAACTTGATTTACAAATAGCAGGAAGTGCTACAGATGTGCAATATGTATAAATTCTGCAATAATTATTCATTATTTACAAAATATGGCGATGGATGAGATGTTATTTCTTGATATGACAGAAATTATTACATAGTTTTATTTATTGCTCTGTAATGTAGTTTTATCCATAGCACTGTAATACAGATATATATAATTGTACTGGTTTTAATGCGAAACTTGTGAGATATTTGAAAGTAACCAGTTCATAAATTACATACTGCAAAAATTTTTCTGCATTTTAAAATATATTTTATGTAAGTTATGGTATGTTAAAAATAAATTTAACTGGTTTTTTAATCTATACACTTTAAAACTTGAATGTGATGCAACTAATCTTGGCAGAAACTAAGAACAAGTACAAGACACGTGGTAACACTCAACAGATACATTCATGGAGAACTGACATACAAGATATTTAAAACTTTAGGGGTTTTAAAATGTCTGAACATGAAATTTCCTCTGAATGAGGATTGGGAAGTGGACATTCTGCAACTGTTGCCCATGATCCACAAATAACCAATGAATGAGTTGCACATTATTAGTGGAGCTGCAGACTGGTGTTGCTCACTGTCCATTGATGCTAATATAAATACCGTATTTTGGCGTGTACAGACTGCACATAAAAAAAAGGATACAAAAACAGGGGTGCGGCTTATTTACGAGATACTGCATTAAAAAAAAAGTTTACCCCCTAAAATACTTATTGTGATTCTTCATAACCATATACAGTGGAAACTCGAACCATATAATTTGGTTTGACCGAAAGTCCACACAGCATTTTCTGTGGTCCCGACAAAATTCCTATGTAAATAATGCTAAAAAAAGTCAGTTTTTGCCAAACTCAAAATTTAATTTTTACCATAGCAATCAAACAAGAATTTCTATAGCATTGCCGAAAATTACATGCTTCTGATCATTAAACAATGAAGTATTAACAAAAAAGTATAAGCATCAACTGTACTCGCCAAGGCATACAAATTCGGTATAGAGTACATTATGTACACATGCACAAGTAATACTAATAGGTAATGCCAATAATATAAATTTTCAACACACATTGCTTTCGCTTGTGTCTCACTACCCTGCATTTAGTCGTGTTATCGCAATTAACTCATACTTTGTAACAAAAAAAATAACAATAGACGTCTCAGACTACACATAGTGTATTTAGAGAGCACAAAAAAAAAAAAAAAACAGAAAAAATGTAGGATACAGTACATATTTATATGAAATATGTCCTGTAGAATTTATTTGATATTCAGCAAACTATTGCAATATTTACGGCAGCAGCCATGTTCGTAATTATTAGCAGCTATAACAGCGGTCCATATTTTTGAAATATTGATTCGCGATGTGACATTGCTAATAACACTCTTAAGTTTTCTCTTGAATATTTTTCATGAAAATTACGAATGGATTACGTATAAATTCACCAGAGCACCGCACAAACTGACTGTTATTTTTTTTGCGAGCGAGGGTTATTCAGTGCAGGGGGTTGCGATGGTGCTGCAGCAGATGTTTTGTAGGGGAGAAATTATGTTGGAATTTATTATGTTTGTAGGGAATCGTGACTTAACAATATTTACAGGAATAACAACAATTCAATGCAGCCTATACTTGAAATATTAATTATCCTTAATTTTTCAACAAAAACTTCTGGTGTGGCCTATGTATGCCAAAATACGGTAATATCAGAATTTAAAAATGTTTCTTTTAGGGTAGTGGCCATAGGTTCAAATCCTGGATAGGATGTGTCATTCTGGATTATGTTTGCCTACCATGCGATTGTCTTCCTTATATTATATAAAGGATATTTAAATAAATGTGTGTTGCAACTGCCACTGATTGAATCATTCACTCCCTGGAAGGAATATAAAACCTTGATTGGTACAGTCATCTCTAGTGTAGAAAATATGATGTGTGTAATTTTCAAAAGCAAAATATGTATGGAACACACCGGGAGAATTAAAAACTTAAAATGAAGCGAGCAGCCGGCAGAGATGTGGCTACATAAGTCTGCTGCTATCTGGAGTGTGCCTTCCCCATCCCCTTGAAAAGTCATGTTGCACAAGTCACTATAAATATGTCGTGCTGCGCTGCATAACAAGATAGTTGCTTGCTAGGGAACAGCAATAGAACCTAATATTAAGTGACCGACTTTGAGGGTTGCAGACTTATTAAAATAAATCTGAACGCCTGTGAATCTGACATTTCTGTGGTATGTACCTGGAATATGGAAATTTGGAAAAATTACTTTGTGTAGAAAGGAAAGACAAGTTACAGTAGAGGACTGATTTCATTAAGAGTCACAATTTATAGGAATGACATTCTAAAATCAAAGTGGACTGGATTTGACCTCCAATAACCCAAAAATCATTGTTCAATCGATTTTTTGTGGTTTCTGGTGCAAAAATGTTTTTTTTTAAATGAAACATTTTTTAATAGCCAGCCGTATTTTAAATTAAACATTTTTTAATAGCCAGCCATATTTTAAATTAAACGATATCCTAGAAACCCCCTGATACAAAATTTTTTTTTAACATAGAGCATTCTGTAACTTTTAGCAATGGTTAAACCAAAGGTTTTATTTTTTAAAAATTTGTAAATTTATTTCTTTATAATAAAATGTTAACACAAGTGTGCGTGACGTCTTATTGATGGCAAAAAAGGAAGTTAAATACATTTTCAAATATATCTTCTGGAAAAATCAGCATTTTTTATTTTAAAAATATATTAATTTCATTATTTATTTTTTTGTGGCCATTTTTGTAAGAAATTTGGTTTGGTTATCAAACATTGTCATGAAATGAAAATTGTTTATTTCAATGAATTTTCAGGTGTTTAATGAATGTTCAATTAGTGCGCCAGCAAAGAAAATTTTGCCTGTAAATCATCTTGTTTGTTTTCATTATTTTATAACTGAAATATCTACATAAAGCAAAAAATTTTAATGTAAGTACAACCCCCGTGATAAATACTCAACCTACATTTTTTTAGTTTGTTTTTTTTGCAACAAACTTGTTATGATGAATAACTTGCTAAAATGTTATGAAATTTGTTAATATTTCATTAAGGCTGAGCTCTAATGTCACTTTTTCAATTTCTTTTCTGATTCGTGAAAGTTCATTACATATATTTTGTTTTCGTTTCGTGAGAAAGTCACATTCGCACAACCCTACTATTTAGACGTCTTTAGTATAAAATAATGCAGAAGGTTATGGATGTTCTCTTGACACAAAAAAAAAGTTTAAACAGTTAAGCACATCCACTGCATTGAAAATTCAGCTAGGCAGTCCATGACATTTGCTTTTAATTTGACCCAGTTTAACATTGTAGTTAAGATATTCATATACAACTACAATGAAAAGAGGGTGGGGGAAGAGGGGATTTTACTTGTAGACTGCTCCCCCCCTAAATAAACACTCAAGAGTGGAACTATGCATGTATCGTATACAGAACTTGCCTTATTTCTATAGTGCAGAGTTCTACAGGATTACTATATGTGCTTGGTCCTTTCCACATGCGTTTGCAACAGCTAAAAGGTGAAGGCCTGGGATATAGTTGCTGCAATTTACACAGTTATCTCTGACAAATAGTCTGTTCTGGAATTGTTAAAATAAAATTTACTGTGGAGTCTTGAACTCAGTGAAGTACTACAAATGTTTGTAATAAGTTGGGTGGTACACTTCAATTTACAATTTTTTTTTTAAATTTATGACAAGACAATGTGGCTTCGCAGAGAGGAACTGGTGGTACAGTATGCCGTGGCCACGACACAACTGGCAGATGACCTTCACCTAGTCCCTGACCTTGCAAGCAGCCGAACATAGTGACAGGCTGAGACGCTTGCCAGGATGTTTGCAATTGCAGTGGATCTATTAAGAGATTAGTTTTAGAGAATGTCTGCAGCTGTATTTAAACATGATTAATATATCTTTAGCTCACAATAGACATATGTTTCAATAAAGAATAGCAGCTGACTTTGTTTAGAACTGTAACTTATAATATTTATATCCCCTCAGTATGAAGGGAAAGACAACTTTGCACCCCCAACCAGACCAAGTTACAGAGGGTTTACTGCATGTAAAATGTTGGTAAGTATTTTACTGTAAGCTGATAGAATTATATGAAGAATCATGATTGAAATTCATTTGCTGCTAAGGAATTTTTCGAATTTATGTGCACGAATTTATAGCAGTTAAGTTTGTAATATATTTTAAAATGTACATGTAAAAATTTTGCTTAAATTAAAGAACAAAATGTGCAAAAACTTTTTCAACTGGTTATAGTTCAGAAGCAGTAAATAAGATGTAGTTAATTTTTATTTAATAAAAGTGGTTTGTGAATCTTACCGTAAAATTTATTTTTAAGAGTTCATTTAGGGTGATAGTGTATACTAGTGCTTTTCAGGTTGATGGTGTATAGGATAATAAGTGCTTCAGTTTATATAACTAGCCTGCTAACTCATATAATGTAGAATATTGTTTTTTTAGTTTTACACAGGTGGTGGCATTTCCAAAAAGTAATGTTAAATTCTCTGATATTTATGATATTAATTAAAAAGTAAATCAAGAGTTGCAGTAAGCAAAGTGTAGCTGTGCTCATTTAATGACACTAGTCAAATTTTACTGATTTTAAAATAAAAACTCATTAAATAGGTGATTTGTGAAAGCAGCCCTTGATATGAAGTTGTAAATGATAACCTTTACAAATTATGGTGGCAATGAGTGGGGTCTTTGTACTGTGGGGAGACTATAAATAAAATTTGTGTGTTTATGTTTAATGGTTGTCTTATGTTTGCCAAATGTATGATTTTACTGCAATGGCAGAGTAGGCAAAGTGATTAAATTGGCTTGCTTATTTATAGATTTTGTAAAACATCCTACATGTTATATTTCAATCGGTCAATATTACACACGTATGATTCTTTAAAATATTTTTAACAGCAATGTGATATCTAGTCATTTGCAAGCAATACATACTGTATTGTGTTTTGTTTTGAAGGATCCACCTCGGTTGGGGCATGTGTGCAAAAGGTGCAGCAAATATACTTTCACTGATATGTCAAATGCTCATTATTGCTATACACAATTTGCATTTACCCATGAAAGAAACATATTCTACAGTATATCATACCATGACTACACATTTTTGAAGGCATTTTGTAAACAAAATTTTATATATATTTGAAAATTACATCAAACACTTAAGCTAATTGGAGAATTTTAATGAGTTTAAAGAATGATCCCATTATGAACATGCCGCACTTGGAGATAATCATATAATTTCATCTCTAACACAAACTCCAATTGAGGTGTGTCCATTATTGTTATAGGTTTATGGTATAAGTATATGCTTTGCTATTTGAATTTGAATGAGGCTTCAGATTCTATTAAATGCAAATCAGTATTTTATGAAATGTATTGTCAAGGTTATATACACTATAAACTGTTGGAGTTTTTGTATGAAATCAAGCTATAAAATGCAATAATATATGTTATCATGTAACTGATAAGTATGATTATACAAATTTTACTGTAAATCTCCTTTCATTGTTTAGTTACCACAATCCCTGAGATTTATAAGCACAGAAGTCTCTCAAAGCCACGGTATAAGAATTCTATAATTTAAAAAAATATGTGTTTTTTTCATCAGGGAGTGTATGATGCACAAATTGTTGCATATGTGCTCAGATATACAATGTATCTAAAACATACCAACAAATTTCAATGTATTATTCCTGAGGTGGAAATGTAAACATGGAGATACACAAACCATGATACAGATAAAATAGCAAAAGCGGTAGATGCTTCCAAAGCTTGAGAAAAAATTATATTATATGGTCATATTTAGGAAACTGCATGCAGGATAGAAACAAAGTAATTAATTATTTAAACCATAATCATTAATAAAGTAAATGTTGTGTACTTGTAATTCACCATCATATTGAAAGGGGATATTGCCACCCATATTTCTGCAAAAAAGGTATGCTACAGGAACCATTCCCTAATTTTGATGAGATTATGTAATGATGAAAAAATGGGCAACATAAATGTCTTTTGCAAATATTGCCTTACACTCACCCTTTTTGAATGAACTTGATATGTTTGTTTCACAGATAAGTGTTACTGCTTGCCAGTTAGACAACCAGTAATGGCTGTCTGCGAACCCTGCCATAGTGGTTCATTGACATTACGTACTGGTATTTTGTGGCATAACTGAATCGTAACTTGTTTCGTCTAATGAGGTTTCTAAGAGGCAACGAATATTGGTGTGCATCATGATATTCCTTCTCTTATTATCAGTACGTAGTTCCCCTTCCTAACAGAGGCAAAGACTGTAGAATAAAAACTCGCACTTCACTGCATTATACTAAAAGTCGACATGGCGAAGTATATGAACACAGAAATTACAGACATGGTTCTGCTTTACGGCGAAGTCAAAGGTAATACATGAGCTGCTATACGATTGTACAATGATAGGTTTCCAGCATGGCGGCAACCTCGTTACTAGACATTCACAACTGCCACTCAGGCACGAGGTGGGGCTGGTCACCCGAGGAATGTCTGTACACCAAGCGTAGAAGTAGTAGTAGTACTAAATGATTTGGAGGAAAAGCTGTCAACAAGCACCTACACCATTGCACACAGAATGGGTGCATCCGATTCCACTGTATGGTGTGTAATAAAAGATCAGTGTCTGTGTGACTACCACGTGTGAAAGGTGCAGGCATTGGGACCAGCAGATTTTGCTTCCTCGACTTGATTTTTCAGTGGTTTCTGCAACAATGCACATTAGTTCATTTTACTTCCATCGTATTGTGTACTGATGAAGCGACATTCATGAGACTGCTATTATAGCAGCAAGAACAGTCACATGTGGGGTGGCACCAATCCTCGTGCTACCGCCAACCAGCACAGATTTCCTGTGAACATCTGGGCATGGAATTTTGAAGGTAATCCTCTTCATTGAGCCGTGTTTGATGCCATAATGAATGACTGGGCACATGTACTGCCAATTCCTGCAATTTAATTAGCCAGATTTTCTTGAGGTGTGCCACTCACAGTCTGGCCATGTGTGTGGCTTCAACACGGCGGTGCCCCTACACATTCCACAAGAGCTGTATGAGATCACCTCAACATGGAATTTCCAGCATGGTGGATTGGAAGAGGTGAACCTGTTGTGTAGCCAGCATGCTTTCCTGATCTGAATATGCTAAATTTTTTCGGGGGTTCATTAAGGCTCAACTCACTAATGTACGACCATGCACAGTTGCGGGAATCTCGTTCCACTACAGCACAGCGTGCAGGCAGCCAGTCAGTATACACTTTTCTATTAAATCAAACACGTCATTTTTACCCAAAATGGGCAAGTGTCAGACATTTATTAGGTAAGAGATCCGTGTTGCTAATTTTGCCGGAATTTCGTAATCTCTCAAACACTAAATTTTCCCTGCAACATTTTTCTTTATTTTGCAAAAATAAGGGTGGCAGCACCCCTTTTCAACATGATTGAGATGTGTAACATGCAGGACTACACCACATTCATTTTATTAATGATTATGGTTCAAATAATTAGTAACGATTACTTTGTTTCTGTCCCGCAAGCAGTTTCATAAATATGACAATGAAATTTCTTTCTAAACTTTAGAAGAGTCTACCGCTCTTGATATGATCTGGATCATGGGATGCTTATCTCAATCTTTCTACTCCCCTTAGAAATAACCTATCAAAATTTGTCAGCATATTTAGATACACGTTTATTAGGGCCAATACAGATTTCTTACCACACATGTAAATATGCATTTTGCGGGTAACTGTGTATAGCAAAACTGTGCATCTAGAAGTTGGTGATAAGAGGGTCCATGTGCTAATCTATGGCATCTTGAGTTGTTCCTGGCTAATAAAAAAAAAACATATTTCAATGTTACACACAAAAGAATATAGCAAGTATAACATAAGGTTGCTGCAGGATTTACGCTATTCACCATCATCAATAAAGCATCACAGAGACTAGTCTGTGTTTATTCATATTTGATGTTAATATCACACTACAAATGATAAAGGTACAAAAATTTTTTAAAATCTTTATTTTGAAAGTCTGATGGCACATTAAAATATCCTTTCTTCAACTCCTTCAACATCTTTCTTCTCATTCACTTTTCGTTTCATTTCAATACTGTTTATTCGCAGCATGGTGTATGGTGAGCGGTGGACTGAAAAAAAAAAAAAAAAAAAAAAAAAAATCAAAACAAATAATAGGCAGCTGCTCAAACTTTACAAATGTTTTTATAACTCATCTAATGCATGTGTACGTGCAGCTGTAAGTTTTTGCGTAACTAATCACATAAATTTTACAAACTAAAATACATTAGTTCTAATCAAAATGCACAAAACTATACGGTGAACCTCGTCATTACAAGACTTGATAACAGTACAAAAAATCCTTGTATTTATGAGTACTCGTAACTAAATGTATGCATTAAAATAAAATTTGAAGAAACTTACAACGCCATGAGTTACTAGAAGGGCAGGAGTTGTATTATGATGTACCTTGGTAGATATCTCCGCTATTAAGAAATACACTACACAAGTAGGACGACAGGTCTGCATTTATTACAAGGAATGTGATATGTAATTGCTTTGCGAGCTCTCAATTCCACAATTTTCACGTCACCGCAATGAACGAGTAAACAGCACAACCATCCACCCATCTCTTGTAATATTTTTTATATGTGCGTGCACTGTTTACGGCCATGTTAAAACTCACAGTTTTAGTTAACTAAATGGTCGTGTGACCCTTTTGGTATACAAACATGATACCTTACAGTAGAACTCTGTTAAGAGTTTTTCAAATAACTGGATGCGAAAAACTTATCTGCATGATGGAAACAACTTGCATATACAGTACAAAGAAGTTTGATGAACAATCACAAAGTCAGCAACAGTGTAATGAAATTTGGATGCAAATATCAATAAGAATTGATTATATGTATATAAAATTAAATTATGCATGTGCTTTCTAACCCTAGATTTTTACTAAAACAACTGCCAACATAAACAAGGGCACGAGCCAATGAATGATAGTCCGTGGCACATCCGCCTCAATCACCCCCCCCCCCCCCTCCCTCCCTAAACCTTTTCCAAATGTTTTAATGCATACGTGCATAACATAAGACACCAAACTCCCTTAAGACTACACCATTCGTTAGCTTTCTACAGATTTTACGCCTGGAAAAATAAATATTATTTGCACTGGTACTGGCAGGTGAAGTGAACAAACAGCCAGAGTATTGGATCAGCTTGCAGTGTGCTGTTCAGGCAAGATGGCCATTATAATATTGGAGCACTGGATCAATACGAGCGCAAGCAGCAAGCTCATGGCAGGATTACTAGATGCAGTGGCCCTTCCACCATTGCCACAACTGTTGAGACAATGCAACTGATTGTACTGTAATTAAAATTTTTCTAAGACCACTCACTCGTATCTATGAATGTGGCCATGAAAATACCAAACACTTTTAATATAAATAGCATATACAAACTGCTAGCAACTCTGAAGGCCTCGTTAAGGCCCATACTCACACTTGCGAGGTTCCACTGTACTTTAAACTAGAACTTCTGTAAATATATATCATGCAGGAATCAGCCCATCTCCGAACCACTTCTTTACGAGCAGCATGTGATTGCAAGGGACGTAGTCTTGATTCAAAAATCTTAAGGGGATAAAAAAAAAAGATGTCGGGCTCAAACAGTAACGCTGCAGGTGTTATCAATACAGTGGCCCCTCGGTTTAGCAGACTATATGGGGGATGGTCTGTCTGCAGTAGTTTGGTTTATAAAAGCAAACATAATTATACAGCAACAGCAATCTAATTGCACATTGTCATTCATTGTACAGTAAAACCTTGTTAATTCGAAGTCGAATTAATTCAAAATCATATATAATTTGAAGTGTTTATTTGCCCCCTAACAGAAGTATAGGATTTTATACGCCTTTAAGTTTGGTTAGTTCGAAATTTGCCTTTTATGTAATTTGAAGTTCAGATTAATTAATCAAAGCTATAATAATTACGTAAATAAACATGCATAGCCTACACTGTCGTGGGTGCGCACACGTAAACCAACAATGGGTGGCGGCTTGGCAGTCAGCCGACGCAGCCACTGCCGCCGCCTGCCACAGTGTTGGTCATTGATCGTGCCAGAATTTTCACTCTATTGACTGGTTTTTGTCGCCTCTTGCTCCTGCTGAAGAGGCGAAAAGATGTGATAGCTAGTGCCATGCACTCCGTGAATTTAGGGAGGGTAGTAGAAAGAAAATCCCTGGCCGCCTGTTATGACAGTTGCCTTTAAATGAGGAAGGGTGTTTGGAGTATGTGTATAGGGGTGTGGAAGAGAGCTTAGAGCTGTGTTGGCCCATGTATGAATGTTGGGGAAGCAAGCAACCTACCTAACTTGGTGCAGTGTAGGCATGGCTTGTTGAGGGAGAGGGGAAAGGAGAGTAGCGGTGTGGGCATGGCTGGAGGATGGAATGAGGAAGGGAGCAAAGCGGTGTAACAGTGGGAGGGATGACGGACAGTTCGAAGAGGGTAGACTGTAAACCGGGGGAGGAGAGTAAAGTCAAAGAAGGGAACTGCCTTTTCAGAGGCCAGACCATGCTAACCGAGTGGTGCTACCCGAGTGGTGCTACCCGACACAAAAATGCACAGCACTTGGCTCCAGCGCCCGGCCAGGCAGCATAGGATTGAGAACTGGCAACGGCGCTGTCACCTCCACACCTGTAAAAAAAAAAAAAAAAATCCACCACCTTGCAGGGTTCCCTAGCCACCATGCTTGAAAAAATTCCGGCAGGCACACAAGCATGCACCATCCTGCTTTCAACGTTTATAAAAATTTGCTGGAAGTACATACATAGTAGAGGGCGTGAGAGATACTGTCTATCACTGCTGCAGTTTTTAACCAAAATTAACTTTTATATTTTGGCATAGCAATTAAAGGCAATAATTTCAAAACCTATATTTTACTGCATGTGAACATATAATTAATGACCAATATAATGCAGCAAACTTCATTTTTTGGTTTATTTCCTATTAATTTTTGCCTTTTTTAAACCAAAAATTTTACGGTTCCCAAAAACACATAAACAAACATTTTTAGGTCAAAAAAATTAGGTCCTGAGCACTTTGAATTATCAAGGTTTTACTGTATACATTGTAAATAAACTATCAAACGCCGGTGTTGTTTGATTGGCTGCCCTCCCGTTTTTTTAAGTGCCCCACGCGAGAACGTGCACACACAACTATTAATTTGAGCTCAGCGGTTCCCTTGTTTACTACAAAACTCAGTGCATGTTCCTACAATAGTGACATGCAACCTTATTCCATTTCACACAGTGAACTTTTGCTCTAAAAATGTTGCCACAACAAAATTAACATGTGAAACTGATTGTTTGCACAGAACAAATAAAAAATTACAGGCAGTGATGCACGCAAACATACTGGAAAATAAAAGATGACTGCTTGGTTTTCCTGTCACAAGCTGTTCCTTAAATCAGATTATGAAGGTTCACTGTACATATTGTGTGTGCATATATTCTTTACATGATTTGTACGACACATGTTACATAAAGGATTCCAAAAGCAAACATACTTTGGACACTGAGGCAGGGTGATGTGGTGGAGTCAGCCGCTCACCTCCCACCAAGGTGAACCAGGTTCACTACCCAGCAGATATAACTTGGAAATTTTTTTTGCCTGTGAGAAACACAATGGATGTTGCAGCTAGACAGGTTTTCTTGGGGCACTCGTATCCCTTGCACCTTAAAACCTCAATGTTAAGGTAATACCCAAACCTCTCAACTACATTGGATTGGCCACTTAGAATCTATGAACTGGAAGCATATTTAATATTTGCAACATACATGCAAGTAAATGAAAAATGATTGACTTATAAATATACTCTGGAATGTATGCTCACAACATGTGACAAATCCTTATTGGGTATTTGGATAAAAATAGTAGGAAATACAAATATTCTGAGTTTTTTTTAAATGTAGATGCCAAGGGATTGGGAAAGTGGGAGAGAGCATTAAGCCACCCCTACAAAATTCCCATTTCCACAACAATTTGCATACCGATTTTCTGCTGCCTTGCCAAGTTCTGCCCCCTCCAGAAGGGTCTGGCACCGAAGTGAAATTGTCATGCCCAAAATCCTAATAGTGTGTATTCTAAATCTTCGCTATTCCCACAGAACCCAAATAAAAACCTGAAGTCACATGTGTTTGCTTATGAAAAGATTACAATTCCTGCTGAACATATTTTGTACAAACTGAAACTTTATGCAAGTGTGAACAATGGGAAACATTTCAAATAACTTGCACAATCACAATAAAATAACAAACACTACTTAAAAATTTTGTACACATCTTATTGAGGACATAAAATTAAGTCGGAAGGTATTTGCTGGACTAAAATATTTGGTTGTCTGCAACTATTTTATATCCGCGTTTCTGAAAACACCTCATTCGTCGCCAAGTGTGCTGATGCGTTGCAATAGGAAGGCACACAATACATCTACGCTTACTAACCAAGCAACTGTGTGAATTTCACAAAGCAATACCAGACAATCTGCAACAATGGGCGGATCACCACCCTGCAATCTATTACATCAAGAGTTTGGGATGGGCAAGACCACGAGGTCTCCAGCCCTCAAAGAAGTATTAATTAAAACATTATAATGAACTATTTAATTATCTGGCAGGACTATGTCGCCTCACACCCTCAAATCATTATTAATTACAACTAAGTACACATAATAACCGGTTAAATCAGTGGGCTGGAACACTTCGCCAGTCACCCATTCGAATAGTTACAGGGGTTGCTCACCAGACAATTTGTTCGGCGCAGTGCCAGACACCATGAACACTTTAAACACACTTGTTTTGGTGTTAAATCGTATAATAAGACTTAAAACTATTAAAATACTAACCTGCTATGTGCTCGCCAGGATCACGTTACCTTAAAAAGACCTTGGAGGACCTGGGGTAATGAAGAACTTGTGTTAATTATACGTGCTAACTTTCATGTGTAGCAGCGACCAGCCATGGAAGCCCACTGTCTGGCGGACAGCGGCTTCGCCTGTTCACCGCCCAAGAGCAGCACTGTCGGTTGCTGGCGCTGAAAACTGTCCGCGCCTCAGGCCCACACCGTGACGTTTGGTTGTGTCACTTCTGGCAACTTGGTCATGAGGCCGGAAGTATGGCTGCGTATTGTCATATAATTGGTGGTTGACTGTTAAATTATTGAGACCACTCTAAGGGAAAATGGTGTCTACTGTGACGGTTTGCCTTATTAGATAACATCAACTGCCAGTGGGCGTGAATATCACGACCTCCATAAGGGGTATTGAAAACCCCACCAATTTCCTGGAATTCTGAAAACAAATATGAATCTCATGTGTGATTGGTGTATATATTGCGTGTACTTGCTTCGTTCGGGGTCAGTCAATGGCCTCGAGGGGTAAACTTCTGCCAGATAAGTAGCATTCTTGATTTAACACACATGTAGGCTCATCAAGCGATTAGAACCTTAACGTCATTCTGACATTAGACGAGAGCCTTGATGGCTGGAAATTTTAATTCTTTCTAAACCTAGCTAAATGTTGGTCTCTTATCCTAAATGGGATAATGGTAATTTTTGTAGTTGATTTTGTAAACCCATAAATGTGTGAGACCAAGTATTAATGAGGATTTTAGTGGTTGTAATCACTGGTAACCAAAATAATAATAATGGTCTTAGCATTTTGAAACCAAGTCTAGGCAATGGTAGGCGGTACTTAGGATTCAGTTATGTTTATTTTTTGTAAACAATTTAAAAACTTTACGAAGTTTAGGGCGTTTTGAATAGTACTTTTGCTCGTAGGAGTTAAGGTTGGCATTGCTAAGCAGTTACTCCTATCCACTAGGGATCGCGAGCAGATGGAGGAGAAAGTATTCCACAAACATTGAGGTTACACTATAGTATGAGTTGCCATATTGGCTTTTCCTTTATTGGACTTCAATTAATTTTTCTAAAGTCCAGAATACATGTTGGTACAACAGGCTTTGATCCGTCATCTTGCAACAAAGTGTGTTTAGGGTAACTTGCCCGGTATGAATTGTGATGGCCTCTGTATTCGCTATATGGCCAAGGTATTTGCGTAAATATTACCTGTATTTTTAGTGGGAAAATCCAAGTATTAGCTGGGTGTCAGCATAATTATGTACCTGCCATTTTTATGGTAACTTGGTCTTATGTACATGTTAATTCAATTGAAAATAAGTGAGAGGAAGATAACAAATGAAATATTTTCCACATGTAACACAATAAAAACATATTACCACACTTCTTTGTTTCTGCTATAAGTTGCTTACCATCAATGCTTAGTTCACCCTACATTGCGCAAATAACTGGTTTTTTGCATGGCTTTTGCAATTTTTGGTGTTCTGTTGGCTTTGCTTGTCTTTATGTAAATCCTGCCCTGCCACGCCCTTGGCTTAGGACATAGCACAGTCAGAAGTTGACTGTATTTTATAGTATCCAGCTTCAAATATTTGGTTGTCAATGCCAACTTGATGATGATGATGATGAATTTTGCACCATGCTGTTGCAAGAATTGAATAAAGTACAAATTTTGTGTGTGTAGCTCGGTGCGTCTGCACAGGTATGTTTGTCAACGAGGCACATGTATTCCTATCAATGTCCTGCGTAGCTAGTTCTTGTTCTGGGGCAGATATACGCAGGGTTGACGTATTGGCAATAATGCCTCATGGTACTGGCACTTGTTTTGAGGCTTACGGCTCTGCAGCAATGTCCTGTGGGGGCTGAATTTGGGGCCGATAAACTTGCAATGTTTTCATCCTATCATCTGATGATACGTCGTCAAAGTAATCACTTTCCGAACTTGAAAGATCAAAATGCGGGTCCTTGTCAGAGTCGCCTGCTGTTGTGGAAGATGCCATAGAAAAATGATATATATATATATAAAACAAAATATTGTGTATTTATTGCATTGTTGTCAGAATCTGAAAGCTCTCCAGTGTGCATTTGATGATTTAAATGCTGAAGTATGATGGAATTGAAATAAGGAAGAATTGTCATTACCATCTTCAAAACCAAGCATTGTATTGATGTGGTTAAATGTGTATATTTGTGCAAAATTTTATTACACATATATTACTACATTATTACTGGCATATAATACAACCCACATTTTGTTCTGAAATTTGCTATGTTCAAATAAGCATATGTGGTTTTACGGTAGTTGATAATCATAAATTAAAAAAGTAAAACATGAAAGTGCTCATAAATTCATTCAAAACACTTCACTACGTTCAGTGTTCAAATGTATTATTTTTATACTCACCTTCTCAATCTTCTCCAATTTTATGTTTTTCTGACTGCAATATTTATGCGGACACCAATTTATTCGTCCTACTTGAAAAAGCATTTTTCTTGCCACTCATTTTACAATAATTATTACAAAAACAAAGTAAAAGAACATAAATTACACCTAACTGCTCTGGCTAAGGATACACTACCAAATATACGAGAAAGAAGAGTGCTTTGGTAGTGCAACATTCCGTCACAGCACAAATGAGTTACTAGTAGTGCTGCACATAGCATTTAACACAAAGTTTATAAAGATTTGTAAGCAAAATCAGGAAATTCATTTGAATAAAATGATCTAAAAACCTTAGTAAGGAAATACAAATTCAATTTCTGGCCTCGACATGAAAGTTTTATAATTCAGTATAGCAGTAAACTTGTTGATGGAAGGTCCAAGTGAAGTGAGTGGGGAATAACCGGCCTGGAGCACTACGTAAACAACCAACTTTGTTGGTTTTCGACAGTTTTTGAGGTCACCTGGCACAGCCCATCTGGAAACTGTTTAACAAAGCAAAAACTGAGATGACTGTTATTCCTGGTGGCCTCACGTTGATTATGCAGTGTTGAATGTGTGCATAAATATGCAGTTTTGAGAAATATCTGTGCCATTTATGTGTTGAATGTATTACCAGTGCTGACCGGAAGCATGCACCAACGAGAAGGGTGTAACGGCTGTCGCTGGAAAAAAATTTGAGTTGGTAGCAAAAAAAATTGGTCTCTCATCTCTGAAAGTCTCAACAATATCCAATTTGTTGGATAGAACAGAAGATGACATCAGCAACAGAGTGATGGCGACATTCGAACAAGAGGCAGCCTTGGCAGAAGTAGCCATTCTGATTCTGACGATGACAATGATGTAGAGGTCTGGAAGGATATACCCACCTATAGTAGATTATGACAGTGGCAAAACATAATTTTTTTTATTTCTTAAAGAAATAGTTATTTTGTGGTATGTTTAAAATGTGTGCAGGGTAGATGGTAAGTAAATTAACCTCAATTGAAATTTCGATCCACTATTTTTTTTCAGCAACCTAAATAGTTTTTCTGACTTATAGGATACTTCCGGAAGAAAAGTTTAAATAAAATATGCAGCTTATATGCGATAAAATACAGCACTAGTTTAGAAGCAAGAAATGTATGTCATTAGGAAACTATGATATTCCACATAGTCATTGGAAGGTTGATGACAGCATGGTCTGCTGCATAACCTATCATCATATGTGGAGATCACAGTGAGAAACTGATTCTGCTACAGAGGAGGTCATCTCCAGCTGTAAAGCCAACCCCAGTCTTTCAGAGCGTGTCTAATCCTGTCTTTGTCTTGCTATCAAAATGACTACAGGTAAGGAAATCATTGATTTTAGTATGAATCTTTTTATCTTAATAATAATTTCATCTTGACTTAAAAATCTCACAACAAACATTAAGAGGAAGTTGGCATTACTTTTCAAAACACTATTAATTAGTGTTTAAGAATGAACTTTGAAAGTAAATTAGATTTAGGTGATTCAATTATATAAATTTGATACAATTGCATTAACAGTCTCAGCAATTTAATCATCACAGTTAAAATTAATTACAAAAGTCATTCTAGCAAACTCACCTAATTATTTCTTTATGAAATTTCAGAATAAAATTAAATCATTGATTACACAGAGGAACAAAACATTTTTTTTTTTGGCACATGCAGAACAATGGGCAATCCTAACAGAACTTTTCACGCTGGTTTCAGATATGAAATCGGTTTATTTCCATCACCCAGAAGTTTTTCTGTGACATGTAGGAAAAGTACAAAATAAACATAAAATTTATAAGTAAACAATAGTGAATTAGGAAATTTTTTTTTTGGCAGGAGGACAATGGGGGTGCCTAACATTTAACCAATCAATGAGTTCCCTTAAGCAAGTGGTGTGAAGAAGGCAGAAGGTGCCAATAACACTCAATGCATATTTCCTGAATACCTGAATGAACTTATTTATAGACTCGGATATTTGATTGACATGCGAAAATGCAGGGATTGCTCACACATTGTTGAGATATCTTCAATCGTCTATGAACTGAAGAACTGGGGTTATATCAGATTAGACTGCTGGCTACTATCCATGATCTGCAAACATCTGAGAAATGTAAAGATGAAATGTTCAAAATAATTAGAAAGATAGAAGTTAGTAAAATGTGTTTAATTTCTTATACAGTCCCTTCTGCTTCTCAAAAAGACTTCTTAATTCTGTGAGAATGTGTTTTATATCAAATTTATGTGAGAGCATGCAGTAGGAGGGCTATAGTTTGATTTGAAGTATTGTTACAATTTCTCTCTCGAAAGTCAGTGAGCTAAACCAAGTTCGTTTAGGGATAGGGGTCTTAATTAAATAACAGAGTTCATTATAATTTGGTATCACTTTCAGTTTACAATTAATAACTTTAATTAATACATTTTACAATTATCCCAAAGAAATTAACGTTATTAAATAACTGAAAATCAGTCCCAATAGACAGTGAATCAAAACCTATTCAATTGTTTTTAAAATTATGTGTCAATATTTGACAGTTCCAACATTTACAATAAAATCCATATTACATGTTCATTCAGACCCACCTTAGTTTAGTCCTTGCCACGTCTGCCCACAATGTTCTAGAGTTCTCCGAATGCCTTCACACGCAGTAGCCTTCACTTGTTGGGTCTCACGCCTTCTCGTCCGCCTTGGTCTCGCGGTCTCCCGTTGTCATCTGTCCCTCACCGCACCTAACTTCGCCCTAGCACTCAGCCAGATGGCCTTCATCAAAAACTGCGGCCATTGGATCACTGCAATATTTATAGGGTTGTAAGCCATCACCCAAAAATTTCTCTAAATCCCGCATTGCACCGAGGGTCCTAATTCCCAGAATATGCTTGTGAATCCTCTACATTTGTTGGCTTCTCCAGCACGGGGAAGAGAGAGGGATGATGCCAACCAGTTCTCACCACTGTCGATCATTCTAGGTTGCACTAGGGAAGGGGGGTTGAGGAGGCAGCAAGCACATTCCTCTGGGGGAGGGGAGGGTAGAGGTGAGTCACCCCCCTCACACAGTGCCAAACCGTACATAACGGGAGTTGGCGGACGGTGCGAGCCATAGCGTGTAACAATGCTCCCTCCTAAGTCTGTTCGTCCCAAACAGACTCTCCATCAGGACCTTCGTACAGCGCCAGTTGGTCGATGTGGACAAGCTTAGGCTTTGCCTGAGAGCCCTGTAGAGAAGTTCGGTAGATCTCATTATTTATCTGTTTCAGGATCCGGTATGGGCCTTCCCAACATTTCTGCAGCTTCGGACAATATACCTGCCATCTCTGAGGATTGTAAACCTCATCAGCTGTCCTCCTTGATAAGTTTCTTCAGGCATTCTTCCGTCATATCATGTTTTCATTCTGTCACTATTAATTTTCAGGTCCCTCCATGCAAACTCACGAATGTCGACTCACTTTTGATGTAGTTTAATAACATATTCTGGGATGACTGCTTCTTCTTTCACTGGATATCCAAACAGCAGTCACCAGGATTCCCAAACAGCATCCTTGAAGGTGTTACCCTTGTGGCATCATGGACTGTCGAGTGATATGCCAGGAGAAATAAAAGTACCTTGGAGTTCCAATCTTTCTGATTATCTTCAACAAAGATCGCTAGATACTGTTCCAGGGTACGATTTAGCCTCTTGACCAACAACCTGACTAAGGGTGTAATGCTGTGGTATGGGTTTTCTTCATTCCTAAAATCCTAGGTACCTCTTGGAAAAGAATAGCTTCAAAATTTCGCCCTTGTTCAGAATGAAGCTGAAGTGGCACTCCAACAAACTTGGAGAAAACATGCTCTACAAGTGCAGCTACCATGCCAGCCTCTTGTTTGGCACCAGTATGACATCGGACCACTTTGTGAAATAGTCTTGTGCTACCAAAAGGTACCTCTTTTCCCTCTCAGTAATTGGTAGTGGTCTGAGAATGTTCACTGTCATCCTTTCGAATGGGAACCGAACCTTGTATTTCTGGGGACCAATTAAATACACGTTTTTATGGGTGCAACGCAAAATTTGCACTTGCATTGCACCAAAAAGAAAAGAAATCTGCACCCTGGCAAATTCCTTGGCGCAAGTGAATTGCTCTTGCTGCGCATACGCAGTCGACACATGTAGCTAACGAGCAACATGACTTAATTTAGTAATTGTCAAAAAATAAATTTAGGTTAAATGTTGTCTAGGGCAAATTATGTAAATTACTAAATTAAGAGTATTTCAACAACAAATTGAAGTGAGTAGAATGGAGAAAGGATGTTTTCTGAGGGTGCTCCTGGCTTAACTTTTCACATAAGATAAAACACTTTTATTTCCATCAAAGCAGTCTCAAAAATAATTTTATATTGATGATGTGCTTAAAATTTTTTGCTTCATATTTTGGCAGGGGAATTGTTATGGAACAAAACATTGTCTTGTTTCATTAACTGTCAAAGGGTGCTGTGACGATTGGTGATAAAAATGCTTATGGCATGACATGCAACACGAATATCGCTATAAGTTTACGAATGTAACAGAAACTACAAACAAGTTACATAAACCTCAGTATTCAACTTGAGCACTGCACAGATTGCATTCGCGGAAAAAATGTCAGCCATATGAAAATTTATAATGAACTTAAAAAACACAGGGAAGAAAAGCATGTTTTCTATACAAAAAAAAAAGTAAGTAAATACAATATTAGGTCGGTTAAATCTCATGCACAGTCACAAATTGTATTAACGCTTATAATATACAATATCATGTCTCTTCTTTAATGTAAATAACATCAAACACACAATCTCAGGCATATCTGATATGTCGCATCATAAAAATTTTAATGTCTTGTCTGCTAAAAATATGTAATTGTCCACGCATTAATCACCAATCGTCACACTTCATCAATTAGTGAAATAAGCGGATCTCCACGTCCAAACATCGCAGTACAAACATAACACCCACCAGTTGTCGCTTAGGTTTCAAAAAATTTAGGTGCTGAAAAAACATTATTCACTGCCACTTAAAAACACAGAAGTGTATGTGAAATTGTTTGAAACTTGGTATTAGTGTGGCTGTGAACACCTTGTAACAAATTATTTCATTGGCCAATGTTGTTCAGGTAGTGGGAGTGAAAATGTGTGGCCATGTGTGGTTATGGGTGCACGTGCAGCAGAGTTTTATTTGCGTTGGGTTGCGCAGGTGCAAATGTTAGTTACTTATATTTAATCGATCCCCTGAAGGGGGCCTCGTGTCAACCCTCGAACCTTCCGTGTGGTACATGCATCAGATGGCAGCACTTCTCAACATCCATCCGACAATGCAGCCAATAGAATCTTATTCAGACTCTTTCAAGGGTATTATTTACACTGAAGTGACGAGCTGCAGCTGTTTTGTGCAGTTCTCTTAGCACTTCTGGGATTTTGAACTCTGGTAGGACTAATTGTACATGACTGTCTCCCATCATTACTTTCCCAGTTCCTGTAAAGCACACAGTTCTTTATAACATGAGAATTCCACTGTGCTCAGTATGCCCAGATGTCATGGCTAGGGTGGATATTTCCTCCTATCTTGGTCGACATCTGGTTTCCTTCCACTCCAACATTCACGCAAGGTAGGGTCACTTAACCATAATTTCTAATGTCCTTTTTGTCCCATGTAGGTGACCCACCGCAAGATACAGTGCCTTGAATTTTTGTCCATCTTGCTTTCCACGAGACTACGTGACCTTCGGAGTTCTTGAAATTTAGCAGCCAGTATAATGAAGCATTAGCAGTTCTTAGGATCAAGTGTCTGCCATAAAGATACAGGTGGAAATGTGCAATCGCCTTCACCACTGCCAGAAGCATGTCAAACAGTAATTCCTCTCGGGCTTGTGTAGTACCTTACTGAAGTATTCCAATGGCTTCTGCTTACCATCCTGAATCTGAGATAACACAACCCTGATACCTACATCACTAGCATCAGTATCCAGAATGAATTCACCTGCTCTACTGGGGAGATAACGGAATTTTCTTAAGTCTACTGAAAGCAATTTCACACTCTTGGGGTTTAACAAAATTTTTTTTTTACCTCAGTCAAGTCACCCGAAGATTTTGCACTCTCACCTGCCCTTTGCTGCATGTTTCCTGGTTGCTGCTGAGGACAGTTCGCTCTCAGGTGCCCCGGCTATTTACACGACCAACATTCTAGCAGTTTGGGTGGGGGACGGCATATCTCCGTACTGCGCACTCTGGAGGCGATGTACCTCATGGTCGTTTGCAAGTCCTTCAGCATCTTCTTGATGCTGTCATCCTCTTCATCTAGCATCACTGCCCACACTGGACATCGGGCACTGATGCCTGCTGTGCCAACTCCACCTCCAGTGCTCGGGCCACTGCATCCTGCATGGTGTGAGGCGCAGCCAACCGTACAGCTTGCCGCACCAATGTCTCAGCGATAGCGTTAACAAAGAAACAGACGGCGATGACGGCTTCTTCAGAGCACCCTTTCAGAGACAGGTGTGACCTGCCTCACAATGTCCTGTCACAGCTCCTGCAGTGGGTTCCCCTGGTCGCTAGATGCGGCTTCACAATTGTGCTTGGTGGGCGTGTCACAGGTATCGGTCGCTGAATCACAGCTCCAAAGCCGACACCAATGTGGAGTATTCTAATCTATGCCGTTCTGGCAATGACTGCAGTATGCTGAATGCAGGTCCCCTCAGTACAGCCGCCAGGCAGTATGCCCGTGGCTCTTCAGTCCAGCCGTTGAGGGCAGCAACTATCTCAAACTGGTGCCGGTATTCGCACCAAGGTGTCTGTCCATCATAGGGGGCAGACTTTATTGTGACGCCGCCTTTACCCACCCATGGCTAAGGCGTACCCACACTGCAGAACAGTTGGGCATCTCCTCCAACTGCTGTATTGGCTGCAACTACCACCTTCTCCTCACTGTCCACATTCATCGGCTCGGAGAATGTCGACCTCAGCTCCTCCTCTGCCACAGTATGTCTTCTCCCCTGCTACTGTGGAAATTCCTGCCATCACTTCTTGAGGACACTCACCTCCTGATCTACTTAACACTCTACAATGCCCATCCTTTCATTCATATTGTCCATTCTCTCGGTCACACTGTCTATGTTATTGTTCACTAACTTGCTTACATATTCTATCTTTCGGGGTACATTTTTGTACTCACTGTATTTTTTATTATCAACAAGGTAACTAACACAATAATTTGGCTATTTACACATTCAGTAGTATTTTACTATCTACATTTTCATTAATACTACTATTTTGACTATTTACAGTATCTATTTTGCTATTTATCTGGCCACTTTACTTTTGAATAAAGAGCAGAGTGCTTCCATGTCTACTGATATTTTTCTAATTAGCACTCAAAAATTACTGAAGAGTTCCTTGACCTATTATTATGACTATTATTATATTTATATTTACCCATTCACCACACTAAATAATATCCTACTGTAATCTTATTACAATTATTTTTCTTAAATGAAATGCCTTCATTCCACTTCTGACACCAATGGGCTAAACCAAGTTTGTTAAGGGATGGAGGTCTGAATTAAACATAAGAGTTAATTATAACTTCCTGTTTACAATTAATGACCTCAATCAATACATTTTACAATTATCTCAAAGAAATTAATGTAATAAAATAACTAAACCTATTCAATTATTTTATAAATTATGTGTCAATATTTGACAGTTCTAATATTTACAATAAAATCCGTATTACATGCTCATTCAGTTCCACCTCAGTTTAGTCCATTTCCCGCCAGTCCACAATGTTCTAGAGTTCTCAGAGTGCCCTCACACATAGCAGCCTTCACTCGTCACGTTTCACACCCTCTTGTCCATTCACACTATGTACACCTCGTATGCCTCAGTCTTGCAATCTCCCGTCGTCCGTCCCTCACCAAAGCTTGCTGGCCATTGGACCGCAGCAATATCTATAGGGTCGTATTGCATCACCCAGAAATTTCTCTAAATCTCGCATTGTGCCCAGGGCCCTAATTCCCAGAATATTCTTGTGACTCCTCTACATGTCAGCTTCTCCGGCAGGGGAGGAAGGAGGGCTGTGACGACAGCCAGGTCTCACAGCTGTCCATAATTCCAGGCTGTCCCGGGGGAGGGTGCGAGGAGGCAGTAAGTGCATCTACATGGGGGAGGGGAGGGTAGAGGGATCACATATAATGGGAGCTTGCGGTCGGTGTGAGCCACAGCACGTAACAGTGTTATGCCTTTCTCAAATTGTTTAAGATTGACCGAGTTCTATACGGCGAACGGATGAAATGAGGGGAATATTTTTGAGGAATGTTTCGCAACTAGTTGGTTGGTCAGTTGGTCTAGTAAGTTGGCTTGGTAAGTTAGTCTGACTCTTTGGTATAGACAGCTCTGGTAGAAATGTTTTGTGAATATTCTATGTAGATTTTCTGCGAAGAGGTTAGATACGAGACTCTTATTAGGGAGTGCATCAACAAGATAACATTACGATGGGCAGATCACACGAGACAGCTGATGGATGATGGTATATGCATGCTTCCCTACGGCTATTATATTATTTCGGTGCCCTCCACATTTTGTCATTACGATTTTTTTTTGCAAATATTTGTATATAGATGTCTTCTGCATTTGGTTGTGTGTGATGTCGCAAGTAGTCCGGATTACAAAGTAGTGTTTGCAATGTAAGTAGGATAAAAATATTTGTGTGTATAATTCAATTTTGCTAAGTATATTTTTATTTCTTCCAATGCTGGCGTACATATAACTGATGTGCGTTTCACATTTTTTTGTAAACCGACGTATACTGTAGCTTAACAGTATGTGGTTGAATAAAACATATACACAAATAAAATTAATAAATTGTGTTTACACCAAACCTCTCTTATACATTATTTTTGTAAGATAATGCCACAGTAAAGCATCATACGGTGGCTAACAAAGCCGTGCCGGAAACATAAAAACCTCAGCAAGCATTCCATCTTCTTACAGTACCCCGACGTCAATATTCTGTACAGCTGGGACATGACGCTGCCATTGCCAATATGCAATTTGTCATGTCCGTACCTGATGACGGGGTGACGGGTTACATCCTAGAGGTGGATGTCGACTACCCCATGACCCTGCACAAGGTACGTGGTGAGTTACTGTTTCTTCCCATCAACCAATACCCACCGGGCCCGAAACAGCCAAAGCTGATGACAACACTGGAAGACAAGAGCCGTTATATTGTCCATTACTGTAACCTCAAGCAGGCTCTGGAACATGGATTGAAGCTTGTCAAAATTCACAGTGTACTCCAGTTCGAACAGACTGCATGGTTAAAGCCTTATGTAGATTTAAATACTCCAAACCGACAAGTGGCCACGAATGATTTCAAGAAAGACTTCTTTAAATTAGCCAACAAGGCAACTTTCTGCAAATTAATGGAGAACATAAGAACACGACAAAAGATGGAATTGGTGTGTAGTGAGAAATGACAAAAGAAATTGGTGGCAAAACTGACATTCCTGGAGTGGACAATTTACGAAGAAAATCTTTCCCTGATTTAACTACAACATGAAGCCATACTTTTCAACAAGCCCGTGTATGCAGGATTCGCGTTACTCGACATGTGCAAAATTCTCACGTACAGGTTTCACATTGACTTGAAGGCCTGATACCAAAAAGACATTGAGTTCCTGTATACTGACAAAGACTTGTTCATGTACCAGATTCAAACACCCGACTTCTACGAAAACATGATTCCAAACACACAGTTCTTTGCAGAGTTTGACACCCACAGCTAACCCAAGAACCATAAGTGCGATGGGTTGATCATGACAGAATTCATGGGACTACGGGCAAAATTGTACACATACAATTGTGAGGGAAAAGTCACAAAAAATGCCAAGGGAATTCAGAAATGTGTGGTGAAGAATAAAATAAAATTGTAAGACTCCATGGATGTCTTGGGTGAAAGTCCACGTAATTCGCTCGCACCAGCATATCCTGTGTTTGGAGTGCATCAGCAAGATAACATTATGATGGGCAGATCACACAAGACAGCTGATGGATGATGGTATATGCATGCTTCCCTATGGCTATTATATTATTTCGGTGCCCTCCACATTTTGTCATTACAATTTTTTTGCAAATATTTGTATATAGATGTCTTCTGCATTTGGTTGAGTGTGATTTTTTATATATGTGTTCACATTTGTGCATTTTTATATATATGTTCAATGCATTTTTGTGCTATTTATACATTTAGTCGTATGTCATTTTTCAATATTTTCCATTTTTGTGTATATATTTGCCACATTTGTGCGAATTTTTTGTGTTGAACTTAGGGTATTCCGAACTGCAATAATATGTTTTTTTTTTTGGTGTATATTGCAAAATTAACACTTTCCTCCAGAGTTACAAGTGTTTCATGCACAGCCCGTCCCAAGTCATGGAGCTGCGTGCATGGTTAAAACATGTACGCTGTAAGTTTGAGGGAAAGGGGAACGACATGATCAGCATACGAGACAAGGTAATAGGGTCTAGTTGAGTGGAAGAGGGCAGAGGCCTACTGACTAATTAATTAATTTGAGTAACTGACCAATTAAATACCCACTAAAAATATTGGCAAGGGTGGTGGTGGAGAGTCGTCCAGAAATATAAGATTTTTTAATAATGCTTTCTAATAATTCTTATAAAATTTGTAAAATTTTTTAAATAAATTTTCGAAATTTTTTATAAATTCTTTGAAATTCTTATAATTTTTTGGAATTGTTTTGAATTTTTTTGCGTTCAAGGTCATGCAATGTTATTTGCATGGGTCAAGGTCATTGTCAAGGTCACATACATAATACGTGGCGGTTGGGTGATGTCGCTACATGGCGGCCGGCCAGCGCCTGGTTTCCACTTCCCTGTTCCCTTGTCCTTTACTTCCCTAAATTATTCTACTTTGAAAATCTGTAAAGTTTGTAAATTTTGGAAATTTCTGGAATTCAGAAATTTTTGTTCTCAGCAGGGTAAAGAAACACTGTGATCTGAGTGCATGAGGTCAAAGAGTGGTACCTAGGGTACTAATAAAAAAAATACAAAAGTTTGTGCTTCAAAGCCCTTTCTACGCTACAGGATGTTAAAAATAATGAGAGTAACCATAGTTAAGTTAAAAAAAATACAAAATAGTTGAGCAACCTAAAAATTTCTAATTTGCTGATTCCACAACGAATAACCTCATCACTGCCATTTAAACATAAATTTTTCATCTTGTACCGGCTCAAAGCGACTCGGGCTTGAAATATATTGCCTCAAATTGATGTAGAAATATTTGAAAAACACTTTGCAACAGATCTGTGGCCTCTTTAATTAAAACGATGCATGCATGTGACAATGTCAGCACTAGCGACAAATAAAACTAAACTATCACACACAGTATAAGTTCCATCTCGTTTGATACACCTACACATTATTCTAAAATGAAATACATACATATACATTTAGTCTAGGAACTCATTCCTGCCCCATGTTTCTCCAATTTCTCTTGTGATGTTATTGTGTGTCTGTTAAGCGCGATTCAGACATCATTATCGCCTGCTTTCAAAGCAAGGCAGTCACATATAGACATACAGTCGACTCTCAATGTATTGTTATCGCATGTGATAAATCACATCCACCGACAATATTTTGTGGTACCAGCAAAATTCCTATTTAAATAATGTTAAAATAACCCACGTTAATCGTTTATTGCATGGTGTGTCGATCAAAGTATATTTGGGGTCCCGTCACCTAAGATTTCCTGCAAACCATCGTTTTTAAGCTGGTTGATTATGCAAACATCTAGTAACTGCGGCATGCTTTCTGCCTTCCCAACACGTCTGTCTGACACTGCAGTGTGGTGCGAAGTGCGAGACTGGCTTGCTACTTCCCCTACACACTTGACAAGAGGGGAAGTTGTTACCTAGCAACCAGGCGACTTAGCGTCCTCTCTCTCTCACCCATCTTTCTGTCTCTCAGTCGTGCATCTTCCTTCCTCCCCTCACATGCCTTCGAGAGGGGAAGCTGTTGTCTAGCAAAAGAAAAAAGAAAGTCTCTTGGCTACACACGCTTGCCTTCACATGCCGGCCATGCCACAGATCAAACAAACTGCACCTGGGGTGAACGTAGAAATATTATCAAGATTATCCATCGTTCAACATAGTACATTATCTATCTGTGAATAAAGTTTAACTAATAAACACAATAACAATGGGAATTGTAGAAAAACTATTACTGTAAATAATACATTAAAAAAACATTTCCCCATAACTCGTCAAAATAAAGAAAATAACTTCTCAAAGTTTTAGGTCAGCTTGCACTTGGTGTCCAGACTAAAATCAGATATATACTGTATTTTAAGAAGTTATTTTCTTTATTTTGACGAGTTATGGGGAAATTTTTTTAAATGTATTATTTACAGTAATAGTTTTTCTACAATTCCCATTGTTATTGTGTTTATTAGTTAAACTTTATTCACAGATAGATAATGTACAACTCTTACTATACTCAACATAAAGTTTTATAAGGTTAGAAGTTATCTTTTATTGATGTACATCTCAGAAACCTCATCCACTGAAATCCCGCATATATGGGCATTTTTTTTGGCAGTCCTCTAAATAATGATACATCCACAGTTGACTGTACCTATGAAATATGGGTCCCTGTCTAGGTGAGAATAAAGAATATCCTATTTTCTAAACAATAATCATGAGCTTATGCCAACTGATATGCATACTCCTTACTAATGTAAAACACAAAAGGTTTAAGCTACAGACATATGATTTTCACCTGCTTATGCAGCAAAATGAACCTACTGCCTAAAATGACATAACTTTAATGGAATATTTCATGATTTTATGAGCAAAACTGAGAAACATGTTACGGCCAATGTTACACTGCAAACTAGGCAACAGCACACAGCTGTGATAGGCTACTGGGACCAGCTAGTGGAAGGAGCAAGTCATATAGCCTGGCCTTCAGTGGCCAAGAAGTTTTGTGCCTTGTATAATTTTCTAAACCAAGTCAAATAATATTAAACTTACAGTTAATTCTCATGTACTGCTTCCTGCGCTTCTTTCTGAATCTTGTCTTTATGTGCGACAAAGTTTTCTCTATCACAGTTGCATTCACTGTAACAAGTTCTGGAGATAAAATGGGACGTCCAAAGAGAGTGAAATCAGATCCTCCTACCAGCAGTACCTGCCGAAAATAAAATGCAGATACATATTAAACTATGCACTGACTGCGAAGGCTGTGAATCACTTATGTGGACACAATATTATTTTTTAGCTATTTTTTCAACAGTGGAAAAACGCCAAACAGGTAAGCTACCAATAAAAAAGAAACCTCTTCAATAAACTCAAGTGACCTGAATTTATGCACTTTGTAACAATGAGGTTTGCATTTTTGCAATAATTATAAAAACTTCAAAAAAATCTAAATGTTGACTCTGTAATTTAGCATATTGGGAAACAAAACAACTTCTTTTTACCAATGGACTTGACATTACATTTTAATACAAATCAACACACATTATTTATTAAGCACAAAAATCTTAACATTATATTACTTATCTGATTCCAAGGGGAAAGAAACACACTTGCATTAAAGAGGTTTTTCTTAAAGAGGTTTCACCTTAATTATGTTAGAGGTAAAAAAGACACCCGCACAAGTACAAAGAGGTCTGTTTTTCTAAGAGACAACACAAACTACAGTAGAACCCCAGAAATTCTAACTAATTGCGCTGAGGCCTATTCAGATTTGTGAAAGTTCAGATTATCCGACAAAATGTGTAAAATACACAGAAAATGCTCCAGATTGTCTCTTTAAATAGAAAATGTTTTATAAATGATCTTTTATACAGCCAGAATGTATGCTGTCTATCTCATATAAGGTGGCAAAATTCTGACTACCAGCAAGTGGTAACTTGACATATACGAAACAAACAAAGTGCAGTTTACAAAATTGTGTATCAGCTGATGCACGAACGAACAAAAGTTAATATTAAGTTGGTTATTCTCAGTGCACTGACGACGCACATCAGATAAGTGTAAAATACGTGATAACAGAATTCCTAGATTAAATAATATATTTTATTTTACGTCATCACAAAACAGCAGTTGTAAGTGTTACAAACTAATCTTCATGCTAAAGTAGTACTGTATAGGTGTTCAAAATGAAATGCACAATAAGACGATTCAGAGCCGGATGAAACGTGACTTCAAAACGTACATCTGTTCATGCCGTATTCCCACTGTCCATCCATGCTTTCCATATATGCTTGATATTGATTCCCAAAGCCTACAGAAATATTGCATGATAATATTGAATTATTTTTTCAAATAATTTGACGAAATATATTTCTAATTTGTGTCATTTCGAGACAGTATTAGAAGAAAGGTAAAGTTTTAAAAAGCAGGATCTCGAGGCGGCGAACCTGCTGCTATCTGTTGGTATCGCGTGCAGCTCACATATTTTACCATGTCGTGCGCACCATCTGTGTGTTCTTTCTCGAACCTAACCAGCTATAAGACTCAAATGAATATGTTTCGTATGTAAAATAACAAATTTACAAACATATATCAATAGTTTTATTTTTCTGCGAGCTCTGCATAATCTTTAAAGTAACATATATTTCGTGTACAGCAATTTTGATTACTAGTAATTTCTATTGGGCCAGTAATTGTCCATCTATGTCCTAAACACGCCATGTTTTTTTCCTGAATCCCATTTCCTTGTTTTCGTGTAGCATTTAACTGACGCACCAGCTGATGACATAAGGATACATAAACTGAAAGTAAACATTCACTGAACTGTCAAAATCTTGCCATCTTATATGAGACCGACGGTAAATAAGTGCAATAACAGCTGAAAACCGGGTGTGTCAAAACATACAATTCATGGAGTTGTCGGGGGAAAAAGGTGGTACATAATTTTACATAACTGAGTATAAAAACATATATTCTGAAAATGACACTATATGTAACCCTTGGGTGTAATGGTGCACAAAAAGTTTTATTTATTATTGTCAGTGGTAAATTGTTTATGCACCCCACAAGAACTGACGCATAACACTTAATACATAAAACTACCTACTAATGAGATAATAAGGTTAACAAATACTGACACAATTTGTTGCATTTATGTATGGCGATTCACACCATCATTCAAATATTTAATTGCACTTCATTCACAGTTACTTCACACTTCTAAAAATATACCATTGAAAAACACCCCTGCCTGTGTTTTAAACAAATTGTATACAACAAACATTTAATACTGTTGTTAACATTAAAGTATTTTCATTTTGACAAAACAATCTTTGTCTTTAAAGTATAATGTTTGTTTCCTAATATGTACAAAATCAAAACAGTGAAAAGAGTGCTGCATTGGCAACAACTAATAAGATATAGTTTAAAAGTAAAATTTTATTACACTGAGTTTTGATATGCTATTTGCAAAGTAAACATCTCTTATTTAAATATTTACATTTTTATGTAGCAATGGCGAACACATTCATTGTTGAAGATTAAAAATATTTATATTTTTGCTGTCTAAATCAATGAAAAATACAGTGCGTACCTACACACTAGTTTCTTTGTGTTTTTATTTCCATGATTAAAAAACTTTAGGCGGAGCATGTCGTTTGTTTATTTATTTTTTTAAAACTTGCTTTTTCTCCACATTTGTTAAGTTTCTCAGCGCTTGCAACAAGTTTGATTTTATCACCTTTAACACTTGCATAATAAATAATGGTATATGAATTCGTGCTTTATAAATAAAACATGATTTTAATGTTAATATACTTAATAAGATGACAAGATTAATTGCTTAATCTCAAGTGTTTAATTTTCCTTCCAGCAAAAAATATTTACAGTTATGTAATAAAGTTTGTACACACAGTTTCAACATACCTAGTTGAGTGACAAAGTTGTGATGAATGTATTTTTTATTTTAGATGTAAATACTTCAACATGTGTCACTTCTGTTGGCCGATAAAGTGGAATTCAAATGAAATGGCCGTCCTGGAATCCTTACATTGGTTACATGTGTGAAGGCAAGATTTGGATGTATGGAATTTGTTTCTAGCCATGAATGACATTTATGGCTGGTAATTATTTAACATCTGCTTACACATCACAACTTTGCAACTTTCCTCTATGTGTTTGAAACACATTCACGTAATATGCTTGTAAGTTTCTGTGGATTCAATATTTGACAAAGCCCAAATAAACTATTCAAAATGATAAGACTTGGTCAGAAAGAAGTAAACCTAATAAAAAGGCATGCTAAAAAAATTAGCCAAATCATCTAATCAAGTTACACTACTAGTGTGTATGAGTAACTGCCACTCTTTTTTTGTCATACTGGATGCTCATATTTTGAAAATATTTATTTTGGTAGTAAACGCCGTCCTTTCCTAGTTTTGAACAAAAAGCACATACTGATGTATTAGGTAAAACAAATACTCACCTTTACCTGCAATTCCAATTCTGCCACTTTGTGATATTACATATTCTAAATAAACCCTCATCTGTAAAAAGTATGCAAAAATTGTTTTTGAAGATTTGAAGTAACATAATGACATGAAAAACTGACCTAAATAATGTCAAAAATTGGAAAAATTTATTATGTTATACTCTTTTAAATATGCCAGCATTGTTGGGACATCTGAAGAATACAAACATTTGAGAGCTTAAATATTAAATGTCACATGGAATTGTTTGTGCGTACATATAGTGAAAGGATAGGTTATTGGTACCTGGAAGCAGAATTTCAGCAGGGCTTCAGAAAAGTGTGAAATAACACTGAATGGACTATGTTTCATTTTATAGAAATAATGTTGGGCAAGAGTTTTATATATTTTCCTATTCTACAAAAAAAATGTTTTGTGGACGACTGCTGTTCTCAAATTATACCTTAGTCAAAACATTTTAAACAATATGTTGTGATGCAAAATATTACATAATATACAATACTACATTTAAAGTGGGCAATTACCTTTTCCAGTTTCAACTCATCTCCCATTTCTGGTGGCCAATGACCTTCAATTATAATAATATCCTCCTCAGTTACCTTGAACTGCTTGCCACAGATATGCACAATGGCAAATAATCGCCCATGCGACTGATTCTCAATTTGAGCATTAATCTTTGATATAACGTCTGTAAAAATAACAAAATTATACAACTCAACAAATGCAGAAGTGAAAATTATTAATTTGAAAGAAGAATAACCAAGCACTCAAAAGTATTAATTATTCCCAACAGTGTCGTTGTTTGATGGTGATGGTGGTGGTGGTGGTGATGGTGATGATTGATGATGGTGATGATTGGATGATGAAGATGATGATAATAATAATAATAATAACTTGAATGAAAAGCACATACTGATGTATTAGATAAAACATAAATACCCACCTTTACCTGTGGTTCCAATTCTGTCACTTTGTTTGTGATATTACATATTATATCTGTAAAAAGTATGCACAAATTGCTTTTGAAGTTTAATGGCAATAGTGTGACTGAATTATATTCAGAATTTAAGGGTAATTTATACATTACTTACAATTACTATAAAATAAAACAAAGACAGAACAAAAAATTACTGAACTAATTAATGAGCCTACTTTCCTCTAAATGGGTACAAATAATTTTTAAAAGTTCAGATGGTAGATAGGTCTTGATGTCTCATTAACAGCAATATCATTAGAAGTAAAACCAGAAATATATGCAACACTAGTGAGACAATTACAAATAGACACAAGTCTTGCAAAGGACTCAAACGTGAACGCAGACAATCTTGTACCATAAGCTAGCGTGCAATCAACTGCATTATGGAGGTTGAATTCGGAGCATCAATTCCGGATGTAATCTGTCTAATGTTTTGAATTACAGGTTGTTTATTAGCACATTCGATGGTTGTTATAGATACAGTATACAAAATTAAGTTAAAATTGGTTACGTAGTGTCGTAGATATAGTACACTAAGCTAAAGCACGGTGTCCAGCCAAGTTGGCTGACAGAATTCCTGTACAATTCCCGTGCAGCAATGAAAAAATCCTGTACATCTGCAGCTTCCAAGTACCCTTAATGATGTTCACAGAAAAGTATAAAACAAACATTATTAAAAATAACATGCATTTCCTCATTATTCCAAATACTGTTCACTCAAATACACGGATGGATAATGCTTAAAAGAAACATATGAATTTAATCATTATGTACCTGTGTTTGCAAATATGTACATGTAGCACATAAAATAAACTTATGGTCTGCCTTTTCCACTGCAAACATCTAATGCAATCAGTGACATTAATATAAGATGAGATGGATTTTTTTACTAATTAATAAGTCTATACTGGTACAATAAAGTTTATTTAATCAAGTGCACATGTTTGTAAAATCCAAAGCTGTTTTGTGATACAAATTATGTTTTATTAATAAAATATAAAAATTTTTTAGTAGGGGGAGAGAGAATGTTGATCATTCTGTGCTGCATATACTTGTACAAATGCATGTTGTTTCAAGTTCTCATACTAGGCTACATTTTACACAGCCAAGCAAGACACAGATACGCAAAATTCTTAGCACTGCAAAGTGCAATGCTGAAAAGAAATGGTAGCTATACTATAGTAAATATGGGTGAGACATGTGGCACTAGTTCTTCAATTCAATTGTGATGACTAATTAGGAGTTGGCAAGTATTTCAAATTCTGAATTGAACAAAATGTTGACACTGCATACTAAGGCTGAGTTCAAACTGATAATTCTGTCATTAAGTAATCTGGGATTTCTTGGTTTCAGTGCAGATGCTATAAGCTTGTTAAGCACTCATAACAACACATTGTAGAGCATGCAATGCATAAAGATACTTAGTCTTCATACAATCGCCGAAATATGCTGAAAAGTTTATTAATGTGGCAGTAATTATATTCCTGTTATGTAACAAAACAACAAGCATAGCAAACTGCAGTTTTACGAAGGCACATCAGTTGCTCATATGCAACGACAAACGCATATTTGTCACCAGGTGCCCGAACTGTCACCCCCTCCCCTTTTCCCGTACACAAACTCCAGTGCAGTTACACTGCCATTTATATTTTTTTTTTTACCTGACCTTGTTTATTAGAGATATGAAAGAATGAGAGGTACACAAGTTTGTGTCATAATGACATAAATATATTTCCGTGTGACGTTCCTGTCTTCTTTTTTACATTTGAAATAATATGAGTGGAAGTAAGAAAAAGTATGAAACAAAAAGTATTTTAAAAATTAGCAATAATTAAGAAAGTGGATAAAAATGAGAGATGCAAAACAAGACATTGCATGAGCGTATGGTATTTCGCTTTCTATGCCGTCCACTTAATTGAAAAATCTTGCTACAGTCGAAAATCAAGTTAGCGAAAGGCCATGGGTTTCAAAACAAATTGCTGCGCTAAATATTTTGACCTGGAAGACACTTCGTTTGAGTGGTTTTGTATTGAATAACAGGACTTGGTAACTTTATGGACAGGTATCTTATGTTCGAAACGGCATCTGATAAAGGGTGGCTCAACTACAGCTGCCCAGAGCGATGCTGTGTGTAGTAGTTTCACACAGGTAGTTGCCACGCTGCCTTTTTTTTGTGCAGGCTTAGAATGCTACGGTTTTACTCCCACGAACGGCTGATAAACAATAGTCAGGAGAAGGAAAGGAAATACTGAAATGGGGGAAGAGGAAAACGTTTTGACAGCTGCCAAGCAATGGTAAAAAAAAAAAAAAGGGGGGGGGGGGGGGAGCGTCTGTGCGTGGGGATTATTTTCAGCATCTCAGAGATTTTTAAGTTATTTCAATATCAGTTTTTTTAAACTGGGATTGGTGAAAACTGGTGTTTTCAAAGTCATAGCAGAGGCTGTGCAGCACACGTTTGTCTTTATTATTACGCCATAAAATTACAGTCACTGCTGGAAGCCACATAGGCAAGTTACAGACGGAAAGACTGCACACCAGTTTTAGTGGCTAGTACATAGATGCGGTGTGGTGTGTGATGGACGTGTCTACACCACCATTACCACTCCCGCGTACCTTGGACTCGCGACATGCAAAATACAAGTCTTGAATAACGCACCCTTAAGAGGAATGGAGCATGAAAACATTACTTGCCAGATTTATGTCATAAGTTGTTTTGACGAGAGTTTAACAAAATTTTTGGCTCGACAAAACACAAACAACTATTTTGAACACCTTACTTTTTTAGATATTTACTGATTTTATTATTCTTCGAGCACTGATGGAAGATAGTTATTCATTTGTATCTTCCATTAGTGCTCCGAGAATAATAAATGCAGTGAATTTTTAATAATGTAAGGAGGGTTGCAAAAATATTATTTAAGTCTTGTAGAGCCAAACGTTTAGCAAAATCATCTGTAAAACAATCTATGACAAAAATTAGGTAAATACACGGCTTTCGTGTACCATTCCACTTAACCTCAGATGCATCTGCTAATTTTTGCACTCAATTTTGTTTAAAGTGATTTACATCCAAAACAAAAAAAAAGAAATGTTAGAAAGCATGTCAGCACTTATCTCATCACAGACAACCACCCCAATATGCCTGGCCTGCATGCACAAACGACTCAAATCCTTTCTGTCTCACGTATCACCAGCACCTTTCTAAAGGCCTTACTTTTAAGAAAAAAATTGCAAGAGAAACGTAGGTAAATACTGTCCCAACATTTACACACACACACACACACACACACACACACACGCGCGCGCACGCACACACACACTTACTTTTTAAAATTCGAAATGATGTGATTTGAAGTCAAAAATTTTGGCTCCCAGCATTTTGGATTATCGAGGTTTCGCTTAGGCCTAAATGATTAAGAGCATTTATACTTTAGAATAAATATAACGTAGTGCAAGTTCTGGTACACAAATATTAACATCTCTTTACCATGCATTAACAGATTACGAACGTAGCTACCAGATGGACACACTTTAATAGTCACTGTACCGTACATTACGAAACACCATTGCATGTCGACTGGTATGACAGCCCGTGCAAGTGGTCATAGTTAAGATTGGGCAAGTCCACTTGTCTGCCTGACACGTACATATTTTGTTGTGCATTATCAGTAGTGAGCAATAGGCGCAGTCAACGTCAGCAGTAAAACATCAGTTGATGCACTAATCATAATATTCACGAGCGAGGCTGCTTCGCCACCAAGCCTTTTGACTGTCATGACCACATTATAGACTTTTGGAGAGGAGGAAGGGAAACAAATTCCTGGACATCTGACTAAAATCATGTACAATTCCAGTAATTTTCCCGGGCAGTGGAATTCCTGTACAATTTCAGTTTTTCCTAGTTTTCCCAATCAGTAGACACCATGTAAAGTGTTGCTATAGCCACCATTCTGAAAATAAGTGTCTGGCACACCTGAGGCATACAAAATATGGTGTACCACAAAACAACTTCTTCACCAAACTTGGCGAGAATCAGTTATTTGTTTCCCAAAATATAACACAAAAACTATATTTTTTTATGTGGCGCTATCTTACAAAATGACAGAGAAAAGAGAGACTGTATAGACAAATTTTGTATTTATAATAGGTACTACCAGCATATAAAGTTAATTTGAAATTTGTTTCCTAGTTTTGTAGATATAACATAGTTCATATGACTGCCATTTTGAAAATAATGGTGAGCAAAAGACACTTTGTGTGGACAAATTTGATGTTTGTAATATATACTGCCAGCATACAAATTTAAGTTGGATTTGATTACATTGTTTCATCAATATAGCTGAGCTAAAATATTTATATGGACACCATTTAGAAAATAAGTGTGGTCTTCTTAAAACACACCAGTTCACTTCATCTGCTGCAGTACTATGTGTTTGCCAAATCTGGTAGAAATTGGTTACTTGTTTCCCAAGACATGACATAAAAACATTATTTATTTGTGTTGTATTATCTTACAAAATGGTGGAAAAAAGTGGTTGTGTGGTAGCATATATAATGCTTCTAATGAATATTTTCAGCGTACAAAATTTGGTCACAATTGGTACTTCCATCCTTCTCCCATACTGTACTGTGACACACCCACC
Organism: Dryococelus australis; assembly: GCA_029891345.1. Lineage (NCBI taxonomy): Eukaryota > Metazoa > Arthropoda > Insecta > Phasmatodea > Phasmatidae > Dryococelus > Dryococelus australis. Next base: position 67,619,987 of record CM057003.1, on the reverse strand, counting down.
AGGGCTGACCATCCTAACAAGCAATCCTCTGATTCCACCAGATTTAACAGGGTTCAAGCCTTACTGTCCACTCCTCTCTCCCACAGACACTCATCAGTCACGACATCCTAGAAAAGACTTGCACATACGTTGTTATGAATGATGACCTAACGCGGTGCCAAAAGTACCAACACCTCAACATCAATAAAGAGGTGTTGTATTAAATAGTGCATAGGACACAAATCAATGCTTTACAGGTTAACTGCATTTTACAGTTTTATGGAGACCATTACAGGAAAAAAACAAAGAAAGGGCAATCCTACAAAACTGTTTTTAATGACTTTGTACGCAAACATGTTAACCATAGTGATGTATTTCTGCAGAGTTACTTCTTCCACTGAAAATTTTTGCTCAATATTGCGGTGCAAGATATTGTGTAAAATAAATGTACAAATGTGGCAAAATATTTTCTTACAAAGTTTGCAAAAACCATTATCTAGGATTGCCATTTATTAGTTTCTCTATGTTGGCTTCCAAAATCTTGTGGACTTCAACTGACATATTAGGAGTTAATTTTTGTACCACACCCTCTAAAGACATAGTCTAGTTTCTAAAAATAATAAAAAAAAATTACAAATCAAAATAAATCAAAACAATTTCAAATTATGCTTTAGATTGATTTCCTGTTTAGCTTGCTAATGTGCTGGTAGGTAGTTACAGAACAGACCTAGACAAGACAGATCTAGACAAGGTTCCAAGCTGAACCATACTCACAAAATGTTACGAATCCTCAGTGTTCACTGATGTAAACTATTGTAAACAAGAATAATTATGTCATATAACATTCCATCAGTTGGGCCAACTTTTTGGAAGTGATTCCAAACATACATGCTCCCTCTACAAGCACAACTTCCACCTGCGAGAGCCAATTCTATTTATAGTGTTCCTGTGAGTCTCCTGGAGTCTGTCCACTGCCCTCACACCACCTGACCTTGAGTAAGCATGAGTCAAGATTTTGTTATAGTCTGCTTATAAAGCAGGGCTGAAACTTTTAGATACACCTATAAAATATAGTATACGAAAAATATTCTTTATTTAAAAAATAGCAGTGAATTTATGCACACTTGGAATTTTCACCTATGTATTCAACAAAGTGAGCCTCTTGCAAAAAAAGACTAAATTCTAATGAAATCATTCACGATTTTTGGAGCACAACTGAAAAACATTTTGCTTGACTTGCTCTGTGGTCACTGTAACTTTGTGAACTGGGCAACAGTGCACATCCGTGATAGATTACTGGTGTCAGCTAGCGAGAGGAGCTCGTCTGATCGTCTGACCTTGAGTTCTGTGCATGGTATAGTTATGTGACCATATATACATCAATCAGAGATGTATAAGAACAGCATAGAATATAACTACATGACGAGGAATCAGGCAAAAAATATTTATTGTGAAGAACTTTTGAAAATTTTGTTTTAGAAATGGAGTGGAATTCAGATTGTGTTTTGATATTGTTGGAAGAGTACAACAAATAGTGTGTTAAATTTAACAGCTACTACTTAAACATAGTGTGTGTTCATGAGATTTAATTATTAAAATTATGGCTATTCTGGTATAAATAGATTCAGAAATCAATCTTTGTCTAATGGAACTTCATTTGATACAAACCATACTAGCTTTTTGTAGGTAACAATAACCATCAGCCTACATCCGACAAGAAATTGCACAGAGATGCCTTCAAACACACACTTTATAAAGCATTCTCAATTGTATTCAAATCAATATTTTTCGAAAACAATAATGTATTGAACCTCTCATCCAGATCTTGGAATGATAATTTCCAGACATCTGGATTAAAAAATTCACGTTCACTGTAGAATTCAGGTATAAAAATGTTGTCTTACACACACTAGATGGACCTCGCAAGTATAGTAGCTTTTTATTGTGCATACTGTCACGATGTGGCTTTTAAAAATAAATTTTAATCCATCTAAAAAAGGCAGAATACACAATGTCTCACACCATAGTTGCCACATAGACAGGGCAACATCAAAAAGGTATTACTATACAGGCATATGTCAAGATGGAGTGTGGTCCATCACATGGGAAAATCCAAAGCATGTCCCTAGTATGCTCCTTTCAAGAGGGGGGAGGGGACCTCCCAAATTCTTTCTCTCAATATAATGAACCATAATTCAACAGGGGGTAGAAGTACTGCTCAGTAAAGACTCAAAGATTCTGACAACTAAGAATAAAGCACTCAGAACCAATCATTACCTTGCGAGAGATAGCATACCTGAGAACTCAATTCAGGCCTTTACAGACCTGAACTGCACTTCTCCTACATTGAAACACTACAGCAGGTGATCTTACATTAACACTAGGCACGTAAGTGCAAAAAAAAAAACCTCATTTTAACAAACACATTTGAAGAAATAAATTGCCCACACACATCAATGACTTCATTTTGAATATGTGAGCTAAGATATAAAGCATTGCTGCCACAGTTTTCTAGATGGTTTTTAAGTACCTCATCCCCACTATCAATCCTAAACCGAATAAAAGCTTGGAAATTACCATCATTTTGGTCACTGAGCTCTCCTACTTTAACTGAACCATAATAAACATGACCACGCAGTGCAATTTCTTGCCGGCCACAGAAAATGAATGTCTTAACAACACGTAAGAGTCTCTTTCTGTTTTCAAAAATCTGTCATTCTTTTCCTGCAAAAATGCAGCTATTTTTGTGGTAATTACTAGCTTCATGGCGAAGGGAATTCTTCCTTTGCATCTTTCCAGCGTACAAAAGGTGAATTTACAAAGGTGCCTAACTTTACCTGACCTTTCCCAACTTCAACATCTTTAGAAAAACAAAGCAAAATTTACGAAATGCTCCTTCAATCTCGTCAGAGTATGTAGCCACTGAAAATCAGAAAGGCATTTTTTTTGGAACTGCAGATTTCTTTTTCCTTTAGGAAATACATGTGTGTCACCAGGCACCCACAAATTTTTCAGTATGTTATATTTGTCATTTTGACTACAACATATGTTTAAAAAGAGCCAACATCAACACAGTTATTTTTTTTCCATCTGTAAAGAAGGTAAAGTATTACTAACATTAGGGCTAAGTCTACTCTTATCAACAGTTGTTTCAGGAAGTGATGCTAATTCTACTTCACCCACCTCTTTCACTTTTTCTCTGCAGACCATTCCTCTTCAAAATTTCGCTTTCACTTTTCTCAATACAAAGTTTCTTATTTTGTCTATTAAAAAAAGTTTAAAATATTGCTTTGTCTTTTACTCATGTTACTGAAATAAACACAGTATTATATAAAGATTCACTTTCAACTGGCAACTGCCACTTCATCTCGAAAGTTAAAACGGCTTGACATTGCACTATTGCACTATGAAGAACACGAACATAAGTGACTGTGACCAGTCGCTCGAGCAAACAATACAGCCCGAAAAATGGCTCGTCGACGAAGACTACCTGCCACACGCCGCTGCCAACATAAGGCTGCCTTATTCTTTGGTGCATCCTTCTGTGTATGTTACTTGCAGTCCCACCCAGTCGAGAAAACCTTTGTGGCCCATCTTTTTATCTCCAGGGACACACTACGCCCCACTTGACCCTGAAAGGACAATGGCTAGCAGAAAGTGAAGCAATCTAAGTGACACCATCCGGCATCTGAGAAGTGTACAATTCAGCTTGCTTAGGCAACAGAGCACTAAGTCACTGGATTAATCAAGGGTATCTTGCAAATTATCATTAAGGGATATATATATATATATATACATATATACACACACACAATACACACACACCACATAAATTATATAATATTTAATCTTTTTATTCAATTTGAATATCTTATTTTCGTTTGGGGGGGGGGGGGGGACATATCCCGATACCCCCACCCCCGGCTAAACCCCTGGTACCAGGTAACCACATTGTTAAACCGGCACATGTAAGTGACATAGCAACTATTCGAAGAGCCTTTCTGAACCTGGTATGTTCATAGTAAGCATTCAAAATAAAGCTACTAGGTATATTGCTTATTTTTAACCATAAATGCATCCAGGTAACATAAAAATAATTAAAAATGGTTTTCATATTCAAAGGTTTCATATTTAAAAATTGCTTTCATATTCAAGGATTCAAAATACCAATTTTTGAAAACAGCAATATTTTATAATTTTCTAGATTTGTAACATTCCTTTTACCAAATAGAACACAACAAGGTGTAGTAAACAATATCTCCTGCTATTCAAATACTTGTTCTGCTACATTAAAGGTTCTGTAGGCAATACTATAATTTAGATCAAATTGAATAGTCAATAGAATAGTCTGAATAGTCAACAATACCTGACTGATAGACGAGTGCAACTTCTAAAAATTAATTTGGAATTAAATATTTGATTACATTAATTCCAAATCAAATCTACATTTAAATATAGTAATTTATTCCGAACATTTCTAAAACTATACATTATGCATAGCTGCAATCTAGAGGTTAGGCAGATGAGCCAAGAAGTATTGCTGAACAACCAAGAAAATCCTTAACATGGAACAAAATGCTTATAAATTCTTAATCCATACAATTTCAAGTTCCATTTCCACCACCGAGGGATTTGCCAATAATAGTATGCACCTGGGAAATTCTTAACAGATGTGTATACATAACTAGCACAGTGTTGGAGAATGTAGAAAGCGAGAGGGGAGTTAACTTAATGCTAATAGCAACCAAGTTCCATCCAAAGACACAACCATGGAAGATGAAATGGTCTGCAAGCTTGCTGGATAACAAGTAGCAGCAGAAGGACCAGGAAAACCACAGCTTAAATCTAAATGTCTTAAATATGAAGTTCAGTTATAATAGCAGGTCGTTCAAAAGCAAAATGTTCTAGATGCAAATTAACCCCCATCCATATCACTGTGCATGGAAGAAGTCACCAGAGTTAATACTGAGTGGAAGATCTGCCAGACTTTGAGATGACGCTCTACGAAACATGTAGTACTTGGAACGCCGTAATGAGAATGGTCTGCTTCCAGTCACTCAATGATTCTCCTCAGCATTAAACCATCAAAATGGATTTTTGAGCATCCAACTGCACACCAAAAACACTCATGTATACATGACCTGTTCTGTTCTACCTATTGCAGCAATATATATTACCTCTCATTCTGTTTACAAGTGCCATATTATGGTCTGTGTAAATGTCACTTGTAGAGAGACAGCTCAGGAACATGGCACCACATTTGACTATTATTCTTAATTTTTGCACATGAATATATATATAAATATAATCAACAAAGTCAAGTCATATCATAGGTTTGCTCATGGGTCTGGGTGATACGTTTTAAGATAAAGCAGTTTGAAAAGGTAGTTTTTAATTATGCTGAAGAGCTCCAAATAATATTCACAGCATGCATGATATATTAAAAAACAGTTCTGTTCTCACCATAGGTTATGTTTTCTTTTCATTGTTAAACTGTTCTCACCATAGGTTATGCTTTCTTTTCATTGGTAAACACAATGGGGATACATTTAATAGCTTAATTAAATATCTCTATTTCAACATGCTGCAAGGCAGTTCAAGTGCCAGGCAGGGCCCTTAAAGAATAAACAATGTGTTGCCAACACCTATTGTCTCATAAACAATGTGTTGCCAACACAGATTGTCTCATAAACAACTAAATTTTTCAACTTTAAAACATAAACTCAACATGTTTATGCAAAAGCAAATGTACTTCTAATGACCATGAAGATTTCTGAGCAGTGACTAAATTTGCACAACTATATACTGTGATGGCATCATCACCCACATACAAACGTACTCACGTAAGTCACTGATAAAAACACAATTCTTTGCTCTTATTCAACAACTTTATTCTGAACATATTTTAAGATCTTGAAACACACCTGTAAGCTCATGTAAAGCATGCACAGCTTACATGTCAACCACTGATGCTAATTTATTTATAATTGCCAGGTTATCATTTATAACTAATACACTGAGATTAACTACCTTTCCTTGAGTGATAGTACACCATGAGAACACTAGTTATAAAAAATGCAAAGCCTTTTTAACATTGGCAGCGAATTTCATTCTTTTGTATTGTTGAAGTAAAGTTAATCTATTAATCTCAGAAAAACAATTTAAATAAAAAAAAAGTGTAACAAAAATAACTACTGTACAGATCAAAAGAAAACCAACCTTTTGTGATTGCTTCATCTTGTATGCGATGATCTACGACTTCTTCCTGGTGGGCGGGCTTTGCAAAGGCCTCTGGTGTTGCTCTTGTCTGGGACACCGGTCTTACCACAGATGTTACAAAAGGCTTCACACAACTCGCTACAGGGATTCTCCCAGCTGCAACAGAACAATACCTTCCCTTAAATAACTATGAATTATAGTGTGTTGATGACATCCCCCCTTCAATCGATGGCTGGCTTTTGAGGTGGGGCTCATATGTACCTGTTATATGTCAAATGTGAGTGAGTGAAGAGATTTGGGTGGCTCCTATGAGGGTTAAGTGAGGTGGGTATGGAGCAGCATTGGAATGTAAGGACGGGGGAAACTGGAAATCCGTGAGAAAACCAGCCCACCAGTGGCATTGCCTGGCACCATTTTCACATGTGAAAATCCGTCATTTTCAACTGTGACATGGAATGAGACCTCTAGGATGAAACAGCAATGGAAAGTAAAGGCCTACAGAAGTAGGATTACTCAGAGAAAATCCATAGGCCAACATACAATTACATAAGTTGGACTACTACACTGAAGCAAGAATGGAAATATGATTAAGTTTAACATAGTATTGTTGACATTAAATTTAATCCTAGAAGCTGCTGATGTATTTATTTACGATACCTGCCAGCCAAGGGTTGACGACGACTATGGAAACTACACTATGGTATTCTCCTTCACACATATGCATCATACATATTATATTTCGTTATGTGTTGCTGACTTGCACCGTGTGAGTAAGCGAAGAGTGCATGGAGGAGAGAGTTGTAATGTGATATTCTGGTGAACTTGGATACACCCTTCTGGCTTCTTGTAACACTGGTCTCAGAAGTAGTATGGAGGCATTCAGTAATAAATTAAGTAAGGCATTCAGTTAGTAATTAGTGATTTTAAAACAAATTTAATTTATTGTAATAGCTGTAAGCCAAAATATTAATACTGTTTTGAGCAACTGTCACAGTGAATATTAACTATAAAAATGTCTGCAGAACTAAAAGCACTGTGAGTATTAATTGAGGGGCTAGGTAGCCAGATGGTTAATGTGAGTGCAAGTGATAATAACCTTGATAGAAAAATGAGTAGTGTGAACGATAAATAAATAGTGTAGACGAAAATGTAGACTGGAAAATAGACACTGTAAATAAAAATGTAGACACGAAAATAGAAGGCAATAGCGAGTTAGTGAATACGAGAATAGACAGTATCAGTGGGAGAATGGACAGTGCCAGTGAAAGTATGGACAGTGTCAAGAATCAAATCAAACAAGAAATGAGTGCAATGAATAAGGAATGGCAGGAATTTCTTCAGCAGCGGAGTTCTACTGTCACTGCATCAGAAGCCGAAAAAGTGGGGACGCAGTGCAAGTCGTTGCCAATACAGCAACCTTGGAGGATAGCCAGCATCTCTGCGGCATTGGTGTTATGCAGAGGGATGCAATTAAGCCCGCCCCTTACGATGGCCTGACATCTTGGCGAGAGTACGAACATCAGTTCAAAATAGTCGCCACACCCTGAATGACTGGTCACCGAACAGCTGGCTTACTACCTCACAGCTGTATTGAGAGGCCCTGCATTGAGCATACTACAATCTCTGTTAGAGCAACATAGACTGGAGTACCCCACACCGGTGTCTGCCTTGGATTTACATTTCGGTAACCGGTACCTGTGCCATCCTCACATTGCACAGCTGCGAAGCCGCACCCTACGACCAGGGGAGCTACTGCAGGAGCTATGGAAAAACATTATGTGGCTGTCTCAACTAACTCTGGAAGGGTGCTCCGGGGAGGCGCGTAAGATAATAGCAGTCTGCTTCTTCACTGATGCCATCGTCAACACAGAGGTACGGCAAGCAGCACATCTGGCTGCACCCACAATATGCAGGATTCCTTGGCCTGAGCAATGGACGTAGAGGCAGCAAGAAGGGTGTCGCACCCCGACGTCTGGTACAGACAATGACGGTGAACAAAAATGACGAAGAAAGAATAACAAAGACACTGAAGGAGTTGCAGATGGCAGTGAAGGACATTGCTCCCACAGTACGTGATCCAGAGCTTTGATGCCCGCCACCCAAACAGCCTGAGTGTTGGTCGTGTGGGCAGCTGAAGCACCTGAGAGCCTATTTCCCACAACAGCAGCAGTAGAAACAGAAGTCGGAGTGGGAAAAGAGACAGCGTGATGAAGAACAAATGGCTTAGATAAACACAGTCAAGCTATTACGTGAAGAAATTTGTGAGCTTCGTGCATATGCCCAACAACTGAGAAACCACATTGGTGAGCTGAAGCAGCGAGCTGCACATCTAACAAAGCAATTGAAAAATGCACAGGATGCGAATGCTGTCCAAACCCCCACACGCCCTGCGCACATTGTGTCATATGGCATGGAGTGAGTGATGGAATGGGCCCTCTCAGCAGTGGCTCTGAGAATTATCAGTCACAAGGAGGATGTGCTTCGGGAGGCAAAAAACCAGCTGCATTGTCTCGAGAAGGGAAGTGAGCCAGTTGACAGGAGCTATCAGTATTTCAGGGTACGTCGGATGAGGCATCCACCGCGACAGTCAGCACTTTTCAGATTGGTAGATGTAGCCTAAAGGAAGATGCAAAGGCTAATAGATTGAGAGAATTCAACACAGCAGCGAGGAAACCTGCCTTTTGCAGCTCGCACACTTCTGATCTTTGGCAGATTGAATTTCTAAGTTTAACTGAAGGTATACTCTGGTTTAATGACCTAGTCTCTCTTAGCGTGACTCGGGGTGTGGGGAATGTTCCACATCTTGGCTGCTGATACTATAAAAGCATATCAGTCCTCCGAGTGGAGAGTTTTTATGAGAGTTGAGAGTTTGGGTGATTGTGTGATGTTAAGCAATAGACAACTAGCCAGAAGAGCAATGAGTAGCAACAGAAGTGACCAGCAAATGTAAAATTTAAAATTTGCGACTGTGAGCATCTGTGCAATGAAGAGTGTGACTGGCAGGTGCGAATACTGAACTGCATGAATGAGTGTAAAAGACATTTCAAATGATGGCAGCAGATAGACTAAACATGTGTTAATGAGGAAGGTGACTTAATTGACTATAACCAGAGACATTAAGAAGCGCTAGAGTTGAGATAGACAGTAAATATTGCATTCACTGAAAAAAAAAAAAAAAAAAGTAATAAGTAATTAATGCTATAAATAATAACTATGTGAATAAATTAAAATCAATTTTAGTTCTTTTAATGTTATTAGTTGTAGGAGCACACAAGCTAACATCTTCCAATTCATAAACTATTTTCAAAAATAGTTCTGAGAGCTGGATTATAGTGAGAATATGAATATAGTATATATACACCGATAATCCCTCAACCTGAGTTCTCATGAAAATATATGGTTCTAAGTCATTTAGAGGTTTATAATTATTTCCCTATGAGATATATCGCTATGAAATAATTACAATTATGTTGTAGATTCTTTGATTATAATGTTTGGTGTATGTTATAAGGGAGAGTAGTTTTAATTTTAAGTTAGTTAAACTATTTTTAAAAAGAGAAAGGGTTAAAAAAAAAAATGGTAGGGAGGTGTAAGTATAGGGGCTGTGAAAGGTGTGGAGAAGGTTAGATAGTGGTGTGCAGTGCGACCAGTGTGGCGGATGGTACCATGTTGGCTGTATAGGGATCAGGGAGGAGGAACTGGAATCACTACAAAAACATGAGTGGAAGTGTGAGGAATGTGCTGAGGGAAAGGGTTTAGTGGCAGTGGTAGGGAACAAATTGAGAATAGAGAAGGAAACGCAAATAAGTGGAGAAGGTGGAAACTGGATTCGGGATATGCTGAGGGGAAGGTTTGTAGAGGGTGTGCCAGTGCCAATGGAAGGGACTAAGGAGGAGAGGTGGAAAGGGGAGATGGTAGATTTGATGAGCAGGAAAGAGAGGGAAATGATGCCTAGGATTGAGAGGATGGAGGAAAAGGTCAGGAATGAGATGGGTAAGAGTAGAGTTGAAATGAGGGTGGATAAGTTAGAGGAGGAGTTGGAAGATGTAAAGGGGGTGCTAAGGAAAATGAAAGCCAGTCCACAGGAGGAAAAGCTGAGTAGAGAGGAAGAGTTAGGAAGAATGCAAGTAGGGCTGCAGAAGGAACTGCAGGAGGAAAGGCAGAGGAGGAGGGAGGCAGAGATAGAGGTGGTAAGATTAAGGAGGAGGATAGAGGAGTTGGAGGCAGTAGAAAGGGATAAGGCAGTAGGAGAAATACGACAGCAAATAAGGTTAGAGGAGCAAGAAATAGTAGCAAGGGATAAGGTGATAGTAGTAGGCAGGAAGCAATCAGGAATAGAGGAACGGGAATCAGAAAGCAGGGAACAGGCATTGGTAGAAGGTAGGAAACAGTATGTTGAGGCTTGCAAGTGTGCGATTAGCAAAGACCAGCAAGCAGGACAAAGTAGACAGTTCAGGGCCATAGGTGAAAGAGGAGGGCTGGCCAAAGGGAGGGAAACAAGGGTGCTGCAGGAGCCCGAAGACAAGGGTAGGAGGGAGGGACCAGGTTCACCTGACAGAACAGGAAAAGAGGATTCTGGGTGATCTGCTAGAGGCCGCAGGGGTGGATATAGGAGGTAAGCAATGTAGGATGGTAAAGCAGAGTACTAGTATAAAGATAATGGTGGTGAGCTGTAGGAGTGTGTACAACAAGCTGGAGGGCTTCTGGGGAAAGGTTGAAGGATATGGGGCAGATATAGTGGTAGCTGTGGAGACTTGGTTGACTGAGGAAGTACTGGACATTGAATGTAGGCAGGATGAGTTCACCATCTTCAGAAGAGACAGGGATGGGAGAGGAAGAGGAATAATGGTGTGTGTAAGGAAAGGGCTAAACGGGGCAGTAGAATGGGTTAGTGAGGATGTCGAGGTAATGGGAATTAAATTGAGTGGTAGTAGTTATAGGAGTATTATTTGCTGGCAGCGTATATACCACCAGGACAGGGAAGGCAGGTAATTGAGATGATCAAGGAGAGGGTTGATAGACTAAAGGACAGGCAGTGGGTTGTTGTAGCAGGGGATTTGAATATGTCAGGGGTGAAATGGGTAGAGGGTGAAGAAGGAATGCATAGCGTAATGTAGAGAATGGCAGCACAGTTAGTCAACAGAGGATTAGTCCAGATAGTAGAAACACCTACGAGATGGAATGAGGAGGGTGTTGGGTCAGTGCTGGATGTGGTGTTGGTCAGACCTAGGAATGCTGTAGTTGGTGCAATAGTATTGGATGGTATAAGTGACCATCATATTCCGGTTGTAGAAATTGGGATTGGCAGGATGAGGGAAGTGCAAATGGCAGAAAGGTTGGTGTGGCAGTATGGGAGAGGAGACAAGAAGGGAGCAGAAATATTCCTGAGAGACAGGTTTAAAAAATGGTATATGGAGGAGGGTGTATAGGGGTTGTGGAGGGAGTTTAGAGGATTAATGAAGGTTATGTTGGAGAAATTTGAGCCAATGAAAAGGTTACGGACTGGGGAAGATCCCCCATATTATGGACAGGAGATTTTGAAAATGAAGAAGAAGTGCAGAAAATTACATGCCAAGTGGAGAAATGAAGGGATGATAAGATCTAAAGAAATGGTGAAACAAATGGGTAGGGAGCTTGAAAGAAAGATCAAACAGGCAAAGAATGTATTTCTGGGGAACATGTTGGAAGAAGGAAAAGGCAAGGAATGGGGGAAATTGTTTAGGTATGTTAGGAGGTTAATGGGAGGAGAGGAAGGGATCCCTCTGCTAACAGGAAGGGATGGTAGGCATGTGACAAATGACCAAGAAATATCGGAGATGCTGCAAGGACAGTACTTGTCAGTGTTTGAGGCAAAGGAGGGTTGGAATAGGTGGACAAACAGGGTTCGGGGGGTGTATAGTGAGTTAAAAATTAGGGAGTGAGAGATAGAAAAGGTAATTAGGAGTATGGAGAGCAGTAAGGCAGGGGGACCAGATGGGATGGAAAACGCAGCACTAAAGTTTGGTGGCAAGTAGTTGGCGAAATATTTAGAAGTGCTGTTTAAAAAGTCCTTAGGAGAGGGTAAGTTACCACTAGATTGGAAGGATGCTATGGTGGTACCTATACACAAGCAGGGAGAGGATAGGGGGAGGCCTGGCAGCTACAGACTGGTGAGTCTCACATCAAGTACAGGAAAAGTAATGGAGAGGCTGGTGGTGCAGTATATGGTGAGGGTAATGAACAATAGGAATTGGTTGGAGGAGTCCCAGCATGGTTTCAGGCGGGGTTACTCGTGTGAGACTCAGCTCGCTGGGTTATTAGAGGATCTGGTGCAGGTATTTGATGAGGGGAAGCAGGTGGATGCCTGCTTCATAGATTTTGAGAAGGCATTCGATAATGTGCCCCATGGGTCATTGATGAGGAAAGTGGAGGCGCTGATACCAGACAGGAGGGTAGTGGAATGGATAGGGGACTTTCTCAGGGGGCGAAGGCAGAGGGTGAAAGTGGGGGAGGCAATATCGGAGGAAGAGGAGATTACTTCAAGGGTACCACACGGAAGTGTGCCGGGTCCTTTGTTATTTACCATAATGGTAAATGACATGGGTTTGGGGATTAGGGGAAAAATCAGATTGTTTGCAGACGATTGTGTTGTATATGCTGAGGTGGGAGAGGGGGGCAGAAATTTGCAGGGGGACATTGATAAGATATGGTTGTGGACCAGAAAAAATAAAATGAAGATAAATGTAAGAAAAATTAAGGTAGTGAGGTTCACAAGGAAGAAGATATAAGCAGGGACATGTACAGATGGGAGGGACAAGAGATAGAAGAAGCAGCAGAATATAAGTATCTAGGGATTGTACTACAGGAAGACCTCAGGTGGAAAAATAAATGTAGGGAAGGTGGTTGCAAAGAGAAGAAGGGCTCTGGGTATGCTGGGAAGGGTGCTGAAAGGAGTCACCTGTGAGGTGAAGGCGTATGGCACAATGATACTGCCAATGTTAGAATATGCTGCAGCAGTATGGGACCTGTATGTGGAGGTGGAGGTACGAGAACTGGAAAAGGTGCAGAGAAGGGCAGCAAGATGGGTGAAGGGTAGGTGGAGAAGGCAGGGGCAAGATGGTGAGGAAGAAGGGAACTATAGGCTATCAGTGATGATGAAAGAAATGGGGTGGAGCTCACTGAAGGACAGGAGGAAAGTTGAACGGTTAGTCAGGATGTACAGGATGGTGAATGAAGAGGGAGGATGGGGAGGGCTACACTGCAAGCTAAGTAAGGGGGTGTTTAGGGGAAGAGGAAACAACAGTGAGAAGCTTATGAGGATGTGGAGAAGAACGGAGCGGGGTAGGCAGTCCATGCTTGTGAGGTCTGTGAGGGAGTGGAATGTGTTGAGGGAGAAATTGGTATCTGTGACAGGGATTGGTAAATTCAGGAAGGGAGTGGAAAAGTAGTTGGTTGGAAGAAGGAGAGTTGAGAGAGCTCGCCACCGGGCGGTAGCCTAATTGCGAGAGTATGTATGTATGAAGGAACTCGTTTACCTAACAGCTATATTGGAAGGTCAGCCCATTTTTGAAAAAAAAAAAATTCCGAAATGTGAGTTCTCTTGAAAAAATATAGTTAAGTCATTTAGAGGATTATAATTATTTCCCTACGGGGTATATCACTACAAAATAATTATAATTATGATGTAGATTCTTTGATTATAATGTTTGTGTAACAGCTATATTGGAAGGTCTGCCCATTTTTGGAAAAAAAAAAAAAAAAAAAAAAACCGAAATGTGAGTTCACCTGAAAATATATAGTTAATTCATTTAGAGGCTTATAATTATTTCCCTATGGCATATATCACTATAAAATAATTATAATTATGATGTACATTCTTTGATTATAATGTTTATGTAACAGCTATATTGGAAGTTCTGCTCATTATCGAAAAAAAAAATCTCAAAATATGAGTTCTCCTGAAAATATATGGTGCTAAGTCATCTCCAGGCTTATAATTCTCTGTTGCCAGAGAAAATTTTTTTTGGGTTTTTTCGGCAGAGCAAAAATAATTTTCAAAAATTTTCAAAATATTTCAACCAAATATGAAATTAAGTTTTCATAAATTTGGTATTTTGAAATTCAAAATAAATGTTCAGTTTACAGTATGTTGTATCGTTATGTATAAAAATTGTTTAAAAATCTTATACCTGGACTTGTCTGGTTTTGCACACATATATTGCTTGACTTGTCTGGCTCAACACAATTCAATAAAAGTACAATATAACAAGATATTACACACTATAATAACTCATGTAATTTAGAGAATCTACAAGAATGAAGGAAATCTAAATTGGTATTGATAATTACATAGTAATTCCTATAAATCTTTCAAATATAAACTTGAAACATTATTTTACAGTGCACTGTTCACTTTTATTCATCAGTGTTTATAATGTTCACTTATACCGTGAGAATTATTTTCTACATAACACTGCTAACTTATCTGCATACAACATAAACAGAGAAAAAATAAAATGACAGACACGAAAACTATACTCTTTAGAATACCAATGTTATGGAAAACAAACATTGAAATTGCAAAATTCACTTGAAAATAACAAGTTTACAATACTTTAAGGATCACAACAATTGATACATTTTTCCAAACACAGATGAAATCAGTTCAGTTATTTCCAACTTCAGTGTCACTGTCATTTAATATATTCCTCAATTTTTTCATCAGTCAAAAATCCTTTATAGAATGAATGGCACATTGGATCGATGAGAGGAAGCATATCAATAAGGTTCTTTTTCTTCTATTTTATTATTATACATGGCCCATTATACAGCTTGTCCAATATTACCGCTGGCTTTGGATGTCCTCTTCTTTTTAAATTTCAAATGTGGAATGGTTCTGATCCATTAAATTTTGTTTTGCATTGAATTTCTCCGAATTTGCAACTGTAGCGCAACCATTGTATTTCTGACCAGAAAATATTTTCACCACAGTCATTTTTATTTCTTACAACCAACTGCTGTTACAGAATTGATTCAAAATCATAAAAATCACCACTTTTCATTTCATACACATTAAATTTGTTTGTACGTGATGTTAAACGTACAAGTTGGTACCAATCTCGAGGATGAGCAATCTCAACCGGAGTCTTCTTTTTTGTCTCTCTATAGCCGAATGGTTATAGTTACATTTGAGATGTATAAGGCCTGGTACCATGAATTTGTGGTCAATGTACTGAAGATTTGTATTTCGCTGTAGAGTGCGTCAACTAAACATCACAACCACATACGAATTCCAATTTTGCCCTGGGCATGTATCAGAGTAAAACATAGGATGTTTGACATCCCTTGGTAAATTATCAGTAAATTTTAAAAGACAATGGAGGTAATATCATTGACACCATGATTAGCAATACCTTCATGCCACATGAAACATTTGACCTCTTTTGTTGCAGTCATGAGCAGTTAAATTAAATACCCATAGTTGTATCTTACAAAATGGTACAGATGTGTTGAGATACCATGTCATGGGAGATACCATGTCATGGGAGACATTGTTGTAGATCAAATGAAAAAATTTTGTAGTCAGGATTAACTTTGGCTTTATCTTTGTCCTATCTCTTTTTCTCATATGCATCATCAGCACTTGTTTGATGATGCTCTTCTAAAACAGTATTGCTATTTGCCATGTCTTCTGCAGATACCTTTATTTGTTTTTTTTACGGTAGGCCTATCACATTTGTTACACGTATCAACTTTAGGTTTCTTGAAAGATAAATTTGGAGAGTGAAATATGCCTTTGTAAATAATTCTTGATATAGAATTTGATCCAGTTTTATATAGCTCGTACGAGACAGATAGTTCAGACCATTTGCGTTTAGGTGGTTCTCTTCTATTACTGTCTGACATTGGTATTCCAGAATCACTACTGAACAATTTATTTTGCACTGCTAATTCTATGAAGCATTTAGTTTCACCTAATGCTGTCTGAAAGCAACTTTTACAAACCTTTCTTTTTCACCATTTATATCCAAATAATAGGTATTGGTGGTGAATCTAAATTTACGTTTGTTTTCCTAACATTGCATGGTCTGCATGATACAGTGGCGTTTATTCCATATGCAAGGTAAGTAATGCTTAGCCTATATGTATTGGAAATGTTTTACCTTTTATAGTTTTTGCCGTAACTTTAAACACATTTAATTCTGAGTTTCCCGTTTATGGTTCGAGAAACAGAGTTTCCATAACTCCTATACTCTACACGCATAGTGCTGCTATCTAGTATTTATTTCCACAAACGGGAGCGACTAGCGATGAATCGTACTCGCAAGCAACAAGCCACACGCTCGACTGCGTTCCTTCGGCAGGGTAAGCAGTCATTCTGTTTGCATCCTCCAGTCCTACATTTCCCCTTGGAAAGTTGATGAAAGTGTTCGGGACAATTGGAGTTTTCCTATAATTTGTGATATCTCTCAAAATAATATTCAGTTTAATTATTATTACATTCATTTCGTTTCTGCTTTTTATAACTAATGTTAGATATTATAAAATGGTAAATACATGTGAAGGGTAAGCAAAGCTGGAATTTGCATTTGTAAGTAGAAATTGCTTAGCCTGTTAAAAAAACTCGCTACACGCCACTGGCATGATACTTTTTCACACATTTCAATGTGGTTACTCACATACGTAACTCTTTTATCCCTATCAGCCATTTGCCAACACTCTTAAAAATTATTTCTTTTTCCTGGCCTGAAAATTTACTTCTACACTGCATACGACAGTCAGGCCAGGGCTTCAACACTCTTGCGTCTTTTACCTTTCCATCTGCTGTAACATATGCATTCCCAGTATTTCTAGCCATTTTCCTTTCATTCCATGCTCTACGAGAATTACATTTCTGTGGAATATTTTCTGAAATAGGATTGGTTAATTCAGTTATAGTATGTTTGTCACGAGAGTAACACATTCTTCTAGAGGGAGGCTCATCAGCACTAGGTGTCCAATAGGGATCATTTGCTACATCATCAATTTCTGCATTTTCTGCGATCTGTTCAATATTATCTTCATTTACCACATGTTCACAATTTTCTATTGTGTTTTCATTAGCAACATCTACTATGTCATCAATTTCTTCATTATAAATTTCTGCATCCTCTGTAGTGTTATCATCATTATTGGGGACATAATTTTCAATATGACACCCCAAAGGTGAGTTCAAGGATTGTGTCACAGCCTCCAATGGCATTGTCTCTACTGGTGCTTCTTTGATTTCTAGATCTGAACAAACAGCTACACTTGTAAAACATCCAGTATGGTGTTCAGAGTTTCCTTCATTGTACGAAGATATATCACATATGATGTAATTTAAATAATTTAAACTTGTTTCACAGATCTCAACATCATTTTGTACAAATATAAATGGTTCACTTATTGCTCCAATTATACAAGATTCATTGTTGTCCACATATGATGAAGAACCTAACTTTTCACTGTTTGTGTGTGAGCATGAAGATTCACTTGCTAACAGAACAATTGCTTTTGTTCTTCAACAAAACACTTCATAACGAACATAATAACTTGTTAAATCACTTGAAATTAACTGTGACGCATATATTCAGTCATTATTAACAATCTGGCTTTGAAGGTATATAGCCTTGTTACTCACATAATGCGTAGAGATACAAGTTTATGTAGGCTATCTTTAACAATTATGCTCACCAAAATAATAAAAACAGTTAAATATTCACTTTTATAAATTATTACTATTACTTAATCACTAACTAAACACCACATTACAAGCAAGACTCTACACATTGCCATACATGTTCAGGCTTTCATCCACTTATGAAAGTAGAGAGCATAATAGGTTATGTCAGTAAGAAATGCTGTGCAAAAGTAAACAAGACGACTTGTCTGTTTCCTTAACCGCCAATCTACGTGTAAATCCAGGCAAGTCGACTTGTCTGTTTTTTCCTAAACGTAACCACAACAGCTAACTTGCCTATATTTACACAAGGTATTATTATGTGTTTGTTGCTTAAAATCAGCTTGTCTGTTTTTTCCCAGACAAAGTTAGTGAATTTTTAAAATAGGCTGCATCCACTTCCCGTTATTGACAATTGTTGACTTGTCCGCGCTTTTCCCCGGTCATAAGAGAATTATTTCCCTATGGGATATATCACTACAAAATAATTATTATGTAGATTCTTTGATTATAATGTTTATGTAACAGCTACATTGGAAGGTCTGCCATTTTTGAAAAAAAAAATTCCGAAATGTGAGTTCTCCTGAAATATTCATGCATACATACATACACTCGCAATTAGGCTACCGCCCGGTGGCGATCTCTCTCAACTCTCCTTCACCCAACCAACTACTTTTCCACTCCCTTCCTGAATTTACCAACCCCTCTCACAGATACCAATTCCTCCCTCAACACATTCCACTCCCTCACAGACCTCACAAGCATGGACTGCCTACCCCGCTCCGTTCTCCTCACACCCTCTGAAGCTTCTCACTGTTGTTTCCTCTTCCTCTAAACACCCCCTTACTTAGCTTGCAGTGTATCCCTCCCCAGCCTCCCTCTTCATTCACCATCCTGTACATCCTGACTAACCGTTCAACTTTCCGCCTGTCCTTCAATGAACTCCACCCCATTTCTTTCATCATCACTGATGGCCTATAGTTCCCTTCTTCCTCATCATCCTGCCCTTGCCTTCTCCACCTACCCTTCACCCATCTTGCTGCCTTTCTCTGCATCTTTTCCAGTTCTCGCACCTCCACCTCCAGGTCCCATACTGCTGAAAATATATAGTTAAGTCATTTAGAGACTTATAATTATTTCCCTATGGGGTATATCACTACAAAATAATTATAATGTACATTTTTGATTATAATGTTTATGTAGCAGCTATATTGGAAGTTCTGCCCATTTTTGGGAAAAAAAATTCCAAAATGTAAGTTTTCCTGGAAATATATGATTCTAAGCCATTTACCAAATTATAATTATTTCCCTACAGGATATATCACTATGAAATAATCATAATTATGATGTAGATTCTTTGATTACAATGTTTATGTAACAGCTATGATATAAGGTCTGCCCATTTTTGCAACAAAAAAAAATCGGAAATTTGAGGCGCACCTCAAAATTTATGCTTCTAAAAGTCATGAAATGGTTTATAATTAATTGCCTATGGGATATAGCACTCTAAAATAATTATAATTGTGTTGTAGGCGCTTTAATTGTAATGCGTATATAGCAGCTATATTGGTATTTTGATTAGAAATAGGGGATAATTGAAAAATGAATCACTTTTCGGGGCACCTGTAGTCGCCTAGTCTGCGCACCGAGGCACTTAGGCGGTTGTTGTTCTGGCGTTTGCAGCAGCTGGCGGCAGGCGATAAGTAACGCGGGAGACGAGATAGAGCCGGAGAATAGAGCTAACTTCAGTCTAGTTTCTTAATGGAGTGAAAAACGAATAACAAACACGGTTTATGCCCTTGGTTTGAACTTTGAAGAGCATTAACAGTGACATGACGACTTTGATGCACTTTTGGAGGGAATGAAGTCTGCTACGGGCACATCTGGGATTCAAACAAACACACCTTACGTTTTAACTAATGTTAACTCCCAGACTTATAGGTTATATCCTGAATATTACACATACACAAAAAACATTTTAAATATTAAACCACCTGTTACCTACATATATTTGATAACTGAAGGGTGCTGTATAATTTCGTTTCCAATAAAGGCACTAACCCGCTGAAATAACACTTCTGCAGCATTTGTTTACATAAAACAAGCGCCATTGCACACCATGTGTGTGCGCATATCAAACACCAACCTGAAAAACGTAACGTGAACAAAACCAATCCACGTATAATAGGAAACCTCTAAAATTATCGCAAATAGTATAACAAAGTACCCAATTTTGAATACTTTTCAACAAAATGGCATCTAACTAGTGCATTATTTGTGTGTTTCCACGGTCACAATATTTATATTATTTTTAAGGTTGTAGCTGTAATCAAAACATAAACAAAAGAGTTGCTCCATCGGAAGACGACGCAAATTCATCCAAAGAAAGAGTGCACACACATGTTAAACATAATAAATAATTTTAAGTGGCGGCCTTGGTCTAAAACGTTCTAACAAGTAGCTGTCATCATGAAACACTCTCTAGCGCAAGCTGATATCGCGATGGTGCAACAGTAACTATCATGAAGTTTACATGGCGATAGTAATGTGAGAGTAACTTTCGCGAGAGAAACTATCGCGCATTATCATCACCGTGTAAACAATCCCTAATAAACTATTCTAACTTGCTGTCTTCAAAAATAGTAGAGGCTTTCTTTATTTTTTTTTCGCAGTGTTTTAATAATAATAATAATAATCATCATCATTTTATTGTCCAACAGACAACAAATTATGTGCAATGTATAGGACTAGTCAGTGTAAAAGACACAAAAATACAAATTCATATACAAATATAAAATATCTCATGACCTCCAATGAACTACGCAACAATTAAAATGAGAAACAAAAATCAAAGATTTTTTTACGACTTTTATTGTTACATCAGTGGTGTTCGCATGCCATACACTAAAATAAATCATGTATGCTCAAAAGTCCGGAAGCATTCTATCAACACATAAATAAAAAATAACGGTATAGAATAACATGTTATTATCAAATGTTTTTCTCAGATGTTTACTGCCTGGAGCGTTCTACTGTTGTTGTGTCTCGCAGTAACCTACATTGTGCGTCGACATCCACTCTGTACTTCCTGCCTCTATGCTTTTCTTTGTGTTTAGGTCAGGAGTGAGGAGAGAGAGTGAGAAAGAGCAAGAGCAGGACCGCTAGCAAGTGCCAATATTGTGTAAGGTGTAATAGTCAAGGTTGTCGATGATGTGTGTTGAATTCTCGTGAAGGTATTTTCATAATTGTCATAAAAAGCGGAGTTGCCTGAAGACATTATGATTTTCTACAAAGAGAGAATATTATCGCCAGATCAACTCAAACGTCTGGAACATCACAAATATAGTACAACTAACTGTAGTCTCCTTGATCCTATATTACAACCTTGGTGGAACTGGCTTGTCAGCAAGTTACCTCTTTGGCTTGCGCCCAATTTGATTACAGTAGTGGGTCTTATGGTCAACATTCTTACCACGCTGATTCTAGTCTGGTACAGCCCGGATGCAAAATTAGAGGTAGGTTAAGTCACATTACTAGCCCAGAAATAACCACTCGGGCCTCAAAAAGATTACTATTAAAGTTTTAGAAGTGTCTATAAATTACTTTAATCTCATTAATATATTTAACAAGTGTACTTGGTTAGGGAACTGAATTAGATCTGAGCGAGTAGTATAGATATTTTAACAGTAACAACCAGTAGGAACTGGTAACATACATTAGTGCATGGTTTGTATCTAATTAAGCTTTTACTTTCACATTAAGGGCTTGCTACAAATGATAATAGATTTTCAGACGTGCTGTCTGAACTATGATATTTTTGTGCTGTCAGGATTTCTAACACATGTAACTCATTTCTCTATGTTGAAATGCTTTGATCAATCTCGTACCTTGACTTGTGTTTTTTCCTCATATGTATTTCAACTTTTACTATGTCCAGTAAACTTGTAATTTGACTTGTCCAATATGTTTGTATAGCTTAATATTGAATAAAGGTGTTACGGATGCAGTAAAACACACACACTATAATTGATGTTTTATGAAATTTCTTGCAGTTGCACTTTAGCCTAATGCTGAAATCACATAGTTCACGCCCAGCAGGAAACAGCAAGGACGACATAACACTTAAAATTAAACAACCAATGAAATACAAAATAGATTTGATGCAAGCCAAACAATTCTATCGCCTGACCAGCAAATTTGGATTAGAAACTATTTCTATTCTTTGTTGTGCTGTGCGACATGACGCACAGTGTGTACAACCTTGCAAAATGAAATTGTATGATAAGCTTTCCCTAAAATGGGGAATATGTAGCGTGTGAAAATTATTGTATTTAACTCGTATAAATAATAATTTTACCTTTGTATGCATTAACTATAAAACTTTGTCACCACAGTGTATTCCAAATTTCCCGTCTGCCCACTGCTTTTGAGTCTAGTGTAGATAATCAGCACCTTCTAAACGGATCCGAAAAATTCTACTCTTGTCCCGTTGGTAAACTGTCAGACTGTATATTCGAGCAGGCACATTGAAACTGGCCGTTGTTGTATTTTTTGTTGTGTCGTGCTCGTCTGGTCTGAGAGATTCCAGTGTAATGTTATATATAGCCTAAACACAGTGAAATTGATGAACTAACTGGAAACATGGCAGATTGTGTATGTTGTGTGTGTTTATTTTACAATATTGCATCTGGAATGGACGTTTCCTGTCGGTTACCAACTCTTTGGGTAATTCTTAAGAATTAAGGGCTTTTCTGAAGGAAAAAAAATTTCAAAGTGGCATAATTTCACTCTACTACTTGCACAGAACACAAATTTACTAGGGGCATCAACATTTAACCAATAGAAACCCAAAAACGATGGTAGGGAGGGCTGTAAAAGGTCAGGGAAATTGTGGGGTAAAACAAATATAATATATATATGTTTCAATCATAAAATTTTACTCCAAAATTTCCCTCCAGTTTATAGCCCACCCCACTATCGTATTTCTAAATTGTATTTGCGACATTGTCAATTTAAGTAATGTTCAGTTAAGATCTTTTTGCAATTAAACATGTTTTTATGAAATAATATTACAAATAGCATGAAAATATGGTAAATTGCAGAACACACACATTATTTTCCAGTGCAAATGGGCTATGCATAAACATAATTTGTGGGGAATCTCGAAGCTTCGCTGATACGTGATACTCAGTCACCACTAATAAGTAATTGCTGGCACACCTTGAATCACTGTTTTGGAAAGATACTCCCCTGCTGGCGCTGAGACTCTGACTGAGTGCATAATGTTTGGCTGTGCTTTTACAGTCTTTTTGCAATTTAACATATATTCGTGAATAAATATATTATGTGGGTCATTCTCTGGAAAAGGTACAAAATCAAAAGAAAAAAATTATTGCAAATATTCAGAAGATAATTCAAATAAGTACTCTCCCATCATTTATTAAAGTAGCTAAACTATTCTATGTAAGTGTTCATGTTTTTAAACAATTATTTACTTAAATATTAATTGTTATATTTTTTATAGTGTCCATGGAGGGGAGTTGATGGTTCCAAGCCACATGATTAAATTGTATGTAGGCTAGTTTGCATTAGGGATCCAAGTACCATACTAATACAGTTGAGAAAACATGCCTTTATTATCAAGGTCAAAATATTTTGATCTTTTTTTTTTTAACTTGAAAGTATTTTTAACAATTTAGAGAAAAAAAATTTCACTCATGAAACAAATATTCATTTGAATGAAAATGATGGTTGGATCACCATTGCATGCCGATAAATTTAACTTAGTCTAAATTGTACTGCTCTGGAATATCATTGAACATGTAT
This sequence comes from Dryococelus australis, assembly GCA_029891345.1. Taxonomy (NCBI): domain Eukaryota; kingdom Metazoa; phylum Arthropoda; class Insecta; order Phasmatodea; family Phasmatidae; genus Dryococelus; species Dryococelus australis. The sequence goes on along the minus strand of CM057003.1, from coordinate 67,596,283 downwards.
TGCAAATGGCTGTTAAGTATAGGCTGATTCAGAACATCTACAATGTCACTGGAACTGATAATGATTTCTTGTTCCTCTGAGAAGATAAACTTTGCAGCTGTTTGCGCACATTTAGTCATGAAACAAACTCTTAACCTCTTCAGAAATGCATTCTGTCACATTTGCAATGTAATTTCGTACTCTTTTCCTACCAGTAACTTTTACAATCAAATAATCGTTATGTTTTGTCCATATCTTATCATTTTTGTCATATTTGGTTCCTGAATCAGATGAACTGTAGATCTGCGAGTATTCGAGTCTTCTATGATAACTGTTTTCACCACTGCAGAACTCTGAACACAACTCTAAATCAGAGTCAGAGGTGTCTTGTGGTTCTTTAGAGAAACAAACGCCTTGTTCTACGGTAGGTGTATTGGGATATTTTTAGTATTGTTAAGGAAAACAATTCACAAAGCTAAAAGAGGAAAACTACAAGCAATTAAGACATTAAAAAGTAAAAATTAATTTTAAGACTACAAAAAGTTGTTTAAAAAAGGATACGGAACATTTCTGAGAGTTGACTCAATCCCATTCCATAATGATATGGCCCAGTTTCACAATTAATGCACAAGTGTCTTCCAACTTCCAGACATTGAGATCCCTTTTTGAATACCACTTCATGTATCTATTGGAATAAATTTTAAATGTTTTAATTATTTGTGTATTGGTCACATTGGTTTTGTTTGTGATATGTTTCCTGCCATCATTTGTTAGTTGAGTGTATCCACAATTCCACAATGTAGTAACAGAGGTTATAGTACATGTATTTGTATGTTACTGGCTGTGTTACCTTTATAGTTCTAACAGTTTATGGGTCCAGAAGTGCTCCATATTTAATTTAAGTAACATTTAAAATGCCCGGGTATCAGCTACCACTAATTGAGAAACTCAAGGGCCGTGAAAACTTCGACACGTGGAAATTTGCTGTACAGACATACCTTGAGCATGAAGAATTATAGGACAGGGTTACAGGTGCAGATTCAGACAAGAAGAAAGATATAAAGGCAAGATCTAAGATCATTCTTTTGGTTGATCCTAAAATTATGTTCATGTGCAGATGACCACGACTGCTAAACAAGCATAGGATAACCTCACTAAGGCCTTCCAAGGCACTGGATTAACAAGACGTGTAGCCACTGCTCACAAATTGTCCAGCATTTGTCAGTGATGAATGGGTTGGTACAATTATGTTGGCTGGATTGCCTGATGTTTATGAACCCATGGTGATGGGGATAGAACGCTCTGGGATTCCAGTAACTGGTGATTCAATTAAGACAAAGTTACTGCAAGACATATCAGTCTTGAAAGGTGATGAACAAAAACGCTTGCTATGTACAGTACTAGTGATTACAGTCACAAGAATGGACTACCTCCAAGTCAACACTCAGGAAATTGCAGGGGCCTGTGTTGTTATACCTGTGATAGGCATGGTCACATTGCCAGGGATTGTGATAGAAAAAGAGAAAATTAAAAAAAAAATACAATTCATGGTTTTTTGACTCGGGTTGCTCTGCTCACATGACTTTTAACATAGAAATACAGAAAGAAGAAAGGAAGTCAATTCAGTTAACCATTACTACTGCAAATAACCAAGAAATGGTTACTGACTGCATTGGTGATAGTGACCTTTCAGTATTAATTTCTTAACAACCATCAGAAGTCAAGGTAAGCAGTGTATGCTATGTTCCTGACTTAAAGGCTAATCTTTTGTCTATAAGGCAAATGGTAAAGAAAGGAAACACTAGTATTTGATTCTAAAGGAGCAAGAGTGATTAATTCAAGTAATGAAGTCATTGCATGTGCAACACTTAGAAATATTTGGTTTAAACTGGATACACTAGCAAACAGTTGTGATGGTTCAGCCATGATCAGTCATTCTACGCTAAAACCTAGTGAAAATATGTGGCACAGACATCTAGGGCACATAAACTCTTCCAGCCTGAGCAAGTTAAAAAATGGTCGAGTTTATGGAGTTGTTTCTTCTTAATAACACCACAGACTCCGTTTGTGAAGTATCTGTTCAAGGCAAGAGTCACCGTTTACCCTTTGATGAAAGTAACTCTCTGGCTACAAGATTACTTGAGCTTGTGCACTCAGATCTCTGTGGTCCAGTTGAAGAAAAATCATTGTCAAGATCATGCTATGTGCTTACATTCCTAGATGACTTCAGCCACAAAGCATTTGCTTATTTTTTAAAAAGTAAGGACCAAGTTGTTTTTGAACATTTCAAGCTGTCTAAAAACTTTGCAGAAACCCAGACTGGTGAAAAATAATGTTAAGAACTGACAATGGAGAGGAGTATTGTAGCAATAATATGTTGGCTGTGCTACATTCAGCAGGGATTCAGCATCAGAAGTCTACACCTTTTACCCCTGAGCAGAACGGCTGGGCAGAGAGGTTAAACCGTACCATTTTTGAAAAGGTGCGTTGCTTGTTAATTGAATCTGGACTTCCTAACACTTTTTGGGCAGAAACTGTTTACACAGCTGTGTACTTGCTGAATCGCTCACCAAGCAAATGTGTTGAATAAACACCCGAAGAAATCTGGACAAGCAAAAAACCAACCTTAAAACATGTCAGAATATTTGGATGTAAAACATTTGCTCATATACGAAAAGAGAAATGAAAAAAATTGGACCGAAATGTAAACTGCATCTTAGTGGGTTGTAGTTTAGAGTTTAAAGTATATTGCCTGTTTGACCCTAGTAAGGATGCAGTTTTTGTTTCCAGAGATGTGACCACCTCGGAGATGGAGAAAGGGAGCCCACTTATAAAGGGTGGGATTAAAGGTGAAAAGATTAAAGATGTTTTCTATTTTCTTGACCTCCAGTGAAAAAACGGCAGACTCTTGTGTAGCATCACACACATAAGATCCAGTTTCAAGTGAAGCTAAATCAAATGTGTTCCGTTGTTTCTTTGAAGCTGAAAGGTGTCCATATTTAAGTGCCTCCACAATTACCCGCAACTGAAGAACCAAAACAAGTTTTGCGTAGAGGAGAACAACAGAAAAGGCCTCCGAATACTCTTCAGGACTATAAAACCTATTTTCCTGCATGTGAGAACCTTAGAGATCCTTTGTCAGTAGAGGGTAGAGGATATTTTGTCGCCCAGATAAAGACTTGTGGCTCCAGGCTATGCATGATGAGTACAGACACTTGATGGAAAATGTGGTACATAGGAACTGATTGATCTTCCAAGTGAAAAGAAACCTTTGGACTGTAAATGGGTATTCAAGACAAAGCGCGATACATCGGGACAAATTGTGCAACACAAGGGACGCCTCGTCATCAAAGGATATGCCCAGAAGAAGGGTATTGATTTTGGAGAGACCTATGCACCAGTGGTTCATTACAGTTCCATCAGGTATTTATTAGCTGTGGCAGCAGAACATGATTTGAACTTTGACCAACTTGATGCAGTTACTGCTTTTTTGCAAGGTGACCCAAGTGAAGAAATTTATGTTTCAGCCAGCGTGTTTTGGTGGATCCAGTAAAGTGTGTCGCCTGCGAAAATCATTATATGGCCTGAAGCAAGCTAGCCGAGTTTGTAATATGAAGCTGGATGAAAGTGTGAAGAAAATGGGTTTAATCCAGTCACAGGTTGACCCATGTGTACCACAAAATCAGTGAAGTCAATTTTAATTTTGGCGGTTTATGTCGATGACATGTTATTGCTATCCAATGATAGGAAGTCAAAAGACGAGCTCAAAACTAAGTAGATGACAGAATTTAAAATGAAAGATCTTGGTGAAGCTAAAAATGTTTTGGGGTTTGAAATTACAAGAGACGGACAAAACAAAAAAATTTGGATTGATCAGTCATGTTATATTGATAAGATCTTGATACAGTTCAAGATGCAGGATTGCAACCCAGTTGGAACTCCCATGCTTCCAGGTGAAAAACTAACCAAGGATCAGTCACCAAGCCATCCAGAAAACATTAACAAGATGAAAGACATACCTTACCAAGAAGCAGTAGGATGTCTCTTCTTTGCTGCGCAAGTTTTCAGGTCGGACGTAAACTATGCAGTTAGCTACGTAAGTCGTTACAATCACAATCCTGGTTTAGTACATTGGACAGCAGTGAAAAGGATACTTCGATATTTGAAGGGAACCATCAAATGGAAACTTGAGTTTGATGGCAAGACTGTTCCAGAAACTCGAGACATTTTTGGTTGCTGTGTTGCGGATTGGGCCGGTGACTCAGATGAGAGAAGATCGACAACAGGCTACATATTTTTCAAGAGCAAATCCCCAGTATCATGGAGTACAAAGAGACAACCCACAATTGCTGTATCGACAGAATCGGAGTATATGGCAATGTCAGCAGCTACACATGAAGCACTGTGGCTTCGAAATTTAACTCAAGAACTTTGTTCTAGAACAGAACCAACACTACTTTATGTAGATAATCAAGGAGCTCAGAAGTTGGCTTCAAATGGTGTTTATCAAGCCCGCACAAAACATATTGATGTTCGTCACCATTTTATAAGGGAAAAGATTCAGAATGGACAACTTGTACTTAAGTGTGTACCATCTCAATGCTGGCAGACTAGCTCACTAATGCTGTGGACAGAGAAAAACTGTTGTTTTGTGCAAAGGGTCAAGGACTGGCATTTCAAATAGGGAGGGTATTGGAATAGATTTTAAATGTTTTAATTATTTGTGTATTGGTCACATTGATTTTGTTTGTGATATGTTTCCTGCCATCTTTTGTTAGTTCAGTGTGTGTATCCACAATGTAGTAAACAGAGGTTATAGTACATGTACTTGTATGTTACTGGGTGTGTTACCATTAGAATTCTAACAGTATCTTCATTGCGCCTTTGAAAACTAATGTTTTTTGGTATATACTTTTCAATGTTGGTTGACTGATTCTTGAACTTGTTTCACTGTTATGCCCTTGCAGCGTTGCTGCAGAAGAGGAACTAGCACGTCACAATGTGGAATATCAACTTGATGTGCTACCAAACCATCTGCTCTTTTCAGAGCTGCCCCGACCCCGTCTGGGGCGCCCTTTCCATGGGCACTTTCACTGAAATGCCAATGAATTTCTTCCACATTCAGTTTTTCTGACAATAGCCACCCATTAGCTGAAACATTTTCCGTTTTTTGTTCTGAGTACATGGTCCATCACCAAGGAAGTGAACTTTTTTCAGTTCGGGGATATGCGACTTTGTCTTCAATAACAGGCAGTAAATGTGAAACTATTGCTGCAGTGTCTTGTCTGTTAAATTAGCTGACTGTTCCATATGAGATAGGTGTTTTTGCAACATCTGTATGACAGTATAAAACACAAGTATGAATAGTCACGTGGGGATTTAATCCTCCAAAATGTGCTGACAGGATTTCTTTTGAATATTTGCAGGTATAGTTTTCAGAAAAGTCAACATGTACCAACACTTCATTCTAAAATATTTATCTTTAATTATGAGATTTCATCATACTGGTGACTTACGTTTGACACATGGAGCATGAAAGGAAAGATTTCTCTTAATAAAATGCCCATTAGCTGCTTTTTAGAACTTTCTTCCATAACTGTGATAGTTTTGAACAAAAATTTGATCTTATCTTTGAATTGTACAGGGACTTTTTTGGTAGTCCATCTTTGGAAAACCACAGGACCATCAATGGGATCATCTTTGATCTGTATCAGTGTTGATTTGCATGTGATACACTAATGTTCTAAGCATGCCTCATTTCTAGGGTCACAACACACTGTTCTAAGAACTTCAAATGGTGTTTTCTCATCAACCATGTTCAGAGTATTCATCTTTCTTACTAACAGAAGCATGTTTTAGTGTGTTTTGCATGAGCATGTGTCTCTTGTCAGATACCTTTGGAAACAGAACCCAAAAAGGTCGAAGTCTGCAAAATGTCTGACACCTCAAATTCTGATGTTTGGGACATTTTGCTTTAAACATCTTGTGCAGGTTCCGAAAACGTTTTTGCTTTTTCAGATTGTTTCTTGTTATTGTTTTTTTCTTTCCTTTCCTTTCCTTTCTTTTCTTTGCTGATAACATCTCCAAATAACACTTTTTTCTATACTTCAATTTAATTATTTTTACCTCTACTTTCCAGGAGTCTGCGAATCTTCTTTCTTAGGTTTTCATCTTCAATTTTCTTCCTTTTCTTTAACCTTCTTAATCTTTTCTTGTGCTTTTCTAGCATTGTTTTCGTTTTTCTATTTTCCTCTTCCAGTGCCTTTATCTGTTCTTGTAGCTTGTATCGATGTCGTCTAACAATCCTCCTTCCTCTTTCAGTTCCACTCATGCTTTTCTTCTTTCTCACAATTGCTTGTAATTCCTGTGGAAGGGTTATTTGGTGAGGTACATTCTTCTGTCTGTTGCTCCATATTTTGCTGGTGTTTTTTCTGTTTCCGATATCTTTTTGCTTTTATCTTTCCACATTTTTCTTGCTGCTCTTTTTTCACGGCCACTCATTGTTTCAATAGTTCTGATTTTTCCAGATGCTCTCCTCTGGTGATAACATTCTCTCTCTTTACTCTTAGCCTCTTCATGCAGAACAGGATTTCCAGGTAACTTCTGTCTCGATCATCTCATGCTAAGTTATTCCTGTTTTTTTTTTATTTGAGCATCTGATTGGTTCTTTTTTCTTTTTAAGTTAGCCATCTTGAAATAAAATAAAACAACAGCAGTAGTATTAAATAGTCTGGCAGCATTCCAAGCAAACATTTTTGTTCATATGTATGTACATGTATCCTCTCTGGTCAGTAAGTGTCCATGTATCCCCTCCGTGGAGAGTAAGTATCCCCTCCATGGACCAACTTAGTCCACGAAGGGAATGTCCATGAGGAGACAAAAATAAAGGTTTTTTATTTTTATTGCTTTAGTTTTTGAGGTTAGGAACCTGTAAAACACAATGTTTAATATGCACCAAAATATGCATGTACAATGAATTAATAATAAATTAGTGTTTCCTACCTTGTTTACGATGACCACAGAGTATACAGAAAGAACTTTGTGAAATACAAATTTATATCTTATAAATATCTATCTAAATGTCTAAATTATAAATATCACAACACAACATAGAGTTGCGAACAGCAACATACACTGCTGAAGAAGATGGCTTCCTTTCCCTTCAATTCCACAGGGAATACCAACTGCTACTATACTATATACTCATTTTATTGCACTTTTTCTTTGCCCATGGAGGAAATCCTGTATACCAAGGATGAAGTTTTAAAAAAATGTTTCTGTGTTAATTTTGCATAATGAAAGACCTATGTCATTCCTATGAGTATACAGTTTTTCTAATAATTACTTTACTATAATTATTAAATTTAAGAATAAAAGGGCAACAATAATCTATGTCCTACAAATAATGCTTGGGGACGTCCACGGAGGTGACTTTACATCTATTGCAGGCTAAGTATGTATGAGTTATAGATAATTACCAGAATAATAATTTACAATAGCAGATTTGTTAAAAAATTTACCATATTGGAAATTTGAAAAATATTGCTGTTCTACAAAATGTTTGGTGTTATTTATATGGTGACAACAAATTTCTACCTTTGTCAGAGAATGACCCATGTACATATGTTTCACTCGTTCTACCCCATAATTTCCCTGAGCTTCATAACCCTCCCCAGTATTGTTTTTGGGGGTTTCTATTGGTCAAATGTGGTCTCCAATAAATTTGTGTATTGTGTAATTAGTAGAGTGGAAATATACCACTTTCCGAGATTTTTTTTTTATTATTTTCGAAAAAGGCTCTATTCTTAAGAATTACTGTTTACTCCACACAAACCATAGGCATGTGCAGGGTTAGGTAAATAAGGGGTGCAAACAGCAAAATTAAAACCCAAGTTTGCAACTTAAAAATACAAACCGAGAATGTATTTAATCATAGTCATCACAAATGGTCTGCATTACATTAAACCTATTTTCAATCTAGTGGTCATTCCAAACATTCAAGTAAAATTACATAATCGTGACTCTCGTTGTCATTTCCCATCTTTGAATCAGTGTCAAAATCCTAACAAAGTATGGTTATCTTTTTCATAGGACCAAGTTGTCGTTCAACATCTGAGCTACTTTGATTTTGGTTGGAATTGTGCTTCTATGAGAGATGAATCTAATTTTTGTGGTCAAGTTCTCCAAGTTTGTATTATCTGAATTGTTTCTCCAATTGATCAAATCAAAGTAGCTGGTAACAAAATTCTGCAAGATCCTTGTAACTTTTTCCTTTCCACTTGTACAACTACTGTACAATAATTCACAAATTTCGGGTTTCAGAATATTTATTTTGACAGATGTTGTTTCATACAATTTCTCATACTTATTGTTTTAGGTATCAATTCGAAAGAACACACCACAATATAATGCAATGAGGTTTCCACTTTAAAAGTATTCTGATTAGGTACTCGAGTTAGAACATATTGTAATGCTAGCGTAAAAATACAGTTTGACTTTTACATCATTAACGATTAAATGCACATATTCTGAAACAAATTGACGTCTAGTTTCCGCAGACTGGTATCTTAATTCCAGCTTAAACTGCCCCACAAGGAACTTTGATTCGTATATCCAAATTTTACATATCAGTAACAAGAAAAAGCTTGAAATTACTGCTGAGGCTCCAGTATTTCCAAAAGGGTGTAAATTCTTAAAATTTAAGTTGACTCATGTACGTTGGCACACAAACCTAGGCACGATGAAAGTTATTATAAACATTCTTTATGTAATCTTATCTAAAGACCTCTAAACCAAAGTCTACAGAACGATAGCTTATTTCGCTCGGAAAAGAGCTGTATCATTCATACAACAAATTGGCCAAAATTATAATGACCACAAAGTTCACCACTGGTTTATACCTACATTTGATTACCAATTGAAAAATATATATGAATAATATTGAAAAATTGCAAACAAATATAAGTACAAGTTAAATACATATGTAAGGAACACGAATCAAAAGGTTTCAATCAAATCCGTTGCCAATTATTTTGTTTATGTGCGACCAAAATGTGTTGCGAGCCTCGCTCAATGTTGTCAGCGCTATTCTAACAAGCTGTTAAGAACGGGCAAACATTCTGAATTACACAACCGAAACTTCTGAGCAGGCCCACCAAGAGAAATTCTGGCCCCTGAGCAATGCGTGTTTTGGGCCCCCCTAACTCCTCCCCACCAAAAATCGACCATTTACAACAACATAAATAGTCGTCACCCATGCAAAAAAGTTAACAAGTTTTGAAATTAAATTTTTACATAATGCTTCCTTTTATAGATAAACTTTTAAGACTCGCGCCCGACCTGGGGATCCAGCCCCTGAGAATTGCACCCCCTTGCCCCTGCCTGCTTCTGAGGCATTTAAACCACCCACCATTGTACTATTTGTGCATTTGCCTGTAAAACACTTCATTAAATTTTATTGACGTATGTCTCGTACTAACACTCAACACCAAAGCGTGCATTCTCACTCTAATTAAGGAAAGTTATAAAAATGCTATCAATAAATGCCCGAGTATCCCACTTTTCCAACTATGGGACGTAACCTTTAAATCCACACAAAAATTTTAAAATGTAAGAGAAGGGAAGCACAAGGCACAATAAACCTTCCCTATTAAACTGTACATAAAATGAGCTCATAAAAGAACGCTTCTTGACTAGCACTAATTGAACAAGTTAATACTGACAACTTTCCTAGAAATTTACACTTGTATGGTTGACCTCATACATGGCGTAAAGAGACCTATGTCGATTTCTTTTCCTGGCCAGAAACTCTTACTTAGGTATATGCGGGGATATTAAAATAATATGGCAAGTTGTGGTGTTGAACAACTCCAGTCTACAAGAAATTTTACCAAACAATCCTACCTAACAGGGAGGAAAGGGCACAGTTTTAAATTTACTGCCAAACAACATTCTCTACAACAACCATTCCGAAACACAATTTCGAATAACTAGCCCTAGACTCACCTGAAAGATAATAGCCAACAAACATAAGCTACTGTCAACACATTCTTCACTCCACGACTTACCAAATGCTGTATTTGCTGTTATGTTGAACATGCTCAATATTCAAGCTCTCTCAGCATTGTGGCACACTCATACAGCACGAACACATGTTCGTAAAATGAGCCTGATGAATACATTCGTCGATCAAAAGGAGAGTATACCTGATGACCAGTTAAAGTTAAACAGGAGAAATGAAGCCAAAAGCAAGTACGCAAGGGTTTAAATAAATTCAAAAACCAATATGACGTGCACAGAGAAAGGGAACGAAGGAGAGGTTAGGCCGAGAACTAAGGAAGGGGAGACCAACCGGCAAGGAGATCACAACTTTGTATAAAGCCATAAAAGTTAATAATGCCAATATTAGTGCCACCACTTTGATTCCAGCACCAGCAGCATACACTGAACCTGGTATCTGTAAGGCAGTTGTGTTAGAAATTTCTCAAACTCCTGATCACTCAAGGATGTAGTAAATGTTAAGTCGCCGCAACACCTCACTGGAATATTCTTCTAGCGATTTACTTTGTGTCTGTTCTTAAGCAGGCCCTCAAATTGTCATGAACTTGGGCATTCCAAAATTAAGGAATTCAGCATGAAAATCTGCGTATGAACTGGCAATTTCTCACCAATACAACACTGCAGAGTGCTGGCTTACAAAGATCTCAATACAACTGAGTTTGAGAGTTAAAATATTTTTGATTACTATTCAAGTTTAGTTAGGTAGCACACTGGATTCTCAAAATTCTTGCAGTAAAACATAGGCATGCTATCAGACCACTCACTGTTTTGCTGGATGGTGCAAAAGAGCTGCAGTGGGATTTGTGATAAATTTCAGCAATATTTGTGGCTTAGGATGCTAAGTTTGTGAGTGAATTTTCTACTACTGGTTGTGGAATAATGTTGGGTAATACTGCCAAATTAATGGAAATATTACTACAGGGATTGCCCTGTAGACTAGTAACAAGCTCAACTCATTTATGAATATTGTTACATGCCTGCTGCTGTGCTCTGTGCGAGCAAGTGGAAGTGAAGGATAGATTAGTTGGATGATTTGACGCGTGCTATCAGTTGCAACCAGAGATGCAGCTGTGGCAAGTCAAAGGAGGAATGTTTACAATGCGTGCCTGGTATGCCTATCTGGGCGTGTGCCACTCCTGATCTTGAGTATTGGGTGTCTTTGAGACATCTTAAAATTGCTCTTGATTACTGACCTCGTGTGTCTCAGCTAGACTCGGGGTGCGACAAACCTTCCAGGTCAAGGCCAGCTGCTATAAAAGTCATGTCTAACCTCTGGGTTGGTAATATTGAATGGGTGAGTTTTGGTGATAAGACTAGCAAGAAGAGAAGCGTACTGTGAGAGAAGTGACCAGCGGGAGGAAAATCTGAGGCTGCGAACTTCAGAGCAATGAAGAGTAAGACTGCTAACTGGACTATTGGACTGGATACATCAGTGAAAGACATTACAAATTATTTCAACAGATAGAACGTGTGTTAATGATGAGTATGAGTTAATTGACAATAACCAGAGACATAAAGGGCGATAATTAGAGTTGAAATATATATTAAATGTTGAGTGCACTCTGAAATAAAAATAGTAATAGTGGAGACAGCTAATTTAAAGTAAATAATAGCTGTATGAATAAATTATAATTCAAATTTAGTTCTTCTGTTTGTATAAAGACCTCTGTCCCTCACAAACTCAAGATATACTTCGAAGGCATCCATATAACACTGGTTTCAGAAGAGGGGTGGAGTTATTTAATTGTGAATTGAGTGGACAGTAGGCAAGTAAGCAATTTAAAAAGTAGTAAATAATTAAGATTTTTTGTACAACTATCACAGTGAATGTTAACTAGAAAAATGTCTGCAGAACTGGAAGCACTGCGATCATTAATTGTGGGATTAAGTAGCCAAGTGAGTGCAAGTGCAAATAGTGCGAGGAAGATGTAAATACCCAAATTAGTAGTATGAATGAAACTGTGAATATCCTAATTGAAACTGTAAATAGTGTAAATGAGAATGTAAACAGGATAATTGACTGTTAATGAGAATGTAAACAATAAATAGAAGGCGTTAGCGAGTTAGTGAAAACGAGAGTTGACCCTGTGGACAAGAAATTTGACAGTCTAAATCAAAGGATGGACAATGTCAAGAACGAAATGAAATAGAAAATGATTGCATTAGAGAAGGCATGGCAGGAATTTCTTCAGCGGCGGAGTCTCACCATCACCACTTCGGCAGCTGGAAAAGTGAGGAAGCAGTGCATGCCGTAACCAAAGCAACAACCTCAGAGGATAATCAGCAGTGCTGCAGCATTGGTGTCATGCAGACAGCAGTAGGGAAGCGGGTCTTAAATATGCCCACACCTTACGATGGCCAGACTTAGATAAAGTTTCAGAATAGAAACTTTATCTAGAGAAAAAATCTCTGAAAGTGGTAAAATTCCACTTTACCAATTACAGAGAATATAAATTTACTAGGGGCATCAAGATCTGATCAACAGAAAACCCAGAAACGATAGTGGGGAGGGCTATGAATATCAGGGAAAATTTGGGGTAAAACAAAAAATATGTACATATACATAGTAAAATTTTACCCCGCAATTTCCCTACAGTTCATGCCACTCCCTACTATCATATGTGTAACGTGTATTGGCAACATTGTCAATTTAGGTATTGTTCATTTTCATCTGTTTGCAATTGTGAGTGTTTTCATGATAAAAATATAACTATTCTATCCCAAATATTACAAAAGTACATTAAATACAAAATGACGTACCTAAATTCACAGTATTACCAACACACACACACACACATATTATTTCTATTTGCATGGGCTACACATGAAAATCATTTCAGGGGAAACTCCAAACTTCGCTATTGTGTAACACTTCGTGTAACCACCAAAAAAAGTTATTTGCGATGTTGAATCACCGTTTCGGGGATTTACTCCCCTGCTGGCACTGGGACTCTGGCTCAGTGCATAATGTTTGGCTACTCTTGTACAGTATTTTCCCCTGTGGAGGGGCTACATAACTTGAAAATCATACATTATCACAGACATTTGGGTGTATGTGCAAACGTGTATTGATAATATTGTGAATTTAGGTAGTGTTTGATTATTCCTGAAATAATTGTAATGTTTTATCTCAATCACATTTAATTGCACTATGATGTAACCTAACACTACCCAAATTGACTATCACCAATACAATTTACAAGTATGATAGTGGGGAAGGCCATGAACTGGAAGGAAATTGTGTGGTAAACTTTTATAACTTTTATAATGAAAACGTACATATGTTTTATGTTTTGCCTCGCAATTTCCCTGATCTTCATAGCCCGCCCCATTATTGTACAGTTACATTTAATTTGGTTACTCCTCACTGATTCAATCACCATGTATACGCAGAGTTGCCACAGATCTGAAAAATCTAGACACTAGAGATAGAGAAATGTCAGGGAAATCGGGGAATTTCAAACAAGTTAGCTAAATGTTAGGGAATTATGAGATATGCATGATATATTTGGCAGTTGTGTCATCAAGTGTGCACCGCTGCCAGAATAATATAAAATTGTTTTATTGATTGCGGACTTAATTCTTAGGCATTTTTCTTTGCAATATATGTGGTGACCATTTGGAAGATCTGATAAATAATTTGGTATAAAAGTGTGTTATAATGCAAAGGTGCCAATCCTTATGGAAAAAAATGTTAGTAAAAGGTCAGGGGAAAAAAGATTCTTTTTCTCTGGAAATCAGGGAATTTTCCATTGGAAAAATTGGAAACCCTGATACAACGTACATGATTTAAGCAAGAGACAACTTTGTTCCATTTCACAACACTACATATACACACTAAACACTCCACAAATATTTTAATTTAACTTTTCACATGCTATAATAGAACAGCAACACTTGTATTTTTGCACAATTATGTAATTTAACACGTTTAACTTAAATAAAACGTGCTTTAATGCACTCTTTCGAACACCTATGACGGTTACACAATCACCACTAGTCACACTTCTCATAATGCACTGTGACATAAACAATTGAAAAATGGTATAGCTCTTTAATCATTGGTCACCGAATGCTGTGTAATGTATAAGGGCAACGCATGTGTACAGTTTATAAACACCATCTCTGAATCTATTTCGGTATGTTATACTATATGTATATTTATTCTACTTGTAATATATTATGTAGTACACTCCTCATCAATATAGACAAGGTATGCCTTAAGTAACTCACCAGAATGACATAATCTTCCGATACTTGTTACTTGTGTTGTGTACCTGAATAACCCTGTCACAGTGGCATAAATATACCCCATACATGATGTTTTACACATTAAAGATTCGGTTCAAATGGTATTCTTACATGTAATACAATTCAGCGACCTGTTATAAAATAATTGGACGTAAATTATACATCTTTTACTACATAAACATCGCAATCTTGATCCCACACTATCACATTTAATTTTTTTTTACATCAAACTACTTAGTCCTGTTAAATTCCTATTAAGTGTAATTAGTAATAATCATATCTAACATTTCCAAGTATTTTTCCCCAAATTTTTGAAAAAGGCAGTATTCAGGAATATAACCCAAACTTCTAGGCGGGAGTACAACACAATTTTGAAATAGTCATCATCTTGAATGGCTGATCAGCTGAATAGTGGGTTTACTACCTCACGGCTGTTTTGAGAGGCTCGTACTGAGCATACTACAATCTGTGCCGGAGCAACATTGACTGGAGTACCCCACATTGATGTCTGCCGTGGAGATACGCTTCAGCGACTGGTAACTGCGACATGCCCACCATTCCTAACTGTGAAATTGCACCCATCATACAGAGGAGCCACTGTAGGAGCTATGGCAAGACATTGTGCGGCTGTCTCGACTATCTCTGGGAAGGGTGCTCCAAGGAGGTGCATGACATCATTGCAGTCTGCTTCATTGATACCATCACCGACACAGAGGAACGGCAAGCAGTACGTCTGGCTGCATTCCACAACATGCGGGACGCACTGGCTCGAGCACTGAAGGTGGAATCCGCAAGACAGGAGGTCACAGTCCAATGTTCGTACGCGCAGTACCACTGAACAGACAGAATAATGAAGACACTGAAGGATATACAGTTGGCCATAAGGGACGTAGCTTCCAGGGTCCATGCTACATAGTGTAGTGATTGGCATTGGCACTAACTTGCCTTTAAACCAACATATTCGCTAAACCCACCATAGGTAGACACAGCAGTATTTGGAATAATTTGCAAACACCTGGTGTGAAATAATGCCAATACTACGCTGGCTGCGAGGACACATTAACACAGGCCTACAGGAACAAAACAAGTTCTTGGCAGTTTCACCACGAGGCTGAATATAAACGAGAACAAGATTATAATACAGAACCGTTAATAAAAGCATATATCACTCGGAAAAGCTGCCTGTCTGCAGCCTGCCACCGAGGCGAACCAGCCTCCTACGGCATTGACTCAACAGAAAGTGAGCATGCAGATATGGACATTAATACTAAATAAATATTTTGCACTAATCTAGCCTAATATCTCTCTGTGCTTTTAATTGCATTATAATATTTTTAATCAGCTAACTTCTAAATATAACCCTTTTTATACTTTGTATCTAAAATACTAAATGTATGGTTTGTAAGTATAAAATATAACAAACCATAACAATAACTTTGCTGCCCCCACCTAAATAGCCGGAGTGTTATTCATGTGGGCAGCCTTCTGCCCACAACAGCAGAAGCAGGGGAAAAAATGGCATGTGAGAGAATACAGCACATTCGGAAAACTTGTAACTACAGATCTTAGGGAGTGATGGTCAGCGACTGCTGGAGGGAAGACCCCAATGTTCTTAAATGTATGGTCTGTGAAACAGGATTGGGATTCAATACTAGTGGAGGGGAGCCTGAATGATGTTTCTTGCCAGATGATCGATACTGGGGTGAACATAATATTAGTAAGACCAGACATCCTCTGGCCTTTCCCTCAGGAATTGCCCGACAACATGGAACCATGCTATTTGACTACAGTAACAGGTGAGTTCCAGTACCAGATAAAGGTGAGAGGAAAGTGATCTTGAAGCTTCATGACCTTAACATAGAGCATGATGTTTATGTAGCAGAAATAGAGGATGAATGTCTTTTGGGGCTTGATGTACTTCCTAGGTTGGGATGCTGTATCGATACTCAACTTGGTGTGCTACGGGTAGGCAGTACAGAGTTTGTGGTGTTGACGTTGCATGATTTGTCCTCCCCATTTAACTGCCCAGTAGTATGTGGTCAACCCACTGTGCTGTCCGCTTCTAGTGAAATTATCATTATAGGCATGTGTCAAGGAAAGTTTGTCAGATGTTTGGCGCACGCGCCACTGGAGGATACAGTCAACTGACCGGTAGTGATCCAGGTGCTTGGGTTCGCATGCCGCCTGCTTGTTTCATGTGAACTCGTCCATTGCCTGTCCCTCAAGTACCTTGGTTAAGACTTTGTCAAAGGTCCAACCTGAGTTAACCTGCAACTTCATCATGCCATGCCACCTGTAGAGACTGGTTAGGAGGCCGGTCAACTTGTTCACTACGACAGGACGAGAGAAGGATGTTGGCCCAGGTGGTGTCATTGCATGCCTGATAATCGGGGTACGAGTGTTGAGACAGTTCATCTGCTAGCTCTTTGTATAAGCCAGGGATGTGCCCATCTACAAAGTTCAGTTATTGGAGTGCCAGGGTCCACTGAGTGAACTTGATTACCGACTCTGCACCCTGTCCAACCAGAGCAAGCACTGGTCTGTCCTCACTGTAAACTTGCTGCCTTCCAGGTGGTGGAGATAGCACTTCAACACCCACTCTACTGCGAGGCTCCCAGGGTCATTAACATCATGTTTCTGTACTTCTTATTTACTTCCAATGGCCCAGCAACATTGGTAATGTTTTGGCCTCCTCAACAATGTCTCGCCGTAATTTGGTATTGAACCATATTCTCCCAATCACTGTATCTTCCCAGTTCTGACAGATCTCACTATATTATCCTTCCACCATTGCCTTGGTCTTCCTGGAGGTCTTCTTCCAACTGGAATTCCATTGTATGTTCTCTTTATGCCACAAGTCTGATTTGATTGCATCACATGTCCCACTCATGATATTCTATGTGACCTAACATAACTGGTAATGAAAATGTTATGTAACCTCTCTCACCCTTAAGGTTCTACATCTCCGCTCACCACTTATACTATCTCTGTCGACCATACATCTTTTTAAAAATCCTATTTTCAAAACTTAATATTATTCATTGGTCTTTCAGTGTTTCTGTGCCTTCCCGAATTTCGAGCTCACATAGTCTAGGCATTTGCCCTGGTTGTCCAGCCTGGTCGTCCACCTGCAGGAGTAGTCAGGGTGGGCAAACAGATGGCATTCATGGAACCTATGCTTCAGGTCATCTTAGGCCTGCTAGACTGCATCCATCCAGTGATACATGTACTTTGGTGATGTTAGGAAGGTGAGGGGCACCACCGTGTCATTGGTGTTCTGGAACGTATTTGTGGAGCCAGTTCACTTGCCCTATGAAGTGTAGCAGCTGTTTGCGTGTCTGGGGCGGTAGCTTTCCGTCAGTTAGTTGCAACTTTTCAGAGGACAGTTGCTTCCCCTGCACATTCACGACTTTCCTTAGGTACAGGATTTTGGTCATGCCGACATGGCTCTTATGGGGGGGGGGGAAGCCACACGTGAGGCTGTGGGTCTCAAGTCTTGATCACAAGTGCAAAGTGATGGGCGTGCTCTTCCCACGGCTGGAACATATCACCACATTGTTGAGGTATACTGCGGTAAATAGATCCTTGTACCCATCTAGCACAAGCGTCATGAGCGCTTCGAAGGTCACTGGGACATCCTGCAGACAAGGGCATGGAGCAAAACTGAAACTGCTAGCCATCTGGCATAGATAGTACAGTCTTGGGTTTGTCATTTTGCCCCATGGGGATTTGTCAAAAACCGGACTTAAGGTCTAATGCTGGAAAAAACCTTTGTCTACCCCAGCCCCACCAATGTGTCAGATGTTTAGCAATGGTGGGGGTGCATTCACAGTTAGCTTGTTCACTGACTTGATATTGACACAGAACCTAAGTGCACCGTCTTTTTTGTTTGCCATGACTACTTTACAGTTATATGGGCTCTTGCTAGTCTCAATCACACCCGTCTTTGAGCATTTCCATGACCTGGTCCAAAAATGCTTGCTGCATGGGGCCGTCATAGTTAATAGATATTGCGAAAACTGAGGTGTCCGACACGTTTGGGTAATCTTGTGCTGGATGTTGGTGGTCCGCCGCAATGTGTCAGACCCCACAAACACATTGGGATGTTTGTTCAGCACAGAATGAAACAGTGGCATGTGCTCGGGCAGAACGACTGAATCGTCCAGAAACACAGGTCCCCTTGGGGAGGAGGTGTCTTGATACAGTAAGAAGTGTCTGCCGGCAGTGCCAACATGGAGTTGTTACTTGCTAACCTTGATGTTGGTGTGTTGCTGTTGCATGCACAGCTGAGGTTGACCCAGGATGACGTCCTCCTACAGCCCCTCTACTGTAAGGGCAGTGGTGGTAGTGGTTAGGTTTCGTATCTGGATGGCAATGGTAGTCTACCCCCAGATCCTCGCCAACAGGCCAATGGTGGTGAGGTGGAGTATCCCAGATTCTGCTGTCAGCTGGTGGGCTGGCACGAGGTGGGCTGCCATGAAGTTGTCTCTCATCACCATGTTGATCAGAGCTGCCCTCGGTTACCCATCAACATCCACTAGGTTGCGCAGCAGGTCCCCGTAGTGTGGAAGACTGATAGATGGTTGTATTGGGGGGGATGGCCCAGCCTGCCCAGTGCCCCCTGGCGCATGAGGCCCAAGCAGCAATTCTGCCCTTGGTACTGGTGTGTCTGAATTGATGCGCTAATTGAAGCACGTCTTGCAAGCACAGAACCTGCAGGTAAAGGATGAGCGTTCACGACTACTGGCACAGTCCCCATGCTTATGGCAGTCACACAACACGCTGCTTCATCTGTCAGACTAATGCACACTAACACTGAGCGCTGTCTGTGTGGTTTGGGGACCTGACACAAGTCTAGCCCGCTAGCCCCATCAGAGTATGTCCACATGGCTTTCCGGCACTAGGCAACGGCCCATGCACACCATCATGCATGAGCCAGAACCCTTTCGCCGTGCTCATGTAACAGTCTACTGCACTTAAGTTTTGAGGTGAGGTGTTCATTGAAATTAGCTACACACGTTGACACGTGCCACATTAATATTAGTTTTTGGTAGCAAGGCTGGTGGAAGTATTTGTGCAGTTGTCCCACGGCACCATGCTGTGATTTTGCACATGGCCACGCGTGAGCAAAGATTCTTACCAAGCTCACGATGTTGCCATGTGGCTAGTTGCTAACACCAACACACAACTCTTCTGCTCCATTGTTGGCCATGAAGAACGCTGAACACAAGTACAGTGGAGGTCGAAAATGAGGGTGACCACAATATACTATTTAGTAGTACTTTTCCAGTTTTTAGTTTGACGCGTGATACCTCCGGGCTGATGAGGTCTTCACTATGTCAAGGTGGTTGGTTTTGTCGGGTGCTAGGCCATGTGCACTCTTCTAGCAGGAATTATGGGTGCCTCTGTTAGTCCTTGCTTGGTACTGGTGCACGTCCAGTGTAGAGGACTGCCCTGGTAGCTTTGTGGCAGGGCACAAAATAGGGTTCTGTGAGCGTGATCTTTTGCTTCAAAGGAATGACTCTCAGTGTTATACCTGGGTGACGCGTAACCTCAGACGATGGTTAGACCTGGTTCATCTCGGGCGGGTATACGTGAGCTACAGGTGGGTTAGAGGCTTGGTGCTCGAAGCTTGTGCGAGCGTTCGGGGTTGGTCTCTGCTGATTCAAGTCTGAAGCTGGAGTCTGTGAATTCCAAGGACTGATCCTGCTGGCTTAGATACGCTGCGATCCAGGGGTGTGTCTCCGGTTCAGGCATGTGAGGACCTCGAAGAGGTCCTTGGGACTCTCGGGTGTGACTGGTAACTGCAGACTGCGCAATGCCTGGGCTTAATACTTTGGCTCGAGCTGATTGATCTCACCAATTGTCGCCTTGCTCCGAGTACTTATGTGCTACAACGTGCATAGGTTGGGTTGCCTCAACACCATGCATTAGATAAAACAGAGTAAACTTTGTGCTGACATTGATTGAAGTATTGTGATTAAAAATTGCAAATGCTAAATAACAATCCCAGTTATGTGGATCTTGCTGAGCTAATGCTGTAAGCTGTGTGGACATTATTTTATTTTGACTTTCAACGAGGCCATTACAAGCAAGATTATAGGATGTAGTTTGGAGTTTTGTAATTTTCAGACTTTTTAAGTTCCGCAGCTCATTATTAAAAGATGTGCCTCTGTCTGTTAAGATCTGCTGAGGACAACCATACTTCAAAAGCACATCCTTGATAAAAACTGCGCAAGTTTGTGCATCAATGCATTTTACTGCCGCCACAACTGTATAACGACTAAAAAATTCTGTCATGACCAAGATGTATTTATTGCAAGTGCCAGAAACAATGACTTACAATGTAAGAATTTTTGTTTTTCTTTATAACATTTCCTATTGGCATGTACCACTTGCATGTTAACCTGATTATGTGTGGGAAGCTGACTGAGCACATCTACAACTGTGTTTAGTTTCCCCCTTTACAATTCGTGGCTCAAAATCGTACTCAGCCAGTGCAATGGCCATCTTCTGTATTCTTAAATTGTGATCCGCCATTGTGCGCAGGTAGCGAAGACTGGCATGGTCAGTCTCAACAATAAAGTGACGCCTATATAAATATTGCCGGAAATAATTGCAAAAGAACTTAATAGAACCAAGCTCTTTTTCCGTAGCGCTCCAACGCGATTCTGGACTATATAGTTTTTTGGAAGCAAATGCGATTACATAGTGCAATTTCTTTCGGGTCTTCGTGTAAAAGGGCTACCCCAATTGCTATCTTAGATGCATCACAAGCTAAAATGCATGTTCTGCTATCATCAAATCTTTGTAACACTGGCGCCTGCTGAATTGCATGCTTTAATTCCAAAAACACTTTGTGTTGATCCTGTCTCCATCGATACTTGTTTACCTGTTTCGTCAACTCCACTAAAGGCCCTGCCTTTTCTGCATTATTTATATATCTCGTCTTAAATAAGACATTAAACCTAAGAACATGCGCAGTTGTTTCATATTACTAGGTGGTGACATTTCTTGGATTGTGCATACTTTTTCCGGATCTGTGGCTATTCCGTGTGGTGTTATGTAATGCCCTAAAATCTTTATTTCGCGTTGTGCAAAAACACACTTGTTAGTATTGACCTTAACATTGAAGCTTCTCATTCTGTGAAACACCCATTGGAAGATGACAATAGGAAAATAATCCTTTTCCATCAATGGAAAATCCGAGTTTTTGTCTATCTTCTTTACGCACCGGAATTGAATAAAACCCAGAAAAGAGATCTAAACTTGTTATATATTTAGAATTTTGCAAAATGTTCAAGATGTCCTCAGTGCGTGGCAAAGGATACTGAATACGCTTAACATACTGGTTCAGCTTATGAAAGTCCGTAAGAAATCTGATATCTCCGGATTTCTTTCTAACAACTAGACTTGGAGCGGAATATGGAGATGAGTTCTCAATTATTCCTGATTTCTGTAGGTCTCGGATTTGTTACAACAACTCGTTCCTAACTATAGGACTTAGTCTGTATGGTCGCATGGCGATCGGCTTATCGGAAGTCAATTCCAACTTAATACTGTAATTTGTAGCTTCTGTTAATTCCATAATGGAATGCGCAAAACAGTCCTGAAATTCCTCTATCACCTCTTCTATAGTATGCTTCTGTTGCTTATCTAAGTTATTGTTAATCTGAGGTAAAGTTCGCATTGCTTGATCAGAATCTATGGATTCCAATTTGTTTATACAATACTCGATCGTTCCTGCATTGTTGATGTTAACTGTCGATGAATAGATCAGAACTTGAATGATCTTATCTGAATTATTACCATTGATGAACAATATACTGTGTTTTAAAAATGGTATAACATCATACTGCCTCAAGAAATCCACTCCTAGAATAACATCTATCTTAAGATTATGTATAACTAAAAATTCCTGCTTATATGTGTGTCCTGCAATGCTCAAGTTTATTTGTGTCTTAAACTGAGGTGCTTCTAATTCCTCCATCGCACCTACGAGCATTAACATTTCCTGAATGGGTTCAAGTTTCTGTTTTGAGATTACTGTGGATGCCACGCAACTTCGCGAACTACCTGTATATATTTGTGCGCTAGATGTCCTACCGCATATCTTTACTTTTATGCGCGGTGTTGCTGTGCAAATAGAAATTTGCTGACATTTGTGTTGTTCCTTGGCGCGCTATCGCCGCCGTTGGGACATCTGTGAGTTCAGTCGCTGTGGTGCATATGCAAGCTCATCACTGCCGATGTGACGCTTCACGGTGGGGGGGAATTAACTGTGTCGTTATTCCTGCTAATGTGCACTTTAACTGTTCGTGTCTCAAACTTCTGTTTGTACCGCTTGAACTGTGCTGCTATGTCAGTGTTAAATTCAAAACCCTGATGGGGGAAAAGTGTGCAGTGTCGTGCTTTATGCCCGCTATACAAGATCAGAGCATACACAATTTTTGCCTGCATGCCTTCTCTGTATTGTTGCTCCCGGCTTTCCGCCTTTCTCTGTGGTCTGTTCTTGCCTCTATTTTCAAAACACGCTATGGCGCTTTGCTTGCTTGTATCGCTGAGTCTGTGACTGCCGGCTGCTGTGTCGCTCTATTGTTCTCTGCCTTGGGTCGATGTTCCTTGCGGTTACCAAACTTTATCGCCAAATTGCTATGTTTTACCTGGCCATACGTTTTGGCGGGTTTTTCTGATGATGGCGCTAACTGTGTGGGTCCGCCATGGACAACACCCTGACTCTTGAGTATTGAACTTCGCAATACTTGCGTATGTCTGTCCTAGCACGATTTTCTGGAAAAACTTTGTACAAGATTTTCGTATGCATTCTTGTTTGTCGACGGAGGAAACTGTTCTAACCCCCTCGTCACTTAGTTTTTTGACTGCTGGTGGGGCCATCCGCCTCCACGAACGTACGGGTTGGTACCCCGAAACATGCTGTGTTGGTTATTGTACCTGTACTGGTGATCACGTGATTGTGAAAATGTGGCACGTGTGTTGTGTGTGCTGCAGTTTTCCTAAATTGCAGTAATTCCACCGACCACGTTGTTGCTTGGGAAAATTTCGTGTTAAGAAATTACTGCCTCTGTTGCCACCCGAATACGTTGCTGCCATAATCTTGACTGTAATACCTTGGTTTGTACTCTCGTCGCTTATTTTGCTGTCACCCGTGACTTCTGTACACGCCTTTGTTCTGTGTTTGTTCTTGTCGCGATGCAACCTGCGATTTCTCTTTCTGGATAGTTAGTTTACTTATCTCCTTCTTCCTTAAGTTTGGTGATTTCTGTCTGGAACCTTTCGGGTTTCGCGTTGCCCTGAACGTGTGCAACCGTCTCATTATAGCGATAAAGCCCTAATTCCACTCGGGTCAGGTTACGTTCATTTATTCAATTGTGTCATTCTCAAGGCCTATAATTTTATCGGCGATGGACAGAAGCAATGACTTCCATATTATACTAATGAATTCTGCATCACTCACGTACGGATTATACTTGCGTCTATAATATAGGAGGGTTTCTACATGCTGTTGGGCACTTTCGCCTAGCTGCTGTCTCTTTGTATATAAAAGCTGCTTGTACTTCTTGATTTCTGCTGTAGAGGTAAGTGTTGTGGAGTTTGACCTCGATAACCTTCCACATAAGCTCTTGACCACGACTTTGCACCAAATTCTCTATATCGTGCTTCATTGCTCCCTTAACGTGAATTTTTTTTCGGCACCTCGTTTATCGTATGAAACTGTTCTAAAAATTCTGTGACCTTTTCTGTGGCTTCACCACAGAATGCTGGTAGCTTCTCCGGTTGATTAACGACTATGTGAATATTTTCCATTATGGTCGCCTGTCCTTGTTCCCTATGCCCTATAGCAGGTATTTCGTACTGATGCTCATCAACTGCTGCAGCAGTTGTACGCTCCTTAGGTATTAGATACTCATCTGCGTCGAGCAGTGTATCGCTCTCTTTCTGATCTACGGACGCGTTCTCTGGACTATTTTTTAAATGAGAATTCTACCCAACACTCTGGTCTGCGTCTGTTGCTTATAGCCCTGAAACGCTTGCTCCCATTTGCTACTATCTAATTAACTCCTCGAGCTCAGAAGTGTCTAATAATGCCTTCTTTACAAACTTTTTGACAGATGTTGATTTACTACTTGTGTCCATATGCTCACTACGGTCATAGTGTGGCTAAACTATATATGGCTAAATTGCTGTGTACAACTTCCTTGCTGGAATCCCGTTGTCACCTACTTAGCCTCCGCCTGCCGTACTACTGCACTAATCTACAAGCAATATACGTAACTAATTGCTATGCCTAGGAAAACTACAAGCATTTCCTAATGTTTCCGTGCAACAGATCCGACATGCGCTATACTACAGTAAGCAACTAATATTTTACTATTACTATTGCCACTACAGCTACAAATGAGTGTAAGGTGAGACTCTTACTTTGCACTGTTCGCAAGTTTTTACCGTGACCCTGACTTTATGCGACCTTGGCATCACATTCACAACTGCTACGGTAGTTCTCTTTCTTTCTACTCGACTACTATAATCGCAAGTTCCTGTATAAACCAATTATATAAAATAAATACACTTAAGTCTGAAATGTCCTTAAAACCAATGTGACACGCAATGTCGGTACCTATTCCGCCTTCGTACACAATGCAAATTTCAACTTGCACAAGTGTTAAACAAACTATGGTGAAGAAACCATGAAGCCTTCACCATTTGTTGTAGTGCCTAGCAAAGTGTACAACCTATCTATATTCTTGCATAACCACACTGGCTTAAGACCAGGATCGACTATATTAACTCTTCTAAAGTACTACCACCTGTTGCTCCATTAATATCAAACTTTATTACATAAACAAAACTGAACTCAATTACAAATTACACAGATAAAATAAACTCTACGCTTCTTGACTCCTTCTACCTTTAGTTATATTTCAGATCTCAACTATCTTACTTATGACTTTAGTTATTGCGTAAAATTCCTATCTCTTAGTCTATAACTACTGATTCTTCTTTGATTCAATAATTACTTTAGATGACATAAATCGCTCTACCCGACTTGTATCGCACCCTGCTCGCCCTTGCACTCTACTCAAGATCACCTACCACTGACAGCCTCGAATCACCGGAGCTCCTCCGTCGACTCGTATAGTGGAGATGTGGTGAAGAATAATGGCTTGCCCAAGCCTGGTCTTGACCCAGCTCCTGGATCACCTCGGCACTGTCTCCGCCTGACACTGCTCCAGCATCAGCAGACTTGCTGATCGAGGATCGCTCCAGCCTCGCTGAACGACCAACCTCTGACATGCACCAGGTCACCAATCTCTCGAGAGGGGGGCGGGGGGATTTCGGCCGTATTAACCTGCGTGGCCTGCCGGTCAGCTCATCGTTGGCGCCTACCCCGCTGTCCCCTGGTCACTCTCCTGCGGGCTGTCGCCTTCGACCACGGGCAGGCGTCAACCTCGTGGGCAGCTCTCCTCTCACTTGTGCCCATAATAAAGCAAAATTAGCGATTTGTTGCGCTCACATCAACAAAACACCATGTCTTGTAGCCACTTGCCACATCTGCCAACCTTGGATTTGAATCTCTCCCACCATTACACCTAAATATTGTCTATAATAAGTAGACTCTCTGTCTGTCTGTCCATCTTTAGTACCTCTAAGTCCCTTGAAACTCAACAAAAGTTCTTCAAATTTTGCAGAGCAAATCCTCAGGGTAAAATACAGGTCAAGTTTGAATTTCAGCAAGATCAGATTATGCAATCATTACCTTTTGCTCTAAAAACTAATTTTTAAATTACTTTTTTCATATATGAAAGTTTCGTATTAATGCATAGATATTATTGCATAGATATATGAAGGTAATGTAATATCATTATTGTTTACTTTAAATATCTCGCTTCAATGTTGAGTTAATTTCCAAGTGGGGCTGCAGTGGCTCAGTGGATAGAGAGATTCAAAGTAGGGCTGCAGTGGCTTAGTGTATAGAACTATATCAAGTGGGGCCGCAGTCACCCAGTGGATAGAGCAATTCCGAGTGGGGTCTTAGTGGCTCAGTGGTTGGAGCGATTCCAAGTGGGGCCCTAGTGGCTCAGTGGATAGAGCGATTCCAAGTGGGGCCGCAGTGGCTTAGTGGATAGAACTATATTGAATGTTGAGTTAATTTCACATAATTTTATTTTTTTCAATCTTTGTGTGATAACAAAAATTTGTTGCGCTGATATTTTAAACTTTGAAAAATTTTGCCAGGTACTTAAATATTTCAATAGGCAGCATTTAATTTACAAATAGCATACCAAAGAAACTAGGTTAAAATAATATTTTGTCTGTGAACTATTTCTTACTGGCCGTTGCCAACACATCGCTGCTCTCACTGTTTTTAATTTGTATTTAATACAAAATAAATATTACAAGGTGTAGACGATACCAAGTTACAGTTTCATTTATTCTAGAATACAGTACTTTAGTCAATCGCAGAGTTATTTTTTGGTGGAATACAAATGACTGACAAAACAGTTTGACATGTTATGCCTGGGGTGTTATTTCAAAGGTTCGTTTTCAAAACTCTCTTCCAGTCGTGAATGGACTCTATATATATATATATATATATATATATATATATATATATATATATATATATATATATATATATTATATATATATATATATATATATATATATATATATATATATATATATATATATATATATAGTGTGTGCGCGCGCACGTGCACATACACACAAAATTTCATACCAGTAAGCTACTTAATTCGAATGTCCAGTCAAAAATAATATGACGGTGAACCTGTACAGAAATATAATATGTAAATCACAGCTTTTTTGGGTACATATTTTAGTATGTATACAGTTACTTGCAATTCACAACAAACTGTTACATATCACAATAACATTATTACAATAATACAGTAACCATAGTAATAATTATATTAAGATATAATTCAAAGTGAACAATTAAGTTCATAAGTTTTGCCTTACTGAGTATACAATGAAAATATTATTTTTGTAAAAAATAATCTATTTCCTATAAATTCGTTTATTTATTGAAATAGCATAGGTCTGTATAGTACATACTCTTGTGATATACATTGCTTCTGTGTGGGATTTTAATTGGCGTCCTTGTATTATGCTATGTTCCTTCCAGTCTATTGTGGTACTTGGCTCGTGTCCCGGTATCAGTGGTATTGCCTATTAATTAATTAAATGTCTATTTATTAATTTAATGTCTATTGTCTAGATGGGTTATGCCGTTGCTTGCTCGATCAGTCTATTAATAGAAAGTAGTTTGATTGCCCCATATTGCCTAGTACTAACAAACCTAAGCTACACTACCAGATGTGCTTGTTTGTAAACTCTTAACAGAGAACTTACTGATTTGTAATGGCAGTGGTTCATGATACACACTTGCCTCTCTGTGATGCACTATGCCGCCGTACACCGTATTGTCACGAGTATTTAATTTATATAACGCGCAACACTGGCCATGACCACAGCACCTCTCTCGCTCTTTGGAGAGGGCAGACCACAGATTCCGTACATTTTGTGCAAATGCTTCTTTTCTACCGATAAAACACCTTTGACCTGCTTTGGAGTGGGAAGGTCTCCTCACCCCTTCAGTGTGTGTCGTTACTCCCCTCCATATGTTAAATAGTTGTTTGGTGCTCTGGAGATGTTGCGTGGACCTGCCATTATGTAATACACATTTTTTTTTGTTCAATTGCACTTAAAGTAGACATGTTCCAGATTACATAAAAATATCTTTGCCTGCAGCTTTCCTTTGTCCCGACCTGAAATTTGAAATTTGAAATTGAATATTTACATAATTTACGCAGTGGTTTAGTCCAACAATGTAATAAGAATGTAAGATTATCTAACAAAGTTATTCACATAAAAATTTACCAGGATAGTGTTGATATATTGTGGTGATACATACCGCTTCAGAAATAGGCCTGTTGTACAGTTAAAATTTCATCAACCACCACCTAGTAATTTCTGCACATTGCCAAAACAAATGGATAAATATTTAAATATTTTAAATTCAAAGACTGGTTGCATGAACTGTAACCATGAACACGTTCATTAAGACTTTGTACTGCCACTTTTGAGCCTCATGGTACAATGACTTAAGGTGATATTTCACATTTTTTAGAAATGTGGTTAGCTGAAAGAGCTTTCGAAAAGTGCCTCCTTAATGCAGTTATTTGTTATCAAGTCATTATAGTTTTCAAAATGTAACACTTAGTCTTGATTTCCTGAATTCTGCAGCTTACTAGGCTTTGCTCTTAGATATTTTTTTCCAGTCAAATTGCATTTAATGAAATCTGTATGATGTGCGGAACATACGGATTCATTATGAGTGTGATTTATAAATAGGTGAGTATTGGCATTCTGAATTTTGTTCAAATTAGGGGTCAGACATGTTGTGAATATATTTTGGTTCATTCAGGTGAAACTGTTAACATTCATTTAATAAATAGTCTAAACCATAAACTATAAAGGAAAAATTGTTTTTATTATATTCCTAGCTTGTAACACAAATGCAGTATGCCACGCTTACTCTTTCAACAATTTGAACCTACCTGTAACACTCTTGTCGGAATTTGAGTGTTATATTTTGAAAACTATAGTGATTTGACAACTAACAACTGCATTAAGGGGGTACTTTTCGAAATATCTCTCAGATAACCAAATTCCAAAAAAATGAGATCACCTTAATATCAATTATAGTCCAATGGGTTAGTCATGGTAGTTCCTAGCTGTATCATCAAATGCCAAGACCTGTAATTTTTAAATTGGCAATCCGTTAAAGACCTCTTGTACATAACCTGATGAATTGAATTCAATTCAATTACAATATCTTATTTTAAAATTGATGTGATCGCACTTCATCACCACACCTGGCATGTACGGAGGATGCAGACCACAGCATAATGCAGAGTTTTTGTAGTATGATTGATGTAAGAACTGATTGCATGTGTAACATTCATTGCCAACAACCTTTGTATTGAAAAGTGTATAATGAATCAGATATGTACTTTCCCCGCAATCTTTACCGACCCACTTCATTTTATGGTCTTGGGTGTTGCAAATATGAAAATATTTTATTTATGCTGTACTTAGGCCGGTGTGCACATTTTGTTATCACAACCAAGGCTTGTGTTCAGCTACAGTAATACGAACCGTTTATAACCTAAGATAGTGGCATTGGTAGGAATTGGTTACCCATAGGGAAGATCTTTGGCATCGCTTTGCAGTGTACAGTTGGCGTACTTGCCAAAAATAACCTTCCTAGGTGTTATGTACACAATTGTATCCACTGGTTATAAATGGGTTAATTCATATTTGTTGCACCCTCCATAGTCTCACATTATATCCATTAAACAGTTATCTCATTACGGTTATTTTATTAGTTAGTAAATTTTTGGTGATGCCAGTAGTCTTAATTTAGAAGAGTATCGTATACAAGTAGATATATATTTTTTCCTCTAAATTTTTTGTATGTTTGAAAATGCAATTTATGTTTTTATTTTGACACCCTTAATTTTTCTGAAATCTGATGAAGTGTCTTGATGGACTAAACAAAAACAAATATTTAACCTAAAACTAATATACTAACATATATTTATTTGTTTTTATAATAATATAGTGATGATAATTTATTATATTAATTAATTTATTTAAAGAACTTGGTGTGACTTCCTACAGTACAAACCTTTTACAGGGTGGCACAACATACAGTACAGCATATAACATGAAAAAACAAATAAAAAGGACAAAAAACAGATACATGGACAAAAAAGACAGGACAAACACTACAAAATAAAACATAAAAAATATAAATAATAATTGGAAAAAACTAATAAACTCTCAAGTTATAAGATTAAAAGCAATAGAAATATAATGATGCGCCAAGAAATATAATTTTTGAAAAGTTCAACAAATGTAATTAATTGCATTTCCTAAGAAAGGATCAAAGTTAGAAAAGTATCTATTGTATTGAGCTTCACTAAACAATAATTATGTTTTAAACTCACAGTTGGGCTATCACCCTGTGGCAAGTGCTTCATTCCCCATGTGCCATAACCTGGTATTTCAGCCAAATGCACTGTAAAAGTTGGCACATTATTATTTCTTTAAGTATAGTTGAGATGAGAAGAGCAGGTGATGAAATAGCATTGTGTTTGCAACCTCGTTGATGTAGTTAGTATGAGTAATATATTTGTTTTTGTTAATGATGTTGCTACCATGTAAACTTCAATAGCTTTCAATATTATATGAGGCTGGAAGAGGGCTGGTTTTTTTATGAGTTTTTTTATGGAAATTTATTTTGGCTGGGTGACTTGATTGTAGTTAGGCTGATTTTCTTTGTCTCATTCTTTCAGTGAAAATTAAAAAAATTCTTTGGATTTTTATGCAGATTTTGAAGTACTGTAATGGTACTTGTCGCTTTAATACTCTTAGTAATAATCACCAATTTGTGAAGTAAGCAACTAAAGGACAATTATCAGACAGAACGCTATGCAGACAACTTGCAATGTGGATGGCTGCTTTGTGTGGCCAAGGTTATAGGGGATGGAGTAATGTGACGTGACAACATTAACCAATTGGTTGTAACAACTGCAGAGGAGTACCCGTGGGTGTCTTGACACTGCCTCAGTTGCAGCACCCATTCATTGTAAACAGGAAACTAAATGACTAGCTGGACAGTGCTGGCTTTTGTTAAAACATTTACACTTTGCGCTATAATAGTCTGTGTTCTTGGAGCTGATCGTAAGTTGAAAAATTGTTCTGTGGGTTTTGAATCAAAATTAAATAATGCATCAGTTATGTACCTAGAATATTATAGCCATTAGAATGCTTAATTAGTTTGTTGTATTTAGGCTTGTTAGTCTTCAAACAGGAAAGAATTCAGCAAAGTATTTGAAGTTTTTATATTCAATACTCCAGAAGATTGACATTAGAAGTGCCTTTTACATCTAGTTGAGACATGTATCACAAAGTGATCCTGAAATGCATATTACTTGTGGGAAACCATGGTGTGTCATTTAGAGAAGTGGTTTACTTAGCTTAAAATGAATCCTTATATTTTGTCTATTGCAGTAATTTACTGTTCAGTTGTGATGTCAGTTCTTATTTTTAAACATTTTTTTATTACTATCTTCAGGAGCAGACTTACTGCTATCTCGCAATACTGTGGAAAACCCGTCAATGTGATGGCAGGTTTTTTTCTTTTTTATATACTCTTTTGAAATTTTTTACATTAACAGGTTTAATGACATTGTCTTTGAAAATTTTTAGTTTTGCTGATTTCCAAGATTTCTAAATGAAAGTTGGAAAGTGAAACGTACTGTACAATTTTCTGTACAACAGTTGAAAATAGTATGTGAAATACATTTCTTCTTTTTTTTCGTTTATTACAATATAAAAATTTGCTGTAGAAAAATATTAATTTTTTAATATAAAAATAATTGTAGCAGGATGCCATTTTGAAGTACTGCTGTGTAAATCAAAATAATGGAAATTTGTGAACTTCATTTGGGATAAATTTTGTGTAAAATGATTGAACATTTTATTAGCTATTGATACTACTATAGAAGGGAAAAGGTAAACAACATGCACTTTTTGACTTGCATTTGCATGCACCTGATATGCATTCATGCATGTGTACTTGCACATAGGCATGTACCTACATAAACTTTGTTGTAGCTTGGTCATGTATTCTTGTTTTTGTATAGTATGACTGTAGACTTAGGGTTACCAGATGTCCTCTTTTACCCAGACACACCCTCCTTTTGAGACCTTTGAAACTTTCAGGCTGGAATTTACAAAAAAAATTGAAATGTCCTCTTTTTACAATAAAAGTGCAAGAGAGCTACCATTTTACTTATTTGTGGGTTTTTATATGTCTGTAAAAATTTACAAACAATGTCAACGAACTTCCTGCAAAAGTGCAACCCTTTGTGCGTAATATTATGCAATTCTTTTGTCTTTATCAATACACACCTTTTTCTTAACTGTTTTTTCACATGTAGAAGTTGAGATGTGCCTGATGTATTCAAAATTTGAAATATAAACCTGTTAGAACAAATGGTTACCAAAGAAATACAATCAAAATGTATGTGAACCTGAGCTTTGCAAGTGTGTTTAACTGTCAATTAGGCCTAGCAAAATTGTGTCTAGTGCTTATGTAAAACTATGTTTTTTTGTGAATGCTTCTATATTGTTTGCTTTCATAATATTCTATATCACCTACAACTGATGGAATTTATTTTCATATTCAGAGTGAACATTATTTTCACTTTATCAGGTTGCAAAACAAAAACATATTTTGTATTACTCAACTGAATTTACATTTAATATATTTTTAACTGACCAATATAATATAGTAAACTAATTTTGTATATTTCCATTGTATATTTGTGTCTCTCCTATTTTTTCCATTGCTAGTTACTTGAACGTGTCCTCTTTTTGAATAACACACACTTATACTTTAGTAACATTAAACTAACCGAAGCCCTTGGAGTACATGATAATTCTAAGTAGATAGTTCCAGTAGACCAAATGGTACAAATATTTGGTTTTTGGCCCAGGATAGATGTCTATGAATGTTAAAAAAAATTTACAGTTATATTGTTTTATTTTATTTATCTGTGAGTTCTGTACTACTTATTTTTCAATGGATGTAGAAAGAAATAAAAATGTAATAGTCTGGTAACTATACTGTCACATGCAACAGCCACGTATCCTTTACCTTGCCCTCCCCCCTCGGGTGTGCGAAGCGTAGTGTTTCAAAGACTTCACTGGTAACTGGAGATGTGCATGCAGAATTACAAACTCGCCACCTCATAACACGTGCAGATCTACCAACTTCTATAGTTTTGCCATAGTTTGTACGGAAAAATCATGTTTTACAGATATGCGATTACAATTTATGTTTTTGTTTTTATCTACTGATACCAAGTCAAGCGCCTTGTAGAAACCTTATCCAAGTGTGCATTCAATTCTCATGACTTAGAATAGTGCACAAAATATTAAATGGTGTTGCTTGTGACAGCTAATTGAATTGTTTATCCCAAGGCATGTAATTATACGTTTGAAAAAACTAACCAGACTAAAATCTGGTTACATATAAAATAGTTGCCACTATTTGATATTCATATTTCTGAATGTGCCTCATCTGTCATCAAGTTTGCTAAAATAGGAAGGTACATTCTCTGTTAATGGTTGACAAAAATAATACTTAATACTTTGTTGCACAGATGAAAATGACAATTGATGCATCATTATACCAGTTTTCCATACTTAAACCAAGCAACTGTCTGCATTTCACTCAGCAATACAGATGATCGGCAACAGCAGACCATCCCCATTATAATCTGTTAAGTCAAGGGTTCACTGTATTTTCTAGTTGCCAGCCTCCAGTATTTAGTCACCATGGTGGCCCGGCAACAGGAGAGTTCACGCCATGGTTCATCCTATAGAAACTCATAACTTATTCTGATATTACCAATCATGTCATAAAGGATGATTCGTAATGTTTGCAATAAATCATTTGTTAGTAACTTAAAATGTAATGTTGGATTTCTACATAAATTAATGCATTTTTAATCATACTGGTAGAAAGTTTGAGAAGTTTGTAGTTCTGCACGTGTCGCAATAAGGCTGTCTTGACTTGTTCCACTGCCGTCCTTGGGAGATCAAATGTCTTGGGATAGTCACTGCACTAATTTTCTGGCCATCAT
The DNA here is from genome assembly GCA_029891345.1 of Dryococelus australis. Lineage (NCBI taxonomy): Eukaryota > Metazoa > Arthropoda > Insecta > Phasmatodea > Phasmatidae > Dryococelus > Dryococelus australis. Next base: position 67,562,228 of record CM057003.1, on the reverse strand, counting down.
CCCACCTCCCCCTCAGAATGACTTCGGGTGCTAAGTACTTATGTACCAGGCCAACTGTGTTATATAAGCCACAGCTTAACTCTGTCGAGAGATTTTAAGTCATGGAGGGTAATTAGTGCTAGCTGTGTGGTACCATCGGAGCGACGAGTGATGGTAGATAGTGACCAACAAGTGTAAGTATGTGAGCATTGGGAGTAGGGACAGAGATCGACCAGGTGGTCTGTGAGGAAGAGGGACTGTATTTGTGTGACAGACATTTTGAATAATGTTAATGTATGGCAGTGGATATTTTGAATTTGAAAAGAACATTGTGCAACATTTTATGAAAAGACATTTTTACATTTTATAACACTTTTTAGCCCTGAAAGAAAATAGAAACATATATCACACTGCAAACAATAATAATCCCGTTACGGGAAAGTCCATGTTCATGGCCTCTTTGCGCACATGCTTACCCATGTGTCACGGGAGTTGTGAGTGCCGCCATGGTAACTGCCACTGGCTGTTAGCCGGCGTCACACAAATTAATTTTTTTATGTATCATATACACTAATATTAAATTTTCCATCTCGCACCAAGGGAAAAAAGACAACTTTGGGTTAGTGAGAATTTTTGTATAGGCTGTTCATTGTAAAGTGAGCACTTTTGAAAATGCTCTCATTTGGGATAATAGTAAGAAAATATATTACATTTCAGCCTTATACGTTGACTTCCAAGTGCAGTGGAAATACACACACTGTGTTTATTACTTGCATGGCAATATTTATTAGAAAAAGTGGTTAAAGGCTGAAATATGCTTGAAAGGAAAAAGTAACTAGTCCGTCAAAAGTGCTCACTGTACCATGAACAGCCTTTAACACTAAGGATTTAAAGGTTTTTACTAACAAGATTTGAGTGTCAAGTTTTATAAGGTTTTTATTAACAAGGTTTCAGTGTACAGTATTATAACATTCAAAGATATATACAATACAGATGACTTTTAATATTTTTTAGCCTCCAAGATGGGCTTGTTTCCTGTGCGCCCTTGGCTTGTTCATATACCAGAGTTTAGATGCTATCGATGGGAAGCAAGCGAGGCGAACAGATTCTTCATCACCATTGGGCGAACTGTTTGACCATGGCTGCGATTCCATTTCTACAGGTATGCTAAGGTTTAATGATTTGATCATGTGACTTAAAGGTAGTCATACATATTATATGGTACTTCAGCCCACAGTTATAAACTAATTCGATGGTAGTTGACTATGTACTTGAAACATTTTTTTTCTATTAATATTCTTTTCGTACCAATACCTAAAGCAGTTGTGATCACAAAGTACTTATGTTGGTACAAAAATGGAAGTTATCCGTGGGGAAGTGTTTATTGTGAACTACGTATATGAAATTTTAATGGGTCAAAAATATAGGCATTATCTATAAAGGAACTATATGCTGGAAAATGGTAAATTGGAAATAAGTTAACCATAGCTTCCATCTAATGTGTATAATTTCTGATTACTGTCTATCAATATTCAGTCTTAGCTAAAAGAATCAAAATAGTTTTTTTTAGTTCTATGCTTAATTGGATCAAGACAATAAAGATTTTTCTGTAGTATTATTGATCTTTATTTTGTGTGTCATTCCATGTCATGTAATCCAATGGTGCAACAGTGTCCTTAGTTAAAATTTGGCTCGCCTAATGTACCACAGTGACAGTCAAAATTTATTTAGATTTATAAATTTTTAGCTGCAGTAGTTATTAAGTTAATGATAGTAACATTTCTAAAGTCAAATAGCAACCAGTAATAATATATATATATATATATATATATATATATATATATATATATATATATATATATATATATATATATATATATATATATATATATATAAACCATTCGTACACAAATAATAGTTACATCCTCAAGTACAGTATATCATTTTTATAAGATTTTCTGCGTATTGAACTGAAAAAGTATGTCCCAAGGTGTAACCATTAATAAATAATGTGCTGTATATGTATATATTATGATTTTCGCATGAAATATAGCAGATATATTGTCATACAACTATGATGTGCATGCATTTTCACAGTAGGGATTATGGTGGTTGTATATGTTCTCTGGATAAACAAAATTTGTAAAACACCATTTTTGAAAATGTCATTGCAACAATTCAATTTTTTTTTTTTTTGATGGGGAGGAAACTGTGGAGTTTTTGGGTACCTGGGATAGGCTTGGTAGCATGGAATTGCCCTTCAAGCAACGCTGCCTCTTCTTGCTGGCACTCGTTAAAATTAACTCTTTGGTATTAATGTTGGTGTAACACCACGTAAACAGCTGTCATGATATTTTTTGTTCTTCGTATGGTTTTTGGAGGCTTGCCCTTGATGCAAATCTTTTCAGCAGTCCTTCTTAATACATCATGTACTCCTTTATCGTAGGTTATTGCAAAGAAATGCCACTCAACCTTGATGCCAAGGTCACTTTTATGATGACATTGTTTGAGAAGTTTTTCCTTGTTTTTGAATTGAGTAACATAACCATCTGAGAAATAGTAGTTTTTGTGCAGGCCTGGAATCAGTCCTGAACTTGGAATGTAGGAGTCTAAATTATTCCGAAACAAATAAACTGCAAATGTATCATGCTTAAGATTTGCAGGAGTGCATACAATATTCACGAATTTCATACCATCAGGAGCTTTGTAATGGTTGCTTTAGGAAAAATTGTATCGTGATCATTGTTCCAATGAGATGACCGCCTCATCTTGCAAAATACGAGCATAATTATTTTAAAATCAACATAATTTAAAGCGTTTTATATTTCAAGTAGTTAAATTACCTGACTGTATTTTTGCTACCAAATGTCTCTTCAGAACCAACAGCTGTTCATGTAATGGTTCAGAATCTCTTCTGGGGTTTTAATAAATTCAATAGAACACCTTTGTACTGATACCTACTGCTTGTAGGTGATGTAATCAACCATAACTTCTTCCAGCTTCATGATTAATTCTTCCTGCAAATATTCAACACACGGACTAGAAAGGCACTTATTAAAGTAACATGATGTACCTGGCTCATTATACATTATTTTGACTAAAAGATTTATAAACATTCAGAACTCTAACATCATTCAACATGATATTTCTGAATAACCACCTTGTGTTATACAAATACAGATGAAGTGAGTGTCACTTCCTCCAACTAAGATGCAATGTTTGAGGTGCAACTCGGCAAATTCTGTTTGTGTGTATGTGTGTGTCTGTGCATATGTCTCTGCGCGTGTGTCCCCATTTCAATTTTTGAATGCTTCAACTGAATTTTGCCAAACTTTGTACACATATTACACTTAGTAAAGACACCTGACTTTTTAGAGTTTTTAACCATGCCAGGCAATTACTTTCAAAATACATTTTAAAATTTGGTTTGTCATATTTTGGGAACCCTTCAACCGATTAAAACCAGATTTTCTATGTTGGCAGAGGAACAATTGAGAATTAGATCTCGATATATAGTTTGTCCACCATTTTGGAAAATAGCACCAAATTAAGAAATAAATATTTTGAACTATTAAATCAATTCTCACCCAATTTGACAGGTAAGTAATATTATGATACTCCAAGTAAATGTAAGTTATTAAATTTTATTAGGTATTTATTTTCAAATTGCTGCCATACAAATATTTTAGGTTAATTTGGTATATCTACCTTATAATTTAATCAGTTTGATTAAATTTTGTATATTGAAAGCATCTAGGTATTACATGCATTATAAATATCAATGCATAACTACTTTTGTCTGCCATTTTGGAAGATAGCACCATATGAATAAATCTTAGTAACAAAATTAACATATTCCTATCAAATTTGGCAAACAATACTGCAGCAGGTAGTGTAAACTGGTATGTTTTAAGTAGGGAGGCATGTATTTTCAAAATGGTGGCTATATAAATATCTTAGCTCAGTAAGCTCAGTATATTTTCCAACTTAACTATGTATACTGGCAGTACCTATCACGACCATTGAATTTGTCTATGCAGAGCCTCATTTCTCTGCCATTTTGTAAGAGATCTCCACTAGTAAAAATTAAAGTTTATATCTCCTATCTCAGGAAACAATCAACCCATTCTTACAAAATTTGGCGAAGGTTTTGTACTGTGTTAGGCCATATTATTATATGTATTTTTAAAGTATGACACTTATTTTCAGAATGGTGACTATAAAAACATTTTAGTTTTGTGTGCTATATCTACGAAGCTATGTAACCTATTTTAACTTAACTTTGTATATTGACAGTATACAATCATCAAATGTGTTACTATATTACTTTATCCTCCATTTATGAAGATAGCCACATGGAAATTACGGAGGTATAATGCCATATCTCGAGGCCCAATCAACAGATTCCCACCAAATGTTACACTTGAACATTTCAACTAATTTGTACCAAATTGTGCACACCATAAATGCCACAGAAGACCATGTAAACTTTCATGATGTAAATGGGTCAGGCAACAATGTTCAAAATGCCGGCTTCATAAATCATTTAGGTAAGTTTGCAACATTTATTAAACAATTTAACCAAATTCACCCTCTTTTTTTTTGTACAATAGCATGAAGTAAGAAAGTTAATTTTTTATGCTATACCTCAGGGACCAAACAACTGATTTCCACCAAATTTTTCACACAAGTGGCGTTACAGTAGTCCATATAAACTTGCATGTTTGAAGTGGCTCAGTCGCTTATTTTCATAATGGCGGCTATGTGAATATTTTAGGTTAGTAAATCCTATAATTTGAAACATTAGGTTGACTGAATCTGAAGTTGATGCTCCAAATTCGACCTCCGTAATGCAGGGTATTGCACGCTGGCTTATTGTACAAGGTTTTCTGGGGTCAAGTTCCGGGTAAGGCATGTGTGTATTTCTAATCGTCTCTCTACTGTTGCATAAGTTTGTGTTTTCGTTTCTAATGTTATTGCTTTCAAAGAGCAGCCAAGTCCTACCTACCAACTCAGCTTTTAAGAACTGACTTAAAACTAAATTCCCCCATGTTGTAGAAAGTAGGCTCATTAGTTATATAAGTAACTCTTGTTTCAGTTGGCTACCCTTACTTGAACATATCTTACACCTTCCTTAAATTACCCAAAACTAGTCTTTATGTGCCTGGATTTGTCAGCTGTCCTAACAGAAACAGTCCTTTCTCTCGGCCATCACTTGACTGACATCACTTTTATAGGAATGGCAGGTTTTTTAATACTATACTTATTTCAAAATTTTCAGTGCTTTGAATTAGGTAATGCGAAAGTGCCACTTTTTTTTTTACGAAAGCTTTTACTTTCCTTGCCATTCTGTTACCAACATCAAACTTCTTCTATTCTTCTGCTAGTCCAGTTTTTGGGTAGTACAGTAAGAATTTTTTTTTTCCAACACTCTGGTTTTCTTCTTAAAACTTTTTTTAAAATTGCATTTATCATTCCATTAATTTCTTCTTGTGTTTTTTCATTTTCTAGTATCAATACATTTTTAGTTGAAACCTTCTTTATTTTGTGTACATTTTGATTACAATATGACTGAATGAAATAGTTTGTGATGCTTGCTGTGTCCTGTAAACAGGATGACTCAAGAGACATCACATAATTAAAACTCGATGACACAAGTCGTTCCAGACCAACCGGAAATTTTGAAGAGCAGTTTAAATGCAAAATATCTCTTTAAATTTAGAACACACACACATTGTATGGGAAAAGCTTTCTATATTTGAATCAATTTTCAAATAACGTTACAAAACTCGTGTAAAGTAACAAAATACAGCCTATAGGCTGACTAGAATTATACATGTTTCTACAATCCTATAAAAACCACATATAAAAATACACCTTGAGGATTAGAGCCATCTATCCATCTGACTCCAAACATCTCTTGTTTATTAAAACTCTAAAATGAGTACATTTTTTGATATTCATTAAATAACGTTTTTGAATATTTTACTACTGCAGTAATTTCATAAGGCTGAAATGGAAAAGAGAATTATAAAACAGCCTTAATATATCTCCATGGCACTGTATGAATCTAACTGTGGCATTCATTCTAAAGAATTTATATTTTACTCGGCATGTATTCAATAAAACAAGGCATGTGCAAAACTACGAATGCTGGGTTTTTTGTTTGTTAATGCAGTTATATTTCATTTTCAAAAATGTTATGTGACAAGGCGGAAGGAAACGCAAATGCGATTGTTTTTGAAAGAATGTTTTGGTCATCATCCTTGCTCTCTCAGTAAGATTGAAGGTGCAGGTAACTTTCTAAATTGGGCAACGAGGCTACTTAAGCTGTGACAGGCCTCCAAGCTGAGAGTTTAGAGTTTGGAGGATTGTGTAACCTTAAGCGTCACATGTGCAGACAGCAAAATGACGAGCCATTAGAGTGATAAGTGACCAGCGGGCATGAAGTCTGGGGACTGCAGGCGGGCATGAAGTCTGGGGACTGCAGGCGTAGGTACATTGGAGTGTGAGACTGATGAACTGGATATGTGACAGACATTTGGAATGAAGGAAATAGACTGATTGAATATGTGTAAATAGTGAATTTGAATTGACAAACCAATATAGAGATATTGATAAGGACTTTATTTGAAATTGAGATTGACATTAAATGTTGTACGCACTGAGAATAAGAGTAATAGTGGAGATAAGTAGTTTAATGTTGTAAATTATAGTTTTTGGAATAAATAAAAAAATTCTAAAATCTCCATCTTTATTGAATTCAGGTATGCACCTGTGGTGTCTTGTAACAATATGAAAACACGTAAATATAGCTACAAAATAATTTTTACTGCAACCTTCTATCGTATTTCTAACTTGAGTAATGACCAGTTTTGTAATTACATAAAAAGTGAAAATTTCAAAGTTTTTGAAATTTTGTATGATACTTACTAGATAACTAGTACAGCTAAATATTTAGATTTTTTTACTACCACTTGTGGTACAGTATATGAGCCAAATTTGAACTAAATTTAAGAGGGTAAGTTTTAAAAAACCAAAATTTTGGATCACTTGATGTGGAACAACGTTTATTGTAGTAATAAATAGTGAGAGGATTGTGTAAATGACATAGGCCTATAATGTATTTCTTAACATTTTTCAAATGCTTGAACATAATTATCACCTTTTAAAAATATTAATTCATTTTTGCAGTGGTGTAATGGTTTTGTTTCAGTTTTTGTGGCGCTGTCAGCATGTGTGGCTGTTCAGCTTGGCTATTATCCATCGTGGATGTTTTTCCAGTGTTTTTGTGCAATGACTCTGTTTTACTGTGCACATTGGCAAGCCTATGTCTCGGGAACACTCAAATTTGGTAAAATAGATGTAACTGAAGCACAGTTTACCATCATGTTTATCCATTTAGTGTCTGCCACTTTTGGGCCCACCATCTGGATGATGGAGGTCAGTCAATTCAATGTACATTGTGTCTTTACCTTACTCTATGCATGGAATGACTCTGCTAGTAATGTAATTTGTTTCTCTTCAAAGTGCTAGTGTAATTTTTTGTTTCATTAATACTCAATTTTCTGTGCCAAAGAGGTATCAGTGTGTTTTGTAGTAAAAGAAAAATGTTTGAGACTGAAGGATAAAGTTTGTCTGTGTAAATGAGTGTGTAGCACAAGGGGTTATATGAGGAGAGTATGAGTGAAACTGGTGTTGTAAGTTACTTCATTGTCTGGCTGGAAGTGTTTTATATTTTCAAGACCTAGATGAACAGGAACACTAAAGCAGTAAGGTTGACATAGATGTGGGTCTTAGATGTCCCGTTCGTTGCCTTTGTGTGCAAGTCAAGGAACTAACTTGCATTCTTTCTGTTGTAACAACCCTCAGTGGGACTTCACCAGTGACTTCTTAGTTTAATTTTATGATTAATATTGAGGTGTTCTGCAAGTTCCTGTATTTCTTAAAAGATTATGTACCAAAATTTTAATATGTACCTGTTTCAGCAGCTCTTTAGTCTTGAAAAAGTATATTTTAGATAACAGTCTAGAACACACTTGTGTCAGGTGTTTCTTGGTAGTGTTCACAAGCAGACATCATTCAGTAAGTAACAGGGCCAAATTTAAGTGAAGGCAATGTAATGTATTGCTTTGAGGCGTAACCAATTTTATAAATAATTTTGGAAATCAAGTATTTTTTATGAATGAAGTCGGAATATGGTAATTTAATCCAGACTAGCTCCTAATCTCTTCAGGGTATATATATTTTTTGTGAGTAAAATATTGCAGTTATGTGCCACGAAAATATGTCTTTAAAATATAACATCACTTACAGTACCTGTTAATAATTGTAGAATCCTTCATACTGTGTTGCTTTTATCATCCTTTTCAATAAAATTATCATCTTCCAAATAATTTATTGTCTTGTATCACATCAAACAAAAAAAATTCTTTGAACACCAAAAATAGAATAAAATTAATTGTAATCTACACTGTTTACATTTCTGTGTGTTACAGCAACAAGTGTTTAAGTTCTGTTGCCTTAAAGTAAGAGAGGCTTTTACAATCTGTTAGTATTTTTTTTATAAAGCAATAATAATTTAAAGCATCGTAATGAAATCATTTTTTTTTTAAATAACAAAAAAACTTTAACCTTAATAATATTGCACACTGGTAGCATTTCAATTAAGGTTAGTAATTGGAAAAAAAATTTTGAGCGTAAATTGCACTCATGAGCGATGGTGGTTTGTGCTGTGTATAAACAGAGTTTATATGTGGTGCATGAATGAAGAGGAAATGTTCAATTCTTAGTTCTAAAAATATGGGCCTAATCCCCTAGGTTCTCTGCACATTTAAATCCTACCCTGCTTATTAATACTAGGTTATTCAAAAATAAAAGAGCATATTTCAAATTCGTATGTTTAACAAACTGTAAAAGATAGAAAAACATACATCACTGCATAATGGAAGTTTCCTAGATTTAGGGTCCTTGTATGCACTCACCATGAGTACCGGTTGTTGCACGACAAACATCAAAACTGTAGTCCATTTACTGCCACTCACAAATTAATTGGCCCTTAGTTATTGAATTGACAGCTTCAATAATTCAATATCTCAGATTTTGAAGAGTTGCAGGTATAGGTGGTACAAACAAGTTTTCTTTTATATACCCCCACAGATTAAAATTACAGGTGGGTAAGAGCTGGTGACCTGGGAGGACACAGGCGACAATCATCTTGTCCATCTCTTCCAATCCATTGTCCTGAAAGGGTGTTGTTCAGATAATGGTGTACCTCCAAGTGGAAGTGAAGTGAGACAACACCTTGTGTGAAAGTAGTAATTTGATAATTGTTTAATTTAAGGTAACAACCAGTTTTGTAGTATGTGCAAATACAATATTCTGGTAACAGTCTGTAAAAAAGAAAGGTCCATAAACTGCTTACAGATATTGCACTAAAAACATTCATCATCTAAGAGTCTTGATTTTGACAAACATGCAAGGATTTTCACTCCCAAAATGTTGCATTGTGGCAATTAACTTTACCAGAGAGACCAAATGTTGATTCATCTTAAAAAAAAATTACTGGTTCTTAAAAATTTTCTTCTGGCATATTCTGCAGAATTGCAATGCAAATTCAAACCTTAAGTCATGATCGCCAGGATGCCTGTTGTAACTGCAATTTATATGGCTTCATATGTAGATGTTTTTTTAAGAACATGCCAAACCACTGTCTCAGGAATTCAAAGTTTGATGCTGGTCGGTTTTGTGGATTTCCCAGGGTTCCATTCGAACGCAGATCTGATAGTCAATATTTTCATCTGACATGCGAGATAACCAGTGCTTTTTCCATTTGCATATGCAACCATCTTCTACAAACGTTTTATGCCATTCATAAATCTGTTAATGACAAGGTGGGACTTGGTTGAACTGACCGCAGAATTCACGGACTTGGCACAATGAATTCACTCTTAACAAACTGAAGCACACAAACCAACTTCTCCTGGGGCGTTGCCATTTTCTATTTAAACAAAAAAGAGCGCTGTTGTAGGGATTGAATGGCACTACCGTCAAACCTCTTTAATACAAACCTTATAATAACAAGGTTATGTAATAAGGTTTGTGCTAGCGAAAATTAAAAAAATAAATAAACTATGCTATTCAAACAAAAAATGTAAGATATCTCAAGAATTTGCTGATAATAATTATAATTTTGCATAGAATATTGTATGTTCACTGCTATCAAAAAAATTACAATACAAACTCCGGCCGCTATTGGTAATTGTTTACTTTTAACGCAAGTGGCCTTGGCATTTACACACTTCAAGATATTGTTTTGCCCTACCATATTGAAAATGCGCCACTCATTGATTCGAGTATGCGTTTTTCCCCAATTTGGAGTATTTCGATTATTAAAATATAAGCATTTGCAATGTAATACTCAATGTGTGAAACATTCTTTCGCACAATAACATTAATTTTTCTAAATTCAGAGTACGGTGAAAATATTGGTATTTTATAAGTATAGGCTGTTCACTGTAAAGTGAACACTTTTTAAGGCCCTAATAAATTTTTCCTTTCATATAATTTCCATCCTACTGCAGCTTTTTGATATAAATATTGCAAGGAGACCAATAAACACAGTGTGTACATTTCATCACCCTTCAAATGTAATCCAGGGAGGGCCTTAAAAAGTGCTCACTTTACCGTGATCAGCCTATACCTGTGTCTCTAAACTCAGAAGTGATCTCAGTGGTCAATTTTTCGATAAAAATTTCTTGGCATAGGGATGAAGTTTATTTAAAAAAATTGACATTGTGCTTTTCAAAAGCGTTGCAAATAATAATACAATGGAAAACGTCTTTATTATAAGACTGAAAGGACCTTTGAAAAAAATGATCTTTTACTGATTTGATTAACCATTTTCAAGTTTTCTTCAACTTTTATCCCATCTTGTCATCTGTATGTAACTGTCTTTTTATTTAGCATGTGCATTTTAAACCTGTACCAGATTTTAAACAAATGCTTACTATCTGGTTTGGCACATGTTGAAAGGTTGCAGTTTTATTTGTAAAATGACTACAATTTTATTTATTTTAACTGGACACAGCTTTTTCAGATAGATGCTTATTTCACATGCATGTAGAAAGCCATCTGTGTTAAACCCTAAAACTATGATGTTAAATACATGAATGGAGCACATAATGAATAAAGCCACAGATTACATGGGAAAAAGTAAACAAGTCATAGATGTGAATGACTGCATAGGCACGCTAATGATCAAGCCGACACTGTTGTGGCACCAAAATGTGTCTGCCGGCGATAGTGTCGTAGAGAAATGCCAGTGATAGTGATGGGCAAAATCAAATTATTCTCAAAATCTATTTTTATTCAAATAATCTCGTCTGAAATCAAATCAATCATTTGGATTCCAAAGATTTGGTTTTCCTCTGTGTTTGCATCATTGCTTCTTAATCAAAAGGAATGAATGTTAATGATGCCACAAGTTAATAATTCAAAAGTACTTTTTTTAAGTGAGTAAATTGATGCCGTATTTGGCTGAAGTTATGACACTTGTGTTCGTAAGGAGTTATAATATTTATTTGTATTTTAAAAAGGTAACATTTTAAGTTTTCAATCAGTTTTTCTCCTTAAGTGTTTCTCAGGTATTTTGATTAGTTAAAAGCTCTTTGCAATTTACAAAAAGTTACAAAACTGAAAATAATTGCTAAAAGTTATTTTCAGAACCCGAATTATTGCAATAGTTGCTATTTACTTCTCTGATATTCAAATGAAACATTCAGTTCATGGCGATATGTATGAACATTCGCATGAGTGAAATGTATGAACATTCGCATGAGTGAAGCACATAATTCTTCATTTAACAAAGTGAATGCTGATGGAATTTTGATTCTCTTAAGTAGAATGTTTGACATAAACTGTCTTTAAAGAAAAACTGCAAAGAGAAAATTTTAAATCTTTGTACAGAAATGGAAAAAAGTTATGTCGATTGCTGACGACCTTACGAAATAATGTAAATATTGTAGTGCACCTAGTGCTATCTATTGTTGAGAAGGTAAACTTCAAACTGAATGATTCATTCAAATACCACAAACAAAAATTGAAAATTTGATTATACTTCATCAGTCAAATATTCAAATTGTTTTCATTCGATTTTACCCATCACTAGTCAGTGATTTGGTTTAAAGTGCTGCATGTCTACACATCTTTGAATATTTGATGCACATTAAAAAAAGTTTGTTTCCATTTTGCATTAATAGAAACACCACAATTCCAACATGAAGTAAATACAATGAAATGTAGTGTATCAGCTACAAGCATATGTAATTCATATATTAACGCTCATTACCATTTGTTATAATGAGAATTTCATAGTTACCAATGTAATTCATTTCTGTAAATGGTGGTTTCATTAAGTTTTAAATTGCAGTGTTAGGATGTTATGATCATGTTTATATTTTAGTTTCGCCATAAAATTCATATTAACAATTAGTTAACATGTGTTATCAGTGCCATGCAGGATTAAAATCACTTTGTATTCCATATTGTAATGAAGTGGAAATACTAGTACCGAAAAAATCCTGTAATAT